>JARKIB010000012.1:0-1204783 GCA_029378385.1 Mycena metata
AATACATTCCGCTGCGGGCTACACCACTCAATAGTGGGACAAACCAAGGTCAACTAGGACCAGGGGCGTCAAGAATACCTGTCCGCACAATTCTTTTGCTCGATAAACTCGAGGCGGAAGGGAATTTCGTCACTCCGGAGTTGAAAGCACGCAGTAGTAGAATATGTGGCACGTCACCAAACGGCCAGCAGCCTAACTTAGCTGTGTGCAACCGTTAGATTTGGGATTTGATCGCATATCCTTGCACGGAATACCACCCTATCGTTGCGGAACAGTTACTGCGCACAACTATAACCACTTCCCACCTACGAATTCACACCATTTCACCCCGAGCCAACTTGCGGAATCAACTCCGCAATATATATATAGGCGTCCACAGCGGAGAAAGAAAGCAGGTTACAAAGGATATCGCTATAACCCGTCCACGCTGTGTTATGCAGTTCTGAAGACACCTGCCGTCCGCATTATACGAGACGGGTGGAAAAGTATAACCCACATACCTCTTGCATCCCAGCACGGATTAGCCTTCGCATTGCGGAGCAGTACCTTCGCGCAAGTGTAGAAAGCTATCCGACTGTGGCTTGTTCGAAAGGCCAGTCCCCAACAAAGAAATAAATCTTTGAGGAACCTGGTGAATGTTCACTCTTTGCAGAGAGAACTGTAACACAAACCTGTAACTTTGAAAAACCTTACACATACCTTCGCTGCACAAATCTCCGCGACAGAGTAATTTCCTCCTAGAGGACGAATTACAACTTTGTGACCTCTGCCTGACTTTACCCACCTGGGTCAGACAAATCACAGAACCACAGTCCACATCACAACAGTAGTTTAGACCGGTGTGGGGTTTTTCAATGCTCTTTAGATAACAGCTACACACACACACACAACAGAACGTTCAGTTAAGTCGCGAAATGGGTTCGGTCAGGTATTCAAGTCCAGTCAGTTTGATAAGTCAAGTCCTGTTCGATTCGATCAAGTCCGTGCGAGTTCAAGTCCGTTCAAGTTCAAGTCCATTCAATCAAGTCTGTGCAAGTTCAATTCCATTCAGTACAAGTCTGTGCAAGTCAAATTAATCAAGTCTGTTCAGTTCAATCTGTCTGTTTCAAATCCAATCCAATTCAATCAATCAAGGGTGTGTGAAATACAAGTGCGTTGAAGTGGGCGCACTAAGACTAGCGCGTCTTCCTAGTGAGTTCAGGTCCCGAGTCGTAGTATGTGACTGCTGGTCTGATTCCCGAGTGCGCTAGCGATGATTTATAGCCTCAACTATCCCAACAAACACTCCAATCTCTGAGCTAGCTCAACCTATTGACCGAAACAAGTCTTCCCAAGGGATTGGGATGGACGGGTTGGGGTAAAAAGGGTTTTTACTAGGCCGACGTAGGTTTCTACGTCGTCCTACGCGAGGTGATAAAGTGTCCTCTGAAAACTTCCAGTTACGGACTATGCTGCGCCAGCTATTCTCTCCTCTATGATGATCCCAGATCAACAGATATTTGGGTGCTGACTTAGAACCTTGAATCTAAGTTCTTTTCCTTAACACTTGGGCTTATTATCGACCTAGAGGGTTCACTCAAGCTTTGCTAATTGGCCAATGAATCGACCAAGGAGTTCTACCAAAGTGCTGTGCTGGTTGTGGTCCGTTTTACGGGAGGTGTTTCCTAGTCACCCAATGTGTAGCCCTTGTGAAGTCCACCACGAAGTCAACAACAACTCTCAAATGTTCTCTTTGTGCTCTCAGCCCTGGTTTATATGTGGAGGTCGTCGTCGCTCACAAGCTCCCAATGCGAGCCCTTGCGTATCAGTTCACACAGTTACTTGTGGGATCCAACAACACTGATTCGACTTCTATAGACTTTTACAGACGAAGAAGATACTTTATCTCTGCTAGCTAGGCCTGAGCACACCCTTATTGTCGCAACGATGAACGGGGCATAAACTGGTCTTTCAGCGGAATTTACATGGTCTTTTTATACTAGTTGAGAGAAAGTGATGAGGTAAAGTAAAATGAGTAAAAAGAGTCCAAATCTGGTCCGTGCAGCTCCGCTACAGCGAAATAGCCGATGCTATGTTGCCCTAGACTTGCCAGACAGTCAGCTAGCTGACCATCTTGGGGGCCTAGGCTGGGTATATTGCTAATTCCGTACAGCTTTACAGCTCCCAGACTCTCTGTATTTGCAAAACAACCCGGGAAAACCATTCCCACTATCGCCTGCTCACCAATCCTCCCTCAATCCCCGTCTCTGCACCGCCTGAACATCTCATCGTTCAGTCATTGTGCCATCTCATCTAAAATACAACTCTCTGATCTTGTTTGTCGCAGCTAGCTGCCTCCAAACACGTTGGGTCGATCGCCTGATCTGTTCCTCGGCATATCCTTATGCCGACAGTTTTTCCTAGCCGTCGCTACCGCCAGCTAGCCCGATAAACGGCACAACAACAATGTAACGACATCTAGCTGCATTTTGCGATTTTTAGCGCTAGTTCAATGCAAGGCATACTAGACTTTAGATTGTAACAAGCTAGCTTTCTAATAGGTGCAATATTCCTATTGGGACTCTGTTGGGTGATACCAAGGAGGGTCAGAGTGAGCTCTGGCTGCTGACTGTAGTACAAACTTAGTGCTAGGCGTGTGAACAAGTGTTACACTAGGGGAGTATACACATTAAGGAGGATTACTGTGGTCTAGTACCTCATAGTGTGGGCTAGCGGGATAATAGACGACTTCCAGAGAGCACAGGATAACGAGAGTTACCAGCTAGCATAAAGAGGAGAGACATATAAGTAGCTAGTGCGCAGCTAGCGGGATAGCTCTGGGCTAGGAGAAACTGTTGGCATGAGAATATGCCAAGTGACAGATCAGGTGATTGACACGACACATTTGGAGGCAGCTAGCTGCAACAAACAAACTCAAAGAGATGTATTTTAGATAAGATGGCACAATGACTGAACAATGAGATGTTCAGGCCGTGCAGGGATGGGGATTGAGAGAGGATTGGTGAGCAGGCGATAGCGGGAATGGTTTTCCTGGGTTGTTTTGCAAATACAGAGAATCCAGGAGCTGTAAAGCTGTATGGAATTGGCAATATACCCAGCCTAGGCCCCCAAGATGGTCAGCTAGCTGACTGCAAGTGTTAAGGAAAAGAACTTAGATTTAAAGTTCTAAGTTGGTGCCCAAATATCTGTTGATCTGGGATTGTCATAGAGGAGAGAATAGCTGGCGCAGCATAGTCCGTAACTGGAAGTTTTCAGAGGACGCTTTATCACCTCGCTTAGGACGACGTAGAAACCTATGTCGGCCTAGTAAAAACCCTTTTTACCCCAACCCGTCCATCCCAATCCCTTGGGAAGACTTGTTTCGGTCAATAGGTTGAGCTAGCTCAGAGATTGGAGTGTTTGTTGGGATAGTTGAGGCCATTAAATCATTGCTCGTGCACTAGGGATTCAAACCAGCAGTCACATACTACGGCTCGGAACCCGAACTCACTAGGAAGATGTGCTAGTCTTAGTGTTATAATCATAAGGGGATTGGTGTGGTGTGTTAGGTTTTAGGTGTGGTGTGTTAGTGTTCAAGCTAGCCTGCACTTTAGCTTAGCTAGCCTCAATTCACTATTAGCGCATCTTGCCCGTTTCACCAAGACAGACCGGCTGGCCTTCTGAGGCAAGTCAAGGCACAAACGGCCAGCAGCCTAACTTAGCTGTGTGCAACCGTTAGATTTGGGATTCGATCGCATATCCTTGCACGGAATACCACCCTATCGTTGCGGAACGGTTACTCCGCACAACTATAACCACTTCCCACCTATAAATTCATACCATTTCACCCCGAGCCAACTTGCAGAATCAATTCTGCAATATATATATATATAGGCGTCCACAGCGGAGAAAGAAAGCGGGTTACGAAGGATAACGCTATAACCCATCCACGCTGTGTTATGCAGTTCTGAAGACACCTGCCGTCCGCATTATACGAGACGGGTGGAAAAATATAAACCACATACCTCTTACATCCCGGCGCGGATTAGCCTTCGCATTGCGGAGCAGTACCTTCACGCAAGTGTGGAAAGTTATCCGACCGTGGCTTGTTCGAAAGGCCAGTCCCCAACAAAGAAATAAATCTTTGAGGAACCTGGCGAACATTCGCTCTTTGCAGAGAGAATTGTAACACAAACCTGTAACTTTGAAAAAACCTTGCACATACCTTCGCTGCACAAATCTCCGCGACAGAGTAATTTCCTCCTAGAGGACGAATTACAACTTTGTGACCTCTGCCTGACTCTACCCACCTGGGTCAGACAAATCACAGAACCGCAGTCCACATCACATCGTCCTTGGTTCAAACTCCAAACAGACAGCCTCAGGCCAACTAGTTCAGGATCGTTGCTACTCTGCTCCGTATAGTTCATGAATCCAACTCCTCGTGTTAAGCAGTCTGGCTGGCACTTCGGCCCTTCCAAATCCTATTACATATCCGTCTAGTTTGTGCACTTGATTTTTGGGGACTCAGTTTAATAGTGGTACTCCCTGTCCATAGAACCGGTTGCACATATCAAGGTCATCCTAGCCATCTGGACCATTTAGTCAGACATGTGTGAGGTCACAATCCGCTCTGGTTGATTATAGCTTTGGTATACTCCTCATCATCAAAAGTAAATATAAATTGGTGTATTACTTTGTAGCCCATGGGCCACTCCCAGCTACTTTTGGCCATCATATGCCCTGAGGTACTGGCTATCAGTTATTGAGGTCTCCTGATAAGAATCACTGCATTTGTTAGTCCAGCACCATTGCAACATCCACAATGAAGTCCAACACCAAGGCAAAAATGAATTGACCGGGAAAAAGTGCTGGAAACAAATACGGGAAACCACCCCAAGAACAAATCAATATTGCAGTACGCACATACCACTTCCTTCTGCACATGACAATGCTCACATGGTCCACTACACAACAGAATGCTCACTCAGAGCCTTTGGAAATGAAACCACCCTGTCTGTGAAAAACAGGAGAATAGAGTGGTTTGGAGGGTAAGGGGTGTCTAATAATTCACCACATGTAGTGGAGCATGGTCCCGGAGGCCATTCAACAAATTTGACTCCAATGGAGTGAGGAATACATGCAGCTGAGGTCTATCAGTCATCCGGACAATATTGCGTGGCCCAACAATAAACAATCCGGGCTATTTCTCTCCATATTTGGGCAATATATGGCACATTAAGCCTGTTTGTGTGCTTTTTGGACTCAAATATATCATTTCAGGTGCTCGCCCGAGCTATAACCCATGTTCCGGGCCTTGGATTTACAGATTTCAGCCAAAATCAAATACCACCAAATCTATCAACTTGTCAATGAGATGCCGGGCTCAGCACAGTGGCGGTGCGGTAGTGCGCACGGACGTGTCTAGCCGCCATTCGGGCCGATTAGTCCGTAGTTTGTGCATGTTTAGACGAGATTCCTACCTTGCTTCATCCCAGCACAGTGACATTGCGGGATTCCCTGGCGACCACCGAGAGACGATCCAGAGTGACTACCCCAGCGGTGCATGTAAAGAGTGGTCATATGTGCTACTGAACAGGTGCATCCACTTTTCGTCGAAAAGTACTCTATTTTATGGCCTGTGGGGCCAATTTATATTTACTTTTGATGATGAGGAGTAGTTCACTGTCAAAATGAAAAGATTGCCTCTTTTCACACATAGCAATTTCCCGGCTTATCACCGTAGTGCAGACTGGTAACCAGTCTACGTTCAGGCACCAATTAGAGTGACCCCACCATTTTTTCCTGCTTGAATGAGCTTTCCTGGGAAGGTTCATAGAAATGCAACAAAAATAGGCAGAAGATATAGGATAATTCTAATGAGAAAACTCCCTCCAAATATGGTGTGTTATTGGGAAACCGGGTTCCTCAGGAAACCCCTCAGCAGAATTTTCAGCTATAGAGATTGTGGCACAGGCAGTATCCCCTTAGGCATCTGTTTTTTTATTTGCCAACACATGGGCAGTGAAAATAGCTCATGTGAGCCAACACCAAACGTGTTCGGACCGTGGCCAAAAAAAGGGTTCCTTGAGTACAATATTCCTGAGCTGTACATTGATCTCACCTCAATTTCAGCAGCCGGAGTGTTCATGGACTTCCTTTCAGCACAAAGCATGTTTTCATTGTGATTTGTGTGCAGCCATGTGCAGCCGTTGGCTACGGCAAGGCTTCCGGCCAATGGATTCAATACACAGCTGATGTGCCGCGCGGCTGGGCTCGGCGCGGCCCAAATTTGCATGATACAAGGCTTCACACTGACAAAAAAAGGATACAATCTCAATACTCCTCAGCTGAAACCAGCTGCACAAGGTCCAATTATGATACAAACTTCAAGTTGAGAGTGTTATCCTGCAGGTGCAGCCATGCCGAGCTGTCCGGATGTATGGCAATCAACCGTGAGTAAAAAACTGCTCAAATAAATCTGGTGTCCATGGTGTTGACCTCATTTAACATGCAATACACTCGAATTTCGGAATGCACCCACTCATTAATGCGCAGAATTTGATCGAAGAATCAGAAGATATTCACTAATCCTTTGACACGTTGTTTGCCTCTGGTTTGTCTCCCGGCGTGTCCGAGGCACGTTCCAGCAGTGTGCACATGAGCGATCCTTACATAATAACGCAGGATACCGGGTAAGTGGGCGTGGTAACCAACAGACTATTCCCGCTATTGTCACTCTTCTTGCACTCTTCCCCAACTCTTCCCGTCTATTGTCCCGCTCACTTTCTCCATCCCAACTCTAGCCTTGATACAACCGTTGACAAGGGGGCCCAAGGATAAGCAATTACCATATGGGGTAGAGAGGGGGAGGGGTCCAGGGTCCGCCGGAAAAGAAAATTGTGTGCAATTTCATTTTGCCCCAGGAAGATCCACTGGGCAGTTGAAAATACCAGGCAGGACCTCAAACATAATTTCCCACTAATCACCCCATTGCCGGCTTCTTACTGATCCCGTTAGCAAGGTTGGGTCACCGTGGTCCGTTTTGAACCAAGTTTCAACCTAACAATGTGTGAGTGTCAAGAGAATGTCCATGGTTCAGTCACATGGACTGCTGTTGTCATCAAATCACTGCTACCGCCACGTTCTACGGGCAAAATATCGCAGCTTGATACTCTGCCGCCAGGTAATTTGATGGCATCGTCGTTACGTAGGGGGGAGGGGTAGGCCAAAGTGCTCAAAAAAAAAATTGTAGATGATATCCTTTTTTCTTATCTTTAGGCCCCTTGACCGTTGACTTCTTTCTTGCATCCAAGCGACTGTATCCCGCCCCACCCTGACAACCTGCCAGTCAGGCAGACTCATTACCCGTCTGTGCTGTGGCAAATATAGTGATGAGGTTATTTGCCATAGGCAGACTGGTACAACTCGACCCCATAAATTGAGCAAGGTCCAGCTTCGGGGGAATCCTTTTGGTGAAGTCCGAGTTGTACTTGAGTTGCACCAGTCTGCCTATGGCAAACCAACCTCCTCGTCTTTTTGCCGTAGTGCAGACTGGTTACGAATCTGCCAATCAGGCCGATCATTCAAACTCGTTCCAAGTTGCTGCTTGCAAGTATTCTACTTCCGGGATAGAACAGAATCGGCAGTCCGACACTCCTCAAGTGTGACACACTTAGTCTCTCGTAGACAACAAAATTTTGCTCATACCTCGCAATTTGTAATCTGTTGATTACTGTACTATTTCGCTAATTCGAATATGCACATAACCAAAAGTTTTTCCGACAATTCTCCAAATTCCGCTGAAATCCATCTGCGTCTTCCATACTTCATCATGTTGAATTTTGAAGTTCCCCGTCAGACCCTCCCAGCCCACTCTGCCTTGCCATATGTGCCGCAGTAGTCCTGAGAGCATGACTAGCCTTTCTTTGAGACTCGGGTGACCAATGTCTTTCGAAAAAGAAAAAAAAAACTCCATAAGGGGGCCCAAAGATAAGAAAAAAAGGATATCACCTACATTTTTGTTTTTTCCAGCACTTTTGGCCGACCCCTCCCCCCCTCCCTGTGGGAAAGTGGCTTATATCAGCGTCAAAACCGCCGAATTGGCCGATTTTTTTTACCTGGATTCCTGGAGGCTGTCGGGATGTATCCCGAGGGTCAAACTAGAAAGAAAGGAGTTGTGGAAGGAAAAGACTTTAACCAAGGTCTAGACCATTTGGGTCGTCACATGATAAATTACTGGATTTGGACACATCAAATGTCTGATTATGCCCGATATAGGAACAATGTTTTGGCCCCAAACTCTACAACGACTTACATTCATGGTTTGGGATAGTGATATTTGGTTTCAGTGAGTAAAAATACGTCAACTTTTGACATGGTTCAGATTACCCCAGACTTGGGCCCCCTTGATCCCCCACCTTTATGGTCGAGCATCCGGCTCATTTGTGCTCCCTGAGCTCCATTTTACTGGCCACAGCTTCCTATATGTCCCCTCTTTCATTTGGGAAACCCTAGAGCCCGTCTCGCGCTTTCTCCGTCGTCACCATCGCTGTCCACGTTCTTGGCTACAATTCTTCGATGCCGACGGATCACTTCCCATGCCGGCCCGGTAACCCGACCATACAGGCGTTAAACTACTATCCATCACCTGCGATGGACTACACAGCTGTTCTTTGCGTGTCGCATGAGTTGATTGCCCCCATTTTCATTGATAGACAAGTTGAGGTGACCCGCCTTCGGCGGGTGTTTTGCTGCACAATCTGTGCTCACAAAGACATGGTGGATTCTTAGCTCACCGGTTCTTGGCCCTCGCTAACGCTCGGGGATCTCTTTACGGCGGATTCCGAGACCGTGGGACGTGGCGGTAACATTTCGACAGTCGGCACTAACATCTCGACAACGTCTCGTGATTTATCAGGTGACTTATCAGAAAAGCTGTGCTCTTCATGTTTTAATGTATAGGATCCAACCGACCCCCTGGCCAAAGTTGTTCCCTTTGGTAAGGTGCACCCCATCCACCCTCGACGAACATCACGTGATATTTCCTCTTTCGGCGAAAAGCCTTGTAACTTGACATGCAGCTCAAATTCCACCAATCCCTTCAACCAGATTGAAGATTCCCACTGTATAAATTGTTGAATGTTTTGTTGCAGCAAAAGATATCGCAGGAATATCTAGTTAACGCAAGTGTCCAAGGTCCGATCCCATCAGTAATTGATGGGGCTTGAGATGTGCGTTGGAACAGGTTAACTAGAGAACACAGGAGCGTCCAAAATTCCCAAATTTATTTTTATAGACACATTAGATGTATATACACAATTTGGTCGAGGGGATTCTTCATATTTCCCCTTGTTCCTCCGATATTCATAATTTACCATCGCATTCCCAAGAAAGAAAATATCACGTGATGTTCGTCAAAGGTGGATGGGGTGCACCTTAGTTATACAACAGAATGGTGTATGATGTGAGACATGGAAACAGAAGAATCCAGAGCTGTCAGCGGCTTGCTTGCAGCAGCCTTGCCTATTCTAGAGAATCTGTTCCACTCCTCAGGTTGTCCCCTTGTCAGACTGCAGTGATGTTTTTCCATCTGTTGGATCAATCGGATGATCTCCTTATCGGTCTCAGAGCTATAATTGAACCTGTCCACTCTGGATTGCTGGGGCACCAAAATCTTCTTGATCTTGGATCTTCTCGCTGCTCCGAGTGGTTTATTTTGGCAGTCCACCGCTCACCGTGAAGTCAGACGAGAAGTATATTGGTGTCAACGTCCCCTCGGATTCACAGACTATTTTTTAGCGCTGACCATGAAGCCAAAGCCCGCACTGTTCGCATTGTGGACACCGAATCACGGCAAATAAGAATATGACTGGCAGATTAACTCAAAAGAGCTTGAACGACTGCACATGTCCCACGTTGACCAAGGTTGCAAAATAGCACCAGACAACGAGGACTCACAAGGAGCAATCATGTCAGGTTCAAATTGAGTCTCATCCGTCAAATGCTCAACGCCCACACGCGGTCTACATTTGCTACCCTGTTCACGCAGACTGGAATACTGCCGATTCGAGTTTCTCACCTTCTCCTTGGTCTCCGCCATCTATGTTATTTCTTGGGACTCAATGATGTTCACTATACCCGCGCTTCTTTGCACAGCTCAGTGGAGCTTGCAACCGCCGGTAAGACATCATGAGCTCAAGATCTAATTGATGCTTTGACGGGATTTCCATTCCTTTGCCCGAGAGCTAAATCCTCCTTGAAGGACTTCTCAAAACTGGTGCAATACACTCGTCTGAAAAGCTATACTCACTACACGGACCTCGTGAACCCAAAAAGACAAATGACCTACCCTAGTTACTTCGTCGGGACCAACGAAACTCGATACGTACAAATATTCGAATGAACGGCACATTCCCACAGAATGTGCCGTGCTTGATCTCGGCTAGTGTTCGGTTAGCGGTTCGGGTTAGAGGTTCGGGTTCGGGTTAGGGTTAGGTTTGGTTTGGGTTTGGGTTCAGGTTTGGGTTCAGGTTTGGGTTAAAGGTTAGTGTTAGGGTTCTGGTTCATGTTGGGGTGAGGAATCTATTGAAAAAAAGTAAATCTGGACTTCTGTTTCTCAACTCAAAGGCATTTTGATGGGAGATCATGAATCAAACTCGGTACATCGAGGTGCAATGTGCCGTGTTTGAATCAATGTACCGTGCTCGCGAATATTTGTACGTTCCGAGCTTCGTATGTCCTCCACCCATTGCCCCTCGCCGTTGAAGTCTTGTGTTACGTCGATCATGCACATCAACCTGTCTCTCGAGCGGAACGGTTGTGCAGATTCTGTAGGACGAAGTTGAGTTGCCGGAACATGCCCTATTTACCTGTGAGTCACCGATCACAGTGTTCAATTACGGGCTACATTCCTTGCAAACTCCATGCCGATCTCCCAGAACTGCACATCCAGATGGTGGTACTCATAAATATGGAGTTCTGAAGGCCATCGTTTACCCACGTTCGACTATTCTGGTTGCATATTTACGTCTGATGTCTTGGAGGTATTTTACGAGGTTCCCGTGTTTCGTGTAGAGGCTTGAGGCTAACCATTACTGACGTGACTATTCGAATTCTAGCTTTTCCATGTTCTTGCAGTTCTACCTGGGCGAGTTTGGGCGTTTTGCGAAGTCCCGCTGCGACCGAAAGCTCGGCTGTTGGGATATGGAGAGGTCCAGGGAAGATGGTGTAGCTATATAGTGCGTGTACACTGGGATAATTCCTAGAACCAGTGTTCCTGAGCGGGACCGTGCTGTGTAATCCTTTACTAATCAGTAAAACTACATGTTTGTCTTTGGCATCTTACGTCTTTGTGGACCATCTTTGAGAGTCTTGGTCTTTGAGAACCGTCTTTGGTCTTTGGAAGGGCATCTTTGAGAGTCTTTGACCTGGTGCCGGCGTCTTGAGTCTTTGCGAAATTCGTGTCAACAATTTTCATGCGTCTCAAAATTTGATATCTAATTCACCCCCAAGCTCCCAGAGTGCAGGTACGAGCGTGTAGTAAATGACCTTGAGTGCGACACACTACTCCAGGGCTCCGAATCCAAGTGAATCACGAGGCGAGCAACTTGTTAATTGAATGGCAAAAAAAATGAGAGATGGCTCAATGCACAGACCTGGGTAAAATTGCATGCCAGCTGCGGCCTTTTCAAGGCGGAGGGTGCTACCAGTGTGCACATGCACATTCAAAACAACATTGAGTCATTGAAACTCCGCCCGATCATGATGCGGAGATTTAAGGCCGCCCGATCAATTGCGCCATAATGACTCGATGGGATCATTTCGTTGGTTGCTCTCTACCTTCATGTCGCCTCCCTCGCCTCCCTCAGACCTATCCTCGCCGTCGCTGCAAGTCCCTCAAGCTTCCAAGTCCCGCAGTCTGCTCAACACGGTTGTTTTAGCAAGTCTCGTGACTCTTCCACGCATCGGCCCTCGTCTTCGATGGTGCCCGGGCTGCTTCGCTCAATGCCTCTAAACTCTCCCCTCAAAATCTCAAGAACCTCAAGGCTTGCAGTGTGAAGATTTTGCCCTCAAAATGTCATGTCTCAACGCCTTGGCGTCGTGTTTCTCAACACTTCAAACGCCGAGTTCTCAAGCCGTCTTCTGTGAACACGATTCACAAACACTACGGGTTATTCGAGGGCCAATTCCGGTCCCCTTCTCATCATGCGGCTCTCACAGCGTGTCTTCAAATCTTCAACGGCCTTTATCAAGTCCTACAGCTTGAATCTTTCCTCGGTCCATGAAGCTTCTCAGTGTGGTGGATGACACAGGGGGCAAACATGGCCGCACTTGTCATAAGTGCAACCAACCCGCAACCGAACGGCACTCGCTGCGTCCTCGGTCTGTACTTGCAGATTATTATGTAATATAGTAAGGTCTACGTGCATGGGTTCGATTCTGGGCAAGGCCATTTTCTCGATTCCAGTGTTATCCCCCATGATGAGTTGAACCAAATGTACCTCTAGTTCCACTGGATGATAAATGAATACAGGAGAAGGGATGTCATTAACTTGGCCAAGTTTCAGTATAGGACAAGTAGATGTTGACATTCTCAGGTTTATTATGGTTTAACAAACTTTTCCAGAGAATACCGAGCACACTTTGTAGCATCATACCTGATCCCAGGACCTTGCCACCTTTTTAAAAAGGCAAGCACTTGGCTTGTCTAGCATTAGTAGGTGAAAGCCCTGTGCAGCTCCAGAAATAGCCTGCCAAAACTTCACGGCGGAACGTGTCCTTGGCAGGTGTCCCTTGAGGCACCCTTTCAAATAATGCAAAAACACCCTGCCTCAATCAAGTGTCTTTATTCTGTCCCCAGACTGCACAATCGCGGGCAATGCCCTGCATTCTATATATTTGCACACATCTTTGAGAGCACTCCTAAGGCATTGTCCTGTTGCCAGATAAAAATTCAATCAGGAAGTTAATTATCTCTGGGCCAATAATCATCACACAGTATATTTCTGACATCTAATAATGCTATGATTAAAAGGATATCTGAAATTAAAAGAATGGGATGGGTCGGAATTGAACCCATGCACAGAGACATCACTGTATTACACAATCAAGCACAATGATGCAGCGAGGACGCAGCGAGTCCCGCTGGGTTGCGGGTTGGTTGCGGTAATGACAAGTGCCGTTATGTTTGCCCCCTGTGTGATCAGCATCGCTGGTAGCCAGGTGCGCAAGCCGAAGTGTGTACGATCGTAACTGATATTTGGCCTCCGTGTAGTGTTTGTGGCTTAGCTTGTCCGCTGCAAACACTGTTCCCGTACCCTCTGCACTCCCGTGTCGTAGCCTGGCTGCCGACTAGCCGTGGCTGTTCCTATTTTGCCACGGCTGCCACGGGGAGCGTGCTGAGGCACGCGTACTATGTACTATGTATATGTACTGCCCGTGAATACATCATCTGCACCATATTATGTGTCTTTCTAAGTGTCTTTGAGTGGTCTTGGAGAGAGTCTTGAGGAAAGACGACATCTGTCTTATGAGTCTAGACTCGAGGCAGTTGCTTTCCTGGATGGCGGGAATTGATGACAGTCGATCAATAGGCCGGCGGAAAAGCGACTTGTGCAAAGTAACCGTTGCTTAGTATGGTCGAAGTTTGCCAAGGATTATTGTTTTCACAAAGTTTGGGAACTCAGAATACCGGAGACCGGGTGGGGCTGTGCACACCGGCGGCAACGCGGCAAATCAAAGCGGGGTTTGATGGCATTGATGTTGTCCATTTGAATTGCTGCAGGGCTCTGGTTGCCTTCTTGCGACCTCTTTGTGAATTGTTTAAGATGAACACCGGCAGAAGTGAGATTCAATGGGTTCTGAGATATTTATGTAGCTCTTGTAACCCGCCTTGTTTATTATCCTCAGGGTCATGTTCCGACTTGGCTACTTTTCATCCTGTAGGCCACTCGAAGTAGGCCTAACAGTGCCACAGCTCAAACATCCAAAATCATCACTCCGTAGACAATATACGACTGCTTCCTGTTCCTTTGATCATTCTCCAAGTCCGCTAAATAGGGGTATCTTTCAACTGCAATAATTGAGGGGATTGTTTCACCTTAGACCAAATGCTTCATATCATATCAAGTAGCCACCTCTGGTTCAGTAGCTTGTTACAAAGTACAGTGAGTCCAACACGAGAGTTTATACAACCGGCCGACGCGATGCCGCATCATTTCAGTGCGGCATCTCACCCGCTGATAGCCGCGGTTACGATTGGGCATGATCGGGAACGATCCGGCCACACCGGGTGTCCGGTATTCAGAGTTCCCAAATGCACTCATTGTTTTGACTTAGAAAAATTTCGCGTTTTGGAAAAATCTTGAATTTTAAATCCAAATTCTGAGGAGACAATTTTATTCTAAATGGAATTACAAGACCTCTCATGTAAGTTTTTTGGCTTTAAGTGAGCTGGGACCCCACTAGGCGCTTTTTACTATGAACTTTCGCTCTGCCGCCATTGCCGACAGACGGGAGATCAGTGAACAATCAAACAATCTGGTGATCGCAATCACATGGCCCTTGTTTCCGAGAGGCTTTTCGAGTGTAGTACGGGTAATACCTCATAGAGGGACAAACCGCTGCATGAAGGGTCTTATAATTTTGTTTAAAACAAAACTGTCTCCTCAGATTTTCAATTCAAAATTCGAAGTTTCTCGAAAACACGAAATTTTTCTAAGTCAAAACAATAATCCACGGCAAACTCCGACCGTACTAGTTACCGGTTAGATTACTCCAGCCGCTCCGCTATCGGCTTTGATTGACTGTCATCAAAAGTTGTAGAGCGAGCTGCTGGTTCGAGCCTATTATGAGTCTTGCCCAAGACGAAACATCTTGCAAAGACTTTTGAACCTGTCTAGCCAAAGACGCTCGTCTTTGGGGGAAAAAGTGTCTTTGGTGTCTTTGACGTCTTGCCCAAGACGCCAAAGACGCCAAAGACAACCTTGTAGTTTTACTGATTAGTACCTACCTACCTACCTACACCGCCAAAGTGCCCGAATGTCGCTGCCACCTGGTTAGGTCAGCCGGCGGGCAGCTGTAGGTAAAGCTGGTGCTAGCTGTCACTCGCCTGCCTTCCAGCTGCGGGGCTCACCTCGTAACCAGCTATCCTGCAGCTGACCGCAGCTGACCACAAACATGGCAACCGGATTTCTTCAACAGCTGGAGGCACGACTGGAAAATTCGGAGTTGACACTACCCCAGAAATTCGGAAAATAATTCCAAACCTTTGCAAGCAGCTAGGGACGTGTTTAAGTGGCGCTTGGATTTGAACGCCATCTTGAAAAAGTCAGTTTGCAAGAACCATCGATATTGATATAAATAATTATGGGGCATCATATTTGCTCGCATTTCGTCGTACTTTTTGACATGTAACATGTTCAATGTCCGAAAGCCAGAGAACGCCTCGCTGCGCCCTCAGGCCTCAGAGGCGAGGCTTGAAGTTGCCGAAAGTAATCTCCATCAGACTCGACATCAGATCTTGATCGTTGCGCCGACATCATGATCACGTCAATGTCTCCAACGAAAATCAGGCCATGTTCGTCTTTCTCTTTCCCCCACCATCTTGCCCATCCTCTCTGAGACTCGAGGCTGTCGCCCTCTCTCTCTCTCTTCAGATCCCTCCTCAGCGCTGCTCTACCCAGGACTAATTCTGAGTTACTCTCTACCTCATCCTCATGGCACCCCTCAAATCTGGAACCTCAAGCCCCAAAGCACGTCCAAGCATCTCAAGCCTCAAGCCCCACTTTCTTACAGAACTCAAGTCCGGACCCTCAAACCCTTAACCTCCTCAATTACCCCTCAAGCCCCTTACATTCAAGCATTTTTCATCAAGCCTCCAAGCTTGCCTCAAATTTCTGTCTTCTGCTCTGGTGTCTCGGACCCGATAATCTTAGTTGGTTACCCGTTGCGGCTTTCGTTGGTGTGAGTACTCTGCTCGCGCACCGTATTATTTTGGTTAATACATTTTCTTGATTCAGTTTTACTTTGCGCGACAGGCACTGTCCCGATGTACGAGCAGTTTGTAGTATGCACCAAATATATCTATGTTTCCTGGCAATATCTCTGTGGCGCGCTCTGAAGTGGTTTGGGGTGAAATCGTGCATCGCACTTCAGTAAGGTGGTGACCCAGATGTGGAGCAGCCTTCAACACAGCTGGAGGCCAGCCGAACTGGTTGCAGCCTGGCCCCATTTGCGACGTGGGCTGACAGCCAGCCGGAAAGTAGCTGGTCGCCAGCTGCACCGGATATGTGTTCGGCATGTCCTGGACACCTGGTGGCCACATGTCGGCTCGATGGCGGTGTACCACTAAAATCGAGAAAAGATTATTGCCGGGTCCCCAGAAATCGGCGGGTGTGACGCGTGACATTCGAATTGAATGAAATAGTACAGTAGAGTGACGCCCTCTTTCCGCTACCGTCACTCTTTCCCAACGGAACTCTCCGTCCTTGGTCCCGCTCAATTCATCCATGCCAACTCTAGCCTCAAGCTTTCCTGCATCTTTCTTGGCTCCAAACGACTGCGTCCCGCCGTCGTGGCACCCTGTCTCGGTCGGTCCGACTCGGATCGTTCAAACTTGCAAGCATTCTATCTACCCCTTGCTCTTCCACGACACCTTGTCGCCGGTAATTCACATGGATTTGTGCAATTGATCAGAGTGGTGTTGGGAATCGGGATCCTGACGTTCTTGTCTGTGCGTCAAACCGGGTCTCTCCCTACCTGTTGAGATGCCACTGCCGCCTGCGGTGTCTGTGAACGTGTCGTGTCTATTCCTGCTCAGGTCTCGTTTGGCAGCCCTCAACCTGCTTGATAATTCAATTCTCTCACAGTTGACAGCGCGCTTCCCCCGGGAGCTCTCAAAGAGGCAGGAATATAATAATATTGCCCGTTGCAATTTTTCGACTAGCAGCTTGTTAATATTGACCATATCCTGGAGGCCATAATACCCGCTGTTCCTACCACCTTATAGGGGAGAAGCCGGGCCGTGCTGCAGGCCACACGCACGTTCGCAACCCTGCGTCATACAGCCGCTTGTGGCTATGGTAGGCCCCCGGTCACTGGCTTGAGGGGCGGTCGGCGATAGAGTAAATCAACGGGCAAAAATGGCCCAACCTCCGGACGGTTTATAGAGTAAAACAAGCCTGGAAGGGCGCAAGTCAGTAGGGCATAGAGTAAATCGCGCTCTGCGCGAGATTTTTTTCCCCCCGGTAGTGCCTGTAACCGTGTCGGAAGTCAACATTTTGGAATCAAATCTACATCCCCCAGTCTGCAAATATGATTTGAATGTGTTAATCAGTCCAAAAAGCGCCTGCGGCGCCGCGCCGGGAGACCGAAAAACGCCCTCAACGTAAAAATATGACATTTAGGTGTACCTACCTGGTCGGAAATAGAGTAAATCAGGCGGCTGACCGGGATTTTCATAGAGTAAAACAGCCAAGTTTCGGGGAAAAAATCCGACCGCCCCTCAAGCCAGTGACCGGGGGCCTGCTATGGTTCGGACGTTTTGTACGACCGATATTACCGCACACCTTCCATACCAAACGTCTATCGGATTCCCCTCCAGTCAACGTTCCGCGTATTTTTTTCATCCACGTCATCGATTTAATCATTTGCGGCGCAGTGAGAACTCGTTGCTCTCTCTTCAGATCAGTACGTTCGATGCGGCTTAAACGTCAGCTCAGCGAGGGATATGCAATTTCAGAAGGCTTGATTGTACGGCCAGGTTAACAGCTCGTCGACTACACCAATCAGATGGCATGCAACATGAAAATAAGGTTCGGCGCAACAACGAGAGGGAACTTGATGGAGATGAATGCACGCCTGCGAGCCGTGGAGAGCAAACGATCGAACGCCGCACGGCAGTTCAAAGAAATCGTCTGCGGCGCAGTAAGAGCTCGTTGCTCTCTCTTCACATGGTACGTTCGATGTCGCATGGACGTCACAGGTTGTAGTGCTCACCCGGGAATATGGATTTTCAGAAGCCTTGATTGTGCGACGCAGTGCCTGCGTAACAGCTTCTCGGCCACGCCCGTCAGATGGGATGCAGCATGAAAATGAGGCTCGGCGCAAGACGAGAGGGAACTCGATGGAGATGAATACACGCCTGCGATACAACGAAACGCATGAAATGAAACTTCACCATCGCGTTAAATATACTTTGTGCAGACACGATCAAACCTCGTGCTGGATTGCTTACCCATAATAATAAGGATTGGGCTCCAATCAACGAGCGTACTCGGCCTTGTGCTTCCCTCCTCGAACAAATTCACCCTGACATTCACCCTGAGCACAGTCAGCTTTTTCACTTCCTACACTCTTGTCTAAGTCACTGATTCGTCTTTTCCGCAGCGGCCGCGAACCCTACTTGTGACCGTTGGCTGCAATGTCACCATTGAATTTTTCCGAGATAACTGACGAGGAACGTACCGCCAAGCGCACCTATGGGTACTATGGGGACGAGCTTGAAAGCCTCGCCGAGCTCGACGATGCGACCACAGAGATGATGCCGCAGACGCAAATCAAGCTCGTCGACGTCTACGCCATATTCCTTGCGGAGCTCGATACGCTGAAGGGAAAGATCGTTCAGCGGGATGTCAGGATCGTCCTCCTGCGGAAGCTCCGGAGCGAGTATCTCGAGGAGGTCGAGACGTACAAGCGCACCGTGAAGAAATACGAGGAGCAGATCGCCAAGGGCGGCACTCTGGATCAGGCGGCACTCGACGTGCTGAGGGCTTCTCTTCAGGAGCAGATCAGGGTTTTGACGGAGGAGCGAGACCGACAAAGCGCGAGGCTGAAGGAGCTAAGCGCCGCTCTTGCCAAGGAGCAGGGGGCTCTTAGGGATCTTGTCGCTGAACTGGCGAACAAGGAAGAAACGATCAAGGGCCTTCGCGAGCAAGCCGACGAGGCGACCCGCCTGACCGCGGCTGCGGAGGGCATCCTTCGCTCGGAGATCCAGGCCTTGAAGGAGACTGTCGTTCAGCAGACCACCCAGATTTCTTCGTTGGAACGGGAGATGGAGCTTGAGAGGGATAGACGCCGCGAGGCCGAGGAGGATTTTGCCACCCGCCGTCGCACGCTTGAGACCGAACTCGAGCAAAAGAGGACGGCGTACGCGGATGTACAACGACAGGCAGCGGAGGCGGAGAGCAGGCATCTGGCGGAGATAGAGGCTCTCCACGCCCAGATTTCCGAGGCCGACGTCAAATTCAAGCAGGAGTTGTCGTGGCTCGAGGATCGTCTGCGCCGAGAACAGGAGGCCTCGTCCAAGTCTGCTCAAGAGCTCCAACGCGAACTTTCCGATGCCGTGGCGAAGCACGAGCAGGAGCGCCAGCTTCGTGAAGATGAGGAGCGCAGACATGAAGCTTCACGCGCGGAGAGCGCGAAACTACAATCTCAGGTCTTGATCGACGTCGAGAAACTACAGGAGCAGTTGCAGGCAGTGCAGTTGGACGCGGAGCAGAACGAGAGGCAGGCCAGCGAGAGGATCCGGGTGCTGGAGGGCGACCTCGCTTCGGCCCACACCACGCTCAAGACCACGCATGAGGCGATGGAGGAGATGCGGACGACCACCCAGGCTCTCTCACAGGAGCTCGCGTCTTCCGCGCGAGAGATTAAGGAGGTCCGACAAGCACTGCAGGCGGCGGCGCACTTCCGTGAGGTCTATCTTAAGGAGGTGGAAGCCCTACAGCACCAGGTCGCGACGTTGGAACAGGAGCTCAAGGACGCGCGGAGAGCGGACGCAATGCCGTCTGAAGAGCCCCACGCTCCTCGCGAGAGGATCAAGACTCTAGAACAGCGTCTCAGCGAGTTACAGGAGCAGCTCAAGACGGCAGAGTCGGAGTCGGTTCGCATCCAAGAAGTCTCTCGCAAGCTGCAGACCGAGCTCAGAGAGAAGGACGCGACACAAGGAAAGGCGGCGGCGCACTTTCGTGAGGTCTATCGTAAGGAGGTGGGGGCCCTACAGCACCAGGTCGCGACGTTGGAACAGGAGCTCAAGGACGCGCGGAGAGCGGACGCAGTGCCGTCTGAAGAGTCCCAGGCTCTTCGCGAGAGGATCAAGACTCTAGAACAGCGTCTCGACGAGTTACAGGAGCAGCTCAAGACGGCAGAGTTGGAGTCGGTTCGCATCCAAGAAGCCTCTCACAAGCTGCAGACCGAGCTCAAAGAGAAGGACGCCAAGATCTGGCAGCTCCGGGACGAGGCGAACCAGACAGTTACGGACGTCGAGATTAAGTTCCAGGAGAGGCTCAAAAACAGCCGCACCGAATTTACGCAGCTGATACAGATCATCGTCGAGCGCGACAAGTTGATTGTGCGTATGCGGGAGGAGATCACCCGCATGACTGCAGACACGAAGGCGCAGATCTTGCGTATCGAACGCCGTCATCGCGAGGAGGAGCAGACGTTCTACAGGCGGCTCGAAGAGAAGGATGAGACGATCGCGAACTTGGAGAGGGAGAACCTGAGGGACCGTAGTGATAGGTCGACGGCGTTCACGCGTGCTGCGGCCAAGATCGAGGACGAGCTGCATTACCTTCACGAGTATCAGGCCACCTTTTCCAAGACGAACGTCGAGATGGAGCATTCCGAGTCGGAGAACGCGTCGTACCACAGCGAAGTCGACAAGATGCAGGCGCAGTACGGGCAAAGCATGCAGAACCTGCGCACGGCGATGAGCGGGAAGGACTTCATGAATGGGGCATTTTCGTCCTCGTCGTCCGCTACCACGGAACTCACTCTTCGTCCGGGCCCGGCGGGCAAGGGATTCGAGCCGGAGGCGATGAGCGTTGACTCTGAGGAGAAAACCCAGTCGCAGAGCTCGCACGTCATACCCGGTCCAAACGGAAAGCCCATGACGGTACGAACAGAGGAGGAGAAGACCATGACCAGGAGGGTTAAAGCTACCGCGGGCGGGAAGTTATCCCAGACGTTCAAATTCTCCGAGTCGACGGACGTCAAGAGCGCCTAATAAGTAAGTCGAACTTGTGTCCTGGAAAAGACGCTGTAACTCACTGTGTTGCCGGCGCTACAGAGCTGAATTTGCCACCATAAACGATGTTGTGTGTTCGCTGCTTGGTTTGCTTTTGCTTCGCTCTGTGCCTGCTCCTGCTCCGATCTTCTCCCCCATGTGACCCATTAGCCCGATTTTTTTTTCTTTGCTATACCTCTCCTGTAAACCTTTCCAGTCCACGCCTCCGTCTTGAATGCATTTGATTTTGATTTTTCCTTGTGCCGCGGTCCTGAATTGTGCCACGTTCGAGACCTTGAGTTGCCAACGCGCACGTAAAACGTAAACACCTCAGCTTGAATTCTTGGAAAGTCGCAAGAAAACACTGTGGGACTGGGACCGGGGGGTTTCTCTGGCAAGTAGCTTTGCAGCGTGAATTTTGACGAACGGAGTCAGAATTTTGTTCTTTCTATGAATTGTTGCGCGAAAGTTGATTTGGCAGAGATTCTCGATGGAGGGCAAGGAGCAGCGGTGCCCGAGAATTCGGTCCAGAGTCGCAGAGCGCCAGACGCGTTGTTGGCTTGCAGCTTGGTGGCGGCTCCCGGCAACCTGGATAACCTGGATTTATTTACCCCACCCACGCTAGCCAAACAAAGTGGCACCGCCACGAACCGTTTCTTTCTCTCCCGCCTCCATCCAGCCCATTTCCTCACCCCATCCTCCAAATTCCGTCTCAGTGCCCTCATCTACAACCCCATATTGGCCCTCGAGCTTTTTAGAAGGCTACTCGTATTTTTCTCTCCAAAAATCGGATCGGCATATCGAGTGCTGCCAGTGCGCGTGCGTGGATTCGTCGAGACTGGGACGCGTTAGGGTCGATTCCTTACCCTCGGACGAGATACGGCTGTAGGTATCTGGGCTTTGTATAAATTGCTTCGAAAGCGCTTGGATCGCCTTGCTGACTGGCTTCAAATCCCAGTCTCTTTGTGCCAAGTCGCCTTTGGCGGTCATCTCTTCTCTACAATGACGGAATCCCTGTGGAGCCCAGCATCTTCACTCCGGACGCAGGATTAACGGCTTTCGAGTATCCACTCGTGGTGCGTGTGGCCTTACTTGCACTTTTCTTTCCTGGACGGCGTACTGATTCTCAATATTTAATCCTTCCTTCGCGGCCACTCGACTACATATACATCATCCGCGCGCGACTCAGGACGACGCTCTATCCAACCCCCTTTGATGGTTATTTCAGCCTGCCACTCGTTGACGTGGGACGCGAGGGTGAGGGATTTCAGGAACGCATTCGTGGGCGGCGGTGGCGGTTCCGCTGGTTCGAGTGATCCTCGCGTTACCTTCGTTGGGATCAACGCCGACTACCAGCACCAACACCGACTCGGGCGACGATACGTGCTG
This sequence comes from Mycena metata, assembly GCA_029378385.1. Classification (NCBI taxonomy): domain Eukaryota; kingdom Fungi; phylum Basidiomycota; class Agaricomycetes; order Agaricales; family Mycenaceae; genus Mycena; species Mycena metata. Next base: position 22,379 of record JARKIB010000012.1, read on the forward strand.
CCGGTGCGGGTCCACCCTCTGCGGCGGGTTCTCCATCGCGTGTGGGCGGCAGTGCCATGCGGCGTGTCTGCGATTGAGAAGGGTGTTTCCAGAAAAGTGGAGCTATTGGGTGGCATGCTGCGTGCCTTTCTTTCTTTAATCTTTTTGGATTCGTTTCTCTGGCGTTTGACGCTTGAGGTGGATGGAAACGGCGGGCATTGTGGCGGCGCACATCCTCTTTCGGGGTGTCGTGGTGCGCTCTTCCTCTGTTGGTCGCGTCTACTCTTGGTCCATGTGTTCTTCTCCCTCGAATTCATTACCCTCAAGGCCTTCGCGCGCGCTGTACCGTTGTGGGTACATCCGCCCCGATTTCCTTTTCCTTTTGCGCCTCGTTCCATTCGCGATCGGAGCGTGGCGTTTCGCGCGGCCCCAATCACCGCGCGCGCATTCTCACCGCACCGCGGTTCTTGACCGCTGGTGCGGTATAGGCGTCATCATTTCTATCGTTGCCCTCCTCGTCTTGATCCACCACATTTTTCTCAGGGCATCGTCGCGGGTTTCAGTCCGTTTTTGTTTTCTTTGCGGTGATTCGGTGCTTGATGCTCTCCTGAGCTCCCACCTCCGCCTGTCGTGATTTCTTTTTTCGACCCGCGTGCGCCACATATCATGCTATCGCTAACGACACCAGCGATACTCGCTGCGGGGCAGCTGATGGCGTACGAGGTGTTATCGTCCCGTACGCGAACGCAAATTGCGCGCCTATGCGGCGACGTGGAGGGATGTCGCTCGGTGTGCAATCCATGGCACGTGCCTGTTAAAGATGCTCGGCGCTCCGAGGAATCTCTTTTCCTTCCACGGGCGTACTCTGCGCTGCGTTTGCGCGTTCTTTCTCACTCGTCAAAGAAGCCGTGTATTTCCCAAAAGGAAATACGACCGCCGACCTTTACTTCTGCACCGTTGCATTCCTCCGGCTCAGGAAGGTCATCAATATAGGAACATGAACTGACACCGCAGAGCACCAGGATGTGTTGGAATTCAACATTACAACGGAAGACTCGCTGTAAATCTGGGACTTGCCTGCAGGGACTGTCCGGTAGATAGAGGCCCCTCATAACTGTTATTTTTTAATTTATGCCTCAGTGGCATAGGGTTATAATCCAGGATAGAGTTGATTTTTGCTACAAGTAACTCTGAGGAGCTGTCAGGTGTAGCAAGAACATCAACAGACCCTCGGGGTGACAGACAATATGAGCTGACGCGTGAAGGATGGGGAGCACGGGACCGTGAAAACCGTCAGCCCGAACGAACAATGGGCGGTTGGATCAACATTAAAATCAAGATCCAACTGCACCCAATCCGCCGACCATATACTCATCATTCACAGAAGTAACCAGAAATTGGGTTTCAACGGTGTCCCACACTAAAGTCTTGAAAGTTTGATGGTCAAATTCGCAATCTATAGCTAAATTTGCGTAGATTATCACATTCAGGTCTGAGCTGCAATGCCTGATACTTGGTATATTATTAAATCTCGAAATTAATCGAAAACTGATGGTATTTCCCGTTTCGGACATGACTCTCGGGTATTACCGGATGAAATAGTATTCCAAAATTAACTCCAGTTCTTTTCATTGCATACAATGAGTTTTAGAGATGGTAAGTGGACCACTGCATCCCTGTGAATAAATTAAAAGACACACAAAATTACCCCACAAACCCAAAGTTTGATTTCAACACCAGTTTTCACACTGTAAAAATGATAATACATCATGTAACTTGGTGAGGATACTGAGGGGTATCCCTTTGTGAATCCTGGCCCAAAATACTGGTGGGGTCCCTACTGTCTTTCACTTGTACACCATTTCCAGTTACTTCTGTGGATGACAAGTAGTATTTCATCCACTTCCAACTCGTTCGGGGAAATAAGTCGTTCTCTCTCTGCATAAAATCATGGGGCAAAGGGAAAGTGCCGCCCCTGCCGCTCTTTGTCGCCCTGGGGCGGCAGTGGGGGCGGCAATAGGGGCGGCAGTTTATAGGCAACTTAGAGAATTTGGGATGAAGACTGTTGTTGGGAGGCTTTTCAACTCACTAGGCAGCCTTAAAGTGTACCATGTGTGAAGTTCAATACATTCCAACCCATCGACCCTGTAAGAACTCAAATTTTCATCTCAAGGGCGGCACTCTGGGGGCGGCAAAGTCAGTCATAGGGGGCAGCAATTTCTTTCTGGGGGCGGCACAGGGGGCGTCAGTGGGGGCGGCAGGGGGCGTCAGTAGGGCGGCAATTGGGGCGGCAAACTGTGGGGGGGCGGCAATTTTCCCGCATGGCAGGGGCGGCAATCTGTCACACGGGGTGTCAATGGGGCGGCAACGGCGGCATCAGTCTCTGATGTGGATTCTTTTTTTTTTTGAATCTCACAGAGGCTGGACTAAACAGGTCAGGTCAACACTTGCTTGGTTAACTCTGCACCACTACTTCTAACCAAAGGATCAGGGAGTATTAGTTTTTGAACTTTTTGTTCTCGGTGGTTGCAACTTGAAGGCTGAGTACAAACGGCGGTAGACTAACCACCACACACACAATATAGGTGTTTAGCGCTCTGCAGCATTTACAGTGGTCGTTTGATTTATCTGTGAGTCCGTTGGGTTTCAGTTGTGTTTCTGCAGCAGGAATTTCTACCCCACCCATCCAGATAGAAAACAAAGACCAGATAATTTTGACTGCGGACAATTTGCCCCCCAGCGGTCCATGGTTGCAGGCGCTAAAACTCACTCTTTCCCTCCGTCGAGACATTATTGTTGACTCGGACTCGGACGAATTTCGTCGGAAACGCAAAAGGATACCCGGCACCATTCTTGATTCCAAGTCGGACGACGGCAAACCTCGCCGCAAGCGCAAGGGTCTGTGAGATTGCAAATAAAAATACCCGTTTACAGACGGTAATATTGATAGTGGGGCGGCAGGTAAGTGTGACGTGACCACATTGGCGCCTGCAAAGGGCGGCAACCGTTGTGAGGGGCGTTAGTGTTGGTGCCGCCCCAACCATCAAAGGGCGGCACTTGGCGGCAGGGGCGGCACTTTCACCGTGCCCAAAATCATGTATGTCCGTCTGTCAGAAGCCTTTCAAACTTCGCTGATAATATCACACCCGAGTCTCAGAGGCGCTCCAAAATATGCCGGCTCGGCGCCGACGTGTCCTGAGCGAGCATGCCGAGTTCAGGCCGAGGCTCGCCGTGGAAATTGCACGCTGATAACAACTTTTATTTTCGAGCCTCGACAAGCGTGACAGACCCTTTGAGACGATATCAACCCTTCGACTGAAGGAGTGGGGCAGGCCGCGCTGTTGTAAAGTTATGCCCCCGGCGCCCAGTAGCTTACTATGCTACTGACGTTGAAAGGCGCTCGGATCGAACGGGGGATGCCGAATCTGCTTCTTACGGACCCAGTTATTATAACCACGGTCCTGACTTCACGCTCGCGGATCATAGCCAATGAGCATTGACCGGGTCCAGGCCGGTGCCGTCCTATGGCCCACGTACGGCAGTCGATGGCGCACCGCTGTCCTTGCCTGGCGGGTTCGAAAAATGATTTATGTTTCCAGTTCAATTGAGTGCCCAGACATGGTTTATTTCTGGTCTGCATTTGACTTGGACACAAATAGTGAACCAGAAAGAAAAGAAGTTTGGAGCCGATGTTTTGGTCCCAAACAGCCATCAGCCCCTGAAGTGAGATAAGAATTGGCAGTGGAAACAAGTGTTGGTCTCGGTCTCTGTACCGATATTTTCGCCAGGAAACTGAAATGTAAGCGGTAGTATCATTGAATTCCCTGATAGCAGGACTTTTCCGAAATCAGGAACCCGTGTTTACTGAGGTAAAGCCAAATTGCCAACACCCAGTTTTGAACTTTCATTCCTCGCTGAAAATCCAATTAGGACACTTCAAAATAGTTCAACGACTTACATGGGGCTTATTTAACCCACAATCTAAGCTCTGAAATATTATGGTGTCCCTTCCGGTAATCAATGCATTCTCCCTGCGACCCATACTCTGGATACCGCGTTTCCAGATGTATAAATGAGGAATCAGCGCCCGAAAATGTTGTATGAGCTCACTTATCCTACAATTCACTAGACCTCCCTGCACTTTGAGAGCCTCGGGCATCTCGGGCATGTTGAAATATGTGGTGTGTCCATCGGCCTGAGTTAGATTGGCCAATAGTAATGTTAAACAATGTTCAGAGACTCAAGGCACTCTTTTTGACTCTATATGTTCGTTGTTAAACAGCTATCCTACTTTATGGTGCAAATATTTAGAAAATGAACATCCCATGAGTTGCCTCTTCCGGCGAAATGTAGTGGTTAAATTAGAAGCTTCCTCTTCTTGAAGCCAGTTGGGATAAGCCAATTGAGCATTTTCAGCACAAGCTGGCACCTTCAACTTGAGTTCAATCTGCACTGGGGCTCGGCCATCACAGGGTAAAATGACGGAATCACTCGTTTCAGTGGTGCTCTGGGTTTCCATATAAGGTAGGACTCCAACGTAACTGCGGGAGACAGTATTTTTTTTGAATAGAAAGTGCTAGCCCACACAGCAAATCACAGCAACTGGGGAGTCCACTATGTCATATGCAAAAAACCAGTCTCAGTTGGCAGTAAAATCGACGGCAATAAAATCGACGACAAATAATGTGTTTTATATAAATCAACAGACTCGTAATCGTAAACGGGTCTGATCGTAGGAACAACTGACGTCCTGACACCGAGGAGTAATTCAGGGCCTTGAGTGTGAAGGAGTGTGCCAAGGCAACACTAGGGGCCGGTGCCTGTTGTCTACAATCAATGTGCCGCCAACGGAAAGGAGTCAATCAGCACGCAGGATATGATTCTGTTGTCATTGAGGAGTGTGCTGCTGTCTTTTTGGGAACAAATAAAGATTTAAACTCCGCTTGGCCCTAGGCGAATCGGGAAGGCTCTGGCACATAGATTGTTACATTCCTGAGCAGCTCAAGTGGGGTTAAATTTATCAATGCTGTTCAGTACCAATCCTGTGGTACTGTCCAAATAGACCGAGAGAACAAAATCCACTGAGAAAAGCGCACACCTGAACCAGTAAACTTTAGGAACTGTGACGCCCATGTATATTTTACTCCATTATTTACGCGGCCAGAGGCCATTTACTTACCTTCCTATTTGAACTTATAGGTTGAAGTCCCCAAACAGCGCGCTTCAATAGCACTGCCTGCTCACTGGAGAGATCTCTCAGTACCGTCTTCAGCGAGCCAGACCCACCTTCCGGAAGGTGCTAATCGCCAATAGCCAAGCGCTACGTGGCGTCAAGTTTCAAAATTCCCACCAAGTCGGTGTTTGTGCAATTTGGCAGTTTTCTACGCGCAGCTCGCTTGCGCTAAGGCTGCATACCCGATGGGGAGTGCCCTGCGCAAGGAGGTCCGGAAGCGGGAGCAGGATTGGGGGGCGTGTGCGTATATACTATAAGCTTTAAGATGTGAACTTACTGGAAGGTCAATACTGACTGGAAAGTCGAAATCATACTTAAAGCTTTAAGTCAAACCTTCTCTTTTAACAAACCCTCAGGGTTCGTAGGAGTTGGGTGTTCACTCTAATCGAGGACAGGAGGAAATACTATCCATCCGTGACCAGGGTTGAGGAATGGGGGCTTTACAGGGGCAACCTATGTTGACTAGAACATTTGTCTGCGGCAGAGTTGGCATTTCCTGTCAATCAAGCCGATGATCCAAGGACCGGAAAGGTCCGACGGCATAGCCAGGAACGGCACCTCAAAGGGAGCAGTAGCGGCAGCAACACACCCAGGATGGAATTCTTTTAGGCTGGATTAAAAGGCTAGTGAAAACAGCTTGTATTAGTGGGCAAATACATCGTAGTTAAAATAACATGAATTCACACTGTAAAATAGCCTTTGCGAAGCAACATAATTTGCTTCAAATTTTTCATTCCAAGAAACCATTGTGTTTCATTCACATTTGAAAGGGGATTGAAGTTAAAGGGAATTGAGTGCAGAAACAAACTGTTTGATTCGACTGGTTCTCAACGGAATACGGAAACCCTTTGTTTCCACCTTTGTTTTAGGCTGGGTTAGAACAACAGTGGAAACCCTTTGTTTCCTTATTCCGTTGAGAACCAGTTGAATCAAACAGCCTATTTCTGCACTCAATTGTCTTTGACTTCAATCCCCTTTCAAATGTGAATGAAACGACATGGTTTCCTCGAACAAAGAAGTTGAAGTAAATTATCTTGCTTCGCGAAGGCTATTTTACGGTGTCAATCCGCGTTATTTTAACTACCATGTATTAGCCTACTAATACAAGTTGTCTTAGCTAGCCTTTTAATCCAGCCTAAAAGAATTCTATCCTGGATGTGCAAGGTCTTGCTGCCGGCTAAACCAAAATCGTGATGCCAAGAAGCTATTAATAGTCTTGACTCGAACAGACTCAGATGGCTCTTCACGAATGACTCGAACTGACTCGAATGACTCGAGGCTGATTCACCAGGAGTCACACACACTGAATTGGGACGACATGACGAGGCTAGAATATTATTTGGACACGCCAGAAGCGAACATATATTATTTATTTTAATTGTACCAACATCCATGCAGATTATTCTCCTTATCCAGTCAAGATTCGTATGTAAATTAGTAGATTGTACTCAGTAGGAGTCTGTAACCTCACGGACTCAGTGTTTAGACCATTATGTAGAATTACCGTTTCGAGTTTCCATGTTTTATAGTATTTGGTATGTAGGATTTAGTATATAAGTAGAGGTAGAGCTTAGGTGGAAGCCAGTGGACGGTACCCTTCTTGTTAGGAGCAGAGCATAACACGTGCCTCCGTCCGGGAAGTCTCACGGAATCCATTCGGTGTACATTTGAGTGTCTTAGAGATACTTTGGTGTCTATCAATATATTGGGATTGGATTATATTTGTTGTGCAGCGTCAGCGTCAGCGTTTTAGGGTCAGCGTTTAGGGTCAGCGTCAGCAAATATTATAGCAGAACTTGTCAACTTTCAGTTACAGTTCAAATCCAGTGTCGAACTAAGTCTAGTTCATCACACAACCACCCGGTGTACATCACCACAAACCTTTTTGAAAACTACAACTCTTCTAAGAACTATAAAGGTCGCATCAGCGCCCAATAGGTCCGAGAAGCCAAACGGTTGACTTAAAAACCTAGTTTTCAGCTATTGCAACAGCCGTAATACTTCGGTTGGAACCCCACGAACGCATATAGAAGCGGAGAAGTGATTAGGTGTTTGATTTGGAGTGTGTTTAGTGTGTGGTTTAGCCATACATCGAGACCAGTATCCAGCTCGTTTCCCCTGGTCGTCCCGATCCGCGGTGTATCACCGCAGCGACCGAGAGAGGAGGGTCTGAACGCGACCCCAGGCAAAGCTGCCCTGAGTCGCTCTGTTCCTCGTTCCGCTCCACCCTGAGTTTGCTGATGCCCGTCGAATCTGACGAGGACCGGCCCAGTCAAATTGACTGTGTGTCACCACGCCACCAACACACCTCTCCCCCGTCAGCTCCTAAATTCCTGGTGCCGGAGCCGGGCGAGAATGAGAGTGTCACCGCCATGCTGTCCAGATGCGCGAGTATCTTGCCTGATGCCAAGAGATTCTTCACAGGAATTGGATGTGTTATTCCCTTATACAAGGAACCTCTTTTTGCATCTGTGCTGCGCTACCATCAGCCGTATGACGAGCTCTCACCCTCCGAGGGGGATCCTCTCCTCTACTACGGAGCAAATGGCAGCGAATTACCTGACCAGGATCCGGCGGCAGCACTCGTACTTTGCGACATTGACATCCGCTACCAGCACCCCCACCGCAACTTCGATTGGAAAGAGCTGCCTGAGCTCATCCAGAAGGTGTGCGGCATTGATGCCACGAACACGGTCATTATGCCTGCCGCCAGGGCAGAATCACTTCCCCCGCTTTCACCCTCTGGTCCTTCGCACCGAGGCCGGGGATACTCGCTCAACCTCACCAAGCGGGTGCTAGTTGCTCAAGCCGTTGTTGCCGTGCAGCAAATTCTGCACGCACTCACTATCTTCCCCAGAAAAAAGCCCTCCACCAGTTTTGAGGTCGATCCTCAGTACACGTTCCTGTACATGCTGGAGTACACCGAGGATCCCATGGATCTGAAGTTTGCGCTCAGTTCACTGCAGGTGCGTCTTCAAAGGGCCGACAACCACATCTGCACGTACCTCTTGGGCATCTGTGAGGCCATAGTCGGTGAAGGATTCAGCGACAGGGTCAGCACCACCGACTCTACCTTGTCGGAGGTGCACGAGGAATTTGGTCGGGAGCCTCCCCAAAGGGAGTTCTACCGATTGATATCCAGTTCCGATTATGGAGCCTGAGCCGCCCTCATCAGTAGCGAGCATCGCTCTCGCGCTTTGCAACAACTAGGCGAGGAACCGCGCGCCCAATATTACAAGAAGTGCAACAATGGAGTTATCCCTACTTTAAACCAACCAGCGTGGCCTATACCCGCCCACTTCCGTGTCCGCACTACGCCCACCCATAGTCAGTTCTCTTCCTGGGGCTGGGAATATCAAGGACACAAGGCCGTTGCAGTTTGAATATGGGGGCCATTGTTGATGCGCTCTAATCCTCCTGTACACCACATTTTTGCTGTGACACCCTCAGCCATGATGAACTCAGGAGCGCATGGAATTCCAACAGTGCCACTCACTTTTCAAATGAACGGCACCACCCAGACCATCACTGTTCCAACATTCGTGCCAGCAGATGCTGCACCCGACGTCCCGCCCGCCTGGAAGGGGCAGGTATTGGGGCGGCGCGACAGTGGGGGCGGGAGCGGACTTAGCGGTTCTGGAGGATTTGGCAACCCAAGCGGCCCAGGCTGTCCTGGAGGACCGGGCAGTCCCGGTGGCCCGCCAGGTCTGGGTGGAAACGGAGGCGGCAATAGCGGTGGTGGCGGTGGAGGTGGCGGTGCAAACCCTCCTTCTTTCCCACCACAAGTCCCCTCGAGTGGAGGTAGAGGTGGTGTACCAGGAGGAGGAAGCGGTGGCAGTGGAGGTGGCGGAGGTTGGGGAGGTTAGTGTTACCCGGCTGCACCAGGTGTCCCACCTGCAAGCGCCCCGGACCAGTGGCAGCTGAACCCAAAACTCAATATTTTGGTGCTACCTGCCTGGAACAGAAACAGGAAATCCCTCATTGAGTACGTGATTCAAATGTCGTACTACGCTGCCCTGAGCCCCCGAATGGTGGAAGGTATTGAGCAGCTGGCGCCGTCCAAGTTCATGACTTGCGCTTCGCAATGGTGGAATTCTCAGGAGACTGGATGCACCTCTTGGACACCATCCGCTCCCAGTTCTGCACACAAGTGTGGCTCATCGAGCGGACCCAGAAGTTTGAGGAAATGTGTTTCATGAAGCCAATTGCTGAGGAGCCCATCAACTTCTACCAGCGGTGGATCCAGCACCACTCCTTCATATTCCTTGAATCAGATGGTCCGCTAGCGGTTGCACACATTGTGTGTATGCAGCCCAAGGAGTGGGCCAAGGACATGAACCCCATTGAGTGCCCAGATTTGAAAATGTTGCAGGAAGCGGCCGAACATAACAAGGAAGGGCTCATTGTCGTTTGGCTGCAAGCGCAGGATGTCGTCCCCCACCGAGCCGAAAGCCCGCTCGTACCATCGCCACCGCAGAGCCAATGCGGCAGAAAGGCATGAAGAGGAGTCATCCAGCTCGTCGGAATTATAATTGGAGGAGGACAGCTCGCTCCATGCCGTCAACAAGTCGAGGTGTTCAGGTCCTCGAAGTGCAACACCTAGGGCGGCTCCTTTCGACCCCAAGCCCGCGTGGCCCCAGGGCAAAACAGTCAAAGGATACCACTTCACTCGTGATGACACGGTGGCCAGCATTCGTCCGCTGAACAGGGAATGCTTCATCTGCACCAGTCCGAAGCACGTTGAAAGGTCTTCACTACGTGCACAGATGGAAAAATGCTAGAGATGAGATAGACGGAGTATATCCAACTAAACCAAAACTAAACACCAAACTACCACTTCTCTGCACTGGGTGATGAACGGGTCTGTTCAGGGGTGAAAGCCAAGTATTAGGCTTGTATAGACCAAAGGAATCGAGTTCTTTCAATAGCAAGGCTGCGGCTCTACTTCAGATTGAAGGAGCAGGACGGTCTGTTTGGCTAGTCTGATTCAACACAAGTTGAGGTTTTTGCTCGGAAGCGGTTTTTATTGCAAGTTACGGTGGTTTAGACCGGCGTGGGGTTTTTCAATGCTCTTTAGATAACAGTTACGCACACACACAACAGAACGTTTAGTCAAGTCGCGAGATGGGTTCGGTCAGATATTCAAGTCCAATCAGTTTGATGAGTCAGGTCCAATACGATTCGGTCAAGTCCGTGCGAGTCCAATTCCGTTCAAGTTCAAGTCCGTTCAATCAAGTCCGTGCGAGTCCAATTCCGTTCAGTACAAGTCCGTGCGAGTCAAATCAATCAAGTCCGTTCAGTTCGATCTGTCTGTTTCAAATCCAATCCAATCCAATCAATCAAGGGTGTGCGAAATACAAGTGCGTGTAGCAACTAGTAGTCCAAGAGCACGACTAACTAGAACCAATGGCGTGTCAGGCCACCGTCCCAGGGAATCTGCTCTTTCTACTCTACTCTACTGTCCTTTTATACATGATTCAGAAAACAGGTGACTAATAAATAATTGATGTCCATTCGGTAAAATATCCGGTATCAGCGTTTCAAATATTTCGGTTCTTCTCCGATTGGTTAGCTCGGCTGGCTTCCGTGGTCCAGATGGAGACTGGTCCGTTTTTGGTGAGTGGGGTGTTTGGTTCTTCCTGACCATGTCTTCTTCATCCTGTCGCTTCCAGCTCCCTCTGGAACGCATTCGCAATCCTGACTCGGTCAACTAGACGGCTGTCTAGTCCGTAGATGTTTTGGTATAGCCCATGCCAGTAAGTTCAACTGGACTTGGCTCAACTCCGTCTCGGATCACTTTGCCTTTCGGCGATCACAGATCACCTCTCATCCCGAAATAGCTCGGTAAGTACCCGAAGCAGTTTCCCCGTTCGCCAAACAGCCCGTTCGGTTGGTCTCCCGAGCCCGTCTCAAAATAGACCGTCGGTTGGCTACGCGAGACAGACCGGCTGTCCTTCCGAGGCAAGTCAAGGCACCGAGTGATCCTCGGCTTATCACGTTACAAAGTCACGTGTTCAATCGCGTCGCGTCCTTGGTCCAAACTCCTCCAAACAGACAGCTCCCAGCCAGCTAGTTCAGGATTGTTGCTACTTCGCCCCGTATAGTTCATAAATCCAACTCCTCATGGTAAGTGGTCTGGCTGGCACTTTGGCCCTTCCGAATCTTATCACATATCCGTCTAGTTCGTGCGCTTGATTTTCGGGGACTCAGTTTAATAGTGGTACACCCTGTCCATAGAACTGGTTGCACATATCAAGGTCACCCTAGCCATCTGGACCATTCAGTCAGATTTGTGTGAGGTCACAATCCGCTCTGTTTGATTATAACCTCGGTATAGTTCACTGTTAAAATTGAAAAGATTGGCTCTTTTCACACGTAGCAGTTTCCCGGCTTATCAATGTTGCACTGGACTGTCCGCATTGTGGTCGTTGGCAAGCGCTCCACGCCGCGAACATAATTCATGTAGAATGGGATGTGGCAGACAAAGCTAAAGAGCACCAGGAATATGTAGTTATGCAGGTTGAATCTAATGTTTCCACTTACTCAAGTGAACCTGAGTCTCCGCTGACCATTAAAGAATCTTTGCTCGTTGAAGCGCTAAGCCCTGCACTGGCTGAAGCTGCTCGCGTGCGACGCTCCCTGCATGTCCCTCCTCCTCCATACTACAAGGACAATCATAATCTGAGACGTGCTGCTAAGTTTACAAAGAAGGAAGTGAAGGGAAAGGGGAAAGGAAAGCAGTGGAACGCGAAGATCCCAAAATCTCTCACCACCAGCTTCGTAGAATGGCGCACGTAGCAGAGTTGCCGTCAACAATCAACGAGAAGGGGGTGAAAGTGTACGCGGTGCGCAAGGTTCGACAGCTGCTGAACAGCCTCGGGTCGCTAGGCACTAGAGCCTTGCATGTCAAAGTACATGTGCAGTCCTTGCTGGTCGAAGAAATCAAAGTGCATCTCGACTCGGGGCCAGACATTACCCTCATGTCAGAAGAGCACTGGGAGACACTTAAGGTGCATTTCCCGGAGCTACCGAATCCCAAGGAGGGCATACACATGACGCTGTACCACCTCACAGGGCCGGCCAAAGTTTTAGGCTATGTGAAAGTTCCCGTCTCCATGGTATCAAAGGAGGGAGAAGTTATCAGTTTCAAAATGGAGCCTACATCGTGAGGAACATGTGTGTCCTCCTCCTGCTGAGCGAGGACTTCCAATCCATATATGAGCTCGGAGTATAGTGTTGGGCTACTGGTCACTGCAACATGCAAGTGGGGCAGTCACAGCACATCATCGCCGCCTCCTCCGCCCACTCCGTAGATCTTGGGGTGCAAGATAAGGCAAGTAAGCATGGCAAAGTCCATGAAGCGCCTCTTGCCCGGAATCTGGCGTAAAATGTACCAACGGTCGAAGGCACAAAAGAGGAAGGAGGGAAAGACGGACTCGTCGCTGGTGCTCGCCGCGCACGATGTCCTCATTGCGGCGAGAACGGTGCATAATGTCAAGATAACCGGTCCGTTTGCGGGAAGGGACGAATGGCTGATGGAAATGATAGTCAATTCCACGGAGGACGAGAGCGTGATGGCAGCACCCACTACGTTCATACGCTCGGACCATCCCTACCTCCCGATCGCGAATGCTAGTACACGACTGTGGTACACCGCCAACTGGCCCGAACCAAGCCACCAGGTAGCGGCACCATTGTTCAGCCATCAAATTCTCCAGCTGTCATCCATCCTTCCTCGGCGTGGCCACCATCTGGAACACAAATCTGTCAAAGCAGCTGGCCACCAGAGTCCACCCAGCTGTTGACCATCCCGCAACTTCAGCTTGTATCTATCTTGAGATATTTAATTTCTATGCCTTGACTTGGCTCCAACTGGCTTGAAAGGAGGACTTCGGCGCAATATTGTATTAGATATGTTTGATTTTCCGCGCGTGGAGTCAACTGGTCAATGTTGAGTGAGGTTCAAGTGTATGTTCAAGTTTAAACCTCAAAGAAATTTCACTTCAGTGAAATATTCTGGTCGTACCTATCATCATGTCCTTGGCTTCAACTTGGCTTGTCAATTGTCGAAGTCCTTCGCGTCCCGTGTTCACGGACTCCCCATTGTTTGGAGCACAATGTCGGCTGAAATTCCCGAATAGGCAATACATGGCCTTGGCATTTGTATAAAGTTCCAGCGACCCCGGTCGGCATGCAAAACTGTTCTCTCCATCCTCCTGCATCCCTCTGCCACTCCAAGTTGTACCTGCCATCACAATCCTTTCCCGCCGCGTCTCGAAGAATATTCCCAGGGATGTCAATGTCGAACTCTTGCTCGGTCCAATTTGCCTTCAAAATAGCCGCAAGATATGCCCCCTGCAAAATGGACTCAAACCAGCTCCAAGCCAGATTTTTATGCTGCTGCCATCACTGTCAAGACCTGGGTCTTCGAGATATTTCTGCTGGATGGATTCAAGTCTCGACAACGAGAACCCTCAGGCAGTCACCGAATTCTGCTTCAGGTGTCGCACTATATTTAGTACTACTACTTTGCTACTGCTTGTAATTATTACTGTGTGCAATATTTTTCGATCCACCCTTTCTCGACTCGAGTCTGATCACTGAAAGAAGAAAAATTGAAGCCCGCAAATGCCTCGGACTGCCGGCCGATTCAGGAAATTCAACCCATTGTTCTCCCAGTCACTGTTTCCACCGTCTGATGGGTGCCACGCCGGCCGATCCCCAGCCCGAACTGGGCCATTATGGGACCATACAATATGAAGTCTGGCTCCTAGGCTTCCGACAGCTGGTATCCAGGTGGGTCTTCCATGCGTCAGAGCTGTGGATTTCAGGTTGCTGCCACCTGGGGAATTTTTGTCGGTGTACATCAGAGCGGGGAATGTCGTCAGCAAATTGCATGACCCCGTTGAATCAGACTAGTCAAACAGACCATCCTGCTCCTTCGATCTGAAGTAGAGCCGAAAGCCTTGGCGCATTGAAAGAACTCAACTCATTTTGGTCTATACAAGCCTAATACTTGGCTTTCACCCCTGAACAAACCCGTTCATCACCTAGTGCAGAGAGTGGTCGTTTTGGTGTTTAGTTTTGGTTTAGTTGAATATACTCCGTCTATCTCATTTCTAGCATTTTCCATCCGTGCACGTAGTGAAGACCTTTCAACATGCAAGTGGAGGAGGAATTATTGGAGGATGACACCGCGAGTGCTGAGGCTGAGGAGCATGACATAGTCGCTGCAGACTCGAATGATCTCCCTTTTCCTGAAGGGGATCATTGGATCCGTTCATCACCTAGTGCAGAGAGTGGTCATTTTGGTGTTTAGTTTTGGTTTAGTTGAATATACTCCGTCTATCTCATTTCTAGCATTTTCCATCCGTGCACGTAGTGAAGACCTTTCAACACGCAAGTGGAGGAGGAATTATCGGAGGATGACACCACGAGTGCTGAGGCTGAGGAGCATGACATAGTTGGTGCAGACTTGAATGATCTCCCTTTTCCTGAAGGGGATCATTGGACATATCCAGCGGGCATAAAGCCAAGGCAGGATGACGACTGGAATCTAAAGTTGCACCTGCTCGTTTTGGTGCCCACGGATGTTATTCGGAAATTCAAGGAGGAGTACGAGAAGGACCCGTACTTCAGGGACCGCTACGCGCTGGAGGCCCCCAGCCCTGACAAAATTCTCACTCCATCGCGCTTCCAGAAAGGACAAGACGGGCTCTTGTACTTCCTCGATGCAGACTGGTGCACCCGTTTGTGCGTTCCACGGACCAAAACGCGTTGGGTCATGGAATGGATCCACGAGCCACCGCATGAGAGCGCACACGCGGGTCCGTACAAGTTCATCGCGCGCCTTCGGGGATTATTCTTCTGGCCGTCCCTAAATAAAGACGCGGACAAGTTCGAGACCTCGTGCAACATCTGCCAGAAGATTAAATCCGACCACCATGCCAAAATGGGTGGCTTGAGGCCCACCCATGTTCCTTCTCGACCGTTCGCCACAGTCTCGATGGACCTTATTACAGACTTGCTTGCCTCCGGGCCGGAGAAATTTACCACCATACTAGTATTGGTGGATAAACTGACCCGGTTCGGCATCATGATGCCCACCCACTCGAACTTGACGCAGGAAGGTTTTGCCAAGTTCTTCGTGGATTGTGTCATCAATATCTATGGGATGCTCGAGAGGATCATCTCCGACCGGGACAAACACTGGGCCACGGCGTTTTGGCGCTCTGTAGTGCTTCAATATGGCGGTGTCATGACGCTCTCCTCAGCCCATCACCCACAGACGGACGGGCAGACCGAAATCCTCAAAGCGACCATCGGGCAGATGTTGCGTGCATACGTCGCTGCAGATTGCCTGTCTTGGGTGCGCTGGCTTGGGGAGATTTGTTTTGTTTACAACTCCAATGTGCACTCCTCGACGTGGTTCACGCCGAATTTCCTACTGCTCGGATGCACGTGAAGCGTTGCCGTTGGTGGGTATGAATACCTGGCTCTCTTGAACCAACAACACACCAGCAAAACAGGAAAATATGGCACCGGAGTTGTCCAGTTCACATATGGCAGAGATATCTTGTTCATTGTCCGAAGCCTTGCCCTGGAATTGAGACTGGCATTCCTTAGCCTACAAATTTCAAGATTGGTCACACTCCTACCTTGCCAAAAGATAATTTGAGAAAATCGACCAGAGAACTGCGGGAGCGGTGGGAGGGCACGGTGCGTGATTGCACATCTTGATGGACACATGACTCGGAGTATCTTTCCTCGTTAGGAACTGAAGTTATGAGACAGCAATTCAGAATTGAGAATCAGCACATACGAAAGCGAGCATGGTTATCCAGCAAGCACTGGGACAAAAAAAAAAGTATGAGCTGCTGGACGGACGGTGGCTCGACTCTAACCTTGTCAACATTCCGGCCTCTGCACACGATAATGAACATTGAGCATTGTTCCCAATCATTTTCATACTTATAGACCTATTGTGTAATGATTTTTTCCACTAGCATCGCCGTTCTGAGGAGATGCACATAGGATAACAGAGGTTGAGGAATTGAAGATCCCTACCTTTTGCGTCCATCGGCGCGGCGCCGGAGAAGAAGGGTCACTAGCGTCACCGTGATTGTCAGATCGCACCCAGCACCAACACCCTAGTCTCTCGTAGACAGACGCTACAACAATTCCGCTCGTACCTCGCGTGTTGTACCAACGCCCCACGTTGTGGCCAAGAGCCAGCCTCACTGGGCTTCGTAGCCTCCAATTGAAGTCATACAGAGTCCAGCGACAGTGACTACGGCGACAGCCACCAGCCGCAGGAGGATGATGGCCTTGAGGATGATAGAAGCTCACAGCACGTCGTGACGATACCGGCGAAGATGGTCATGTCAATTGATTTTGGAGCGGCATCGGCGAGACGCTCCAAATGACCATAGTCCGATATAGAATCAACAAAAAGCGCGTGTCCGAGGCATAAGATGTGTGCGACCTCACACGACCTGCTTACAAGTTCAGTTTGGAACATCGGAAATGAAGTCGGTGTACCAGACGATTGCAACCTGCAGACAATGTCATTAACAAAATAACAGTTCGTTTATCTTCACACACCAAAGTCTTGAGTTTGGAAGAGTCTTCCGGGGAGGTAACGAAGTATGTGTACGTTTGGGCGGTTACAATTCCGAAGAAAATATAAGACACCGATCTGGTAGGGCACCTAAGAAGAAGTCGATGAGATTAATTGAAGGACGAGATTGCTCCATGCTAACCGATAGTGAGGGAGGGATCAAACAATGGGGTAGAATTTGACATAGGCACACTAACTGTGAAGTTGGGGAGAGTCAGAAATATATCCTCTGCAGCACCAAGTCATACTATGTGTACTTCCTTTGATCAACGGACTCGGGAGCAATCTGCTTTAACTTCGACAAGAGAATCATCCATCCACTACCATGTGTTAACAACAGGGGTCTACCAAGGAGTTGCCCTTCAGACGATGAATGTGAAGATTCGCAAGACTTCAAGTTGAATCCGCAGTAGATTTGAGCAGCCACAATGGAGATGCATACAGCCTCTCACACTTAGCCTCTCACATCTCCCATTCTTAGGATCTTTCGCGTTCAAGGACTTACGGCAAACGAATTTGGCTGGTGATTTTTCCGTGCCGAAGTGTTTCCGGAACGCTCCCGGCTGATTCCAGTATCCGTAGCATACACCTGACGCCTGTATGTAGTACTACGAGCTGACAGTACCGCACCGGAATATTTCTTTCTAGTAGAATTAAGGGCGAGACCCTTTCGACGCACGGCAAATAAATTCGCCGTGGGATTCTTCCCAAAATCTCAGACTGCCCATACATCGGAGTTCCCCGAACATTTGCGGGTGGTTAGGTTTGGAGCGTAAAATCTCAAATGCAGCAGTAAATATGCCAATGTGCGTGTCTTGTAGAGTGTAGAATTGATTACCTAACGGCCTGGAGTTACTGGTCTTGACATGATCTCGAGTGGATGTACTGCACCAGAAGACAGTTCGCGACATCCAGGCCATCCGTCCCGGTGGCAAAAGAATTAGGGAGTGGAGTTGACCGTCGTGATCAACCCAACACACCCACAAGTGAAGGGGGATGTTGTTATTGCCCGCCAATGTCGTTCGGGCATCTCGGGGATGTTGAAATCTACGATAGTGACCATAAAGTTGTCTCTCCCCCGAAATGTGTTTCTATCTTCTCGAAGTACTTGACCTGTCGTAAACTCAGTGTATTCCCGAAAGATGCACAACCGAAACTCATCTGTGATCTCCCAGCAGACTCTAGAGGGCGTCCAGAACCCAGGGCGGTTGATTCACTGGCTCAAGACAAGCTACACGGCAACCAGGAGACGAAATCAAAGAGCGTGGGCTGCACCGCGCGTGAGGAGAGTCACAGCTTGAAGTAGAGCTCAACCAGAACAACATTGAACTGTTGTGTGGCCTTTGCATTTGTTGATTTTGAATGGAAGTATTAAACTTCAAGTTGAACCGACACCCGAACCCCATTCTTCCCACCGGCACAGACGCATCCTCCATCCCCGTCCTTCCTCAGAGGTTTTTTTCTTGGATCGACCTCATCGGACCCTCGTTCAAGTATAGTCTAGGACTCCATTCAATCCGCCGATCGAGGTCAAGCAGGCGAGCACGAATGAGTCGAAGCAGCTCACGATTATACCTGGGGTACCGTCACGCATACCCTCTCACTTTCTTTGCGTGGCAACAAGAATGCGCAGACCTTTGTGCGCAGCAACAATTTCAGCAAGGTTACAACCAACGTCGCCTTTTCCAAGACGTCGCCGTTTTATTGCCCCTCCTCCGACAACGAGAACTGCTACCCCGAGAACATCGATTCCACGGTCTAACTAATACCAGAAACCCAAAAACATATCTATTTCTGCTCTTTCCGGCTCTTCTCTACCCCCTAATCTGCCATCCGGCGACCACATTGACGCACCTTGCACTGGAAGATGGCTCACCTGAATCTTGGAACGACTGTGGCAATCCTCGATGGTATACCTTCATATATCTGGGTTTTATGGCATAATAGCCGCGTCTCCCCTGCCGCCAATGGTCCTTCTCTCATCTATTTGCTGGCGGCGGTTTCCTCGCCCACCACCATTATTCGTGTGACACACAACACCATAGTGCCAACACCGACTCCACCTAATGCTAATTCTAATAGCAGCTCATCATTACTGCCTGCCTCAACCCTTGCTTTCTCTGCTCTATCTACGGACAACGACAACGATGACGAACGAGAAAAGCTCCCGGACTGATCACCCGAGCGCAAGAAAACTGCCACCAGAACGAACGAAAGAAAGTTGATGACGGGGTCAGGGTAAGATGGCAGAAATGCGGATAAAATAGTGTTTGTTTAGGGACGGGAACGTACGTAGAAAACTTATACGTCAATGTATTTTGGAGATAAACATGTTCCGGTGGTTTAAAACGCGGACAGTGTGCATGCAAAGAGCCGTTTTCACGCGTCAGGTGTCACGATTCGATTCCAATCTTATCGTTCCAACGCCATCTGAGACTGTTGCCAAACAGGAGCACATAGATAAGATAACGGCGGACGAAGCCCCTAAGTCAGAGTCAGAACGGGAAGAGACCCCCGAGCCCGAGCTGACACCCGAGAAGGGATACGGCTTGAGTATGCAGCTAGTCGAGTTCGAGGACCTGAACCACGACAACGAGATCTTCGGCATCCCCGAAGATCAAGACGAACAGACCTTCGGCCAAGAGTCAGCCGAAGGCGACAACTCCAAAGTCTCAGAAGAGGAGATGCCGGAGTTTGAGTCAACACCCGAGAGCCGAAGCCGAGCCCAGCTACAGGAGTGGCTTGACGCTCTCGAGCAGATCACCTTCGGCAGCCAAGCCGGAGACGTAGAAGCCGGCAACCAGCTAAGGCAGAGGCTGGTCGAACTCAAGCAGAAGGTTCTCCAGGAAGAAGCCGAAGAGAACCAAGCCGCCGACCAAGGGATCACAAGAGATATAGATCCTGAGGTCGAGGATCTCGTAGACATCCAGAATGATAAGGGTGATAAAGAGATAGCAGAACAAGCACAGGTCAAAGTGCTGAGACGCCCACAAGCACAGGCGTCTAGGATAGTGGAAGTGCCCAGGCGCCTAAACTATATCATGCTACCGGAAGAAGTCCCTCGGGCAGAACCGGTTAAAGGCAAGAACCGGAAGGAGATAGACAATCTCTTCCGAAGGCTATTAGAAGAGGATGGTGAAAAAGATGACGAGACAGAGGAAGAAGCCGAAGCACGGCTCATCGCGGAGAACAACACGCGATGGGAACGGTGCTTAGAGTACCAAAGGAAGTACTGCGAGGAATACGGCAGTAACGGCAGCGACAATGATGAGCCAGAGCCGCCGCAGGACTTCAGAGGTAATACGATGTACGAGGACGACCCCTCAGACGACAAAGAGTTCTACGACAACAGGAACTCAATATGGGAATAGAAGATATCCCTATTAGGACATGGCACCGCCATTGTAGATTAAACGGGAACCCAGTCTCGCACGACACATATTGTCCACTCGGGTCAATCCGCCGTGACTGTCACACGTGGCGCTCCGGGAGCGCTTCACCAGAAGACATGGCGGGACACAGAAGGCCGACCAACGACATTGCCGCTCGACAGCTGTTGCCTGCCATACAACGTACACACTGATCATGGGAATACAAGAAGCCACCGATCGAAGAAGCACCAAAGACACATGGTGTTAATAGAAGACCTTGATCGAGGGACCGATCGACAAAGAACCCGCACCCACATGGCAAGACACACGCCAAGGTGCATACAGGTTATTATAGGCTCACAGACAAAGCCTCGGACGAAGGATCAGTGGAGGCGACAGGAGAACTCCCAGCATACAGAAGTAAAGGTGTATGCCGATCCATGAAGACAGGCTGGACGCCAGGAGCCACAGTATGTATATATTAAATGATGCATGTCACACGCACGACAAAGGACAGCATAGCGCATGGTTAAAGGTATTGCTCACAGGAGTACACGAGGCTACGAACAATTGCCACGCAGTCGCTACCATATTTAGTAGTTAGTAGTTCACACCTAGACAGTATAAGTACGATTAGTTAGTAGAGTATTCTGTACCCTCCCTAGTCGTTTATTCAATCATCTTTACGGAGTTCCTACTACAGTACATCTCACCCCCCAATCCACTATCAGGGTATAGTTGGACGAGATAAGATAGTGCAGGGCTTTGTCTGTGACACCAGGTCCACTTAACACCGAGTCCGAAGATTTCACAACGACGCTCATCCAAGATTAAGCTTGGCCAAACTTCAATTTTTTTGACCACCACCGTCACCAGTCCACATAATGACAAGGTATACTCCATCATTATATGGACCGGCGCATTCGCGCGAGTTTATGGGCTAAATTGCAGCAGCAAAAGCAAGAAAGACTTTGTTCACGAAATGGTAGTTGTGCAGGCATTTACTGCTGGCAGCAGTAATCTTGTGCGTGTTCGCGGCGTGTGGTGACGAACCTGCTAACTGAATGCAGGGGCTCGCGATAGCGGTAGCGACAAGCCATGACGTGGGATCGGACGAGGTGCGGGCGGTGACATCGGCTCACAGGTGGAGGTACTGCTGGTATAGCCTTGGTATGGGTCGTGATATGCTTGCATAGAAGGCTTAGTTGGGAGTGAATATTTATGAAGATGCCTTGTGTACAGTGAGTGAAAAAGTCGAAAGTAACCCGATTAGTCTGCGGACAGATTAAAAATGAGGTCTCGATATTCAAGGATAGGCTCACTCTCAACTTTTGAGTTCAGTTGGTGAAGACAAAGCACAAAGGCGTGTATTCCTTCCCGCACAGCGTGCAAGTCCGTTTCGACGATCTGCGCAAGCACACTGGTCATTTTGTCGGGATGCCACCGCAGGAGGGAGCTTCGAACGTGTTCCTTCTTCGTCACGGTCGATCCACGAACCCTTTGACTGACCAATAGAAACTCCTTGACGCGGCCCACCATCAGGTCCGCGAGGCTCACTCGCTGGTTTTCAGCAGGTGACACGGGCCAGGGGATGTTGTCGAAGCCGAGATCTTCCGGGCATCTCGGGGATGTTGAAATTTACCAATAATGACCAAATAGTGAAACCAAAGTTCTATCGACATCGGAGGGAAATGGGATCAGAGGAAAAGAACCAAGCTGACCTCCAGGGTTTATAATTGTGGGCAGGTGTTGCCGTCGCTTAAGAAATGACGGGAACTCACTGCATTCAGCCGCCGTCTTAGCTGAGCTATGTTCGGCTAGCCGGCCAGCTAGCCGCACCTATGGCCCGCTTCGTCAAGCTCTTGGCTAGCCGACCCTCGGTAGCTGTGGGTAGATGCGGCTAGCCGGCCGACTAGCCGAACATAGCCTCAGCTAGCCGACATCAGCGGCGAGGCGTCCCGGTGGCTATCCCACCCTTGAATGCAGTGACTGCAGCATCATGCGTGATTAAACGTCTCAAGCGTCCTGCTCCCACCTTTCAGGTCAAGACACTAGGGGCAAAAACCCAGGCAGATGAAGCCATGTGCGATAAACGCACATTCAACGCAGATGAACTGCCACATAGTGGGTTGAGGTTGGAGCTGGGTTGAAGGATCACACGGTACAGCAATGTTTTATAAAGAGGAAATTTGGATCCCATCTCGTCATTAAACCACGATCTCTCAATTTCCCACCCAGATGTATAATGTGAGGTGTTCATCAGGCCTCCCCATCGTCGTGGTGCGGTCCAGAGTTTTGCACAGCGTCGGCTCCCTTTGATGGGCTGACACCATCCACGGTCGGCAATACAATCTGCACCTTTTTACATTCAGGCCGACGGTTTGGACGAAAAGAAAAAGCAAACCGCGGCCGTCAAGTGTACAGATGGCACCTCATTCATGGCGCGGAGCGCCGCTCTAGAGTTAAGGCTAAAAATCTATCAGTCAGCAAATTTTTGAGAGTGATGAGGCTAATAGTTACCTTGCCAAAAGGGAGTTGGAAAATACTCCCCAAGTCCGAGTACGCAATTAGCCGGCGGTCCTTGTGAAGTGCCGCAACTCATATCGAGCGCCAACGTTGAAAAATGAAAGCCATATAACTGCGAGTGATATTGGTGAGGTCCGGACCCAGATCTCAATTTGCAACGTACGGTTTCCTTCCATTTTCACGAACTGGAAAGACAGACCTGAAAGGTCAGACCACGAAAAGCAAATAGCCCTCGCTTACACAGATCAACATAATTATTCCCGAGGCACTCGAAAAGAATTAGAACATTCATGACCGTCAACCGGATACCAACCAACCTTGTCAAGAGTCCGGTTTCTGTCAAAAAAAAAAAGTAAAAGTAAGTAGAGAAGTACTTCTTGGACTTGGATCACCAACCCAGGGTCCACGCGATTATCCTGTCGATAAGTGCCACAGTTCTAAACCAATGTGAGTTAATCTACAAGCGGAATGAAGGTATTTTGCCCTTGGCGGACGTTGCTCCGCTGGTTGTAGAGAATGGCCACAAGTGTCGCTGCAATTGTCATGTCAGTCGTAGTGCTTATACACCAGACCGCCATAAAAAGCCAGCCCCATTGCTTCTCGTAGCACTCGAGCGACGTCATGCCGACTGCGGTGATGGAAACCGAGATGTCTCCCAAGAGATGCAACCCCGATAATATCCAACAAAGGACGGCGATGTACGGTTTCTTGAGCGCATAATCCGAAAGGAGAAGAAACTTTGGACTGCGATGTATGAGTGATCGTGGCAGAACCACGACAAAGTGGGTATACGAACCAGATGCGCTGACGAGACCTGAACAAAAGACAGCAGCCTCGAGTGAGTGCGGGGGGACAAGACTATCCAGATGTCCATAGTTTGATATGGTGTACACGTATAAAGTGTGTCCGATACAGAGTGCATGCGCCACTTCGGAGCAGCTGTTTACAACTGCAGGTTTAGTGGCGCGGAAAGAGTCAACTGCGGGTACCAGCAAGGGGAACTCGGGATTAAAATAGCGGAAGGGGGGAGGGGGGGGGGGGGGGGGGGGGGGAGTCTAGGTCGGGCTGAAAAAAACTTATCGACCCCCCTTCCGACTTTCGAATCCCGAGTTCCCCTTGGGTACCAGTAAACATACCAGACAAAGCCAACCTGTACCGTACATTTTCAGATATTACGGATACTGTTCGTTACTTTATGACGTACCAAAACTTTGAGTCTTCGAGAATCTTCCGGGAAGTGACTGTAATACATGTACGTTTGGGTAATCATCACCCCAGCAAGTAAGTAGGAGACCAGAACGCCAATCTGGAAGGCGCCTAACAGGAGATTAGGGCATTAATTGAGAAACAAGACTCCTTGCTCTTGCCCACCAATATTGAGGGAAATATCAATCGTTGGAGCAGAATCCATAGGAAGAGGTACTGAGCGTGGAGTCCTGGATATGCAGTCAGCGATATATACTCTATAGCACCACATTATATTTATTTTGATCAACGGGAAGAGAACTGTTTCCACAGAGAATGGTCATCTCTCCGGTATGTAAGGAGTTGCTCAGAATACTCATCCCTCCGGGAGTTGCTCCTCAAACGATGGATGAAGATTCGGAAGCCAAGTTGCATAAAACGGCGAAAGAACCCAGTTAATTTGGCGGTCGATGAAGCTTAAGAAGAGATTCGGGAGAGCACACTATGAGGAAAGGTCGCGCACTGCATATATAGCTAAAAAAGGACTCACGGCTATGGTGTTCAAAATGCACATTTCATAAATATCAATATTTTTCGACTTTTTTCAACTTTTATCCCTCTTTTGACTCTAAGCACTGGTTGGGAGATTCAAAAATTTCAGCACAATTTACGGTGAAAAATTTAAACATTTTTCACCATTTTTCACCTTTCTTTTGAATTTTTTACCTCAAGCTCAAAAAATAGTAAAAATGATTTGAGTTTTTTACCTACTTTTTCAGTGAAAAATGTCTGCAAAACAAACAACATTTTTCACTGTAAATTGTGCTGAAAAACTTGAATCTCCCAACCAGTGAAGTGTGCATATCCCTCTCTCTGAATGGTCCTGAGTTGTGTGGAAGAGGGAGATGAAATTTCCCACCTTTTTCTCTCCCTACTTTCGGGTGTGCTTGGCATCCCGATAATTTTTCACACTGAACTTCATCCCGATACTTTCTGGACCGAAATTTTATCCCGATACTTTCTGAACCAAAATTTTTTATCCCTCTCTTTTGACAAGGTTGAAGGATTGTACATCCTGGTACTTTCTGACATTCCCTTCCCTCAGGTAAGAATGAAGCTGCTTTGGTATGGCGTTCAATGTCAATATTAAATTCAGATACCCCCTGAACACGCTCCTTTTTGCACCCACCACCCTTTATGATACTACATTGAATTTAATTTTGTTACTCAATTCAAATTTCGCTTCAATGGCGGCCCGAGGCACTCTGCACGTGATTGTGACGTTGCGCGTCCGAACCACAAAGCAGATAGGGAAGAGAAGGCGTCAGAAAGTATTGAGATGTACAATCCTTCAACCTTGCCAAAAGAGAGGGATAAAAAATTTTGGTTCAGAAAGTATCGGGATAATGAAGTTCCGTGTGAAAAGTATCAGGATACCAAGCACACCCGAAAGTAGGGAGAGAAAAAGGTGGGAAATTTCATCTCCCTCTTCCACACAACTCAGGACCATTTAGAGAGAGGGATATGCACACTTAGAGTCAAAAGAGGGATAAAAGTTGAAAAAAGTCGAAAAATATTGATATTTATTACAGCCGATCCGGAAAGTAATGAGAATGACGAAATTTTTTCGCGTGCTTCCCAATTTAGAATTTCCCGAAGGGGAACCGGTCACGTCGGCTTCTCGCTCGTCCCGCCCTCTTCTCTCCTCCTCCCACCATGACCCCGCCCGACGCCGATACAATCGAGATTGCAGACGACGACGATGGCGAGGATATGACCCTAATGCAGGCCGTGGAGAACCTAGTGAAGGAAAAACCTCATCGTGTGTGCATTCACTCGACATGTCCGAGTCTCAGACACGTCTCATCTAGTGTCCCTCAGTCAGAGGCTGGTTCGTGTCAAATCCTGCGCTCATGAAGAAGCAAGAAAAGGCCAAACAGCAGAAGGAAAAGAAGAAACAACGCTAGGCCAGGGAAAATGCTAGTGACGACGAGGTGCCTGCCTCCAGCGCCAAGAAGGGCAAGAAACGACGCCACACCACTGAGGACGACGACGAGGATGATCTGACTTGCTACATACGCGTCCTAAAGCCTCAGCCTTCCCTTCCCCCTGCCTGCCGGCGTGCTTGATCATTGAAGGCGGATCCCGAGACGCTCTACGTTACTCGAGGACCTTTCCACTTCAAACCCGACTGTAAATATCAAACCTTTCTCAACCTGATGTCGGATGCCCTCCCCTGCCCTCCTGCCAACATCGTCCTTGACAAGACACAATGGAAGCCTCAGACCCCCGCAAACCGAGCCTTACTGCCTCTCGGTGGTTCTGTCGGCTTCGACGTCCTTCTGAAACAGATGTCGTGGAGCAACGACAAGACTGTCATTGTTGTTATGCCGCGCCGCGAAAGCCTGCAGATGATGCGCCGGTATGATTCTTTTTGGTCAAATAAGACGGCAATCTGACATCGGTTGTTAGTTTTGGGACGTCAAGGGGGACGATGGGGTTACTGGTGGGGTGGGCGAGGCCGGGCCTTTAAACGTGGCTGGAAATGAGGAGAAGGCTTTCGATTTCTCGCAATTAGAGTCGACGAACACTGAAGATAGTGTCGGAGAACAAAAAGTGTGTGATGCCAATTTCCCTGGGTCTACGTGTCCTCACGCGATAATCAGGTGTCTTTTAACAAGGCCATCGCATCACATCTCGAGGAGCTGAAGAAGAAATGGCCTGTCAACAAAGCGGGTCAACGTATCTACACGGACGAGAAGGGATTCAAATGGGAGTTGACATCAATCCGGCTCAACGTATGGGCCGCTCACAAGGTTCGTGGTTCTTTATTCGACTTGTCCACCCCGCTAACAGCTGCTTAGACTCGGGGATCGGCCACACTCGATAAACCTCCAGTGTCCGCCCAGTTCGATATCAAGAATCGAATCAAGACTCAGCCTACGCCACCCACACCATTCCCGGCGCAACCTCTTGCCACCCCCGGCGTCGCTCCCGCCCCATCCGCCACGGACCAACTTATTGCCATGGCTCTCACAATGCTCCAGCAGCAGCAGCACCAACACCACCCCCAATACCTTCCTGTCGTCCCCGCTCCGCCCATCCAACCACCGGTCCATCCCAATCCAGAAATAAGTCCGGTTCCATCTGCACCCCAATTGCCAGCCAAGCCTGCTCACCGCCCTGTCTCCCTGCTTGAATTCTCCACGTACTAAGACATCTTGCAGCACCGGGAACGGCTCGAGAAGCTCGAATACGAGCCGGGGGATGCGGGGATAAAGAGCTTGAGTCGCGACGAGTGGCAAGGTTTTGCAGGATTCTCAAAGCTGGCTTGGGATAAAGTGCTGTCGAAGCACCAACGGTTTTTGGCGGACGTTCGCTCTGGTTATTGGGTTTAGGCTTTGCATTTTTCCCTGCAGTCTCTTCGTTATCATCGCATTATCACAGAAACCAAATGTAATAGTATTCGCTCGTGTCAATCACAACGTTAGTCATTACCACCATGAACAATGTACCCGGCATGTTGGAACCAAGCCCGAGCTTTCTCTGGTGTGATACAGCCCGTCGAGTCCAGGAGGACAAGAATGGGGTCGGCAGCGGCGCGGATGGAGTGGACGTTGGCACGAAGATAAGCTTTCCCTAAACAAAATTAATAAAACAGGAAGAATGAATGGAAAGAGGAAGAGGACAGACAAGTGCTGAAGGACTCTTCAATGGGGTTGAGGTCCGGTGAATAAGGAGGCAAGTAAATGAGCATTATCCCTACGCAAAAATGTAGTCAGTTGGCGCTCCCGAGATCCGAGTGTAGCACAGACCTTGGGCATTCAGAACCTCCTGAAGGGTGTCGGTGTGATGAATACGACAGTTATCCATAACGAGAATGCTACGGTCATCGGGGAATACACCCATCTGCGGCACCTGACACGAATTAGTGTAAAATAATGTTACAGGGGACTCCCAGAAACTCACAACGTCCTCTGTAATGAAGTCCAAAAAGTCGAATGAGTCAAGAGAGCCTTCGAAGACGCGTTGCGCGATGTATCCGTCAAGGCTCATTGCTGCCACCAAACTGTAGCGCATCCCGCATATAAACACATCTTCGAAATCAGCCGGAAGCCCAACTGGAGCACGGCCATAACGACGGGAGACGTCGTGCTCGTTCTTGCTTGATTCATCAACGGTTACGAACTCGCGGCCGGTCCCGCTGAACCCTGTCTGGATTGTGTGAAGGTAATTGCGACGGCGCTCAATGTCGCGCTCAACCGCGATCTTGTGCAGGAGTTTCCGCGTGAGCCCGGCTTTTTCGAGGGTGTCCTGGAGGGAGGAGACCGAAATGGAGATGTCGTGATGGATAAGGAGCCACCATTGGAGTTCCACGAGGTACGTGTCCGCATGCCTTGTATAAATCTCTTTGATTGCTGTAAGCGCGGCCAAACCGAGGATTCGAGGACGGCCGATGATGGGGGAAGGAGGTGGAGTGACAGAGCCAAACTCTTCGAAGAGGGCAGCCCAGCGATAGATACTCGACTGCGAGACGAGTAGAGTCGAGCAGATGGCAGAACGATCCCATCCAAGCTCCCACAAGCGCAATGCGCATTCCTTGATATCAGGGCTGATCCTGCGGTTGACCATTTGTATGTGCCGAAGAGAGGTCAACGGGCACAGAGGAGTAAGAAGTCGAGACTAGTCGAGAGGAATGTGCGTACGCGTCGGCAATCTTGGACCGCTTCCCCCTTAGGAAATTCTAAATTGGGAAGCGCGCGAAAAAATTTCGTCATTCTCATTACTTTCCGGATCGGCTGTAAATGTGCATTTTAAACGCCATACACGGCAAATATTTCGGTTCGTGATCCTTCCGCGTTGCTGTGAGCAAGCTGTGAGTCACCTCCTGTCAAGATCTGTAAATGCGCGGAAGGCGCAGTAACCTCAGTCGTCCGCAAAGTGGGATCAAAGACTGTATATTAAATACCTATAAATGCGCAGAAGGCGCAGTAACTACAGAATAAGTAAAGATCACTACAAAGGTAAATAAGGAGACTCACCCTCAGTCGTCCGCAAAGTGGGATCAAAGACTGAGGGCAGGATACAGGTGAGTACGGTTTATATGTCCATACTACACTGCCAATCGAGTCCATTGTTGATCAAACATCGTGAGGCAGATGTTTAGTCAATGTCTATCAAAACATGTAGAATACACTTTGCGAACCTTCCACAAATGTTTGGAGTCAAATGTCGGGAGGATGTAATCTCAATGTCTAGAGAATGTTGTGTGAATATTGAATGTATGCCATTCCCAATATCGGTTCAACATCTATGCATCTTTTTTATGTTCTTTCATTTTGCCGTCTAAGATAGAGTACTTGTCGTTGTCTAGTTGTGAGACAAGCCGCCGTTGAATAAAGCCTTGAGTTAAATATAACTCCAAGCACTGAGCACCGCGATTCGCCGTTTCCGTTGATCCACCTCCAAGTTGAGTTATAACATTTTCCCGGTCAACGTCCGCCATTGTGGCCAAAAAGATCGAAATCAGGAGTCCGTGCGCATCAGACCAAACAACAACAATGTTGGTGCAAATCTTCGCCCTTCCCTTTCATCTTCACCGGCCGTTCGCCGTTCGCCCTTCGCCCTTCGCCCTTCGCCGTCACAACAATGTGTGGGTCAGCCTGCAATCCTTCAGATTCTCTGGCAGTCTCCTTCCACGCTGCACGCAGACCGCGTCCGCAGAACGTCGCACTCGATGACCCATTGGCCTCAAATTGGTCTAACGCCTTCACCCCCTCTCGGACCTGCTCTCCCCCGTGGTCCCCGCGCTCGCAGATCGTGTTATCCATCGGCACCGCCCACGTCACTGTGTCGCCAACGTACACCACGAGCTCAACCCCCTCGCAACTGCAACTGCAAGCAGCTCACACACAACTCCGTGCTCAATTTTCGCTGGGTAGATGAAACCCTTCCCCCTCTAAACTAGTTCAATACACCTTTTGTCGACGAGAGCGCAAGATCGTCGCCCAAGTCTCAAATATGTACCTCAAACTTCCATGCAACATTAAACCCAGCAAGCACCTTGTGGCAACTTGAAGGCAAAGTTCCACTCAAACCCTCAAATCAACCCTGCAAGATACCAAGTCCCCGGCTCCTCAAGCTTCACTCCCGTTCATGTCTACTTCCCTCGTGCTCTCCTACCACGCCGTCCATTGAGCGCATATCTTTCTCTTTCCACTTTCAATATGATCTATGGTGTAATACATTGAGAACCGGAATATTATTGTTTTTACAAGTTTTGTTACAATTTTGAGTTGAGGTTCATTCAATATCTCTGGAATGTTGAGAGGATGTTGCCGAAAATGTTTGCCAAATGGCGGATTTCAGAAGGCTTGAGGGATTTGACAATTTATATTTGGCCAAGGTTACGGCGACATTTGGTGATGGTTGCTCAACGGTCTAAAAATATTCTGGCTAAAACACTCCCAAAACATTTCATCCAAACGGCGGTGTATTGTTCAGCTGACACTAATATTGATATCTATCACAGGCCGTAGGCCGGGGCGCGCCGGGGAAGAATTCATTTCCTGACACCTCCCGAGTGGAGCGATCGAGCTCGCGAGGCAGCGTGGAGCTGACCATTATATTCGGGGAGCACACATCCGACCTCCGGGCAATGCCAACAAGGGACTGAGTTTGGACTGACAACACGGTTTTGGTCGAGTCGTGGCAACATCAAGGCAACATAATCAGCCGCGGCGTAGCCTGGCCGGCTTGATCAATTGAATAACCCCTCTCAATTTATGTTCGTTGCAAAAAGACCTGAGCAGGGAACTGATTATCTTTACAATCTATGCAATCTACGCTGACCGTACCTCGATCCCGCCAACTGTTGCTCGAGGCGACCATTGGGGTCGTGATGTGCTCAATTCCAACGGCTAACCTAAGAGCATTGCTGCATGTAGGTTATGAGTCTCAGGACAACCTAGAGTCTTTGGAATATATGGGGTTCTATAATATTGGTGCTTCACACCTCAAACAACACTCCGGTGTTGTCCATAGAAAACGGTGAGGGAGACCCGCTCGAGATGACCGCACGGCAATTCAATCTCGGTTGGCGGGTAGAGAGCGCAACAAGATAACGAGATATGGTACCAGCGGAGCTACCCGGCGCACAGATGGAACGGAGATCCCATTTATGACGGGGAGTGTCGTCTTGGAATATTAATACTAAACCCCTCACGGGATTACCCGCCAATGTCGTTCGGGCATCTCGGGGATGTTGAAACCTACCAAATACAACGAAAACGCGATTTCTATATTTTGAAAGTATAACCTTTGCTTATAGTTAGGTTAAATTTGTTCACAGCGCAACGCGATCTCCCCGCAGAGTGCGTTGAGCTGCCAACCGCCTCCGCTGTTCAGGCCTTCAGGACTTGTGGTTCTGCGAATAAGAATGAAAATCCTGGGATTTTCGCCGCATCCATATTGATAAATCCCTCACTCCTTTCCACTTCCCGCAAGTTCCTACCCTCTGCTAGATTTTGAGCAATGTCAACCGGCGGCATGATATCATTTGATCCGGCCGCTAAGGATGAAGCGCGATCGATCAATTTTCAGCGTCATCCCGCCGCCTGGCGGCCGCCATTGCCATTGGCGCTCTCCACTGCGAGTCATGCAAGTCGCGGCGCCCCCCAGCGGACAGTCAACCCAACCGACTAGTGAGACGTCGTCAAGACTCACATATGCAGAAAAAGGGGAAGTGCTGGATGTAATCTACGTCGACTTTCAGCTGGGCGACATGCAAAACCCCGCCAGCTGGACGCCGCAGCGAAAGTGGATGGTCACCGTTGTCGCTTGCTATTTCACCACCTTGACCGGTCAGCTTGATTGTCCTCACCTCTGCACCTACTCACGGGTGACGGTAGGCGCAACCGCCTCGGCGTACGCAATGGGCTTCCCCTCGATGATGCGCGAGCTTGGGTGTAGCCAAGAGCAGGCAGCACTGGGAATTTCCATGTTCTGTCTCGGCTTCGCACTAGTCCCGCTCCTTACCTCGGCGTTCTCGGAAGAATTTGGCCGCAGACCGCTCTATGTTGTCTGCACCATTGGCTTCACCGCTATGTACATCGTTCAGGCAAAGGCGACGAACATCCAGACCGTTATTGCCGCGCGTTTCCTCTCCGGGGCATTTGGGTCCACGGGCAGCACGATGGTCGGCGGTACTGTAGCAGATATTTGGGAGCCAGCACGGTCCGTCTTCCCTTACTCTTCGTTGACACTCTTCTATATCATTTTTTTTCTACAGGCGAGGACTGCCGATGTCAATATATTCACTCTGCGCCATCGCTGGAACCGGAATAGGTCCTGTTGTCGCCGGCTGGGTCGAGTTGTCCCTGGGTTGGAGGTGGATTGAGTGGTTTCACGCCATGTATTCCCTCTCGCCGTCGGGCTTTCCTTTTTTGCTGATGCTTCACCTTCTAGTGCCGCCGGGGTCTGCGTGGTTCTAACCTATACCATATGCAAAGAGACTCGCACGGGTATAATGCTGACCCGTAAAGCCAAAAAGCTGCGCGCCGAGACGGGCGACCCACGGTATCGCGCCAAGGCAGAAGACGAGCGAGGATCGATGAGGAGATTACTCTGGGTCAGCTCAACCCGGCCAATTAGTCTGCCACGGTGCTTTCTGCAACATTTTTCAGTTGTTCACCCGCTATTATAGTACTCCTCCTCACAGAGCCAACCGTGATGTCTTTTAGCCTCTGGATCGGCTTCGCATGGGGCATTCTGTACAGCATGTTTGAGTGAGCCCCCTCTTTCTCTTAACCTAGTGTTCCCCTAATTTAACGTTCAACCAGGTCAGTCTTGCCGATCTTCAAGAATTTATACGGTTTCAACCAGGGTCAAGCAGGATTAACCTTCATCGGCATGACGTACGGATTTCGTCTCATTTCCTTCATCTTGCCTCCACTGCTGAACACTTACAGGGTCGGTGCAATCCTCGGCTTTGCGACCAACTTTTACCAGGAGTCGCTCTATCGGTTCTTCCCTTTCTATTGCCGCCTCCGATACTAAGTATGATACTTTATCTAGAAAGCACTTTCCCTCCCGCGGTCCAGAAGCGCGTCTGTACGCTGCCTGTGCGGCGGCGATTATGTTCCCCACGGGCATGTTCATATACGCATGGTGTTCGCAGGTAGAGATCCACTGGATCGTGCCCATCATCGGCATCACGGTGAGCTGCTCACCACTTTCTATTCCGTGTCGCCCAACCAACACTTTGCACACTCAGCTGTTCATGTGGGCGACCTTCATAATGTACCTCGCAGTAAGTTTCCTTGACGGCCCCTTGTTGCTTTTTTGTGTTGAACGATTCCAGGTATTCACCTATCTCGCGGATTGCTACGGCACCTACGCCTCCTCCGCGCTCGCCGGGCAATCGCTCATGCGTGCGTTCCTTCTGCACCTTTTTTTCTTTTTTGCTCATCGTCCCAACCCAGGCAACCTCATGGGCACCGCCTTTCCTTTATTCACCGGGCCCATGTACGCCCAGCTTGGGTACCACTGGGCATCTGGCCTCTTTGGGTTCATCGCAGTCGCCATGATACCGATACCATACGTGAGTTTGTTGTCGTCTTCTGTGGGTCTTGACGAGGGAGCTTGGTGTAGGTGTTGATGTTCTTTGGCCCGAAGCTGCGCGCGAGGAGTCGGTTTGCAAGAACGGTTGTGCATTAGCCAATTTTGCTGTAGATGGCGCCGCGCACCATCGTACGACTTGCGTGTCGTTTAGATTCGACTTCCGACAGGATCGACGTGGGCAGTTTCGTTGTCGGAAGAGGCCGAGAAACACAATAATACTCACTTGCGGCGTGACGAATTTAGACGTCATATCTTGCGCGCGATAGAGCAATATTAATGTGGGTAGACCGATACCTAGATAGTACAATGAACTTCCCTGAGTTCGCCGAACCGCGTTCGCGCGCGAGCCTTGGATTTTGAGCTCCCTCAACACTGCGGCGTCCCACGACGCTAAAGAAACTTAAAAGTCGCTTGGGAAGGGATTCGTGCGGTTGACCCATGAACCTTGAACCTTGACCAGACTCGCAAGTGAGGGATAACGGAACAACTCGGATGGGGTTCGATGTTTGATGGTCGATCGGACCCTTTTGCTCCGCTTCTAAGTATTTGTATGCCACCACCAAGCCACCACTTGAAAATGCGGAAGGATTTGCTCCCAATCGATCTCATCCCTCTCGTGCCCTTGGCCAGCATAGGACACAATATTCCTTCTACACTGGCGCTGACTCACTGCCAGGGTGCTCCACTGCTCTTGTCTCGGACGATTCGGCCGCCTTCGAGTCTTGCTTCGAGTCAAGCCTTTCATCCGCAGAGTGCATAGCCCTGGTAGCGAGACTGCTCTAGGCTGCTCTAGGTTGTCTAATCTCACTTGCGGAGGCAAATTTGCAACCAAATAGGAGGCGGAGGCAAAGTTTTGTGCCCCTATTCGATCAGTGGCTGTCCCGTATATTGCTTCAAGCCTGCCCTTCGAATACCACTTGCTGCGCTTTCACGCCACTCTCTACATGCGCCTTGCGCTCGCGCACACGATGGCACCGATCCCACCGAGCTCCCAGGCACGGCACGGTCCTAGAGAGGCCAAGTTCTCAAGGTAGGGGGTGAGACTCGATGTCTGAGACCAAAAAAGTTGGTCGATTGTCTGCAGCCAGATTTAAGGGTATAAAAGGCGGGGGATGGTCGACTGGATGCCACCAAAATAACCCACCACCCAACCTCGCAATATTACATGTACGTTCAGCTGAGTGCGAACTTGACATCAGCTGACAATATCTATAGAACCAATGTCTGTTTCGTCCACCTCAACTGTGACTCAGTCCTCGCAGCCCTCTTTCGTCCACTCCAAGACCATGCCCGCCTTTCGGCGAGCACTCTCTCTGTCTTCCGTGGACAAATCGCTCGCTTCCCTGCGGAAATCCTCAGCCAAAGGCCTTCGACGAATGTCTTCCTTCCGGAAACCGACCGCCCCTCCTTATGGGCCTGCAGCGTTCTTGTCTGCCTCCACCGAGTCCATCCCGGTTTTCACCACCCCCGACTACAAACAGCCCCCCGCATCATGCCCTCCGCCGATCCCGAGCATCTCGCCCTTGACTCGGCCGGGAGGTGCCTTCAAGCGCGCCATGACGATGCCTGCACCCGTCCGTGCACTCGCTAAACTCCCTGGTTTCAGGAAGACTTGCGAGTTACCGGCGCCGTCCCGCGCGTCTTCTGCCGCCACATCCACCACCGCCTCAGTATCCGATTATGTTTCTGACTCTTCGGTATCCTCCAAATCCCGCCGGCGGTCATCCGTTGCCAGTGTCGAGTCGTTTACCTCGACAGAGGAGCGGGTGACGGTGAGTTTGCGACTCTGGGCACTTCCCTCCACATTGATAGGCCTCTTCTCGGTCCGTTTCTCCGTCTTTTATTCCTCTCCCTGTACTGATCACATTTGCAGAGCCTGATCTGTGTAATTTTAATCCTCGTCCTGCCCGCCATGGCCGCTGGGGCGCCGAAGCACAAACCTGCTCCGCGGCCATATGAGCGGGAGATCATCCTCACCGACGAACATGGTATTTTTTTCCTCCTGTTCCTCCCGCGCTACGCTAATTCCACTTTGCAGAGTGTAACCCTCCGCGCCTCCCCTCTTCCACCCTCTCCTCCCGCCTCTCGCGCCGTCTCTCAAAGGCGTATCGCCGTACTCTCCGCCGCGCCGCCCGTGCCCGCGGAGCAACCAACCCACGCGAGGCCTTTGCCGCGCTCTTCACCGCCCATCCTAAGCGCGTACGGGCCACGAAGCCCGCGCCGGTCGACCCCGCGACGCTCAAGTCCGAGGTGCCCTTGTTCGTGGAGTCGTCGCGCACTGCGCTCCCGTCCCTTAAAGGCCCCGCGCCCGTCGTGCGACCCGCACGCCCGGCTCGGAGGTTCACTATCCTTCCGACACTGAGTGAGGAGGGCGCCGGCTTGGACGACGCCCTTTGCGCCGGCTGGTAACTGCTGTGAGTCTCTTCGCGGTTGCGCTTTATTTTCGACTGGTGCTGATTGTGTTTTGTTCAGGAAGTAAATTCACCCCATTCGTTCACCACAACCTGTTTATTTATTTTCGCGGACCTTTCTGAACTTCATGCATGGACTTATACAATATCGCATGTATCATACCCAGAGATGTACCAATACCAATGGATTTGACTCCCCGCAGAGAACTCACCCAACTCATTCTTCAGTTCCGTCGTTGCGGATGGTGTGGAGATTTGTTCTTTCACCTTTTTTTCTGCGCTCTTGTTCTTGACCCCAGGGGTCTTCGAAACGAGGATGTGGAGAGGACACTAGAGCATGTTATGAAGAGTACAAGAAGTGCGTAGAAGTAATCCGCGCAGAAGCGTGACTGGTTGAAAGCTCTCTCTCTGTTCCCTGATATTCCGGTCAATATTCCGACGATGATCTTCGAGGTGTGTGCTCACCAGTGGTATTTACCGAGTAGGTCCCGCAGGCGGTGTAGTGTTGCCGCGGTCCGGTTCGGTCCAGTTCAACACCAATATTTTCCGAACCTTGAACCGAACCCGGGGTCCGGTTCAGCAAAACCTCTGAACCTCGAACCGGACCTAGGTTCGCGGTTCGATGGGGTCCGGTTCAGGTTCAGGAGGGGTTTGGACGGGTTCGAACCCAATTTTCTTCCCACGGTTCAAACGGGCGGGAAACAGTCGTAAAAAAAGCAAATACATTTCCTTGCGCTGCACCTGTATGCCCCACCCATGTTAACCTGTGAGCCCACATCACACTGCCTGAACTGTTTTTGCTCCTTTCCGTTCCAGGCCAGGTAAAGTGAAAACACCGCCACTGCCGCCATGGCAGCAATCGGCGGCAGTGTTGGCGGCAGTTGGCGGCAAACTCAGGACCTCAGTTATCTTACTTCGTGTTGTCTTGAAAACCTTGAGAACATCGCCGGCAATAAATATTGCAGTAAATGGCATTCAACAAGCAGGATCAAAATCTCCTTCACGCTCAACTCACCACCTGGCGGTGCTAACTGGCGGCAATATGGCGGCAAAGTTACTCTTTTGCAGGCGGCAAAGTTGGCAGCGGCAAGAAAACTGGTGGCAGAATGGCAGCAAAGGTGGTGGCTGTGATAGGTTGGCGGCATTTTGTGACAGGCTGGCGGACTGAAAACCACTTAAAGTGCGCCTGAGGCACTTGAACCCAAACCTTTGGTGTGTCTCAGCGAATGCGACGGAAATTTGGGAGAATTTCCCACGGTTGAAACTTGAGACCGATTTCAAGTTCAGTCTTTGCCGAGGTGGTCAGAGATCTCAACATAATTCAAAGGCTCTTTTTCACGGTCTCCACTCTGATTTTTACCTGGACTGACAACGGTCAAGTCTTCGGGACGCCAAGAATGATCATGCGTGAAGGTCTTGATTTGCACTGTAATACTCCCCAAGTTAGATATTTGGCGGATGCATTTCAAGTTCAATCCCAGTATATAAAGCACTAAGGGAGCCTCTTGGGCTCACCCAACAATTACTTCAACTTGTTCATAAATAAAGACATGTAAATTTTAAGGAGGCTTCCCGGGGCACTTGCAATATCCAGCATGTGTATATGCGGTACCTGCCACCCACCGCAACCCGGCGTAAGCCTACCACTCATCGGCATCTAAAATAGAGTGAATAAAAACTCAAGCACTCTCTACAGCTCAAATAATCTTATTTTCCCCGTAGAAATTCACAGTTGAACTCGAGTATTTCACCCGAGGTTCGGACGGGTTCGAACCGGTCCGAACAGGTTCAGCAAATTTTTAAAATTTGCGAACCCCGAACTGGACCCCGGGTTCAGTTCGGTGAACCGCACAGCCACTGAACCTGAACCTAGGTTCGGTTCAGGTCCGGTTCAGGTTCACAATCGGTTCTGAACCTGACCGCGGCAACACTAAGGCGGTGGGTGCCTGAACGGTACGCCCGCGGCCATCTGCGCTCGATGGGCGCACCAGAACCGGTAGAACATCGCGCCAGTGAACAACATGCACACGACATCCCCGGCGAGCCCAACGAAGAGCAATGGGCCGGGCTTTATTCTAGGTGCGATGAGCGCGGAATGCCGGGGGACGCCACACAGGCATATGCACTTGTGCTGGGCGTAAGTGCGGATCGTCCAGATATACAACCCGAGTGTCCTCGTTTGGGATCAGCCATTGTTCTTAGGCAAACAATGGACTTGCGGACGTACACAAAACTAATGGCGCAAGCCATGGCTGGAGGACTGAGTACTCAGCAGTGGGGCCGGTGTAAATTTTTCTTACCCCAGCTAGAAACCGTGTGAGCGAGCACATTCGAAGGATAGTGTATAGGTGTCGCGTTACCAGATGGCCATGCAGCGCGCCGCTGTGTGCGCCATGGAGGACTATTGAGTCGAGAACTGGAAGAGGGAGAGAACAGGATTTCCCGGGGGGTGCGGATTAAATGGCCATGCAGCAAAGAAGTCACGGTTCCTTAAGCGCATGCTGAAGCTTATGTTCAAGTTTAAGTTACTGTAGTTCACAGGTTGTGACCCGTGACCTCAAGTGTTCAGAAAACCAGGTGTTCACAGCGTGGGAATTTGCCTTAAATGGTAATTCGGGCCGCGAAAATTCAGTTGATGGCATCAATTTCGCTTGAATCCGACGATTTTGAGGCCTGTGATGCGTTATGATGTACAAAAGTGTTCGATTCACAAACCTCCGTGACCTGTGACATGAACACTTGGTTAGGGCTGTCACCCGTTGCCGTGACGGGCACGGCCGTCGTTTTACGGCCCGTCGATTCGAATTTTATAGCCCTGACGGTACGGGACGGTCAACGGGACGGCCGTCGCGGCCGTGGCAACGGGCCAACGAGGTTGAACATTGTTTGGGTGTTCTGTTTGAACGAAATGTCAGCTCTACAGGATGTATTATAGTACTGTAACCCACCTTGGGATACTTACTGCTCTTTCAGCTCATTATTGGCCTGTCTAGTGCGCTAAACAATTTTTTCAGTCAAAATATCTAGTCTTTCCTAAAGCGGAATGAAGGTACGGCAGTCTCGGCATGCCTCAGTACAACTCTTCTAGGTCCCAACAGTGTAGGAAAAACTCGCAATGAGTTGAAGGTGCATAAAAGTGGGCCAATAGACCACTTGGAACAGGATTTAAAGCCAAAATATTTTGATACACCCGTGTACCGTTGGATTGCCGTTACGGCCCGGCTTTCAACGGGCCGTTTTTGGACGCGCAAAATCTGCGACGGAACGGGCACGGCACCCGTCGAACGGGTGCCGTCGAACCGTCACAACGGCAACGGGCGGCAGCCCTACACTTGGTCGAAACACTATAGTACATTGCGCCTTGATTCGACGGAATCGGACATCTGGTGCTGGTTGCTCCCGTCAATGAACGAGATAATGGTACAGGCAAGTTAGTCACCTTCCAGTAATAACTCAGCATACCGGGAGCACTGGCAAAGCAAGGAGCAAGTTTGTTGAACTCGGCAGTTCAAGTTCAAATTTTGAAATTTGCCTCGGGTCGGCGTGACCGGCATGCGGCTGGCGACAATGTTTTTGGTTGGAACTAACTCGCCTGCGAAAACCCCGCGACATGTTGGCACCGAAAGTCCACCCGAGGATTCAGCTGGGGGCCGATCTGGCCCGGGTGGCCCGGACCGGGCCTACTCCGAGTCCGCTTCATGCGAAACGTAAACTTTGCCAGGAACAACTTCCTAGAAATGGAGTCCCTCCAACCTCACATCATGCGACTGCAGCTGCGACAAGCTCTTTGAAATTAAGTACCCCGCTTCGGCAAACCCCGAGCCCCTATTCCCATTTTTATCCCAAGAAGGCACATCACAAGCCACCAGATCCTATGACCAGAATTCAGGCTATAAGAGGGCCGCTACAAAACCAAAACAGCCAGGACGTCTACACCATGCTACCCAAGAGAACACTCACTCTGCTAGGATTTTGCGCGGGGGTATATTCGCTGGCGCGAACGACTCCACCGACTGGGGCGGTCGTAGTGAGAGGATCTGGAACCCAGGCTGGAGAATTTTCTACCGTGCAAGCCGCTGTGACTTCGTTGCCGGCTGACGGTTCTGCTCAGACCATCTTTATTTACCCCGGTATTTCCTTTCTCGCGAAATATTGAACGTTGGTTGAATTCCCGAACTAGGCACGTATATAGAACAGGTCCATATAACCCGGGTCGGGAAATTGGCTGTGAGTCTTGTATATTTCAGTTTCAAGTTCTGACATGTCCTCAGATCCTGGGGTCCACCACTGACATTATGAACCACGCCGCCAACTCCGTCCGCCTTAGTTTTAACTTATCTCAGGGGACATCCGGTGGAGGAGACCTCTCTGCAACGGTACGACGCTTGGAATATCTTGTGCTGCCACTAAAGTTGAATTTTCCAGTTGCGCATCGACACCGCTAACGTCTCTGTGTATAATATGGATATTGTGAACACCGTAAGGTCTCCTGCTCGTATTACTTAGTCCTAGTTCTTACCTGGATTTTCCAGTTTGGCCCCCACACTGCGGCAAATGCACAGGCGCTGGCCGTGGCGGGGTACGGCACCAATCTTGGTTTTTATGCTGTTGGGTTCTATGGGTCAGTATGTTGAAAGTCACTACTAGGATTCCAAGTGAATTTCGTTTTCCAGATACCAGGATACTCTTCGCGCAGAGAAAGGAGTTCAATTCTACGGCCTATGCTATATCGAAGGGGCCGTAGACTTCATATTCGGACAAAACGGACATGCGTTCTTCCACAAAAACACCATCGCATCTGTCGCCGCGGGAGCGATTACTGCCGATGGTCCAGATACCGCTGCTGAGAGTCTGTTCGTGATCAACCAGTCCAACATCACGACCAGTGCCGCTGCAACCTCAAGCCTGGCTGGTCAAGTGTTCTTGGGGCGTCCTTGGAGTGCACAAGCCCAGTCAGTGCTTCTGCAAGTCATTTCTAACCACGCCGAGCGAATTAACATGTGTCAGGGTTGCTTATATCTCCTGCACTCTGGGTTCATCCATAAACCCTGCCGGTTGGGAGATTTGGTCCGTGGCCACGCCACAAACGTCAGGGGTTCTATTCGCGGAGTTCGACAGCACAGGTACGCCCTGCCGTAGATCTTGCCGCGTAGATGTCCTGAGGTTCTCGCAGGACCGGGCGCCGCGGGACAGCGCGCGCCATTTTCAACGAAGCTATCCTCCGCGACGGGATTCGGCATCGCCGACGTTCTAGGATCTACCTGGGCGACCTGGGTGGATTCGACTTATTTTATTTAAGAGTCATTTTGTTCCACAATCTCAGGTCTTCATTTTGTTCGTGGTCGAATGGGTCTATTGATATGAATATCAATTTGGGCGTACGAACTTTTTGCTCCTGATTTTCTACCATAGGATGATGGTGAGGAGGAATAAGAGAAATCGACCGTCCTGGAACGTTGCAGCCTTTATTATAGTGGCAGCAAACGACGTTGTCAATAGGAAACGTCTTTGTGGTATTCACTTTCACAACATAGCCTTGCCAAATCCGGCAGTGTGGTCGGCCTCGGCGAGCTCCGTGGACTTGGTGTAATTTGCCTGGTGTAATAGATTCTCACTGTTGCTATCGCCTGTCCTTTGTTCGCGTATCAATTTGGTTCTGAGGGGTATGGCAACAGGGACTGGACAGCTCAAGTTTTGCCCCGTTGAGCACTTATGTATGATCCCCGGGTCGGCTAACTCTATGGGACCCCAGAGACACCTCGTATACGCAATTCAAGAGGCCCAGGTATTTACTAAGCAAAAAAGCGGCGGGCAGAGGAAACATCGGGGCCTGTGTTATCCAGGAGAACAGAGGTAAACTACACATGGAAGAAACCAGCGTATTCACTACTTTACGGCGAGGGGAGAGCGGCAGTAACAATAAACTTTTGAAGCATACCGGTCGTTTTCTTCTCCGCCAGTGCTGAAGTTGTTCCTGAAGACGACTGTGAAGGTTCTACATGAAATTTAGTAGCACAGATGTAGGTCAGATCGACGACGCACAAACCTCATCGCCTCCTCGAAGTGCTCTCGGATGCATCATTAGTGAACGTTGAAGGGCATCCTCACCCGCAGCCTCATCCCGCGCCCTCTTCTCCCGCGTCCGACGAATGTCCGCCTCAATGCTCTCCCGGATCGCAGGCTTGGCTGCGCGCTGGCAGATACCAGAGTACCCGTGCGTGCTCTTGACCAAGAAGTCGAGGTTAACCTCGGGCGAGACGGGGGGCTTCTTGAAGCAAGTCCGGGGGATGTCCAGTCGTTGGGGAGGGAGATGTAGATGAGCTGGTCGAAACGATGGGGACGCAGGACGGCCGAGTCGAT
Source organism: Mycena metata (assembly GCA_029378385.1). Classification (NCBI taxonomy): domain Eukaryota; kingdom Fungi; phylum Basidiomycota; class Agaricomycetes; order Agaricales; family Mycenaceae; genus Mycena; species Mycena metata. The sequence goes on from JARKIB010000012.1 coordinate 64,685, forward strand.
CTGGTCGGCCTGTTGGTCGCCGACGATGAAGACGTTCTTCTTGGTATTCATACCCGATCACCCGCGTCTCCATCGTCACCATTTCCACTGCCACGCGCCTTGGCGGTCGAGTCCAACTTGAAGGACATGACAATCTTGTCGATGAAGATGATGGCCGGCAAGTTCTTCTCGCCCTCGAACAGTTTCCGCAGATTGCTCTCACTCTGACCAGCCATCTTGCTCATAATTTCGGGGCCGTTGATGAGGAAGAAGAATACCGCGAGTGGGCTTGATACCGATGGACTTGAACAGTTGTGGGTGACGGAGGGGCAGCTCGATCAGTTCACGGATTTGGGTTATTTGCCTGCGGCAGCCTCCGAGATCGTCGTAGCCGACGTCAGCGAGGTTGGATTCCTCCTCTTCTCTCTTGACTGGGTCACCCTCTGTTCGCAGCACACGTTAGCAGTGAATTGGAGCCCTTAGAAGACAAGAAACTTGCCGGTGTGGATCACGGTGTCTTGCGCAACAATGCAGAATCGGCGGGGTCGGTTTCCATCACCTTGAACTCGACTGTTCGCATGCCACCGCGGACGAGGAAAGTGTCGCCCTCACGGACGGGTTGGTATGCTATAAAGCGTGCTAAGCCGCGCTCCAGGTTCCAAACCACTTCCCGGGCGGGAGATACGGCTTCAGGTAGACGTCGAAGATGTTGCATGTTGCCACTCCGAGTCAGGCCCGCGATAGAATCGTCAAAGGGCAGGATGTGAACGCGCAAGGTGCTGTATTTTATGTCGAGACAAGCGTGGGCGTTGACGAGGTCGCCGAGCTTGACGCGGAGGTTGTTGCGGGCAACATACGAGGACGGTGTCGTGCAAGAGAAAGGCAAGGTAACGCCCTCTGAAATAAACTTGACCACACAAACGCGACCCGAGTACCGAACTCAAACCGAACTTAAATGAGACACAACAAACCGACGACAAACATATCTATTCAGTAAGTGTGAGGTGGGAATGGCGTGAAGTATTGGATGGGGAACAAGCCGCGATTCTCCGAAGTAAAATCCAACACGACTCCGAGTCGGACGCTGGCCGCAAAAAGGCCTTCAAGTTGAGGTTCGAAATTAGCATTGGGCAATTGACCCTAGGTGAGCAGATAACATCATTACTGAGAGGCTGAAGTAGGGGATTTAAGCTCACTGCTCACTGCTGCGACAGCACATATTCTAGGTGTTCCTCATGATCATCCGTGCGTGATTTTCTGCTACAAATTTTTATCGCGGCTCTCGACAACACCTTATCCACAGTGTCCCATAGAACTCGATTATCAGGTGAGCTTGAATGAATATTCAAGTGCAAACGAGACGCTGATGGCTCAACCACAGTTGAGAGCGAGTGCTCGAGGGAGTGTTCCAGATTCTGGATGGGCTCGTCTGCACTGGTCGTGATGTCCAGCTGGACGGTGGGAAATACCAAAAGTCCCGCTAGCACCGGAAGATAGCTGTCCTCCTCATCTTCCTCGTCGTAATCAGCTGGGGAAAAAAATTAGCAGGGATACAAATGGAATAACCCGACGCACATGAATCAACAGAAATTTGAAGACTTTGGATGGCAAGTCGTAGTCTGTTATTCTGAAGGGCTGCTAGGTACTGGTGTCGGTTTAAAGCTCCTTCAACCCGCAAAACTGTGAGTTTAATCCGAGCTGCAGCCATCAGCTGAAGTATCTGAGGTGTAAACTGGCAGCTGACAAGCGCCAACGACCGAATCGACTTTAGTTCAAGAGACAGAGAAGCAGGTTCCGAGGACCGGACGGAGCAATGATGCAAGGCAAGGACATTGAGGTGTCCTCCTGACGACACGATGGCTACAAGAACATCAATGTTCTCAAACTCCCAATTGACGAGGACCACATCTAATAATTTACGACGGCCTGTGGAGGTTTCAATCTGAAGAATCTGGACAACCCCAACTCGAAGGGCTCACCAATCACTTTGTGCATGGAAGATACCAAAACCGAGGGAAAAATGTACGAATGCAGTTCGTGGGTCGGCAGTTGTTCGCTGCGGCCGACAAAGACAGAGAGTTGAATGCGCTGCAGGGCGGGCACGCTTTCAAGAAGAACCAATATCGATAGGATACCATCCTCCTTAGCACTGGAGATCCCGAGGTCAAGGGAGGTAAGTCCCAATTGCAATGTCGTGATATAGACTGCAATGGTAGGGCGTTCTAAAATCAACATCAACAGCCGGTCCGCTTCTTTGAGGTTCCGGGAGTCAGTTGTTTCAAAGATTCTCTTTTGAGCTCGAGGGGTCCACGCGTGAGCAACCAGAGCACAAGCACATAAATTGTGCTCCCAGTCCGAAGAGTTCCTATCGTCCACCAAATGATCGATGGTTTTGTCAATCAATTCCTGAGGAAATTTTTGCATTGGCCGGGGGGAACTGCGAGGATTCAGATTGAGTCGGACAGAGGAAGATGTCCTTTACTCAAATAATTCCTGACGAGGATGTTGAAAGAGAATTTCTCGACTCGGAGAGATCGGAGGTTGTGGGAAAACATCTCAAAACAAACTACTTGACCACAACTACCAATTCCTACTATGCCACCTAGAAGAAAGAAAAGAGCGCGATCTCTGGAGCCGTCGGGATCAACACCAAATTCAGGTCAGGATTATTTTCATCCAAAGTTGAGCAAATAAATACTCAAGTTGAACTTGCCAGAAATCGTTTCGAGCGACTCGGGTTCAGTCGCCAGGTTAGCTAAAAAGCAGAAAAAGAGAAACCAATACCTTCCATGTCGTGCGTCAGAATACAAATTCCGTCGCAAAGGCTTACTTGAGGCTTCCGCAGCGGACGAAGAGGACTTGATCCCCATCGTTGAATATTACTGGAAACTGGGCTTCAATGACCCGGACATTGCAGCTCATAGTCTCGACCATTTTGAACGCGGTCTTTTTGGCTTGAGGTTTGTCCGCCAAGGCCTCCTTTCTGCGCTGGAGCCCTCACAGAGAGTCATAGCGCGAAAAGCATCCAGCGGCTACGCACAAAACTTGGCCTCCAAGGAACGCGACAACAAGCGGTCACAGCCGGGACTATCACACCATTTTATCTTGAGATACGTGAACGATACCCGCAGATGGGTGCACGAACCATGGTCGCCACACTTCGCCAAGACTATTCAATTAAAGTGGCTGAGTATGTTTCGTTTCGTTCAAAGAATGCTTCCCATGTCTTTCACGACTTCCAGGTCCTTCCTCAATAAATTCCTCAAGTCTGTTGAGCCAGACGCTGTAAAGCAACGGCGAGTGTTCAGATTCAAGCGTAAAAAGTACTGGTGCGCCGGAATCATGGACATCGTTTGCTTCGACCAGCACGATAAATGGAAAAAGTTCGGCCTTTACAAGCACATTGGTGTTGAGCCGTATGCGGGGCAAATTTTATGGTTGAAAATATGGTGGACCAACCGCAATCCTAAACTGGTAACTAGCTACTACTTGGAGGCGTGCCGGCGGGCTGGAGGTACCTTTCTTGTCTGTCTTACTGACCTGAGACTCATTCTCGACCACGCAGGTATACCCCTCATTACTCAGAGTGACCTTGGGACTGAAAACTACGGCATCGCAAATTGCCACACCGCCACCAGGCAACGACTGGATCCTTCCCTCGTCGGCACCTTGCAGCACCGGTGGATGAAGAAGATGGGCATCAATATCAAGCCCGAGGCTGCTTGGTCGCAAATGCGGCGTCAATTTTCACCTGGCTTCGAAAACATTTTGGACGATGGGGTTGCACGCGGACTGTACAACGTAGATAATCCAGTTGAGAAGTATGTTCGTTTCGAAGCTTAGATGTAGGCAGGCTGATTTCATTTTGTCCAGGCTGGTATTCCTCTGGCTTGCGATCCCTTGGCTGCAGGCCGAACTCGATGCATGGGTTCATCGTTACAACTCAACGCCCCGCCGCCGCGACAAGAACAAGGTTCTCCCGCAAGGAATTCCGGATTTGATTACCGCAAAGCCACATCTATATGGAGCCGAGGACTACAAGGCAGAGGTTCTAACCATTCGTCTTAATTTGTTACTCACTTTCAACCTTAGGTTCTCGTTCCACCGGAATTGTTCAACGAGATGGAGGCTCAATGGGCACCGCCCACCGATCCCGTCTTTGACCTTGCACCGCCGGTCTTCACGACGAAAATCGTAGCAATCTACGAGTCCCTCGGTAGTCCAGCGGTTTCTTCGACCAATTTCTGGGAGGTTTATTCTCAGCTCTTGAACTCTATCATTCCAATTCAAGAGGAGCTCTCAGCGGCCATTCACGAACAGGACAATGCATTTGATGCTCCGATCGAACTGCTTCCCGAGCAGGCAGAATTGCGCCAAGGGGCTAATGCCGTGGCAGGCTTTGAGTACTATGGAGGAGTACCAGATTTTGCACCTGATGCGCCTGAATCCGGGGACGAAAATGGGGACGATGAAGAAGATCACCGAGATTTCGCAGATTTGACCGACATTGAGTCTTCTTAGTAATTGGGTGAGGATTCACGTTTCTTTGCTTTCTATCTTCGATTGACTGCTTGATCCTCAGCAAAATTCGAAGCAACAGATATATGTAGATACTTAGACCGTTGCGCGCAAATGTTGATCTGGCCGTAAATTTTCCTTTCACGCACCACATCGCCCGGGCACGGTGACAGTTGAGCAGAACTTCTCGAGTCGCGAGCAAGCCTGAGTATGTGGACGAACATCACGGACGGTATATCATATTGGAATGATTGTGTGACATCCCACGCGCGTGTAGGTCGTGAGCATGTTTGCAGCAACTGCAGTGAGGTATGTCCGACGTTCACTTTAGCGCTGTAGATGCTGACTGTGAGTGTTATAGCTAAATTTGTTTGGCACGAACTTTAAATCCAAATCTTCGTGACCGTGGGCTTTTCGACGACGCGTCTGTGCGAAAGACACAGGCCTTGTTTGGCCCAGCTTCTTCGCTCTTGACCAGACCAGCCTTCCTTCTTTCACTGGCCTATGTCGTGACGCTGAACCACGGTGACGTGCAGTTGACACGCGGGCGCAACAACGAGCCCCGCGCATCTCTACCGCTCGCTGTGCGAACATGCTCCGCGTCTTCATCACTGTTCACTTTCTCCCCTCTCTCTCCCTCATTATCTTTCTCTTGTCCTATCCGTCCCAGAATGCGCGTCGTAGTAGGGCTGTAGGGCCTTCCCTTGCAAGGTTTACCTGGGAGTGTTCCCTCGCTTCCTTAAGCCCAGAAAGACGTGCATTCATCGACGCCATTCCTTTTGCATCGTCTCTTTTCTTGTGCTTTCATGACGCGTCCTTGTGCTTTCGTCGACGCGTTGTTGTACCGTCTCCCCCGGCCCGGTGACACCGGCACCCCACGTCACACCCACTCACCAGCCACTCGCCTCGAACAACGACGCAAGCTATGGCAACAACAACACAAGCGGACACAGAGCTCGGGGGACAGAGGGCATGGTGGAGGAACTGATTCTCGCCCGCGCGCGGAACGGATTTTATGGTGATTTCTTTTTCAAATCTCCCTTCTTCATCCTTCATCCATATCTCGAAGGGATGCGTGGGACGGTACTTTCCCGTCCGTCCTTCTTTCCCCTTCTTCTCCTCCCTCCTTCCTTCCATCCTTCTTCCCTTCCTTCCACCGTTCTTCCCTCGTCCTTCTTCCCCGTCCTCCACTCTCCTCCTTCCGCTTCCCCGTCCTCCACTTTCCTCCTTCCGCTTCCCCCTTCCCTGTCCCCGGGGGCATCCTTGGGCTTGGCACAGGGTTGTTTTTCCTCCCGTTTTGGCGGTACACGTTTCTTGAGGAGGCAGACGAAGCTTGGCTTCGTTAGGCGGTGCTTGTACGCTCGTCGACCCGGGGCGCCCGCCTAGCGAGCCTGTGACGCCTGACGATCATGCGCGGCGCGTTTGGCTGGATGATCATGGCGACCATCGAGCCCACGCCGTGCTAACTCTGCCCTTTTTCTTGTTTTTTTTTTTTGCTTGCAGCGCATTCTCTGTCAAGCCTGACGCGCCCGTGTGCTCTGGCATCCCGGGGACTGTGACAATCCACCATGTCGACGAATCTGCGCCGCCGGGATTCAGAGGTCAGGGGAAGGACAGGGATAGGGAGCGGTAGGAGATGGACGGAGCACGGCACTTATTTTTTGTCCTTGCGCTTGTCCTTGCACCTTTGTGTTTCTTGCACTTATTCTCCCCTATCCATCCACTTCTCTCCTCGTTACCTTGCCTCTTTACCCTTTCCTCTCCTCTCCAACGGGCATTGATCAACTACAGAGCGTGTTCAAGCTTGCGCGCCCCACCGACGCTGTGATTCACTGCATGCCGGCCCCATTGGCTGGCTTGCGCTCCTGCCGTCACCTCCACGTTGCGCACTCCGGGCGCCCAGACGGTCAGGTCCAGCGCACTCATCCGCCACCTCCCCTTCATTTACTGTCATTGTGTCCGCATCCGCGCGGCCACCATGACACCACGCGCGTACGGTGCATCACCGTTTACTACCCTGTCCATTTAAACCTGAATCACTGCATTGTTTCCAAAGAAAATTGCAAACTGAAACAAATGGAGTATGTGTCGGAGTACAAGCAATTTTCATGGTAGTCTGGCAGCGAGGACCTTGGGCAGAGGTGCAGTGTGATTTAATTGGTACGGCTTCGCCCTAACGAACACTTCAGATAGATTATACCGATTATACTCTTACAATCTACACAAATTAATCGACTGTTTTCCTCCGTCTGTGGGATGTCTCTTGCGCCATCAGTGGTCACTGCCTTTTAAACTCGTGGTTTGAGCAGTGCTCACGTCATCCTCAAAATTACTCTCTCTCTTCCGTTCTCCCGCTTTCTTCTCTACCTATTCTCTTCATATCTTCCCTGTTATTGTTTTTTCTCTCGCCAGTCGCGCATGGCCGAACCCGACGGCTATGCGTCAATAACCCCGCAAGGGACTCCAGTCAGATGCGAGCGCGAAAGCTGCAAGAAAACCTTGCCACCGGGGGTTGAGCTCTACATTCTCCATGACCGAAAGAAGAGGTCGGAGGGGTTCGGAGTCTGCCCTGACTGCAAGCTCTATTACGAACGCAAGCCCGGGGGGATCGAAACCAGCCAAAGTCGAAGCAGACATGCTCTCGTTAATCGAACTGGTAATACTGTTCATCTCTCCGGTATCAATTAATACTGAAAGACTCCTAGAGGCTGCTGTTAGGCCATCGATCCTGCCGCCGCAAAACCCACAGAATATAGCTGTGGTGCACCAAGCAATCGTTGGGGCGAACCGCGGTGGGTCTATTGAACCCGATTTGTATTGCCGTCTGAAGCAGGTTTATTAGGCAACGCCACACACCCTTTGCAGCATATAGGTGCGATGCAGTACGGACCCTCGCCCCACGCCGTTATGGGACCACCTCCACCGCCGGGGTCGACAGGGCCGCCACCCCAGCTTTCGAACGGCTATCACGTACCAAATGTGTATCCCAATGCCCCAAATGTACGGCTGCCAATCGCCTCCAATAGCCTGTACGCCACCAGTCAGCAGGGCGGAGGTGCGGCCCTTATGGCCTCGAGCTCAGGTTCTCCTATTGGATACGGTTATACGCCTGCACATGGCAATTATCTGCAGAGCAGAGCCCAGAAACAAGTTCTTTCTTACGCTCCTAGCGCGGATCATAGAATAATGCTTGAATTTCGCGGAGTTACAAGGAAGCCTGGAGCGGCAGCTCCAAAGCCGCTTTGGGTATGGCTTGTTCTCCTCTTATCGGGAATTGAGTTAGCTGACCTCCTGCAAAGGATCTCTACTACGTCCAGGATAAAGTCAAGGTCTCCATTGGTGCACATAGAATCAAAGCCCTCGCTTGGGAGAAGCTGGCCCCGCGATGGCGGGTTCACACGAATGATTTCCCACTGACGGCGGAGGAGTGCCATATCTACAACAAGAACTGGGTCGAGATTATCCCCAAGGATCCCGATATTAACGTCATCAGCGAACAGTTCTATAAGGCGAACCCGAAGAACCCCGCCGCTCCAATCTTCAAAACGGGAAAGTATCGGGTTGATCTTTGTATTCCGTGGGCAATCGTAGAAGCCTTTGAAGCCTATCAATTGCAGGCTGCCGCCGCTGCGAATGCGAATGATACACCATCGGACGACGACCCCGTAGGTTCACTGCACCTGCCTCTCATGCAAGCTAAATTTTCTTGTAGGTTTACGTCGAAAGGACCGCAGCCACCTCTTCATCAAAGACCGCACCGCCTTCGTCAAAGAAAAGGCGCCCTGGACGGCCCAAAGCCCCTACCTCTCAGGCATCAACATCTACCCGACCGCAAACGCGGAGCAAGACTCGCCCCGTGGCCAATCGTTCTGAGGCACCCAACACCACTCAGTCGACGGCCAATCCCCTCGATGCCCAGGAAGATGAGGATGTCGATTATCGTCAGTTCGATATTCTAACTAAATTCGTCTGAGCTAATTAATATTGTACACAGCTGGCTTGGAGGATTTTGAGCAGGAGCAGGATAAGGTGATTCGAATGCATGGGTGTGGTCAAGCAAGTTTGACGTTAAATAGGCCCTTGAACCATCTGGATCCAACCACCCCAATCCCACCCAGACTCCGAGTGCGCATTCGAGGGCAGCCTGGGCCCATGCACTTTCGCAACAAATACCCCCCTCTAAGCAAGAAATTGGCTCCCTTTGTGCGTTATTCAGCTCCACTGCATATTCGGACGCTGATATAGCTACAGTGAGTTTGACGACCCTCACAGTGCACGCCAGCGTTGCGAAACAGCTTACACTGAATGAGCTACTAGTCTCCAAGCCCAAGGCGTCACGCGGCAACCTTCAAAGCTACCTCGAAGGGCCAATTACCATCACGCTGCAGTTGGATCTTCGTCCCAAATCGCAAAAGGTTGGAGGATTCAAAATGGCTTGTTTCGGCCAGTCCTTCCCGCCTTTATTCGCGGACAATTCCATCTGCGCGAAACGAAGCTTCTACACAACTAAAGGTTCGGACGGTGTTACAAATGTTCGTTGATTCTTCTACCTTGAGCCAAGAAGCTGCGGCTGACATCTCCTACAGTATCTTCCACATCCAACGCAGCGTCAATCGCAGGACTTAATGACCGAGATGCTTTGCAGTACGTGGGCGGCAGCCCTCTTGGAGAATGTCTATGATAACATTGACCGGTAAGCCCCGCGTTCACAATTATCAGCCGCAAAGTATCTTAACGACACTTGAATGGTGCAGATTCCTGGCGGCACACTCGCCGGGATCACTTCAAACCCTGACAATCCCCAGGATGCGATTTGTTCGTGCAGCGTTCGCTGCTGAGGGTAAACAGCTGCTACCAGCCAGCTCGAGGGCATTGTTTCTGCTCGAGGAAAGGATTCACGAGGAGAGCGAGGGAAAATTCCGCAAATACATTAATAATCGAGCACCAATCCCCACATCCTTCCCAGACGGTGCAAATGTCGACCGTGCTGAGTTTCTTGCGTTCACGCAACACTACCAGTATAAACTGACTCACGGACTCGCCTTTGTGTCTGACTATCAAGGTCTTGAAATTTGTTTTACGCGCTTTCTCACTCTGATTCTTTTTCTAGGTGGCGACACGCTTTTGACAGACCCTCAAGTGATGTCCGATCCGTATGTGCTACATATACTTACTTCCCCTTCGCTCTGTCTACTGATGCACTTTTAAGGAGTCTTGGTGATATTTTTGCTACGGGGAACATACCGTCGGGATGCCAGGACTTTCCCGCGGAACACACATGCAACAAGTATTGTGAATATTTCAAGATTTCCAACGATTTCGATCCCATGCCAGAAGCGGCTAGCTCCAACGACAATGGTTCACAGATGATTGAAAACCGGGACCGCAACCCCGAACCCAGTGGCGAAGAGAGGCCAGCCAAACGTCGCAAACAATAGGCGGTGAGAGTCATCTGCAGCGACTATCCGAGCGCCTGTTCTGAACTGTAAGGGTTAGACCATGGGATGCTCTCAACGAGTCGAACTCGACCGGCGACCGTTATGTTTCTTCCTTATATCCACCTACTCCTTTTCGTACATCGCAACTCTCCGCCCCGAACTCTACTTTACATGCATACTTATTAATCTCAGCTGCTGCCTCACTCCTTCGTACCTCACTTATTCCCCATCTTCACCATCGATATAGTATTGCTACAACGCCAGTATCCAACTCACTCTTTAATCAGGACATGCATTGAAATTGTTCGTACACGGCGTACTGCAGTCTGCAGATCCCTACAAGCAAATGATTTATCACACAATAGGGCTCGGCGCTGCATCCTCATATTGCTTATTGCTGACCTTGGTACAACGAACGGCGAAGGGTAAATGTATGTGGCGATCAAATGATGTGTAACTCGTCTTCTCACCCACTACGCTGGCACTCAGCCCTCAAGCCAGGCCGTGCATGAGACAACACTTTAGCCTGCTTTCTTGGGGAAATGACCCCCCGAGACCGCATAGAGTCCTCAAGATCGGTTTGGCCCAACTTTGGACCAACAGGCGTCGGCAAAAACTTGACTCTGGCGGCCTCAGCGTCTTCAGCACCGCCAGCGCTCGAACTCGGAGGAACCACCGACACCGAGCTCACGTACGGTGTCTTAAACTGCGCGATGCGCGGCCGCGGCCTCCAGCTCTCCGTGCTGCCCTCGGCTCCACCTCCGCGTCCTCCCCGTCCTGGTACGCGTGGACTTGGCTACAGGCACGGTAACGGATACAGACACGACATGGGTACGGGTTATGGGTACGAGCGTCGCGAGGGGCGCCAGTGAGTGGTTTGCTGTTCTCTTCAACGTCTTTTGTTTCTCGAAGATGACCCCGACAACCTCCGCCGCCACACAACCCATGAACCGAGTCCGGCCACCGTGTGCCACGTTCATGTCTTAATTCACGTGGCCGACCAGCAGGCTGTGCCCCTGTTCTTCTCCCTCAAACACTCAATGTCGACTCAAGCTCAGCAATTTGGATCTGGCGGCGACACATCGCTGTTCAAGGCCGCTACCAAGATCGTTGCATACAGCATGTAGACCAGGCTCACCTTCCCCGATCGTCTCCTGCCCTGCCGCCTCCACCCCCGGTGTTGAGACTCCCCGCCGCACGCAATCATGTTCATCCTCCCCGCCCATGCTGCCGCCCGTTGCCTCCTCCTCCTCCCTAGGCCTATTAAGCGAGAAGGGCGGCGTCCAGCGAACATGGTGGACCCTCCCCCTCACCCTCCTCGCCACCCTCCCCATCCTGGCACTCGTCTGCGCCGTCAGTCCTCGAGAAGGGCGCCCTCAAGCCCACCGTCGTTCCTGGCACCACCACCGGCCACAGGTGGCTCCCTTTCCTCGGCCATGACACCCGCCCCCGCCCCCGGCGCCGCACGCCTCGCCCAACTGCCCATGTCCGCAGGTCGAGGCCGCCGCGCCTTATCTTGTTATTTTAACAACAACAGAATGACTGATCTGCACTCGCAAGCCACATACCTCTTCCTACATTAGTTACCCTTGAGTGTAAATAAAGATTCAATAACAAAATTGAAAGCATGCAGGGAATGGTGCTCTGTAATTTTGAATGGCGTTGTACCTACATGGTGTCTGGGGTCCTGCTGCAATGAATGTCAAAATTCGGTCGCTTATCACGATCCATTGACCGTCCGGTGATCAAAACTTGAGCTGTCCAGTCCCTGTTGCCATAGAGGGGGGTGCCATCGATGAAGGGTCGCCGTTGTCAGATATAATATACAGATGCATTCTCCATGCAGTAGAAGCGGTGTTATGATAAAAGACAGTTTATCTCTTGGATATCCCAGTCGAACTCCGTGGTAGACACTGACATATAAAAATAAATGAGCGGCGCGCTGAATCGACTTATTTGCGGACATACCACCAGCAGTCGAGCTCATATGGTGCCGCGGGCCAGCATTGAGGAACACCTGCTGCCCTGACGCCGAGATATGGATAGTTGCGAGCGCTACTGTAGCGCCTAATGAGTCCTGGAATGATTCAACTTGGTGAAATACGCGAAGAGGATCTTCCGGAAGGACGCACCTCCGTGTCCCACTTCCCGTTATTCGGGATGGCTGTCCCAACGTAGTGTTCGTCATGGGCCTGCGACGTACAACCTCAGCGTGTAATCGAGTGTCAGAGGTTAATCAGTAATCACCTCGCAGGCGACCCAACCATTTTCACCCAACGGGAAATGGAACCGGACGCCCTTGTCTGTGCCTTCTTCTAGAGCTGTTCGGCTGACTCGGGTGTGAGATCCACGACTGAACGTTAGGATATAAGACATACTTTGCATGTATCTGGATAGCGAGGACGCTGTCAGTCGAGTCGAGGTAGCTGGTGCCATTCGTGGAAAGGGTGTAGCACTGGAGCGCGGAATCCAGTTAATAAGTCGTTCAATTCATTCAAGCATGCAGGTCTAGCGTACCTTGCTGGAGTCCAAGGTAACCTGTGCGGCGACGTGCGACGCAAGGGTAAAAAATAAAACGAAGAACAAGACCAAAAGATTGTTTTGCCGCATATTGGAGGTGAGTGGGGCGGAGAACGAGGAGGCGACTTTCACAGATATTTAAGAAGTCGCATGTATTTAGGGCGTTGACGGTCTCTGTCAGTTTCATGTGGACATCCACGAGAGAATCAGTGGGATGGGCCTCGTTCGTTCATCATGTATCCAAGAAGTCGAACGATCGAGTCAACTTGAAATAGCGACCGTGCAGCGACCCAGTAGATTCTCTGAGATATCGAATATGTTCAGTGCTGCCGAGGTGCAAAGAGGGCCTTCAGCGTCCACTGGCATGAAGGCAGGAGCCAAGGGAGCCAATAAAGGGATTGTCGGATCCACATGGCGCAAATCAGTGGCTGTTCCGTTGGGCGGCAACACACGTGCGCCTGCCACTTGCATCCTTCTCTCATCACTTCCAACTCATTCTAAACATGCAGGGACAACTAGCGTGGAATGCACCTCCCCACGTCGTATTTGGGTTATATACCTGAATACTTCCCTGATCTTCTCAAACTCCTTCTCTTCAACAATGCTTTCACTCTTTACTGCCATTGCTGCCTTTGCCTCGACGTCCCTGGCTGTAAAGCCCATCCACTCTCACAACGATTGTGCGTGTCATCAAACGATGGACATTGTATTTACTGAACTTTCTCAATAGACACCCGTGCCGTTCCGTTATGGACCGCCCTCAACCTGAGCATTATGAGCGTCGAAGCCGACGTGTGGTGGCAGAGCAACCAACTATTTGTGCGTTTAACGTCGTAGTTTGATTACCGTTTAATTTTTGCGGCAGGTTGCGCATACGAGCGATGAAATCGACAAGACCAAGACCCTCAATTCATTGTACCTAGCGAATATTCTCGGGATCATAAATGGCACCGTTTCTTCCATCACACCGTTCGTATTCCTTGGTCTCACACCCATTATCCTCACCTATCCCCAGAATCTCTGTTTCCAACCCCCTGCAGCTCCTCATTGACTTCAAATCCGACGGCCCGACGTTTGTTTAGTTCCTTTTTCATCGCAAATCTAGGCTAACACCAAATGACGGCAGAACATTCCAGCCAGTACTCGACGCTCTCCAGCCCCTCCGCGCTGCCGGCCATCTCACGGCGTACGCAAACGGGAAGCTCACGCAGGGCGCCGTCACCGTCGTCGGCACGGGCAACACGCCTCTCGCGTCTGTAGTTGCCTCCAACCCGCGCGACGTCTTCTTCGACGCCGACATCCGCCAGCTCTACAGCACCAAGCCGGGCATCGGCCTCGAATGGGGCCCCGAAATCTCCCCGCTCGCGAGTGTCGACTATGCCAGTGTGTCTAGTGTGCGTCCCCGCCTTCCCCTTTGCATCTTAACTAACCACGGTGCAGACCGCCCAAATGCAAGAGCTCGTCCTCAACGCGCACGACTTTGGCATCCGCTCGCGGTTCTGGGACACCGCCTCGAGCGTCTCGACGTGGGACATGTTCTGGTCAGCGGGCTCGGATTGGGTGAACGCGGACGATGTCCTCGGCGCCTCTAATGCGTGGGCTGTGTTTGACTCGTAGGCAGAAACTATCATTCTGGTCGGATTAGTGTTGAACCACCGCCTCAGTGAACACACTGCTATGGAAGATTTGGTAAATGAGCAGTGGAATGTCGCGCGCGTGTGGTGAAGCCAAGACAAAGTAATTTCACGCAATGAAATGATTTCAAACCCAAACCCAAAGCGTACCAGAATTTGCGCGTTGTTTTTGAAACCTTTACAGTTCCGAGTTCACCTCCAAGTTTCAACCAACGCGCAATCGCATTTTCGCATGAGAACACGGTGAATAGGGGTATTTGATCGAATTAAAATTGATTGATGAGTCTCGTTCTGCCGCGGCTTGGTCTTGGGCTTGGTCCTGGCTTTCATGTCAAGCACCTCATCCCTCAAGGCTCTTTGATTCTGCAGCTCCAATGCTCGAGGTTCACCAATAAGGAAACTTCGCCGGCCTTGTGCCACAGATCTTGCACAAATCGCGACGTTTCGGAGATTCTGCTAACGTGCAGCCTTCGACGCAGTGGAAAGTCAAGGGAAGGAAGTCTCTCTGATATTCCACCTAAAAGTGGATGTTCCCATGACATTCCGATTCTGTGCTTCTTCGAGTTCTTGGATACCACCGACACACGTTCCTCCTGCCTTCACTCGGCTCTTCGGCGTCTGTTCTTTATTCCCCCCATTGGCTCTCAATGTGGAAACCCCGCCTGTCCTCGGGCTTGATTTTCATTCTGGCCCTTGCCTCTCAAGTGGCGGCGCAAGTTACTCTGGACACGAGCAAGATCTTAGGCGCTCAACGTACCTGAAATATGGCGTAGTGTTACACGCTCTCGACTAATAACACCAGGCTCCAGCTACCTCGATTCGACAAATAGCGTCCTCGCCATTCAGACACACCTAGAGTGCGTGCTGTCGCCTCCATCTTCTATTTGTTCGTGGCCTGATATCGAAAACATCAGCCGAGCGGCGTTAGAGGCGGGAACCGACAAGGGCGTCCGCTTCCATTTTCCATTGGGTGAAAAGGGCTGGGTCTTCTGCGAGGTAAAATACCCACTTCAATCATAATTAAATAATGAGCTTGAGTTCCTGTGTCGTAGGCGCACAACGACCATTATGTCGGTATGACCATCCCGAATGCGGAGAAGTGGAGCCCGGAGGTGCGTCGCTCACACAAATCCTTTCTTCATGTATCTAACTGCTTTGAATCTCATTATGATTCTAGGACTCGTTAGGCGTTTCATTAGCGCTCGCCACCATCCATATCTCCGCGTCAGGGCAGCAGGTATTCCTCACTGCCCGCCTGCGGCACCACATGTGAGCTCCACCGCTCGTGGGATGTCCGCAAAGTTGTCAGTTCAGCGCGAGTTCCGGGACTCCCCACTTGAGTATTTGCGACTCGCAAATTTCTTCAGTGTTGTGGAACGCGTGTTACACTCAAGTTTGGGAACTCAAAATTCACAGCAACACAACGAGGTACGAGTTTTTCGTGTTGTAGCATCTGTTTAGAAGAAACTAAACAAACCTTGAAGGGTGCTCGAAGCGAACACCGTTCAGTGATTTCGAGGGACTTCAACCTGTAGGCATTTATAATGCGTACCGTCAGCACATTAATATTCCTCTATAGCGTGTACGAAGCACAAAATACGACATCCAAAATCACCACAACCCCGTGAGTATTATTTTGTTGACGCTGCCTCTTTCGACGACGTCGATTTTGCAGGAAGTTAAATTCATAATATGGAGCTCGTACGATGGTGCGCCGGGCACAGACACCATCTACAACGAACTCGGCTGATGCACAACCGTCCTCGCAAACCGACTCCTCGCGCGCAACTTCGGGCCGAAGAACATCAACACCTACACCCAAACCCCCTCGTTAACACCAACAAAAACAAAAACAAAAACAAAAGGTGGACAACCCACATATGGTATCGGTATCATCGCAACCGCGATGAACCCAAAGAGGCTGGAGGCCCAGTGGTATCCAAGCCGCGTGTACATGGGCTGGGTGAATAAAGGGAAGGCGGTTCCCATGAGGTTGCCTGTGTGGTTAATATACGTGTGCAGTGGAGGTGGTTGGTGAGCAAAGAAAAAAGGGGGGAGGGGAAGAAGGAACGCACGCATGAGCGACTGCCCGGCGAGCGCAGAGGAAGCGTAGGTGCCGTAGCAGTCCGCGAGGTAGGTGAACACCTTCAACAGCTCAACATCAAAATGAAATAAGTGGGGTGGAAAAACTTACTGCGAGGTACATGATGAAGGAAGCCCACATGAACAGCTGGAGGTGCGGAAAAGAAATGTTGGTTTTGATTTGTCGACACGGAATAGAATCCGCTCACCGTGATGCCGATGATGGGCACGATCCAGTGGATGTCCGCCTGCGAGCACCACGCGTAGATGAACATGCCCGTGGGGAACATGATCGCCGCCGCGCAGGGAGCGTACAGACGCGCCTCGGGACCGCGGGAGGCAAAGTGCTTTCTAGATGAAGTATCATGCTTAGTATCGTAGGCAGCAACAGAAAAGGAGAAGAACCGATAAAGCGATTCCTGGTAAAAGTTGGTCGTAAAGCCGAGGATTGCACCGACCCTGTAAGCGTTCAGCAGTGGAGACAAGATGAAGGAAATGAGACGAGAACCGTACGTCATGCCGATGAAGGTTAATCCTGCTTGACCCTGGTTGAAACCGTATAAATTCTTGAAGATCGGCAAGATTGACCTGGTTGAACGTTAAGTAAAGCTGGGAACCATTAGTTAAGAGAAAGAAGGGGCTCACTCAAACATGCTGTATAGGATGCCCCATGCGAAGCCGATCCAGAGGCTGAAAGACATTCCAGTTGGCTCTGTGAGGAGGAGTACTAGAATAGCGGGTGAACAACTGAAAAATGTTGCAGAAAGCACCGTGACAGACTAATTGGCCGGGTTGAGCTGACCCAGAGTAATCTCCTCATCGATCCTCGCTCGTCTTCTGCCTTGGCGCGATACCGCGGGTCGCCCGTCTCGGCGCGCAGCTTTTTGGCCTTACGGGTCAGCATGATACCCGTGCGAGTCTCTTTGCAGATGGTGTAGGTAAGGACTATGCAGACCCCGGCGGCACTAAAATGGGTGTCAGTAAAGAAAGGAAAGCTCAACAGTGAGAGGAGAAAGAATACATGGCATGGAACCACTCGATCCACCTCCAACCCAGGGACAACTCGACCCAGCCTGCGACAACAGGACCTATTCCGGTTGCAGCAATGGCGCAGAGTGAATATATTGACATTGGCAGCCCGCGTCTACGAAATCGTTAAACAGCCCAAACAAAGAGTATGGGGAAGACGGACCGTGCTGGCTCCCAGATATCTGCAACGGTACCGCCGACCATGGTGCTGCCCGTGGACCCAAATGCCCCGGAGAGGAAGCGCGCGGCAATGACGGTCTGGATGTTTGTCGCCTTTGCCTGCACGATGTACATAGCGGTGAAGCCAATGGTGCAAACAATATAGAGTGGTCTGCGGCCAAATTCTTCTGAGAACGCCGAGGTGAGGAGCGGGACTAGCGCGAAGCCGAGACAGAACATGGAAATCCCTAGCGCTGCTTGTTCTTGGCTACACCCAAGCTCGCGCATCATCGACGGGAAGCCCATTGCGTACGCCGACCCAGTTGCGCCTACCGTCACCTGTGAGTTGGTGCAGAGGCGAGAAGAATTGAGCTTACCGGTCAGGGCGGCAAAGTAGCAAGCGACAAAGGTGACCATCCACTTCCGCTGCGGCGTCCAGTTGGCAGGATTGTGTATGTCCCCCGGCTCAAATTCGACGTAGATTACATCCAGCACTTCTCCCTTTTCTGCATGTTTCAGGCTCGACGATTCCGTGCGCTCGCTAGTCGGTTGGGTTGACTGTCCGCTGGGGGTAGGCGGCGCGAATAGCATGACTCGGAGCGGAGAGCGCCAATTGAAATGGCGGCAGCATTCCTTCCCTTCTCTCTCTTTATAACATTAAGAAGAGAAGTGCTCCAAAGCTTTCTAAACTCCGCTACTCCGTTCTTTGATCCGCTGTCGGCCCGCCACATATTTCACTCGGCCGTTCATTCGCCGCCATCAGCACTAACGTGGAACCACGACATCGACACGACGTCTCTTACAGCGTCGAATTCCTTTCGCGGATAACCACAGTTCCCTTAAAAAAAGATTCATGACGAATTGACCCACGCCGCCATTTGGGAGACACGTAGCCGCCAGGGGCAGCCGACATGTGTAGCACATGTCGCCCCAACTGGTGGCCATGTGGCGGTGGACTGGCCGCAATGTTCAGTCGCCAATAGCGACATCGTGCCAGGGCTTTCAATTGCTGCAGAGCTGCCTGGCCTCATCTGGCCGTACACTTGCCTTCATATATTGTGTATTTTTTCGGGTTTCGGTGCGCGCGAATTAAACGCAGATGAATTCTTAAGATGTCTACTTACTGACATGAATCTACCTATCGAACGTCGAGGAGTTGGTAATTTCGAGAAGATCCAGGATGCACTGTGCGGAGGTTTGAAGGGAAATGCCTACATTTGAGGTGCCAAGGAGAGGGAAATTAATTTGAGCCGCGCGCGGACTATTTTACTGCTGCTATTGCGGTCCCCTAACCTGTATTTCAACCACGGATTGGCCGTGAATTCATCAGGATAACCAAGGTTCAATGCCAACGTACTCAGTGGCCCATGCTATTTATTTATAGATCCCTCTACATCTGTAAGTTCAATGTAAATTGTCACGGTGCCCATATAGCTGATGGACAGTGCGGGCAAATGGTAATACTATAATCGAACCGTGGGAAGTTGAATTGATACGCTGATCGCGATGACTTTCCCTGACAATTGAGCGATACTTGATCAGCGTACTCAAAGTAGTGCTTCTTTAGTGTCTCAGCTATCCTCTGAGTTAACAAGGGATCATTTGAGCGCTTAAATAGACGTACAACTAGGACTGGGCCGGTATTTTGTCAACTGTAGATATGTGTCGTCTTGATCGGCGGGATGTAGAACCACTCTGATCTACGCTCATCCTCTGTCAACGGACACAGACCGCCGCTGACAGTCCCAAGCCGCGCTGAAGCCTCTCGTCGTCGGAGCTCATCCGCCAGTCTGAAGTCGCTTACATAGTTGCAAGGGAGCTGAGATTCCGTTGACGAGCGTAAACGCGGTCGAGCACGTTAAAAACGCGCCATCAACGGCAGCTGATGCCCCGTCGTCATGTTTCTACGGTTTCTCGCGGTTAAATGGGACAGCAATGCAGGGCAATTCCAAAAAATCCATTAATCACCGAGAAGGAGGCCGGTCAAGGAAGGCAAGATCGGTGGTGGCCCGTGGGGCTTCGAAGTCGGATGGCCATGGTCAGAGGATGGCATTGGGGTGCGCCCGTGTCGGGGGAGAGGATGAGCAATGGTGGTGGTGGTGGGACAGAAGGAAGAGGTAAAAACGACGATCGGGCACGCGGCAGTTGCCGAGGCCCATCAGCGACACATTTCTAGAAAGGCAACAAAAGCAACACATTTGATAGAAATGTGTTGCCCACCTCTGAATGTGTCACCCTTCATGAGAATGTGTTGCTCCTCCTCTATGTGTGTGTACATAACCTCTTGTATGTCCTCGAGGGGCTCGAATGCTTAATGGTCAGCTAAGGGCTTCAGGCTGCCTCTCGATCTCAGATTCTCAAGCGCTCCCGATAGCTCCCGGTGTAGTTACCATTTGACGCTGAGTCTGCCCCGCATGCATATTAGATTGGTGTTCACTCATGCATCTGCGGTCTCACCCTCATCCGTGATTTTCCCAGCAACGCCGAAGGATCGCGAACCAAAATTGTCGGTCGTCCTTTTCAGCGATTTGCGCGACATTTCCTGAGGGTGTACTTACCTGTATCTCCTTTTCATCGTATTTTATGACCGCTGAAATCTACTTGACTGGGTTCTTTCGCCGTTTTATGCAACTTAATCTTCATCCATCGTTTAAGGAGATGATCATCCCTGTCGAAGGAGATCCCTTCCCGTTGATCAAAATAAATATAACGTGGTGCTGTAGAGTATATATCGCTAGCTGAATATCCAGAACTCCACGCTCAGTACCCTCCCTATGAATTCTTCTGCACCATTTGATCCCTCTCTCACTATTGGTGAGCCGGGAGTCTCGTTTTCCAATCGACGCTGTTAACTTCCTCTTAGGTGCCTTCCAGATCGGTGTCTTAGTTTCTTATGTTCTCTTTGGGATTGTAACGGCCCAAACGTACACATACTTTGCAAAATTCCCGGACGATTCCCCCAGACTCAAGCTTTTGGTGCGTAGAAATAAATGAACCGGCATTTTGTTTGTGGTTGACGTCGTCTGTAGGTTTCAATTGTCTGGTGCGCCGGCTTCATTTCCCTCTTTCTAAACTGTACTCGTAAGTAGGGTGTGCGAGGTTGCACACGCCCTCTGCGTTGGACATGTGCTATGGGTCTTTACAATTTCGGACTATGGTCGCCCAGAGACACTCGCTGGCGCCCCCCCGAAATCACTTGACCTGGCCATCTTATTCGCTGGTATCGTCTCGATGTCCGGTGAGTTCGAATATGCCATCTTTTTCTGCCTTCACCAATCGTTCATATGACCCAAATGTGACCAGTGCAATCCTTCTTCACTCTCCGGATCTACAAGCTTTCCGGCCATTTGTGGATCTCAATCATCATTGGAGTTATCCTCTTGCTGCGCCTAGTGGGTGTCGTCGTGCTCATTGTCGGCGGGCTCCGTATGACCTCCCTGGGAAACTATGAAGCTCAGTGGGGTTGGCTTCTGACTGGAGTGATGAGCATTGGTGCAGGGTCCGATTTGATGATCACAGCGATACTGGTGACCATTCTTCTATGGCACCGCGCCGACGGACACAGAAGGTATGGAGCTTCATTCTTGAGGATTGTTGTATATTCTAACGCATGTCCGTCACAGAACGACGACGCTATTGGACAAAATCATTGCGTGGACAATAGGTCAGTGGTCAGTTATAACAAGTTGATTTGATGGTAAACGTTCATCGTCGCCGGTAGAAACTACAATGCTAACAAGGTCAGATTTGAGCCACCATCAGCCCAGTTCTACCCCTCATGCTGTTTATCACAGCGGTTCTTGGATAGCCATGCTCGCTTGCGTATGTGGCTATCTGCGGGTAAATTTCGAATCCGTTGCTCACATCGTCTTCAGCTCGTAACGATGAAAGATAATTGTGTGTCCATCAATATTTGCACATTGTGCCCTCTCACCTCTCCCACAGTTATTTGGCTCGCCATTTTCGCTGTCACCGCGCGAGGTTTGTTCGTCTTCGCAATATTGAACCCAACACTCATGATGAAGCATCAGTATTCTCAAATTCTCTTTTGGCGAGGTACCGAGTCTAAGGGGTGTTGGAATAATACGCTGAGGGATTCAAGCCTCAATTCCAGGATGACACTCCGCGCTATGAACGAGCTCGAGATCTCCCTGCCATCTGTGAACTGGACAGCTCCGCCGGTGCCGTATCTCCCTCTCTTGCTGGTCCATCGTTGATTCGAGAGCCAGGGTGCCTTACGCGGCAACGGCAACACTATACGTTCATCCAAGCAGGTCGAGGCTGAGTCGCGATGTGACGACGGGGAACAACCATAAACTCATAATGGAAGAAGGGAAGATGAAATGGTTCCCGCGCACCGAACCTTGTTGAACCTCAGGCTTATAGGCATCAGAGTTGTATTTAGTTGTGGTGAGCGTATGATAATATGGTTTAAGTTGAATCTGTTCCCTGTTCAGTTTTTGTTCTGCTGCGAGCTTGAATTGATAGGGGTTGTTGATCTAAGCGGCTCGAATCACTCAAACGGCGGACACCGCTCTGGGTCTCCCTCGACCTGTATTTAAATCAAGGACGGATTGGCGGTTACAAATACGCACCCCGGAGCCAAGGTCTGACTGCGCGATCCCGATCGTTTTAGCGGTTACACTCATAGCACTTCTAGGCTGATGGTACTCAGGTATGGCTTCTTGAGGTTAAAGGGTGTCTCAGTTATCCTCTGAGTTGATAAGGCTATTTGAGTGCTTAAATAGACGTACAACTAGTACTGGGCTGGCATTTTATCAACTGCAAATATGTCGTCTTGATCGGCGGAATGTAGAGTCACTCTGGACATCGTTCTGGATCTCCCTCGACCTGTACTTGTATCAAACGTCGATTGGCGGTGATAAATATGCAAGGGCCACGGTTCAACTCCGCGATCACAGCGGCTTTAGCGTCTACACTTTTACAATTGAATTAGCTTAGTACTCACGGTACTACAATAGTCACGGTTGGATGGCCGAGCGGTCTAAGGCGCTAGAATCAGGTGACCGGGTCTTGTCCCGTGATCTTCACCCACGTGATATCCTCCTATCTAGTACGAAAGTGCGTGGGTTCGAATCCCACTCCAATCATTCCCTTTTGCTCTTTTGCCGCCCAATTTTACCTCAAATCATCATCAACACAACGTCGAAGCGCCCCGCCCATATTGGCCTCCGGTGTCTGTTCACTTGAGTCTGGCCACCTCAACTGCGCCAAAATGAATTATCCTCGGCTCGGAAAAGCGCTCTAGCACGTCTCATTTAAATGCGGAGCCTCGTGCATACATGTAACGTGTGGCACCTAATGCCGTTGCATAACTTGGTTCGTCATTCCGCCCTTTTAATTCTCACTTCTCCTCCCATCGCAACCCCAACGTACTGGAAATCAGGCTGGTGTTAACGGTATTAAGCCCTATTCCATTCAATGATGAGTACTGTGGCGTGCCGGAGGTTTGCCAGGAACCCAGTTTATGAGCATGAAATGCCCGCCTCGAAACACAAGCCCATTTCTGCTGCATTTTCACGGCACCGTCAAACCGACACGACATCGCCCGCAGGGCAATATCATGCAGATCCGCTGTCCCATTTCCCCCAAGAAAAAAGCATGCCCATACCAGGGAGCAGCGAAAGTAAAAGAACAATCCAGAGTCGAAAAGGTTGGTCCCATTTTACCGCTTCGCGCGTTGCAACGAACGCAGGGGCGTGCGTATCTGTAATGTCCCGGGCGACAATCCACGCGAGTGCTGAATATCGTCTTGGTACTCGCCGAGCAGTTTCGCCGTGTCAGAGTTTTGCCCGGGAAGTGGCGTGGCGCGAGACCTGGTATGAGTGCGCAAGAGTGAGAATAGGGTCTTGGGAATTTGACCCAGAAATTCCGTCCGGGCGAAATGATTGCCTGGTGCCAGAGGGATCATGGAGTTGCCCGCGAGCTCCACATGACTAGTTTCGCCGTCATCCGCGGCCGTAGGGTTCCAAGTGCCGATGCGCGAGTCGCGCCCAGCATGCGCACTGGCTATACAGAGGAGTACGTTGCACCAAGGGGGCGCAGATATCTGCGGAGAATACTCTTTGTTAGCATAGCTGGCACAAAGTGCAAGTGCGGACGACGCACATAATATCTCGTCGCCTTCGTGCGCTCAAATGCATTGAGGTTCTACGCGAGACAGGAAATTAACGGCGTGCATGGGAAGATGCAATGGGTGAAACTTGCGAGACTTGAGCGGAGCAAGGGAATGCGGGGAGGATAAGATAAGCTTACCGTGCAGTGCATGGGCCCGTGGTACATTTCCTCCACGTTCTTGGCCGGGGTTGCAGGCTTGCGTCTCGCCGGATTTGTCGATGTTGCGGCCTCGTGCGCGACAATGCCACCGCGTCGTGTCAGAGGTTTGCCAGGAAAGTCTCGGCGAGTTGCGTCCCGCGAATTCGGTTGTATGTTTGAGACCCAGCCATTTGGGCCAAGGGGGTAAAGTTCTGTGAAAAAGTGAACCGGACCCAGTTTTTCAAATTAAGCTGAGGTCGCTGAACCACCCTACCTCGTAAGCATAACCACGTCAGCAGCCAGTCCCCATAAGGCAATTTGTCACATGTTCGGCATCTTCCGCTGCATAGAAGTACATGTTGTGGGAGCTTAGGGAGCATGAAATGAGGGTGATACCACTTACCTCTGTTGTTGACCTCCTTCTCAGATGTGTGGGCCGCAGATCCAGTCACCAGGCACCAAAATTTTTTGAATACAGTGTATTGTTCAAGCATCACACCACAATGTGGTAAGTACCACAGGGGTAGGTAGCAATGGGAAGACATAGAATTAGCAAGGGAACCACTCATGCCTCACGATTTCCGCTCACACTTGCAACGACCATTTTTAACATCACTGAACTTTGATCCCGACACTCGCGGCCATCAATCTCCAATTAGTTCAACATTTTCAGCTCCTTAGGGTAAAAGAAAGGTGTGTAGCACTTGAAACAGATATAGTACTGAAAACTTCCCCGTTAGACCGTTTCTCGGCCAAAAATAAATGACCCCCAGTTTTACTTTTTCAGCCTGGCGGCCGAACCACCCTACCTGGTCCGGGTCCGGCATTCACGGCCCGGCAACCCCTTGATTTGGGCAGTCGCCGCCATGATGTGATTGTTTGCACAAGGACCACGGTTTTGCCGTGCGAGAGGTTTGCGGCGGCAAGGGCGGTAGAGGCCAAAAGAAGCGGGGTCGAAGGATGGGAGTGGTCGGAGAGCAGAGGCAGTGGCGACGAGGTGCATCATGGGCGAGCGGTGGATGGTGTTGGATGGCCGAGCGATCAGCGAGTGGTCCGAGAGCCGAGGCAATGGCAGCGGCCCGAGGGTGTTGCATCATGGCCGAGTGGTGCTGGATGGTGTTGGATGGCCGAGCGGTGCAGCGGTACTCGCCGGTGCATGATGGCCGAGCGGTGCGAGGATGACACGTGCACATGATGGCCGAGTGGTAGGTCAAAACCATGTTCGAAGGCTGCTTGATGGCCGAGCAGTAGGGCAAAAATTGTACTTACAACAAGGTGGAATTTTGTAGGCGCCGCCAGACATTAGTATCCGAGCTGGATGGCCGAGCGGTCCCAGAGGAGAGGCAACGGCGGCGAGGCGTTGTGGTGTTGGATGGCCGAGCGGTGTTGACGTTGAATGGCCGAGCGGTGATGTGTTGGATGGCCGAGCGGTGGGATCGTTCCGAGGATGACACATGATGGGTTAAACTTTCCATGCTCAAATTCAAAGGCTGCTTGATGGCCGAGCGGTAGGCCCAACTTTTTCTTCCTTGAGCTTGATGACCGAGCGGTCAGTCAACAAGAGGATTTTTTCATCGTAAATTATTGTAGTGTTGGATGGCCGAGCGGTGGGTCAAAATCTTCTCTTGCTTGGTATTGTAGTGTTGGATGGCCGAGCGGTAGGTCAAACCTTGACCTCCCTTGCGAAAGAATTGACCGTTGTACTGCTTTATGGCCGAGCGGTAGGCCAGTTCTTTCTTGCTTGGTACTGGAGCTCGATGGCCGAGCGGTAAGCCAAAACTAATGGTTCCAGAGGATTTTCTCATCGTAAATTATTGCGGTGCTTGATGACCGAGCGGTAGGTCAAAACTCTCTCTTGTGATCGGTCCAAACCAATAGTTCCACAGGTTTTTTCAACCGTTGTGGTGCTTCATGGCCGAGCGGTAGGCAAAAGCGTAGGCTCAACTTTGGCCTTTGAGCTTGATGGCCGAGCGGTAGGTCAAACTTGAACACAACGCATGGCCGATTGGTGGGTGATATTCCTCTCATCGTAAACTGCTTGATGGCCGAGCAGCAACTCAAAAACAATGGTTTCAGAGGATTCTCACTGTAAACTGTTGTAGCTTGATGGCCGAGGGGTAGATCAAGAAATGTACAGGCATAGGCTCGACTTTTCCATTCGAGCTTGATGGCCGAGCGGTACGCTTTCAAGACACAAAGACTGAGCTTCATGGCCGCCGCACAGTGAAGCCCATGCATGATGGCCACCGCACGTTGTCGCTTCGCGAGAAACAGTGTCGCTGCGCGAGATACACTTGGAGCTCAAACACTTCCACCCATACTCGCTCCGCGAAAAACACCCCCATACTCGCTGCGCGAAAGATACTTTGAACCCACTTTAAACTCGCTCCGCTCGTTTAAAGTGGGCCGCACAGGATCGGGGCGTGAGTTCGAATCCCACTCCAATCATATTTTGACATTTTTGTGACCCTATTTTTCACTTACCGCCCTACCTCCTGCCTTTTACCCACCTTTATGAGCAAAATTTTGCTCGGCCACGTAGCGTACATACTGAACTGTAAATCTACCACAATACCGGGATCAATTTCGCGACCAATTCCCGCGTAATTCGCAAAATCCCTTGAACGTTTCGCTTCCCAGTTAATTACTGTTGTCTGTATACTTGCAATCAGCCCAGAAAACAGTTTTTATTTGTTGTCATTTTACACCAGCCAGATATTTATTGGGGACAGAAGGGAGGGTTCATAATTTGAGGATGCTCGAGAATAAAAGTCTACAACAGATATTGGTCACCAAGGTCTAACGAGAAGACAAGGCAAATGCAATATGTACTTCAATTTGTTGGTCAGCGCTCGTTGCAGGCGTTGCAAATCGACACGGAATCGGGGTTCACATGCCCGCATCCGCATGTCCAGTCAGCCATAGTACTGCAATGCGAGGATTAATAAATATCTTTTCTCTGCATAGGCCTCACTGCTTGACTCACAATCGGGTCGACTAAGTATCTGATTCACGTGTAGAAGGGCAGGTTGCACGAGTGCTGCAGAATACTTGGCTATTGTAAATCTTCCGTCTAGATGAAGCTAATCTTATAAGTATCCATGTTGGGGGCGATGATACCGGAGCTGACCAAGGTATCCTTCTAAGGTTGGCAAGAAAGAGTCAAATGACCCCACCGTTGACTTTTGACCTATGGTAAACGAGCCAATTAGCAGGAGGAGGAGGAGAAGAAGGAATAAAGCACTGTGAGAATCTATACGTGTCCTATGTGGTGGGGGAATGATACCGGAGCTCAGGATTAAGGTATTTTCCCATGAGGTTGTCTGTCAAATGACCACACCAGGCTGGGCCATCGGCTAAAGTGCCGGCTGATGTATAACTAGATTATATCTCACAGCATGACAGTCTATTCGGTTAGACCCAAGATACTGGAAGGATAAAAGCCAGCGAAGAGAAGTAGAATTCCCACGGTTCAATACCCATTTCAATCCAAGTCAAGTATGAATTTTTGTCCTTATCTCAAGTCTGATGTTTGCTTTCCAATGAGGACTCCAGATGTGTCATTATATGGCAATTGTGTGATCTCAACACATACCTCACTTGGCATTCACCGTTTTAATCTTTCAATCAACTACGGTACCTACATGGTGTTGAATCAACAGCAGGTCACCCGTTCGATGCGGGATTGAGTCATTACTGATCTGCGTGGATGTATTCAGCCTGGGATATAGAGCCGGAAAGATCCATGGCGGATGGTTCCGCACCTGTACTTTACTTATATGAGAAATGCAAACAGGTTGTTCTGTTCGATTCGGGGTTGGGTCATATATCGCTGACGAATGTCGCTTGTTTTTGTGTCTTCTCTGCAACTCTCAAGGACAAAGGATTTCAGGGTGAGGTACATTGGATCTAGAGGGCAAGACCACATCCTGGGATGAAATTGACACATCCATATCTTATGTGCCTCCGATTGGGACCCTGTGTATTTGGGTGCAAGCCCAGGGTAGGGAAGACCCATGGCGGATGGTTCCGCACCTGTGCCTTGTTCTGAAGGTACATTAAACATGTAAACAGGTCACCTGTTCGATTCGGGGTTGGGTCATACATGGTTGGGTTGAATTTTTTCTGCAGCTCTCTCAAGGACAAAGAATTTCAGGGTAAGGTACGGAAGATGTAGAGGGCACTGGCAGGCTACTGCCTGAGGTGAATGTTGAACATGGATAAAATTCATCTCTTACGTGCCTCATATTGAACTTTGGTTCTCTGATTGAATTCATGAACAGAGAAAAAATTAGAACCTTCCATATTCATCATGTGGTGTGCATTCAGCCTGGGATATAGAGCAGGAAAGACCCATGGCGGATGGTTCCGCACCTGTGCTTCATAGAGAGGTCCGGTCGTCAAGAAATGTAAACAGGCTACCCGTTCGATTCGGGGTTGAGTCATTAACTGTGATAAATCTCAATTTTTTTTTTTTTTTTTTTGCGTTTTTCAAACTCCCAAGTGACAGATCCGATGGAAGCATTATGTAGCGCGAAGTCTGAGTGCAGCATGAATGCTGCATGATTTAAATCTATAAAACCTATTCAGTGTTCATCACATCAAAATCAAAACTGCCTTGGTTGAATCGACCTCAGCGGGGAATCGAGAGAGATCCATGCATTGAATTTTTGTATGTAGGTAGAGACGACCCAATGGCGGAGGGTTCCGCACCTGTGCTTCGTTCTAGCGGTATCATCAAGATGTAAACAGGTCACCCGTTCGACTCGGGGTTGGTTCATACTCTGGTCGTCGTGGTGTTCTTTTTGTGTTGCAATCACTGAATAATGTGGTGTGTGTCCAGCCTGGGATATGGAGCAGGAAAGACCCATGGTGGATGGTTCCGCACCTGTGCTTAATGTTCCTTGAGCGAGCACAAGCTGATTTAAACAGGTCACCTGTTCAATTCAGGGTTGGATCGTATGTCAGTCATGGTGACTTGTTTTTGCGGAATCTTTTCTGCGACTCTCAAGGACAACAGATGTTGATGTGAAGTATGTATGTGCAATGTAGAGGGATGAATGTTGAACATCTATCTCTTACGTGCCTCATATTGAACCTTGGTTATCTGTCATGAACAGAGGAAAATTAGGACCTTGTATACTGTACTATTTCGTTCAAATCGACAGTCACGGGTCACGCACCCCCCTGTCGATAACGAATTTTGGTCGACGTCACGTGTCACTCAGGGCAATGTCGAATTGGTCTGGCGGTTTGTCACGCAGCCAGAAAACACGAAGAAAAAATCTCTCGCATTTTCTACCTCGTCGGGTGATAATTCAACCATTTCTCCAGTCTGTCCTCGCAAAATGGGCCTCTGAGGCGGGACCAACGTAACTCGGTACGTACAAATATTCCAATGGACGGCACATTCGATCAAGCACGGCACATTCCCACAGTGTTTGATCTCGGCTAGTGTTCGGTTAGCGGTTCGGGTTAGAGGTTCAGGTTCAGGTTAGGGTTAGGGTTGGTTCGGATTTGGGTTCAGGTTTGGGTTAAAGGTTTGGGTTTGGGTTAAAGGTTAGTGTTAGGGTTCTGGTTCATGTTGGGGTGAGGAATCTATTGAAAAAAAGTAAATCTGGACTTGTGTCTCTACCAACTCGAAGGCATTTTGATGGGAGATCATGAATCAAACTCGGTACATCAAGGTGAAATGTGCCGGGTTTGAATCAATGTGCCGTGCTCGGGAATGTTTGTACGTTCCGAGCTTCGTATGTACTCCCTCTGAGGGCTGAAAACCCAACATGTGGTTCAGAATCCTTAGTTGTGGTTGAATTTCAGGCTAAAGTGGTAACCTCCAAGAAAATTTAGGAAGATGCAAGCCAGTAGGTTCCAGATATTGGTGTGTGGCCCTAAAACTCATGTGCAGTAAAACTCTAAACTTCTAGGGTGGTGTCAAATTTTTTACCCTTGTCACGCTGCCCTACACCCTGTGCCGAAATGTCGGATTGGTTCAATGTGTCACGCGTCACCCCCCCTGACGATTTGAACGAAATAATACAGTATTCCGGTGCCTACAAAGGATAGGAGAGACCCATGGCGACTGGTTCCGTGCTTGTGATTCATGGAATGTGTAGGAGGAATGCTTTGAACAGGTCACCCGTTCGACTCGGGGTTGGGTCGTGATTGGGATTCACCCTTTTTCAACCAACTACGTATTAGTGTTCAATCAACCTGGATAGAATTGATTCATGCGCGCCGGCTGCCTCAACAGATGATCTCAATAGGCCCCCCCGCCAATCCGGGACTAGTAGAAACTCTCTTCGCCCCATCAAAATCACAAAGTTGCCTTTTGGTTGAATCAACCTCAGCAAAGAATTTGGAGACCATGCATTGAGTTTCTGTGTGTGGGTAGGAAAGACCTATGGCGGATGGTTCCGCACCTGTTCCATGTAGTGCCTTCGACCAACAATTCAGCATGTTGCCCGTTCGACTCGGGGTTGGGTCGTATTGCTTCAAGTGATTCTTTTTTTGTTCCTTCAATTCGTACCTCACCCCGTGTACACGTATGTGCGCATTCGACGAAGAACATCGATAAATCTTTTACGTGTCTCATATTAAACCTTGCTTTCTCTGACTGAATTCAGGAACGGAGGAAAATTAGAACCTTGCATATTCCGGTGCCTGCAAAGAACAGGAAAGACCCAATGGTGGAGGGCTCCGCACCTGTACTTTGTTCCAGAGGCATCAAGATGGAAACAGGTCACCCGTTCGATTCGGGGTTGGGTCATATGTCAATGGTCGTCACCTTGTTTTTGCAGATCTGTTCTGCAACTCGCGGGAAAAGGTTCTCAGGGTCAGGTACGTAGGATGCAATGTAGAGGGCAGGTCAATACCCCAAGATGAAAAAATTTGACACGTCCATATCTTATGTGCCTCCGAGGTGTGGTGAACCTGGTTTAGTGCTGGCAAGGTCCGGTTCGGAAATAGGTTCGAACCTGAACCGAACCGGACTGAACGCCGCCTTCAGGTTCAACGTTCGGCCAACGGTTGAACCGAACACACGGTTCAAGTTCGGTGTTCACGCCGCGGAGGAAAATTTTGAACCTGAACCGAACCCCGAACCGAAGTGGCCGCTTTTAGAGGGATTTCGGTGAGATTGCCAGGTTTAAACTTCAGTCTCAGCATCCATTTAACTGAAGATATACTCACACAAGCCAGGGTGTGGCTTGGAGTATGAGGCTGGCCCTTCCAGGGCTTGGATCTATCAAATTTCGGGACTGATTGATTTTTCAAGCGGTATATCTCTGCATATTGTGCGCATTCAATGGTTGCATGACACCCTTTGTGCTCACTGACTTACCCAGTACACAACAATAGTCGACAGGCGTCCTCTCGGATGACTTTTTACGTCCCCGAGAAGCCCGAATCGCGTGCAGGTTCAAATGTGTTCGAACGCCGAACTGAACCTGAACGCGGGTTCAGGTTCGGCGTTCGACAAAAACCTGAACCGAATGTGGGGTTCGCGTTTGGCGTTCGCGCAAATATGCCCCGTGATTGTTTTAGGAATGGGATTGGGACCCTGTGTATTCGAGTGCAGACACAGGGTAGAGAAGACCCAATGGCGGATGGTTCCGCACCTGTGCTTCGTTCCCGATGCATCAAGATGTAAACAGGTTGCCCGTTCGATTCGGGGTTGGGTCATGGTCGATGATTCGTGTTTTTTTTTGCAGATATTTTCTGCAACTCTCAAGGACAACAGGTCTTGATGTGAAGTATGTATGTGCAATGTAGAGGGCAGGCCAGGGCCTGAGGTGAATGTTGAACATTGATAAATCCATCTTTTATGTGCCTCGTATTGAACCTTGGTTTCTCTGATAGAGCAAATTAGGACCTTGTATATCGCGGTGCCCGCAGAGAATAGGAAAGACCCATGGCGGATGGTTCCGCACCTGTGCTTTATATAGTTTGGGTCGCAAGCAATGTAAACAGGCTACCCGTTCGATTCGGGGTTGGGTCATGAATCCTGAGAAATCCTTTTTGCATTCTTCAAACTCCCGATTCACAGATCCGAGACGGAAGTATTATGTACCGTGCAGCACGTTGCATGACTTAAATCCTTGACTTCAGTGTTCACCACATCAAAATAAAAAATAAAAGCTGCCTTTGGGTTGGATCAACCTCAGCAGGAAATTTAGAGGCCCTTGCATTGAGTTTTTGTGTGTAGGTAGAGAAGATCCAATGGCGGATGGTTCCGCACCTGTCCTCAATATGCCGTGGAAGGTAGATTTTGAACAAGTCACCCGTTTAATTCGGGGTTGGGTCATTCTACGGCTCTTTGCTTCCCCCTTTTTTCCCTCGGGCTGGATCGTCCATGACAATTTTCTTTCGGGCTCTTTGGAAAGTTGGAAAGTATGGCGGTCACTTTGTACATTTATTATTTGGGTCTTTTTTTCATGTTTTTGGGGCTTTTTTTCGTGTTTTTGCTGTTTCCGAAGTTTTTTTTTGTGGTCTAATACTTTTTTTTTTTGGTTTCCAATAATTTCTTCTTTCTTTCCCTTTTTCAACTCACTACCACTGTTTTATGACATGTGAATCACAACTTTCAGAGCAAGCGAGAGGTTTGAACTTCGCCCCTAGAGTGGGGTTAATCACATTTGGATGGCCGATTTTGATGGGATGCTTCGGCGGTAAGGTGTAGTCTCCTGCTGAGCCGCAGCAAGGGCATCACTGCTGTATTTGGGTTGTGGCATATGTTTGAGACACTCCTGCGAGTGATTTGGACATAGAGGGTATGAGTTCAAGTCTCGTCCAAGTATGCTGCCGATGAAAGCCGTCAAGGCCGGCCGGCCGGCTTGCACAGCCACTTCGCCAAAATAAAACTACACTTCTCACTTTCAACTAAAAAATGTAAAGTTACAAGAAACCTTTGGGTAGACCCTCCAGAAAAGAAAAGTATGGCTGGAAGAAAAAAAGAAGAGTACACGAAAAAAAGAAAAGTATGAAGGTGCCGAAAACACGAAAAAAAGGCCCAGAAATGTGAAAAAACCCCCCGAATAATAAATGTACAAAGTGACCGCCATAGGAAAGCAGCTGGTTCGCCTTGATTTATGCAGGCACATTTGTTTTTGACCACCTGGTGAGTGACCATATTGAGGGAAGGACACCAAGCAAGGAAGACCCATGGCGGATGGTTCCGTCACCTGTGCTTTGCTACAACGGTGTCCCAAAGATGTAAACAGGTCACCTGTTCGATTCGGGGTTGGGTCATATATTGGGTTTGAGTTTGCAGATTTTTTCTATAATTCTCAAAAAGAAAGGATTTCAGGGTAAGATACGTGGGATGTAGAGGGCAGACCACGGCCCGAGGTGAATGTTGAACATTGATAAATCCATCTTCTACGTGCCTCATATTGAACCTTGGTTTCTCTGATCGAATTCATGATTCAGAACAGAGGAAAATTTGAACCTTGTATATTCCGGTGCCTGCAGAGGATATGAAAGACCCATGGCGGATGGTTCCGCACCTGTGATTCATGGAATGTGCATGGATAGGTTGAACAGGTTACCCGTTCGACTCGGGGTTGGGTCGTGAGCTTCATCTGGGATTCAATCTTTTTCAACCAACTACGTACATAGGGTTCAATCAACCTGGATAGAATTGATTCATGCGCGGCCGCCTCACAAGATGATCTCAGTAGGCTACCCGGTCCAATTCGGGTTGGGCCATGAATCCAACTTTTTTGTTGCGTTCTTCAAACTCTCGAGGTCCATTAATTGACTGGAGACGAAAGCATGTAGCTGTGCACTAAAGTGCAGCATGCATGCTGCATGATTTAAATCTATCACAAAGTTCACATCAAAATCAAGGTCATGTTTAGGTTGAATCAACCTCAGCAGGGAATTGAGAGACCTATGCATTGAGCTTCTGTGTGGAGGTAGTAAAGATCCAATGGCGGATGGTTCCGCACCTGTGCTTAATGTTCCTTGAGCGAGCACAAGTTGATTTAAACAGGTCGCCCGTTCGACTCGGGGTTGGGTCATGCATCAATATCATCGTGCCTTGTTTTTGCAGATATTTTCTGCGACCCTCAAGGACAATAGGTCTTGATGTGAAGTATGTATGTGTAATGTAGAGGGTAGACCACGGCCATGCTGCATGATTTAAATCTATAAAATATCTTCTGTTCATGACACCAAATCAAAGCTCTGTCTTGGGTTGGTTGAATCAACCTCAACAGGGAATTGAGAGACCCATGCATTAAATTTTTGTGTGTAGGTAGAAAAGACCCATGGCGGATGGTTCCGCACCTGCGTTTCATGAATATGAGCTGCACTTCGATGAAGATTTCAGCAGGTTGCCCGTTCGACTCGGGGTTGGGTTGTACTAGACCTTGAGTTTCTGTTGTTTTCCTCCGGGACCCCGGGGTTAGTTGTACATGTGGGTGCCAATTCTCTCCAACTGCGCTCTTTTGATTCAAAAGTTGGCAAGCACCTTTAAATTTGTTACATGTATGATCAACGTGAAATTCAACCAAGAAGTAGGTTAGGGGTCAAAACACGGTATGTGGACGATGGATGAAGGGAATGAAACAGACACAAAAGAAGACCCATGGCGGATGGTTCCGCGCCTGTGATGCATGAGCTGGTGTGAATGGTTTGAACAGGCTACCCGTTCAATTCGGGGTTGGGTCATAAGTTGTGAAAAATACCAAGTTTTTTTTTGCGTTCTTCAAACTCCCGATTCACAAATCCGAGACGGAAGCATTATGTAGCGCGGGGCCTGAGTGTGGTGCAGCACGTTGCGATTTAAATCCATAAAACCTCTTCGCCAGATCAAAATCAAAGTTGCCTTTGGGCTGAAACGTTGAATCAAGCTCAGCAGGGAATTGAGAGACCCATGCATTGAGTTTTTGTATGTAGGTAGGGAAGACCCAATGGCGGATGGTTCCGCACCTGTGCTTAATGTTCAGTCGACAAGCAATTTTAAACAGGTTGTCCGTTCAATTCGGGGTCGGGTCGTATGTCAGTCATGATGACTTGTTTTTGCGGATTTTTTCTGCGACTCTCAAGGACAAATTCAGGGTGAGCTACGTAGGATGTAGAGGGCAGGCCACAGCCTAAGGTGAATGTTAAACATCGATAAAGTGCCTCATATTGAACCTTGGTTTCTCTACACTAATTGAATTCATGCAAAGGGAAAATTAGAACCTTCCATATTCATCATGTGGTGCGTATTCAGCCTGGGATATGGAGCAGGAAAGACCCAGTGGCGGATGGTTCCGCACCTGTGCTTAATGTTCTGTCACCAAGCGGTTTAAACAGGTCACCCGTTCGATTCAGGGTTGAGTCTTGCTCTGGTCGATGTGGTCTTCTTTTTGTGTTGTAATTGACAATTGCTCCATCATGTGGTGTGTACTCAGTCAGCCCAGGATATAGAGCAAGAAAGACCCATGGTGGATGGTTCCGCACCTGTGCTTGATAGTTTGGGTCATCAAGAAATGTAAACAGGCTACCCGTTCGATCCGGGTTTGGGTCATAAAGTGTGATAAATTCCAACTTTTTTTTTTTGTGTTCTTCAAACTCCCGATTCACAGATCCGAGATGGAAGCATTATGTAGTGCGAAGCCTGAGTGCGCATGCATGCTGCATGATTTAAATCCATGAAATCTGTTAGACTTCAATGTTCATCATATCGAAATCCAAGCTGCCCATCGGTTGAATCAACCTCAGCAGGGAATTAAGAGACCCATGCATTAAGTTTTTGTGCGTAGGTAGGGAAGACCCAATGGCGGTGGGTACCGCACCTGTTCCATGTGAGTGGGTTCTGGTAGAAAGATATCAGCAGGTTGCCCGTTCGAGTCGGGGTTGGGTCATGTATTGATTGGATTAAGTATTCCCCTGTTTTGCCGACTTTCCTTTTTGTTTTGTTTCTGCTCACGATACGGCTCAGTCCCAACGACGCGTTGTTTTCAACCACACGTTGAACCGGCGACTCCCGGCATCACCCGCGCACGTGTCCCATCACTCATCGCATCACTTTCCCACATCGCGTCCCTTCTCCCGCCAGCAAAATCGGGCGCATGGCGTCCACAACCACGGCTACAATCCAGCGCCCCCTGCGCGGGTCGCGCATCTCGTCGTTCTACCCTGTGAAATCGCTCCCCTCTTTGGCGTCTCTTGACAGCGCCTTTCAGCTGCAGGAGTACATCTCCTTGCTGATTCGACTGGACGTGCACGATGTGGAGAGCATCGTGGCGATTCCGAGGGGCGGGAAGGGCAAGGGGAAGCAGCGGGATGCAGAGGGTGACGGAGAGGGGAAGGAGGGTGGGGGAGGGAAGGTGGAGGTGGACGAGGCGTGTTGGAAGTATGAGCAGCTGAGGTGGGTTCTCGAGTGAACAGACGGGTAGGAGGCTAATGTGCATGCATGCAGACGCCTCGCGCAAGACCTGTCGCACCCGCTCATCACGATGCTGCAGCAGGTGTGCACGCGCACGACGTGTCCAGAGATGAAGGCGGGGGAGTGGCTGTATCTCTGCGTCGCGCATGGGAATGACGGTGCTATGGAGGTCGGTCTTTATTTTCGGCTCCTTCACTCCATTACATTTGGTTCTGCGGCGCTCGATTGGATTTTGGGCTGGGATTTTGGGCTGCAGGAGGTGATACGACCCCGCGACTACTCCAGTGGCCGACGCTCTGGTCTCTCTTCTCTGCGACGAGCCCGTTGCTCGGCAACCACCCAACCGCCCGCCCTGATTCAACTCCGCATCTGTGTGCCAACCAGGCGGCTTTGGCAGGCGTGAC
Source organism: Mycena metata (assembly GCA_029378385.1). Classification (NCBI taxonomy): domain Eukaryota; kingdom Fungi; phylum Basidiomycota; class Agaricomycetes; order Agaricales; family Mycenaceae; genus Mycena; species Mycena metata. The sequence continues at coordinate 101,103 of JARKIB010000012.1, forward strand.
GCTCGCCCGCGTCTTGGCCGCGCTCAATTTCCACGTCGTTGCGCTCGGGGACTAGGGGAGTCCTTCACGCGGATGTGGTGCGCGTCTGCCCGCTCCGCGGTCGTCGTCCATAGCGCCGGTCCCAACGCACCGCGCTCTCGTGCTTGCTGCCAGACAGCTCTCGTGCTTCCTGCTTCCTGCTTTCGCGGCGTTGCTCGTTTTACTCGCTCTGGCGACGTACGCGCCGCGCTATCCACGGCCGCCAGCCGCTTTGTGCCAAGCAGGGTGCACCCCATTTAGCCACGTCGCTATCTTCGCCGCCGCCCGCCCGCTTTATGCACAGACGACACGGCCCGCGGTGTTCCTTGCGTCCTGACCTACGGGAGCGAGCTATCTACGCGTGGTGGAAGCTGCGGGTCGCGATGTCCTTGCTGGCGTCCAGCGGTCGGCTGTTTCGAATGGAGGCGTGGTTATTTCCCCCTTTTTCCTTTTCGTTTTCCCTTCCTCTTCCCTTGATTCTATGTTTTTTTCTTCTTTTCCTTCCACTTTATCTCCCTTCTTCCCGATCTCGACGCCCTCGTTTCGACCTGGGGTGTGTTTGGCTTGGCTGGCGAGACGAAGTGTACGCGGACAGGCCACCCACTCCCGCGAGACGCAGTGTACGCGGAAGGGCCCTCCACTCCCGCGGTCGTGCCTACGAGGGAAGAAGGACGCAGGTAGGCCGTGGCGCGGTCAGTGCACTAAGCATCGGCGTCCGCACCCACACCCACGCCCCGCCGGCGCGTGTGGTGCGATGCTTGGATTGCGACGACGTACGCGGCCGCGCTATCCACACCCGCCAGCCGCTTTGTGCCAAGTGGACTGCACCCCGTCTAGCCACGTCGCTCTCTTCGCCACCGTGCCCTAGGGCACCCCGCGCGCGCTATGCATAGACGACACGACCGCAGCGTTCCTTGTTTGTCTGGACCTACGGGCGCGAGCTACGCGGGGGAAGCTGCGGGTCGCGATATCCTTGCCCGGTCCAGCGCGTCGGCCGTTTGGCGAATGGAGACGTCGTTATTTTCCCCTTATTTTCGTTTTCGTTTTCCTTCCTCTTCCCTTAATTCCGTGGTTTTCATTCCTGCCACTTTATATCCCTTCTTCCCGCTCCGACGCCCTCGTTTCGACCTGGGCTGTGCTTGGCTGGGTTGGCTGGCGAGACGAAGTGTGCGCGGACGAGCCACCCACCCCTGCGGTCGTGCCTACGAGGTGGGCAGAAGCAGGCGCGCCCTCCTTGCTCTGGTGTTTCGCGAGGACGGGCTGCGCGCGCTTCTTGATCCCGTTAGTATACCTCCAGACGAGGAACGCAGACGGAGCGGGGGCGCGCGGGGGCAGTCCGCACGTCCACTGGGCCACAAATTACTGCCGCCCTTTTTGTCGTCTTTTTCCCTTCCACTTAATCCCCTACCACCCTCACCACATATACTAATCCTTTTTATTCTAGCAATGCTGCGCGATCGACTACATCCTGCACACGCTCGACAGCGCGACCGCGCTCCTTAATTCGCCGAGGGCGTTCCCGTCCCGGTATGTGCTTTCTCGCTTGCTTTTTGCCCTGAAACTGATTCTCCTTACCTCACAGTCTGCAAATCCCCCCCGCCTCCCACCGCCACTTCACCTCCCTCGCGCGCCGCCTCGGGCGCATCTTCGCGCACGCCTACTTCCACCACCGCGAGGAGTTCGAGCAGGCCGAAGCCGAAAGTGCGCTCTACGCGCGCTTCCTCGCGCTGACGGAGCGATACGACCTCGTACCCGCGGACTTCCTCGTCATCCCCCCGCGCGTGAACGCCACGTCTTCCAATGTTGGTCGGGGCGGACAAGGAATGGGACAGGAAGGGGGCGAGGGCGAGGGGAGGCGGGGCAGCGTGGTGCCGGAGCCGACGCTGTTGGGGGCGGCGTTGCATGTGGATACGAGCGCGCAGCACCCGCCGACTGCGTCCTTCCCTCACCCTGCCGCGCAGGCTTCCGCGGACTCGGCAGCCGCCAATACGAAAGAGGGCGATGGGATAGGAATGGGGAGAGGGGAGGGCGCGTCGCCGCCGGGGCTGGACGACGTGGTGTCGCCGCAGCGGCGCGTGGGGCGGAGTCGGACGGACACGATGATGCTGGAGGGGGAGGCGGGACGGTTCCCGGCGAGTCCGGCGAGTGCGGTGGAGGACAGCGCGGGGTCGAGAGGGTTGGACGCGGCGTTGAAGGCGGCGGGGTTCGCGGAGCCGGTGGAGGCGCCCCCCGTTATCGCCGCTGTTGCTACTGCTACTGCTGGTGCTATCCTCGGCGAGGAAGCGGCGGCGGCGCCCGCAGAGTCCACACCGGCGCCGACTCAGCACGAACACCACGAAGGGCAGGAAGAAGAAGAGCCGGAGGAAGACCGCCCCTCGCACCTCACGCACGCGCCCGAGCCGCCGCACGCCGCGCTGGAGCCGCCGAGTCCCACGGGGTCGGAGCTGGCGCAGCAGCAGGCGGCGGCGGAGGAGGAGGCGGCGCTGGCGCTTGTGTCGCCGTCGTCGTCGACTGCGTTGGGGAGCGTCCCTGGGGAGGGGGCGATTGAGATTGTGGAGTCGGAGGGGCATGAGGAGAGGGAGGGCGAGCGCGAGGGTGAGGGCGTGGGTGGGGAAGTCGAGGATAAGGGGCAAGAGAAAGAGAAGGAGCAGGCCCCGGTGGCGGTGCCGACGATTGAGGTCGAGCCGGCGACGCCGCCTGCGGACGAGGAACGCGAGAGTTACGAGGACCGGGCGGAGGAGGGTGCAGATGTTTCTGCGACTCACGACGAGGCTGTTGGAAGTGTGGAGGGAGATGCAGAGAGTGAGGAGGGGACGACGGAGGGCGCGAAGGAGGCGGTAGCGCGGGCGGAGGGGGTTGTCAGGGGGGAGTTGGCTGCTGCTGTCGTTGCGAGGAAGGAGGAAGAGGCGGAGGTGAAGGAGCAGGCGGACGCCGACGCGCTGAGGGAGAAGGAGAACGCGGAGGGAGAGGCGAGGGAGGAGGACGTCGGCGCGGTCAAGACTGAGGACGGCGAGAAGCAGACGACGCCCGAATCGGCCGTGACCGCGGCCGAGACCAAGCCCCAGAACGCAGGAGATGACGAGGTCGATGTGACGGATCTGGTGGGGGATGAGGCTGGAGAGCCGCATGTCGCCTCTGGATGATCGTCGAGCGGATGGGATGGGATGGGATCCAAAAAATGCGCTGGAGGCGCGGGGTGGGATGATGATGACGATTATTTTATTTTGAAGATTGATACGCTTGCCTTGCATACTAGTACTTTGTTGTTTTCTCTGTTGTTACGGACCTAGATACCTTTCGACTCGGCGGATTCAGCTGCGAGCCTGCGACCTGCCTGTTTGGGCGATACGGGATTACATAACTTCGCTCGCCTTGCATGCGAAGATGACCCTGGACCATGACCACCAACACCATCTGCGGCTCGATTCATCCGAAATTTCCATGGGCCAACATGGGCGAAGAAAGTCCTCCCAAACCCACAAACTCAAATCTCGCCTCCAAGCAAAGCGATGCGTGTCTGAAGGACTCGAGACCCTCCCTGAACTTCGGGCTTGAACCTGCACCTTTAAACTCCTTGAAACCTGCGAGATTTTGACGCCCCAACGCCCGACAAATATTAAGCTCTGTGCCTGGCGCCATCCCCCCGAAACTTTGGGTGCGCGGTACTTCTGCCAGTGTACTCAGACCACTGGCCATGGGAAGAAATCTGCGACAATAGCAACGAAGCGGTGATATTCAAGCATAAAACAACTTCAAATTGAATACAAACTACGAAAAGAACACTGCGGGAGCCAAATGTTCGGGTCTACTCGATTGCGCGGCTAAGACGGAGGCGCATCAGCTGCTTCTGCGCCTCCCTCCGGAACCGTCGGCGCGGGAGGGGGGGCTACAGGAGCGGTATCCGCTGGAGCGGGATCGGCTTCAGGAGCGGGAGCCGCGGGGTCCGCCGTACCCCCCATGCCGGTACCACCTGCGTCTGCGTTGCCGCCGCTCATATCCTGGCCGGTCCCCGTAGAATTTTGGGCATCACCTCCACCGCAGCCGCAGTCTTAGCTCCCGAGATACTGGACGAAGAAGAAAAAGTTAGTGCGCATTGAATAACACTGTTACTGAACGCACGTCTACGATCGCGCCGATTATGAAGTCGTAATACTGGAACCGATCTTCTGCAGCTGTGGCTGCGGTAGCCTCCGTCGCCTGGGCGTCCTTGGCCGCCGCCTCCGGGCTTCTTTGGCTTCCGCATCCGCCTTAGCTTGGGCGTCTGCTTTAGCTTTCGCTTCGGCCTTGGCGTTTAAAAACTTGGCAATGGCCTGGCCTGCACCGTGCGGAATATGCACACGACGTTGGTTGCTTTCTAACTGTGCAAGTGGTCGGACTTTAATTTCTCGCTCAAGTCGAAGAGCTTACCACGATCTTAGAAATCACACTGTGATCAGTTTCACCAACAGTGCTGGCCCCGTTGACCTGCATGAAAAAATAATGTGAGCAGCATGATTGTGGTGTCGTTTCATCTGACCGACCTGAGGAGCCAGTGAAAGGCCGCTGACGAGGGTAAGCGACAGCAAGGCCGCGAAAGAGACCAAGTTCTTCATGTTAGAGGGACGATATGAGGGGAGCGGGGGCAGGGTGGGTGTCTTTATACCTTTCGGAGCCTCCAATTACGCGGCCACTGTGCAGATGAGCGGTACCAGCTCGGCCTGCATTCGGGACCACCAAGGCTAAAATCTACGTGGCAGACCAGTGTTGAGTCCATTGTTATAACTCAGATCCGGATCTGGCTTCTAATTCTGGAATTCTCAACCTTATTTGCTTCGTGAAGCTGCGGGACCCGGAACACCGTACGAGACCGTATGCTGAGGAGCAGCAATCGGGACATTGAGAGTTTTCGTGAATGTTCGAGTACATTTGTTTACCATGAGAAACCAACACAAGAAGGAATAAAAAACATACAAAATTCGGCCATCCCTCCAGTCCCGCGCAGGAAAGAAATCTATGCCAGAATTCAGAGGTGTGCGTTGGAAGAGCTAGGCGAGCTCTTCGTTACAACTTACGGATGCCGATGTTGCGGCACTGCTCGGCAAGAAAATCAGCACCAAAGAGCCCCTATCCATTCTTGGCTGCGAAAAAGAATTGGAATAGCGCGTAAGTTATATACATTTTGTTGGCTTCAAGGAATTTTGAGTGGGAACGAACAGGCTCATTGTAGCATTAACCGGGACGGCGTCAACTTGGGGGGGATCATGCGCGGGATGCAATATGATGCCCGTGCGATGGCGGCCCTCTCCCTTCATTCCACACACGGTATTTATCACCGTGACCAAACATCGACGTACTTCCGTCGGTTTCAACGGTCAATCAATCGTCAAGGCGAGTTTTTTTCAACATCGAGGATTCAAGTGGAACTCATCATTGCTTCCAGCGCTGGTTCAACACCGCATCGCACAACGAGACGGCGAGGATGAAGTACCCTCGCATGTCAACCAAACAAACCCAGCACTATCAACGTCCACACCTCACTCATCCGCTAAAAAGACCGACGCCCCCCTACACATGAATTTGGCAACTACGGGTTGTAAACATGTATTATTCTTGAAAATGTAACGTTGACTTGTCGCGGTCCTTGGTCCAGATCTCGTGACCGCGTTTGCGTCTCGCGCGGCGAATTGATTCTGAAGCGGTGGCCGAGGGCCAGGATGGATTATCCTTTGCCGATCCTACCCAGGCCTCCATCACCTCACAAACGCCGAACCGAGTTATAGCATTGGACTACGAACTCGCGGCAGACTACCCTCAGGACAAGGATCGGATCGCCGCGACCAACGGCGTTTTTTGGCCAATTTAAGCAAAATGTAGTATGCTGCCGACGAATCAAGCCTCAAGTCCCAAACTATTTGTCTGTCGTCCGCTTCAACCTCCCGAGCTTGGCCACCTCGGCCGAGCAAGCGGCTCACGGCGGTCCAGGACATCACGACCACCTAGAGAGCTGGTCTCATACTTGGGTTTAGACGCGGGAGTATCCTGGTTGTTGGTTAGCTCGACCAAGCCGCATCTGTATTCGCTTGACCTTCGGCAAATCGTCTGGGACCGCCCGCGGTGAGAGATGACGAACGATTTTCGAACTTCAAGGTGGTGTTGATATCCAACCTATGGTTCAAACTTCGTGATCAACCAAAACTTTCATTTCGCGGCCGGATTCGAGATAACGGCAATTCCGCAAATCCGCAAAAAAAAAAATCAAGTTACTGTAATAGATTTTATTAAATAGCTTTGTTTTAAGCTGTGGCAGCCTAGTATGCTACGCCCACCTGGAACTGGCCGAATTTTCGGGTTCGTGCCCGAGTAGCTCGATCATTGGTTAGTTCGATTGAGTCGTACAAGAAATCCGCATGAGGAATAAAAGTGCCATCTGCTACAGTTATCTTTCACTTTCATGTGATCAGGAAGGTGCAATGGTTTTGTGTCGGGAGAAGAAAAAGAACAAACGCGAGTCGGACGAATAACCCGCTCCCGAATCGAACGGGTTCCTGGTTCATGTCAAATAACACTGTGATATGAAGTGCAGAGGCGGACCTTCCGCTACATGTCTTGTCAGAACTGGAGGCGAGGTTCGATTGGTTAAATCTATCTTTGTGTGCCAGCAAAAATCGAAGTGGTTGGAAATCTGAAGCACTCAAACTTGCCTTGAAGCATTAATGGAATGAGCGAGGGGGGTACGGCACACTTGCTTTGTGTCTTACTATCTTTAATCTCTCTGAGATGGGGTTGAATTTTCCCGCAAGGCAACAAATAAAAATGTGAGCGCGATATAAGACGAACTCGAGACACAGTACGTACATGCGCCAACGCCGGCGACCATCTGGAAACCCCTGTGAAATAAAGACATAACCAGACAAATCCGCACATTTTTGTGGAAAGCCATGCACGGGGCACACCGTATAGGAAAATTCTGGGAAAATGCGAGGACCGGGGGATTTGTGGACACTGCGGTGTCACAGAAACATTTGAACATATTATTCTTGAATGTGGAAGAGCTGGTCAAGAGCAAGTATGGAAGCTTGCAAAGGAACTATGGGCAAAGAAACATTCAAATTGGCCCCCGCTGTCTTTGGGGACCATCTTAGGCTGTGGCCTAGCGGTATTCGAGGATGAGAAAAAGAAGGCCATCCCTTCAGCGGCGCGTTTGTACCGTATTTTAATCACTGAGTCTATGTACTTGATATGGAAACTCCGATGTGAGTGCGTCATTGGACATAACGGCGAACCACCGGCCGAGAACGAAATCCATAATAGGTGGGTATGGACTATAAATGAGTGCCTGAAAATCGATATAAGTCTCACAAACGAGATGAAGTTTGGAAAACAATACTCTCTGAAGCCCGCGATGGCTCTAGAAACATGGTGCGGAACCCAGGAAAATGAGGGAAGTATGCCAAGAAATTGGCTTCGTCAACCTGAGGTTTTAGTGGGTATAGCATCAAAAGGGTCATAATGACCTCTGCCCCCCCTCCAGCAGATCATCCTCGGATGATGAGGGGGCCGGCTAGACATTGAGCCTCACACTGTTGCACATGTGGCGTGCGTAAATGTATTTCCTCAGGGATGATTTTCCTAGTGTGGGGGCCGAGAGTCCCCCTTCCCTGCACGGACTGCCAGGGGCTAACCTTGTTGACTACCCGGCGGTCCTATCGTACCGCCAAAAAAAGAAAAAAAAAAAGGAGATGGGGTTGAATTTTCTGAGGTAGCACAAAATAAAAAAGGTCGTGCGACCTGCTTCATGACCCGACCCCGAATCGAACGGGCTTCCTGCTGCAGCATAATTCACCAAATAGCGAGAACAGGTGCGGAACCTCCGCTACGAGTCTTGTTGGAGCTTGATTTGAGGTTGTGTTGGTTGAATTCCCTTTTTTGACTTTGTGCTCATAAAACTTGAAGTGATTTGGAAATCTATTCTTCTCCTTGAAGAAATTGATGGAATGAGTGAGGGTAGGTATAGAGTGTTTGCTTTGTGTCTTGCTATCTTTAATCTCTCTGAGCTGCATTGAATTTCCAGAGTAGGGGAGAAAAAGAAGGCTGCACATTACCCCTAATGACCTCACCCGGGTCCTGCCAGAAATCATTGAACAAAAGCACAGGGTGGAGGTGCGGACCTTCCGCTATTATTGCTGGAGGTGAGGTCACATAAGTAGATGAAATGTCTCAGGGAGAGAAAACACAAACACAAGCAACCTGAATTGGACGAATGACTGACCCCGAATTGACAATATTGAACAGGTGCCTCCTGAAAAGACCCTAACCAGAAAACAAAAGTAGGTGGAGACCATCAGCTATATGGCGGTTACTTCGGTTATAAGTGTAATATAGATATAAATCTCGGAGCTGTTGAGTTGCAGATAGAGGCATGTCATGATTTGAAAGCAGACTTCGGCATACTTGGCATGTAATTTTTTTGCCTGCGAGATCAGCTGTGCTGCAGCGAGATGTCAGCAGAGTTTAAAGGCTTCAGACATGGAAAGTTTTGTAGGAGATTATAAGTATAGACCAGCATAGGTTCACATAAACAGTCACTTTGTTGATACAGTAGACGACCAAAGACCACAGTAGATCATCAGAACCCACGCTTTCATTCGGTTTTCATGATGACTGATTGTTACCAGGATAAAGATCAGCACCTGGCCTGGAGAGCTATAGTGCGTATCATCTCCTTGTCTCCCACCTCCACCTCCACTACTGCAGTGATACCTCTGTTTCTCAAGTTAGTTTCTCTCCTGTAGAAATATTACCTACTTTTCAAGATTGGCACAGCTTCATGTTTTCCTTAGATGGAGATTCTCGATCACTCCATATTACCGGTACGGGACTGCTTGTTTTGAACTTCAAAAGGAATTGATGAGTTTGCATAGGTGGCCAAGGTGGTTCTGGTGGTCCAGCACACCTCCAAGGTGGCACTGGTGGGGTGGGGCAGGGTCCCATTGTGCATATCACTACATCACAGTTAATTGCACACAATCTGCAAGCCACATTTGCCACAGATCAGGCATTGCAGCCTCGCAACATCCGGGCAGCTCAAATTGCCAGCCGTTGTCCTCCTCCATCACGAATCTTCTGTGGCAGAGAGGATATCCTTAACAAGATGCATCAATTTTTCTCTGACACTGGGATCCAACACATTTATGTGCTACATGGACTAGGAGGGGCTGGAAAGACACAGATTGCTCTGAAATTCATCAACAAGTCATCACCTCGGTGAGCTTGATCATCCACCTCAGGATGAGTGTTGATCCAGTTGTATGCCAGCTTCTCAAACATCTTTTTTATTGACACCAGCACCATTGCAATGATCGAGACAGGTCTCAGGAATATAGCTATCCTGAAAGACTTTGGAGATTCTCTGGAAGATGGCTTACTATGGCTGACCAGCAAAGTTGAAGAATGGCTACTTTTCTTTGACAATGCCGATGATCCAGGCATCAACCTGAATGATTATATTCCCCAGTGCAATCACGGGAATATCATTATTACCTCTCGGAATCCAGGAATGTGTATTTATGCTGGATCCCACTCTCCTGTGTTGGACATGGAGGAGGAAGATGCAGTGGCATTATTACTCAAGAGTGCCTTACAAAAGGCTACAGTTCGTACTGAACAAAGTGCAGCAGAAATTGTGAAGGTAAGATAATTAGGCCTGGCAACTCATTTAATTTTTTAACACTTCATTAGTCATTGCACCATCTACCTCTAGCAATTGTTCAGGCCGGTGCATTCATATCAAAATCTCGAAATCTGGATGGCTATCTGGCTCTTTACATGGAGAACCAAGCACGCCTCCTTAGTGAGAAGCCTGCTCAGTCTCATGACCGTTATGCTTGGACGGTGTACACAACATGGCAAATGAGTTTTGACCGGCTCACACCACCAGCTGCCATGTTCCTGCAGCATTGTTCATTTCTCCATTATAATGGAATCTCTGAGGAAATCTTCTGCTACGCATCAAGGTACCAGTTTACTTCTGTTGGCCCATCCAAAGAAGAAATACAGGAGCCTCTGGAATTCCTCTCATATTTTCTGCAGCCAACTGGAGAATGGGACTCTTTGCAGTTTTTGGATGCTACCAATGAGATCCAATCCTATTCATTGATTAGCTTTGATGCAGAGAAGAAGCTCTTTTTTATCCATCCATTAGTACATGCTTGGAGTCAAGCCACAGTCGAAAACCCAAAGAGACAGGTGTCCATTGTGGGGTCCATACTTGGCATGGCTATTTCAGTACGCTCACCATGGGATATGCAACTGGCGAGTCTGGTATTGTGTCCACATATCGAATTGGCTTTACAGATGGATGCAGACGTAGCTCTGACTTTCAGGTTTCAATATGCATCAATATTTTCAGAACAGGGGAAATATAAACATACTGAGGAGCTACTGGAAGAAGTGCTGCAAAAACAGAAACAGGTTCTGGGTGAGAATCATCCAGACACTTTGCAGACTATGAATAACCTGGCCATCTCGTACTCAAACCTGGGAGAGCATCAGAAAGCCAAAGGATTCATGAGTGTTGTACTAGAGAAACAGAAACAAGTTCTGGGTGAGAATCATCCACACACCCTGCATGTTATGGGCAACCTGGCTAGCTTATACTTGACCCTGGGAGAACATCAAAGGGCCCAGGAATTTGGGGGTGTTGTGCTAGAGAAACAGAAACAGGTTCTGGGTGAGAATCATCCAAGCACCCTGCTGGTCATGGGCAACCTTGCTACCTCATACTCGGCCTTGGGGGAACACCGAAGGGCCAAAGAACTCAAGAGTGTTGTACTGGAGAAACAGAAACAGGTTTTGGGTGAGGATCATCCAGAGACTCTGCGGACAATGGGCAATCTGGCTAGCTTATACTTGACCCTGGGAGAACATCAAAGGGGCCAGGAACTTGGGAGTGTTGTGCTGGAGAGACAGAAACAGTCTCTGGGTGAGGATCATCCAAACACCTTGTTCACCATGGGCAACCTGGCCAGCTCATACTCGGCATTGGGAGAACATCAAAGGGCCCAGGAACTCATGAGTTTTGTGCTGGAGAAGTGGAAACAAGTTCTGAGTGAAGATCATCCACACACCCTGTTCACCATGGGCAACCTGGCCAGCTCATACTCGGCGTTGGGAGAACATCAAAGGGCCCAGGAACTCATGAGTCTTGTGTTACAGAAACGGAAACAGGTTCTGGGTGAGGATCATCCAGACACCCTGCTTACAATGGGCAGTCTGGCTGGCTTATACTTGGACCTGGGAGAACAACAAAGGGCCCAGAAACTCACAAGAGTTGTGCTGGAGAAACAGAAACAGGTTTTGGGTGAGGATCATCCAGACACTCTGCGGACCATGGGTGATCTGGCTAGCTCATACTGGGCCCTGGGAGAGCACAAGAAAGCCAAAGAACTCATGGGTGTTGTGCTGGATAAAGGGAAACAATTTCTAGGTGAGAATCATCCACGCACCCTGCGTACCATGGGCAACCTGGCTACCTCATACTCGGCCCTTGGGGAACATCAGAGGGCTCAGGAACTCATGAGCATTGTGCTGGAGAAACAGAAACAGTTCCTGGTTGAGGACCATCCAGACACCCTGCTTACCATCGGTAATCTGGCCAAGTCATACTTAGACCTGGGAGAACACCAAAGGGCACAGGAACTCATGGATATTGTGCTGGAGAAACAAAAACAGGTTCTGGGTGAGAATCATCCAAGCACCCTGGTTGTCATGGGCAACCTTGCTACCTCATACTCGGCCCTGGGAGAACACCAAAGGGCCAAAGAACTCAAGAGTGTTGTACTGGAGAAACAGAAACAGTCTCTGGGTGAGGATCATCCAAACACCCTGCTTACTATGGGCAACTTAGCCAACTCATACTCGGACCTGGGAGAACATCAAAGGGCCAAAGAACTCAAGAGTGTTGTGCTGGAGAAACAGAAACAGGTTCTGGGTAAGGATCATCCAGACACCCTGCTTACCATGGGCAACCTGGCCAACTCACACTCGGCCCTGGGAGAACATCAAAGGGCCCAGGAACTCAAGAGCATTGTGCTGGAGAAACGGAAACAGGTTCTGGGTGAGGATCATCCAGACACCCTGCTTACCACGGGCAACTTAGCCAACTCACACTCAGCCCTGGGAGAACATCAAAGGGCCCAGGAACTCATGAGTGTTGTGCTGGAGAAACAGAAACAGGTTTTGGGTGAGGATCATCCAGAGACGTTGCGGACCATGGCCAATCTGGCTAGCTTATACTGGGCCCTGGGAGAGCACGAGGAAGCCAAAGAACTTATGGGTATTATGCTGGACAAACTGAAACAGGTTTTGGGTGGCAATCATCCAAATGTTCTGGAGATTGAGGAACTGTTAGACAGTATGTAGCAGACAATGATGTGGTCAAGGCTGCAGGTCCTTTTTGAACATTTATTTGAAACCCCAATGTGTGCAAATGAATTTCTTGTGATAACCAGTCAAGGTACATACAGAGTGAAAGTATACTTCCATTGAATGGAAACAGGTAAGCTTGTGCTCACCACATATACATGAGACCCTTTTCTGTCATAGGCCAAGCTGTTCCAGTTACTCAGAGAAGAAGTATAACCTGACCCTGAATTAAACAGTGCTAAAGATTTGACAACACATACTTATCCAGAGTGTGTAGGTGCGTGCTCCAAGCACTGTGAGTCTTGTTGCAGCTGGAGGTGTGATGAAGTAGGTGGAACGGGTTTCAGCTTCCCCCCTCCCAAAAAAAAGAAAAAAAAAAGGATTTACAGCCAACGACAGTACCGAAGGCGCGGATCAAATTTTTCTAAATTTGGAGGTTTTTGACATTTCTGAAAGAATTAGCCCTATCTCACTCAGTTCTGCACCGTTTGGGCTGTAAGTATGCTAGATAATTCGGGCTAATTCATATAAAATTACTCATAGAGCCAAAACAACGAAATAAACTTATTTTCAATGAGCTGGGAAATCGGGCGCGCTGTGCAGTAAATTCAAGCCAGCACTCTCAGGTTATCTCCAGGTGCCGCAGTTTTTGATGCAAGGAGACTAACATGTCTTTCGATGAACATCATAGATGCAGATGACTGCATATCACACCCAGAAATTTTGAAATCACACTACGGGGCATTTTTCAGCGAGCATGTTGAAATCAACTGGTTGACTGCACTCTTCAATCTAAACCACGCGAATCATACACTAGAAAATCTCATGGGTCTATTTAACCGAACCGTCTGCTCAAAAAACGTGAAATACGCGTCCAGAATCCCTAATTAGACGCGTCACGTACCTCAGAGCGGAAAAAGTGTGAAATGGATCCCACTCACCAGACACCTCGTTTGAAAGCAACTGGTGGATTATGCTGAGCTCTATGGCTTGCATTGGCTGTGGATATCTTAGTATTCTGATTGATGCTGTGCTAGGAGGAACAAAAGCCGCAAGAAGAATAACTTTATAAAACTTGGAAGCAGTAAATCCCACCTGTTCTGTTTGAATAGGAAATAATAATAATGGCTTGTCTGTGCAGAGGGGGAAGATGAGCAGGGAGGGCCATGTACTGTTGCATTGACCTCTAAGGTGTGCTTTAGAATGATAGGAAACATGATCTACGGGTGTGAGTGAGCAGAAAATTTGGAGATTCAACCTCTCAATGCAAGTTGTACAACACACCTCGGGTACAACCCAGCCTCCCCTTTCTACTGAGGTGTAAGGTGCGGGAGTTTAGTACCTGGGGGATGGGTGAATGAGTCAGAACACGCGTCTAATGATGCCGATAAAGTGCAGACTCGGAGGTTGGATGTTGTGACTTGGGTGACTGCATGATGATGGTATGCGACACAACACGTCTAATTGGTGGCATGTAGCGCATAGCCTTAAGGACATAATCAAGCTCAATGGATGCCTCACATTATCTACTGGGTGGTTTCCGCGGTTCAGATTGAAGAGTCCGGTTGATTTCAACATGCTCGCTAAAAATGCCCCATAGTGCGTTTTCAAAATTTCTGGGGGCGATATGCAGTCATCTGCATCTATGATGTTCATCGAAAGACATGTTAGTCTCCCTGCATCAAAAACTGCGGCACTTGGAAGTAACCTGAGAGTGCTGGCGTGAATTTACTGCACAGCAAGCCCGATTTCCCAGCTCATTGAAAATAAGTTTATTTCGTTGTTTTAGCTCTATGAGTAATTGCATATGAATTAGCCCGAATTATCTAGCATACTTACAGCCCAAATGGTGCAGAACTGAGCGAGATAAGGCTAATTCTTTCAGAGATGTCAAAAACCTCCAAATTTAGAAAAATTTGATCCGCGCCTTCGGTACTGTCGTTGGCTGTAATGGTTCCCACCTGCAACAGTGAATCAAACCCGAATTGAACGGGTGCCTACAGGTCATCAAATTGATATATCAGATGCAGGTGCGGACCTCCCGCTACGAGTCTTCTGTCCCTGCTTTGTGACCCTCTGAGGTGGGTAAATTTCCAAGGGAGAAAAGAAAAAGATGATACTAATATGCACCATGCTCTGCAAATGACCCGACCCCGAGTCCGAGTCGAGCGGGTTCCCACTGCAGAGTTTGTTGTTACCCAGGACCAGTGAGGTGGGTAACCTTCCACTACAGATCTTACTCTCCTGTGCCTTGTGGTCACATAAATGAAATTATGTGTTAGGTAGAAAAAATAAGCCACTAATGAATGAATTGAACAGGTGCCTACTGGAAATTGCAGCAGCCTATCACAATGAGGAGCTCGTGCGGACTATCCGCTACAAGTCTTATCTTCCTTTCTTAGTACTCCCTCTGGATGGGGTTCAATCTTCTGGCATAGGGTCAAAGAAAAGCCACGGTTTGCACGATGCACGACTTGACCCTGAATTGAACAGGTGCCTGCTGGAAATTGTGAGAGAGAAGAAAAACACAGGTTGCAGGTGCGGACCATCCGCTACAGGCCTTATCTTACCTTCTTCGTCCAGGTAGCAGAAATAAAAAGGATATTACAAACATCACGGATGACCCGCGCCCTAATTGAATGGGTGCCCACTGGTGATAACCGCACATGTCGCCGATTTATCAGATGTACTGTACAATTATGTTCAAATCGACAGTCACATGTCACGCACCCCCCTGTCGATATCGAATTTTGGTCGTGGTCACGCGTCACGGAGGCCGGTGTCGAATAGGTCGAGCGGTTTGTCACGCGGCCGAAAAATTGTGCGAAAACACATGAAAAATCACTGCAACTCCCTGTCTTTGCTGAGTGTGTTTTCAACCAATTTCTGGACCATTCATATCTGCAGCTCAATGTGGTTGGGTTTCTGGTTGGTTTCTGGCCTAAAATCAACCTAAAATGGGCTGCAAATGAAAATATCAATGAGGATGCAGCAAGCTTTGCAAATATTGTGTGCTATCCCAAGAAATTATCCTGCAATAGAATAATAAAATTTGCCGCTCATGTCGAATTTTTTCCCTTGTCACGCACCTTTCGGATGACTGTCAAAATGTCGAATTCATCAAACCAGTCACGTGTCACCCCCCCTGTTGATTTGAACGTAATGGTACAGTAGGTGCGGACCTTCCGCTACAGGTCTTGTTCTCCCTACATTTTAACGCTGCAGAAAGCAAAAAAAAAAAAAAAGGAAACTAGCCAACATTAAATGACCCGACCCCGAATCGAACGGGTGCCTGCTGGAAATTATCAATACAAAACCATCATAGGGTGCAGGTGCGGACCATCCGCTACAGGTCTTACCTTTCGCTATCTTGAGGTCAAATAGGTGGAGGGCCTTCCAACGGGGAGGAGAAAAAACAATGCAACACAACATGTGGATGACCTGACCCCGAATCGAACGGGCCCCCTGCTGGTAATAAACTCATGTGACCGACTTATTAGGTGTAGGTGCAGACCTTCTGCTACAGGTCTGTTTGTCCCTATGTCTTAACCCTGCGAGCTGGGTAAAATTTCTGGGGCAGAAAGCAAAACAAGAGAACCAAGCGATGAATGACCCGAGCCCGAATCGAACGGGTGCCTGCTGGAAATTGCCAAAGGCCATCATAATCATCATAAATCAGAAGCAGGTGCGGACCATCCGCTACGGGTCTTACATTTCACTGCATTGAGGTCAAATAGGTGGAGGGGCTTCCAATCAGGGAGAAGGAAAAAGAACTCTGTGTCTTGTGATCAAATATACAGGTGGAGGGCCTTCATATGAGGGAGTAGGAAAAAGCAGTTATGAACTCGAATGACCTGACCCCGAATCGAACGGGTACCCGCTGGTGAGAACCACGTCTCGACGGGGTTATGAGATGTAAGTGCGGACCTTCCGCTACAGGTCTTATGTTCCCTCCTTCATTCTCCCTCTGAGTGGGATTGAATGTTCTGAGGTGGGGGCAAAATAATTAATCACAGAAAACCAACAAATAACCCGAGCCTGAATCTTGTGATTACATACGTGAAACGGTTTCTATGTCCGGGAGAAGAAGAAAAAGCAGCGCGGCGGGGAGCATGACCTGAACCCGAATCGAACGGGTGCCTGCTGGGAATTACGAAGATATAGAGTGCAGGTGCAGGCCATCTGCTACAGGTCTTACCTTTCCCCCTTGAGGTCAAATAGGTGGAGGAGCCTTTGTATCAGGGAGTAGGAAAAAGCAAAGTAGTAACGACGATGAATGACCTGACCACCGAATCGAACGGGTGCCCGCTGGTGATAACCGCACATGTCACCGATTTATCAGGGCCTTCCGCTACAGGTCTTGTTGTCCCTGCGTCTTAACCCTGCACGCTGGGCAAATTTTCTTAGGAGCGGCAACCAATCGATGAATGACCCGAGCCCGAATCGAACGGGACTCCTGCTGGAAATTGCCAAAGGCATTATAATTATTAGCCACATAAGGAGCAGGTGCGGACCATCCGCTACGGGTCCTTTTGTAGCAGGAGTTGAGGTTGGATTGGTTAGATACATTTTCTACTGGACAGAATTTGTAAGTGGTTGGAACTTGAGAGTTGGCAAGTTGCCTCGCAGAACTTTTGGGAGGCCAGAACAAACATCTTTCCTTCAGATGCCCACTCCAGTTTGTATGAGTTTAAATTCAACCCAAACCCCTGTCTGTGTCTTCAGCCAAGTCTTATTTTCCCTTCTTCATGCTCCCTCTGAGTGGGGTTGAACTTTCCGAGGTAGAAAGCAAAAAGAGGGAACCAACCATGAATGACCTGACCCCGAATCGAACAGGCCTCCTGCTGTAAGTTTTACATTCCATATCAGTATGAGGAGCAGGTGCGGACCATCCGCTACAGGTCTTATCTTTCACTATCTTGAGGTCAAACAGGTGGAGGGCTTTCATATCAGGAAGAAGGAAAAAGCAAGGCCAACAAATGACCCGAGTCCGAATCGAACGGGTGCCTGCTGGACATTGACTAAGAGAAAGAAAGCAAAGGCTGCAGGTGCGGACCATCCGCTACAGGTCTTGTTGTCCCTATGTCTTAACCCTGCAAGCTGAGGGAAATTTTTGGAGCAGAAAGCAAAAGTAGGAAACAAGCCCAAGATTCACGATTAACGACCCAACCCCGGATTGAACGGGTGCCCGCTGGTGATAACCGCACATGTCGCCGATTTATCAGGTGTAGGTGCGGACCATCCGCTACAGGTCATGTTGTCCCTACGTCTTAACCCTGTAAGTTGGGAAATTTTCTCGGATAGAAAGCAAAAAGAGCCGAACAAACTGTAGAATGACCCGAGCCCGAATCGAACGGGACTCCTGCTGAAAATCACCAAAGGCGTCATCCTGATTATTATTAATGAGAAGCAGGTGAGGACCATCCGCTACAGGTCTTATTCTCCCTACGTCTTAACCCCGCAAGTCAGGTAAAATTTCTGGGGCAGAAAGCAAAAAAAGCGGCAACCAAGGAATGGATGAATGACCCGAGCCCGAATCGAACGGAATCCCTGCTGGAAATTGCCAAAGGCTTCTCCTGATCAATGAGAAGCAGGTGCGGACCATCCGCTACGGGTCTTTTGTAGCGGGAGTTGAGGGTGTCTTGGTTAGATACATTTTTCACTGTAAGTGGTTAGAACTTAAGATTTGCAAGTTGTCACGCCGAAATTTTAGAAGCGGAGAATAAACAACCTTTCGTCTCCTCCCCCCCAAGTCTAGATCTGCCCCTCCAGCCTGTCAGCAAACAGAATGAGTTTAAATTCAACCCAAGCTGAAACGCCCCTATCTGCGTCTTCGGCGATCAACCACCTGACACATACGATTCCCACGCAACGACACCCGACCTCCCTTGTCCTTCCCCTCCTCCTCCCTCTCTTCCCTCCTCTACCAACCCTCCACTAACCCGCCAAACCCAACTCCACAAGAGACATAATGTTCAGCATCAAAAGCATCACCCTGGCCGCCGCGCTCGCAGTAGGAGTTGCAGCGCAGACGACGACGGGGGGACTCAAGATCTTGGCGCCGGGTGGTGACAATTTGTGGTGGCGTGAGTGCTAGTCCTCTCTTTTTTCTGTTGTTACTTGATTTTGGGGGGTCTTGGGCGCTTTTTTTGAATAATTTCGTGGAATTTCTGCGTTTTTCCTTCGTTCTTCTGTGGTGGTTTGTCGGGGCAGAGTGGAGGGTAGGCTCTCGATTTGGGACGAGGGAAGGATGGATAATTTTCGACGGGCATATGGGCAGGCGATCTGCCTCGTGCCATCCACCATCCACCTTGTCGGACGTCTCTCGGACAAGCGACGTTGGAGCCCGCACTATGGCCGTCGACACCTCGCTCGCCATCTCCAGTGTCTGCCTGCCCCGATGCCGTGCAGACGCCTTGGGAACTCAGCGTCCGGCCATCGCGGCTGAATATGCCCGCGGTATGGAGACACTTCGCCCTCGCGGGTTTTCATACCCGGCCCTCTCGCGGATGATATGCGTCTCTAACCCGCACATACAACCCGCACACCTCGCTCCCTCCTCTCGGTCTCTACCGGCCGCGAGCGTGCGGGCCGACTTGGCCGAATGGCCGATCTTCTTTACGTCGGGCATTCCTTCCCGACGTCTCGCGGACGGCATGCGGCGACGTCTGCGTCCGCTTCGTTATCCATACCTCCGCTGCCCCTCGATGTGATGGGGCCCCTGATGCTGGTCGGCCGCATGGGCGGCGGCGCCCGCGTTTTTTCGGGCAATCGCCTTGCATTCTAGGAGGACGATTCATGTTCCTTTTGCGGCTTTCCCTGGCTCGGGAGAGTTTTGCGTTTTCAGTTTTCGCGCTTTTACGCCGATTTCTCGCGGAGAGCAGGACGGCTATTTTTTCGACTCGCGGGCAACCTGCCCCAGTCTCGGGATATTACCCTCGTGGAGCCTGCGCTGCGAGCGTCGACCTCTCTCCCTGACGTCCACCTGCCGCAATGGGGCTTTCCCCGGCTCCAGGCGTTCCTTCTTCTCGGATCCCTGCTGCATCCGCCTCACTCTCGCTATCCACACCTGCTGCCCTGCCCCTCGATGTGGCCGGATGCGGGCTCATTTCGTTCTTTCATTCTTCTTCATTGGGTGATCTCCCTCCTCCCTCTTCTCTTCTCTTTTCCTTCTCTTTTCCTTTCAACTTTCCTTTCCCTCCTTCTGCTCGTTGGGTGCGGCCGCTACACCGTTGCCGATCGCCGAATGTCACTGTGCATCTGGCATCCCTTTGGCATGCCGGTGCCGGTGCCTGAAGCCCGACACTCCCTCGCCCGCCCGCCGTATAGCCGAAGTCAGAGCAGGCTATCTGCGATGGTGCGATTGCCATAGGGCGATGGTGCGATGGGTCGTGTGCCGGTGTGGCTTGTGTCTTTGGCTTCCTTGGGACAATGCGCACGAAGCTAAGCTTGCTTCCGGCGTACGCCATACACCCTATTGATCCACCTCTGCCTTTTTTTTCCCTTTCTTCCTTCCCTCCTTTCTTCCTTCCCGCCCGCACGGAAATATTACTGACATAATCCTTGCAGTCGTCGGCAGCGACAACAACCTCATCTGGACCTGCGCCGAGAGCACCTTCCCGACGTTCACCGTTTCGTGCGTCTCTTTCTCTTTCTCCTTTCCTTTTTCCTTTTCGCTTTGGATTCGTTTCCGTGATGCATTTTGGCTTGGATGTGGGGGCCTTTCTTGCTTGCATTTTTGGCATTTTGGTGGTTTGCCCCGCACCCTTACGGGCTGGCGTTTATCGTTGTTACGCAGGCCCCGCGCCCTCGTTGGTCTGCAATGCGGCGTCCTGCGGGCGTAGCATCACCACCTGCCCCTGTCTCGGACCCGCGTCGCGCTGAGGGATGAGACTCTTCGCTCCGCCGCGCCGCTCGAATGGAGTGCGCCGTGGGGAGGGTGCTGGGGATCGCGGGGTACTGCAATCCCGGCAGTTATATCGTTACGGCGCGCGTGCACGGGCGTGTGCGGGACGTCAGCGTGGGGTGCCCGCGCGGGGCCGGCGCCGACGACGAGGGTGGTGTTGCCGATGCCGACGCCGTCTTTCCGCTACGCGCGTGTGACGGGCGGTTCACGTTCAGTCGCGGCGGTTCGCAGTTTAAAGGGGGAGGGCGGAGGGAGGGATGCAGGAGCGGCTTGCATGTTGGCTTCTCGTCACGGAGCGGAACAAATCCCAGTTTCTTTGAGGAATCGCCCGCGAGACGCACCGGGCTCGTTGGGCTTTGAGACGGTTGGCTGGTTTGGACGGACTGCGGGTGCGACTCTTGCCCACCCAATCCCAGACGTCCCCGCTACCACTAAGGCGCTTGATGCCCCTAACCCCCGTGCATACTCTTGACGCTATGGCTCTCCCGTTTTATCTTCTTTCCCTTCTTTCAGTGGATTGGATCGACTGACTGACGTTTTTTCTTTTTCTCAGCATCGCCAACTCGAACATCTCCCTCCTCACCGCCACCACCGCCATGTACGTTCCTCCTTCCTCCTTCCTCCCTCCTCCTTTATCCCCCACCCCTCCCGCTCCCCGTCCACACCTTCCCGCTCGCTAACGCCCGTCCCCAGCATCGCCATCCAGCAAAACTTCGACTGCTCCCAGACCATCGCCTCCACGCTGCAGACCGCGCCCATCGGCGACGGCTACACCATCCAGCTCGGCAACCCGCTCAACGCGTCGCAGATCTACGCCGAGTCGGCGCCGTTCTCGATCAAGGCGGTGTCGGTGGGGTACCCGCCCGCGAGCGCGACGCCGACGGATGATAGCAGTACGACTGTGTCGAAGGTGTGTTTTTGTTACGTTTGTTTTTTTGGGGTTTCTTTCGTTTGGAGTGTTTTTTTCTTCTTTATTTTGGGCGACGATGTTTTTTGCCGCGGGTTGTGGGGGGTGTGGGAAGCTGGAGCTGGAGGGTGGGGGCTGCGAGCGAGTACCGTGTCTTCGGCGGCGGTGGTGGGCGCGATGCAGTCAAGGGGGGAACTACGCCGGGGAGTGTGGGTGCAGCGGGTCCCGTAGGCGTAGGCGGTGGTGGTGCTGTAGCGGGAAGGACCATCCCAAGCTCTGTGGATTGGTGTCCGATAATTTGGGGGAGGGGATACTTGTGGACGTTCCGGACGCCGCCAGTGATCGCGCTGAGAACGATGGAGATGTCCCGTGCGTGCCAGACGCGGAGTGCGATGGGTGTGTGCTCCGCGACCGCTGTGTGTGCTGGGGAGGAGAATGCATCGCGGTGGTGGCCCTGGTAGGTGGAGCACACTCGGAGTCAAAGGGGAGTGCGGTCGCGCACGAGGGCACGAGGACGAGGATGCAGCACCAGCCACCCGTAGACGGCGGCGAAGCGCAGTCCCGGGGGAGTGTGGATCGATGTGGGTAGTGGGCAGACGAGGGAGCAGCACATAGTGTCATCCGTCGTGCGATCCCGCAGAAGGGTTAGGATTGGTGTGCGACGAGCACTGCGCGGAACGGTTCTTGATTGTTTTGCCTGGCGCGGGAGGGAGTAGCGATCGTGCGAGCGGGCTTGTGAGTAGTGGTGGGTGTGGGTGTACTTCGCGCCCGGTGTGCGCGGGGAGGAGGGTGTGTCGCGCACGACGAGCAGGGCGAGGGTGACGCGAGCTGACCGTTGTTTGCGTCCGAGGAAGTAGGGCACCACGAGCGTCTTGTGTGTGTGTACAAAATGCGGGTAGCGATGTGATTGTGGTCCGCGACTGCCGCGTGCTCGTGCGTGCTCGTGCGCTGGAATATGGCCCTACTGCGTAGAGCGGTGCTTGCAAAAGGGCGACGCACCGGCTGCTGACCGTCGTTGTGTGTTGTGCAAGGGCGATGCGGATCGCGGCCGAGGGTGGTCGACCCGGGTCCGCTATTGAAGTTGTCGTCGCCTCAGGGTACGTCCATGGGCGCGATCTCCAGTCTCCGGACTCCTGAATAACCTCTCTCGCCCTCTCCCTGTATCTTCCTCCGCCCCATGCCCCCTTTTCTTCCGACGAAATTCCAATAAAATGAAATACTCATCCTCTTCCTCCTCCAGGGCACCGGCTCCAACTCCATCAACACCCCCACGGGCAGCAGCAGCAGCAGCGGTAGCGCCCCCGCGAAGACCGGCGCCGCGCTGTCCCTCCGCACCGGCATGGGCGCCGTCACCGCCGCCGGCCTGCTCGTCGCTGGGTTCTTCACGCTCTAAGCGCCCTTCGCCCCATCTATGCCCCTTACCCCACACCTCTCTGTCTTGCCTTGCCTTAATCCCCTGTGTGCGTGTAATCGGACGAGCTGTTGTTGTGCGAAGAGAGGAGAAAATGTTGTTGTTATCTGGAGAAGTAATTATGACGACGATGGACGGACGGACTTGCACGCAGAAGACAGACTATGCCTACGATTCGTACGGCCACTTTTCGCTCGCATACCCTACGTATTATTTCTGTCTTTACGTGGCTGATTTTGAATCGATACTAGTGTTGTTTATTGCGCGGCGACTTTAAACTTCAAAGCTTTCAGTGGACGTCCTTACCTTCGGTCATCCACAACTCGGCCGTACCTTGCTTAATGTCTATTCGCGGGTTCTGAGTGCTGGGGACAACATTTCGGGTCAAAGAACGATGGCCGAGGTAAAGCCCGAGGTTCGCCCGAAGGGGAAATGACAAATTCGCTCGGGCAAGTTCGGGCTGTTCAAGTTGAACTGTGGACTCGGACAAAAGGCTATAAAGGCAGGGCTTCTTAACCTTCATCCTCACACTCCTCAGATCAACACAAAAGAAACACCAATCAGTTATATTCTCACTCTCAATCCATGGCTTCTAAGAAACTCATTCTTGTCATCGGAGCCACCGGCGCGCAAGGCAAAGTCGTTGTTGAAGGCCTTCTGGCGCCAGATGCGCAAGGCAATGCGTCCCCATACGCCGTTCGGGCCCTCACTCGAGACCCGACAAGCAAGCATGCGCTTGAACTGACTGCCCAAGGCGTGGAGTGCGTGAAAGGTGAGCTCGATGTTGCTCAAGTTGAATCTACCGACTGAATTGACCGCCATCACACCAGGTTCCTTCGAGGACTTTGACTCCGTCGCCCGTGCCCTGGATGGTGCCTATGGTGCCTGGGTAAACACAGACGGGTTCACAGTAGGTGAGATGAAAGAAATTGTAAGTGCATTTCTCGCCGGCCGTGACTCTAACTTATCATTTATGAACTAGTATTCTGGCATGCGCATATTCGAGACCGCCACGCGTGCTCCTGCGCTGAGACACTACGTCTGGAGTAGCCTGCCTTATGTGTCTAAGGTACAAGTGCGACCTTATGATCAACGACGAGACAGCTAACTTCCATTGAACAGTTAACCGGATTTGACCCGGACTACAAAGTTGACCACATGGACGCGAAGGCGCGCGTCGCCGACTGGTTGCGCGCACAACCGTCCGACGCTTCCGAAGACAAACTCTCATGGAGCATCGTCACGACCGGCCCATACATGGAGCTTCTTATGGGGGTGAGTCGCATTGAATCCTAAAAGGCCTACCGCTAACGACATTCTCCAGGGTCTATTTGACCCCCTGAACGTACGAGAAGATGGGACGGTTGTGTTTGCCGCGCCAGTGGCGGGCGGACAGATCCCTATGATCGCGCTTAAGGACCTCGGCTGGTGGGCGCGGTACACCTTCGACCACCGCTCCGAGACGTCCGGCAAGGAGCTCAACATCACCTCAGAGCGAGTTGGATGGGACTATCTAGTCAAGGTACATTCTCCCCTGGGGTGTTCGATGATTGGCTAAAAGAATATTTGTACAGACGTTTACAAAGGTTACGGGCAAGCCCGCAGTGTTCAAGCCCCAGAGCTTGGACGAATGGTGGGGCAACTTTGACGACAATATTGACGGGCCGGTGGCCAGCGACAAGGAACGCGGTGACGGTTCGCGCACAATCCGCGATAACTTCTCTGCTTTCTGGCGTGTCCTTCGCGACGATGTCGTGAAGAAGGACTTGGACTGGATTCGGCGTGTGCACCCTGATACGTATACGCTGGAGCGCTGGATGCGGGAGAATAACTACGGTGGGCGGACGGGCACGGTGTTGAAAAATGCGCAGGAGGGGCGGGGCAAATGGGGCCTTCGCACTGAGGTCGTGAAGCTGCTTTGATGTAGCATGCATTAGTTTCTTGACAGTTCCAATTGCTCACTACTTCCGATGTTTCTCAGGCGCTGGAGATGAAAATTGTACATCATGAGAACTCTCAGAATCTCTCCGGATTCTAGACCTGACTTGGGAAAACATGTTAGCGCCGTGAGTGAGCATGACCCGAGCCGCGCCTGCTTGGCGCCTCCTGGAAATTCAGGTCAAACATGAACAACAGCAAGGGCCGGAGCCGGAGCAAATTGCCGGTTTGCCTCATCGACAAAAATATCTACAGTTGAGCGCACTACCAACGTGCGGTCAAATTTACAACCGTGGGAACACTGGTTCGAATCTGTCTTTAATGTATTTGGGACTGAACTGCAACTACGGAAGGTTGCATTGCAGGCTCAGTAATCACTTGAGAATTAAGCCTTAATAACGCGGAAGGATGGCGAACAAAATTGATTTGCGCGAAGGATCCAGTGAAAGTGTATATTATCTCTGAGCTGTGTTTCCGTCGTCACCGTTGTATCTTGAGGCTGTTCGAGGTTCACAAGATCTACTCCTCAGCGAATTTCTATTACAGGACTGGAGGATGGATGATTATCTCCCGTCGAAGCGGATTATCTCTTGTGAAACAGATCCTTCCTGTTGATCAGCCCCAGATCCCTTCCCGTCAGCGTTGATTACGCTAACTTGCACTGCGGACTCAGATGCAGTCCTTCCCCGCTAAGTCCTTGAGATTAGGCCTCTCAGCAGATGACGCTTCAACGTCTCACATTTCGGGTGGAGAACCAATCGAGAACTGACGGTGGGGTGGCACTTTGTTCTAGATCCAAACACCCACCTCGTTTCTTATATAGATACATAACGCTTCAGTCAGAACTGATGTTCCTAATAAGAAGGATGGCGAGCCAGATTGATTTGCGGTGTGTTCCTTTTCACGATTTGCGCGAGGTATCCTGAAAGTGAATGTATGTAGTATATATATCTCTGAGCTGCGTTTCCACCGTCGCCGTTGATATTTACCTTGCAAATCTTCTCCTCAGCCAGCTTCTGTTACATGACTGGAGGGTGGATGATCATCTCGTGTCGATTGAACAGATTCCTTCAGGACCCATGTTTATCCCGGCTTAGGTCGGATACGGAGTTCGGATAAAATTTGAATTTGGGCCGCCAAAGTCGGAGGAAAATTCGGATAAATTCCGCCTCTGACACGCGGAACTCGAAGGCAAAAATCGGATGCCGCAAAACTTTGAAAAAGGTCAGATGTAAGTTCGGATAAATTTGGTAAGGGCCCGAGACATGTATCCAGTTGGAAAGCTCAGCTGTGCTTCGTTGAAGACTTGAAAATCGCGGGAGAAGTTTGATGCACTAAAGTGCGTTGTTATGCGGAAGTAATCTGTGTTACTTCTTTTTACTTGCGCGACGCGTCCTCAGACTGCTCGAGACTGCTCGCATGTCCGATGTCATTCTTATCGAATCCGACGACGAAGATGACGGCGGATGGGACCAAGGGGGAATCGGGATTAAAATTTCGGACGTGGGGAGGGGGGGGGGGGTCTGGCCGAGGGCCGAAAAAAACTTCTCCCTATAAGTTATGGGAGGGAGGAAAAAGGCTGGGAGAGGCATGGGAAAGCCACTAGTGAGTGGTAAACACATAAATCTACTTCCCATTTACCTCGGGAGCTGTTGAAGTAATCATTCTAGCCAAGTTCAACCAAAGGTGCTCCGTGGGCGGTCCCAGCATACACTCAAAAAATTCTGCAGGTCTACTCGAAGCCTTTCTAGCACTTTATATAGTGTTGTGGGTGGTAATATGTACCTCAGACATTTTAAATCGAGTGGTTAGCAGTTGGCCGAGGCGGGTTTGGTAGGCGGCGGGAAGACCGGGGAGAACGGCCCGGCGCTAGGGGCGGGAAACACCTTCCCTATATAGAAGGAGGGGGGGGGGAGGGGTCCAGTCAAGGCTGAAATTTTTTTATTGACCCTACATCCGATTTTCGAATCCCGATTCCCCCTTGGATTGGACTCTACTCAATGGATTCCATGCGGCCGCAGATACGAAACTGTACCAAGACATGTTGTTGCAGCGCGTCGGCACATTCTACAAACCCACCCAAGATCATTGCCTCCCTGCTCTCCTTCGACCTTCCGCCTTCATGTAATGGCGAACCTATGGATGTAGATGTCGAGGTGTACATGGCATCGGAGCCGACGCCAGACATCGCGAGCTTCCTGCCATCTTTCGCGTTACCGACGCGTACCATGCTTCAAGAAATGACTGGTAACTTCGGCCAGGCTTGGCTTGATGGAAATACGTCCATATGTAAATATTATTGGTCTGGAAGAAGAGGAGGACTCACTAGAGTAGCGCCATAGGTGTTTTATAGCCTATAAATTTTCTTTGCGCCAAATTCGATAAAATTTCGGCCGCGGCCGCCGGCAAAAGTTCGGATAAAATTTTGAAAACGGCCAAATCAGTATCCAACGTATATACCGATAAACATGGGTCCTATTCCTTCCCGTTGTTATCAGCCCCGGATCCATTCCCGTTGGCGCTGATTACAACGACTTCGTGCTGCAGAGTATATATGTCTGATTTTCCCCAACTGCACAGTCAATGCTCATCCCTATGGATTCTCTTCAATCGTTTGACCTCCCCCTCACTATTGGTGAGCAAGGGGTCTTATTTTCAATCGACGCCGTTAACTTCCTCTTAGGTGCCTTCCAGATCGGTGTCTTGGTTTCTTACGCCCTCTTCGGAATTGTAACGGCCCAAACGTACACCTACTTCGCTAAATTCCTGGAAGATTCTCTCAAACTCAAGATCTTGGTGCGTAAAATCAAACGAACGGCCATTTTTGTAATCGATATCGCCCGCAGGTTTCGATTGTCTGGTGCGGCAGCTTCACCTCCGCATACCCATAACTGAACTCTGAAGCAGGGCGTGTAAGGTTGCACACACCCTCTGCCTTGGACATGTACTTTTTATCGCTACAATATCCGACTATGGTCGACTAGAGATTCTCACTGGCGCCCCTCCGAAAACACTTGAACTGGCCATCTTATTCGCAGGTTTTGTCAACATATCCGGTGAGTTCTTATGTAAATAATTGACTTTTTGTTGAGTTCGTATGACCTAAATACAATCAGTGCAATCTTTCTTCACCCTCCGGATCTATAAGCTTTCCAACCACTTATCGATCTCGATTATCATCTGGGCCATCCTCTTCCTACGTCTAGTGGGTGTCGCTGTTCTCACTGTCGCCGGGATCCGCATGACTTCGCTGAGAAACTTTGAAGCTCAGTGGGGATGGTCTTCAGCGTTGCTGCTGCGTGCGATTTGACGATCACAGTGATACTAGTGATTCACTGCATTTAAGCCTAATCTAGCTGAGGCTGCCGAGGTTTGCCGATGTGCCATCAACGGACCTCGGCGGAAGCACAGCCGACGACAGCTCGGCAGGCTCGGGCAAGGTTAGCCGAGATGGCCGGGATGGCCGGCCGAGGTGTGCCAAGGACGCAGAATCGCACCTCAATCAGGGGTGCAAAGGTGACCTCGGCAGACCCTCAGCCCAGGTCAGTTCGACAGACCTTTTCATACCCCGTCCAGATTAGCTTTAAACACAGTGATTATCCTTCTGTGGCACCGCGCTGAGGGACTCAAAAGGTATGAACGTTCCATTCTTCGAGAGTTTTTACCCGTTCTACATACCTCTCCGTTAGAACGGCGACGTTAGTGGACAAGATTATTGCGTGGACAATCGGTCAGTCCTGAGCTAAATGTGAGACTCAGGCTGGAAACTATGTGTTGACTCATTATCGCACGCAGAGACTGGATTGTTGACGAGGTCAGACCTCCCCCACTGCCAGTTCTACAGCTTATTTTTTTCTTACACCCCAGTGCTTGCTGGATAACCATGCTCGTTTGTGTATGTGCGTATCCGGTAGTGGGTCCCGAATCTGCTCCTCACATCTTCAGTTCGTAACGATGAAAAATAATTGTGGGTCCATCACAATTTGCAACCGCGCGTACGATGTCCTCTTACCTCTCCCGCAGTCATCTGGCTCGCTGTTTTTGCTGTTACTCCAGGAGGTTTGCCTATTTTTCGAAACATCAAATCAGTTGCTCACGACGAAGCCTTAGTTTTCTCCAATTCTCTTTTGGCGAGGTACGAGTGTGACCAATCTTGGTATCGTGGGCTAAGGTATACCAGTTTCAATTCCAGGGAGAAGCTCCGGGACATGAACGAAATCTCTCTCCCATCTGTGCCCTGGGCAGCTCCGGTGCCATATTTCCCGACCTCGCTGGCCTTTGGTTGATTTACGAGAGTCAGGTCGTCTCACCCACCGACGGCAACACTGTACGTTTATCCAAACAGGTCGACGCCGAGCCGCAACGTTATGACGGGGAAGTATAACGAACGCCATAGTCGTGAAACTCAGAGCCTCAGGCCTCAGAGTTCGTGTATAGCTTCTCAAGAACCAACCGTGGGAAATTTAGGTTTTAAACACCATATCAAAGAACGCAAATGGTGGACACACTCATCGGTTTGAGCCACGCGTATATTAAGCGCCAGCAGGCTCTAATTTTGGCAGATTGGAACTTACCAGACTGGCAAAGAAATACTTTGATCCAAACCAAAACGGGAGATGCCCAAAGGTGATGATGGCCGTGCGGACGGCACGGTAAGTTGCGGTTGAATGTTATAAAATCTCAGAACGTCAGTTAAGGTCTGCCAGCGGGTTTTACGAGCTCCATAAGCATTGTCTACCAGAGCCGTTGTGTTTGTCAAAAGGTATTTGAACCTCGGAATCGCGACCGAAGGCACTCCGTTGAACGCCGCTTGTTGGGATGTTGTTACAAATCCCGACGAGTCGCAAATCAGTTCTCTCTTGGTAAAACTACCGAGTTTATCCGTCTAGTGGCCAAAAGAGGTTGCCCCGATCCTGTATAAATACTCTGGGGTGCAGCAGGCACACTGGCATAAGACAAGCCTCCAACGAGCTTCAAGTTAGTCCCCCTTCGAGATCTAGATGGCCAACAAAGTTATTCTCGTCACTGGTTCAAACACCGGAATTGGGTTTGAGCTTGTGCATCTGCTCGCGCACAAAGGCCACATCGTTTACCTCTCATCCCGCAATGAGTCCGCGGGGAGGGACGCCGTGTATGTTGGTCGATTCAACAAATTCACAGTTAGTAATATCTTTCGGCAGAAACAAAATCAGGGCGGAAAGAAGTTTGGATGTAAAATATGTTCAGTTGGATGTAACGGACATCGCTTCTGTTAAAGCTGCAGAGGCCACCATCAGGAAAGCGGAAGGCTGCTTGAACGTGCTTGTGAATAATGCTGGTATGCAATTTCCGACGCTATGTCTTTGGGTAATCTGATCCCCGGAATTTCTGCAGGCACAGGAGAAATCGGCAGGCCTCAAGGAGCCACAGACATTGACATTGCTGTCATCCGTGCAGCATTTGAACCAAATTTCTTCGGTCTTGTCCAAGCCACAACAACATTCCTTCCTCTCCTACGCTCTTCGTCCACACTGGATGCACCTTCGGTTATCCTGAACGTCTCGACCGACATGGCGTCGAACTCACTGATGGCAGGGCCTCATGGCTTCCTTCATAACCTCGTTGCATACAACACGAGCAAGGCAGCTATGAACTCGTACACCATTGCGCTCGCGCATGAGCTCAAGGAAGAGGGCATCAAAGTGAACTGCGCGACCCCGGGGTTCACGAGCACGGCCCTCAATGGGTTCAAGGAAGGTGCGAAGACTGCAGAGCAAGGCGCCGAGATGTTGATGAAGTGGGCAATTTTGGGGAAAGATGACAAGACCGGTACGTGTCGCCTAAGCCTTCAAGTTGTTCTAATTGTTTCACAAACTGACTCCATATTTTACAGGGCTGTTTGTGAATGACGCAGGCGAATTTCCATGGTAGATACAGTAGTAAGATACTCAACAGTCAATGAGCTTTTGTGGAGCTTCAAATACCAATCACACCGGCAATCACAAAATTTCGGACGAGCCGAGCCGCAAATTGAAACTCAAAGTGTTGAGTTGGCAATAGTTGGGCCTGAGATTTGAGCTGATTCTCTAAGTTTTGTAAAAGAATTCACGCGTGCTGAAAGCCAAAGAATAGCCTTTGTATTCAACTTGAGTGAAACTTTAATGGCAGTCAAAGTTTCAGTTTACAGATAGGGTGAGCTGAAATCATGTTGCGAAACTATAGGTATCGACATACAAAAAAATGTAGCGTGAAATCTCGCTCGAAATGCAAAGTTTCAACTAGCGAGGTGAAATCTCGCTTGAAATACAGAGTTTAACCTTTAATTTCACCTCGCTAGTCGAAACTTTGCATTTCGAGCGAGATTTCACGCTACATTTTTTTGTATGTCGATACCTATAGTTTCGCAACATGATTTCGGCTCACCCTATCTGTAAACTGAAACTTTGACTGCCATTAAAGTTTCACTCAAGTTGAATACAAAGGCTATTCTTTGGCTTTCAGCACGCGTGGATTCTTTTACAAAACTTACAGAATCAGCTCAGATCTCAGGCCCAACTATTGCCAACTCGACAGTTTGGGTTTCAATTTGCGGCTCGGCTCGTCCGAAATTTCATGATTGCTGCTGTGAATGAAACGGCTCGGAAATCTGTCAGAATTGATCAACACGGTTAACACGGGCATCAAATGACAAATCCTTCGTCTTGATGGGGACTGACTTTTGACTGCGGATCAGATCGCATTTTCTAAGTTTGACTCCCTCCCTCATCTTGGTTTTGTACCTGCAGTAAAAAAAACATGCTCGGGCTGCATCGCATGGAGGTCGAAACTTTGCTCCCCCTTCGGCCTGTCCTTCTCCTTTGCATTGGATTCGCGACGGTCTTTATCGCGACCCGCACAGTAAGCACAAGTAAGCACAATTTGGCATTACTCATTCATATTCATCTACCCTCTAGACGAGTGCTCTGCGTCTGGTAAGACTACAGTATCCTCCTAGAAACAACACGCTTTGAACCTCTCGCCTGGAAGCGGTACAACAGGAGAAAACCTGATACAATCCACGGTATTGACCTCAAAATCTCTCGAATTCTGGGTGCGTCACGCAAAGCCAAGAATTTTGCTCATGAACTAATCAAGGCGTTAGTATACCCTATCAAGGTACGTTCCGCTACCACTGGTCTCACAGAATTCGTAAATAATCTTGGGGTTATTAGAGCTGCGCCGGAGTAGACCTGGGGAGTTCCGCATACGATCAGGAAGGATTTGAGGTAGGCGTCCGTTTCGTTCTCAAAACCATGTCTCTGATCCAATAGTGTAGCTCGACCGCAAGTGGATGATCGTCGACCTCGAGAAAAATAAACAGCTTTCTGCGCGCGATAATCGCGGGATAAAAGTAAGCCTCCACCATCGCCCCTAGTCTTGATCGACCCACGAATCTTGACAGCTGGTTCGTGTATTCCCTCTAATACAACGCGACATGTCCTCCCCCACCGGCGGCGTCCTTGAAGTGACATTTCCGGACTCCCCTGACACCCCGTCATTCACCATTCCTCTCAACCCCACGCCAGAGCAGTTGGAGACCTGGGAAACGCACGGGGGCTTCGACCTGTGGGGTTTTTCCTGCGAGGGTCACGTCGTCGAAAGTGCAGACCCCACTGTCTTGGAAACGCCATCCGACATACTGTCGGCCTACATAGGCCGCCCGGTCCTCCTCGTCATGAATACGCCGACGCCGCGTCCTATAACGGAAGCTATGCCCTTCGACTCCGCGCACCTCACATATCCCGGTGGTCCGTCCGTGCGCTACCCGGACTTCAGTCCCTTTCTGCTCGTCTCCGACGCATCTCTCGAGGACGCGGAGGCGAAGGTGTGGGCCATGGCACGCGGAAACTTGGAAAACAAGATCAAGGGATGTGCCCCCGACGAACCAGCGCCGCCTGTCAATGAATGGGCGCAGCGCGAGAACGCGAAAAAACTGCTTATGGAGCGTTTTCGGCCGAACGTCATTGTGGGCGGTGTGGAGGAGCCTTTCGGCGAGGACGACTGGCAAGAGATAACCACTCTTGATAATCGCGGCTTCCTTCTTCCCGCAAGGTGTCCGAGATGCATGGCAAGTACCTCTCCGAGTCTCGTTTCCGTGACTGACGAATAGCAGTTCCCCAATGTCGACCCAGAGAATGGGCAGCGAGATCCCCAGATGCCGAATAATGCCATGATGCAGTATCGTAAGGTGGAGGCATATGTGCCAACGAAATATTGCTTCGGGTGCGTCGTTTTTCCAGCAGTGCGCGCGTCAAGCTCATGCTGTTTAGCATGTACATGATCCCTGTTGAAGCCAGTGGTGTTCTCACGATTGGTGACCGCATATTGGTGACGCGAAGCGCGGTGAATCCGAAATTAGTAGCGGAATAGATGCAGAATAATATTTATCGAAGGTGTGAGTTCAGGTATTGTGATACAAAAGATGCTGATCGATTTCCCTCAGCCCTCGGTTTCTTACAACTAAAGTACGGATTCCGCTCGTCGTGCCGTTCCCAATTCGGGCGCAATATTGAAGGGCTTCGGACAATAAATAACAATTAGATACAGTTCGCGATACAATAACATTAACAATACGGAAGGGAGGAGCCGGCCAACCCTGGTACGAATTCACCGAATTCTGTTTCGCTCCACCATCGCATTCCATGCTTCGGAGTCGTTTTCCTGTGGACGGATGATTCGCACTTAGTCTTCAAGCTCGGCGTTCGAGGACACATACCGATATTATTAACTCCGCGACTCCCCGTACCGAAGGTGTTCGTTTGGATGACACCGACCGCAGGGAGGGCGACCGTCTGAATATACTGGAAAGTGAAGTCTTCTAATAATTCACATTCAATTTCGGCGCCAATGGATTGAAGATGCTATAGACGTACCTTGCGAAGTTCCAAGTTCGACAACAGCGTCGCTAGGTTGCCACTAGCCTGATCAAGTCCATCTGCTTCTTGAGAAGCGGGAGGGAGTCGAGGAGCCGGAGCGACCAGGGCGATGGGAGTGATTTTCTCCGGAGGGGAATCACGTCTGGATGCGTTTTTAGCAAAGAGGCCGGTCGTCGCGGCGCGAGCGATTTTCTCAGGAGGAGGCAAATCACGTTTGGATGCGTTTTTGGCGAAGAGGCCGGTTCTTGGTGCCCTCAGATTTTAGGGGAGGCCGAGCGGAGGTAGCGTGGTGCTGGTGCTCGTTGCTTTCACTCCGGACCCCGCAACTCTCTGGGGCGTTGCGTCTAGCTCCGCCTCCTCCAGCACTCGGTGTAAAGACTTGGTTGTGCGTCGGCTTTTCCCAAAGATCCCGCGCCCGTCTGATAGGGCGTTGCCAACAGCACCCATGAAACGGTGAGATAGCTGAGAGGTCTGAGATCTAGTTGACCTCCAGGACTAAACATCATGAGCGACCAGAAGTACAAAGCATCGACGAAAATTTCTCACCGCCGGTCTGTGAGTGCTCGCGCTTGCCATTGTTCCGGGATATTTTTCCTGTGTGCGTCGGGGCATAAGCAAGTGCAAAAACACGACGGCGATAGGAAACACACGACGAAGTCCTCGTAATATCTCATGCCAATCTCTGGATCTTCCGTGACCTTCTTCTCCCACGCCTTTGCTTTTGTTCTGCACACCGTCTGTAACTCAGACACCACATCTTCGCAGAAGTGAGCCGTGTTCCAGAGGTCGATTTGCGGTCTAGTGGCATCACCGGGCACGGGGATCGCAATAATCCATTCTGTGTCCTTTTCTGGACCGGTCCAGTCCACATAATGGAGCTGAGGCTTGAATTTCGTGTCTTCGGGGTCATTGCTGACTTTGGGACTGTGGGGGAACACGGGGATAATAAATTCCTGGTAAATCTTGGCAAGATTTATAGGATCTGTCCTGCGAAACGTGGCCATGAGACACAAATCCGACGCTTTCTTGCTTGTGTGGCCAAGTATTATGCAGGGGCGATCTTTTCCCGTCCGTCCGATTGTGGTTTTCAATTTCTGATATTCCTCCATGGCAGCAGCATACTCAGGCGAAGGCGGCATTGATTCGGAGAGGATCTTCAAGAAGGGCAGTTTGACAGAAGTATTGGGTAGGCAACAAATATCCCCAATACGGTTTTTCGACGAAGAGTCGGAAGGTAGGGGCGGTTCAAGAGAACGTGGGCATTCGCATTTCCGACTCATTGCTGGGGTAAATTTGTGGTAGGAAGTTTCAATAGCAAAAAGGCGACGTAGTCAGTTATAAAGAAAGCGAGAACAAGGTAACCGACGGATCTGTTCACGAAAAACAATAATTGTAATAGTTCGCGAATACAACAGCATTACGTTACCTCCACTGATGTTGTGGGTCCAACTTCGTTGTATGGCTTGACGACGACAACAATAGGGAGTCGTCCCTTGTTCTCTCTCTTATCTTTCACTCTAACCCGGCGTCTTGGGAGGGAGACATGCCTCGAGGTATTCTGCCCACAGTAGGCGCCTGCGCTATCTTGACCGTCGACCCTGTCGCCTCGCTCGATCCTGACACTCGCGAATTTGATTCGGAGGCTGTCGCTGCATGCAGAAGCCTCCCGACGAAGAAATACCTAGCTTTCGTGCATCGCGTGAGCTGGACCTGGTACATTTCATTCCGTTCTAACCCGACACATAGCGTCTGACGATTTATCAACCCTGGGAGGCGTATAATCAATGCATAGTGCACTTCATTCTCCACGGAGAGCCCAAAGCAATTCCTGAGAAATGCATAGAGGCATCTATGTCCCTCCCGATTGAACCAACGACTAGCACGGCCCATCCATCTGGACGTGTCCCTCTAAAACTGTCAACGCCCTACCTTGAGATGATTGCTACATCACCGCCTTCTCCGCTGCAGTTGTAAACCACCCAACGGCCTTTACAGAGGATCCCATAGACTACGTGCTCCACGAGGAAGAATTCAGACGTGTTGATCGCTTTCTGGCGGATGATGTTCGGAGGGAGGAGGCCATGTCTCATCAAAAGGAGCTTGAATCCGCCAAGAATGTTCTGTCGACCTCAGTTCACACTCCTGACCCTGACATTGACCCCACGAGTCCAAACCTCATTGTTCCTCCAGGTGCGTGAACTCGAAGTAAAGCATGCCTGTCTATGTAGCTCGACGTCGCCAATGTTGCCTGCGGAGTCGCTACGAGACTCTCCCAGAACGGCGGGAGATGACAGAGATTCCGATGCGGGCTCGGCGCCATCCGTTGACGAAGGCGCTGTCTTCACAATATTGGAGCCCACTATTGTGGTGAACTTTACCCGCGACTTGTCGACGATAGACGAGCCTAGTGACCCCGCTGACTATCTCAAAGAGGTGGAAGCTATCGCTAGGTGAGAATTCTCGTCAATGCAGGGTTCTGGCTGAGATTCCTTTGCAGAATAGAGAAGGAGGCAAAGCCACGAGTCTTGAGAGCCAAGGCTCAGGCTCAGAGCGACGCCGTAGAGGCGGCGGCACGTATGAACGCGCAGGCATACAACGAACGTACCGGTAAGCCTGACTGCATGAAAAATCAGTGCGTCTTTAATGGCCCTCAGATAATTTATTGGCGGAGCATTCAACATTCAAGAGCCGCATCTCCCGCGTTGCCTCCAGGGTCAGGAACAAGGGTAGAAGCATTGGGCGTCGCATCCTTCGCTTGGCCCATCTCACCCGAAACAAATAACCTCCTAGTTTTGCTTACGCCAGGCCTATTTATTGTCGTTTACTTGGTAGAAAATCTCATTCATTAACAATTAGTATGTATCGTTTCCAGCTGAAGTCCGATAATGGCCAACTCGAACAGTAATGAATCCTGAAGCCGATCGGCGGCAACGGCCGCCTACAACCCCACGTTGCAAATTGCTCCCAATGTGAGTTGTAAATTATTGTTCTCCTTCCCTTCTATTCCCCGCGCGGCGTTCCTTGTACCTACGAATCTCAAACGAATCTACATTGTGGTTCTCGTCCACCGACTCGGATTTCATCGCCAACTAAGTCCTATCCCGACACATGAAGGGGTCTGGCCGACGGCAACACAATCCAACTGATTCTTTTGGTTTTCCGGATCTATCATGGACGCCTCGTCTCCGACTATTCGTTCAAGGTTTGATCAAATTTACTCACAACCGCATTTAAAGATACGGAATAATTACAAGACTAGTTTCCCAAGACCGACAACCGACGCTAAGTTGACATTTGCGCTCGTTCCTCCCCTAGAGCGACTGAGCCTTGAGATGCACCCAAGATTGAGGCATCTCGATATTGTCCTTGATCGAAAGATATCTCGCAGCCAGGGCTCCCGCTGGGCTCCCACGGTGACGGTTGAAAGACCTTTCCCGCGGTTCGAAACGAGACGTCGGCGATCACCGGTCGCCACGTTTCGCCCTTGTTCTACTTATTGTTCCCTTTCGTTGTACTTTGGAATCTAGAACCTCTTGTGCCGACTCTGTGCTCAACGACTCTTTTGTTCTCTGGCAATCTATCCGGGTGATTGTGCTCCTCCCCTTGTTCTCGGTGTCCCGTTTTTATCACTGCCGGCGCCGCTATTATTTTTCTCGGTATCTTCTGTTCGTCCTGGAGCGGCTTCCGAGCTCGTCGACCCTGACGATGCCAGCACGGGAAAGATTTCAGACATCGCGTTTTTCTCCGATGTAGCATCGCGACCGATGGTCACTGTCACATTCAGCCATGATCTATCGACGGTTGAGCGGCTGAACTGGCTTTTTCAACGAGTTGCAGGAACTTGTCCGGTCAATTGAACTACCACTGCTGCCTCTCTGTCTTTCGTACTGAACATGTTCTCGTAGGATTCAAGCAGAGGCCTTGCCACGGTTGGAGGAAGCCAGTGCTCGTGCACAGTTCCGGGCCATTACCGCAGCAGTTGGAGAAAATGCCAGGTCAATTCCTCTCAGTTAACCTTTTGGCCGAGCATCTGACAATTAAACGCCGCGTTTCTCGAGTTATCTCCAAGGTGAAGAACAGGTAGAAAAATTGGGCGTCGTATCCGCCTTAATCGAAGCAAATGGTCTTCTGGTTTCATTAATTATATATATCGTATCGCAGAATTAAATCTATTACCACCGTTTCAAGGCCTGGCCCATTGGAACTGACTGCGCTAATTCCGCCCGTCTCAAAACCCACTCCGCGATTTGCTTTCGTGTTCACCGACAATTGAAGAGAAGTCGCGGTCGAACTTGTACCGAACTCCGATCACCGCCTGTCTGGAAGCCTCTGTCTCCCTTCATTAGGGTCGTTCACAGTTGCCATTTTTCCGCCCTTTTTCGCTCCCTTTTTTCTCCCTTTTTCCCATTTTTTCCGTTTTCCACCCGGTTTTTTTACCCTTTTCAATTCAGTGGCGTAAAAAGGGTCTAAAAGGGAAGAAACGAACTTTGTAGCTATAAAACTGACCAAATACAAGAGAGCTACAAATCCAAAAAGGGCGAGAAAAAGGGCAACTGTGAAACCCCCCGACGGTGCTCCCTTTTTCCGGCCCTTTTTGCTCCCTTTTTGCTCCCTTTTGCTCAAAGGTACACGGTTTGCATGCCAGGAGGCTTGTATACCATAGTGGATATCTTGTAGACTCAGAACTATACCTATCATGTAGCCAAATTGGAATGTTGAAAATTCAAAGAGGCAGCGAAAAAGGGAGTGAAAAAGTGAGTGAAAAAGGGCTGGAAAAGGGGAACCGTGAATGACCTTATTACTTACTTAGGCTCCCATCACTTGTTCCCGAGAATCTCGTGTTCTTCCTCCCGTGTTCTCAGGCGGTCCTTGTCTTTGCGAATGTATACTTCCTCAAAGGGCGATGCCGTGTCTTTTGTTCTCAATTTGTGAGAGTTCGCAAACTTGACAAGAGTTCGCAAACTTGACAACGTTAACGACTTTTCAATTGCTTTTCGTCCTCATGACAGTAAATCGTCGCGCCTTTTGGCGGCCCTATCCGAGCGTTCGGAAAATTGAACAGTTGAACTTTCAACATCGATTATGTCGCCTCACATCGGACTCGGGAAAACGGCCCGTAGCGGAAGGTCCACACTTGTGCTTCTTGTTGCTGCAAACTCCACCGGTGAAGTAGGCACCCGTTCGATTCGGGCTCGGGTCATAATTCTTCTAAGA
The DNA here is from genome assembly GCA_029378385.1 of Mycena metata. Classification (NCBI taxonomy): domain Eukaryota; kingdom Fungi; phylum Basidiomycota; class Agaricomycetes; order Agaricales; family Mycenaceae; genus Mycena; species Mycena metata. Next base: position 139,793 of record JARKIB010000012.1, read on the forward strand.
AATAATTTCTTCTTTTTCGCACAAACTGTTGCGCCTACAATATTCAAGCGCCAGCAGAAGGTATGCGCATGCTCTCACTGCCATGTCTTGCTCAAACTTCCAGCAGGCGGGAGCCTGGAGGCCCGTTCGACACAAAATGGCACCTTTTACCTGCAGTCTGATACAAAAAGCATTGCACATATTCGATCTCAAGGTAAGGGACAAAAAGACCCATGGCGGTTAAGGGACAAAAAGATCCATGGCGGAAGGTTCGCACCCGCATCCTGTTAGGAATGTGTGGCCATTTACAGCAGGCACCTGGAATCTTGCTCACCTGCAGCAAGATACCAGAGAAAAGAGAAAAGAGAAAAGCCCAGAGAGAGATCACACAGAATAACAATAAGACCCTTTTCAGGGAGTCGAGGTTGAGTCTAGACGATAAGGGATACAGGAGGACGTAGTGGTACAAGAAAGAGGAAGGTGAGGTGGCAATGTGTGGCACCGAGGCCGTAAGTAAACAAATGAGTAAGCAGCATGATTACACCCCTCCTGTCCTTCGAAAACAGCGGATGCCTTGAGAACATATGAAGGAAGGAGTGGTGAGTAAAAGGTAAAAAATGAATTACACCTAGGAATTCGTCTTGAGTTCGATCCATTTGTCGAGCGCCTCGCACTCTACTAGCTCACGACCAGGTAACCACTTCTCATCCTCAGCCCCATGGCCAGCCCAGCGAACCAGGTATTGGCGACCACGACCGCGTGGACGTTCATCGATTATTTCGGAAATTTTCCACTCATCGACGCCGTCTGCGGTGACAATAGGGCCGGGGCGAGGGAGTTTGCGTTCCGGGAAGAGTTCAGGATCATTCTCGATGTATGGCTCGATTTCCGATGTATGGAAGACAGGAAAAACACCTGGCTGACTACTCATGTCGAGAGTTACGGTAGAGCATTCCTTGTGTATTGCGGAGATAGTATAAGGGCCATCGTAGCGAGGCATGAATTTAGCACATCGCCCTTCTTTAGCACGGAGATATTGGCCCCGACGGTTCTGTGTAGTCAATTTTACCCTTTGGCCGATTGCGTAGGTCGGGTCGGCCTTTCTATCTTTATTGGCAAAGAAGGCTTGGTTAACTTTTGCGGTAAGCAAGTTGTCTTGTGCATCCAAAACGTCAAGCTCGAGCTGCGCAATGATGTCTGAAGCGGACTTTTCTTCGCGCGTGAGCTTGGCGGCCGACTTGGCGAGAGGTGGGATGATGCGAGGGGAGCGCCCTGTCTTCAATTGGAAGGCTGAGTAGCCGGTCGATTTATTTACGGTGTTCATAAGATGGAAACGCACCCGGGGCAGAGCGCGAACCCAGCCCCGCTGGTTACGAGCCACGTGGTAACGAATGCATTGATTAAGTGTTTTGTTGGTCCGTTCGCTTGCACCATCGGTTTCCGGGTGGAATGCGGTAGAGAGTTTGAGTTTTACGCCTGTCAATTTGTGGAGCGCTTTCCAGAACTTAGAGACAAACAATTTGTCACGGTCGGATATTATCTCCAGAGGTAAGCCGTTCTCGCAATACCATTTGTCAAAGAATAAGAGTGCAAAATTTTCAGCGGTTATGTTGGTGCGAGTTGCGGCAAGCTGAAAATCAGAGCCCATGCGGTGGGTGAAGGTGGCACCACAGTTGAAACCATCTTCCTCAGGGAGGGGGCCAACGAAATCAATTGCGACAGAGTCACCACGACCGTCGGGTACCGGAAGGGGGTGCAAGGGGCCCGAGGGCTTGGTAGTCGAGGACTTGTTCCGTTGGCAGTCAGCGCACGAGGGAATGTACACAGCCTCTAAGTCCTTGCGCATGTTTGGCCAATAGTAAGAGTCACGGAGTGAGCCATACAATTTCTCAAACCCAAAATGGCCGAGGGAATCGTGAGCAAGTCTATATAGACATTCGCGAACGTGACCGGCACGGGGAATAACAAGACGGTCGCTTATGTACCACAAACCCCCGCTGTTGCGGAGGCCTGGGAGACTCTCGGTGATGGAAGAAAACTTGGCACACCACGGATCAGTGTCGTAACCGTCCCGTATAGTTTTCAGCAAGTCGTCATCGACGGCTACAGACATAATAGTACAGAGCGCGTCAACCTGGGGACGTATGCGTGTGGTTGCGAGGCAGTGTGCTGCAAAAAGAGGAGAAGAAACAGAGTTGCAGACAATTGATGCGATCACTTCGCAGTCGTTGTCGCACGGTTCTGAAGCCCGGCGGTCAGCTTCAGCGCTGTCCGGGAATTCCGTCCGCGACAATGCGTCCGCGACAGTGTTCGCTTCTCCTTTGACATATACGATTTTTGCGTCAAATTGTGACATGAACTCCATCCAGCGTGCCTGTCGGCGAGACAAATCACGTTGAGAGTTAAAGTTTTCCAGAGTGCGATGGTCGGTGTTAATGAGTATTGGGCTCCCGATGAGGTCGGCCCGCCAGGCATGTAGGGCTCGGATGATCCCGAGAAGTTCCTTTTCATGAATTGGATAATTGAGTTCGGCACCTTTGAAAGACTTGGAGTCAAAGGCGACCGGGCGCGCAGTTTCCCAGGTTTTGCCATAAGAAAGAACTGCACCGGAGCGTTTATCACTCGCGTCAGCAGTAACATAGATCTTATTTGATCCCATGTTTTCATAGTCAATTGTTGTAAGGCAGTCTGTACTTGCGACAATAGATTTAATGGCGTCAAAGGCATGTTGGTGGTCCGGAGTCCACTCCGGAAATTTCTTATCAGCAGCTTTGGTTGTCAGCCGGTGGAGGACGTCGGTGTGCTCTGCAAGATTGGGCAGGAATTTGCTAATATAGCGCACCAGTCCAAGGTAAGCACGGACATTTGTCGATGATTTTGGCACGGGCCACTCGAGAATGCCTCGATCTTCTTGTTGTCAGGCTCAATGCCTTTCTGTGAGATACGGTGGCCCAAGAAGTTGATCTCGTGACAGAAGAGCTTTGTCTTCCTGACATTGCAATAAAGTGAATTCTTTCTGAGGGCTTCAAACACGAGCTCAATGTGCTGTGCGTGTTCCTCTACGGTGTTCGACCATATTACAATGTCATCCAAGTAAACATGGCAGATCTTGCCTATCAATTCGCGCAACGCAGCAGTCACACGTCGTTGTTGTATTGCCGGGGCATTGCGGAGGCCTTGTGGCATCACAAGCCATTCATAGAGGCCCAGAGGTGTGCTTACTGCGGTATATTTTATGGAATCAGGGTGGAGACGGGTTTGAAAGAAACTATCTGTGAAGTCGATAACAGACCAGAGTTTGCCCTTCGCGCAATTCGCAAGAATGTCATCAACACGCGGTAGTGGGAAAACATCAGGGACTGTGTTCGCATTAAGTTCGCGGAAATCATTCACCCAGCGAGGGAGAACAATCTTCTCAGCTTTCGGGATCAGGAACGCAGGTGAAGCAAAGGAAGAGTTCGAAGGACGAATGCGTCCAGCATCAAGGTGAGTTTTGATCAATGTTTGCCAGGCCTCCTTGTATTTGCGGGGACTCTGGTAAGTTCGTTTGGAAATCGACTTGTAAGCATCCTTACATTTGATTTCGCAAAGGACGTCGGCCGGCAGGTTATCTGCATGTGGAATTGGTTCAAAAATCGTTTTGTACTTGTGTTTAAGGTCATCCCCAAGTTTTTGAAGACGTTCCAGTTCGACAAGATCGTCAATACGTTCGCGCACGGCGGCGACAACGTCAACGTCACGCACGGATTCAAAAAGATTCGCATCGGTAAGTTTCTTTAGGCGGACAGCACACACCGAGGCCAGTTCCGCAGCCACCAACTTGTGGTCGGCTTTGGTTTTTGCCAGCCGTTCACGCAGCTTAGGGCGCGGGGCACGCGGGGGAGAGACAGGTGCGGGATCAAGAAGATTATAATTTGTTCGTTTATCTACCGCGGTACGTGCTTCGTGGTCTGTAACTATGTGGTTACGAGTGAGGAAAGGCAACCCAAGGATCACGGGTGCACAGGAATTAGGTGCAATGAGTGCGCGGACAGAGTTGGTCTCGTAGGAAAGATCAGAAGAAAGTGCGCGAAATTTTACGTATTCGTAGAGCGAGACATTCGTAGAAGTATTCGTGTCATCAAGTGCAAGAGAGACGATTCGAGGTTCGTGAAGACGGAAACGGCGGAGGCCCAGCTTTTCCACAAGGTCGATCACTATGTGGGCACCGTTGTCAAGTTTTTTTTAACAATAAGACCCTTTTCAGGGAGTCGAGGTTGAGTCTAGACGATAAGGGATACAGGAGGACGTAGTGGTACAAGAAAGAGGAAGGTGAGGTGGCAATGTGTGGCACCGAGGCCGTAAGTAAATAAATGAGTAAGCAGCATGATTACAGCACCCGTTCGATTGGGTATCGGGTCATAAGTGGCATATCCTGTTTTTGGCCCTCAAAACATTTTGCCCAACTTGCGGGAGTGTCCAGTCAGAAGTAAGACCCCCAGCGGAAGGTCTGTACCTGTTTCCACCTGTCCTTGGCCGACTACTCGTTCGAGTGTGTAGGGCTCGGGTCATTCCTCCTTGCAGCTGTCATCTAGAAATTTTACTTTTCTACCTTGGAAGTTCAACACGCCTAGAGGTTAGAGGGATAAGGGAGCAAGAGCTCTGGTGGATGGTCCGCGCATGCGCTCTGTGATTGCGAGTGTCCAATTTATGAAGCAGGCACCAGTTCGATTCGAGTTCAGGTCATGATTGCTCGATTCACTTTCTTTTTTCTTTTTGAAGTTGACCAGAGGTAAGGGAACTCGCAGCAGGTGTACTTGCATCTGCACCTCCATCAGGAAGGGCAAGCTACGTTCAATTTAAATTGGGGCAACCGCTTACTCTGAAGGGACGCGGCCCACGATCTTGTTGCAGGGTAAAGCAAGATCTGCAGGCAGATGACGGCACTAAATATTTGAGTGGTCCAAGAAAGCAGAACCGTACAAAACCACGCTCAATCAAACTATTCACCATCTTCGCCCTCGGAGTCGGTTGACCCCTCGTTGAATTCTTCACCGACCGGAGCCGGGAAGGATCCTCCAGCGGCCATTTCCTTCATCCCTTGTTTGCTTCCCCTCATTTCCTTTTTTCCTCATGATATGCTGTTTCCAAGCCGGGTAATCGGCGGCCAACTGTTGGACGAACCCGTGATCGTAGGATACGCAGTGGAATCGAACGACATCATGTTGCTTCATCGCCGCCACTCAGTTGCGGGAAGTAAAAAGGTTGACTCATTTGACGCACCTCCTGACCATGTTTGAATGCGTCAATCACATCGGACCTGGAAGTAGGAAGTCTCTCGTTTCCCACCTTCTCGACCTCGGCATCGACAGCGGTGGCCGTCGTGGAGGCACCCGCCTTCCGTAGAGCGATCCTGGCACGCGTCCGGCGAAGTTCGAGGGGCGCCTTGACATGTTCAATATCGTCCGCCCATTTCTTATAGAACTGGAACAACAGATATATCATGCTTGCTTGACGATCTCAGCAACAAACCAACAACTTACATGTCGGCCCTGGGCCGTATATTCCTCGGGCGTCAGTTTGCGAACACTTTCAGTATCGTGAGTGTATTCGCCCAGGTATTCGTAACCGCCGCCTTTATCTCGTTCCCGCAGAGAAAACAACGTGATGGGGCCTTCGGGTATCTCTAGACCCAGTGTCAATAACGCTCCGGGTGCTTGGGGTTTAGTGGGCATGAAAGGATGAGCCGAAGGATCTGCAAATATAGCGGGACGTCCCGTGACCTTAAACCTTGAAATCGTCGAGAACTCTTTGGTTCTTGGAAGGTACCGCCAGTTGAAAAAACGTCGGGAGGGAAACCAGGGTACTGCTGGCGCCGCAGGCGAAGCGTTTGGGAGGGTCACACCGGCTCCGGAAGGTAAAACGACCTCCCCCTCGAGCATTTCTCCGTCTTCGGTTTCGATCCCAAGTCTCTATCAAGGGCTCAGAGTTCATTGGCTTTCAATTAAGCAAGCAAAGAGCGAACCTCGTTTCTGGCTCCGGTCCCTACCGTTGAAACCTTTGCCTCGGGAATCAGGTTCTCGACCGGTTCTTTTTTGAATCCAAATCTTGAAAATAACCCCGGTGAGAATGTCTCGACGTTTTTGTCGTTCGAGGGAACGACCACCGCGGCTCGATCAGAACGATACAACGCAGAGTCTTCCACCTTGATCTCATCCTTCGGTTTCCAGAATCAATGTGAAGAGTTGGCGAGAGCTAAACGGTGCGGCGACTGACCTTTTCCTCCTCTTCTGCCTGGAACTTCCGACGCTTAGCCGGTCTTGCGGTCGAACACCCCTCCGTTTTGACCTTGAATTTCCAAGAGCGAGAGTTGAGAGAATGGAAAGGGAGACAGCGAGAGTTGACCTTTTCTTCTTCCTCTTCCGCGACCTTGTGATGCCATTCGGTCCATTTCGCCATCGAATACTCCGGATCCTCTCTTTTGATCTCCAGTTTCTAAATCTATCGTTGAAGGAGAGGAGAACGGCAAACAAGGTGATAACGGACCTTTTCCTCCTCTTCCTCTCCCTCGAACCTTCGGCGTTTCATCGGTTTCAGTATGGCGAGACTACCAGAAGTCGCCGCTGAGCCACTCGTTAGTATCGTCGTGTCCTCCTTCTCGGAATCAGTGGCACGAGTGACGGGGATGCGGTTACGAACGAACCGATATTTCCGTAGGAATCTCAGCAGACACTGAACGACCCCGTTTGAGGACTTTCGGGGCACAAAGCTCGGGTCCGCGTGAGTTGCCACTTGACGTTGGCCAGCCACACAACTTGGAGCTCGAAGGCAGCTAATGCATGAACGTCGAAGGGGTCCCAAACGGCAATGCAGCCACTAACCTTTCTTTCTGCTGAGTGCAACGGAAGATCTACATCTTCATCGCATAAAATCTCCTCCTTGACTACCATGGCCTCAGCCTCATCGTTCCCGTCGGCAGATTCAATGCTGGATATGCTGTGAGTTACCGCATTCTGTAGCTCTTCCTTAAGACGCCTGATTTCCGCACGGGCGAGTCGGAGCTCGTCCTTCAGCCGCTGCAATTCTGCATCATGACTCGCAGTGGAAGATTCATCCTCCAGTTTTGGTCTCACGGCCTGCAGTTTTGGTTTTGAATCCTCGGGTATGAGCTTTATATCCATCGAGGATGATGATGTGCACCAGCTCGCGCTGGGCGCGTACACACACCATTACGGCAACACTGCTACCGATACAGCGCCTTATTCCCCGGCGCACAATTCCCAGCGCCTTTCCCACGGTTCATTAAAGTTGATCACGCCTTTTTACTTTGCGCCTTTACGCGGCGCCTTTTCTATTTATATCTGTAGGTACGGCGCACTCTCTCTTTATCTCCATATGTACGGCGCCCTTTCCTTTGCAAGGCGCGCTTTCTATTTATATCCCTTTGGCGGCGCCTTTCGACTTATCTCCATTCTCATAGCACTGCCCCCTTCCTTTCCTATAAAAGCCCCCTTCTTTACACTGTACTGTAGAGACCAGCCACCCACCAATACATCTCTCATTTGGTTTGTCTATCACCCTCTGCAGTTCACCTGCCCACGTTCTGAGTCCTTCGTCGTCCCCGATCACCGTCGCTTCTGTGTCCTTCGTCGTCCCCGATCACTGTCGTTCTCGCCCTCGCCGTCGCCATCGCCTACGCTTGTCCTCCGTCGCCTCCGTCTAGACCGCTCACACGTACCTGATTGGTATTGGGACGTTTGGACCACCTCGCACACCCACGTTCAGACTCTCGCTTGCTGAGTGTTGTTGTTCATTTGTTTGTTCAGCTCCGCTCGTAGGGCCCGAGTCAGCGTATCATATTGGAGCCCACCGCGAGGGGTTCTAAAATAGCTTCCAATCCATTCCGTGCGTTACGCGGAAACGAACTTCGTAACCTTCGCCAAGAAATTATAGCCGCGGGTTTTAACCCTGAAGATCCATCGCTTTTCAAACTCGTCCCGTACCACTTATCACACCACGCGAATATTGCCTCGCCTTCGCCTTCGCGTTCACCATCACCGCCGCTCTTACGCCCGGCAGATTTTATCGAACCACACACCATTCCCATTTCCATAATGGCCCAACCATCTATGCCCGCTCGTGGTGACCGTACGGCCCCCACGTTCGACTCGACCAACCCGCGCGAACTCCCACGCTTCTTTACCGACCTCGAATTTCACTTCACGCGTTGTGGCGTCACAGACCACGCCGAGAAGAAGTCCCACGCAACTCGTTTCCTCAGCTTCCGCGACCAGGATGCTTGGGAATCTCTTCCCGAGTTCACCACGGCGACCGTGTCCTATACGGAATTTAAGGCGGCTGCCTTGAAACTTTATCCTGGAACCGACGCAGACAAAAAGTATACTTTAGCAGATCTGGATGTTCTTGTTGGCGCCTACGCGCGCACGGGAATACACACGAAAGGCGATTTTAGCGAATTTTATCGTGACTTTTCCACGATCTCCGTGTACCTTATCAAGCAAGGCCGACTTGCTCCGTGCGAGCAGACTCGTTCCTTCAAGCGTGCGATGCAGCCAGAGACCCTGTGGGAGCGCATTGATCGCCGCCTTCAGGTGAAGCAGCCCGACATCGGACCGGAGGACGCACATAATTTGGCAGACTTAAAAGAAGCTGCAGATTTTGTCCTTCAGGGAACATCCATAAAACCAACCTCTCCTCTCGAATATTCATCGCCCGCGGCAACCCAGATTAAATCTGAGCCCGAAGTTGCGGTATTGGCCAGCACCTTCACCAAATTCATCGAGTTTATTAGCCAAAATCCGGGAGTCCTCGCTGCAGCGAATACTCAGACCCAAAGCCAATCATACCCTCCTCGACACACGAATACTCGCCCGGATGGTTGCACCTATTGCAACGGGCCGCATTATATTGCGAATTGCGAAGCCGTCACTGCGGATAGCCAAACGGGCATCTGTAAACGCGACATTAATGGACGAGTTGTCCTTCCCTCCGGCGCATTCGTTCCGCGGCACGTTCCAGGTCATAACCTGCGCGAGCGCATCCAGGAATGGCACCGCCAGAACCCCGGCCAGGTTGCTGCAGCACAAATGATGCTGGACACCTACCAAAATTCTACCTTCCAACAGACTTCGAATCGCCTCTCAATTGAGGAACGTCAGGCTTGTTTGGACCAAGAGAATGAAGCCTTGGAAAAGTTGCGCCAGGCTCAATATATTCAGACTCGAGCACAGGCCCGCCGTGTCGCCGAGACTGGTGGCCATGTTGAAGAACCAGAGCAGCCGATTCGGCGAGTACTCCCGCGCCCTCGCTCCCCAATCGCACCTGCACATATTGCTGCGCCTCCGCCTCGAGTTCCCGTTGCTCCCCCTATCCAGCGCAGGCAGGAGCACCCGTACGCGAACGTACGCGATGCCGCTTATGCCGAACCCCGTGGCCGTAATTTCGGAGTACCAGCGCCGCCGATGCCTGCCGCAAAGCGCCATGAGCCTGCCTATCGCAGTACCGCCCCGGTTGTTGATAATAAAATTGCTGCAAGCGTTTTTGACCGCTCGATGGATGCACCAGTTACGCTTTCGCAGCGTGAATTGCTCTCCATTGCTCCCGACCTTCGAAACCAGTACAAAGAAGTGACCACGAGCCGTCGCGTTGCGTCAGAAGCACAGCCAGGACCCACACAAGCCCAGTTCTTCAATAATATTGATGAAAACCCGCTCCCGTTCAGCGCTGAACCTACCGTTGAATTCAAAGAACACACGGCCGAACCTATAAATGTTGCAACCTTTGGCACGTTCACGAGCAGCATGCCCACTACATTTGAGCAAACTGTTGAACAGGACCTTCCTCGCGACGCCCTTGTGGCTAACGACGAATTTGCAACCCTATATGATGCTGGTATACTCCCCGACGCCGGCGAACTTCATGTTGCCGAAGACTCTTCCGCGATCCGCTCAGTTTTACCTATCGTGGATAACCAGCGCCGCGTCGAGTGCATTTACGACACAGGTTCTCAAATTGTTGCTATGTCCGAGGCAGTTTGCAACGACTTGCAGCTCCCATATAATCCCCGTATTACAATTAACATGGAATCCGCGAACGGTACCGTTACTCCGTCCCTCGGCCTCGCTCGCAATGTCCCGTTCAAATTCGGCGAAATTACACTTTACCTTCAAGTTCACATTGTTCGCGCACCCGCCTATGATATTCTCCTCGGCCGCCCATTCGATAAATTAACCGAGTCCAGAGTAAATAACTCCGCCAACGGCGACCAGACAATTACGATCTGTGACCGCAATAGCGGCATGGAATTGACTATTCCTACGGTTCCGCGTGGCCGGACCCGGCAGCCTTTGCCGCAGGATTTTTGCGCCTCGAGGAATTGATCCCTGATCAAGGAGAAGTCGCCCTTGTCATAATTCCGCACTCTAGCGCCCCCGGAAGATTTATCATTGAAGCATACTCGGTTCTCGCATCGGACTATCCCCACGAACAACTTCAACAAGCTTACCTGTCAGCTTGCTCGGAGTTGCCTTCTCCCGACCCTATTACTCCTACGTGCACCCTTGTTCAACCCGTGGTACCGCCGCGCAGTCGTGATTCAACTCGCGCTGCTTATACCAACTTTGTTTCCTCGCCTCCGCTGGCAACATATGCCAAGAAGAAATATAAACCAGTCGCACAGAAAGTCAGGCCTGTCCTTGGCAGTTTACCTGAAAAATTCCGCATTGTCCGCAATATTCGTGGTGATCCCTTGGCACATATGCCTATTCTCTCACCCAATCCACCACCATTCTTTCCAACTGGACGTTATACTTCCGAATGCCGTGATATTATTGATCGCGCTCACACCGGAGATTTCTTATGGCCCGCCGAACGCGCTTTCATGCACTACTTCATGTGTCTTCATAATAGAGGTTTTGCCTGGAATGATTCCCAACGAGGAAAATTCCGCGAGGACTTCTTCCCACCCGTTGAGATACCCGTTATTCCGCACACGCCTTGGGTTCAACGGAATATTCCTATCCCACCCGGCATTTACGATGAAGTTTGCCGATTAATCCGAGCAAAAATTGCTGCTGGCGTGTACGAGCCCTCGAATTCGTCATACCGCTCTCGTTGGTTCTGTGTGCTCAAGAAAGACGCTACCAGTCTTCGCATCGTTCACGCACTCGAAGCGCTGAATGCCGTTACCATTCAACACAGCGGAGTTACCCCTTTACTCAACCAGGTTGCAGAACAATTCGCCGGTCGCGCCTGTGGCGGAATGCTCGACTTATATGTTGGCTACGATGAACGCGTCATCGCGGAATCATCGCGGAATCTTCGCGCGACTACACCACGTTCCAAACACCATACGGCGCCCTTCGACTTGTCACCCTTCCGATGGGTTGGACAAATTCCGTGCCAATTTTCCACGACGATGTCACACACATACTGCAGGCCGAAATTCCACACCATACAATCCCTGTCATCGATGATTGTCCCGTGCGCGGTCCTGCTTCGCGCTACCAGGACTCCAACGGAAATTACGAGACTATCCCCGAGAACACCGGTATTCGCCGTTTCGTCTGGGAGCATTTCCAAGTTCTGAACCGCATCATTACGCGCATGATATATTGTCGAGGCACCTTCTCAGGTCCCAAGGCCATTTTATGTTGGCACACAATCACCGTTCTTGGCCATGTTTGCACCTTCGAAGGCCGCGTTCCCGACCAATCCCACATCGCGAAAATACTGAACTGGGGACCATGCAAAGATTTATCTGAAGTCCGCGCATTCCTTGGAACCATCGGAGTTGTACGGATATTCATCTACAACTTTGCACATCGCGCCCACGCTCTTGTTCTCCTCACACGTAAAGATGTACCCTTCGTTTTTGGTTCGCCGCAAATCGAGGCACAAGAAGACTTGAAGTATGCGCTGGTAAACTCACCCGCACTCCGACCCATCGATTATGCCTCACGCGCACCGTGTATTCTCTCCGTGGACACCTCTTCGCTCGCTGTTGGATTCCTCCTTGCCCAATGTGACATTGAGGATTTATCGCGCCGATATTACGCGCGTTTCGGTTCAATCACGCTCAATGAGCGCGAAGCACGATTTTCCCAGGCTAAACTCGAGCTTTACGGACTCTACCGTGCACTTCGCGCTTGGAAGATTCATTTAATCGGAGTTCGGAATATTGTAGTGGAAGTCGACGCACGCTACATTAAAGGCATGCTTGCCAATCCAGATCTCGCACCAGGCGCCAGCATGAATCGTTGGATCCTCGCCATTCTGACCTTCCACTTCACCCTTGTCCACGTACCCGGAGTTTCGCACCGCCCCGATGGGCTTTCGCGCCGTAACCCTCAGCCTGGAGACGAACCCGAACCAGAGGACAACTTTGATGACTGGATCGACCAGGTTCACGGCTTCATGCACTTCATAAACGACTCGCCGCACGTTGCACGCCCGCAGAAGACCATTGCGACTTTATCCGCTGAGATCGTCCCTGACGACGAGTTGGCACCCGAATCCCTTTCATATGACAATGTCCCGCGCTCGGAGAACGCGCAGCTCGCCGATGCCCGTGTAGACCGAGTTCGACTCTGGCACGAGACACTTCAGCACCCTCGAGACATGAAAGACGCAGATTATCAAGCCTTCGTCCGATATTGCCAGGAGTTTTACATCACCGATAATCAACTTTGGCGTAAGGACCCGCAACAGCGCCATAAACTCGTTGTCATTCAATCGCGCCGGTTATTTATTTTGCGCTCCGCACACGATGATGTCGGACACCGTGGTTTTTACGCGACGCGTGGTCTCCTCAGCGAACGATTCTGGTGGCCGTACATGGCCCACGATATCACCTGGTGGATTCATACTTGTCACCTCTGCCAAATCCGACAGATGCAACAAGTTCGTATTCCTCCCACGGTGGCAGTCCCCGCGCCATTATTCTCCAAAGTTTACATGGATACCATGCATATGCCGTTGAGCGGTGGCTACAAGTACATCGTTCAAGGGCGCTGTTCAATGATCCATTACCCCGAATTTCGCATGTTGCACAAGGAGAATGCCAAAGCGCTCGGTGATTGGATTTTCGAGGATTTATTGTGTCGTTGGGGCACACTGGTCGAAGTCGTCACGGATAATGGTACCCCCTTCGTGAAAGCGCTAGCTTACCTCGAGAAGAAGTATCATGTGAAGCACATTCGCATTTCCGGCTATAACTCCCAGGCCAACGGCATCGTTGAGCGCCCGCATTTGGACATTCGGAACAGTATATTCAAGGCCTGCGACGGAGTCCAAAAAAAATGGCACACCGTTACATTCTCCGTATTTTGGGCCGACCGCATCACCATTCGTAGACGTATGGGCTGCTCCCCTTACTTTGCAGCAACCGGAACGCATCCATTAATCCCTCTCGACATCTCTGAAGCAACATATCTGCTTCCTCCGCCCGATTCGGTTCTCAGCACTGAGGATTTAATTGCTCAGCGCGCCATAGCACTGCAGAAACGTCGAGAGCACCTCACTCTCCTTCATTCCAACGTCTACACTGCGAGACTTCGAGCCGCCATTAAATTCGAGCAGGACCACGCTGCAACACTACACAACTACAACTTCCAGCGTGGAGACTTAGTTCTCATGCGAAACACCGCCATCGAAAAGTCACTCAGCAAGAAGATGCGTAAACGGTACCTCGGCCCGCTCATCGTTATTTCACGCAACCTTGGTGGCGCATACATTTTATGCGAACTCGACGGTTCTGTTTTCCACCGACCAATCGCTGCCTTCCGAGTTATCCCATATTTTGCCCGCCAGAGCATTCCTTTACCGCCATTAGAGGAACTCCTCGATATCTCGACCGAACGCCTTCGCGAAATGGAACAGAGTACACTTGTGGACCCTGAGGACGACGACATAGAGCCATAGAACCCGCGGTTTCAATCTCAGTTGGGAGGAACAAACACTATTCGATTTCGGCTGCCTGAGGACAGTCAGTTTTTCAGTTGGGAGGAGATGATGTGCACCAGCTCGCGCTGGGCGCGTACACACACCATTACGGCAACACTGCTACCGATACAGCGCCTTATTCCCCGGCGCACAATTCCCAGCGCCTTTCCCACGGTTCATTAAAGTTGATCACGCCTTTTTACTTTGCGCCTTTACGCGGCGCCTTTTCTATTTATATCTGTAGGTACGGCGCACTCTCTCTTTATCTCCATATGTACGGCGCCCTTTCCTTTGCAAGGCGCGCTTTCTATTTATATCCCTTTGGCGGCGCCTTTCGACTTATCTCCATTCTCATAGCACTGCCCCCTTCCTTTCCTATAAAAGCCCCCTTCTTTACACTGTACTGTAGAGACCAGCCACCCACCAATACATCTCTCATTTGGTTTGTCTATCACCCTCTGCAGTTCACCTGCCCACGTTCTGAGTCCTTCGTCGTCCCCGATCACCGTCGCTTCTGTGTCCTTCGTCGTCCCCGATCACTGTCGTTCTCGCCCTCGCCGTCGCCATCGCCTACGCTTGTCCTCCGTCGCCTCCGTCTAGACCGCTCACACGTACCTGATTGGTATTGGGACGTTTGGACCACCTCGCACACCCACGTTCAGACTCTCGCTTGCTGAGTGTTGTTGTTCATTTGTTTGTTCAGCTCCGCTCGTAGGGCCCGAGTCAGCGTATCAATGAGAACCAAAACGACGGCAAGGGAGGAGGAAACAAGTTGGAAGCAAGAGCAGAAAATTGTCTGATGTCATCTATGATGGATGATGGCGGGTCATATCGCCGAGAAAGAAATGAGCGCCAGTTTAGTGCCATTCGGGATTAACTCGGAGGTTGCGGAATTCTTTTTGGAGAGGCAGCTTGCCGCAAAATGAAGGCGAATTTACAAGGTGCCCCACCCGCGCACACTTGGTCGATTGATTTTTAGAATGATTTTTAGAATGATTTCGAACCACTTCAAGTTCGAGTTGGAAAATGAGTTCAACCAATTTAACCTCAATTCCAGCCGTAACGAGACCCGTGGCAGACGGTCTGCACCTGTACTCTGTTCGAAATTCATTCCGTAGTTTACAGCAGGTACCTGTTCGATTCGGGTTTGGGGTCATTCAATGTTCACCTTGTGTCTCTTTTTTCCTTCCCCAGAAAGTTCAACCCAACTTTTACACACCGGCGGGAGGCAGAATAAATGCCCAAGCGGTAGCTCTCTGCCACTCATGACTTGTCATATCAATTCCTTCGAGTGCTTGCAAATTTCCAATCACTTCAACTTTGGTTACAAAAACGTGTTCAACCAATCCAACCTCAAATCCAACCCTAACAAGACCCGTAGCGGGAGATCCGCACCTGCACATCCTATTTGAGGTGTGGTCCGCAATGTACAGCAGTCCGTTCGATTCGGGTTTGGGTCATATGTAGCTCGGGCCTCTTTTTCTTCTTCTCTCGACACAAAATTAGTGCAACTATTCGAGTTCAAAGTAAAGGAGAGGAAGGCCGGTAGCGGAAGGTCCGCGCCTACTCTCACTGCTTGTTTTCTGAGTTCGCCGCAGGCACCGTTCGATTCGGGGTCGGGTCGTGAGTGGCATATGATTATCTTTTTCATTAATACTGACTTTCCTGCTTCAAAAATCAACTCATCTTAGAGGGGATGCAAGTAGGGAGAAAGAGACCCGTAGCGGATGGCCCGCACCTGCCCTCAGTGACCTTGTGCGAAGGCGTAATAAATTCTGCCGCAGGCACCCGTTCGATTCGGGTTTGGGTCGTCCTTTGGAAAGGCCTCTTTTTCTTCTTCTCTCGACACAAAAACTAGTGCACCTATCCGAGTTCAAAGTAGAGGAGAGGAAGACCCGTAGCGGAAGGTCCGCGCCTACTCGCACTGCTTGTTTCCTGACTTCGCTGCAGGCACCGTTCGATTCGGGGTCGGGTCGTGGGTGGCATATGATATTATTTTTTCGTTGACTTTTCTGCTTCAGAAATCAACCCATCTTAGAGGGGATGTAAGCAAGGGAGAACAAGACCCGTATCGGATGGCCCGCAGCTGCGCTCAGTGACCTTGTTCTAAGGGGTAATAAATTCTGCTGCAGACACCCGTTTGATTCGGGAGCGGGTCGTGCAGGCGAACACTTTGCTTTTTCATGCTATATATATTTTTTCCGAGGGTGGCCAGAGTCGGTGCAGGAAAGGTATGAAAGAGAAAGAGTAGTGGGTGGGCTTTCAAGTTCATGCAGAAAGGTGAGGCAGATTCCGTTCGAGTTTCGGCCACAAGAAGTTGACGACCGTGGGGGGTTTTGGAAGTTCTGTGAGGATCGCAGTCGCCGGGCACATCGAGTCGAAGCTAATTGGTGTCTGTAGTTGAGCACCAGGAGTACAATTGTTTATTTCTACGGCTGAATAAGTCTGCAAATCAAATGTGGCAATCAGAAACAACGCCATTGCTTCTCAGTACGCTGACGCATTTTACAATTTCCCTTCCTTTGCCAGCTCCCTGATAACGCTGAGCGTCTTCTCGAAGCCGTTTGCCGACATCGCATTGAGCTCTTGAGCGCTCGGCTTCGGCTTGTCGGGTGCAACTCCGGGAACTAAATCGCCTGCGTCAGCGGCAATGTAACAAATCCAAGTGGTTTTGTGCGTACTTCCATTTGCAGTGCTGATCGTGAGGAAAAGCTCGTCTGCGGGCCCGTAGGAAATCATATTCGTGACACGCCAGCCTATGGACATCTCGGCGTACACCTTCTCGCGGCGTTAGCATACGGTCAAAGACGGATAAATATGGCACGCACAACGGTAGGGGCATGTAATTCCATGTGCTCCGTGATGACGGCTCCATTGTCCAGCGTCGAGTCGCGTTCGAACTGCGGTTGGTAATAATTGAGTCCTGGAAATGTACTGCTTTGGGAAAGGGCGCACCTTGTTACCTTCGTCCGACTTCATATTGGTTCCAGTGATCATAGGAAAGAAGACCTGGGGCAACTCAGCAAGTTTAGGAGACCGAAACGTAGTAAACGCACAGTGGGGTTGCGAGCTTTGTACTCAAGACCTTTCCACAGTTGCTCCTCAGTCAGGATGGGTGTCGCGCCTGGCGGGTTGACCGGGCGCGTGGCTGCGAATGAGTAGGCCATTGTGGTTATAAGTGGGAGAGGTCTGACACTGTCTCCGGGCTTTATAAACTCGGCACTTTGATGCGTGATGTCATTGACTTGGAAATTTCAAATCCACCTGCTGTACTTACAGTTGACGTTGAGGGCCTGAGGCCGCCCAAAGGAAAGGGTTAGATGAAGTAGACTCATTCCTTAACGTGGAGGCGACATGGAGGTATGAAACGGCGGCCCGCACCCTACCGACGGTTCAAATTCTGAGGCTGTGTTGGCCGACGGATCACCATCACGGCAGGCCGGGCCGCACTTCAAATTCTTTGAACGTTTTCTCTCTCCTTCCACGATTATCCGCCGTCGCTGCCTGCAAGATGATTCAGACATATACCTCAAGCAGAGTTGGTGCACTAGCTCCTCGGTAAAACCACTGGCCAGTCGCT
This sequence comes from Mycena metata, assembly GCA_029378385.1. NCBI lineage: Eukaryota > Fungi > Basidiomycota > Agaricomycetes > Agaricales > Mycenaceae > Mycena > Mycena metata. The sequence continues at coordinate 157,293 of JARKIB010000012.1, forward strand.
GCGACCAGTGGGACAGATATGAGGTCGGTCACGGCGTTGGTGCACACAGACGCCCAAGGCGTTTTGCGTACACAGACGCCCATAGACCTCTTCGTCACCCCAACTACCTCTTGCCGCCCCACAACTACCTAAAAACATGGGTGTGATTTGGGTTCTCATGACATCTCTGACGGTGGAATCGTGTCCTCCGCGGCCAACTGCAGTCCCGATTTGAGCGGGAAGGTTCATCGTCACAGGTACTTAGTTTTTTTCTCAGGATCCGAGCCGTTTCTGTCCCATTAACCGGAGGATTCAAAGGTGGAAATTCGGGAATCGGTTTTGAGACTGTCCAGGTCAGCGCTCGCTGGAACCGAGTTTCTTTGCATTGAAATACTTTGCCAGGAATTGTTTGCCCATTGTGTATATATGGTAGGGACTCCGTCTTGCTTCCTCTACTTGCTAATTACACTTGTCGTAGGCTTCCCGCAGTCGCTCCAAGACCGAAGAGGCTATTGTGTCCATCACCTTGAAGGACACCGGAAAATCTCCGATATTCCTTGAGCTTGACCTGGGTGACCTGGTTTCCGTTCAAGCAGCGGCTCGGATTCTCCTCGAGTCAGATTTTTTCTTTCTAATTGCGCAACATCTGACTGCCATTACAGGAAGGAAACGCGTCTTGACGTTTCATACAACTCCGAATGAACGCTCCATTAATTATCCCGCTAAAATACTCGCATTGACTCCGGGAACAGAGGAATTATGATTCCGCCTATCGAACAAATCACTCAGCAGGGTTAGGACCTGCAGTTCGGTCTGGTACTTATTGGGTTCGTCGTTATCGTGTTCCGTTTCTCTATCATCAGCAAAATAAACCCATGCACCCAAGACAAGATCCTGTTATTCAGCGTCTGGTCGTCGTCGTCTCCTCTCGGGTTCATGGCCTCGCTGTGAAACCCGATAATTCGCACAGCCTCTCGTCGGTTTGAACGCAAAGTACTGACTGAACGAGGCTTACTCTGTCTACTAGAGCGATATCGTCAACTCGCATCAACTGGCATGATTCTATGCAGTCTTGTTCAATCTGAATCACTTGACAGTCGGTTGATGCGGTCCGGAAAACGTGTTCTTTGTGGTCAAAACAATCACAACGCGACTTGTCTTTGTCCCCCACGTCGCCGCTCTACCTCGAAATCGTCGACGCGATACTATTTGGAAATGCTCCCCGACGAGATTGTTTCTGAGATTGTCTCCCCCGCACTCAAAATCTCGGACGACCTGTTCTCAGACACCAACCGAACTTCCCCCTTCGCCGTCCCCTCCGAATCTACCTCCGCTATCTTAGTAGTCTGCAAGGCGTGGTTACGCGTCGCGACCCCCCTCTTGTACCACGTCGTCATTCTCCGCTCGAGGGCGCAGGCGCGCGCCCTTCAGAGGACCCTCCGCGACAATCCAGACTTTGGCAAATGGATTAAGAAGATACGCATTGAAGGAGGGTTTGGTCCCGCGATGGAGCTCATCCTCAAAACGGCCCCGAATATCACAGACATCTTCCTTTCGTTCAGTATACACGCATCGGACTCTACGACTGGTCTAGTTCTCGGACTGCCGCACATCGACCCTACGCGGTTGATTATCTGGGAGGGAATTCCACTGAGGAACAAGCATGTGAGGAACCTGGTCCAGAGCGTGGAGGACTGCGCGCTGGGATGGAAAAAGATAGTATGTGGTTCATCTTTGTTTGCTTCGAGGATGGTCCTCATAAAGGTCGCAGACTTCGCTCAGCCTCCCTTACGTTCCGCTCTTCAATTCCGAGCGTCTCAACCTCGCCACAATCCTTTGCACCGGCCCCAACGTCAAGGAAATATCGTTCCCAGATCTCGGGGATTTCGAGGAGGATCTTCCGCTGATCAAGAAGTTCGCGAGCGTCTCAAAACTCGAGGCAATCGTGCTCCAGAGGTACTGGGCATGTATACCATGGTGGGCCGCTGAAGATCCTGTACTTGCACCTCTCGTACGTTTGAAAGTCCGACCGTGAGTTTTTTGTTTTTTTTCTACGCTTTTAATGCACCTAGGTACCTCACACCGTTTAGGGAACCGACTGAGGAGGAAGACGATCTACCCACCATCCTTCCCTCTGACCCGTCTTTTCGACCGTTGGAATCGACCCCGCAGGAAATCGCCGACCGCATATGGTCGCGCATCCTTGGGTTCGCGACGCTGCCACCCGGGAATCCGACCGTCAGAGTGATCTGGGATGACGACGTGCATTACAGCCGCCTTGACCTGATCCTTGTATCCAAAATGTTCCATGTAAGTCCTTCCACCGATACGGCGCTATGTTATCCTAAGCAACTGACGGTTCTAGCGTATCGCACTCCCTCATCTATATCGCTGCGTTGCATTAACCCTAGATGATCACACCCGTCGCTTGGCTGAGAAGGTGACCTCGACACCTGCCCTTGGCCAGCATATCCGCGAAATAGCAGTTTACGGTCACCAATCTGAGGACGACGATAATGTCGGTGTTCCTACGGCCGAGCTGGCTTGCATTTTGCGTCATACGCCGAACCTCACACGGCTCGGCAGGGATGATTACCTTTGGGACCCAGCGATGATACCAGTCCTGGAGTGGTCGGTGCTGGAGGTATTGGGGGAAGTGGCTGGCGACACAGTTAAAGAACTCGAGGGCTACAAATTCGCTCCCGCGCCGGATGAGACCAGGCCCAATTCCCCCGGGATTTTTGCACGTCTCACATCGCTGCGCCGGCTGACTTGGGCATGTACTGCAGCATCGACGATACCGTTCTTCAACGAAGGGGAGATGCCCAAGCATGGACTCCCCGCCTTGGAGTTTCTGCGCGTGGAATCCTCCGTGGGACTGAGTGATTTGGGGGAAATGGAGTACAGTTTCATTCCTTTCTCGCGAGCGTCAGGGCTAATGAGCGATATCACAGCCTTCCCAATCTCCGTCGTCTTGAACTCAAGTTGCATCTCTTCCAGGATCCCAGCTTCCTGCAGAAGCATGGTCACAAGATCGAGGAACTGACGATCAAAGGAGTCGTGTTCTCGAGCCACTCCGTATTGGCTCTCTGTCCGCATTTGAATCAACTCTTCTGCTCTTTGCCGGCGGATGCAGAAGTACGTCGTGCTGAAACGCCTACCTCGGACTCATTTAATACCACCAGAGCTTTGGCACCAACAGATTGCCTGCAGGCTTTCAACACACCAAACTAAAGAAGATGATTATACGAAAGCAAGAGTCGTGAGTACTTTGGTCTCTTGTAGTGGCATCTGTGATAATATTTTAACCAGCTCAAGGAAAGCCCAAGATGAGAAGGCCTGGAGGCGACTCTTTGATGGATTGGATCTCACATGCGTCCCCGCACTGCGTGAGATCCAAATCTCTAATATACACCAGTGGCCCAAGACCGAGTGAGTCTGCAATGTACATTTATTTACCTCCATCATTCACGTTCAATTTAGCCATGAAATCACGAAGAGTCTCTGGGTGAAGCTAGCGGAGCAACTGTTAGAGCGGGGAGTGAATCTTACGGACCTCAACGGTAATCTTTGGCGTCCTCGCCTGAGAGCATCTCAAATCAGACGCTGAGCGCCAACTGGGCGCGAATTTTTTGTACCTGAATAAATATTACTCGGTTCCAAATTTATGCTTGTCCGTTACAAACACTTCCTCCGTCTGAATTTTATTCACGTACAGCCAGGGCGCAAAGAAGCGACGATTGTGAACATTAAACAGCATGCGTGGGAAAGAACCTTAAGCGGATCAAGTCGGATCAACTGAAAGACCCTTCTTCTTTCGAACCACCATGTCGCACCATCTTGAGGAGGCTCCTGGTCCCTCTAACTCCGTGGCTTCTTCCATTTCTACACTAGTTGACTCTGTTATCCAGCCTGACAGTACTGCAGGCTCTGACTCAAGCCGCTCGGATTTGTTTAGTCGTGTGCAGACCGTCCTCATAACCTATCTCACGTCGTCCCCGTTGTACAAAATTCTTCTGGCTTCCATCGAGCTATCTTCCGCTTCGCACGGCCATGTCACACTCAAGCTCGTTGTGCTTCCTATCCATGTTAACTCGAAAGCCGGTGAATTTTTGCATCCTCCATTCGATCTCTTGTTCGATTTTAATTCTGTCTGATACTTGTTTTCACAGTCCTTCACGGTTCGGTCTCCGCGACGCTTGTAGACCTCGTTGGGGGGCTTGCCGTTACCTCCACCGGAAGTCCCAAGACCGGAGTCTCAACGGACATGCATGTCTCTTTCGTTGGCACCGCACGCGAAGGCGATACTCTGTGGATCGATGGGATTGCGGAACGGGTTGGCGCGACCCTCGCGTTTACCCGTGTTCGAATCGAAAAGGAGATAGTAGCGGAGGGAGGGGCAGAGCGAGCATTGGTCGCAACGGGGAGTCACACCAAATATGTGAGATGATCGTAGTAGGTGACCATTTTGCTTGGTCTAACGACATTAAATGAACCCAATGCCCAGGTATACAGTATGTACACCAAAGTTCACCAGCCACATCATGAAAGTGAAAGTGGCACTATCTGGTTAGTGTTTACCTATTATTTCGTGGTTAGTCACACCCGGCGTATGAGGAACATTTAGGACGAACATAAGATGTGTTCAGCTGGGTGACGTCCGAGACGCCCATAAGCTGCATGCTGGTGGCCATCTCTTGTCCGAAGAGCTCGATCAAGCGCGAGACCCCCGCTTCGCCCCAAATGTTGGCGAACATGGGACTGCGAAAAGAACATCAACCATCGGACTGAGGTGGATTCAAATTTCAGGACGCCTACGGTCTGCCCAACCCCACCGCACGCGCGCCGAGCGCCAGCAAAATCAAAGCATCCGTCCCACGGCGCACCCCGCCGTCCGCATAGACCTCCATCCCGGAAAAGACCTCCGGGGCGTTCTTTCGGATATCCATGAGGACTTCGACGGAAGTAGGGGCGCCGTCGAGGACGCGGCCACCGTGGTTCGAGACGTAAATTGCGGGGAAGCCGAGGTGGAGGCATGTGAGCGCGTCTTGCCAGGTCTTGATACCCTTGGGCACGATTGGGAGCGTAGTGAGATTTCGGAAGGCAGCAAGGGAGTTAAGCTGGCAGGGGGCAATTAGTGAAGTATCATGATAGGACAGAGGGCAGGGGCTCACGTCGAAGTTCGCCGCATGGCCGGTGCTGCGAGAAGCGCTTAGTAGCTTTAGGGGAAGGTGGGGGAGCCTTACTCTTCGCTAGCAGTGTACCTCATCGCGCGGGTTCTAATACCGTTGATACCGGTATTGTCGACGGTCAGGAAGATGGCCTTGAATCCAGCAGCCTTGATGCGGTCGAGCTCGTCGATGACCCGACCTGCAAGCACTTAGCTCTTGACCCATGACTACTGAGACGTGTGCATTTACTCGTGTTGGCCCAGATATATTCCTGATGGAACATTACTTGGCCCTCCAGCCCGGCCTTGGCGATTTTTTCGATAGAAAGGGTAGAGGATATGCTGGGCTGTTCGACGGTTCAACCAGAACCGGAGGGCGAGGCATAAAAGACACATACAACATAGAGAATGCCAGCCTTTCCAGCTGCTGATGCCAGCGACGCTTCAGCGGATTTATTTGCATGCCCAGCGTCGGCCGCAGGAGCAATGAAAAAGGGCTGAGAGAAATTGTATCCCAATATCGTCGTTCTCAAAAACAAATCAGGACGCGACGGGAGAGATGAACATTGGCATACGAAGTTTGGAGATTGCTGACATCTCGGAACCCAAATCCGTTTAGTCTGACCTTGCTGTATATTCCGAGGTTCGCCTGGTACGCTAGCGACCAAAAAAAAGAAAATTGAATGACGTCCGGGTGTGGAGGTCGACGACGTACTGTACTCGTTCAAAGCGCCAGTTCGGTATGAGGCTACGGCAATGAAGTTATTGCCGCGATCCAGCGCATAGACCATCGAACGGACCATAGTACTTCCCCGAGAGCACATTTTTCGCGGCCATCTGCATGTCGTTGAGATCCCAGATGTCTTCTAATGGTGGGAGAACCCCGGCCGTCCAGTTGGACGTGTCAAGCCCTGTATCGGGGAGTCCCTCTGTGTCGAGAGTAACGGCAAATACGTTGTGCCAGGACGCGCAGAGAAAAGAGAAAAGAAAGAGCGACAGCATGGTTGAAGAGAAGAGGAGGGGACGGGACGATAAGGGCGATTAGTCGCTAGAGCATTGAACTTAAGGGAAGGGAAGCCGACCATGTGGATAGTAGCATGCCACTTCGAGATGCCGCCGGGATGATCGCAACCGAAATCCACCCGCCTGCTTGCACTGCCGCACAAAACACATGCTGTTGACATGCCCGGTTGAACAAAATCACCAGCGCGCACATGGCGCACACTGGATGAAGATAGTCTCTACATACATAAAACTCAACAAATGGTATTTGATACATTATTCTTCTCTCAAGAGGTCATCAACTCTCTTGGACTGCACTCGTCCGTCAACATCGGATGGGTCTCTGGAAACAGGGGACGCACCAGTGCGCGCATGGGTCAGATAATCATCGTCCCAGTCGTCCCGCGATTGGGGTCCCATCCACACAGAGTCCAACGCAATATCCGTGCCGAGATACGGGGTAACAGTATTTTCGTGCATCGTGGCGAAATCCATATTCGTCGTGGTCCGCGTCGGCTTGCGGTGCCTCAGTCGCCGAATGTTTGGATTCCGCAGATTCAACATTAATCTGCTTATCACGACCGACGAGAGGCTAGAGAGGATGTGAGCCTAGAAGAAGAAGAGGTGGATGAACTTGCGCGTTGGTCATAGTTGTCATGCAGCCGCTCAAAATTGGCTACAGGGGTGAATTCAAGTAAAGGAACGAGGGACTTGGCGCGTACCCCAGACATGGTGTAGGTGCCAATGTTGATTGCGTTACTTGCGATCATTACACTGCAGGGAGATGAGCGCAAGGGTTAAGCAGCCAATGCGAACGAACCTGAAGTAGAGAGAACCTGATACAACATTATCATTGTTATTCAATAACGCTCGAACGGAACAAACCATCGCGAAATAGAACGCTGAATAGACTGCCAGTGCGCACGCCATGTTTCATTGCTTTGTATACCGTTAGAGAGAAGATCATGACATCGAAGACAAGCTCGCATTGAAGTTAGAAATGGAGGTGGAGAATCTGCGAGGAGAGGGCCTACCATGCCACCCCACGCGATTGCGTCACCTAACAGAATAAAAGGTCAGACTGGATCCGTCGTGAGATTTGACGACACACGTAGGTTACTTAGGAACGTCTTGGCGTAAGCGAGAATGTATGAAGAATCAGAGACGAAAAATCGTACGTCGCATGGGGAACTGGCGAAGGACATCCATATGCTTGTAACTGGGCGCTGAGCGTGTTCACATCCGACTCGGTCAGTATCACGGCCTGAATCTGTAGGTGAGCCGAGGATCAGCGAAAGGAATGAGGAGATAACACGGACGAGAGCAACGATGATGGCGGCGAGGGTGACACCAATCGTCAAGAACAGGATATATTTATTGCGCTCATACAGGGCATATGTCCGCATGATGAGCATGACTTGAGCGGTCTCAGCTTTTATCCACAAGAACAAGAGAAGACGCACCAGAAACCAGTATCTGTGACAGTAGTGCAAAGTAGGTGTGGTATTGCGAAAACGCATGGCACCTGGATACACTGAATGAGCCTCGAGGGAGTATCTGGGCAGCGGACGATACCCACAGCTACAAGATTAGAACGATTAAGCGGTGAATGTCGGTAAATAGAGGTTGGACGCACCGCCGTCTTCGTGGGGTCATTTGTGGTCATGAAATATTCGGTGACTATGGGCACCGTGCCAAAAAGCGCAGAATAACGGTTCAAGTAGAAGAGGGCCGTCCCCCATGTCAATGTTGTGCCCCAAAACCTCGCAACCTCCTGCTTCACAGTCAAGGCGTAATCATACACCACAATCGCTGATAGGATGTATAGGTATGAGAATATCTGAACAAAAGCACGACGTGTTGACTCACTATACGGGATAAGAATGAGGTAGCGGGTGATTTCACTGAGCGAAAAAATTGTAAGCTGCCGTTGAGTACAGGGCAAGGGAATAGACGACGAACAATTGGTTTTGGATAGCAGCGTTGGAGAGATTTTCTGTCATCCAGCGCGCCTTATATCTACGATATTAGGACATTCGATTGAGGGTGGAGGAGGGAGAAAGGTGGGTTCCGCTATGCGCCCGAACGCGGGTGAGAGTCGTCTTCCCCATTTATAAATCCTTGATAGTTGCGATCAACGGGCCTCGGAGTTCCTCGCATTCTACCAACATTCTATGTACAGGAAAAGGGGTTCAATTCAAATTCAAAGGTCTTCCCTCGCAACCACTCCAATTGTGGGACCGCGTCAGTGACCGGGACAAAGTTTGAAAGTCAAACGGTTTGTCATCGGCAACGCCCGACAAACAGATTTCGCTTACTTACCTCCTTTTGAGCTCAAATTACCAAGGACTCGGGAACTTCGAGCCTTGTTCGAGCCACGTTCGGATCGCAGGATTCAAGCCCGGCTGCCCGGGCTCGCTTGTCCATATAGATTCCTCCAGAATCTGATTCAGGTAGACGTGTATATTGCTTCTGCGCATATCATTTTTCGACACAACTTGAAGGGCAAAGTGAAGTTGAACAAATCAGACGTCTTTCGTGAACCAAACCTCCGCCCGTTCCTGAACAGTGGCTCCAGGAAGTACCACCATTTCTCCGTCTACTCCCGCTATTCCAATCGGCGAAAAGCCTATATCCTTCCCCTTGACCTCAAATTCAGCTCGAGATTCCAAAACTTCCCATACCCACGCGTGTTCGGAAATCCCCGAACCACTAGGCTACGACCCAAAAATCAGCTGATCAAAAGAGTTGAGAAAAATTCTGGTCTTACGTAGCTAAACAGGGCAGTCAAGTTGAACGTGTTTCCAGAATAATGCGCGAGCCGCATGTAGTTCGCCAGAGGCGCGTCCCATCGAGCGATGAGCGTGGGCACCGCAGGATCGATAACACCCGGGAGCTCAGAGAGGTTGAGCGTAGGGCATACACTGCCCGTCGTCTTGTTCTCCCAAAAGAGGCAGAAATCGAGCTTGGCGTATGCGGCGTTTTCGTACGCCCCGGCGAGCGCAGAATACGCGACGGACGGCGGTTTGGCTGTGTCAGGTCGGGGGATGGAGGGGTGCGGTGCGTCTTTCTTAGCTTGCGCTCTATACCTGTGCCAGAGATTCAACAACGAGTTATAAAGAGGTCTCAAGAACTTGAATCGCACCGCGCAGGCCAGTCAATGGGCTCAAGTTGGAATACCTCGTCGATAATTCGGTACTTGACTGATTCCACGATCGCGGCTCCAATCTCTTCCTCGTTAGATAGGACAGCAACACCCAGATTTTGGGAAGGAAATCGAGTAACTTGACTTCTGAAGGCTGCGTAAGATCGAGTTAGTACAAGAATGTGGAAAATAAGATTCCTGGCACCCGGAACGGAACCGCCGTGCTAGGTTTAAACATTACTCAGATCGAACGTTGCAGTACATGGCGAAGCTGACCTCAATTTTCTCTAGGAGAAAATGTTCAGAAATCACGGGCATCCTGGGGTACTATAGCACTGACCGAAACCTCGATACGTACCCCGTCGTTGGCCACCACCATATACGACGGGGGACAGCTCGGGATAGGGGCTTTGAACACATTCAGGATGGAAAATTCCCACTGGCAAGAGAGAAAAGGCCTACGCAATCGGCGTATTCACTGTGACTCCGGTAGCCGCTTTCCGGACTACTTCAGGAGGGATGACGGTTTCTCCGAACTGGTTCTTGCCCTCCTGAAGGAGCATCTTGAGCCACGTCGCCTTGGAACAGAGAATATTGAGCATCGCCTTATTTAGTTTTGGAAAAAAGGGAAATACCATCCCATACGCGCTTGAGATGACTCCGCCTGGTCCAGACACGGCTGTATGATGTCAATTCATCCCCGGACGATGGTCAAACAATTGCAAGTCACCGTGACCCTTCGTGCTCCGGTCAAAGTACGGTAGCGTCCGAACAGTACCCCGAGCGAATGGATCTCCGCTCGGGTCGATGTCCTGCCTCAAAAATCCATCGGCCAATCTCCCCGTTTTGACGGCATCCGCGTAGAAGAAAAAAGTCGAAGTGGCCATGCCCAGGGGTCCAAGAATATTATCTTGCACATATTTTTCGTACGAGACGTTGAGGATGGCGTGGGGGAGATGGGAGAGAACGGTGTACATGTGGTTGTTGTATTGAAACTGCTCCCTGAACCCGGCGGAGGGCCGATTATATTGCAAGCGTGAAATCTAGGACCTCGTTAGGGCGTTGCAACAGCAGCTTAAATAGAAAAGGCTTTTAACTCACGACGTCCTGGGGAGCAGTATCGATCACGGCCATGAAATCATGCGAGGCAACCCCAGTACGATGGCTCATGAGGTCAACAATGCTACTTTCACAACTCGCGACAGGATCCATTAATTTCCATTCCGGAATAATCGACGCAATCTTCGAAGTCCAGGAGATCCGCGGCGTAAGCGTTTCGTTCGAAATCAAGAGCCCAGTGGCAAAAATGTCGAAAAGCTGAAAAGCCCTTTCCGACGTTAGCTAAATTCGATTTCGAGAGTAACAGTGCCCCCGACCTTGGAATTGGAACCAATGGCAAAGAGTGTACCGGCGGTAACCAGCTCTCCACCAACTGTCGCGTTACCATATCCTCTGCTTTCCAAGTGCCAAATTCCCTCGGCCGTTTTGTGGACTACTGCGACTCCAACACCGCCAGGTGTCTTGAACTCGTGCAATATGTCCCAAATGGCTGCGTCTAAACGCGGAGTGAGGATGGGCGTCGCGGTATCTTGGGAAAGGGGCTGCTGTGAGGCTTGACCTCCGGCCACCAGTGAGAGCAAGGCTGGGAACACCGACAACAACATGGGGCGCAGCTGAAGGGGATGAGTCAGTACTTGATGGGCATCAAATCAACGGAGGTTGATTTCCGGCCCGTCCAGGCATCTTCTTGCTTGAGTCGAGAAAAATGGGAGCCTATATATTTTGTTTGGTCTTACGCCTTTTACAGAAATGCGCCGCTGACAGGCCCGAGGCCTAACTGTACGCCCTCAATGTTTGAATCCCTCCCCACCCCGAACGGCTGCTCTCGCCGATATGTTGGCCGTCCCTACTGGGACCTGCTTTAGTCTGTTAGAGTGCAAGGACAAGGCGGCCACACTGGACGTATCTCGAATCTTACACAGATGCACTGACCACGGCCCAGACAAAGTAGGTGGAGGCATTCTTTGAAAGCTCAAGGTTGACCGACGGGACGCAGAAAATAACAAAGGTCCATAGGTCTCGGAGCCGCCCTGCGTCGGTCGTTTGGAGTTGAGATCAGCAACTGTATGTGGTCGAGTTTAATGGTCGAAGGACGACCAAGCTGCGTCTTAGTCGGTGTGCGGAAGCTGAGAGGGCAAAAAAATCCTGAGGTTCAGAGAGTCTAACCGAACTTGCAAACGATTAGAAAGGTTGAAGGAAACCTGATCAGGCCCGGAACCTGTCCCTTGGTGCCGATTGAAAGCAAGCGTCGAATTCAGTAGACGAGGCGGGATAGCGGTTCAGGGGATCTTAAACTTAGCTTATGCGCCGGAGTACTCTGACGTGTCCACGGAGCGTTGAGCCTGGTGAGTAGTATTAGTTGATTGTCTAGCTAAGGTTGAACAAGGCCGGCTTCATATGTAACCAATACAGACGCCGCAAAGCAGTCGCGAGCGAGGAAAGAGGGGAAATAAATGGCACACCACCGCAGCTGCTAGCCCAGAGGTGGGTGAGGGTTACTTTTTGCCCGCCTCAATCGCATCGCCGTTCTTGCATGCAATAATCTTGATCCGCGGCGTCGTGATCACCTCGTTCTGCTCCATCTTAAACGACGCATTCTTGACGATGAACGTCCACACGTCGTCGCACAGCCGATAGGTCTTTAAGTGGCCCTGTGACAGCGTTAATACGAGACGGGGGCGAGCGCGCGCGCGACGACGAGTGCGATGGCGAGGGCGGCGCACCTTTAGTGTCGTTTTGGCCTTGACCTGCTTGACCATCGTATCCGCTAAGGACTTGTCAAACTAGCAGCAAAGCATCAGCGGTGGACTCCCAGTGCCGCGGGATGGGGAGCAGACCTGCTGGAGAACCTTCATGGCCAGCTGGGGGGTAATTGCTCCGCTTGTGATGAGCTCGTCTAACGAGTCAGTCAAGGCCATTCCAATGCTAATACCCGGTTGAACGCCCTGGAACGTGAAAGGTGTAATACATACGATGAGCCGCGGTAAAACTCGTAGTATGCAGAGGCCATGATAGGTACACAGAAGGAAAACGAGGTTTCGGTTCTGTGGATGAGGAGAAGGTGGGTCCTAGGTCACGTCACAGTCACGGTGGCAATGTGTAAGCGACGGAGCCGACGGCCGCACGCTCATGTGACCGACGCGTTGTTTTGAGTCGCGTGAATATCGCGTAGACTGAAGCGGAAATCGGGTATGGGTTTAAATGCAAGCTGGTATTATCAAAATAAACACATCGAATACTTAAACTCGAGTTAAAGCAGCAGTGAGCGACGACAAGTAACCACATACATACGCACGCATTCGATAAATAAGGAATGGATAAACGTCCACAAAGTGGCGTTAAAACTCATACCAGAACCTTGGGCACGAACGACTTGCCCTCAGCCTTGAGCACCGCCTCGATCACCTTCATGCCTTCGATGACCTTTTCCTCTTGCATCACACGACCCGCAATTTGCACGCCAAGAGGAAGGCCGTGCATCTTGTCGGCGTCGTAGACGCTGTACGCACCCTTGGCGATGACATTCATAGCCTTGAATTTGGGCGACGACATGAAGTCGCTCGGGAGTTTGTCGGTGGCCTTGTCGACAAAGGTCACGGGGAGCACGCCGGCGGTATAGTTCAGCTGCGTAGGTCAGAATAAGTCTCAGTTTAGGTATAGGTGAATCGGCTCACGATATTGAAGAGGAACGAATACCCCGCGCTCATCAAGCTCGCGCGCTCGCCGGTACCATTCTCAAGGGCTGGCAGCGGATGCGGCACCGTGAGCACAAAGTCGAGATTCTCCTCCGTCCAGCGCTTATGCCATTCTGCGCGGATCTCGTCTCTACGCACCACCAGCGCACGCTGTTCCAGCACGCTCTTGGGATACATCACATTCAGTAACGATGCATAGAACGGGTCTGTCGGGCGATTCCACCACGCCATAATATTCTTGACAAAGCGCGGGAGGGCGAGAAGGCCGATCGTCCCTTTGAGCGGTGGATTTAGGGTTTCCCCGGGGAGGCCGGCATCGCGCATTTGTACGCCTAAAGGAGGTTAGACGAAGTACGAGTAAATTGTGTTGAATATACTAAGTGAGGACGGCGATCACGTACCCCCGTCAGAGAATACCAACTGGTATCCGACCGTGAGTGTCTCTGATATTTTTGGAGGATGACTGGGAAGAGTTTCGTAAGCGGAAAGATCCATGAAGTTCAACAACGGGACCCACAATTCGACGACTTCGTGCCCCTGTGCACTGAGTGCGTCGACAACGATGGAAAGCGATCGCTTGCAAGCTGGCGTCGGCTCGCAGACACCTTTCGCGTAATTTTCAACATGAGACGGACGTTCGACGCTTAGTTGAAACAGTGATTATAAACTCACCGTCGTCCCAAATTACCCCCCACTTTAGTTTTCGGCCCTCCACCTGGAGATCAACCTTCTGCCACGGGAGGGGAACGCACTACGGCATTGATGAGTCAGTGACCCCAATCTAAGGGAATAGAAAAGGCCACGAACGGTAAAGTCGTATGTCCAAGGCTTCATCGACACCATCCGCTTCCAGAACTCCTCGAGATCCGCAAGGCTCCCCGCCATGGGCGCCGCCACAATCTGTACACTCTCCAACCCCATCATGGACGAAATTGTCCCCCACATAGGAAAACGCCCGGTACTCCCCTTGAGCCCCCAAATGCCGCAAAAATGCGCCGGGATCCGCGCGCTGCCTCCCACGTCCGTCGCGATTTCGATCTTGCTGCCCCCACACGCAACGAGCGCGCCCCCGCCGCCCGTCGACGCGCCGACCGAATGGTTCTGGTTGTACGGGTTCGTCGTGCGGCCGAAGGTGTCCGACTCGGTCTCGATGCCGATGAGCGCGCAGGGCACAGTCGTCTTGGCGTGAACGATGGCGCCGGCGTCCTGCAGCAGGCGCACGATGGGCGCAGAGGTGGGGACCGGACAATCGACATTTTTTGACATCCCGAGCGTCGTATCGTGCCCGCGAATATTAACCGTGTCTTCCTCGATGATCAGCGACGCGCGAATCGGGAGGCAAATGAAATGGAAGCGGAAGGAAGCAACCGACCTTTAATGCTGATTGGGACGCCCAGCAACGGACAGTCATTACGGTTCAGAGCAGTCGAAGAACCGGCGTCGGATTCGCCGGCGGAGGTGTAGTCTGCGAACGCGGCGATTTCCAACGCCTGGTCGAACATAAAGTCGGTGATGCAGTTGGTCAAGCGTTGTGCGCTGAGCGTTTTCTTGCCATAAGCGGCCAGGATGTCCTTTGGCGCTACCGAGCCGGATTTGCATTCGGTGACGAGACGAGCGAGCGAAAGGGCGTGGATTTTCTCTTCTTCATCCGAGAGGGGCGCAGAATAAGCTGCGGGGAGGGCATCGATCTGAGCCTGGCGTTCCCGTTGTTTGAGTGCACTGTCGCAGCAGCGTAAGACTGAGTGTAATAGGGTATGAAAAGAACACTGAACCATGCTTGCTGATGTAGAGAAGACATGGGTGGGGAGGTGAAAGAACGAAAGCTAAATAGGGCCAAGATTTAAAGGGCCCCGCCCATCTGCAGCCGAGGGAATAGACCGGTTAAAAAAACTATGGACGATCACGTCCGCCGTATTCGTCGGTATCTGCTGCCAGAGTGAATTCATGGCCGGTGGCGTTTAATTTCGGCGCGCACTAGAAGAGAAGAAAGTTGCAAATGAAACACCGGAGCTTCCAAATCGAAAGGTAACGCGACTGGCTTACTATGGGCAAGAGCGTCTTGGTCTCGGGGTCCGATCTGCTACGTTCACACGGAGGCGAGCCAGTGTCGCTCGATATCACATTTTCTTGGACTGGAACGGAGATGTCGGTCTCAGCAAAGCGGGCATCAGAATTCTGACATGGAGAAACTAAGATTGACACAGTCTACCCGAACATCCGCCTTTCGTGGAAACGAGAAGTCAAGAGTGTTTGAAGGAGTTCAACCGACAGGCACGAATCCTGACAGACGGTCTCGAACAATGCCGGCAACGGTTGGTCCGTGCGCGGGGATTATTCCGTGAAATCCATCGGAATACTTGACGCCCTACAAGAACAAGTTCGATTATCAGAGGAACAGAATGAAGTGTCGTCAGCTGCTTGTCGTACCTTGTGGTAAGTGCCTGGGCTGTATGTAAGGAACGTATTGTTCCAGACAGCATAATGCTTCGCTCGGATTAACCTCATCTCTGATTAAAGTTATGGGAGGACTTACGCGATGACCCATATTCCTGGCGAGGATTTCATAGTCAAACACATACCCTACAACAAAAGTCAGGGCTCCGTCGAAAGCTAAGAGGAAACACATGTGATACCGTTTGGTGCCAAAATCTCTATCGTCGCAGAGAGCGGCGACGGAGGCATCCACAGTTGGTGCTGTGGCACATTGATTAGCTAGCCTGGCGCAAGTCGTGCGCTGAGCACTCACAGTTAAACCGTTACCGTGTACGCCTACCAATATCTACCGCACCAAATCTGGGCAAATCGCACGATAGGGGAGATTAAACTCACAGTGCTTCTCGAGACAAGCTCAATTTGCTCCCGTAGAGTCATCCTCTCCATCACCGCCAGCCGGAACTCGCAGACACCATCTACCTCGAGCGCCCGCAGGGCGGTAACTAGCGCGTCATGGTCCTCCGCAACTAGGCGCCGGCCGCTGCCCTGCCGCGAAATGTAGGTCACTAGCGGCGGGCGATGGATGGTGTTCTTGAGCACGGGCACGGTCCCGAGGGTGTTTCGCCACAAAGAGGTCCGCACCGGAGCCCAGAAGTCGGGCGGGGCGCTAACATTCATCGTACCCGCGATCATCTTGAACCACACACCTCCAAATGGACTGGAAGGAACGAGTGAGCGACGTCATCCGAGCAGCAGCAGTACTGCAAGGGGAAGATACCTACTGTCTGTGGGCGCTGTCGCGATTGACGAGGATTATGCGCTCGAATACAACTGTGGTGCATAGCCTGGCGAGGTCCTTCCAATACCCGGACTCCTCTATGGCCGCCGCGGGGAAGGCGGCGCGCATGAGTGGGCCGTCCATCCCCGCTCTATCACGCCATTCCTCCTTCTCGATAAACTATAGTATGCACACGGGTGTAAGTGGGTGTTCAGGGAGCTCGCTTCAACCGGGAACGCACGGGAAGGATAAAGCGTCGGGGCGAGGGAAGTGCCGTCGGTGCGCGGTGAGGGTCGAGTGAAATGTGCGAATAGACTCGCCAGAGGCCTAGGATTATCTCTCCAAACCAATGATAAAAATGCTGGCGGATGCGGAAATGGTTAGCTTTGATGACCTTTGGGACAGCATGCGGAAGTACAACCTTCACAAACTCAGCCGGATCGTATACGATGACGGAAACACCCTCGATGTTTGTGATAGATGTTCCCAAAAGATCTGTCACCTCTTCAGGGCTTATGAATTGCAAGTGCTAAAATATAATGTAAGAGCATATCCCAGGAGAGACTCTGTGACTCGCCTCATCCGTGGGCTCCATATTCTTGCTACCCCGCTTGATCGGGCGAGAAAGCAACCTGTTCCTCGGAGGGAAAGTCGAACGGTCCATAGTTACGACATAGAACGTCCCATTCCGAAGATAGATATTATCGAGCACAGTGAACCCGTGGACGTGCGCACCGCCAGGGATTGTCGTATGTTTGAAATCCGAGGGATTTGCGTCTGTGCTCGGAGGCGGCCAGTGCAGGAACGGCTGCTCCGTGGACTCGGTGGCATTCCTCTGGTACGGCAGCAATCTCAGACCCAGGTTTGACTTGAAGCTCGGGTACGTGAGCAATATCGCGGCGCAAGTGAAGGCCCCAAGGACAGCTAGAAGATATCGCTTGAAGTAGCCCATGGTGGGAGCCTCGGCGGAAAAGCGGCGTAGGAAGAAGTTGTGAAACCGGAACATTCCTGGCCGTGGAGAGCTTCCAATTGAGGTTTCTTGGGAAATGTACAGTAAAAAAAAATGGAATTGGAGAGCAAGAGACGATTACAGCGCGGCCGAGTTGGCTTGATTGGGCCGAAGATGTTACTAGCGCATTCAAGATTTTCGTTAGAAAGCGTTGGAACGATTAGTAACTGGAAAGATCTGATGCTTCAATATGCCACTTGTCGCCTCCGCATCGGCCCGAGAAACTGGCGTGGGTGCGTCCCTGGTTTAGATGGCGTCTAGTCGGAACGTAGTGACTCGCTAGGTTAAGGGAGTGGCATAGACAACGACTGTGCGCACTCCGTACAGTAGAGGCAGTCTTTGACATTTCGCCCTTGGGTTCGTGACTAAGCATTTCCTTATGTGGAAGGCTGATCTCGGCAGCTTTCGGCGCCTCTCACACAATTTCATTCTCCGCCCCTTCACCCATTCTTGCCTTTCACCACCACCACGACAAGTTGCCACTTAGGTCCCAGCTCCCCACATCCCCATCATCCTTCAATGCCGATGCACCCCTCGTCGCCCCTCTTCATCGGTCTCAACGGTACACTGCAGGTCTGCAACGATGAAGCAAAATGTTACGTTGCCACCGTCGCTGCGTGCTTCGTACACGATAATATACTCATTTTGGAGGTGTGTTGCTATTTCTTGGCCTTTTCACATCACGGCCGTGCTTCCGCAGTCTTTCACGTTATGGGCAACCGTGACGGCGCGGCGTCGCGTACATGACGAGCGCGGGGGGATAAGTACGGGCCATCGGGGAGCAGCATGCACAACTGCAGACATTTCACCCTTCCCCTGCCACCCATCCTCCGGCTCCTTCACCCCATCCTTTACTCACTTTGTAGCCGCTCCCCAATCTCGCTGTGTTATATGCCACCTAGTTTTTTGTACTCAGAATGCTTAGTATACATACATTAATATTGCAATGAAACCCAGTTCTCCAGTGCTACATTCCTTTCAAAATGCCATTGAATTGAAAATTCAACAGACGTGAATTTCCCTCGTATTGTACTTGAGAAATTACTGCGCTCTGCCGCAAAGCCTGCCATTGACCGCCGGGATGCCGTTCCCGAAAGGGCATTACCATTTAAGGGAAACCCAAGGGCGAAAAGTGGAAAAGTGGTAGAGGCCTTCACAGAGTGTTTGCTCGTGTGAGACTTTGATGATATTGATCGATCATTTCCCTTTGGGGTGATGAAGCCCCTAACTACCCTCAAGAACGTGTCGCTGCTCGTACAACCAGCAATTGCTCAAGCCCTGGGGAGAGAAAAGGGCTGTACTCTGACCATGAGCCCTTCCAGCTTCCAACGTTTCTGACGTCCCGGTTGAATTTTAATGTCGGACGGCGCTTCTGAATTCTGCCCTGAATTAGGCAAAGGGTAACGAAGGCCTGCCTTCCCTCTCAGAAGCAGTAGAAGCACTTTCATCGTTCTCGGAACCCAAATCTATCCGTCCGTCTATTGGTTAAACCACCGTTTCAGCTCCAATACAGTATGTAGCATCTTGTCTCGGCCGATTGGGAGGAGCTGTCTGAGGCCCAGGCTAGGCTCCGTTCTCGCCTTTGAATACGGAGGCTGGGGTTGGTCTGGACGCTGAGACCGCGGTGGTTTAACCTGGAGGCGAGAACGGCCACTTGCTAGTGCTCCTCGTCTCGTTGTCCTAGTCGTATCATTGCCGGATGGCGCACTGCACCTCATACCGAGGGTTCCTGGCCCGGGAAAGTGCCTCCATTCTTCGTGCTCCGCGGCTCAGAAACCCAATTGAAGCGGCTTCGAGTAGAGAGTGGGAAAGCCAAAGACTTTGTTAGGCGCACAGACCGCACAACCGATAAAGGTGCAGTTTCCAAACTTTGTATGCATACATTTATCTCAGATGGCTCGACCTAATGGCGACCTCGGTCGGGTATCACGCAGGTCCACCAGCGAAATATCTACCGTAAGTCAGTCTCTCGTTTGAGCCCTCTTATACTTCGCATGCAACGCACCGTTACTGTACATAACCCCCTCGTTCTCCCCCGACGCCCAGTCGCTCCGCACAAAATCGTTCGTGTTTTGCGTATAATATGGGTCCGCGACGGTGGTGATGGGCATGTCGTGCAGCGTCGTGCTGTCGGCCGTGTGGACGGTCCCGTCGAGCTTGTGGAGGCGCAGGTTGAGCATGAGACGCGATCTGTGAGGGATATCATATCATTATTCCCACCTGGAAACCGTAGTCGTTTAAACGCACATCATTACGGACGAGATTATATTCGTGAACGTCGTCACCACTCCCCGGGTATACGGCTGTGGAACAGGATGTCAGTAAAACGCAAGCTCGAGCGCGTATATGTCGAGCTCAACTCACTCCAGCATACTGAACAACACGTCATATAAGAGTATTTGGATAAGAAGAGCGTACCATGCAGCTTATAATGTTGCCTGAGTTTGAGGCGACAATGACTCTATCGCGATCAGTTGGTAAATAACACAAATTGGAGGCCCAGACGACGATTACAGGAAATACAGTGATCCTGACGGAGCCACATTGGTGAATACTCGTGAAGCGTGAAGTGAAACAATTTTTACTTACCATCACGAGCGAGCAGGGCGAGCAGACCACCGCGCTGCTGTCGGGACACAGCGAGGGCTTTTGCTAACGTGAATCCAAATATCACAAGGTCAAAGGCAAGCATTCCAGTCCATGCATAGCCGATGCCTGAGACTTGTGAGCGGACTTCGTGGAAATAAATGGGGGACATACGGCGACCCCTACACAAAGTATTTGTCAGACAAGAAAACAAAGCGAGGTCGAGGCACATACTGTTCCGCATCCAGGCCACTGGGACAACCAACCCGAATGATAATGTTGTGGAGGTCATCGGGTTTTTTCTTCCCACTGAAAATTATGTACTACAAAGAACGTAAGGTGAAGATGAGGACTGGGTTCGGAGGGTCAAGGCCGTGGAACGCACTGCACCGATAATTGCAGCAGAAGCCGCGACAGCGAGACAAACAACCAAAATCCGTCGACTTCGGTCATATAACGCGTACGTTCTCATGATCAGCATTGCTTTGAGACGCGTGAGAGGGGGCAAAAGGGTGCACATTGAAGGACTGACCTGCGACAAATATTTGGGCGACAATGGCAAAGTATTGGTGATAAATTTGAAGAGCGTAGCAGATCTGAAATTCAGGTAAGTGCACTACATACGACAAAAGTATGGCACGCACCGCGGTTTTCTTTGGGTTCTCTGTTGTCCAAAAATACTCTACAACAACTGGCAGACTGGCGCCAATGGATACATATCGGTTCACTGTTCGAGTTGTTACTCCCGTGATAAATATTGTTCCAGGAAAGGCTCACCATAAAAAAGCGACCTTGCCCATGTTCTGGCGGCCCCCCAGTACGCAAGGACTTCTTAAACAACGTAAGCATTCCTTCCTATTTTCCCCACACTCGACGACGCGGACGTACCTTGGTCAACAGTTAGGCAGTAGTCGTAAAAAAGTATCGCTGTTGAGAGGTTAGGTATCGAGAGAGAAGTGTTCGTTTGGCGTACTAAAAGCGGCGAGTGAAAGGTAGGCGTTAATATTTCTGGCCATTGTTAGTTGTCTGTTTTTGACAGCCTCTGGAAAACAAACAGCTCGAATTGGATCTCCGCTGCACTGAGGCCTTCTGGAAGAGAATTGACCATGACAATATTATGTCGCTGTCAATGAATCGAGAACATGGGAGGACGCTGGAAGAGCGTATCGGCACCGGCGGCCGACTATCGCTAGTCTCTCCAAAACACTGTAACAACAGGTAACAACTGAGCTCCTCGCTAAAGTCTGTTAGTTACCGCGTCGGATAAGCGGCGTCTTGCACTATCAGTGATTGATGGTGATGCACAACCAAACAATCCATTTATTTTCACGCGTTTCGAAGTGAACGCGACATTTGGAGCTTAGAGACATGGAGACTCCATTTTAACCCTTCAAATGAGTTTTCGGCCGCTTGCACAAGAAATCTGTGATTTAATGGCATCTCCGCGCGACCACAGCGACGGTCGCCGCTAAAAGCCCCTAAAGCAATCGCCAATTTTTCCATGTGCGAAACACGCTTCAATCAATGATCGCCATCTAATTAACTGACCACGGGGCCAACAGGTTGAAACGACAGGGGGTGCTAGCTTCTCCTCTTCTGGGATTCCCTCCACCACGGGACAGTTAAAAAGTTCTGTGCAGACCTCACCGCGCCTACGAATTAGGATTCTGGAAATTTCATTCGGAATTTCCAATGGAGGTCCCAGGTTTCACGTTTCCATTTTGTTTCCGCTTCCGGTCGCGTT
Source organism: Mycena metata (assembly GCA_029378385.1). Classification (NCBI taxonomy): domain Eukaryota; kingdom Fungi; phylum Basidiomycota; class Agaricomycetes; order Agaricales; family Mycenaceae; genus Mycena; species Mycena metata. The sequence continues at coordinate 178,894 of JARKIB010000012.1, forward strand.
ATCCGACGGAGAAACGAAAAAGAATGCGTTCCCGAATCGACTGGCACTTGGGACAGTTGGCAGCGCCGGACCTGCCACGAGTCTCGCAATATCTATAAAATAAGTAAGTTGCATGATTTTTTGAACCCGTTCAGAAAGAACGAGTAACATCTCTACGAACGTCCCGAACCCGAATCGAACGAGTACCTGCCGAGTTAAATCGTTTCCCTTTCCCATCTCGAAACAGAAGCAGGTGCGGACCTTCCGCCACGGGACTTGGGATTGACATCCTAACACCCGAGTGTGAATGGGCGGATTTTCGAAGACAACGGCACATGAAAGGAATTTTATATCAGCAAAGGACACGTACCCGAATCGAACGGGCGCATGCTGCAACAATGACAATGGACACGAACACAGTAAACGGGGACCTCCCGCCACGGGTCTCGCTATAGCTGGCAAGCGAGGTAAAATAAGATGAACGAGTTTTTTCTCACCGTTTGGAAGGAGAAACACGCGTTATCAACTTATCAACGAACATCCCGAACCCGAATCGAACGGGTGTCTGCTGAGTTGAAACAGTAGGTGCGGGCCCTCCGCCAAAGGACTTCCTCAGCCTGTTCTGCAATGTGAGTCCGAGGGAGAGGTTTGGAATGACATGACTGGGAACCAAAACTTGTCCAAAAAAGTACTAGTGGTGGTCCAAGTTGTCGACAATGACCTGTGCCCGAGTCGAACGGGCGTCTGCTGTACGCATCGTAGACGTCCACAGATTGCAGCGGCGGACCTCCCGCCACGGGTCTTCGTATCCCTATGTAGAGGGGTGAATAGGCTGAATAATTTCTGGGACCCGTTCAGAGAAAGTAGCAGCAAGCCCCAACGTCCCGGACCCCTGAATCGCGGCCTTCCGCGACGGGACGTGGGATTAATATCCTGAAAGGCGAGTACACGGGGAAAAAAGACGCGCATCGTCGAATGACCCGTGCCTGAATCACACGGGCGTCTGTTGTACTGATATTGAAAAACTTGACACAGTTTGCAGCGGCGGAGCATCCCTCACGAGTCTAGGTATACCGGTAGCAGGGTGAATAGGTTGGGTGATTTTTAAACCCGTTCAAAAAAATCTAGAGAGGATTCCTGAACGTCCCGACCCCGAATCGAACGGGTGCCTGCTGCATAGGTCCAAACGCTCAACGGAACTCAGGTGCGGACCTTCCGCGACGGGGCTTGGTGTTGGTTCGTATCCTGAAACACGGGTATGAGGCAGATTCTTTAGGACGACGGCACCTAGAAGGAGAAAAAATGCACACACTCTAGGACCCGTGCTGTAACAATGGACTTGGAAGATTGACAGATTACAGCGGCGGTAAACTCTCCATCACGAGTCTTGGTAAACCTGGGTAGCAGGGTGATTAAGTCCAATGATTCTTTGAACGGGCCGTTCGGGAAAAAAAATTCACTGCGGCAGCGAACGTCCCGACCCCGAATCGAACGGGTGCCTGTGTGATGAAGTACTCGAAATTCACAACGAATGCAGGTGCACACCTTCCGCAACGGGACTTAGTAACCATATCCTAGAACTCCAGTATGAGATGAATTTGAAGACGACAGCACAGAAGAAATAAAAATGCGCATCGATTTCCACGGATAATCCCGTACCCCACTCGAACGGGTGTTTGCTGTGCTGAGACGAGACTTCGACGGCACAGATTACAGCGGCGGACCTTCCGCCACAGGTCATGGTATACCTGGGTAGCAGGGTAAATAAGTTGAATAACTCTTTGAACCCGTTCAGGAAAAAAACCCAATTCTGGTGGCAAACGTCCCCACCCCGAATCGAACGGGTGCCTGCTGCTCGGCCTGCTGCGTAGGTCCTAAATTTCAACAGGATGCAGGTGCGGACCTTCCGCGATGGGACTTAGTATCAATATCCTAAGATGCGACTACGAGGCACATTCTTTCCAAGACGAAGGAGAAAAAGAACGCACGCACTCTAGGACCCGTGCTGTAACAATGCACTTGGGAAGATTGACAAATTACAGCGGCGGCGAATCCTCCATCACGGGTCTCGGTAAACCTGGGTAGCAGGGTGAATAGGTTGGGTGATTTTTGAATCTGTTCAAAAAAAAGAAAGGCAATCGCGGAACGTCCCGACCCCGAATCGAACGGGTGCCTGCTGTGTTAAATGAATGCCACATGTAAGAGATGCAGGTGCGGACCTTCCGCGACGGGACTTGGTATTGATATCCTGAAACGCGGGTATGAATGAGAGAGATTTTGAAAACCACGGCACATGGAAGGAAAAAAGGGCCCAACCGTTTATCGAATGACCCGGACCCGAATCGAACGGGTGCCCGCTGAGCTAAATTTTTCGAAGAACTCCAGGAGATGCAGGTGCGGACCTTCCGCGACGGGCCTTGGTATTGATATCCCAAAATGCGAGTACGAGGCACATTCTTTCCAAGACGAAAGAGAAGAAGAACACACGCACTCTAGCACCCGTGCTGTAACAATGGACTAGGAAGATTGATAGATTACAGCGGCGGCAAATCCTCCTCACGAGTCTTGGTATACCTTTATAGCAAGGTAAATAAGTGGAATGATTTTTTGAACCCGTTCGGAAAAACAAATGAACAGTGGGGGCAAACGTCCCGACCCCGAATCGAACGGGTGCCTGCTGCGTGAAACGGACCGAACGCACAACAGATGCAGGTGCGGACCTTCCGCGACGGGACTTGGTACGGGTATCCTGAGCCGCGACTATGAGGCACATTTTTCCAAGACGAAAGAGAAAAAGAACGCACGCACTCTAGGACCCCGTGCTGTAGCAATGGACTTGGCAGATTGACAGATTACAGCGGCGGCAAATCCTCCATCACGGGTTTTGGTAAACCTGGGTAGCAGGGTGAATAAGTTGAGTGAGTTTTTTGAACCTATTCAAAAACATTTAAAGCGGTTTACCGAACGTCCCGACCCCGAATCGAACGGGTGCCTGCTGCGTAGGACCAAGCGTTTAACAGAACGCAGGTGCGGACCTTCCGCGACGGGACTTAGTATCAATATCCTAAGGTGCGAGTACGAGGCACATTCTTTCCAAGACGAAGGAGAAAAAGAACGCACGCACTCTAGGACCCCGTGCTGTAACAATGGACTTGTATGATTGACAGATTACAGCCGCGGCGAACCCTCTATCACGGGTCTTGGCATACCTGGGCAGCAGGGTGAATAGGTTGGGGGATTTTTGAATCTGTTCAAAAAAAAGAAACGCAATCGCGGAACGTCCCGACCCCGAATCGAACGGGTGCCTGCTGTGTTAAACGAATTCCTCACGTAACAGATGCAGGCGCGGACCTTCCGCGACGGGACTTGGTATCGATATCCTGAAACGCGGGTATGAATGAGACAGATTTTGAAAACCAGTACATGGAAGGAAAAAAGGACCCAATTTATGACCCGTACAGAATCGAACGGGTGCCTGCTGAGTTAAATCACTTCGAGCAAATCCAGGAGATGCAGGTGCGGACCTTCCGCGACGGGACTTGGGATTGACTTGGGATTGAGATCGCAAAATGAGAGTAGTTTTTCAAGACCACGGGAAGCCACACGAAAGGAAAAAGGACTAACACGACTATTATCGAATGACCCGGACCCGAATCGAACGGGTGTCTGCTTCAAGGGCGCTAGTCTTTCAAAACACAGAGCGCAGATGCGAACCTTTCGCCAAAGGTCGTTGTGTGCGTAGCTTTCGAATGCGTTTAGTGCACTCGAATTCAAGGGATAATCGCGTCTCGGTTGAAGGTTGAACGTTAACGTTGAACCTCGATGCTTGCCACTTGAAGAGCATAGACGAACGAGAGCTGGAAGGTAATTGGAGCGACGGAGTGGCCTTCAAAATATCTTACATTTTTTTTGTTCCAGACTGAATGCGACAAGGCCCGACTGCTCTAGGTTCAAACAACTTCAAGTTGATTGAATTTCGGTTGCATTTTGGTGACGTTCAAGTTCTGCCAAAAGCATTCGAGATGTAAAAGCCCAGCGTTGACCAAGGCAGTGACTTGAAGTGCTGAAGTTGTCGGCCGGAAATTTGACGATAAAGTAAGAGGTCAAGTTGAAGAAGCGCCCAGAAAACAAGGGCAAATACCATCACTAATATTTGGCGCCAACTTCCACCTAGGCGCCTGCCCCTCCGGCTGTCTCGGTGTTTCTTTGCAGCAAAACCTTGCGGTACTACTACTACTAGTATTTGCGCGAATTCGCCCGGCTTCTGCAAAGTTTCTGGTCAATTGCGCAATAGTCTTGCTTGGAATCGTCTCGAAGGTCTTGGAGCGTGTTGGTCTCGCATCTAGACACTTTCGTCAAAGATAGGCCTCAGAAACGGCTCGACAGCCTTCAACGACGTAGTGGCACGTTCAAACGCGCGAAAGAGGTGCGGAGGCCCTGTAGCCGCGTTGATGTCGATTGACGGAGAATCCTAGATCGATCCCAGCAAAAGTGGGTTTCCATTCAATTTCAAGGCAGAAAGCATAGCTCGGGGTTTAATCCGCGTACCTCTAATAGTCCACAGCATCTAATGTCTTTCACCAAACTCAAAGCCGCGCGACAAGCTAAACAATCTCATTCGTATGTGACCCCTACCAGTCAGCACTCCGAGTCGTCAGCTTCAGCAAATTCATCCTCAGCGCTCCCCTCTGACGCACCTGCTCCCGAGCCCGAACGACAAATCGCGGAGCCCGCAAAAATAACCGTGCCTGAAGATGGAGGTCCAAAATTGTACACCTCCCTCCCTTCCTACCTGGAAATTCGTACCTCACCGACGTCGGGGCGCGGGTTGTGGACGACAAGAGGGTGTAGTGCCGGTGCGTCCCTTTTCTCTTCTTCTTTCTATCTTATCATGCAACGAGTAATGTAATTTCAATTGATTCTTGTGCAGGCCAAATCCTCCTAGCAGCCAAACCACACGCCGCAGCCCTCTCAAACGACCGCCTGGGGCAGCACTGCTCGCAGTGTTTTGACGCGGGCGTCAAGCGGTGTACCAAATGCCAGATTGTGTTTTATTGCGACTCCGTAAGTTTTCCCTTCTTGTCGTTCAAACCACTACGGCTAACGCACGCCCCGCCAGGCCTGTCAAACTCTCGACTGGCCCCTTCACAAACACGAATGCGCCGCCCTGCAGCGCATCGCTGCGAGCGGTGAGACGACCCTTCCGAGCGACGCTATCCGGTGCTTGGGCCGAATCCTGTGGGGACGACGGCGCGCGGGGGTAGCGAGCATTTGGGTGCGTGCTTTATCGTCTTCTTCTTTTATCTCATTTTGACCGTGCGAGCAGACGAGAGAGATCGACGGGCTGCAATCGCGTACGTGTCTAATTTCCGTTCCATTTTAACGGTACTTAGCCCGCTTCGCAGACACCACCACCGCCGCCTCCCGGTCCGAATCCCAGCTCCATACGCACCTCGCGCTAGCGCTCGTACGCTACCTCGGCCTCTCTTCCCCCGCTGAGATCGCTGCGTTCGGGATCGAGTCGGGGAGGGAGTTGGCTGCACTTGTGTCCAAGGTGTGTTCCTGCTTGCTTACTCCCCTCCCCACCTTCCGCTTGCCATTGCTTCCCCTCCATTGGCCCTATTTGACTTCACCTTCGCCTCGCCTCATCTTCACCTCACTCGCTCTCTTCCCCCTCATCTCATATTTCCTTCGAATACTAACCCTCCTCCCAGTTCACCACAAACACATTCACCGTCACCGATCCTGCGCTCGCCCCCCTCGGCGCGGGCGTCGCCCCCTCCATCGCGCTCATCAACCACGCGTGCGAGCCGAATGCAGTGGTAGTCGTCCCCCGGGCCTCCGTCAACGGTGAAGGCGACAAGAACGCGGTCGCGCGGGCGAAGATGGAGCCGCTAATGCAGGTGGTGGCACTGCGCGACATTGGCGCGGGGGAGGAGGTCAGTGCCGCTCACTTCGTTTTCTCCCTCATTCTTATATTCCCACCCGCTGCAGATCCTCACGGCGTACATCGACACCACCCTCCCGCGCGCGCAGCGCCGCGCCGCGCTGCGGGAGACATACCACTTCGAATGCGAATGTATCCTGTGCGGCTCCTCTGGCTCTGGCAGCACCGCTTCCCTAGGTAATGACAACAAGATCGCCGACGTAGAGGTAGACCCCCGCTCCGCCGTCTGGTGTCCAAAGCAATGTGGGGGTATGTGCCCCGCGCCGACGGACGACACCCCGCTCTCCCGGTGCGCCAAATGCCGCGCGCCGCTGCACAAGACGGACGAGGTGCTCGATGCGGTGCGGGTGGGGTGCGAGGCGCTCGAGAAGGCGGAGGCGCTGCAGTTTACTGGTTAGTCGCCCTTCCTCCTCGTTCTATCCTCCTGATGTTGCTTGCTGATCGAAATATCAATCCCGCAGACCCCGACTACGCCCTCCGCCTCACGACAAACCTGCTGCCTATCCTCTCGTCCGCGGGGCTCACTCCAGGCTCGCATCCGCTGCTTGGGCTGGCGAGGCTGCACAGCGCGCTGCTCATCGCGGGGCTTGCATCCCCCCAGTCCGACTTTTCGCAGTCTGCCACTCCTGCGGGCTCTCCTTCGACTCTAGCACCTGCGCCACCGCCCACTGCGGCAGACGCCCAAGCCTCGCTGGACGCCGCCATTCGCGCCGCCGCGCAAGTCGTGGCGGGACTCGACATGGTCCTGCGCTACGGGCACCCCGTACGCGGAATTGCGCGGGCGGAGCTGGGGAGGCTGTTGGCTGTCGACGAGTCGGCACCGAGTGCACCGGATGCAGGAGCGTCGCCATCGTCCTCGTCGTCGTCTTCCACCCTGCCATCCGCAAACCCCGCCGTCCTACGCGCAGACCCCCCGCGCTTCCCCCCCTCCGGCGCCCCCCGTCTGCGCCTCGCGCTCGACATGCTCGTGCACGCGCGCGCGGAGCTCTGCGTCGGATTCGGCGCGGCGAACGAGGGCGGCGCGGTGGGGCGTGCGGTGCGCGAGGACATTGTGCGCATTGAGCGCGAGTTGGGGGTGTGGCGGAAGGCGCTGGGGGAAGGGATTAGGGACGCGAGGGAGGAGGAGAGGGGGAGGATGGGGAGGTCGTGAGTGGGGTATTTTCTGGGGATGGGAAAAGAGAATTGATGTATCAAATATGGGTCCGTTTATGGGAATTAGATTGCCATAAAGGGCGCGAGTACTAGCGAGGTTAACGAGCTGATTCCCATCGTATATGGTAGCGAGTCGAGTCCTTACATCGCGGCTTCGCTTTACAGTTCCTAACTACCGCGTAATTTAACAATTTTGGTATTCTTGGTGTTTTTGCTCCGGAGAAAAACTGGACAGTAGCCCAATGGCTCCAAGGAGAAGGAGGAGGTCAAGAGGTGTTGGATTGTTGGATTCGGGCACACTCATCACCAGCGCCCGTAACCTTAAACAAAATTAAACACACACACATGCAGAATTGGAGAAGCTCAGGAAACCTCAGAGATCACTTGGCGGCCTTGTCGCGCTGAAGCTCCGTGCAGTGGGGCTTAGCCAAGTGCTTGGCAACAAGGCGCCGTGATTGAGAATGGAAGCAGAAAAAAAAACTTAGACGGCTTGAATCGAACAGGCGGCCTGACAATATGGTATTGCGGACATTTACAGTACAGGCGCAAATCTTCCGCTACAGGGCTTCTCTACCCGGTTAAATCTGGATTCTGCTTAACAGGTGGGTTTGATGCACAACAAGAACCAGCCAGACGACCCAGGCCTGACTCAAACAGGCTGTCTGCTAATTGAATAAATACTGGCGCCAGAATGCAGGTGCAGGCTTTGCTGCTGCAGCTAAATGAGAGTCAATGAGGTGACTTCGAAGAAGGCCCGAGCCTGAAATTAATCGAACAGGCTGCTTGTTAATTAATATGTCATCACAAACCTTCACACAGGATAGGCGGACCTTCCACGAGAGGCCTTGTACAGTATATCAAGAGTCGAGATCTGAATAAGTGAGGTGGGTATGGGAGTGGCAAAAAAAAAGGATATATACAGCATATATGACCCGAGCCTGAATCGAACAGGCTGCCTGCTAAGACTATCATGAGACTTCATACAGAATGCAAGTGCGGACCTTCCGCTACGGGTCTTATCCGCCCTGTGCTTAAAATCTGAATAAGTAGGGTCATTTTTGAGAGTGGTAGAAAGATAAAACACAACGAACTATGTATGACCTGCACCTGAATTGAACAGGCTGCCGATATGATTGTTGTGAAATCGTTGATATAGGGCAGGTGCGGACCTTCCGCTACAAGTCCTTTCTATCTTATACTTGAATTCAAAATAAGTGAGGTGATTTCCTAAAGTGGAGGAAGCAGAAAGAAAAAAGAACAGATCTCCGGTATACATGGGTATGACCCAAGCCCAAATTGAATGAGCTACCTGCCGTCCGGTCATCAATGGTAGGTGCGAGCCTTCCGCGGCAGGTCTTGTATACCCTGAGCTGAAATCTGGATGAGCTGGTCAATTTTGGGTACAGCACAAGGGAACGGGAGAAAGAGAAGAAAAAAATTGCCGTAGAGGAGTATATGACCCGAGCCTGAATCTAACAGGCCACCCGCTTATCCGCATACAACGATTTGACGCACAGCGTTCAGCGGCGAACCTTCCGCTAGTACGAGTCGTTCTTTGCATACTTCTAAACTGAGATAAGCTATGGTCAATTTTCGAAGAAGATGAATAATTGTGCACATTAACTCACCTCGCCGCTGCCAAGCATGCAGTGTCAAGGCTGAGTGTGGGTCATGGCTGACTGAGATCGCGGCTATAGTCCCTGTCACCGGGCCAAGCTTGAAAGTCAGCAATCTTGAACGCAGGTTGTTTGACGGGTGGATATAATTTGTAATAACTTTCGTTGAATGAAATTCCTTCCAAGAAATGGAGAACGCCGCAAGAGAAAAACGCCAAGGATTCCGGAAGAGCGAGCGCCTCCGTAAACTTTTAGACGTACAGACTCTGGGATTCTAGTGCGCCAAGATTGAACCAGGGTTCGCGGGATGACGCGACCGGGATGGGTCAGCGGTACGGTAATGCGAACGTGCATGTGTTTGATAGAAGGCGACACAAGTACACGATACGACATCTTATCCCCAAGTGCACAACTGCTGGAAAGGGTCGAATATGGTCGAATTTCTGCTGCTCCAGGAGGAACGACAGAGAGCATTTTGCTTGATGAGTTTGAGTCCGAGAAGGCTTGCGTTGACCGTGAATGACTTGGCAAGAAGCAAAGGGATGCGTCACGACTTAAGCGCCGCAGATAATAAGAACAAACACAAATAATACATTCATTTCTCGCTAATGACGGCTAACGCTCTTCTTACCTCCGTCCTTGACCTGGCTTTCTGGCGCTAATACTGTTGGCTATAAGACTACTGCTTGGGATTGTACTGGAAACCACACGGGAAATTTACTGGCTATCAGGGGAACCTTTGATACATCGACAAGCTCGGCTAGGAGTTTCTGGTATCAAGGCCGCGTCGATAAGGCTTATACGACTCTTGCTGGACTCTTGGGCTCGGAAACGAGTCGTTGGACTGTAGCGGACTCTGTGGTACGCGCCGGACGAAGCAGACGCCGCTCGTACACAGGTGAGGATTGACCGGATGGTCCGGCGTTGCCTTGATCGCGCGATTGATATTTTCTGACGACGCAACCAGCTCGGGCTCCAGGGTCAGTCAAGCCGCCGTATATACCAGCGCTGCGAATTGGAAGCATCTGTGTGAATACGTGCGGACATCTTGCGGACATCTCCCGGGCTCAAGCGGACCTAGTGCTAATAATTGTTTTTGAATACCCGGTGAATCCGTCCCGCCACCATCATCTGCTGTATTGCTGACGATCCACGTAGAATAGCGATGCGTACCGAGGACGGTCCGGAGAACGGGGAGAAAGTGAATGGGAACGGGAACGTCGACGCGGCGCCACCACTGGAATGGGATTGGGACATTGAGCACGCGGATAGGAAGCGGGAGGCGCAGGCGGATGCGGCGCTGCATGGCGCGACGCCGTTCGAGGTCGACCGCCGTGTGCTGAAGGATGTGGTAATGGAGCATATGAAGACGCCGGTGGCAAGGATTGTATTTTTGAGTGCGGGGACATTTCATAAGGTGTGTGTTTTTTCATATCTTATTTTGTATGCGTAGGCATGGGCTGCGAAGACGCGGGATGACGATAGAGGCGGGCGTAGCCCGGCTTAGTGTTTGGAGTGGCACCTCTACGTTCACTCGCCGTGGCGCTATCGAGGACGAAGAGGGGACGCGTATCCAGACTCGGGGAAAATCTGCGTTTATCTCGCGTCGTAGCGCTGAGACTCCAATGGGCGTCCGAACGCGGAGAATGGCTGCCCGAAGTGGCTCCTTCTGCTTTCCCCTCTCGTTCCCTCCGGGCACTGAGAGCGCGGGTGCGAATATCCAATCCACGTCCGCGCGTCGTCGAGAGTGATTATTCATGCTTCGTTCAGCGCCATCCCCCTCCCTCCTTTGCTCCCTCGTCGCCACAAACCACTGACACCTTCCCACAGGCCTACTTAATAACCCTCACCACCGCCTTCCAGCTCGTCGCCCGCGTCGCCCGCCGCTTCATGCCCCGCCTTAAAACCGAGTCCGAGATCGCCACTCTCCGCTTCCTCGCCACGCGCGCGCACGCGAATATGCCGAGCCACGTCCCAAGGAGCTTGCGCGTGAATGTGCCGGTGCCGGAGGTGTACCGCTTTGACGCGAATCCGTATAACAGGTTGGGTGGGGAGTATATTATTATGGAGAAGGTGCGTCTCTTTGTTTGTGATTTTCCTTGGCGGGATGGCGTTTGAAAGGCTTATCTTTGTGAGAGCGTTGCTGTCCTCACGCCTCCCGATGCGCCTCGGATGTCTTGCGAGCGATAAGCCACACCCTGCGTATTCTGCGCATAAGACCCTGTTTCTCCCTTCTCCATATCATGTTGCCACCGACAAACTACTAACAACTCTCTGCAGGCTCAAGGCGTCCCCCTCGCCTCTGTCTACCACACTCTCGGCTACGCGCAACTCGTCCGCCTCCTCGAGAACCTCGCGAAGCTGGTAATCCCGTTATACGGACACCGATTCCCGAAGATAGGCTCCCTCTACTGCGGCCCCGACCCCGCGGCACCGCGCGCCTCACCCGCAAGCTCACACGCGCCAACACCCACTCTAACCCGCGTCCAGTCCGCTTTCGTCTCGGACGTAGACACCCCACGCGCCTCCGCGCAGTCCACCACGTTCACGGGCGGCGGTTTCCCCTTCCTCCCCATACTCACACCGCGCCTCCCGCCCGCTCCCTCCCCCGCACCTCCATCTACCCTCTTGTGTTCGCAGCACCAAGGCGACGCACCCCCGCAATTTTACGTCGGCCCCATCATCTCCTGGCCCTTCTTCGGTTCGCACCGCGGCACCCTCCCCTCCGCCGTCCCGCGCGGGCCCTTCGCGACGACCTCGCAGTACTTCGCCGCGTGCATCGAGCGTGAGGTCCTCGCCGTGCAGCGCGAGAACGCCGGCGCGGCGGGGCAGCACAAGCTACACCTCGACCCAGCGGAGATCCGCTCGAGCAGGCATCATCACGTCGCGGGCGTGCCCGGGGACGAGAGCGACGAGAGCGACGAGTGGGGGCTGGAGGAGAGCGAGGACGAGTGGGAGGGCCCTGGGGACGCGATGTATACGGATTATAGGCGGGGCCAGCGGGGCGCGTTTTTGGTGGCGCATACGATGGCGCGGGAGGAGGCGGTGAGAGCGGAGCTGGGGAGGTGGATGCGGGTTGTGGAGCGGTTGAGGAGTGATTGGGAGGCGGGGAGTGAGCGGGCGGGCGTGGGGTGGGGGAAGGTAAAGGATGGGGAGGAGGGGGAGGAGGAGTTTGCGCTGGACGCGCATGATTTGAGTTTGGAGAATGTGTTTGTGAGCGCGGAGGACCCGACAGTAATCGTGCGTGCCTTTCTCTTGCCCCCGTCGTATCCCCGTCTCCGGCCCTCCCTTCCCTGCCCTTCTTCCCCCTTCTCGTTAGAGGCCTGCGCTAACGATTCACCCCCTAGACATGCATTATCGACTGGGAATCCACCACCACCCGCCCACTCTGGGCCGCCGCACACCTACCCGCATTCCTCCAATCCTCACCCTTCACCGCAAAACTGTTCCGCGAGGCGGTAGCGCGGCTCGCTTCTCCTTCCACTTCTCCCTCAAAACCCAATGGCAACGGCGATGCCTCCGCTGACGCCGCGCGCACCGCCGCCCTCGCGCGCGAGTGGCTGCACCACGAGCGCACGGGGATGCGTCTGCGGATGGCGCACCGTGTCGTCGAGTGGGACGGCTGGGAGGAGGGGCTTGTGGAGAGTATACTTGGGCCTGAGGAGCTCGAGGAGGAGTGGTTTGTGGATCCGGATGCGGAGGGGGATGCATGTGAGGAGGACGAGGACCACGATCAAGACCATGATGAGGATGGGCATCATGAGGACGGGGAGGTTGACGGGACGACGAACGGGGCCAATGGGAACGGGGATGTGAATGGGGATTCTGAAGGCGCGGCCATAGCCATTGGGCGGAGTCTCAGTCGGCGGCGGCCAGAGGGTGGCGTTGCTGAGAAGAAGTCGGTCCTACCGCTCACCAAGGCGAAGCCCAAGGGCGGGACGACGACGACGGGGAAGCTCACGGGGAAGCTCTTCGCGAAGAATCTGGAGCGGGAGAAGGAGCAGATGCTCGATACCACGGGGGACATATGCGGTGGACGCGGAGGCGAGCTGGGGAGGCGGCTCGAGGCATGGCTGACTGTCAGTGAAAATGCGAGTCCGGAAGAGGAGGATGGGCCGGCTGCCGGCATAGACAATGGGTATGAAGCGAAGACTGAAGCTAACTAACGTCCGACGAGGAGGATGCGCCGGCCGCCCGTATAGACAATGGGTATGAGGCGAAGACTGAAGCCAACTAACGACCGACATGCGACGAACCAGCTAATTTCAAAAGTGGCATTCTACATATCTGTACTACGTATCGTAATTTATTGTACACGCCTGGGTTCTCTCTTTCGTTCCTTTGACTTGTTCTCCAAGAACTGCGATTCACCTGTCGCAGGACAGCGGAAGTTGATGAACGGCAAACTGCTGCGACCCCACCATCATGAGTCGGCTTTTGTGGACTGCGGCCTTGCAGTAATAGACGACGTTCACTCGGAAATCCCAATATGCCGCGCACATTGTTATCGCTCTCACTGGGCTTCTTGAAGACTCTCGCGGGGTCGCCCTCTACTAGAGTCACCGGGAACACGCAAATTCCACTGGGACTGGAGCACTCCTCATTTGCCCCAGCTAACAATTGCCATATACACTGCGTTAAGCCGCTGCGTCGGCACAGGTGCCGACGTCTGACCTGTGTCGATCATGTGAAACACAGTCTGCCGACGACTTGCTTAGTTTCCGCCGCGATCACCATTCCCGATCTGGTAATAATTCTCGGCACATCAAACTCGGCTTGATATACCATCACTCTGCCGTCGCATGCCGCCCATTGTTTATTGTCACTATACGAGAAGAATACGAACTCGGCTAACCATTCAGGTGAGTTTCAAGGCACATTAGAGCTGGGGGAACGCTGGGGGGAACACTGTTCCCCCCAGACCCCCCTCCTTGGGCCTGACAGCTTGTCCCTTCAATTCAATAAATGTGTTGTCGCACTTTTTGCCACTGAATATGTGTTGAATTTAATGATTGAAGCACGGGAGAGACCCCCGTGGACCCCCGAACGCTCGCCGCTAGGCCCACTGCGGGGGCCCACTGCGTGGGGCTCTTTCTTGATTTTAACATGCTTGAATTTGTGTTTTGCTGCTAAGTTAATTCAAGCGGCGATGGCACATCTAATTCAGTGATGGCTCATAACTGAGCGAGTTGCAGCTTACTCTGATTCCCGATTGAACGAAAATAAAAGAAATGGGCGTGGAGAGGATCGAACTGGAGTCAGGTGAATACGAACGAAATGAGAAGGTCCAACGTCGAACCATGTAGCCATGGTACCAACATCAGTAAGACATTCTAGAGGCCCTCGATGTCGACCCTACGACGGTGCGGCCTATGCCGGCGGATCATCAAACGATACTGTGCTGCCGAAAGTTGGCCGAAGACTATTACTAGATCGGGAATTGTGATCGCGGCGGAAAGTGCGCTGCCGACGCTGATCGGCACAGCCTTTGTTGATGCCTACCATGATCGACTAGTCGTCAGATGCCGGCAACATCTGCCGACGCGGCCGCTTAACGCAGTGATGAGGATGCACAAGTTCGAACCAACTGGCTGATTTGCAGAGGTTTCGCACCTTCAACTACTTCCTCTCAGCTGAGCTCCAAAGGCATCCCCGTTTGACTCCCCCGGTATGTCCGCTACCATCAAGAGTACTGTTAATACTTCGATGCAACTTCAATGTCAAGTTTATACAGTCGACTCTGTCCTAACCCATACGTGTCGGTGGACCCCCCAAAGCTATGGGATACTGCAGCGTTATGGGTTATCCTGCCAAAAGTTCGGAACATTGTCTCAAAAAAGTATGGTTTACTGCAGAGTATGGGTTAAAAAAGTATGGGTTAGGACAGAGTCGACTGTAGATCCAACTCGAACCAGGACTTCCATTATCTCCACCTCAGATGTCCTTCTGAGGTTTTGTATGTTGTACCCAGTTTTTCATTACATTCCTTAATCCTTCGAGCATGACTTAGACTCGGGCATCTCGGGCTAGTTCAACCTGAAGTTTGCGGTACGTCGACATTTGATTGCACTGTGGTCAAGTTGAACGGTTTGCACGCTGCCTTGGGGCTCGAAAACAATGCAGCCTGGGCCAACTCAAGGATGGTTCGAGTTTGGCTGGATTGAGACCAATGTAAGCTTGATTTTTCTCAAGAGCTTTGTATAAAATTGAATGACTAGTTCCAATCTTGTAACATGGTACAAATTCAGCATCCATATTACCTCCCTACACGATTATAGCCCATGGCATGTCCTGTAACAATTCTGGAGGGAGACATACAACAGGTCCCTTGAGCCCATTAACTCCATAGCCAGATCAAAACAAGTAATTTATGGGATCAGATGGCACCAAAAACTCGTACTTTGACTTAACTTTACTTGCTGAAGTAACTTACCCAGCCATAGGTTAGGCCAAGTTAACTTATAGCTGGATAAGTTAGTTTTCATAAGTTACTTTTTATGGTACCTCCGCGCATACCTCCTCAGTGGTCACTTCTGCTTCGTCAAAGTCATCCACTTCATTTAAGAGGTTTAAAAGAAAAGATCAGAGGCAAACGGTTGGCCTGTAATGGTAACTCACGGTGGGCAAATTCCGGATTCACATCCCGGCACAATTTGTAAAGTGGATATCCCAGATTTCGAGCAACATCCTGACTCTCGGGATCAAATCCCTTGGCTTTGTGGAACCTACGAAGGCCGTCGTAGACACTGGCATCCCAGAACATTCTCTTGATTTTGGTAGCCAGTTGGAACGCGGGGAAACCGAGCCGTGCTGCCTTTTCCACACTGAGAACCTCAATACCGTCAGGATCGAGCGACCAGTACGCCGGACATTTTGGCCAGCTGAATGATGTTGACCTTGTCCGAAAGTCCTCTCTCGGGCAGATAAACAGAAAGCCAGCTGGAGGGTCCACCGGTGCAGATTCAATTGTGATTATGAAGTAGATGGCCTCTATGCGCACTTTCAAACGGTTATTCCATCGGACAACAGCAGCGAGATGCGACACGCACTGTAATCCTTCAAATTGGACCGTGACGTGATTTGAAGGCGGCTAAAGACGTGATTCGCTTGACTTAGCCAAGCTCCCTCGTCATGGGGATATATTTGGAGCACAATTCGAGTGTTGAATACATCGTCGGCCTTGTAACTGTGATAATGAATTGGGTGAGGGAACATGCGCATCGGGAGAGAGGGAAAAAAGTATACCGTCTCCAACCATTTGCCGCAGGACTGCCCGCGTGGCCCGAAATCCACCAACTGTCGTAGTAGAATACATCGACCTCCGCCGGAAGGGCAATCTCAACGTACTCCTCCCCTTGGTTTCCGGACGGCCAGGAAATAACTGCTCCAATATGAACCGTTGCGGAGGTGGGAATAGGGTCATCCTGATATTGGCTGAGATACAGAGCACATATGCGGTGATACTGCCTCAGCGCCATTGACTTGATGGCAAAGACCTCCGTATCTGGTGGGAGCGAGGGAGTGGCCATCCGTCGGAGGTGGGTGTCGAAGGGAGTAATGAGGGCGGCGCGAGTCAAATAAATATGAGTCAGAGTATCGGCGGGAACGGGATCTACGGAGAGTCGGCCGGTTGAGGTCCGTATCCAGAGGGGATGTACGAAACCAGGACCATACACACATTCGCAAAGCAGACACATTGGCGAATGTGTCTGGTTTCAGTTGTGCGGGCGTTGACCGCACTGATCGGCCATCAATCTCGGAAATCCACACACAAGTCCTTTCGCCCACACATTCACAATATTCCCTGACCCTGACACTAACAAAACCCTAACCACTAACCAAAACCCTAACCAAACCTCTAACCTGAACCCCTAACCAAAACCCTAACCACCCTAACCTCTAACCCGAACCGCTAACCCGAACCCGAACCTTAACCGGCAACATTCGGCACAGATTCCGCCGAATGACGGCCGCCAAACTGATCCCATCAAAACTGACACATTCAATGCTATGTGTCAGATTTGCATCGAATGTGTCTGGTTTGCGAATGTGTGGATGCTCCTGGTCTGGTCTATCCCGGTATCCAGATTGTGCATTGCGAAGAGGACAGAATATCTATTGCGTGCCGAGTCCCGACCATTCGCAGTGATCTGAAATGATCGACCACCTGCTGTGGATACGCAGATTAGCAGGGAGCCACACCAAGTTCTAATTTACATACCACCCACTCCTGTGTCTGCAGAAAGGTCAAACTCGAGTATAGGAGTAACATAAATGAATGCAAATACATAATACCCATAGAGATACACCATCATTATAGGTGAGTGGGGAGCGAGGAATGTTTTGAGTGGAATTAAGTCTAGTATTTGATATATCAACCTCGGCAACAACATTGCAGATTGAAGAACCGCACTATCGTGGAATACTGCTGCATGAATGTTTCCATAACTTGCTACTCCGAAAATCTGGACAATATTCGGATGGCTGACTGCAAATCAATGTCAACGTGAGACAGACACCGGATTTGACTCACCGAACAGACATATACATTTTAGTGTCTCGCCCCCAGTCCTGCCGTGGAAAGTGAAGGAGTGTTTTAAGGAATATGAATCCAATGTACAGTTGAATTGCTCATATGGAATACCATCGGGACAGGTCCCAAGGCTATTCCATACCGCGGATATTCCACAGCACAGAAATGAATTTTGAGAAAATGAATTAAAAAAATGTTTCTATAGGCACTTATTTGAAGTATGAGGCCATTAGAGAGAGCACTTTGAGGTTACTTTGAGGTCTGAGACCTGTGAATAACTCCCATGTTTCGTTTTCAATTTCTTCAAGAGGGCAGACTGCATGAAGAACAGTCTGTGTCCTGAAGGCCTCGCACAACTGCCCAAATGGAGAAGGATACATCATGCGAGGACCTCACCTAGCATGGCTGGGTGTAGGCCTTTGAGCAGATGGGTGAGCTCTCAGATTCGCGTTGCGGCCGGCCCAGATTTTGCATATTCTTTTGTTTGATTGTGAGAATTCTGGTCCCTAAAATAGAGAACACGGCTCTTTTGTCCCTCAGGAATCACAATGAGTAGAGTAAGGCAGTGGATTTCCTTCAGGGGCAATGGGAAACTAACTTATGGTCTGCCACTGTGCTAAAAATGACCTGTTGCCTCTCAAAATTCCCTTTTTCGGCCGTCCGCAGAATGGAATAATGCCGCCCTCAGCCCATTCCATATTCCAGATGACAAAATGTGGAATATTCCCCTATCCCGTGGTGGGATAGGGCTCAAAGCAATTCCATAGCACGGATATTCCATAGGGGGTGATTCCATATGAGGAACTCGACTGTACCTCCTTCGCACCGTCACCTTGATAAACAGCCACGGTGACGTTTGATTTTCGGCCGTCGATTTTCGCAGAATAGACCCGCCGAACACATTTGCGTTCTGGTCGGCGGCCCACAACTCCTGTTTTTTTGTTTACCACCAGTTCCTGCTCAAGGTCTATATCTCCCATGGGAATTCTGCGAAAGTCTGGGAAGGAGTAAATATTTTCCAGACTCATGAACGGAATTCAGACCAGGGGGCACAGTTGGTACCACACGGTAATTCTTGATGATATTGTTGAACATCCCTCCAGCTATGGTGAAGTGCTGCGAGCCCGTGAACATACCGACACCAGACCTGCGATAAGTACCCTCAGCAATGAGGTGCGGCAAGTTTAAGAGTGAGAAGAGAGCTCACGACATGAACACAGGTTCTTCCGGAGACGGGGCGGGGATGTATTGATCGCCTGAGGATGTTTCGGTGCCCATGAACAGTGGGGGTAGGACAGGAGGGGCGAGCACCCATGTGACGGCCTCAGCACTGATAAGGGTAGGCTAGGATCTACGAGTACAGCTGTCATAGAGCTGCCTCGGAGTTCGAAAATTTTGATGTGTGATGCTGTCCCCTCATCAAGACTTGCGCTGCCGCCGTTTTTGCGCAAACTTCACATTTGGATCAATACGAGGCGACCTCATTTTTTCAGCTATTGTGGCTGGTATTGAAGGAGCTTTAAGCTTTTCTTTTTCGCGCTTTTCAGCCCAAAATTGATGGATCGACATGTTGATGTTTCCATGGCGTCACAATTTCAAACTCCGAGGCAGCTCTATGGTACTCGTTAACTCCAGCCTCTATAGTATACGTGATCTGAACGACTGTCTTCAGATTTCACGCAAGCTATACTAGAGAGGCTGGTATCGAGCCTAGGCATCTCGTTAAAGAACGGTTAATCACCGGGGGGAAAGACCCAAACCCAGGCACATGGTTTTCACGTGCATCAAATGCACATCTGTCGCCCATTCATGATCACCCCGAATGGGGTGCACACAAAAAAAGAATGTGTCCTTTACGAGTCCTAAAAATGAAATTTTTAGAATCGTTCTTTCTAGCAAAAATTAACACCAGGAAACTGCCCGCTTCAACATGATATCATCGACCTTGGGAGTAACATCTCTACATCACCTGATACTTATTACTAGCGGCTTGGGCCCAGGCACTTGTGAGATGACCTTTTCTGTGTCATTTCGGCTCGGTTTCTGGAGTGTCGACGTGTTCCGCCTTAGGCTCGAAACCAGCCTGTCTATGAAGGTAAACCTGTCGATAGACAGGCTGGTCGATCTGAGTTTGAAATTACGTGTTAAGCGAGTTACCGCATTTGGTTATTCGATGTTTTTCCATTGCCGCCTATGTCTCCCTCAGATTAAACTCAGAACTTATTGGCTCATGATTTCATGCTGAACTGAGCTTTTAAGAACATTTAACACTCAAAATTGAGTGAACTAGACGCGATTCAAGATTGGTGGTCTTGTTTGGATTAGAGGTCGCACGCACGGAAGATCCGGTCCGGAATAACCAAATGCGGTAACTCGCTTAACACGTCATTTTAAACTCAGATCGACCGGTCTGTCTATTGACAGGTTTACCTTCATAGACAGACGGTCACCGGTCTAGTTCCGCCTCAAAACGAGTCAGGAACATTCCGCCGCTGATTTTGGCAGCCGCTATGTATACAATGTGTCCTTTCCCTTCTATAGTGTCTGTTCCTCACTATTGTCTCTTGTTGGTTGTGGGTATCTCTTCGTTTTTGTGTTGCGGGGTCGTTCTTTTATCAACGCGCCGGGTGTCATGCCGTGAAGCTGGGCCGAATTGCCGATTGATGTTGATTCCGTCGGTTCCGCGTAATGCCGACGCACCGATCGGCCGGCATTCACGCGTTCAATGACCGATCATAGGTTGTGTAGGACAGTGCCAGAACTATGGTCCGTGCTTCCTTCTCTAGTATTCCGACAATTAGTTCAGGTGACGGGTGACGGCGACCCGTGAACTGAACTAATTGAGGTCGGTGACGGTGACAATGAGTTGCCTGGCCCAAATAGGCAATTCTCGCGCCGGCATTCGCCGGATTACCTTTTACGGCAATTTTTGGCTGATTGCCGAGCCGTGAACTTTCGTTCCAGTGAACTTTTGTGGTGACCGGTAACCCCCTGTGAACTAATGGTCGGAATACTACAGTAATCGACATAATCTGCGAGTTTTGCGGGTGTAATTAATTCCTTGCTCTTCGGGCTTGTACTGAACATTCCGGAGGATAGAAGTGCACGCTAAATGCAAAAAAACCTTGCAACGCGCTAAACGAGTTGAATGTATATCAGACGAAGCCACCCAACACGAGGAATAACATGTAATCTCTCGCTGATGCGGACTGCGAATTTTGTACCTGCCTGATTTCCCGGACACAGTCAGACTGGGACAACGCTGAGATCGGGTGAATTGAATAGTGGAACGGTGAGGAGTACATACAAGATTAATAGCATTAGGCATTCGGGGTCTGGCCGAACACCTATTGATGGGAGCGGACGCCTATTCCCAGTCGTGAAATTGATGGCTCATCAATCCTGCTGTATTCTGGCAATTTTGCACAAGTCCCTTCGTGTTTTTTTTCATATATCCCTCACCCTGACACTAACTACTAACCCTAACTCCTAACCAAAACCCTAACCACTAACCACTAACCACTAACCTCTAACCTCTAACCAAAACCCTAACCACTAACCAAAGCCACCTAACCCGAACCTAGCCGGCCGCATTCGGCAATTTGCCGAACACGATCTGTGTCATTGACGGATAGGCATTTGTTGCCATCAATAGGCGTTCGGGCGTTTTAGTTCGAACGCCTACTTTGGATTGCTACTAAAGTTGTCGTGCCTCAACGGTGACCAACGCGGAGTCATTCAAAACAGTTAGTCAGCGGCGACAGAGAGCCTGTGATATCAAATCATAAGGACTCGTACTGCCATAGTCTCTCGTAGACAGACGCTACAATTTTTGCTCGTACCTTGCAATTTGTAGTCTGTTGATTAGAGTGATCCCTTGATCGCTCGCCAGATTATTACCAATCACAAAATTTCTCCGATGTTGAGGTGAGTCCTTTGACGCGTTTCTTGTCGATTTACGGCCTCCATAATGCTCAGTACATTGACCCGAGTCTTTGCTGCAGCGGAATTTAGTTGCGAAGGTTCAAGAGCGAGGATGCCGAGATTTGATGCCCGGCATGCCGACGGCATGTGCCAAACACCGAGATATTTGTTCAAGCTCAAAGGCATAGAATAAAAATATTCTGCAGGGGTAGTTCCCTTTATAAGGTAGTAGAGTCTACCAATTTGGTTGAAGTTCAACTGCTGGAGGATGTAGGGAGCAGTGGGAAGGGAGGGGGAAAATGATTTGTAATCAGCCGCAAAGATTGGTAATAATCTGGCGACCTTGCATCAGTGGCGCGGTTAACTACAGACTAGTACTGCCATGCACAGCAGTGGCCCTCAAACACTAGTACAGTATTGCCTTTTGACAGAAGCTCGGCAGCAGTCATTTGAACGTCCCTTATCATAGTTAACGAGTACAGCTGTCATAGAGCTGCCTCGGAGTTTGAAATTGTGACGCCATGGAAACATCAACATGTCGATCCATCAATTTTGGGCTGAAAAGCGCGAAAAAGAAAAGCTTAAAGCTCCTTCAATACCAGCCACAAAATAGCTGAAAAAATGAGGTCGCCTCGTATTGATCCAAATGTGAAGTTTGCGCAAAAACGGCTGCAGCGCAAGTCTTGATGAGGGGACAGCATCACACATCAAAATTTTCAAACTCCGAGGCAGCTCTATGACAGCTGTACTCGTAGATCCTAGCCTACGAGATGCCTTGCATTCGCTTCCATGTGTTTGGTCCCATCCCCATGTAGGTTACCTCCCTTCATCTACCTCTCCTCTCGCTCTGGATCTTTCCCCATACGCAATTCAAATCAATGCACCTGTACACCATTCAATGGAAATGAAAATGTTCATACAATCAACTAAATCTTCATGGACATGCCTTGTTGGAATTATGACTGCTGTGCACGCACTGCCCACTTCAACAGCTCGGTTCAACAGCATTCTTTGACAGCTCACATCTGTGTATGCCTCCTATTGTTCTCTACAGCAATTTAACAGCCTTTCTACAGTATATATCATGTACATGTTTGAATAAATTCCCCGCACGTTTGCAACAGGTTTACTGCTGACTTGGAGTCTCTCTCTTGAAATCCAACATGCCTGAACAGCAGAAAGGAATTACTGTTATAGGCGCCGGTAAGGCCGGTCCTTCTTTCAGGATGTTGGTTGAACTCAATGTCATGGTCTCCTCCCAGGTGTAGTTGGTTTATCCACCGGGATAAAATTGCAGGAGAAAGGATACCAAGTTACTATTGTCGCCGAGATTTGGCCCACAGACTCGGATCGTCCCGGCCCGCACTACACCAGTCGTTGGGCTGTAAGTTATGCTGTAGGGATCTTGCAGAGAACTGACTCGGTCTAGGGAGGGCACCATTGCACCGTGGCCGGGCCCGATGATCTTCGTCAACAGAGTGGGTGTTGAAGTTTCATAACAGATCCAGCCTCCAATCTAAGCCTGCAGAAATGGACTCGGAGACCTTCAAAGTCTTTTGGGAAATGTCTGAACCTGGGCATCCCGCAGAGAAATGCTTCATTCGCGCGCCGCAATATGAGTATTACTTTGAGGATGTCGCTTATCCCCCGGGTTTGGAGTCGATGCCAGACGTTTGTGGACACTTTCTGGACCTAACCATCTTATTTACTCCATTTCTCACAGTTCAAGCTCGTGCCGAAATCAAATCTTCTCCCCGGCGCTGTATTCGGAGTATCTTTCACCGGGATAAGCTTCGGTACGTAGGTTATTTCCTTGGGTCCGACGCTTGGTGAACCGCACAACACAAAATAGATCCTACGATGTATCTAAGTTATCTACAACAGCGCTTCATTGCTGCCGGAGGACAACTCGTCCATGGATCAGTTCAACACATCAAGCAGGTCGTCGAGGGAGGTGGTGCCATTTTCGAAGGCAAGTCACCAGCGCCGCCTGCAGCAGTCATTGTCTGTGCCGGTATTGGCGCGCGCAGTCTGGGTGGAGTGGAAGATAAGACAGTGACTTCGGCGCGCGGCCAAACGGTCATCCTGCACGCGCCGTGGGTCAGGTTCGGGTCGACGTGCCGAAAGATGGAGAATGGGAGAGTTTCCTATGTTATCCCGCGACATAATGGTGGAACCAGCCCTTTTCTATAACAAAATATCTCATCGTTCAATTCAATGTAGGTAATCTCGTACTTGGGGGAACTAGAATCAACGATGACTGGTGAGCTCTTCAGACCAGTTAAAATGCCTTCTGAGGACTCAGACGTTCTGATTCAGGTATCCTCTTCCCCGCGAGGAGACCAAGATCGCGATTATGGAGACGGCACTCGCGTATTGGCCCGAGATCGCCCCCCCTCCCGCGCGCAAGGATCGAACTCCTACAATCGAGGATTTACTCCCTATTATAGTGGAGGAAGGTGTTGGATTCCGCCCGCACCGGAAAGAAGGAATCAGAATTGAAGCACAATGGGTGGCCGTAAATGGCTTCAGCGCGCCGGTTGTGTTCAATTACGGGTGCGTCACAACTTCTTTTCACAATGCAGCTTGCTGATCGTGTTGTGCAGACACGGCTCTTCTGGGTTCGAATCATCGTGGGGATCTGCGTCAATGGCTATCCAGCTGATGGAAGAAGTGTTGGAAACTGCTGCAGCGACTGCTGCTTGAAGTTTCATCTTTTCCGTATCCTGTACTATTTCCAACGAATACCCTTTGCCAGGGACTTTGGCAACTCTTCCTCTTCATTCAAAACCCTCTGTATTGTAGTGTGGAGGTAATTGGCTAGACTCGTGAACCAGTCGGTGTCGCAGGCTCACAATCTGAGACCACATTCGGACAGAAACCAAATATCTACCAGATAATGATGGGCTGATGGTAACTGGTAGGCCTGCTAACCGACTGGGCCCGCCCGTTGCTGATTTGGGTGATGGATTTTCGCCCGCCATTCAAGACCTCCGCACTTAGAAAAAAACGCTCAAAACCCTCCAAAAAAGTGTCAGAACTTCCTAGGTGAGAAATGGATAACTTTTCATTCTCTATCGACTGGTGAAAAAAAAAAAAAATGGCGGTAAATTCGAATAAATATCATGGGCTGATGTCACACAACGTGACAACATCACCAGCGCCGCCGCGACCTTCTGAACCATCGTCGGGCGCGTTCCCGTCGAGTTCTGACCAAAATATGTCTCCCAATGGACATTAGACACTTTCTTTTACCTCTCATGTGTTAATTTTCATATTCTACACATTGATTTGGCCGAAAAAACCCAAAAGACTTTTTTTTCACCATTGAATAGAGAATCAAAAGTTATCCATCTCTCACCTAGGAAGTTTGAGCACTTTTTGGAGGGTTTTGAATACTTTTTCTAAGTCCGGAGCTCTTAAATGGCGGGAGAAAATCCATCACCCAAATCAGCAACGGGTTGGGCCCAGCCGGTTACTGACACAACCTTCCGAGCTCAAGCGAGTGATGGCTTTGTAGATATTTGCTCAGTAACCGGATGGGGACGAGCCTAGTAATTGGCACATCATTGCACCATTCATGATACGATGTACACTAATTTCTCGGTCGAATCCAAATCGAATCTGGCGAGACCTCGCAAACAAGAATCAACTTCAACCGTGGGAATTATGGATGTTGAAAACTCGACATTCTGCCTTTTGCTTCTTTTTCGAGTCGGCTGGCCAACTACATTTTTCCCCGGGCTGGCAGATTTCACCCATGTTTTACTTAACAAAAGTTCGGAATACTACAAGGACTAATCTCTTCTGCGAGCCAGGTGAGCGAGTACTACACATGCCCATCGCATTTGCAACCGGCTCCCTGACTGCGCGTAATCGAGAGTAATAGATAACACATCGGTATTAGTTTCTGTACGATCAGGAGGAGTGACAATGGCCAAAAATCGCGTGAATGATCTGTGAACTTCAGTATGATCCCCCAGCCGCCGGAGGTGTTGATTCACGAGAACACGAGTAATCTCGCAAAATCTTTCAAGACTGAACATCCACGCATCTGCGTACGACTGCATGAATGTGATATCCCCAATCTGCGGAGACTCGATGACCTGCGATAATGCAAACACCGCAGATTGAACCCCACGTTCTGAATGACTATTATAAAATGCATCAGGAACGTGGTGAACACGAATCAATGATGTTATGCACCTGCAAAGTGCCGCCAGTGGCAGTAGTATATATATGCGAGGGTTGTGCGATTTAAATGTAGGGCCAAGGAAGCAAATGTCGCACAGGCATCGCGTAAGACATGATCGTTGGGAAAATTGAGGAGGGTGGTGAGTACTGGGACCACAACCTTGCTCCGCACGACGGAAATGGCGACGTTGGACCACATAGTTATCTGGGCCAGCATATGCGCGGTAATAGAGATAATTGAAGTATCCCCATCGCTTCAAGTGCTTGTGTTAGAAGTTAGCACTGGAGAAAGATAGAAACCTAAACGAACCTTAAGAATGCGGTCAGAGTTAAGCAGTCGTCGTATGTGATACATAGGTCATCCGAGAGGATGTCACAATATTTGGCCAGTCGTTCAATAGCCGTGCAGATGCTGGGTAAAACCCTCCTGTCCGAGGAGCGGAGGAGTCGCCAAAGAAACGGCAAAATTCGTTGAGATATCAGGTCCCGGCTTCCGTCTTGGCCCAGGAGTTCTGTCGGATCTTCGATGTATGGATAACTGCAGGGCTAATGTCAGCAAAGAGACTAGCCGTCAAAAGGACGTCGAACGCTGTCAACAAAATCACGGCTGGCCCAATGTCGCTGCGGAGAAGTTGTGGGTCGAGTGGGTGGTAGCGAGTTATCAGGGTGAGAGCAGAGGAGACCCAACGAAATACACGGACGTTCCCTGTATCCAGCAGCCGAACCAGAACCAAGATCATATCTTTAGCTTCAACAGCAACGGCCTGTGGGTCGAATTGAATGATTTGCGACAAGACGGACAGCACAGCGGAAGCTGTTTCGTCGTATATGGATCGACTATCCATCCGTAATGGTCAGTGAATAATCGGCAAAATAATAACGGAGGTCACAGACCCTAACACAGAAACGAGAGCTGTGCCCGAAATTTGACAGACGAGGCTGGGACCAGTATCTTGGTGCGAGGCAACATAGTCCAAGATGTTGCATGTTGTACGGAGAATGCGAGGGTCATGGAAACGCAACAGTTCGGCCAGCAGGGGGATTGCATCGGCCTCGATAATATTAATCGTGGTGGTTCCACCCCATGACCCGGAACTGAGGTGAGCAAGGGCTTCTATTGCTCGTTCTACCGCATTCTGGGAAGCATCAGGGCGCCTATAGTACGATACAATCATTGATTCGGCTTCGGGGAGGTGTGTATATTTACTGACCTCAGGACCGAAACAAGCACACCAATAAAGTGGTTCTTGATCAACAAGGATTGAGCCAAAGGTGAAGAGCGATAACTGGCAATGTTGCACACGGTGCAACATGTCGATTGCAGAACCACTCGATCCGGTGACTCCATGAGCTGAAGGAGAATACTGAGGAAAGAAGTGTGGGCCAGAATCTCGTCTGTAAGCTGGAATTGGCTGATGGTGGAAAGTAGTACAGTCTTTACGAGCGGTGAAATCTGGTGGGATCTAATGGAATCAATCAGAATTAACTTGATCATTCTTGGTGGTCCTCACTCCAGATACGGCACGATAGTTTCCATCACGTTTTCTTCAAGTGGCGAACAAACGTTGCCCAGCAAGATGCGAAGTTCGTCGTGCGGCTGGTCCGGCAGAAACGGCAAAGAAGCCAGTGATTCGATAACTGCAGGTAGAACCGAACCTATGCCGAGAGCAACTTGGAGTTTGGCACGAGACATTCTTGTCAAAGTCATTTCATTCAGCAGGTTGAGTGCAGAGATGTGCACTGTCGTCGTGGGGTGTCTGAGACATAGATTTTAGATTTTAAAATAGAAAGGCGATAAAATATTTACCTTAGATAGAGCAAAAGTGATTGACCTAAATCCACATAAAGTGAGCTGGGGCTCAGGTCATAAGCTCGGTAATTAGTTTGTTTCCGTGACTCCAAAAATATGGATTCCAACACAGAGCAGGTCAGCTCAACTAGCGAACCATTTTGAAGAAGGGCAACTAGGACATGCAGCAACTCTGTTTCCAAGATTGCGAGGACCCCGAGCTCGAATTTGCAAGTCAATAGAATTTGCTTGAGAATCAAGGCTTTCGTGGAGTCCCAGAGTTCTTTGGATCTAGTTCGACGCAATCAATGAAGGGACAAACACCAATAACGATACCGAACACACGGGAGGTATGGCACAAAGGCATCGAGCTCGTATTCAGACAGTGGAGGTGGAGAATGTCTTTTGATTACACCGATAACTTGTCGATGGTACAGAAATTTGGACAGGCGAGAGGCCAGAGGATGGAGGGGATAGTTGCACCCGGCTTATTACTGTCTGACCACCAACTGTGGACACTTTGGGGGCGGGGTGGTGGTGGCATACGGGTGTGCAGTCCTTCATCGTAGATCGAAATGGATAAAGGACGGCAAAAATAGTAGAATGATTGTTAGATGGTTGCCAACAGAGCCTAAAAGAGTGTTGAGAGGTTCTTGTGCCAAGTACCGCCTTGCGCAGTGGCTGTCAAGGTGCTGTTCATCGAGTCTACGTACATCACAGTTTGGGACCACTGGCGTGGGTTTTACCGCCTGGTTAAACCAAGACCGGGAACTTCAAGCCTGGAAGGTGAAAAGGACGAAGGATTTGGGATGATCGGGTGGTTCAAAAAGTAACTTATGAAAACTAACTTACCCAGCCATAAGTTAACTTGACCTAACTTATGGCTGGGTAAGTTACTTCAGCAAGTAAAGTAAAGTAAAAGTACAAGTTTTTGATGCCATCTGATCCTATAAGTTACTTGTTTTGATCTAACTTGGCGGGTAAGTTGATGGCAAGTAACTTGTACTGTACTATTACGACCAATGGTTCAGGTGACGGGTGACGGGAGGTTGTGAACTGAACCAATTCGGCATGGGTGACGGTGACATTTCGATTTTTGGCGTGAAATAGGGGCGAAAACTGTCAAAAATTCTCGGCCGGCACTTGCCGGAGGCTGCCGTCCGTCCATTTATGGGAATTTCTGGTGATTGCCGATCAATGAACCTTGATCCCAGTGAACCTTTGAGGTGACGGGTGACATGGCGTGAACCTTTGGTCGTAATAGTACAGTAGATCAAAACAAGTAACTTGTGAAAGAGTAACTTAAAACTTCCTTTGCCAGTGCTCCGGCTGTTTGAGCTTTGCGCACCCATTCCAAGGGGCACTGGCAAATATTGGGGCACATGTGCAATATATGCGGTGTCCTGCGGGACCAGTTTAGGTTGGATGAAGCAGCAGCCAAGTCTTGATGTAAGACAACATGGCTCATTCAGACTTGGCAGCGAGAGACGTCGAAGTTAAAACAGTGCTGAGTTCCCAATGAGTTCCTGCTGAAATTCCTTGCCTGCATCCATTGCTGATCCAGCGAGGGGAAAAATCAAATTTGAGCGAAAAATCAACTTTGAACACTGTTTATGCACTTGAATGGCGACTTTGGCCCATATATGGTGTGTCAGGCCATGTAATTACAGGCATTAATGTACTGCGGCCCAAATTTAGGGTTGAACTCGTCGGAACTGACCAACCAAGTATATTGAAGATACCCGAGATGCCCGAGGATCTCGATAAACCATGCAACGGGACAAGATCGACAATGGGTAATTTGCAATATAGAATCAGGAGATTAAGGCGGCTATTATCGTTCGAGAGACCCCTAAGGCGAAAATGTCACCCACCAAACCTTGAATCCCAATTCAACTTCAAGGACTCGGAATTGAATCAGTTGACGGTGTCATTCCGTTGCCACTGAAGATCCACCTGAGTTCTACAATGGATGGTCAAGCAGTGTGGGTGATGGTGGTTGTCTTTCTGCCATATACAAGCCTTCCCCACAACGGGTCACCAATTGAGCCGACGAAGCTCCGAGTTGGAAAACACAAGGTCGATGCAAAGGCTTGCAGAGGAAAGGACCCACAGGAAATAGTCCTAGAAATGATCGTGTGGATCTACGTCGACTATGAGAGTAATTGAGTCACTGTCGATTGGGTACATAGTAGCCCTGTGGCGGAGTTTGAAATAAGTTAGATTCTCCACGCGTGGGAAAACTTAAGTTAACTTACGGCGGGGATGCCGAAGGGGGTAAGTTAAGTAAAGTTAGTTTACATAAGTTACTTTTTACGCACTCCACAAATTGACGGGGCGGCAGCAGTGGGATAAATTCTCCCCTCTGAGCCTGAAACAACAATTGTAACAAAGACAGTAGAAGTGCATATCATCTGGTGAGTGTTCTACAGCTCACGAAAAGGCGTTTTTTTTAGCCACTCACTTGGCCTTCCCAAGGAGTTTTAACCGTGGTTGAAAAAATCTTGATCCGCTGCACGTGCGTGGTCGCGGTTGAAACTGTGTTTTCAGCCTCAGTGGACAGCATCAATCGGGTATTAGCACTAGCTAAACCTTTAATGATTGTCAGAAAGACATTTCCTTTCGATTTGGACAGGATTTACCTCGGAAAGCCTCGATAGGCGCCCACAAACCGTCGACGGCCGTATGGGGCCGCCCGTCCCCGTTCCGTGCATAGATTCGGCTTCAGGCTTGGCGGGACGGCATCCCCCTTACGGGCCCCGTCCGAGCCGTGAAAACGGCGACGGCCATCGCTAGAAGGATTGGTTTGGACACTCAACCTTCAAGTTCTTAGAAGGTGTGCGGACCTCCTGCTGCAATGTGTCTTCAAATTTACTGTGGGTGTTGAACATGGAACAGCAAATGGATGCATGAGATCCAAGGAATTTACCTGCAGTCCCAGGGGACGCAAGTTGACCTGCGGTGCTCGCCCCGGCCTATGCAGCTAGAAAATTTAGAACGCGACGATGCGAAGACTCGGATTAATGACGAAAGCGCCAAAAAAAAAAGATCCTCGAGCGCCGTCAAGACCCATACCCGAATCGAACGGGTGCCTGTTTGTAAGCCGTCAACTTATCGCAGTTACAGCGCAGTGTGGACCTTTCGCTACGGGTCTTTTGAATGTGTATGGACGGAAGGGAACAAACTCACAATAGTGACTGTGCAGAGGAGTAAGTGCACAATAGTTCAAGTCAGGTCGGGTTGTAAGCAGCTGGGAACGATGCAAAAACTGCCTACATATTGAACTGAACGAGAGAGTGCAGTGAAGATTTCAGTGGATATGGAGGTGCGAGATCAAAGGACCGCATGAGACGCATGTTGAGTTGTCTAGTGCTCGCTGGCGTATGCAGCTGGAAAATCTTGAACGCGGCGATGCAAACATTATGATGATGAATGAAAAGAACAACCTCGACGTTTGTCACGCGTCAAGACCCGTACCCGAATCGAACGGGTGCTTGCTTGAAAGTCATCAAAGCCAAAGAACAGCGTGCAGGGCGGACCTTCCGCTGCGGGTCCTTTGAACCTAGCGTCGTTACAGTATCTGAGACGGAGGCACAAAGGCGGAAGAAGTACGGAAGGAAGCACGCTCACGATGTATATAGACCGGACGAATTTAGGTCGAGAAAAACCGTGTTGCAGTCCTTCAGACGGGTCTTCCCACCTGGGTTGTCTTCAATACTACGCGTATTAGCAAACACCAAAATCACGAGGCAACGAACTGACCGGGTTTTGGTGTCAGTAAGCAGACAGGAAACACATAGAAAAATTAAAACAATGGAGGAAAATAATTCCACGGCGATCCAGGCAAGACATGGACCCGAATCGAACGGATGCTCAGCGCTCAACATGTGCTCGACTTCACTTCTATTCAGGCAATTTGGGGTAGTGCGGCCCACCCGCTACAGCCTCCAGGTCTGTGTTGTGGTATTTTATGAGGGGAGTCGAAATGGTTCGAGTTTGACTACCCAGGTACCGGTGCTATCAGACCCCAATAGTCATCCGATGAAGTGTAGAGAAAAAAGAAACACTGACGCTTGATCTAGAGACTCTAAAGAGACGGTGGACAGCGCCACATCCTGCCGGGGAAATATAACCTCGGAGCTGATCCCAAGGGCCAAAAGTGAACTCGAGTCTACAATTCGCCGTATAATCCATGCTCGAATCGAACGGGCTCACCGAACATCAGCGAGTGCATAGATTGAACGGAAGTTCGGGATCTTGAACCATAGGTTTGCTCAGTGAACGAGCGTTAAGATTTTTTGAGATTTTTGCGCCTCCTTCAAGTTTGGCTCGATATTTTTTTCGAGTCCGTCGTTGGAATTACGGTCAGGGGCTCATGCACATGGAGTGAGTCAATCTTTCGGTAGTCCAGACAAGTCAGCGCGTCCACGTCAAGAGGATGAGCGTTTGAGACAGGCGCTAGCCGATCACGTGGACAGTGCGCGCTCTTTCTCCTGACGCTCATGTTGTGCTCATGACTCTGTCCTTCCTGCGCTTGCCAGCGGCAAGTTCTGGCTTCAAGTGACTCACCTGGATGTTGTGGACGGCTTACCGCGAATAGGGCTGTCCAGCGGCCGTTTGGCGCGGCAGCGCGGGAGTCTCCCGAGTTCTAGCCTTTTTTCGTAGGCGAATTACGAGGTCTAACAACACTTGCGATGACTAGTGTGCACTCGAAATCATAGTCGGTGTCCTGATAATCCAGAATGGAACACGGCCGACTGACGCGCATCTACACCAGAGATGGAATGCATTTGTCCATTTTCGTCTCGCAGCGGATCCACAGCATACATTGGCAATGTGCACAGATTTATGAGGTAGCCCCCGCCTCAATGAAATGAAGGTGGTCCATATCGCCGACGATTAATCTTTTCGCTGTGGCGCAGCGGTGTGTGAGAACCGCGGCGGCAGAGTATCTCTGACCGATATACATCGCAGCTGTAGAACATTCCCGTCTCTCGATGGATGGCATACTGTGTTAACGAACAAGCGACATAGCACCCCATGATGTCTCCGCGCGGACCCTTGACCGCTAACTCCGAAGTTCGCGAACTATGTCCAACACGCCGGCTGTCCCGTCCAACCGCAAAGCCTAGTTTCTCCTTTGGAGCTGTGTGGCGCATCCCCTGCTGCGAGCCTGAGTAAATTTTATTCGCCTGCGCCGCACTCCGTAACGAGGTTTATTACACTGTCCGCGCTACCGGCGGGAAATAGACTCTAGCCGGAGCTTATCCAAGGTATAGATGAATGACCAGAGGCAATGAGCAGCAAAGTGAGCCCGCCACCGCCGTCCGCGTTCGTGGATATCATAACTTACTCTCAAGTACTTAACTTGACTTTAAATTTTTGCTATAGCGTCCGGCGAAGCTTCGACTCGGCGTGATTCATTCTTGCTCAGCACTGCTGGCGCCTTTAAAGAGACGACACCCGATATCTTTGCCACAAGTATCTCACTTTGGCTGATCCCTCGCACGCAAGCTGTACTTATTCTGTACCTCCGACGTGCGCTACCGCCCACCCGCCACGGAGAACTCAAAAGCGTTCCCTGACCTGGAGCTGGCCCTCGGACATATCGGACCGACGGAGGTTTCACCGCCAACTTTTTTCTCAGCATCGCAGCAGTCTTTCTTGTCTTCCATCTTCCATACCACTACCACCACCCCAATGCTGCCTGCACCCCTCTCCTTCCACGACACCCCCAACGCTGCCACCCTCACTGCCGCCCGCACTGCCCTCGCAGACGCACTCGACAATGCAAGCAAGCTTACCGACCGGATCGTCTCGGCAGAAGAGAGGCTAGCGCAGATCGTCAAGGAAGCGCGGAATGCAATCGAGGATATGCAGCGCGAAAAGGACGGGCTGGAGGAGACCATTGTGCAGACGCGGGTAAGTGCTATGTTTTTCGCCACACTTTCAGGCGTGTTCGTTGGCTAATAAAAAACGTGGTAACGTGCAGGCGTACCTGTCCCCAATTAGGCGAATGCCGGGCGAACTGCTGAGAGAGCTCTTTTTGTGGTGCTTTGAAGACCATCCGTGCTGCGCGTGGGTCCTTTCGGCAGTGTGCAGCACTTGGCGCCGGCAAGCACTGGCAATTCCACGAATCTGGTCCAAGGTACGATTTTTCCTCCTTCGTCTCTTCTTTTCAGCACCGTGTATTTCTTTTTAATACTTCGGCTCCCGCCGCCAATCGGCGTCTCCTCGGAGCCCGTTTGCCCATTGTGCTCTTTGTCCCCCAGAAACTTAACGCAACCCCCAGATCCGGCTCTTCACCAATCAGCGTTCCTCGCCCGATACCATCCGTCTATGGCTTGAACGCTCCGGCGCAAACGTTCCCCTCGACATCGAGATCTATCTGCGCGTCGTCACGCCGGGTGCGCTCTCTCCCGACGCGGTCGCTGGCAGCCCGTATACCAGTCGGCGCCGCTTCTCTCCGCACCACCCCTTGCACCATTTTGCACACCCGCCGGCGCCAACACCTCTACCTCCGCTCTTCGGCACGGGGCCGCTCAGTCTGAGTTTAGGTTTGGGCGCGGGGGGCGCGAGCCACGCGGTGCTGGTGCCGCATTTTACGCCGAGTGTAACGCCGTTTATCGTGCCACAGCCGCATCATGGTGGGTGGGAATCGCCGCCACCCCTGACCGTGTACCATCAGCTTGGACACGGACACGCGCAGGGTCTGGGCGGGCAGGAGGGTGGAGGCACGGCGGCGCATTGGGGACACATCGCTGTGTATTACTTGGTGCAGCAGATGCACCGCTGGGAGCGATTTGTCTTCCGCTTCGATAAGGCGTTTGGCTCGATTGGGGCGCTTAAGTCTATAATAGGTTTGTGTTCTTCTAAATCCCATACTCATCATTACTGGTGACTGACCGATTGTCATATCTGCGATACAGGCCCCGCCCCGCTTCTTCGCGAATTCGAAGTTTCCTGTGCCTCCGCAGTGGCATACCCGCAGGACTGGAACTGGCTCCCGACGTCCCCCTCGCTCTCCCTGCCGTCCTCCGTGCCCTCCCAGCGAGACATCCCGCTCCCGAAGCTCAATTCGCTTACGCTGCAATACGCGCCCTTCACACCCACCTCCCCCATCTTCCTCCAGCCGCAAACGCACCTTAGCTCACTTACGCTCCGCGCCCTCCCCGGCGCGTCTGTCCCGCTCGACCGCATCCTCGGCGTCGTCACCGCCAACGCGAGCACGCTCAAGGTCCTCCGACTGCACTTCTCCCAGGTCGCAAACGCTGTCCTGCCTGTCCCCGCTCTCCCCTCCTTACCTCCCCCCCAAGTCGGTCTGATTCCCGTACCGCCTGCTGGTGCTGCAGGCGCAAACCCAAACGCTGACGGCGCGCTCGAGCTCCCCGCCCTAGAGGAATTATACATCGGCGGACACCACCTGCTCTCGCAGCTCCTCGATGCCATCGCTACGCCGCAGCTCGAGAGCCTGGATTTGGACTTTGACGCCCCGCGGGAGCCGCTGGAGGAGTGCATCGCGGCCCTGTGCGCGCGCTCGGGCGGCGCGCCGCTCAAGATGCTGTCGATTGCGTATGGGCCGCCGAACCCCTCCCCAGCGAACTCTGCCGGCTCGACGCCGTCGTCGCCCGCTCACGCGAGTCCCGGGCACGGCGGCGGGAGCGTGTATAGCAGCTATCTCGGCTACGTCCACGGGTATGGGTACGGTGGGCCGGGGAACGTCATGTCGTGGGCGTTCCTGGGCGAGTGCGGCGACCAGCTCGAGGTGCTCAAGGTCGGCGGGGCGGTGCTTGAGTCGCTGGTCAGCGTGCTCTGTTCCCCAGAAGACGGGGGCGGCGTGTCCCTGCCGCCCGGCGCAAATTTGAATGCGGGGGTGAGTACGGGGAATGGCGGCTTGAATGGGTGGATGTGTCCAAAGCTGCGGGAGCTGCGTTTGCGGGGGTGTCATGGGACGTCGCATGGGCACCATGCGCACGATGCGGTGGCGAAGCTGGTGCGGATGGTGGATGCGCGCAATCCGGAGTCGCCGTACCCCATTCCTGCGGCTTCGTCGTCGTCCTCTGGGTCCTTTCCCTCCGCGGCGCTGTTCCCGAGTTCTACGCCCTCATCGTCGTCTTTCGCGTCTTCTTCCTCGCAGACGGGCCCGGGCGGGGTGAAGCGCCTCGCGCACCTTGAGCTGGACGATTGCGTTCCTTTGGGGCCAGACGTGCGGGCGTGGTTGGAAAGCCGTCTTGGAAAGGGCGGTGTGCTCTGCGTGGAGCCCGCACCGCCGCCCGGCTCGGTGGATCGGTATGGATACGGTGGATTCGCGGGGCCGGTGTGGATGTGATAGACCACCACACTGCCGTTTGGTTTTTGTTCGTGCTGGAGCTCCCCATTTTATCTGGGTCTCTCTTCTCTTGGTTTCTCGTCATCCCATCTGGGTCTACCTCTGCTGCTCTCGCGTGCTATCTATTGCTTCGCCATGCCATGTATACCATACCCACATACGACGCGTTCGCACACACGATGGTTTCGGCTTCGAAATGTTACTATACTGTATTTTTCTTTGCAGTGAAGTGTACCTGTACATGTACTTACCTTTGTATCCACCTATTACCTGTGATTTAACTTAATTGCTTGTGGCCTGGCCTCTTCGTCATTTTCGCTGATTCAAGGCTGATTTCCTTTTTGGGACAGCAGTAGTAATCTACTTTTACTTCTTGCCACCATGAGCGTCCTACGACCTTTCACCGCTTCAGACCTGTTTCGCTTTAATAACGTGTAGTGCTGGTTTCTCTCCACACAGGTTATACGTGGCACTGACACTCGACTGCCCCGACAGAAACCTGGACCTTTTCACGCAGACTGTGAGCGATCCTGGGACTTTGCATCCAGCATTTTGAACGCCTTTGGGATGAATAGTATGCCAACGGGTTCTACCTCAACTACCTCTCGCGATGGCCGGACCTCTGCTGCGCACAGACAGCGCCCAGCGGACGAATGATGGGATACAGTGCGTCTTTCGCTGTCCGCTATGTATTTCACCGACGAATCATGGATTCTGTGCCCAAAGTCCTCGGTAAGGCGGAGGGCAACCAGCAAGACTGGCACGGCCACATTACCGTGCTTACCGTCGCGCCGGAATACCGCCGCCTCGGCCTCGCGAGCAAGCTCATCGCCCTCCTCGAGCGCGTGTCGGATGAGACGTACCGCGGGTTCTTCGTCGACCTCTATGTGCGGTGTACGAATGACGTGGCGATTGCGATGTACGAGGAGCTGGGGTATAGTGTATATAGGCGGGTGAGGGAGTATTACGATAGTTTGGGTGGGACGAGGGGGAGGGATGAGGAGGATGCGTTTGGTGAGTGTTCGCCGCCACCTTGAAAGCGATAGGTGCTGATTTTATACCGGTAGACATGCGAAAACCGTTGAGTCGAGATGCTGGACGACGGTCGGTCCGAGCCAATGGGAGGGAAATGCTCGTTAGTCGATTCGAGGTGTCTTGACGCCGTCGAGGTGCTTTACAAAAATGGATTGGTTTCTCCAGCTTCCGCTACGCCCTCGCGAAGCTCGAGGTGTCGAAAATACGAGTACTCAATTGCGTGGGCCCCGCGAATTCTTACCCCCATAGTCAGAGTCCAGCATAAAACTTGGGTTCACCGAGATCCCGCATGTCTACCTCAGCTCTCAATTCTTGCGACTCTCGGTGTTGGCGGTGCCATCCTGGGGTTTACCTCTCATCACCCGGGTCTCGCTTCACTTGCCTCCTGACCTCACACCTCTTCCCATTCTGGGAATATCAGGGATTCCACTGGAACAGCTGTGAGTGCTCCCCACACGATGGTGGGATCAATCTTGTTCAGCCTTTGCTCTCTTCTGCTCAACGTTCTCTCAAACAACTCCAACCAGGCCGCCATGTCTGTTACCTGACTGGCCAAGGGATCGTCATTTTAACCGCTGAAGCTGTCACGACATGTACACGCCTTGAAAAACGCGGCGCAATATATCCCTGGATGACCGACGAGCTGTGAGTTGAACTCGTATTTCTGAGGCGACAAAAGCCCAGGATCGACGACGGGAAACTCGTGAGTGTTATATCACAACGAGAAATTTGTACTTGAAACCCCCTCAAGAAAGGATTCGACCTAATCGATCGATCGTAATCAGGGAGTGGTATATATGGCACCATCGCAAGCATCCTAACTCATGACCCCTCGGGCAGCGACTCATGGCATCACTACCTACCGAAACCCTTTGTGACATATTCCAGCTCGTTGTCGCGGCAGCCACCCCGCGATTTCGGTGCACTGTCACGTTAGTGCAGACAGAGCTGGAGCGTGTCGCCAATGCGCCTCTGCTGCGGCTATCCCAAGTCTCCTCGCGGTGGCACGAGATCGCAATGAACACTCCGACACTTTGGTCAAATGTCGAGGTTAATGATGTGACTGGGCGCAGACCAGTGGACCTCGAGAATATCATCCAGTTATTAACAGTTCGACTCGAACGTACTCGTGATGCGCCACTCTCGGTATTCCTCAGAGTCACCTCAGCCTGCGAGGATATCCCACAGCCGCCCCACCCTCGTATCTTCAGTCTGCTGGCACAACACTCCCATCGGTGGCAAACTGCGCGCATCCTCTGCTCCCTGGAGGGACTAGACCCCGCCGTGGTCAGGGGGAGATTACCACGGCTCAAGAACCTCATGTTGAATGTTCCACTGGGCATGGGGAATTTCTTTGGGATTGCTCCGTGTCTGCGTAATCTCACTGTCACTGCGCCAGCGATTCGGTCGGAATCACTCGATGAGATTCTTCGAAAGAAACAGCTGCAGTCGTTTGGGTGCCTGGTCAGGCGCCGTGGTCAATTCCGGGACGCTCTATCCTTGCTGCCCGAACTACCCTTCCAAACACACTTTTACCTCTCCTTCGATCTCGTCAACGGAATGTTTGGATCAGACAGACCGACTTCGCTCTCCCTTCCTTCAATCACCGCGCAGATTTCATCCCTCGCCTGCGGGACGGTGGGGGAGTTCAACCCCGACCATTCGTCCTTGGCACTGGGCCAGGCGTTCGACAGCCTCACGGTCCCCAACGTACGGCGAGTGCTTCTGGGAAGCAGTGTCTACCCCCGGCTTGTGTTGGAGTGGCCACATACCCATTTCTTGGCGTTCTCTCAGCGCTCACGTCTCGACACCCACCTAAAACTCGTTTGTATTGCGGAGGTGCGGATCACGGAGAGCGATCTCTTGGAGGTCTTGTCTTTCTTGAAGGTCCTCGAGCACCTGGAGATCGGAGATCCACCCCGGGACGTCGATGAGCCCAGTGACGCCGGATTAATCACCGACAGTTTCCTGCACGCAATGCTGTGGACCCCGGGACAGGATTGCCTTGTGCCGTGCCTGTCCCACTTCGCCTGCGTATCACGACTGACGTTTACGCATTCACTTGTTATAGACCTGGTTGAAAGCCGGTTGAATCTGCTAACGGATTCTTCCACGATATTCCAGCTCTGCATCCACCCGTTTCCTTCCAGTGATGTCCGCCTCGACGCCGCAGTGCACACAAGATTGTGGGAGTTGGCGGCGAAGGACAAGCAATTCTTTTACCGGACCGGAGAGAAGTACATAACGCTGTCAGTAACCTTTCGTTGGACAAAATTGTTATCCAATTAATGTTGTTGTTGCAAGTCCATCTTCCTCCCTGATGATAAACATAACCCGAACGTTCAAGTCCGGCCTGTTGAATACTCCTGAAGATCACCCGCCTTCCTGGAGCGCTTGCACGAAGCTGCCGAAGTGCACAATTTGGTCGGTTACCGGCCATTTGTTCTTCGTCATAGTTTCGCTTCCCTCATCTCGATGGGACGCGAGAAACAATTCTGTCGCGGAAGGACTTCGGCAGTGGGGACAAAGAGACTTTTGTTCACTGTCACCGCTAGAGTGTTTGCTCAAATCCGGTTAATTGTACAACACAATGACATACAGAGGACAGCCGCTGTTTTAATAACCGGTTTGCCCCTGGAATCCCGAAACCATCTCCACACCCCCAGAAATGTCCATCTGGGTCGAGAACGCAATCTGACCTTCACAATCATTGGCGGGATTAAAGTAGCCCAATCCCTGTGTTCCAACCGCGCCCGGACTCGATGTTTTCGGGGCTCCAAAAATCGTACGCTGGTAAGGCAGTTTGGCGCAATGATTTTCTGGCTCCACTCCGTTCCAGGGATACCATTCAACAAATCCCAAATTCCCGCCCATAATCCCCTCCGCCTCCTGCGGCAGAATCCAACTTCCAATCTGAATACGTTCCCCGGTCACAGTGTCGACCACGGTGCCAATCCAGATCCCGAGATTTTTTTGAACCTCGAGTTCATATGTGCGTCCATAGACCGCGTCAAAATCCCACCAGCAGGATGATCCAGGTCCCCCATCGGCGCTAGGGATGCAGTTGGCGTTTGTGCTCGATATCGTTCCAGGGACGAAACTAGAAAAGGCAGCGTGAAGTCGGGGCCGCCCTTCCTCGTCTGGGCGCGGCTGGAGACCAATATATCCAAGGTGCCCGAAGTTTTCCGAACTAAGGTTATGAAAGGTGAATTCTTGGGCAAAGTAATAGCCCGAAATGTGGTCGGCTTCGGCGATGGTCATTGAGAATGTGATGTCCGTCATTCCAGCAGTGGGCACGTTTGTTATCTCCCAAGCTGTGCACGCCAGGATGCCTGAGGCGCGCGCGAGGATTACGGTAGAATCCAGAAGGAGACAGGCGGTGAGGGTGAGTTTGAACATCGAACTGGTGTACGTAAATGTCGAACCTGCGCGGAGGGGTTGAACGTGGACTCACCGTATGGATACCATAAGAGCGACATGTATGGAGGGAACTTCTAGTGGCGGCCTTTTTAAGTAAGAACTCGGATGATCGGACGCTATACGGCCGGATGATACTTCGGTTGGATTCAGACTACTTACCACGCGCCAGGAAATGCAGATTCAACAAACCACGACCCCCGAGGATCCGAGTTTGTTTGACTCGAAGTAATGGCTTTCACAAATCGAGCCATTCGAGCTTTGCCGCTCGCGGTGCCGAATTGTTTGAACGGATATAGAATGAGTTTGGTTAATTATTAGGAAAGGCCTAACCCATCTGGCAATGATACTACCAAGGGAGGCCCACTGTTACTGGATGCTAAACGGAACCAGTTGGACGGAACGGGGCGAAGTACTTGCGCCGATCTGGTATATACTCCGTGGGGGCATATTATCCGGCTCCCAATCTGTACCGTGATTCAGACGGGCGCAGGATAAATAAATCAAATCATACCACGGATTGTGCTCGGCCGCTCACCTGAGAAATACAGAGCTCGCTACAATCTTAGGGCGGGTATTAGTAGTCGGGCCGTGACCTAGACAGTTCTTCCCAGAATTGCGCTGGCCAGCGTCAAATTTCAGAAGAAGAAAGGTCAAGTGCAGAGATCCCACTAAAACCTGCAGGCGGCTGTACTATTCAAGATAACAAGTACAACCGCGCTTTCATTCGCCGACGGTTGGCCACACCGCGCCGTACATTTCAACTTGCCGGCCGTGGATTGCATCATTGATATGATCTCCTGCCGTTCTCTGCCGCAGCTCATAGAAAGCCTCGCCATGGAGCTTGATTAACTTAGCGCACATATCGGTCCACTTCACATGCCATTGATCTTCAATTATCCCTCTTTTTTGCTCACCAATACAGTAAACTCAAATCGACTGAGATATAATGGGTGCGCGGCATGTTCAAGTGATGATCAAAGTGATGCATTGAACTTTTATTATTGTCTTTGGTACTGTACGCATTAAGACCAACCATACCGTCTAAAAAGCCCATGGGCCTCCTGCATGAACTGCGGCTGCCCTGCACGGAAGCAGTTCCGAAGCACAAACAGCGGCTGAAAGCACTTCAGCCGATCAAAGTACGTTGTGAAAGGTATTGTGGCCCCTGCATCTAAAGCCGAGATGAGTACATTCTAATAAATTTGTATCGAACCCAGGATAGGAACACGGTGCAAATTAAACGCGGTGCGCGATTGGTTGGAATCCTACACACTAAGCCGCGATGCATATATCCGTGTGCTAACCTGACCAATCCCTTTCCGCACTAGATTGCCGGACTACCCTTGTACTCCTTTCGTTGATTTTCGCTTGAAGCACGGCGATATCTGCTTGAAAACTGCCAGCGGCATCTCCGTGAGGTTCTGCGTGATCGGAACATCCGATCACGACAGCTGTGATCGGATGTTCCGACCAATTTTCGTTGATTGCCGATACGCTCTTGCCTTTTAACTTCCAAGATGCATTCGCCGGGCATTCGCGTCAAACGGATTTCCCGGGGAAAATGTCTAGGTGAGTCTTCGATACGTTGGATACACTCTCCAGATTGAAATGTTGACATTCAGTCCATGGTCCGACACCCTCATTCTACCGCTTTACGTTGGAGCAACTTCAATTGTCTTACTTGTCCTCCACGTCCTATTGGAATCGGCCCTTGGCCGGAGATTGCGTAGCTTGCACACTCAATTATCTGGGGTGGATGACCACGAGCTGCACCCTGAACACCACGTTCAAAAGCACGACAGCCAAGCAACATCTCTCAGAACCGCGAGATTGGTCGGCTGTCTTCTGTTGCTTGGTTTATCAACTGCTGCCTTGGTCCTGGAAGACATCAGGGAAATAGTCCAGACTCCCCATCCGCATCTGAAGGCGTCAATGTGCGGTCTTTATGTGCGCGTTTACTCTTGGGATATTTGATATTTATCTCTTCTGATCCAACTTGCGCTAGTCTTACACTGTATTTCTTTCCCTTTTCTCCATCTCCGCGAACGCCAAGTGGAGTCGGGTTGCAACCAGGCACCTGAACCCGGTCCTCTTCTGTGCTTTCGCCGTGTACTTCTACCGGGATATTTTTCCGTTAGCGACAGTCACTCTCGCACCCATGGACCGCTGGGAGGGTCGCCTTCTATGGCCAAAAATTGCCCTACTCTTCGCCGTCTCTTGCGCTATTCCACTCGTCATGCCCCGGGAATACGTCCCTCTTGATCCCAAGGTGAGATTCTTCGCCTGCGCAAAGAGCATCCTCATGTATGTATAACCAAGAGCCCTATGCCAGTCACCAGCCCAGAGCAAACGGCGTCGGTACTGTCTAGCGTGCTTTATTTCTGGTTGGACCCTATCATTTCCCTCGCATACCGCATACCGCATCTCAACCTTGACCAACTCCCACCTTTATGCGACTTTGATCATGCAGAGGTGTTGAAGGCCCGAGCATTTCCGGTACCTATTTATTTGCCCATTACCGTTCGCATTCTACTGAAAATATCCTCAGTATCTCGACGCATTTACTTCCGGAAAGAAACGGCATGTCCTCTTCGGCTTCCTGCGTGTTTTCGGTTGGGAAGCGCTCGGCATGGCGACCCTGCTGGCCGTAGCAGCGCTAGCCAATTTCCTTTCTCCCCTGGCGATAAATCGAATCCTCACGTGCTGTCCTCCCTTTATATTGATTCGATACCAATCCTGACGAAATTTTACAGTCACCTCGAGAGCCCAGACGCAGAATCCCTCATGAGACCGTGGTTCTGGATCCTTCTACTGTTCCTCGGGCCATTGATCTACGCCCTCGCTTTCGAATGGCAAAGTTTCATCGGGGTGAGGAATCCACGCACAT
Organism: Mycena metata; assembly: GCA_029378385.1. Lineage (NCBI taxonomy): Eukaryota > Fungi > Basidiomycota > Agaricomycetes > Agaricales > Mycenaceae > Mycena > Mycena metata. The sequence goes on from JARKIB010000012.1 coordinate 221,699, forward strand.
GATCCTATCGTATAACCTCGAACACAGCTCTGCAGAGCCGCGTGATGGTCCAAATGAGCGCCATCATAACCGAACTCGTATTCGAACACGCCCTGCGTATGCGCGTCAAAGCAGAGACCGCTACAGGTAACAGCGTGAAACCTACAACGCAAGCGGCCGCCAAGGCGAATCTACTTACGCTGATTACCGTGGATCTCAACAACATCAGCGAGGGGCGAAACGTGCTTATGCTCGTCGTTACGGTGCCGATTCAGGTGGTCGGATGTATCGTGTTTTTGTATCAGATACTCGGGTGGAGGTTCGTGTTATCTTGTTACCAGCCCGGCTTTCTCTGATGAAGATTGTTTCTGCTCAGCGCCTTGGTGGGAATGGCCACAATAATTGTCCTACTTCCGCTGCCCGCGTACGCCGCCAAGCTGCTCTCGGGTAAGAACTTGGAAGTTTTCCGGGTACGATAGCATACTAAACCTGGTGTGTACGAAGGTGCTCAGGCGAAAATGCTTCAAAGAACGGATGCAAGGATCCAAACATTCTCGGAAGGTGAGTATCCAGAAAATAAACCGCTCGCTGCCTCATCCTCTCATCCTTGCGTTAGTCATGAATGTGATGCGGATGACTAAGTGCGCATCCCGTATTCCTGTTGTAACTTCTTCGCTGCTTATTATCTTCAGGATGTTCGGATGGCAGAAGCAAATGCACGAGAAAATGGCGCAGAAGCGGGAGGAGGAGTTGACGTGGATCTGGCGACGCAAAATGTTGTACACCGCGACGGGCACCGTTAAGTACGCGTTATTCCAAAATTCAGAGTCCAGTCTCGCTCACATCGCGCTCACCTCCTTTTCCAGTTTTGTCGTTCCTACCACCGTAATGGTGGCCATTTTTGGTCAGTTCAACTTCTGTTTTGATCTTATCCCGACTTGAAGACCGGTTTGCTGACTTGGGCTTGGGCTTTAGCGACATAGTGAGTGCTGAACAATCACATTCCATCGTCCAACCTTCTTTGTTTCATGGCGCTCATCAAACATAAAAAGTGTACGGTTCGGCGCCTTGCCCGTACTTATGCTGGCCTTCTATTAACACCGCCCTCAGACGGTCATTTTGGGCCAGCCTCTCACCGCTGCGCGCGTCTTCTCCGCGATGGCGGTCCTCCTGCTGTTGAACGCCCAGCTTTGGTATATCTCATACTACACCGGGGTGGCGGTGAAAGCACGCGTCTCCCTGAACCGTCTTGACGCGTTCTTGAACGAGGTGCGCGACCGCAATTGAACTACAACCGATTGTCCTTATGGCCCCGCAGACCGAGCTCCTCGACTCTTTCAGTTCGACAAATACCCTGGCCACTGCGGATGAGGACCAGTCGACGTCGGAACTCGTTGGCTTCCGCGATGCAACGTTTAGCTGGGCGAACGACGATGGCGCACTCGCACCCTCGAACAACAGATTCATCCTGCGCATTGAGGGCGAACTTCTGTTCAAGCCAGGGTTTAACCTCGTGGTGGGCCCCACAGGTTCAGGGAAAACGTCTCTACTCATGGCGCTGCTCGGTGAGTTTTTTTTCGCCACTATTTTTCTCCGACTCAATCGCGAATACATAGGGGAGATGCACTTCATCCCGACCTCTACCACCACGTCGTGGTTCAACCTCCCGCGCGCGCAGGGAGTGTCCTACGCTGCACAGGAAAGCTGGGTGTTGAACGACACGATAAAAAACAATATCCTCTTCAACGCGCCCATGGACCAGCAGCGTTATGCGAAGGTCGTCCACAGTGTTCGTAGCAAATTGTTATGTGTACACAACACAGTTCAACTCATGAACGTCGGTTTTCAGTGTTGCCTAGAGCGAGACCTGCAGCTCTTCGACGCCGGCGACGAGACCGAAGTCGGCGAAAAGGTGAGCCTCTCGATAAAATACGACGATTTTTCCCCGTGACACCACGACAGGGATTGACGCTCAGCGGGGGTCAGAAGGCGCGACTCACATTGGCGAGAGCCGTCTATGCGAATAGCAAGGTGGTCATCTTGGACGACGTCCTGGCCGCTCTAGATGTACACACTGCTAGATGGGTGGTTGAGTGCGTCAGCCTGGCTAAAGACGTCGCTTATACTAATCGATTTGCCCATTGCAGGAAATGTTTGGCCGGAGACTTGATGAAGGACCGCGCCGTCATCCTCGTAACGCATAACATTGCAATGACGAGCAAGTTGGCCGATTTTGTCGTCTCCGTCGGATCGGATGGCCGTGTGCATGGCCAGGTCGCAACAGAGAAGGTGTTGGCTCAAGTCAGTAAGGATCAGGCCATTGTTCAGGCGGTTGAACAAGAGCTCGACTCTACTGCCTCGACGGAGAAAATCACAGAGGGAACTGGCAAATTGGTGGTGGCAGAGGAGATTGAGATCGGCCATGTCAGTTGGGAGGCATGGAATATGTTTGTGTCCGCGCATGGCAATCCCGTCGTGTTCCTCGGCATCATGGTCTTCGCAATGGTTTGCATTATGATCCTTGGTCGCATGGAAACGTGGTATATGGGATATTGGGCAAGGTATGCCGATTTTACTTTATCGAGTTATTTCTCATTCGCCGACGCAGTCAATATGAAGAAGGAAAACCCGTGGCAGTGTTCAAGTATCTTGCGGGCTATTGTGAGCTCCCAAATAGTCGTGGTATTGTCGTCGTGGTATTGAGCGGCTCATTTTAGGCCTCCTCGTACTAGCTGATATCGTCCTATATTGGATCGCCTATATCTATTTCACCCTGGGCTCTTTCAAGGCCTCGACCTCTATTCATAAAGAGCTAACCGATTCCGTCATGGGCTCTACTTTTCGTTGGTTGGACGTCACACCCACTTCGCGCATCCTCGCGCGATTTAGTGGGGATCTGAACACGGTCGACGAGTCCTTGTCGGACGGCCTTTGGTCTGTCAACGGTGAGTTCATATTGTCCAAGATTTCCCTCTGTTTAACGCAATACTGCAGAGAGGACGCTCGAGGTGTTGTCGCTATTTGTGGCGGTTCTCATTTTCACTCCGGCGTTCCTCGTGCCCGGCTTACTTGTCGGACTCATGGCGTTTGCATGCGGCAGAATATTCATGGCTGCGCAACTTGGAGTCAAACGGGAGATGAGCACAACGAAGGCTCCCGTCTTAGCACAGTTGCTTCAACCTTCTTATCTCGTCCGAGTCTCGACGCTCATCTTTCTGTTTACAGTGTGGATGCTGCCATGACTGGACTCGGTTCGCATTCTTTCCCTCGGGATGAGATATTCAACCTCAATCTCAATCGACAGCTTCGGTTCGAGCATACGGCGCTCAAGATACCGTGATTAAAATATCGTTGAATCGAATCAATCGGTTGACCAGGTATGTCTGTCTCTACTTCTGATTTTCAAGCATGTCACATTGAACGCTGTTGTAGAGCCTCGCTTACATTCTACAACTTAAATCGCTGGGTAACTATCTCTCTCTCCTCTTTGCACGTTCAGCGGATGACGCTCGTACTTGAAGGTAACCATGCGGATTGGTAAGTTCAGTTTCATCCTTTGTGTGTGAAGACTAATTGCTTCGGAGATCTTCTCGGCGCCCTTTTTGTCAGTGGATTCTCCATTGAGACGCTGGAGATCCCTGCTGAAAGGATTTAGGCAACGCTGCTCGCATACTACCTCGTTTACTTCCAGAGCTATCGTGCTTTCAACATCGGTTTCGTCTTGAACACAGTCGGTCGTCTCAAATGCTCATAAACTCCAACGTGGGGAGTCGCTCGTGGCTAACCAATGCATCAGGCCATCGGATTTACGCGCGCCATCATGCAGTGGACACGGTGGTGGAACAACTTCGAGGTCCAAAGTAACAGGCAAGTCCCATCCTCATAAGTATCTTCTGAACTTTGTGACTGAAAAGCACTCAGCATCGAACGTATCAAGCAGTTCGTCGATATAGAACAGGAAACCAAACCCACAGCTTCTGGTGTCCCTCCCGCATACTGGCCCGCGAGCGGAACCCTCAGTGTCCACAACCTGTCCGCTCGGTATTCTCCAGACGGGCCGGAGGTCCTCCATGACATCTCCTTTAACATCAAAAGTGGTGAGCGTGTCGGCATCGGTACGCCTTGTCATTTTCTGCACCAACCTAAATATTTACCGACTTTGTGTGCACAGTTGGCAGAACGGGATCCGGTAAGGTAAGTACCGCAACGTCGCATATTCTTCGCCTACAATATTTCTGCTGCACAGAGTTCCTTGACATTTGCACTTTTGCGGTGTATTCCTACCGAGGGGACGGTCTACTATGATGGTCTCCTCACCTCCTCCCTGAACCTCGACGCCCTCCGAGGCAATGTAACTATCATTCCGCAAACTGTAAGCTAGTCGACGTGGTGATGATCCTGCGGCTCTGAACTGATGTCTACGCAGCCCGAACTACTCGTGGGGTCCCTTCGCGCCAATCTAGACATAGGGGGCCAGTTTGAAGATGCGGTCCTGAATGATGCATTGAGAGCGGCTGGTCTCTCAGCCTTACAAGAGGAGGCAGAGGAAGGAAAACTCACTCTGGACAGCGAGATATCCGCTGGCGGGAATAATTTGTCCGTCGGTCAACGGCAAATTATTGCGCTTGGTGAGTCAAATTGCGCTAAAATATTACCCATATTTATTCCTCCAGCTCGCGCAATTGTTCGCAGAAGTAAATTGCTAATCCTAGATGAAGGTCTGTCTTCTGCCATTGCTTGTTGATCGCCCGCTGATCGCACAATGTTTTCAGCCACCTCTGCCATAGGTGCGGGAAGACCTTTCGGCCGTCTATAATCTCTTACCGTTGTCAGACTACAAGACGGACGCGGTCATCCAGTCATCTTTGCGGAACGAGCTGCCTCGGGACACAACTCTACTCACCGTGGCGCACAGACTCCACAGCATCATGGACGCGGATCGCATCGTAAGTCTTCCTCAAGCCACCTCATGTGTTATCTATCTCATTCGGAGTTCAGATGGTTCTCGACGCTGGCCGCATAGTAAGTGTTCATTTTATGGCACACGACTTGCACTGAATGCTCGTAGGCCGAATTCGATAGCCCAAAAGTCCTGCTTCAGGACGAGGGCAGTATGTTCCGTGCTCTAGTTGACGAGTCCGGCGACAAGGAACAGCTGTATATGATGGTGGCTTAAGTCGTGATATAGGTTGTCAAGACGCATTTTCGTACAGACTCAATTGTTTCGACACGATTTTTTAAGCTATGCTCGGCATTGCACCGACCTGCCCCCCACCACGCCTTTTCAGTGCGCACTGGTTGCGCGTGAAGTTCTCATCCAACTTGCAAGCCCCTGTCCCAAGGACCACAAGTTCCGGCCCGCAGCTCCGCATTCGTGATTACACCCATATTTCGTCACGGTTCGAAAGCGCTTATATATGGTTCCGCCTCTTTCTTCTTGAACGTCATGAACTTGTCGTTCCTCCGTGCTCGCCCTGCTATAAGGCCTCTTTTCCCCGTTAGATTCCCCTTGAACCGTTCCCCGAACCATTCACATCGAAACTTCCGCCGCACAAGCTTGCTAAAATACAACATGGAATCAAAAAAGGATAACACTAGATTCAATCGCGACAACCTGTTCAATTTGGAGGGTAGGGTCGCCCTGGTTACTGGTGGGTTCCTTGTATCCGGTCGCAACGTTGTTTTTCATTGAGAAATTAAAGGCGGGGGCTCTGGTATCGGGTTGATGATAACGCAGACCCTGGTAAGGACTCTCCCGTCTCCTTCTTCTACTCTCCTTATTGTCATTGCCTCAGGTTGCCAACGGCGCCAAGGTGTACATCACCGGCCGCACCAAGGAGAAGCTCATGACGGTAGTGAAGACCTATTCGCAAGGCCGCGAAAACGCCATCATCCCCCTCCAGGCCGACATGCGCGATAAGACACAAATTGAATGGCTCGTGAAGGAGATTTCCTCCCGCGAGAAATGTCTCTGCATCCTCGTGAACAACGCCGGCATCTCCGGCAATACCTTCACCACAGAGTCGGAATCCGCGGCCGAGATGAAGGCCAACCTCTTTGACACCGAGAAATCAACATTCCAGGACTGGGGCGACGTGTACCAGACCAACGTCGCGTCGCACTTCTTCACCGCCGTCGCCTTCCTCCCGCTGTTGCAAAAGTCGACCGAGCTGCACCCGGGTTGGTCCGGGACCGTGCTTAACATCTCTAGCATCTCAGGGCTAGTCAAGTCCGCGCAGCACCATTTTGCGTACAACGTCTCCAAGAGCGCGGCTGTGCATCTAACGCGCCTGCTTGCCGCGGAGGTCGCGACCAACGGAGTGAAAATACGCATCAACTCGATCGCGCCGGGGGTGTTCCCGAGCGAGATGACGGCGGAGGAGAGCGACGAGCAGCAGAAGAGCTTCATACCGAAGGAGAAGTACGCGGAGAAAATACCTGCTGCACGGCCGGGGCGGGAGGAGGATATGGCGCAGGCGGTACTCCTCTTTGTGGCGAATCAGTATATTAATGGGCAAACGCTGCCTGTGGATGGCGGGTACACTCTAGCTGCTGGCCTGTAAAGGCGAGTGATTATACTTGCGAACGAACGATGGTTCTAATTCTCACTCAGGCGACAGGTTCAGTGAATAAAGTTGTCGATAAAATAGAGCCGGAAATACGAATCCAAGAATGCCAATAACACTGTATATCACACATGGCCTCGAGTACATTTATGAGACCGAATTTATTCATCATTGCGAATTTTCTTGATACAGTACAGTTCAAATAGTCGCGAGTTCGAAGATGGAGTTTACGGCATGTGCACGGCTATATCGGCATATGAGAGACTCGGCTCGACTCCGATCACCCGGCGCGCTGCGGCTTCACTGCGGCACTACGGCCAATGTTTCGAACGTTGTCGTTTGTGTAGTAGTAGGAATGGAGCGGGGGACAAAAAAACTAGAAAAAAATTGCCACCTTATGTCATGTCCTAACACCGGCCGATTTTGCAGCCTGAAGGCTCGGGAAGCGGGGTTCATTTCACAAGATATTCATGAGGTACCCTGACTACAACGGGCAGATTCCTGTGACCTGTATAATATTAATCTGAGTCCAACACAGCACACACAAAGTGAGAGATGAACGCGACGCACCGGGCAGCACTTGGTTTGGCCTACGACCACGGGCCCACAGACAGTGTACCCCACAGGGCAGACCGAGCCTTTGAGAATAGTGACCTGCGGAACGGCCGGTCAGCACACTGTATCCCATCAAGACAACGAGCAATGCTGACGCAGTCTTGGGCGGCGGCTACAGTGAAGAGGGCAGCGACGAAGGTGATGAGTTTGAATTGCATTTTGGTGAGTTCAACGAATCAATGTGAATGTGCACAGTGCAGGTGGGTGGTCGGTTTGCTGGGTCTTGACTTGTGCCAGACTTGTGCTATGGAGGCTTTTATTCGATGTGGCTTATCACTCTTCATCTTACCGCTGAATTGAGTACGTTAGTGTTGTTATTACAGGGCCGACTTACGGACACTGTTATGCAACCCTGAGTTCCTGACAGTTCCTGCTAAATTATTATTTACCCAGCGAGTTCGGCGTTGGGGAAACCGTGTCGTTTCCCGGGAAGAACGAGCGTATTTCCAAGGATGATGTTGTGCGGTGATTTCCGGTTCTAGCAGAGGAGGAGACTGGCCTTTGTCGTTGAGCCGACGGTGCAGGAGCTGATATTCATCGAACTAGCGCAGACAGTGTGCCTGAAGACAGCACAGTGTCGAACGTCTGACAATGCGCGCTGTAGATATCCATCCTGAATGGATTCAATTCTAATTGCAGTCAGCTGAGCTTTGCTTGACTACAGGCGTTGAAGCTTTCACCGATTTTACTCGAGCCCAATGTGAAACTTTGAAGTGAGCAACACGGATCTTCCCTCCTTCTCCAAAAAGAGGATAGTCCTATTGGCAGGTTGCATTTCACCGGATAATCATCTGGATCGCTCTAGTTCTGCGGTACCGTTGACGTTAGCTACGCGCTGCGTGCTGTAACATAATTCTCTCAACTTCTACGGGACTTTGCTCCACCGGCCGACAGCGTGGTTGAATTGGGTTGAAATGGCATTTCGGGAGTCCTCCCAGAGTTGAATTTAGAAGCTTGCCAAGAAGAGCACCCTCTTCGTCTGTGTATGAGACCTGAACCATTGACGAATTCAAATTATACCAATGGCATATACTGGCACCTACTTCTACGGTTTGAATGCACTATTAGTATAACGTTGAGTTTTGGTTAAGTTGGAATTTCGATCCCACGGTTCAGCTGCCGTCACGTGGCCCGTCGCGTCGCGTAGCCGATGTAAACAAAGGTCAACACATTTCGAACCATCAGCTTTTGATCTGCTATAATCCAGGGCGGCCCACAAACCGGGAATACATATCCGACATCACAGTTCATAGATCCAGAGGGCCATGCAATTCAACGAGCTTATCGGAGCCAGCTTATTTCTCGAAATATGGGGCAAAAACTCACAGCCTAGTTACGTCTCTTAATACTGCCTCGTCGGACCGGGATGAAGTGATGTTGATCGGCATCTCTCGCTTTCATTGGAAAGGATTGGCGCCGTAATTTGCGGAAGAAGCCCAACAAAGGAGCGCGACAGATCTTCTTCCGCAGATCGATACTCCGTTCAACTTCGTTGACAGTGCCGATTTTCCTTCCCGACGGCTGAATTGTCTTGCATGATTTGAGCACAAAAACTTATACGGGATAATGGGAACATGTGATTGAGGTCGAGGACCATTAGTTTTGGGTTCAATTATCTGCGGATGATAGAATGAAACCCGAGACCTCGCGCATTTGGGGGGGGTGGGGGATTTATTATACTCGCGTGGATTTGTGTCAGCCCGTGTTTGGATACGGCGCGTCCGATCTTTATTGGCGGCCCGTAATGCTGTGTGATGTCGAGTTTAAATTCGTTCCACACTTCAGCCTCAAAGAAAAAAACCCTTTCTTCCTAGGCTCAGGCAACCTCGAATCCATTCACATCCCAGTCGCAAATCTAACGAACGCACCTAGGCACGAAACGCCGGAAGAGCCCGGATAAAGTAGAAAGCTCATCATGATGATTGACATACCCGGTCCCCGTCTGCCCTTGGCGTCGGTAAGCATAGATATGTTTTGCGGCGTCAACCCCCCGTAGTCTCGTCCCCACACTCTCTCCCAACCTCCTCAGGCGTGTTGACGATGCGCACTGGCAGCACCCTGGCACTCGCGGCCACAGCACTTATCAGCCTTGGGGCGAGCGTCGGCGCGTTGCCAAAGGTCTCGCGAGTCGGGAAATACCTGTACACCGACTCTGGGGACAGATTTTTCATCAAGGGCATTGGGTACCAGACGCAAGGCACGACTTGTACCCGACCGGCCAAACTCATTCTGATGGTCCTGGAATACAGGCATTATCGTCTCGGGGCCTGACAATCCATATAATCAACCCTCCACCTGTTCGTTTGCCTGGCTCATTTGACCGTCGCAGGATGCTTTTCATCGTTCCGTAGTTGTCGACAACCTTGCGGACAGCGCGGGCTGCGCCAGGGATCTTCCCTACCTTCATAAACTTGGCGTAAATGCTATCCGTGTCTACTCAGCAAACTCCTCGTTGGACCACGACGCGTGCATGAGCGCCCTGAGTGCTGCCGGGATCTATGTCATGTGAGTTTCTGCTATCTATTGCTTGAAGACGAATCGGACTCACCGGCTCTTCAGTCTGGATTTAACTCTGCGTGAGTCACCTGCGCAATTTTTACTTTCGTCCACCGCTCATAGTCCGCAGCGCTAAACGGGTCCATCGATACGACTCTCCCGGCCTGGAGTACCAACACTTTGGATCAAGTCAGTCCTCTAAGCTCGGAGTTCTGATGTGAACACGACTAATAATACTTTTCAGTTCCTCAGAACCATTGACACGTTCGAGAAATACGACAACATTCTGGCGTACAATGTTGGGAATGAAGTTGTAAGCCCCTCAGCTACACAGGCAGCGCCGTTCATCGTAGCGGCTGCGCGAGATATTCGTGCATACCTGTGAGCTTGCAAAGTCTACATTTATTATTGTCTTTCGACTCACCAATGCTACATAGTAATTCAATTTCATCTTCTGCTCTCGTCGGATACGCTGCCATAGACGGTTCTTCAACTTTTGTGGACGACTTTGCGGATTATCTAGCCTGCGACCACGGCTCTGGGGGCGGAGCACTTGATCTTTTCGGGCTCAATAACTAGTGCGTCTTGCTTTCCTGCCCTGACTCTCAGCTCATTCCTCTCCTAGCGAATGGTGTGGAGCTGCTGCGAACACCACGTTCAATGCACTCAATGCTCGATACGCAAACTACCCGATAGCTGCATATTTGTAGGTCCCGCGCGTTGGTCGTCGAGCCTCGCTGATAAACGATGTCTCAGCTCCGAGTTTGGGAGTGAAAATTGTAGCCCTAATCCTCGATTATGGACGGAGATCCCCGTCATGTTTAGGTATGGTGCCTAATTTTCCAAACTGCCATGCAATTGACATGGCCTCACCCTCTAGCACGCCCATGACCGACGTTTGGTCGGGTGGTTCTGCCTTTGGGTACTTCCACGCCATCAGCAGAGGGCACGAATTTGGCATGGCCACAATCTCAGCAGACAACACCTCGGTCACCACAAACGGCGACTTCGACAATCTCGCTGCCGCGTACAAAGCAGTTACCTTTGTAACCACTCCCGCGAAGGGTTCTGCCTCTGCTCCTTCGTTGCCCGCCTGCCCTGCGTCAAACGGCACAGGATGGTCAGTGTCAACGAAGCTGCCTCCGACACCCAACGACGCCGCATGTGACTGTCTCGCGAATGCGCTGAGCTGCGTATTCAACCCACCGACTCCGGACTACACGGTCCTCGTGGGCAACCTCATCGGCGTCGCCTGTGGACTCGTCGATCAAGTCGGCGGGAGCTGTGACGATATCTCGGCCAACGGCGCGACCGGCGTGTACGGAGCCGTTGGGATGTGCGATCCTAGTGAGTACTACAGTACTGTGCATTTCATTTTCTGACTGTGACCGGCGCTCATCAACAGCCATCAAGCTGTCGTACGTGTTCAGCCAGTACTACGAGCTCAACCACCATGCGCCGGCGGCGTGCAGTTTTTCCGGGAACGCGGTCATCAACACCGCCGCGGGCGTCGCTGGCGCCCAGGGCGCCATGTCTTCGTGCATCCCGAGTCCCGCTGTCATCACACCAAGCGCGCCGCCTGTCTTGGTTCCCGGGGCGGGTAATAAAAACTCCAGTTCGGCGTCCGGAAACTCTAGCGGCGGAGGCGGAGTAACGAATGCGCCGAGCGGAGCCATTGGAACTCGAGGTGCTTGGGTGGGGGTGAGCGCTGTATTAGGATGTGTGGTTGGGGCTGCGGTGTGGACTTTGGCGTAATCTTGGGTTTTGAGCTGGACACAATGGATATTTAAAGCATTAGGACTTACTCAATAGACCAGAGACAGCGATGATCTACAGTATCAGATTAGCTGTTTAGCAGTGCTGTATGTACATCGGGTTAATTTTTGGGACCTCAAATGAGCTGTTTTTTGTGGCTGTGCTGAAGACAGGTGTGAGGTTGATTCTGAGTTCCCGCAGCCTCGAGGTTTCATTCAAGCTTTCGGTACCGCGGTAAAGACGCGGAAATTAAACTCGACGACGGAAGCGCCAATGCTGAAGTTGGCGTCCACAAGTTTCTGATTCGCATTGACTCGAACTCAGATTTTTAAAGCGCGCCTATCTGAGACTTTGCGGCAATCATCGGCGCCAATCATTTTTCCTTCGATCCTGACTCCATCATCTCACCGACCCAGTCTGGCGGATTTCCTGTCGGTTGCACAGCTCCGTATTGCAATCTCTGTATCCAGTTGATGATGCTCAATTGAACTTGGACCCTTGGCTCAGTCTTAAAAGAACAAAAGCCTGACCGTTGCTTAGCTGGGACCCACAAGCAGGCCCTGAACGCCCAGGGCATGATCAAAAGACAACCGATTACAAGCTTTAACGTTTTGTGAAGACAATGCGGCACTGCCACGTTGCCCACAACTGTGGCCACATTGACTTGTACTGCAACCCCTTTTAAACCGTCCCCACACAGCTCTTCTCCTCCTTTAAACTCTCATCCACTCGATTCAAGTTTCCTATCCACCCGACTCGATACCATGCCTGATAAGACTCCAACTCCTGCCCCTCCCTCGCGTTCAACCTCGATCAACGTCGGGCCCTTTGCCGCCACCGTCAATTTGCGACCGAAGGTCGCGAAACGAGGGGACACGGTGAACCTGGAGGCTGGAGGCCCTCAACCCGCGTCAAGACCAAATATTTCATCCTCTATGCGCACCATTCCTTCCTATTTTTCCAACTTCCCCTCGTCGGTGGCAAAGCTCCCTTCTGCCATCACGCGATGGGCCCGCGCTCAGGTGAAGCCGGCAAGCGAAGTAGGCCCCATCCCCACCGTCGCGGAAAGTCTTTGGACCGTTCTGACCGTGTCATGTACGTCGAGCCTGGTATGACCGCCACCACGAACACTCAACCCATTACCACAGACCTCAATGCGTTGCTTGTGTTCATCCCCGTCTCGATCGCCCTTCATTTCGCCACACCCACAAAGGATGTCGCCATCTTCTCCAGTATGCACGCCCCACCTCCCACCGTCCGCTAACTGATGATCGGATAGCCGCCTTCATCGCCATCATCCCGCTTGCGAAGGTAAAATTGTGAAATATTTGATTATCCGTATCTTACAGTTTTTAGCTTCTTGCATTTGCGACGGACGAGCTGTCTCTCCGCGTGGGCCAAGCCTTGGCTGGACTTATCAATGCCACCATGGTGCGTGGGCTGCCACCCTCATTTTCAAAGCTAACTTAATTTCCCGCCTACCCAGGGTAACGCGTAGGCCTTTTAAGTTCTTCATTTACCATACGCGCGCTTAAGACAGCAACACAGGGTTGAACTTATAGTCGCGGTATGTCACGTCTAATCTTCACCCGTGCCACTGAGAATTTACGAGGCTCACAGATCATAGCCTTAACCCATTGTGAACTGAGCATTGTTCAATCATCGTGTGAGTCGCCGTTGAAGTGCTGTTGAAATCAAGTAACTTATATCTAATTCCCTTTAGTAATCGGCTCCATTCTGAGCAATCTATGTATGCTCTCATCCCACGCGCGCGACGGTACCTAACTATTAAATCCTCAGTACTTGTCCTCGGGATGTGCTTCTTCTGCGGCGGAATCAAATACTCTGAGCAAGGTTTCGCTGCTGGTATGTCTTTTATCGTCCTCGGAGATGAGACCGGAGGTTAATCTGTATTTCTGCGCAGGTGCCGCACAGCTCAACAGCTCGCTCTTGATGATCAGCGTAGGAGCTATGTTGCTTCCGGCAGGGTTTCACACAATGAGCAAGATGACGGGCGTCCTTGCTACCCCAGCGGCAGCAGATGCCATGCAAGCGCTGATTCTCAAATTCAGCCACGGGGTGCGCCCACTTGCTTCTCTTTATACCCATAAGTTACTTATCCCCGCTTGCAGATCGCACTCGTTCTGCTAGCTAGTAAGATATTCTTGCGGTCCACCTCATCGGCGCGGAAACTGACCAGATACAGTTTATGGGTGCTACCTGCTCTTCCAATTTTCTACGCACAAGACGATGTATCAGGACGACAGTCCTGATATCGCCACGTCCACTCAGTACAACAGACGGACACCGGTCGAGAATATCAACCTCGTTCAAATCATTGATCCGAGTGCCTCGCCTGTCGAAGAGCCCCAGTCGATTGAGGAAGACGATATTTCCGCAGTGTCTCACCACACCCACAACAACCTTATCGATCACAACATTTCCCCCGTGAATGAACGCCAGCCGACTGAAGACACCGATAGAGAGCCCGTCCAACTGAACGGCTGGGTATGTCTCGGTCTCTTGGTGGTTGTGACTGTGGTGCGCCCATTTGCGTTGTTTACTATTACCAACCGTCCGCTAACACTGAAAAACGAAGTGCGTCGCTTTCGTCTCGGAATTCCTCGTCGGCTCCATCAACGGGCTCACGGCCTCTGGAGCCCTCAGCAAGGAGTTTGTGGGCATCGTCCTCCTGCCTATCGTCGGAAACGCCGCCGGTGCGCCTATATCTCATTTACACCACCACCTCCGGCTCACAATTTACTCCTTTATTTTTACAGAACATGCTACCGCTGTGACCGTCTCTGTGAAAGACAAACTGACACTGAGTATGAGCGTTGCTGTCGGCTCGAGCATTGTAAGTTTCCATCCTCTCGCATGGTTTCCCTACGGCTCATCGCTCGATTTGCCCTCAGCAAATCGCCATGTTCGTGATTCCGTGAGTTAATAATTCGACTGCTTGAGTGTCGCGAAGGCCAACTAAGATAATGCAGGCTTATCATCGTTATCGGGTGGGGTATAGGCAAGCCTATGACCCTCCTTTTTGATCCGTTCGAGGCAGCATGTCTTTTCATCGCCGGTCAGTTCAGAAATTTTCCTCTGACTATGCTATTGCTAATCGCCCTCGCAGTCGTAACGGTGAACTACGCGGTTCAAGACGGCAAGAGCAACTGGGTATGTCAATTTTCAAGGTGCTTCACTCCTACTGACGCGACGTTTGTACGACCAGCTTGAAGGCGCGATTCTGATGAGTATGTTGTCTTTTCTCCTTTTCTCCTTGTTCTTGGCGCTAACTGATTATATTTGTCCTTCTAGGTCTCTATGCCATCCTCGGGACCATGTTTTTCTTTTACCCGGGCTTTTCGACAACGGAACATTTCGCTGCCTGCACATAATGACGTCGGGGATCAAAATAGATACTGTTCCTCGGACACTATAAATTCATCCACTAATTCTGCAGCATCGTTCATTCTTTCATCCACAATTTACTCTCAACATCCGCATCGTGTATCCCTTTCCACTCCCTCACTCACTGTTTTCCACCGCTTATGCATGCTTCAATGTACAAAGTTCCATAGACCTCATGATGTATCCTACTTATATCTCGAATTGTTCGAGCATCCAATTCAACTTGAACTCAAACTTTCCGCCGCCTTCTGCGCGGCCGCGTGCGTATCCTCTGTCAACGCAGGCCGATTTGGGTTTCCGGCAGTCGTTCCACCGTCGACGGGGAAGATGACGCCTGTGATCCAGCGCGCCTCGCGCGACGCGAGGAAGAGGATCGCTGAGAAGAGTAAAGTAAATCAATCAAAAATGGGGACGGGAGAAATAAATGAGGGGGTGCGAAAGGCATGCTCACCATACCCGACGTCCCACCCCGTGCCTTCCTGGCGGAGGAGGTTCTGCTCGATGCGGCGCTGGCGCATCTCGTCAGTCATTCCGCGGCCGCGGACCATCGGGGTCTGCACAATGTTTATTCGCCTGGATCTCAGAGGGCGAAGATGCGCGCATAGACCATCCCTGGCGCGACACAGTTGACACTGGGCACAGAGATTCATAAGCTTGATCGCACCCTGGGCAGGTGGGACGACGAACCGAATATTATCGGGACCATGGTGCGCCGCCATCGCGCGCGTGAGTTGAATTATTGCGCCTTTGCTGACGGGGTAGAGCACCCCTGGGTTGCCTCCCATGACTGAAAATGAAATCAAGCTGATGTATGTAGGCACAAGCAAGAATCGAACGTACGTCCGGAGACGGAGGACCTGGTTGAATCAGCCAGTTTAAGCATTAAGCATAGTTCAGCAATTGCCGAGAGCATGACGGAGGCGCACATGTTGACGATAGCCCCGCGTCCGACTTTCTTCATTTCGGGGATCGCGAACCGGGACATCATGACCATCGAGGTAACCTGCAAGAATGAAAGTTTTGGGTAAATAAATCAATTGAACTGCCGTACGTTAATTCGAAAGTCTCGATCCCAGGCCGCCAAGTCGACCTCAGTGACGTTTCCGTGCGGTCCGCCGACGCCCACTTCGAACAGGTTGAGTGTATCAGATATCTGCGAATGGAATAATACCAATGTTAATGAGGATATGCACCGCGCCAAACAGCTCCACCGTCTTCTTGACGGCGCTCTCGCACTGTGCCTCCTGGGTTACGTCGCACTGAATAACCTCGGAGACACCGCCCTCCTCGTCAATCATACGCTTGGTTTCTTGGGCCCACTCGACATTGTAGTCGAGGAGCGCGACCTTTGCACCCTGCCGAGCAAGCAGGATCGCCGTTGCGCGTCCGTTGCCAATTTCCCCTGCAGTAGGACATATGTGAGTGCATTCAAGTTTCAGGAGTGCTGAGGAACGGGCTAACCCGCCAAACGAGAGCCGGCGCCGCTCACAATGGCGACCTTAAATATGGTTTAGAAATGGAGTTCAAGTTGTATTGGTGGATGCTATCATACGTCGCCTTCAAAAGAGAATGCAGGAGGAGGAGGAGGCATTCTGTACTTGGTCGTGGTTTGGGAGTGAGAGTGGAATTCCGGACCGTGTAATCGCGGACCGGGATCATGTGTTCAAGTTGGACGATCACGAAATAAAAGCACACACCAACACCACACCCTGAAACAAGCGCTCGCCGAGTGATGGCCGGCGTTTGGTCCACCTCAACTTGGATTGAACTAGAGTGGAAGGAGTCAAGTTGAAAAAACTACTCAAATCTGAGCTGACGGAGGTGAAGAATTGATTATCCCGATTTGGAAGAGATAGATAGGGATTGTAGGATATAAACTTTACAATATCTATACCAGAATATCTAGGAACAAGCCTACATAACCACTGCAGAGCGGCATGAATGCAGGCATGCGTATCCAGGAGTTGTTTAGCAGTAATATAGGATCTTTGAACTGCTCCAAATGCACGCACTATCTATTTTCAACATCGCCGAGATGCCCGAGACTCTCAAAATTAACTGCCAACTTTGAAATGGCCTCGGGTTTGGAGGTTGCCCGAGGCGCCACTATGTGTTCCCCCTTGCGTTTGAAACCTAGCACGGATCACGGCAGAAGGTATCAATGACCGGGAGGGACACCATAATTGACGCCTAACCAAGTCCCAGACAGATGGCGACCCCGAAGGTGGTTGAAGTGGAGCTTTCCGTAGCGTCCTAATTAGGTCCCTGGTCAAGGATTAAAGTTTGAAACGAGGTCTTGGAAATTTGTCCCAAACAGCGGTATAAAATCCTAGTTGAAGAATACCTTGACCCATGTTCAATCTTCATCTGCGAGACCGAAAGTGACAGTAGCGCACCCCATGACCCGATCGCAGAACATTACCGATTCAACGAACATGAGACTAGTTTATTCGCCATCATTTGAGTATCGACGCCTGTGGTTTACACCGCTCCGGTAAAATCACCTGCGTGAATTCCGACCATCACCGGGCGCACACAAAGGATAATAATGGCGCTCATAATATGCCCGGAGGGCATCTGATCGCTCGGGCCAGCGGCCCGCGCCGGCATCCAGCGGCAACCAACGTGTGATCCATCCGCCACTGATGGTTAACATCGCACAACAACGCGTCGCGTCGGAAACCAGTCGGCTACAAACAATATCCACTGGTCGTCCAAGACCGGTGAAGACCGGTGGTTACCACCGGTCTTCACATAAGTAGAAAAGCCACCAACAACCAGCCATAGCCAATGGTCATGACTGGCTTCTAATCTGTTAAGAACCAGTGGAAACCATCGTGACTTGCAACCAAACGTTCTGTTCTATACACTAGAATCTCTGTTTGAAAAAACTTAAGTAAAAAAAACCAGTGGCTTCTGTTGGCTTTCGTGATAAGCCTCAGACCATTGGTTTCCACTGGCTTTTGGCACAAGACAAAAGCCATCCACATCCATTGGTAACCAATGGTCTTGGCGACCCGCCCAAAACCACCGGAGTCCAGTGGACCATCGGTTTCCATTGGCTTCTGGCATAAGACAAAAGCCATCCATATCCATTGGTATCTGGTAACATTCTCTTACAAGTGTGTCCTCTTCAAAAAAAAATGGGCCAAAAAACCGATGGCTTCCGTTGGCTTTTGTGATAAGCCTGGGACTGTTGGTCTCCATTGGCTCTTGGAATAAGACGAAAGCCATCCAGATCCATTGGTAACCAATGGTCTTTGTCAACCGCCCAAAACCGCCGGAGTCCAGTGGCCTCCGACGGTTTTCGGACATATAATTAGAAAGGATAAGAAAATTTGCCACAAGACTTCAAGTGTCTACATCCATTTCCATCCCGCCCAGTCCATTGACTTCATCCCAAAACTCCTGTGTGAGCTCCCGACTCTTTGAAACCACCCGCTTCTCAACCGTCTCACCGTAAATCATCATCAAAACATGCATAAAAAAATCGAAGTTGACGTCCGTCATCTGGCGCAACTGAGATTCAAAGCCATTGAGCCAAGAATTCAGTTGTTCCGCGGTCTCGGTATTGAATGCCCTCGTTTGATGAATGTTCCCGTTATCGTCCACCTCAGTAAGCACTAAGTCTGGCTGGGACCCATCGGTTGGGGCCGGATTGCAGCGAGTGCGACAGAGAATGTCGGTAGCTCTGTGTCCAATATAATGCCAAGCATCGACAATAAATTTGGTGGAGGTCAACCAGGTGTCCTCGACATTCTGTGTGACGATGTGCCGGAGTAGTTCGCAAGCTTTGTCGTACACCATAAAGCTTGGTCGATAGTCCGGGTAATCCTGCCAGATGTTATTCAGGAACTCAAGCACCTGCGGTGTGCTTTCAGAACGATAACATATGCCCCATCCTATAGGGAGACCACACGACCACTGCACCGTCTGAACACAGTAAATGGTCTTCGCTTCGAACGTATGGACCACTTTCTCCCCCGGGGTTTCACCCAATGCCTGCAGCTGCACCTGCAGAGAAGGGCCTCGCACTGGGTGCCCGCCCCCTTCGGTGGCTCCCATTTGCCGACGAATAACTCGCTGAACACCGGGGAAAGATAAGCGATGGAAACGGTCTTCATATTGTTTGTGCCAATCAATGTGAGACTGGTCGTCGCAAGTAAGAGCATCCAGGGAATGAATCGGACGTCCGCATGGTATAATTCCACACAGGAGACGTTGGTCAAGATGTGCTTCACAAAAGCGGCCGTTTTTATAGTTGAAGAGAGGACCGAGGCAGTCATCGAGCGCACATTTCTGACGAGAATGTAAACTTACTGTCGCTAGATGGAATGCAGGAAAAAATATATACCTTGTGCTTTAACGTCTTACCGTCCATTACACCTAGTCTGGTGTATCCGATAGGCTCTCCAGGAGCGGGCTGCCGTTGTCGAGGAAGGTTTTGAGCCAAATTTGGGGGAAGCGGCTGCTCCTCCATGGCAATTGGGTCAATCTATAGAAGGTACTCAGTTGGCTGCAAGTTAGAAACCATAAAATAAATGTACCGCATCGGCCGGTCCTGATTCTGACCCAACCACCTCGGCTTCTCCTCCTGGGTTTGTGTTTCTATCCAGCTCAGAGGCGTACCGTTTAACGTGTGTACAGTCCATGCAACCATGGCTCATAGCTCCAGGGACATTCCCGCCATTTTTCCCGATTATATCTCGAACTTTCTCCGTCAACGACTTGGTCGGAGGGTGGGCATCGCAGGAGAATGCATCATTCTTCCCGTGTGCCACGAGAAGGCGCCTCGAGAAGTGTTCCATAAAGAGACGCTGTGATTGTCGCGTGGTAAATTGTACGTTGATATCATCGGTGGAGTCGTTGACCCAGTCCGCAAAATTGGACCAGCCCGAGTGGAAGCGCTGCAGGGCTTTCTCCTGAGCAACAGCAATTTTTCGATGCACCCATACCCCGTGCTTGGAAACCCGGATGAATTCGGTGTCGTATTCGAGGATCTGGGTACGCTTTTGACCCGGCTGCTTCTGTGTAATCATGTCCGGATAATAATCCGCCTGGCAAGTCTGACATCTGGCCACCAGTAGATCCGCAGAAACCCATTTGAAAGAGGCATCCAAAAGCCAAACCCTCCGAGGTTTTGCTTTGGGTCGACGTCGAAGTGAAGGTACAAGATTGCGATGACCGGGAGGACAGAACTTGCAGTTCAAGCGGGAAGTACATAGGATGGGGCGGGGAGGTCGAAGCGAAAATGAAGCTAGGTCGCTCCCATCGTTGAGACCCAGTAATGTGTAAAGGCGGTCGAGATCGCGGCAAATGTACTGTGCATATTCGGGGGAGAGATCAATTCCCGTTTTCCAGGCTTCAACGCCGTTGGCTTCCTCGTGGAAAGCGCGAGTGAGAAGTGTCTGCACACTTCTCATCCAGCCTGTAAGGGGATTTTGTCGGCGGGCCTCATTCAGTTGGTTTACATGAAGGCGGAGGATGGGAAAGAGGGATATTATCACCCCCAGTGCATAGATGGCCTGTTGCACAGCCAATTCTGGGGGGAAAAAGAGTTCAAGGATCCAGATGAGCTGCTGCACTGAGGGACCCATGGCCAAAGTCACGATGGAGCGAATCAAAGTGAATATATTGCCGAATCGCCGATAGGGGTTCACAACAAACAGATACAGTAATAAACCCCTAAGCGCAACATTTAGCGTATTTCGCGGAATTCGAGAGGAGGACAACATACTTCTTCCGATTTCTTGTCACAGAACAATCCGTACGCTTCCCCTCTGCCGTCCTGCACAAAGAATCGTGTGATTCCATGCCGTTTTGACCGAGTTCGGGCCAGAAAACTGCGCGAGCCCGATTTGGCTATTTAACCACGAAGCGCAACAGCGGCAAACGAGCAATGATTGCCATTTTCTTTGAGCCACTCGACACCATAGCATCTCGCACACCCCTATGGTGCGGCCCACGGGCTCCAAGGGTCAACTAATGCATCGACTGAGCTGTGTTCGTAGCTGAAAGTTGCATCAAATCCGGTGTTTAATGTGATTTCGACCATTTTCCCTCAATTTTGTCATGAGGGAGGCCAATCCACAACCCGCAATGTCACCCATTGTGTTCGGAGAGCTCTAAAACGGGGGTATGAGCTCGAATGACACCGTCCCAACTGGATAGAGGCGAGGGATGGCGTCAAATCTCTGATTTTGGGTGAATTTTGGCCACTTTTGGACGTTTCTCTCGATTTCTTCACAAGGGGCACCGATTCGAGCCCCGGGACCTCTCCCATCGTGTTCAGAGACCTCAAAAACGGGGGTATGAACCCCAATGACGTCACCCCCGCGCCTTGGAGCGCTTAGTTTCGCTGTGTTGCGTTTCGCGGTATTGTTGCGCTTAGGGGTTTATTACTGTAGCTACAACTCTATGTCTATTCAAGAAGTCCATCTATGTATCCTTGAGTACGCTGTATCAGGAATACATCTAGGGGGGGACGTACCTGTAAAACAATTTTGTTCGTCAAATACGAGAGAACTCAAAGAAGTGTCGGTGAATTGGTATTTTGATGCTTCGAAGTGCCTAGGTCTGGATGTTCTGCATGGCGAGAGCGGAGAATAATCCAATCCTAGAGTTTAAAAAGGGATGTTGAAGGCGAAAATACCCGACCTACGGAGCTTCTTTGAGAACCAGAACAAAGATTGGTAAATTTCGCATTTTGATGATTTGGCGTCGACAGGTCCCCACCAACGTTCGGAAACCGAGGTGGACGGGCAGAGAGCTCTTAGGTGCTACTGGTGTTCTATAAAGACGTTGAGGGCGAAAGGACCGCACTTGTTGAGGTTATTCCAGTGCCATAATCAATACTTACCAAGTTCGCACTTTTGAGGTTTGGGATCGGCGGGTCCCCAGCGACGTTCTGGACCGGAGGTACCCGAGGCGACAACATATATTAATTCTTGGGATACTTCGCAAGAGATTGAGGGCAAAAAAGGCTGTACTTATCCAAGTTCTTTGAGCGTTAGAATAAAAGTTGCTCAATTCCGCATTTTGATGGTTTGCCCCAGCAGCTCCCCGCCGACATTCTGCGGCCGACGTAGATGCGGGGATCACCTGAAGAGGGTATTGATATACTATACAAGAGATTGAGGCTAAAGATAGCGGACATACCCAAGTTCTTCAAGTGCCAGGATGAAGAATCGCAAATTTCGCTCTTTGATGCCTTAATGTAGACAGGTCTCCAGGAGCGTTACGCAGCCCAGATTGGTGCAGTGTCGAGATCAAAGCAGCAGTTTCAAAGGGCTGACATTGGGCTCTAGATTGGATGTTGACGGCAAAGACTTGGCGGAGTAGTACCATTGAACGAGGTTTTGAACGAAAGGCACGGCATCTTGAATTAGGGTAGCTCAAGAGTCACAGTCAGCTTCCAAATTTAATCTCAGTGTTTCCAGGGCCCAGTAGAGTAGTGAAACTATGTAGGGGGATGGCAGAGGCAAGGCGGACGGGTTGTGGGTCCTTGTGGACGGAGCAAAGATAGCATTTCCTTTTTGGGCGAAGTTCCCTCTTGCCTCCGGCCACCATGAATAACACCTCCACGCGTCGACATTGGCCAGTCCAGTCCAAACTATGGTGCATCCAGTTCTGATACAGAACTGTCCAGCTTCATTTTCTTCAGCTTCAGACGGTACAGTCAATGTCTTCTCGGTCGTCGTCAAGCCACCGCAAAATCCGCGCGCACCATGAACATCCTCGGTCTCTGGCTCTCCACTGTCCATACTCCCTGTGCAGGGTGCTTGCCCACTGGCCCCGGCCTTGCTCATTCACTGATGACCCGTGTGTCCTCTGCGCTCAGCTGATTGTGCCCAAATTGATTACCGGCAGATAGTTCAATTTTGTGTGTTGACCCGCCCCCGCGGCCCCCGCATACTGCGTCGAAGGTGTAGAATGACAGTTGCTTGAGACGGAACCTGCTATTATTCTACCCAACGGACACAACCTTCCACGCCAGCAATCGACACCGCTCGCCATGGACAGAGTTGAATCTATTGGTATTTACGCAAATGAGAGTTGAATCTACTGAATGAAGCTATAACTTTCATGGCTACTTTGTCTTCGGCGCAACATCCGAGTCAAGGTCATCGGAGTCGAAGGCCTTTTCCTTTCCCTTGGCAGACTTCGACTTCGCCGCGGCCTTCTTCTTCCCCTTGTCCCTCAGCTTCTTCGCCTCCTTCTCCAAGATCCTTGCCCTCTTCTCCCTCTTCTTTTTCTCCTCCTCATCCTCCGAGTCGCTGTCCGGTGTGCGCGCACGTTTGGGTTTGCGCTTGCTGGGACCGGGCTTGGTATCCTCCAAGTCTTCGAGTTCCGACTCGAGAAGAGCCTTGAAAACACCGTAATCCATGTCGTCAAACTGCACCTCCAGCTCGCGCACACGAGCATCGTCCTCATTACGTCGACCTTTTCTGATGTACTCGCCGGCATCGGTGTTGAGTCTCATGGCCTTGGTCAGGAGGACGTGGTTATCGTTTGTGGCTGATTTTTTGAGACCGCCCGAGAAGATGACCTCAGCTTTGGTCCAATCGACGCCAAGAAACTGTTCCAAGTTCTCGAGTGTCACTCCCTCGGGGGGCGTGAAAGCTGTGAACACTCTCGTTAGAAAATCCAAGCACTGAGTGGATGCAGATGTACCGAGTGGAAGGTGGTAGCCTGCTCCCTTATTTTTGGAATACGGGGCAAATTTCCGGAAGTAGGCGTCAAACTTTAGGTAACTGTCCAACCCCTTTCCCGCATGAGTGTTCTTGGGTAGAGCAAGCTCCTTGGGCTCCCCAACAAGATCTCGCAGAAACTTGTAGAACACGGGGCCGTCACCTTTCTTTGCGACCGGCGCCGCAGCGGCTCTCTCCTTGGCAATATCCAAAGGGCGGTCCGTTTGCGCCCCGGTGAGGCTGGTCGCGGCGTGGGAAGGGGCAATAGTCTTACCAAACGGTCAGAAAAGGGAACCATGGAGTAAGAAAATCCACGCACCGCCGATGGCTGGAAAAACATAATACACTCATACTCGCCGGCCTGCTCAGCGGACTCCGTCAGAGTGAGGTTATTGACCCGATCCCACCCAAGGCAATCGGGCTGAGGCCCATCTACAATCTGCGCAACAGCGGTGCGTTCAAGGCCGGTCGCCCCAGTCTCCCGGCGCGGTCCTCTAGAAACATTCAAATCGTTTTTATCAATTGAAAATAGAACAGGGAGTGCACTTGCTCTTCATTGGGGACTGGCTGTTGAGCATTGCAGGCACGAGGGTGGTGAGTTTGGTTTCATGATGCAAGGCTCCGTCGGCAGCAACTGTCTTGTTAATGGCGACGTTTCCTACGAACACCTGGGTTGTGGGGTAGTTCTCGAGGGCCGGATGAACGAGCTTGACGACGACTAGTAGGGGGTCAGATCAAGAACTTCAAATGAGGCATTTAGGAAATACCATTGCCCTTGATCGTTGAGGAAGGCTTCTTCCCGCCGCCGCCTCCCGCGTCTCCTTTAACCTCCTCCTCCTACTCTCCCTCTCCCTCTTCGCCTTCCTGCTGCTCAACGCCAGACGGAGCCTCATTGCTAGTGCGGCTCGACAAAGTAGTGAGGGAAGCGGGTTTTTTTCCTGCCGGCGGACTGAGCTCGACCTCATCCTAAAATGTAAATGAAGATAACTTACCTCGTGCTACCTTGGCCTGGGGCTGCAGCCCGAGAGGAGCAAAAGCGCCCTGAGGGTCCGTAGTTGACTCCTTCTGATGGAGCTTCAAGTTAGCACTGAAATATAAAGAACTCTCGCATGAGGGAATAAAAGAGTTGGAAAGTCGAGGTTGTGCGTACCCGGTCAGAGCTTGGCTTCCCTTGGCTTGCTCAGCAAGATCCTCGGCAGTTTTTTCAGTACTGGTCTTCTTTTTCGATCCTTTGGCGGGCTTCTTCGCGTTTCTATGCTCGTAAAGCTGGGCAAATCTCGGGTCTTCAGCAAATGATGTCTCCCCGAACAGGTGCTCTTCAACGAGCGCAAGCAACGTCTTTTTATTGTGTAACTTCTTGTCCTTGTCTCTAGTGTCGATCTTTAGGGCCTCGCATACGGCTACCAGTTGTGGTTTCTTGGTTGTGCCGTCAATGGAGCCTGTGAAGACGACAGGGAGATTGCCGGTGACCGGCGTAGCCTGGGCGGACATTGTTGGCTGGTGTCGGAAGAGCACAGAGAAGGATCACGCCATTTGGACCAATTTCATATTCGAGGGACCGGAAAAACCGACGACGACCCAATGGACTACGAATAGGGGCCAAAGAGATCCATTGAAACATATACAAAGCCCATGGCAATCACCGGAATCCGTTATCTAATCTTGGTTACCGGCGGACCCCTTTGGCCACCGACGACCACTGGTAACCACCAGCAGCCACCAACGACCATAGGCCATCCGGGCATATAACTCCTCATTTCGACAATTCCTTTCGGAACATTCCGGGTTCAAGGCACACGCGGAGCTTGTCTACAGATCACAGGTGCAGTTTCAGACAAGTTTCAGACCTTTCGGGTGGTTTGGTGAGAAATGGTACTTAGTCGAGTCAGTACTTGAATTCTGGGGCGATCGCTTTGTTTTCAGGTGCGGTTTTGTAGAGTTTTAACCTCGAGACGCCTGCCAACGTGAATCAAGAGCTCGGCTTTTGCCGATCGATTCCCTTTGACAGGGGCATCAATACGCATCAAACGCTCGAGATTGGAAATCTTGTTATTTATTTACCGCAGCGCTGGTTTCTCTCTGTCTTTCGACGTCCATGCCCGACATTACACTGGACACACCAACGGGGACCGTGGTTTTCAACTACACAATTTCTACCCCGACCCAAACCTCTGCATCGCACATTGACCCAGCTCTGCCGACGATCCTTTTCTTGCATCCTGTGTATCTGGGCAAAGTTATCTTCCATCGTATGCGTTCCTTTCTTCGGCGGCGGATCGGACTGAAGGATGTCCACATCTAGAGCAGTTTGAAGATCGCGAGCTACGACGGTTTAATCTCATTGGGTTGGACCTACGATGCCACGGGCGCACTCAAGGGAAGGCGGGGAAGGGTTACGGGCGAGAAGTGGCCGCACGGGATGTCGAACTCTTTATGGTGCGTTTACTACGTTTTCTTCTCAATTCTACTGACTGCCTGACTTGGTCCTAGTCGAGCCTTCAAATCCCGAAGTACCATCTATTCGGAATGTCGATGGGCGGCTGCATTGCGCTTCAAACCGGGATATTATTTCCGTCGGCCGTCCTCTCAATATTTATCGTGTCTTCGTTACCGCTCACCGAGGTGGGTTACCTGTTTATATTCCCATTTTTTCGTCTCAAACGTTTTGCACGGCCTAGCCGACAGACGTGGGTGAGGGACGGCAAGAAATTTACCGCTATTGGGCGCAAGGGGTCACCTGCAATGAAACCCACACGCCGGGCTCATCATTGAGCGACGCAATCACAGGTTGTTTTCAACTTTCCGTGAACAACCATCCTTCGAAAGTGTTCAATGCGTGCGTCGCAGCCCGATTTTGGCGGGGATTATGCCAGTGCTCATCGCCCTTCAGAATAGTCCGCGCTTCGTTCCCGTTTATGATGCAACAGTGGGGCATTGACCAGCTCGACGATTTCCACGCCGCGAGCGTCGAATTTTTCACCCTTCGAGAGGCATACACCGTGGAGGCCATGCGCAATATCTCGTGCCCAGTTTATATGGTGCATTGCTCCGCCGATATAGCATACGATGTTTCGACGACGAATAAGGTCGCAGACCACCTACGCACCGCCGGGGTCTCCGTTGAGGTGACCGAAATCCCCGGCGCGGCGCATTTCGGGTCCACTACCCATCCCACGGAGTGCGTTTTATATGTTTTTCCTCGGCTTCGTCTTGATTTATGCAAACATTTCAGAGTGAACGACCTGCTACATCGGTTCATCTTATCCGTTTGCCCACAGCCTCCGCCTCCGATTCCTGAAACGGTCGAGTCTCCCTTCAGAGAGGAGTTGGTTACCGTGGGTTGGGACTCGGACAGTGAATCAGACGACCCAGAGTCGACGCGACATAAATTTATTTGACTTGACGCGTTAACGGGCGCGATCTTTGACCTTGTTTACACGACTTCTTGGACACGCGTTCCTTCCCGTGATAGAGCATTCAAGGTCAAGTCAATCTCTTCGTTTCCTAGTGATTCACTGTGTTGGTTTGTGGAAGGTGCTATTTATTATTCATCTTCTATCGAGTTTGCAGCTTCAAGGTGAATAAACGAGTTTCCATAGGTCTCCGTGCAATCGGAGCGGCTGTAAGCGAAGACAACCGCTCAGACTCCCAGATGATATTAGTCCACCACTTGAAAGATGGTTGTCTAATAAAAAGGGCCTTGACAGCTGAAAGTTTGGCCATGCTTGGTTGAAAGTTTCGCCGTCGCGTCGATCACATGAGGGTACAAAGACACCAAAATGCCATCATGATCAACGCGTCTTGTGCTCGACGTTCACCGCTCCCTCACCGCTCCTCACCAGCTCATCCCACAGTCTCTCAAAATGTCGGAAGCCCTTCCAGACGAGATCATCTCTGAAATCCTCTCACCAGCACTCAAAATACCGGAGGAAATGTTCTCGGATATCGAGTCTATGTCGCCCTTCGCATCCCCCGGTGTGTCAAGTTCTGCTGCCCTGGTGGTTTGCAAAGCATGGCTACGCGTCGCGACCCCACTCCTGTATCACGTCGTGGTCATTCGGTCGAAGGCACAGGCGCGTGCTCTTGAGCGGACGCTTCGCGACAACCCAGACCTTGGACGGTTCATCAAGATGTTACGGTTAGAAGGGGGCTTCGGCCCTGCAATGGAGCGCATTCTGAAGGCTGCTCCCAACGTCACGGATATCTTCCTTTCCCTGCAGATACACGCACCAGATTCGACTATAGGTCTACTTCGCGGATTACCTCACATAAACCCCACGCGGATGATTCTCTGGGAGGATACCATGATCTCTCTCAGAAATAAACATCTCAAGGACTTGATGGAGGCTCTGGAGACGTGTGTGATGGAGTGGAACAAGCTTGTGTGTTATATTTATCTAATTCCCGACTTGGGTTTTGACTTCTTCACACAGACTACGCTGAAGTTTTCGTTTTGGCACATCTTTGCCTATCCGCATCAAGCCTTCCTCCAAAACATTTGTACCTGTCCGACACTTCGAAAAGTCTCGTTCCCTGTCCTCAGCTCGATGGACGTGCCATTTCTGAAGAAACTCGCACGCCTTCCTGGTCTCGAGGTCATTGAAACCGAAGCATCTAGGTATAAGTCGGAACTACTTTCAGACATCGCCTCCGATTCCAGACTTCTGCCTCTTCTGCGATGGCGCGAAGAGTAAGTTCACTTCATCAAATGTGGTCGTCGACTTAAATATGTTAGGGAATTAACTCCCATCGACGACGACGAGCCGATGATCATTCGTCCTACCAATCCGGCTTTCCAACCTTTGGCATCTTCCCCGCCGGACGTCGTTGACCGCATCTGGTCGCGGATTCTCGAATTCGCTATGCTTGCCGACTCTGGGTCGGAAAAGCGCGCCATACGTCTCCCTTTCCTGCTGGTTTCAAAGACGTTTCACGTCAGTACCTCCCGTACGCGCCTTTCCGAAACTAATTTAAATGCAGCGTCTCGCCCTCCCCTACCTCTACCGTTACCTCGCCTTCCCGGGCGAGGGTCGCCTGCATCACCTGGCCGACCGGCTGACTGTGAACCCCGATCTGGGGGTGCATATCCGTGAAATCGAAATCAGTGGCTATCCATTCGATCGCAACGATGGCACCCCTACGGTCGACTGGACCCGAATCTTCCGCCACACCTCGCGCCTCACGCGCCTCATCGGTCGGGACGCACAGTGGACTGGTCACTTCCCGGAGCTTTTCTGGCCTGCCCTCGAGGCGCTGGGAGAGGCGGCAGGCGGTACGCTGCAAGAGCTCACCGGCTTTAAGTTCAACGCCGCGGACGGCAACTCGTCCAATTCGCCCGCAGTCTTTGCGCGCTTCAGAGCGCTGCGTTCGTTCACCTGGGAATGCGGATACAGACCTATGCTCACCACCCCGTTTTTCTTCAAGAACGAAACCATGCCGCCGAATGGACTGCCCGCTTTAGAGTCCCTTCGCGTGGAGTCGTCTATCTGGCTGTGGGACATCGAGAAGATGGAGTACGTGCATATTCCGGTTCTTTTTACTTGCCATTCTAACGCGCCGCGGTAGCCTTCCGAATCTGCGCCAGGTAGACCTGAATCTAGACCGTTACAGGGCTCCGAGCTTCCTCTTGAAACACGGGAACAAGATTGAGGAGCTATCGGTCAAGTTGACGTCCTTCACAGGGCACTCGGTCTTGACGCTCTGCCCCCGACTACGCGTACTTGCTTGCCAAGTAGAACCGCGGGACGATTATGTGAAGGATTTCGGTACGGATGATCTCCCCGCTGGATTCCAACACGCGACGCTCGCGACGTTGATCCTATCGAAAGAACCGCTGTGTGTTTCACTTCCTTCCTCTTCGTATCGTCGTGATCTCATGTCGGCACAGTCCAAGCAAAGTCAAAGACGAGAAAGACTGGAAACAGTTTTTTGATACCCTCGACCTCGCTTACTTCCCCGCGCTACGCGAGATACGCGTCCTTGCAATCGCCGAGTGGCCCACGACCGAGTCCGTTTGCTCCTTCTTGATGACACTCCCAGTTCTAACGACGTTTGGCGCTAGGCATGCGATTTCGAAAAGCCCTTGGGTGAAGTTGGCAGAGCGACTGGTGAGAAACGGGGTGTATTTGACTGACAAGTCGGGCGGTCGGTGGCACCCACGCCTCAAGGCGTCTCGTGCTAGACGTTGAAAGAAAATAACGCAACATGCGTGGTGAAAAGAATTAAAGATTTCGGTGTCGTGTCCTTTGTTCTTTCCTTGAGTACATCACTGGTATTTTCCCACCGTTGGTTTGCGGCCCAAAGTCTGAATATCTCCTCGGCAATCCCCCTTTATCGGCACCCGCTGAACACGGCGAGGGTTCGTCCACTTCGTCACTTGGCACCCACGGACAAGAGATGGGTTCATTCAAATGACTTGAGGTCAGGCAGATGACCTGAAGTCGCTGAGCATACGGCAGCTTCGGCGCGACGGCATGACTCCAGTTTTGTCTAGTGGGCAGACCTAAATGCAGCCACTTAACCAATCCCAGGGAAATTGTAGTCGGTTATGATGAATGGGGTAGGTACACCGGCCATTCAATAGATTATCCTTGCGTGGCACGAGATTCATGCTCGTGGACCGTGGAGTTCCGAGTCGATGCGGAGGTGGGAGGAACAAGGGTAAGCTGTGATCCTCTTCGTTCTTGGTATGCACGTATACCATATAGCGCCTCCCAAAGCGCGACGTTAAAAACAAGTTGAGCTGGATCTGGAATCCTAGACTCGGAGTTGGACGGAGCAGTGACGTTCGCTGTCAATTATCTCGTACACCTTTCCGCTTCCAATTCTGAGGATGAATCCTAAGTTAAGCAGAACCACCTGCACGGCAAAATCATGGTTGCATCGAGTAAAATACCGAGGCCGAGTTTGACCGAGCGAGAAATATAAAGGGCTGTTTTTGCAACCCCACCTTAGGCCTTCGCCTTGACCCACTCCAGTACTCATCCACACTCCTCACCAACATGCATATCGGCATATTCACTTTGCTCGCCGTTCTCTACGCCTCGACCCACGTCGCCGCGCAGTCGGAGTTTGCCTGCTTCTGCGAAACCAATGGAGTGGTGGACAATACTGGCACCGAGTTGTGTTGCGAGGCCGCCACTGGCGGGTTTTTCGACAGTGTACGATCGCTATGAATGCATACTAATCACACTAATCACTGACTAAACCCGTTTTGTAGCCATGCCTTGTGCCAGCAGCGGATTTACCCCCTTTTCAAACTTGTTGCATCGAGAGTATGGGTCAAGGAGATTCGTGTGAGGTCGTAGCCTAGGAATCGGAACACTATGAGCTCTCCGGGAAGAATAAATTCGTATGGCTATTGAGATGCATCATGAAAGGGGTCCACAACAGAATTTGACCAAAAGTGCTGGGATACTGGGTGGTAATCTGGAAAACAGGCGGTGTCATCTGAATGAGGGGTTGAAGACATGCCGCGATGCCGGCATCACCGGGATATGCCGTTTCTTTCCCGCGGTTGGTTTACTTGTTCAAATCCACCATACGGGTCATCCGTGTACCATACCATCTGTAAACAACTGTTTCAGCTACCAGGAGGATGAAATTTGGAGCGTAGGCCTTCAGTGAATATTTTAACGAAGTAACTCTTAATTTGGGCCCGCAGTATTTCATTTGGTTCTACATCCTCCACTGATCATGATTCCGTTCGTCTGAGAACTCGGTCACCGGCATTTGCGGAAATAAGACCCCTTCGGCACCCGCTGACGACTCCTCTTGATAAGACCTGGCGAGTCAATCTCAATCAGTCCGAACACAAAGGGAAAGGGGCGATATGCACGGAAACGATGACATGAAATCGCAGTGCATGAAATCGCGCACCACATGACATAATTTATCGCACCATTCTCGCGGGGTTTAACGCCGAGATGGGAGGCTCTTCGCAGGTCATATCCGACAGCTCGATTCACCATGCACATTGGACACGATTCGAAGATACTGGAGGACTGGGTACAGTGAGAGTTCGTGCGTGCCAAGCAAGAAGGACTCTGCAAGAACTTGTGCGTGAGATTTGCTTACAAGAGCTCGACTCGGCGTTTGACGGAGCGGCGGAGTTTAATGTCAATTATCCTGCGCCTTCATCCATTCTTTTTCGATGAAACCCGCACGGTGAAATCATGGTTGCATCTAGTAAACCGCCGAGGCCGAGGGAAGGCCGAGCGAGACCAAACATATAAAGAGACTATTTCTGTAACCCCACCCTCAGCCTCTCGCTTTGAGACAACCCTCACTAACATGCACATTGGCATATTCACTCTACTCGCTGCTCTCTGCACATCGACCCAAGTCGCCGCGCAGTCGGAGTTCGTCTGCGATTGCGAAACGAATGGAGTGGTAGACAATACCGCCACCGAATTATGCTGCGAGGCGGCCACTGGGGGGTTCTTTGACAGCGTATAATTTGGTACTGGTGTAGTCTTCGCACTAGCTGACGGTTTCTTCGTAGCCGTGCCTGGTTCCTGCGGATATGCAGGGGTTTCAAATTTGCTGCATAGAGAGCATGGGTCAGGGAGATGGGTGCAGCCCGCTGTCGGGCTAGATATTGTTGTAGGTGGTAATCTCTGTTCTGGCTCACATGATATTCACCGGTCGACAGTTTGCTGCCTGGATTATCCGTGCGGTGAAGAACGGCTACAGATGAATCAAATAAGTTGATACAATGAAATTGGGCAACCCCGCATGGGGGCAGCTGAGCGGGAGTACACAATTAGCTTCAACGACACCGCTCGCCGCGAAAATTTCAAAGTGCTCTTGTCCGTCGAAACACATTAGGGGGTTTCACACAAGGTTATTTGAGGCCGATTTGACCCCAACTTGATCCCCAATTCGGCCCCCCCAGCTTGAGATTTTTTTCTCTCGGGAAGAATCGAAATATTGAAGTTGGATGTCAGATCGTGGTCCGGAGCCCGATTTGACATCCAACTTCGAGTTCCGAACTATTTCACGTCCAACTTCAAGCCAAGTTGGGGCCGAAGCTGGGACCCAAGTTGGGTAGGCTCGAAACCAGCCTGTCTATGACAGCAAGCTTGTCGATAGACAGGCTGGTCGATCTGTTTGAAATAATCAAATGCCTCTAGCACACTCAAATCTACGTATTTTCTCCCTGGATTGCTCAGATGAGCTACTTGACCTCGGGCAACCACATCAATGTAATTTTTGTTTGGAATTTCGGGCATACAAGTGCGGCGATGAATAACCTTTTTGGGTAAAAAATTTGATCCGCCATTTCAAAGTCAGATCGACTGGTCTACAAGGTGGGCTCCAAATCGGCTTGTGTGAAACCCCCTATTTGCTCCACTTGGGAGTATTTTGAAAACCGCGGTCATTCACTGACGATCTGCGACAGGCTCGGAAGATCGCCCGCTTGCGATGCTCGCTACAATAACCATGGAGCCAGCTCTGGCGAACCTTACCTCGGGTTACCCAGGAACTACCTCGGGTTACCTAGGAATGGTGCCATAAAACCTCGTACGCGGTTCATCTAGAACCACAATCCATGTCGACGTCGCCGTACTCCGAGAAGACTCTGAAGCTCCCAGATGGCGTAGAAATTCGATACACAGACAGCGGGGCCCCGAACACCTCGGACTACACGACGATGGTCGTTATTCATGGCACTGGGTTCAACGGATGTCCGTCTCTTGCAGTGACCCTCTATCACGGTCGATTCGGTTAACCTGTTGCTAGATTCTATGGTACAGCTCCACGAATACGCCCCGAAGCACAATCTCCGCACTATCCTCTGCAACCGACGCCACTACCACGGAACCACGAAATATAGCGAGGAGGAGCTCTCGGAGCTAAAGGCGGGATCCAAATGCATTCAGGATAAGCTGGGCCTTCAGACTGCCTGGTTTTTGGAGCATTTCGTGAAGAATGAGGGCATTACGAAAGTGACCGCCGATCGTCGAGGAGGTGGGGTGATTCTAATGGGATGGAGTTTTGGCAACGCGACTACACTCGCCATTCTCGCCGACCCGGAGGTCATTCCACGGCCAGTCTACGAGACAATCGAACCGTATCTGCGCAGCCTCGTCCTGTATGGTACGACTAGTATTCTTCAACTCTGGTGCTCAACTGACTTTTTTGTAGATCCGCCGGGTCTGGCGATGGGATATCCAAGTACTGTCATCGAGGAAGGCTACAATCCCCTGGCGGATCCTAGCTGCACCACTCCCACCGAAGTGTTCGAGAACTTCCAGAAGTGGGTTTCTTCGTACTTCAAGCACCCGGATATCGGGGGCGGACTTGCCTCCGGGTTGTCCTTCGAGAAGTGCACCGACAGGAAGACCATTGATCAGTGGACGCTGGAAGAAAAGGCGAAGTTCTGCGAGGAGGATGGGGCTGCTCATTCAGACATACCCTCGTAAGGCAGAATTTTCCGTGGCGTGCTTGGGGCTGATCGTGACCAAGGTTTGCTCCCCCGATGCAAGCCACGCTCAGGGCGCAAGCGCACAAAGCGCTATTCGACCAGGAGGTTGTGTCGAGCTTTTTCCCTGCCGTTCACGTCTTCCACATCAGTGCCGAGTATACCTGCTCCTACTGCATGTGGGGCTACATGGAAAACTCCCGTCTGTACGCAGAGGCTCTTGAACGTGGTGAACGTATTCGACCAATCAAGTTCAAACTAGTTCTGGGTGGGAACCATTTTGTGCGTACCGTCGATCGCCGGTTTATTCGACACTTATTGAACACACCTAGCTTCATTGCGACACTCCTGAGCTACTGCTCGAAGAAATTATCAAAGGTTCTGTCCTGGAGTAGTTATTTAATGTACTCAAGTACTCCGTATCCGCCGACCGTTGTTATTTTCATGTCGTTTTTTATAAGATCCCAATTCCTTCTTGCGATTAATTCGGACTTTCGAACCGTTTCACGGGTCAAACCGGCTCGAATTCCGAGTGGCGATGCTTCATTGTGTAGCGGTGTGAACGTTTCCTCTGAGTTGAGTATGCGTGGCAGAAGTAAGGCCACAATTGTTGAAGACGAGATTCGTATTGGAAGTAGTCAATGGGATTTGAGAAATAGACGCCAACTGAGTTGGAGGAAAAGAAATTCACGGTCTCAAGACTTAGAGATGTGGATGACCGGGTCACCACAGAAGCTCTGCGGAAGATATGAGCACGAGAAAATATTGGCAAAACAATCCATCTGTCACCGACCTTGCTATCTTCTCCAATGCTTTTCCTGTACGCCTGACGAAGCGTGAACCACACGCCGGTGGCATCACGATACTTTTCGTGGAGTGCCTCATCGTCTTGGCGGTCCATGAGCCGCTTGAGTGTCTCTCTGAAACTATCCCACTGCTCGTGGCCCATCTCGGAGAGCTGCGTCCCGGTCCTGAGAATGCGCTTGGCGCGGCCGACGTAAGGCATTTCTCCGTCTCTAGAGAGGTCGAGCACGAGCTTGGCGACAGATTGTTCGAGAATTTTTTTGATCTCCCCCTCATCACACCGGCCGAGAGCCTTAAACAGCTCATCACGTAGACCCTTTTCGTCAGTCGTCAATGAGCCTTCAAAGTGCATCTGGTCCAGGCGTGCAAGAAGCAAGGCTCCGATTCCGCTTTTCGGCATCATCGCGCTCGTTCAGCAGTTCTGTGATGTTTTCTTCGCGCTGCGCTGCGTTAGGATAACTCAGGATATCGAGCAAGGCAACTCACGTATTGTCCGTGCATGCCGGTGACGTTGTCCCCGGCGCGCAGGATCTGTGTGCCCCCAAGGCCTATGCCGTCCACTCCCGTGAAGACGGCGTCCTGACGCGATGTTAAGCGAGTGGGGATGATGCGCAGCTCGTCTCTTACCTTGATATTGGCGAACTTGAACCCGGCAGACACGTAGGTCGTGAGTCCGACCGAGTGCGCTTCGTGAACGAGCGCGAGGAGCTCTTCGAATGGCACCTGTTCGGTCAGCGGCTTGGAGGGGTAGCCGTCGCTTGCGCCGTCGAACGTAACCTTGTCGAATCCGCCGGATGCTGCAAGCTCAATACCGCGACGCAAGATGTGAACTGGGCTCTTGAGCTGTGTGACCGATCGGTTGCCGTGCTTGTCCACTGAGCCGCGCGCGTCATCCAGAATGTAGTCATCGACCGGATTTGTGTTGAACGCTGCAGAGAGGTACTGCAGCCGAGAGCGCGGAGTCGAAGACAGCGCTCCCATGTGGGCCAGCATCTGCCTGGTGGTGAGGCCCTCCATGCTGACCTTACACTCGGCCGCGCCCGCAGCGAAGAATGCCGTCATGGCCGCCGAGACGGTGTGGACCGCTGAGTGAAAATCGTACTTGAAGGTGCGCGAGACCGAGGTGTAGGGGAAGCGGCCGATGTAGACGGTCATCGGGGCCACGTGTCCGACATGAAGACGGACGCAGGAAAAGGTGACGATGGAAGGGACGCGGTACGACTCAACCTCCTTGCGACGTATACCTTTCGGGCGCTCGAGATCTGCGTCCACGCGTTAGCCGGTCGTGCGAAAAGACGAAGGTACGGCACTGACGCTCGTGGTGGACGATGGAGCCAGCGAGCCATTCAGAATGGCGCGTCGTCCCAAAGATATGGCCTTCCCCAGGGTCCGTCAAACTGCAATAGGTCTGCGCGTCGTCGCGAAATCCGACTGAGCCGAGGAACTTGGGGTCACCGCTCACTTTGACTTTTCCCGCTGCGATGTCGCGGTATATCATGTGGAATGCCTACCAAAAATTAGAGTTCGCGTTTGAGTTATCGTTCTGAACCTCACGAGGAAAGTTTTGAAGTTTGGTTCCTTTTTATCTCTGCGGAGATCTTGCACGGCTCGCTCGACAGCAGAGTAAAGGTTTTTGCCGAGGGACGTCTCCCACCCGATGGTAACTTCCTCTTCTGGGGCCACGTCGATGCTGAATGCCTCGGCGGTCTCCGATGGCGGCGTCAAAAATGCCGCACTGATGCTTTTCAGCGTCTCCTTGTGCATCTCATGAGCGACAGAAAGCGCTGAGAGAATCGTCTCTGCGTTGTTCGCATATTAGATCCCTTCAAGGCATTTGAGTGCCTTGGGCCCCCCCGTCGTGGCCCAGTGCTCTTCGCCGCTGAAAGTTTTCTTGATGAAGGATTCAAGCTTTCGGTAGGCGACCTGGGCGCGTATGTTTTTGCCTGGCACAAACAAGTGAATAAGGAGAAAAGTGGCAGGACTGGACGCACGATGGGCCATCGGCTGACTCTTTTCAAACTCCTTGCCTTGCCTCGAATCCCTTTTTTCACCTGAGGGGGATGAGCGCGGGACTCGGACTTTCATCAGGGGGGAAAACTTACGAGCGACACGAACGAGGAAGCAGATACTTTCGAGCGCCATCAACCCAACCTGCCGAAAGTCCTCCATACTTCTTGTTTCTCTGTGGTTCTCTATGAGTATAGGACTTCTGGTGGTTGAACGGCGTACGTGGTCCGACTACCGGTTTGCTGTGTCACGATATCGGTATCTGCGGGCCACGACGGCTGAGCGGGAGCAGCATTGTTCGAGGAAGGGGCCATTTCGAGACGAAGGGTGCCCGGGGAAGATGGCCACGAGTGGGACGAGAGATTGCACTAACCGACAAAACCACTACTACGGCCGACCTTTTGTACTGTTGCATGCTAACCGTGAGAGTATCCCGGAAAGTTGGCCGCTGAGCACATGTGGCGTAGGGGCCCAGGTGTTATTTGAGGCACAGGACGCCAGCCCCAGCGGCCAGAAGCGCAGCGAGTGAGTTCATCGCGAGGAAGGTGGATAACGGCGATCGCCGTGTCATCTGAGAGGGAAGAGCGTGGCTTGTGAGGGAGGAACACGCAAGGATAGTAGTCGAACGCCTACGATTGGCGACGCCGCGGCGAATACTTCACCCTCTTTATAAAATTAAGCCTCTCTGAGTCCCGGGTTGTCGGACACCGTGGCTCCATATTCGAGAATTCTCACCGTTCATATTTCAACCGAAGTGGTGGGGTGCTTCCACCGCGTTCTTGTATTTCTAAAGAGTCGCTCACAGCCGAATGCCAACCGACTGGCACCACGCAAGAGTATTGTTCCCGCCATCTTGATTTAATCTGCCGAGGACGATATCAACGACTACAAACGTTGGATTGGCGCGTACACGCACCTGTCACTATGTCGTGAACCCAATGGCTTCTGTCGACAGGTAATCTTGACAAGTTCAATGATCATTTCACCGACCGAGAGGAGCCATATCCCAAGCCTTCCCAAGCCCAGATGCGTGGGCATCTAGTTATTTCTGTCCGCAGTGAAAGATAATAAAATCCACCCGCTCCCAGTTCGACATGAACGACGAGAAGCCAGCGCAATCCTCCGAATCCAGGATGACGAGAAATCGGCCCGTTGACCGCGATGCAACCGCTATACGTCCTATTCATACGCGGCCGTCCTCGACACCCCATTCCGTTTCTTTGATCTTACCGTGGACTAACCATTCGTTGTAATATATCGAGCGCAACGCCGACAAGCACCAAAGATCCCAAGAAATCGCTGTGTCAGAACGATTGTCATACACTTCCGTTATTGTAGAGTAGGAGTCTACGACGAAGGCCACCCGTCTTATAGAGGGAAATAACACATTTCGGAGTACTTGCGCGCTACACCTTCGTTTAGCGTGAGATAGCAGCAACACCAACGAAAACGAACACTCACCGGTTTCATTTAATTACTTTACGGAAACAATAACATCCATACCGTCTTCCACCAAGGGCTGCAGTCGCAATGTCGCATCGTGAACGTCACCCTCAGGCATCCCCAGTCCAACAAAGGAAAGATGGAACGTTTCCAGCGGTGCCACCCCTTCATGTTTCCCGTACCATCTAACCGCAAGGACTTCCGGGAGCGAGGATAAAGGCATCCATCCGCGGCACCCACCGATCGTAAGGGACCGGAGGGCGGGGAGAAAGTTGGGGTCAACAGAGAGCGACTCGAAGAGGGGGAGTA
The DNA here is from genome assembly GCA_029378385.1 of Mycena metata. Lineage (NCBI taxonomy): Eukaryota > Fungi > Basidiomycota > Agaricomycetes > Agaricales > Mycenaceae > Mycena > Mycena metata. The sequence continues at coordinate 260,197 of JARKIB010000012.1, forward strand.
AGTTCGAGGGATCGTCGATATATCCTTGTACATCGACGACCTCGAGGGATGGAAGGGTGCGGAGGCAGTCTATGGCGAGGGTATAATCTGTGTTTGCCAGGCGTATCGACCGCGGGGCCCAGGCGGATCGTCTTCCTAATTCTAGGAACCGTGGGACCGCATCGTGTGCTATGCCGTCCGTTGACTCGAGTGTTTGCACGGCCGGGAGGGTGAGATAGTCGAATAGAGTGGTGTCGGAGCTGTATGCGAAGCCAAACTTGAAGGTATGGAGACGGGGAAGCAGTACTGGGTCTAGGGACTCTGCCGAATCATCCCTGCGGCATGAGACGTCCAAAATCTCGAGATTTGGAGCCTCTTGCAAAACTTTTGCAAATGCCGAAAGGGATCCGTCGGTGAACCCGAGGTAAGTGAGCTGACTCCACGGCAGCGAAATCCATAGCTGCGAACAATTGGAGAGCCGCACTTCGCGGAGGGAAGGTGCGTCCTGGAACACGGTGGACCATAATGGGCTATTACACCACACGGAGAGGGACAGTTTGACGAGGGATGGGATCTTTCCTCGAATGAGGTGGACCGGCAGAGAGTTGGAACTGGATTGGTTAAATGAGAGTTGAAGACTACGCCACTGGGGTGAATATTCAGCCAGAAGGGACCATGTTCGAGCAGTTGTAGGGGATGGAGGAGTGATAACGGATAGGTCCAACGGATGCTTTCCCGCTCGCGAGAACCAGCGCTGCAGGAAGGGAAGCCGGAATTGTATGTTGCCATCGGCATGGTAGGATTCGTCTATCCGCAGAGTGGCCCAAAGGGAACATGTAGATAGACATATATCCCTCCAGCCTTTGCATACGCTAGCCAGCATCAGCGGGCCGCTCTTCGTGTTGCTGATATCATGCTGGTCGGGCATACACAGCGAAAATATGTCGCTGGTAATCTCCGGTGGCAAAGTAAGGACAGGGTAGGTCACAGCGTCGAGATCCGCCATAACATTTTGTCGTTCGATGGTTAAGAACTGCCATGTGGACCAGATGGCGGCCAGCTCTTGGTCCAGCTCCGCGAGACGTGCGCGAAGGGCGGCGGGGGACTCAGCGGAAGGGGAATGAGCTCGTGGCGAGCTTCTTCCCGGCATGAGGTCAATGGAAGCCTGCATGCTTCGACTCGTAAAGGCTTCGGCGGTTTCTGCGGTTGTTGGGTCGGGAAGAGTGGCAAACATCACGTGTCGACTCAACTCGGGCCGATCTGGACAGCCTCGGCAAACTAGTGCCGAAAATAACGAGCTGAAAACTTATGAAAGTTGAAATGGACGTGCCTTGTTCTGCACGAACGCGAGGAGATCTCACGATTCAATAGACAGCGCGCGCGAGGACTTTTTTGTCTCACAAGTGTACTGCGGCGACCCGGTCCGACATCCGGACTCCGGTCCAGGAGTGTAAATCACCATAATATATAGCAGCATTTCGGTGGCTCATGCGCTTTGGGGGCTTCAGAATGGAGTTCAAACGTGTCTAAGGAGGTTGGACAGTGACGCTTAAGCAGCCTACGCGAGGGTTTTTTCCAAAGGTGGATAGTTCAATTGGCATGTTGAACATGCCATGATTCACGACAAAAAAGCGAGAAGCCTGGAAAGGAGCACTAGTGACTACTTACAGTTTAATCCCCGGGGTAAGTACGGCCATAGCCAATTCTTGAGATAAAGACTGAATCCACGCAGGCGGAGAGGTTCCGCACTAAGGATCCGGACGGCAGCAAAAAGTCACGTAAAGTCCTCAAATGCTCTGTAGAAAGAGGTTAGAACGTTCAGCGCATCGTGCGATGACCACACAAGGGAACGTACTTGATTTTAACGATCCATAGATCGCACACGGGAGCGGAAACTCCGTAGTGCAACTTCCCTTGACGGACAGTGTTACAGTAGTACTATAGATCGTTCTAATGGTAGACCGGTGCTGTTCAACAGGAAAAGACCATACCATTTGTAGTAGTTCGTGTAGATTATAAAGCCAAGAGCTGTTGAGCGTTCTACCCAACTTTAACAAAGCCACTCATGAGTCACAATGAACCATTTTAAAGCACTCGCTCTAATCACTGCTGCTTTTCATTTATCTGCGTACCCGCGACTAACAACAACTGTAGGGACTGGAGGGACTCAATTCCATCGTCGAGTCGTTGGTGCCTATTGTGGATGAACTGTTGGATGCTTTAGATGGCTGAATTCAGAGATGTGTGGGGAGAGCGAGCTATATGTTTGAGATAGCGCATGTGAAGGACTCCTTTCTGAATAAATGGAGGGCAAAGGGATTCCTGGACTGGTCGGCGTTTAAGTGTTGAATTTAAGATTGTGGCCGGTCGGCCCTAATGACTGTCAGGAAGCTAAGGCTGTCTGGAGGATTAAAATTTCCTTCCGCCGTTAATTCTACCTGTCAAGAGTCGAGGTTGAGAGACATGAGAGTGCGACGTACTAATTTTGCAGCCCTGTGTTGGGACCCAAGGTGTGGGCCCACAGGCGTTGTAGCCGGAAAGTAGCTTCAGGCAGGCAGCCCAGGGAGTTCAATAAAGGTGGCAAGTCGTCGGTGGATCTTGAAGTCCATCAGGTCGTTGAAGTAATCAGCTAAGTACAAGTCTTTTTTTGAGTCGCACTAGACGGTGTCAGATATCGACGAGGGGCTAGGATATTTCGCCGCGTCCAAAAGTTCGCAGCGCCGCGTCCCTTGATGGTGTCGCCGCGTCTCAACAAATCATCGCCGCGTCACTCTGATATGACCGCCGCGTACTACCTCGTGCCCGCCGCGTTCGACATCATCACCGCCGCGTCGTACACGGCTCTCAACCGACCACTTCCACCGGCTAAACAAAGTTGATTCTGCTTGTCCTGCAACACCTCGGCCTCCCTACAAGACTCTTCCGCTGCTATCTCTGGCACTCTCCGCCCTTTGTATCACACTCATTCCATTCCTCGGGGTTGCATGTACTGTTGTTCGCCTGCAACTTGCATCAACCCACCTATGATCATGCATACCAGCATCTGACAAAACCAACTTGAAGGGATGTTCTCGACTCCTTGTAGTCACCTCACCGCATTGCCCAATAGAAATTTTAACTCAAACCATATGAGTCAATGTACCTGAGGACCTAGAGACGTGGAGGACATCTCACTCTGTCAATTCCGTGTTAAAATGATTTGCGGTTGAGTTTGGATGCAACAAATGATTCAGCAAACATTGAGCCAAAATATGTGATGATGTATGAAGGCCGCCTTTGGACAAAAATAAGTTGGTTTTGTGTTCACAACGAATCACAAGGGATCACTGACTTTCACGATGGTTCATAGCCATTCACAGGCAAACATAATGTCCGCCATGACCATTCCTGTCGGTCCACAGCGATTCATGACAGTTCATCGTGAAGTTGCATAATACATCAACGGGTGCAGCTTAAAGGGGACAGCGATAGCGGAACTCGAAACTTCTGATCCGGGTTGCCTTTCAGAGGTTTCAAGGCATCCCAAAGTAGTCCTGTGGTTACCACGCTATCGTAGTAGGCGACCAGGGTTATTATGTAAGCTTTCCATTTTGGGAAACCACGTGAGTGGTCGATTAACGCGTTCTGATCTGTTCTGACGCGGCGCGAACACAAATATGCGTGTTTTTATATCCCAAATGTCTGGTATTGTATGACAAAATATATCTGTGGTCGTTCTGCGGAAAAGACTGGCTAAAGTACTGAAATTACAACTTCCTCGCCCGTTTCGGCCGAAAAGAGCGCTTGATATCCGAACTGTGCGCAGGAAGGTCGTAGACCCTCTAATCCTCGAGCAGGACACTGGGGAGGGTGTTCAATGACTGTTACCCCAAAATGTCACGTCTCATCCGGCGTCGACGCGTGAAATACAGTAAAATGCACGCGTTATTTGGTCGTGCATTGACCATCAATTTTGATAACGTTGGACGCCGCTTATTTGACGCGGTAACTAACAGACTCTATAACGCGAGGTACGAGCGCAATTTTTATAGAGTGTCTGTCTAGAGAGACTAATCCCAAAGGCATCCAGAGGCCAAGGTGTACTCTCACCAATAGCTCCCAAGATGTAATCAGCAGACCCCCACGCGGCGCGAATTCTCTGGACTCATTCAACAAATCAACAAATCAACAAATAGACTCACAGGGCCGGGGCCAAAAAAAAAAGAGGAATTAAGTTGATCTTTTTACTCAAAATATTGCAACAAATTTATTGCAGCCGAAAATCCGATTTAATTCTTCAGATTTAAGGGCTAACGAAATCTAATCCTTTTTGTGTTATTATACTTAAAAAATAAGAACTAACTTAAATGTTCGTTAAATTAGTGAGCAGCCAATCAGAGTACGTGCTCATAGGTTTAACAAGTATTTAAATTAGTTTTTATTCTCTAAATATAGTAACACAAATAGGATGAAATTTCGTGAGCCCTTCAATCTGAAGGATTAAATAGGGTTTTCGGTTTCTGTAAATTTATTGCGATATTTTGGGTTAAAAGAACAACTTAATTCCCCCCTTTTTTTAGGCCCCGGCCCTGTGACTCGTGAGACATGTATTAACCGTAAGAGGTCCGAAGAGGTCCGAATGAGGTAAAGAAAGTGAACCTTGTAATGACGCTGAAGGTAATGAATAACATAACACTAATAGCAATGGTCAAGGACTGATTCAGAGAGTTCAAGGCTATTGCCAGGCCAAAGCGGATCAGGGCAACATCTGCGGCACAACGGCAATTCTCTCTCACGGTTGACAGGCCATTGTGAATCACAATGAATCACTATGATTTGTTGTGATTCACAAGGAATTGTCGGGAAAATGAAAAGCAAAAACAAACTGTAATTTTGTCCGAGGGCGGCCACCAAAATGATGCCTTAAGGTTGGCTCAAACGTCTCAACCTCACCTTCGAGGTCGACATAAGTAACAATTTCCTTCGAAAACCTTTCGGGCCTTTGTTACTTCTACTCCTCAATTTTCCTCCACAGCGGTGTTTTGTTTCTGCTTCTCCTCCCTCACTCCGGTCACTCCCCAGTAGGAATTCTGACCACTGTGTCCTACCACTTCAGCGCCGCGCACCGCCCTTTCACACCTGCTATGCATCGAATTCATCCATCTACAACGGATGCTCTTAATTACAGTAACTCAACCGCTCACCTTCAAGTTCCGTCACTTACCTCGCCCACTAACTGCATCCACAATGCAAAAACATTCACGTTGTGTGCTGCCGCGGTACATCGCCGCTGCTTGTCACTCTCACTACTCACCTGCTTCCATTTTCGTTTTTCTCGGCTTTCATGTTCTCAATCTCACGCAAGTCGTTCGAGGTCGATTGAATACCTTAATTGCAATTTCAGTGCCTTGGGATACACCCCGGGTTCTTCAGGCTTTATGCTCTCCCTCTCTCAACACCCTAATTCAATATCCATCGAAAGTGGCAGGAAAGTGGTAATATCCTAAGCCTCAGCAAGTAGATTGGGAACCCCTTCCTTGTCCTCGGGAAATCCTTCCCGTGCCGCCGCGTCAAAAAAAGAGTTCCCACTGTTGACTTTGCTCGGTTCAAGTCCGGTACGTCGCCTGTGCGACTCGCGGTTCGTGAGTGGATTCAGCACAACCCAAATTCCATAAGAGGATTCCTGGTTCGAGTTCTTAGGGGGAAGGCATTGTGGCAGTTCATACTGGCCGGGTCGCGCCGCGAGCCAGTCACACAGGGTATTACTGTCCAAATCAAATCAACTCAGTTTGACAAATTATGGAGAGCAGGAATACCCTCTATTGATTCCTTGCTGTTAACATGGTAGTAACGAGCCCTTAGACCATGTTTTTGGTCACAGCAATTTGGCATTTGAACCATACAGGACACTCTGCTTTTTCCTTGGAATGCAAGAAATTCGAGCGGGGAAACTTTGTACTATCACTGCGGAGATTACCAGAGAGCGATTTAGCTTAACGTTGCGTTCTCACAAAATATATAACACTTTAGTAGACTGCGTGGCATTCCACAACCTCATTGAGAATGTTGGAGTCGTTCAACACCTTAACCGATTTGAAGACCAACTGACCCATCCTCGCGACTTAACTGTGAGTTCTGTTGTGTGACTTGTTCTCCAAGAGCATTAAAGACTCCACACCGGTCTAACCCACCGTTACTTGCAATAAAACCTGCTTTTGAGCAAAAAACCAACTTGCGCTTCAATCAGATTCACCAAATAGACTGTCCTGCTCCTTTAAACTGAAGTAGAGCCCAAGCCTTAGTGCATTCCAAGAACCTGATTTGTTTGGTCTATATAAGCCTAATACTTGGCTTCCACCCCTGAACAACCTGTTCATCACAAGTGCAGAGTGCTAGTAGGTTGGTGCTAATTTTGAGTTTAGTTGGATATTATTATAGAGTCCATCTATCTCATTCTAGCATCTTCCATTCATGCACGTAGTGAAGACCTTTCAGCGGTGCAGCTCATAGGCTACTCGGGTGGGGGGGGGGGGTGACCCTTGGGCTGCAAACCCACTCTGACACCCACCACTCGCCGCTCCCGCCTGGCGCAAGCCGGCGTGGGAAAGTGGGAGATGATGGTGGTAGCGGATCAAGGAGGCCCCCGATGTGGGAAATATTTTAAGCAGAGCTTGAAGTCGTGAGACGAACAGGGTAATTTTATGAGGGTGAGAGATACAATTGCCATTTACGGTCAAAGTGCGCCCTGGTTCTGTGTGAACAATCATCCAAATACAGAATCCCGAAGTAATGGCCTTCTGGGCGGAGCCTGGATACTCTCGCAGACAATTATATATTACAGCTAGAATCATAATTAAAACAATTCCAGAACAACTGCCTTTGCACTCCGTCTGCCATACATGTGTAACACACTCCATACGATGATGACACGGTAATATCGACCAGTAGCTCCAAAGCACATCCGGGAAACCATCGGAAGAAGACAATCATCTCCACCAGCTCGGTGGGAACGGGGTGCGAAGACCATACAATAAATCTGAGAGCGGTGTCAACGCCAGCAGAGAACAAGATTCACCAAAACATTCTCCCGGTTGATTTTGAAGAAAGGAAGAGATCAGGCGATAGTACTTTCGTCGCGACAAAAGTACCCAAACACCTTGTGAGTCGGAAGTTGAAGTTGTGACCATTATTTAGCACTGAGAAAAAGAACCTTTATGGGAAATTGTCGGCGTACAATTTAAAAGTATCCAGGCACTGATCGTACCGTAGCTTCCCCATACACACTCTCTGACTGCCTTCATGTTGCAGACAAGCTTTGTGTACTACGTTGTCCCCCTGTTCCTAGCCTACCTCCTTTGGAATGTGTTGTCCAAGCCAAAGGTTGGGTCGCAGTTCGATGTCCTCTTTCGTGGATTAATATAGCAATTCATCCTCCCCAGGACGCATTCCCGAGCATCGGACCCAGCGGTCCCGTATCCTCCTTCATCGGTGCCTTCCAGTTCCTGACACAAGGGCGGCGCATGGTGCACGAGGGCTATGCCAAGTATGCCGGGCGCGTATTCCGTGTCCCGGGGTTCACACACTGGACTCACGTCGTCAGCGGCCTGGAACGGATGCGTGAGGTCATCTCAGCGCCGGACATCGAGCTGTCGATGCAAGACGCGGCCAACGAGGTGCGTATGTACTCCGTGAGGACAGCACCTTCTTACTGCCGCCTTCACTAGACCTTCCAGCTCGATTATACCATGGGTACTGAGATGGCAATCCATCCATACGGGACTGGGGTGATACGCGGTGCGCTGACGCAGAATCTCGCGCGGCGATTTGTACTTTGCATAATTTATCGGTGTTGGGTGTTCATCATACTGACCTTGCCACTGCGAAGAACAGGAGCATTTCAATTCCTTCGAGGCCGCTACACTGTCAGTGCCCCCTTCAACAGCCCCTCAAGCCGAAGAAGGAGGCAACGGACTGAGCGGTTGAATATTATTGCAAATAATCAATTATGTACTTGAACTCAAGTCCGCACTTGTTCAAAGCACGGAATGTACTAGAAAGGCGGGGTAGCGTAGGGAGCGCACCAGGGTCATATTAAGATTGTTTTTGTATCGCGGAATATCATAAACCTGGATCACCTGCTCCGTAATAGGCTGAGGGATTTTTTGGTCCAAACCTCAAGTCGACTGCATTTGTTTTGGAATGTCTGCTGGCCTTCGACCCAGGCCTGTCGACCCTCAGGTTTTATCAGACCCTCGGGTGTCTCGGGCTCCTCATACTCGACAATATGATTTCGACTCAGCACGCTGCAGACCTGACGTGGTGCTCGAATAATCCCGAACACCTCATTTTGAGTAAGCCTGTTTGGGGGATGAACTAGATACACAAACCGGGTGTTTGAATCATGGTTTTAAAGTTGGTTCGCCCGTTCGACTCGGGACTCCGCCTTATCTTCCCATGACCCATTTTTTGTCACAATTGTCTTTTCTTCTTCCCTGACATCTAGTCCGTGTCATGTATCAATTGGCTTGCTCGGGAGGCATTGCATGTGTTATCTCGTCTTGGTTGAATTTTTGTTGATAGTCTCGGCCACTTCGGGCATCACACAATGTTGGTTGAACTCTCGTTTTAGAGTCCATATATTTGGAGAATGGGATCACGGAGGAAGGCGGGGTAGCACACGGAGCGCACCAGGATTATATGGGATAGCTTTTCAGGTTGAAACTTGGGTCACACCCCGCCATGTGTTGAATCCCACGACAGGTATTGTTGTCACGAACATAGCGTACTATCGGTCTTTTCTTTCGTACTTCCCCTCAGCTGAGGGAGCTCACGGGGAGTCATCATGAGTGGTTGAATTTTCCTGGAGTTACTTTAACTTGAGTCTAATCCCAAATGTTAAATTAAATCTAGGTCCAATCCCCGACGCACCTGTACAAAACACGGAATGTGGAAAGACGGGGTAGCGCATGGTGTGTACCAAGATTATTGGGGTCAGTTTTCAGCTTGGATCACCCGTTCGACTCGGGATCTCACCAGAGTCCAAGGTCAAACGAGCTTTTTTGTGGTTCTCCGCGACCGAGTAGTGATCTCGCTTGCCAAATAGTTATACGCACACTTGTACTGCACAGATAATGTAGCAGGACGGTGGGACCCCGCCATGATCCGTTTTTCGTCATTTTTTTTTGCCTCTTTTCGCCTTGTTGCCTTCACGCATTACATAATCCATTTTCGAGGGAGGCATTGCCTATGATGTTGGTTGGGTCTCGGGGATCTCGGCCACGCATCACACAATTGTTCAGGGAAGTGAGTATTGGCGATGAGGATGTAGTCGGATGAAGACGAAATAATCGCAATGAGTTTTCCCCAACCACGGCAGAGTGAATGGGATGCGCCGAAGCAAGGAGGGCCGGAGATATGACCAATATAGAGACAAGGAAGAAGAGAAGCACATACCGCGATGGGAACGCCCTGGGCAAATTAAGCAGCGCGGTCACGCTATCGAGCGTGTGCAGGATGTAGTTGATCGCGCAGCATTGCTAGTAAAATAGAATATGAAGGATCAGTACATGCGGAGTTGGAGAAGAGGATTGAATGGAAGGGGAAAAAAAGACGACAAAAAGGGTGACAGGTAATTCGTGGCGCAGTCTACGTGCGGACTGCCCGCGCGCCTTTCCCAGCCCATCCGCTCCGTTTGCGTTCCCCGTACGGAGTACGCCGATGGGAGGGAAGAAGCGCACCTAGCCCGTCCTCGTGAAAACATCATCGCAAACCTCCTTCTTTCTCCTTCCCTCGTAGGCACGACCACGGGAGTGGGTGGCCCGTCCGCAGACACTTCGCCAAGCACAGCCCAGGTGGACAGCCCATGTCGAAACAAGGGCGACGAGATCGGGAAGAAGGAAGATAAAGCGAAAGGAAATAAAAAAGAAAACAACATAGAATTAAGGGAAAAGGGAAAAGGAAGATCAAAATGAAACGAAAAAATAACCACGCCATTCGCCAAACAGCCGACGCACTGGACGCGGGGCAAGGATATCGCGACCCGCAGCTTCCGCTGCGCGTAGCTCGCTCGCTCCCGTAGGTCAGGACGAACGAGGAACACCGTGTGTCGTGTCGTCTATGCATAACGCGCGCGGTGTGCCTCAGGGCACGGTGGCGAAGATAGCGACGTGAAGAAATGGGGTGCACCCCACTTGGCACAAAGCGGCTGGTGGTCGCGGATAGCGCGGCCGCGTACGTCGTCAGAGCGAGTAAAATGAACAACGCCGCGAAAGCAGGAAGCACGAGAGCTGTCTGGCAGCACGGGACGTCGAGCCGGTGCGTTGGGACCGCCCTATAGGCCACGGCCGCGAAGCGGGCAGACACGCACCACATCCGCGGGAAGGAATCCCCTAGTGTTCCAGCGCAACGACGGGTAAAATTGAGCGCGGCCAAGACGCGGGTGGGGGCAGATAAGAGCATCACGCCTGCCTGGATTGGCACAGGGTAGGGGTGGGGGCAGCGGGCGGTAGGTAGTGATGTTCGGGTCGGGTCGGGCCCAAAAGCCCGGGCTTGGGCCCACAAAATATCCTGAGCCCGACCCTACCTGAGGGTCGGGCCCCGGTCGGGTCGGGCTCGGGCTCAAGCCCGGGCCCATCAGTATATTTTCTAAGTGTGTTCAGTAAGGTTCAACTTTGAATTTTGAGCATACATTACTTGTATTTTATCTTGGTAATTATGTTTTGATAGCTAGCAACAACCCACTGACCTTGTTTCGAGCAATCTAATCTCCACGGAACATCGTGGGAATATCGACTCACCTGCCCCTCCTCGAGTGAGCACCAAAGGGTAAAAGATACTTTAAATGAACTTCAGTTGCAGGTAAAGTTTAGGCTTTCAATACAACTCATAGCAAAATTTTGACCTGGCATACTCATGTAGGTGGGCCCGGGCTCAAGCCCAGGGTCAGGGGCCCTGAAGAATTCTGAGCCCGACCTTGGGCCCTAGTTGGGCCCTGGTTTGGGTCGGGTCGGGTCGGGCCCAAAAGCCCGGGCTCGGGCTCGGGCTCGGGCTCAAGCCCTGACCCGGAAAATCACTAGCGGTGGGGCGGTTGCAAGCCTTTAGAGCCAACCTACAGGCTCATCGTAGACAAGAGAGACGAGGAGGGGCTGAGTTGTCCCGGTGTCCTCCCATCGTCGCCAGAAATCCCACGAAGAAGCCCATTCAAACTGAAGAGACTGAGAAGACCACTGACGCCGCCACATCCGTCGTCGGGCCGGATGGATGAGTGAATATCGAACACCCAATTCTTAACCACCTTCGCTGTTCCCTCCATAAATATTGTCCACTGACCTGTTGCATTATCTCGACGTGGCCCACCATGGCCCACGCTGACCTGAGGATTAGAGGAATTACTGTATTATTTCATTCAAATCGACAGTCACGCGTCACGTACCCCCCCTGTCGATGCCGAATTTTGGTTGCAGTCACGCATCACTCGGGCCTCTGTCGAACCTCCCAGCGGTCGCACAGGTCCCCGAACTGCCCAAAAGGTGCAAAAAAAACAAAATTTTCGGTTCGAATGCCGAAATTTTCGAGGTGTCACGCAAAAATTCGACCCCCCCCCCCCCGAAATGTCGAAATCATTGAACCTGTGACGCGTCACCCCCCCTGTCGATTTGAACGAAATAGTACAGTATTCCATTCAAGTTCAGCGGCAACTTGACTCAGGCGGCGTCAAAACACCAAAAGAGCTTGAAAAAAAATTGGAACAGATGAACCGCATCTGTTAAATACGGCGTAAAGCCAGGCTAACTGAGTTCTATTCCCTTCTCCAAAGAATTTGAGAAATTGGAACTCAACAATCATGAGGCCCATGGGAGTCTTTTGCCCTATGGGGTACCGCCGTTAGCGGCCATCAGTTAGGTCGGAACATCGGACCCCGAACCGAACGTGCACTCAGCCTTCACCATGGCAGACGATGCTCAGATATCTGGGCTCAGCGTGAGCGCTAGTCTCACTACAGAGTAAACACATCCTGTGCCGTTAAATGGCGGAGACTAACCATCCCCATAGACACAACTCGAGGATTTTCGACATACCTGCAAACTGGCATGATAACTGGGATGTCGTGAGTTATGTAGAGCTTTCTCAAACCCTTAAGCTTAGGAGCCTAACTTCTCAGTTTCGTACCACTCTTCATGAACTTGAAGACCGTGGACTAAATCCCTACGCTGCGATGGTAGCCGTCCGCCTCGTCGGCACAGGACCTACCGTTCTGGATACGTCCTCCGTGGAACATATGAAAACCCATCTCGGAACAAATTACCTCCCCACGGCGCTAGAGCACAAACAGGTCAAGGCATTCTGTGCAAATGCCGCCTTAGAAATTTCCAAGGCCTCTGCACGAATTCAAGAAGATCGCCGATGTCTCGCGGAGTCAGAGACCAGGCATTCGGACCTTTGCGAGATCCTCGATCCCTACTTGGCGCTACTATCTCCAATCCGCACCTCACCGCCGGAGATTCTGCAGGAAATATTTGCTGCATGCATGCCAACCCGCCACGACGCCATCATGCACTCATCTCAGATGCCGTTGGTTCTCGGCCGCGTGTGTCGAATTTGGCGCTCGCTATCACTGTCGACCCCGGTGCTGTGGTCATCAATGCACGTCGTAGTTCCGGCCGCTGACGACGTGGCCTCGGCACTGGTGAGGGAACGGTGTGACGCTCTGCAGCTTTGGGTCGACCGCTCGGGGCATTGCCCCTTGTCCATTTCGGTATTCGTCCCATACAGCTTTGAAAAAAATCTGCGCCCATTTGTGGACGTCATTATTCCATACAGTCACCGATGGAAATCGCTCAAGCTGTTACCGGCGACCCGCGAGGACCTTCCTGTGATGTGGAACTTGACACCGGAAGACGTTCCTATCTTGGAAGTTCTCGAAATTTCCGACCAGCAATTCGAATCAGGCCCAGACCCTCGTTGGCTACGATTCTTCACCATCTTGCCGAACCTCCGTCGTATTGCGCTTAGATGCTACAATGCGGAGGCACCACTTCCTTCGTGCCCTTGGAATCACATCACCAGTCTTTGCCTCGAATCTCAGCGTTCGTTCTTCCAGTTGGATGCCTTGCAGGTTGTGCAACTTCTTGCACAGTGCCAAAACCTGGAAACCTGTCGATTGGTATTTCCGATCGGCGATCCGCAGACAGTTCCAGTCTCCCTTCCTGAGATTACGTTGTTGCACCTCGAGACGCTCGCGATCGCGGCGGATATTTTGGTGGATTCAAACTTCAACATTGGACAGCTCATGGCAACGTTTATCGTTCCCGCGCTCCGAAAACTCCATCTCACCCCCATTTCCTACCACATTTACAACCCCGACGTCGCGGAATCCCCTGTTGTTTCAGATGTGATCGTTGCTATGGATGATTTGCTCCTACGCTCTTCATGCGATTTGCGAGAACTCTCCGTCCAGTTCACTACAGGCGACGCAGATACGCTCCTCCAATCCCTCCACCGTTCTCCCAACCTAACTGCCCTTTCCTTGGGCTACCTGCACACCTTGAACAACACACTCAGGCTCGATCTTATGCCGGTGCTGGTCGAACTAACCTGCACCGAATCCTTCCCGGGCCTGTGTCCGAACCTCACTGATCTTCGGTTGACACACTGCGACCAGACAGTTGAATTTCATCCTGTGCTAAAGACGCTCATCGAATCTCGCTGCGCTCCCAGTCCGGCTGGTTTTGTCCGACTGCGAAGTGCTCATCTTGGCCTCTGGTTCCGCAGCACTTTGGATGCGGACGAACTCACAGCCAGCATTACCCCTTGCAAGGCGACAATTCTCAAACCCATGGATTACCCCAGCGCCGTCGATAATGCAGCTGCGGGCATTCTGGACAGAGATATGTAGTTGGTATCAATGATTTTCGTGCTCAATAAAAACAAGATAAAAACTGTTTGTTTCTCCGCTAGTTCAACTGTGTGATTGACTACTAGCGGCCCTCCACCTGCTCGCTTTGGTTTGGTGCGTGATTTTGTTATGGCTCGACATACTCTTCAACCTGGTAGATTTCTTCGGGCTCGAGAATTTTTTTCGGTACCAATTTTACATTTCAGCCTCGATTCGTGCATAAACGAGCTCAGATTTTTTTCTTCCATTTTTTTCACCATTGCTGAGCTTTGCCGAGGTGCCGTCAAAGAGAAATAAATAAATCTTTGCTTCCCGATGGACTCCTTCGGCGAAGCGGGTCGATCTTGTTATGGTGTGGAATCAAAATTGCCGAAATGCCACTGGCCCATCAGGATTGCCGGCCAGCGGCGGGTGTCTTGACTGTCTGACAAGACTTTTGAAGACTTCGGGTCTCATCCATTCAAGTCATTCCGCCCAAGGTTCTTAATAATTGAGCCTCGGCACCGGAACTGAGCATGTTTGGTTGACTAGAACATACGAAGAGGATTTCCATACATATGGGCCAAAGGTGGATGGCATGTGCGTGTTGAACATGACATGATTCAACGACCAAAAGCGAGAGGCCTGGAATGGAGCATTGGTGACTACTTACAGTTTAATCCCCTGGCTAAGTACGGCCATAGCCAGTTCTTGAGATAAAGACTGTCGTAGAATTGGGCGCCAGTCCGACAGGCTTCCGAGGCGGAGAGGAACTAGTTCCACACTAAGGATCCGGACGGCAGCAAAGAGTCATGGAAAGTCCTCAAATGCTCTGTAGAAAGAGGTTAGAAACGTTCAATGCATCGTGCGATGACCACACGAGGGAACGTACTTGATTTCAACGATCCATATAAATCGCACACGGAGGCCGAAACTCCGTAGTGCAACTTCCCTTGAAGGACAGTGTTACAGTAGTACTATAGATCGTTCTAATGGTAGACCAGTACCGTTCACGGGCAAAGGCTATACCATTTGCAGTCGTTCGTGTACATTATAAAGCCAAGAGCTGTTGAGCGTTCTGCACGACTTCAACAAGCCCACTCACGAGTCACAATGAACCATTTTAAAGCACTCACTCTCATCACTGCTGGGCTGCTGCACCTCATTGGTGCTTCCGCTGCCGTGCTGCCTCGTCAGGTCGCTTCTACCTTTCATTTATCTGCGTACCTGCGACTAACAGCAACTGCAGGAACTGGAGGGACTCAATGGGGTCGTCGATTCATTGTTACCTCTCGTGGATGAACTGTTGAATGCTTTGGATGGCGGACTTTAGAGATGATGCGATGTGCGGAGAGCGAGTTATACGGTTGAGACAGCGCATGTGAATGATCCCTGAATGGATAGTGGGTAAAGAGGATTCCTGGATTGGTCGGCGTTCAGTTGTTGTCAATGGATAACAAAAGTTTCAACACACGGGACCTTCTGTATTGTCGATTGTGCCCAGTCGGCCCAGTGACTCCGCTGACTGCCAGGAAGGGTTAAAATATCCTTTCGTTGTCAGGCCTATCCGTAAGAAGTCGGGCTCGGAAGACAAGATTGCGACGTACTAATTTTACAGTCTGGCGGCTTATGGACCAGAGCGAATTCGAATATTGTTTCTCCAAGTCGGGCAACAAACGGATCTCGTCTCCCTCGTTAACCAAGGTAGCCTGCCCTCGGGTAGCGAGCCGTTGTCGGTGGAGCGGTGTCAAGATATATCGGCGAGGGAGGGAATAACCAAATATGGGCACCGGAGTCATGGCGTGCTGGCACGCTGGTTGACGTTTTGGCAGTCACTAATCGGTCTGGCAATCGAAGACGGCGGCACAAATGGTTCCGCGGCGAGGTAGATGACGACGGCCCACGATCGACCTTTAACAATATTTAGTAGATGACGGCCGGGGAAACAGAACATATCTCCTGTATCCACGACTTCTAATGAGCACCAGTCGCCAGGCCAGTAACGTCCAATAATATTAAGGAACGAGGCCCAACGAGCGTGAGAAGAACCAAAGCCGACTGCGCCGAACTGATGCGCCGCTACACAGCCACGCCGCACCCACGCCTGAAGCCGGCGACGGGCGCCATCGAAGGACGGAGAGGAAAGCCAGCGCCCACAGGGGCACATAGACGAGAGATGGATAATGGGGAGACAAAGGGATTTGGGAGAAACAAGCGCGAAGGGTGGAGGCACAGCCACGACGACGGCGACGGCGACGAGTCACCGAACGCGCAGATTGGGGTCTACGGCGGTGATGGAGGATGTACCAGGACAAGCCCTGACGCAGCGAGCGGTACCATGAGAGGATAGCACCATCTCAGGGGAAAGTCAGTCTCACGGTCGACGGTAAGCTCGAAGCACCGCCACGAGGCCCGCAACGACGACCCAGCCTGAGCCTAGGCATCGGGGCTGGCGGTGACGCAAGACGGTGGAAGCGCAAGATCAATGACCAGCATAGTAGAGAGCAAGAAAAAAAAATCCGAGTGAGTGGAGACACAGCCACAACGCCGGAGGACGAGTCACCAGCGCGCAGATCGGGGCCGACGGCGGCGGAGGACGAGGATGAGCAGGCGGACTGGTCCTGCTCGTCTCCGAACGGGACCACGACAATCATAGCGCCATCTAGATGGGCAGGGGTAAACAGTCAGTCGAGGATGGCAAGTCTCGAGGCACAGCGGCCAAGCCCACAATGACGGTGAGCGCTGAGTCTGCGGCGCCGGCAGTGGCGACAGAGGACGAAGTACGATGAGCTAGGCCTCGCACGTCGCAGGACCAAAGGTAGCGCTATCGAAGGATACCTAAAATGATCAAGGCGACGATGGGGAGTCATTAACGACAGCGTCGAGTCACCCAAGCAGCTCAGGAGCGGTCGACGACAACGACAAAGGCGGGCGGGACGGCGAGGAAGGCGCAGAGTACAGTGCGACATAACGATAAATTGACATGGGCGTACGATACTGAGGAGGCGTGTACAGGTGATACATGAATACATGGCGGTGATGACTGGACGTGGGCGTGCGTAGGGTGGTCTGTGCGCAGGGGGATTTGGGGGTCAGCGAGGGTCCGGAGATAGAAGAACGAATGGCAAAACTGACCTCCCATATCTATGCGCCGAAACCATACAGGGTGCGCCCGGAGCGCTTGAGGGCGTAGACGACGTCGAGGGCAGTGACGGTCTTGCTGCAGAGACTATGAGCAAGAGGATTCATTGGAGAAACAAGGGACCACGCACCGTTTGGCGTGCTCAGTGTAAGTGACCGAGTCGCGAATGACGTTCTCGAGGAAGATCTTGAGGACGCCGCGCGTCTCTTCGTAGATGAGCCCAGAGATACGCTTCACACCTCCACGACGAGCGAGACGACGAATAGCGGGCTTGGTGATACCTGGGATAGTCTCAGGACCCATTCTATGGCGAGTCTAACGGCGAGGACGAACCCTGGATGTTGTCGCGAAGAATCTTGCGGTGGCGCTTAGCTCCGCCCTTTCCGAGACCCTACAACGACGAGACAAGGTCAGATTCCGTCCAAACTGAAAGTAGGAAAGTTGCTCACCTTGCCACCTTTACCACGGCCAGACATGTTATACGATGAGTGTTTGGGGTTTGGAAAAGTCTTGAGGAAGTCGCTGGGCTGGCGACGAAGGCGAGTTTGGTGGTGGTGGTTCGGGAGAGAAAGGCGATGTCATACAGAGTGACCGTGACCCAACAGAAAAGGCGCGTTGTTTGGTCGTGCGTCCCTTGTTGACGTGTTGCTTCCGCCTTTTGTCACTTGTGTTTTCTTTCAACTATTTTGCCTTGAAGGTCTAACAAAAGGCGAGTTTCACGTTACCTATCTCCTCGGCAAGAAGGGAACCTCTTCAAACTCTTTTGCCGTGCAGTAATCACCGCTACAAGTCGCTGCAAAAATGATTATTTCCCCGGCACCTGGATCGCCGCAAGAGTACTGCTGACGAGCTTGGAACGAGACAGACCTGGGACCTCTGCTCCCACCTGAGTTTCTGCGGTACAGGAATTCAACGTTCAACGCTTGGCTTTTTTTCCTTTTGGGCCAACGGTCCGCGCCCTTCGGACACAAATCAAAAGATCAAGACAATGTCCGCCGAAATGCCGCATCCCTCTTGCTTTGGATTCCAGTGTACTCGACCCAAATCCTATTGAAAAGCCCGGCACTATCCATTCTAACTCAAAAATTCACCGCCATTGCTCTATGGATCCCTGGGACTCCTTCAAGGTCTTTGACTCCCTCGACACGAATGCCGATTACAATGCCGTGGCGCGTCAATGTTATTAAACTTGGGTCAACTTGAGCGCGAACTATCATTCAAGCGCGCTGGACTTCATATCTTGCGGACGTATATTTCCGGTGCCGTCGCGTGCTGCGTCCGATCCCGCACATATAAAGGGGACTCGACCAAGTGGTCTCTTACAATCTCTCCCTCCCCCACAATGCCGTCAGAACCTATCGAAGCCGAATTCATCCATCCACCGGCATTGTCTAAGCTGCAGGAAGAGGAGCTCCGCCAGCTAGAACGAGAAGGGCCGTATGGAGAGAGCGCAACTGCATCGAAGGTCGGCTCTCTTAGCGTACAGGATCTAGAGGCGGCCTTCAAAGAAGCTGGAACGCATCTCGTCACATTCGAGCCGGGAACAGGAGAGGACCCACGGGAGTGGGGAAGTGTTCGAAAGTGGTTCGTCTACCGCTCCCTGTGTTCTTCTCATCGCTGAATGATCAACCGTCAGGTATATAACTATTTCGACGGCGTTCCGTCAGTCTGTTGTTTCACACCCTCGTTCTACCTCTTGACCGATTACCTTCAGTTTGCATGGCTGTAGCCTTGGGAAGCTCGATGATCACTGGAGAGTGAGTACCCGGGGTTTACCGGCCGTCATATTTTTCTCAACGGCAGCCTCAGTCTTCAAGGCCCCGTGAAAGACCTCAATACCACGCAAGAAATTATAAATCTCACGGTGACCTGCTTCGTCATTGGCTTCGGCCTCGGGTGCGTGCATATTCACCTTTCAATCTCAATTCTTAGCATTAAGCCTCATCTGCTAGGCCACTCGTATTCGCACCACTCTCTGAAGTAGTCGGGAGGAGACCCATTTACACCATCAGCATGTTCTTCTACTTCATATTCACACTTCCAAGCGCGCTCACCAAAAATGCGGCGACGCTCGTGATTGCCCGCCAACTCGCTGGGCTTGCCGCCTCGGCTCCGATGTGCAACGTCGGTGGAAGGTTTGCCACCACTCTCATTACGTGAAAATCGTGCTCACCATAACGAAGTGTGGCCGACGTCTGGAGTATCGAGGAGAGAGGCATTCCCATGGCGATATTCTCCGCAACAATATTGTGCGTTCTACGATTCGCACCCAGAGCTATTTCCTGACGTGAGCAGTCTTGGTCCTTGTTTGGGCCCCCTCGTAGGCGGGTGGATCGGACATTACGCTGGATGGCGTTGGATTTGTGAGTGTTCCTGACCTCTTTCCGCAAACTCATTCAATCGATCTTCACCAGACTGGTTCCTCTTCGTCTTCACCGGCTTCTCTTTCGTCCTCACCCTATTCATCCCGGAAACCCTCGCCCCAGTTCTTCTGCGACGAAAAGCTGCGGCTCTGCGCAAAACGACTGGGGATCAAGAGCACCGCTCTCCGGTGGAGTTGGAGCACACACCATTCTCTGAAACTCTTAAAATCGCGCTCCTGCGGCCGATCATTATGCTCTTCGCCGAACCGGTGGTGCTCTTCATGTCGTTTTGTGAGTGAATTTGCGGTTCGAATCTACTCTTAGCTCATCGTGTAATGATCGCACCCAGATCTGTCGTTCGTTTATAGTCTACTTTGTGAGCTGATTCACACCTTAGCCAGGCGACGCTGAGCCTTTACATTTCTAGACCTGCTCTTCTTCGCATTCCCCATCGCCTTTGCGGAAATCCGAGGGTTTAGTGGTGGAATGACCGGAGTGACATTTATTAGCATCATCGTAGGTTTGACTCTCCACCTATTTGATGCTAAACTGAATTTAATTCATGCAGATTGGGATAGTTATTGCCCTCGGTTTGATGCCATACCAGGAGAAGATCTACAGCAGGGTCACTGTTCACGGCACTTTCCCCGAGGCTCGTCTGTTCCCTATGCTTCTCGGAGCTCTGTAGGTTCTCTCGTTCCTACATTCTCGCCCATCCTCAACCCTTTGCTGATATAGAACTCTCCCCATCGCCCTCTTAATCTTCGCGTTCACGGGAGCCTATTCTTGGGTAAACTTCATGGGTTTGTGCTCTGCCAACTTTCGTAACTCCCGTACTGACCTATGGTCTATCCCCAGGGCCTTGCGTCGCCGGGGCCCTCTTTGGATTCTCCATGATCCTCCTCTACGTCGCCGCAAACTCATACATCATCGACTCCTACAGCGACTACGCCGCCTCCGCCATCGCCGCCAAGACTGTCATGCGCTCCCTCATTGGCGCCGCCGTCCCACTGTACGTCAACCAGATGTTCAAGAACATGGGGTTCCAGTGGGCTGGGCTGCTGCTTGCAATGGTGTCGGTGGCCATTGCGCCGATCCCATTCGTGTTTTATGCTTATGGGTACCGGATTCGGTTGCGCTCAGGGAAGGCGTCCAAGAACCGTAGGAACCTCTCGAAATCCTGAGGGGGATGAGAAGGAAACGTCGCGTATGTGAACTGCTTATCGGTAGCGGCCTAGAATTTATTTTCATGGGATTTTGTTATAATTCAAAACGAATAGGGCCGCACTTTTTCCTTTGTCCCACCATGATCACGGACATCTCCCTCGAGAAATTTCCATCTCGCGCTTTAACCGGAGTTTCTGAAGTTTCCGTCCTCGAGGATTTCTCTTGAAAGGCCTGACATGCGTGCTGTGCTCTACTGCCACCTCATGTCTCTTCCTGGGCACCAACTTCTTGTTTTGGCTTAATCTTTTCTGGAAAGACCTGGACCCAGGCCTTCTACTAGCATGCTGTCTGTCAATCTTGGCAACACCTGTACCTGGCTACAGCTTCGGCATAATGCTGAGTGTTATAATCATCTTGGCGGTATATAGAGCGGACGATAGCTCTTTCTTGCGCGACGGTGACCTCCAGTCGGTGGAATGGATCCACAAGAAATCCACGTTTGGGAGGTTGCCGTTCGAGGCCATGAGAACCGCGGTGCGCCAGTCGTCAAAATTAGGAATTTAACTAACGTTCTTGGTAGTAATAGCGCTAACCGTCATGGTGTGGGATCATCGTGCGCAGATTCTTTTCTTCGATACCCTTCGTCTCACGATTTCTAGTCATCACATTGGAGGACGAGGTGAGCGCACCTCATATTGCAAACTCATCATCTGCTCAAATCGAGCAACAGAGACAGCTTTTTTGGGTGCGGTGTTATATGGTCTGCGTGGAAGCCTGGTTCACTGCTTGTACTGAGTAGAAACGACGGCCGTGGACACTCGCTACTTTTTTCTTTCTATGGGTGAGTTCGTCGCGCATTCATGCCAATGGGTTGGCAGAGTATTGAATCAAGACAGAACCGATATGTTGGTCTTATCCTTGCCATGCGAGTTTTTCCCGACCCTCTCGAGTTCGAGACTCTAACTGACGCGGTCCTAGTTTCGGCGTCATTGGTATGCTTAACCTTTCCTCTGCACATTCGCTTACCTCGCCGACCAAAGTCGCGCTATGGCCCAACCCATCAGACTCGGTATATTTTAACCGCGATATAAGCAGTCTACTAACATCAACTTAGCTGTGAGCAATCTAGCTTGTATCTTTCGTGGACTCAACCATTCAAAGATGTTCGTCATTCTCTGGTCGGAATGCTTCCCCTCTGATCTATAATCAAACAGGTTCTTCGTGGCTGTTAGTTGAGGCTTGGCTCGGAGTATCCATCTCGTGGTCCGCTCAAGGTACTTGATTCAACTTCTATTCTGGGGTCTGGTTCAAGACGGTTACCCCTGTAGTTATCCTCCAGCTCAGAATCTACGCCTTGTATGACGCATCTCCACAAATACGCGCAATCCTCATCAGCACCTTCACCGTGGAGGTTCTGACCGCCATAGTTGTGTTCGGTGTTGCTTCCGCGGACAACAAATTTAAAGGTGTGGACCCCACTCGCATATTCACCCGCGAACGCAAACAAACTTGTTATACTTACTAGTTTTCGCCGAGACCATCGCCAGCCTCGTTCGCTGCAACGCTACCGTGATTCCGAGCTGGCTTTGGGTTTTTTGGCTGGCAGTTGCCAGGCAGGAGTCATTGCTTGTAAACCACGCGTTCTCTAACTGCGAATTCCCGCAGCTTCGAGTTCCTTCTTTGCGTACTAGCAATTTACAAGGGCTACCACCGTGTCAAATCGATCGGACCACAAACTCTCCACCATATTCTTGTGCGCGATTCCGTAATGTTTTACCTTGCGTAAATGTTTCCTCTGCCTCTTGGTCACATTTTCCTCCACATTGATGCGCTTCGCAGGATCCAAGTCATCTACGCATGTAACTTGATTTCCTGGGTTAACCATCCAGTATGCCCCTACTTATTATTAATTTCCCCACCGCTGCTGAACACTCGGTCTCTCGATCTAGAAAATCACCCTAGACCTCACCACAGGCCTCGCAATCGCTCTGCCATCCGTGCTGAGCAACCGGATGTTGATTAACGTCCGGCATGCTTTGTACGCTCCTAACAGGCTTGATTCTCCCTCCGATATATCACTGGAAGAGATTTCGATTCGCCCACCACCTGGGTCTCCAAATCCCGATAACGATGATAATTTAATTACATAGTGAACTACTAGAAAATGTACGTCCGTGGATAAATACACGCCTGCCACTGGTGACAAGTGCAATCTGGAGCAATCCCGCGCTCTTATAGGCATTCTTCGGCCACAAGTCTGCCGCTGTCTTTTATTTCTTCAGCGTCGGCTCGCGTTCTGAAACAACGAATCGAGGTCGACACAATTAATCAGGATAATTTAAGCGTCCTTTGTTCTCAATGACAGTTGGACGATCTGAATTTTTCCCACGCACGTTGTGGAAAGCCAAGTTGACTCGGATATTGGTCGCACCTTTTCTGTCGGTCCCACCCAGCTCGCAGGAATGCACCCTAAATCTCGTGCACGGTAATACCCATTTTGACCTCCATTGGGCATTGGTGGCCAGCAGCCTCACGTCGTCTCGGCCTTGAACAACATCATGAATCCTGAAGTACTTCGCTGCCAGTGGTCAGGAGATCTTATTGTGCTAAATGCTCTACGAAGTAAAGGTGCGCTCACATTCAACTCTTCCGCTTCCTCCTGTCAGTCAATGATCGTTTGCGGTAGGGGCCTCGAAATATCCACGACGGCCATCATAGTACTGGTGTGCAGCTTGAGCAGGCGTGTGACATGGGCCTGCCCGAATTCGGTTATCGTGTGCGCTCACTCGCGCGTACATCTGTCGTACTGGGACCTTATCGTTATTTATTGGAACAGACAGTGGCGCCTGTCAGGAAATACGCATCCCTAAGACCTAACCAAATTTATTTCCTGGAAGCTCTTGGAGGTGCTTTCAACTCCTCGTCGGGCCATATAATAGTACTCTAAGGCTTGTAGTTTAACCCGGATCGCTCCAGATATTTGCTAATTTACAGCCTTTGCTCCGCGGACTTCATTCTTCAGTTTGAGCCCGGAAGAAACCTGCCCCTCGTTCTTTACTCAAACATCTCCGTAACAATTATCAGGTATCGTTGGTCAAGCCAGGGCCAGTTGAAATCGGACGCAATATTTGGTGGCCCTACTCCCACTGCACTCAGCTGTCGTGGGCTGTCAAGCTCAAATCCAGCGTCAGAACCTGAGCTAATTGGTCGTGGTAGGTGCACCGTGGTTGAATATATTCCTACCCGATCAGGGGAAGCGCGAGGTTAGCGTCAGGGAATTACATTGCGGTCTAGTATAAAATGTCAAGATATGTCTCGTTGGTCATCCATGGGAATCAGGGGTTTCGAGAGTTGGAGGACTGGCCAGGGAGGTCTGCCCGAGTGAAAAGTCCAGCAGTGAGACCGCGAATGGTATCTCAGGAGTTGGCAGGAGCCGGCGTATGTTTATCACCATGCGGCTGGTCAGGACAACTGGGAAGGCGACAGCGAAACCGTTCACAGCATCTAGGTTGGCAGTCTGGAGTAAGGAGGTGAATGCCAATTGAGCCAACCGTCATCGAAGCGCACCGGAACTTTTGCCCAGGATATCAAGTTGGATGCGTAGATGATCTGGACCCTAGAAAACACTTGGTAACAAGGCATAGAACGGCAAAGGAAATGACTGACAACATGTAATACATGACCGAATCGCGCACCAAGATCTCAAACAGATTGCGACCACGGATGGATCTGAGGCGCTGGTAGCCCTTGTAGGCAGCCAACCCGCACAGTAGGAACTCGAAGCTGAGGGTACCCGAATTTCAATTTTCCTCCGAGTGGTACCAGAGAAAAGGCACATACGCAGTAAGCGCAAGCCAGTGTACCCAGAGCCAATCCGGGGTGGCGGTAACATTACAGCGAACAAGGTTGGTGCCTGGCACGGATCCGGCGACGGCTGACGACGGGGTGAACGCGGTATGAGATAGTCAGCGCGTCCTTGCTTACTCTTCGTTTTTACGGATGCGATGCTGAACACTACAATGGCCACCAAAACCTCCGAGGTAAAGGCAACCAGGAGCAGGGCCCCAATTCTCGGGGACGCTTCATACAGGGCGTAAATCCTCAACTGCAGGATGGCTTTGTGTATACTATATGAATAATCCACATAGATAGTCAATAAATGAATTGATTACCTTGGGTCGACCACGAAATGGATATTGCGAACCACGTCTGGATTCGGAGCCACGAATAACCTGTTTAATTTTTTTGAGTAAGCCCAGGCCCTCACTGCAGAGTGGCAACGGACATCTATGGACTGGTTAGCTCATGTAAGTGCAAAATAAGGAGATACGGACAGCTGGATGCATAACTATGAGCATGTTGTGTCAAATGACAACAGTCGGCGCAACGCACCGGATCGGACGATTTCGACATTACAACGGCTTCGTGCTGTGAGAGTAGGTCGAGGAGAAAAGACCGAGGAACGTACTCAAAGCACCAAACCTGATGCCCCGTTAGCCAAAAAAGAACTTCATCCATGCTAACCACATACCCAGTGAGCAAGATACCGACGTATCGGCCCTGTGAATATTCGTCTCAATATCCCGCCCTCGCCAGAGTCATACGACTCGACTAACCCACAAAAATAGGAAAGTAACCGCCGTCCATGGCCCCCGTTTCTGTGCGACGTTGGTAAACAAGACATTCCTGGCATGTCATTCAAACTCACCCAAAAGAATTCCCACTGTTGCTCGATCAGATGAGGGAAAAGTGTTTAAATGAGGGACGTGAGCACTCACCTCGTCATCTAGTGTGATAACTAGGGGGAAGATGAGCCTGTCGTCTTTCTGCAGCCACTGGGGACAAATTGTGGCCTACAATAATCCCATAGTATAACTGACACCGACACGACTGCCGTGAGCGTCAGATCTAGAGCCCTGCGATTTGTACTGCTCAGCGGGCGTACCGCGACGACAATGGTCACCGAAGGCGTCCTGCCAGACCTGGATTTCCTGTGGGTCCATTAGGGCGTGAAAGAAGAGACTTGATGGCCATGCGAACGTTTAGTTACCACACACTACGGCGTTATTATAGAAGCATCCGCTTTAGGACATCAAGTCAACAATTACAGCTGGGCTCGTAACCAGCCTGCCTATTTGGTTGTTCATCACTGATTCCGCAAGAAGCCGGACGCGTAGATATAACAGACTGCAACGAGCGAGGAACGAGCTCAGTTGTTAATGCGTATGTCTTGGAGAGACTAATGTGAACTGATCAACCGAAGTTGAATTTTCGAACAGAACCTGGGGATGGTACACTTGAATTCTAGTTTAATTCTAGTGTCCGATTTTCTCGCCCTCGCCTACCGAGTTGATGCCAACACCTGTTCCCATGCGCCAGACAGCCTTCATCAAAAGGAGCCAGGGAAGTAACTTTTTGGAACACAACCCTTCTAAGAGCTCAGACACCTCCGAAAGAATTCTCTGTGAGTCTTTCAAGCTGAATCTGTCGCCCAAAATTTTCCGGTGTATTTTCTCAATTAGGTAGTTTGGAAGAACTGCGAAGCTTCACTCTCAAAGTATTTCTAAAAGAACGTACACACTCCTAAATCGAAAGACCTGAGAGGGTTGTGTTCAAACTACAGCTCCGCTGTCCTCTTCCCTTGGCCCATCGCTCCAAACTGGGCCCATGAGAAAGCCAACTCGGCTCAACTCGGTTGAGTGAGCTGAGACGGCGACATCGGCTCAACTCAACTCAATCTGCAGGTAGGTAGGTAGCATATGAATTCGTTGACCCACAATCTTTTGAAACTGTGGAAAGATCAAGTCACCGCAAGTACTAGTGTTACTCATTTTGCAATGAGAACCATTTTATTCCAGGTAAGAAAATATGGCGTCGTCGAAGAACTCGCATTCAAACAATCCAGTCATGTAGACCATCGTTTGAACGGTATGCTATTATCTGGGAATTAAACATGAAAGTCCGATGGATATGCGCAAGGAGGTGGAGCATAGAGCGGGGCATATATTCATCATAGGTGCAGCATGGATAACATAGACGTCTCCTCCCGCTAGAAATTCCTGACCGCAATGGCACCACCCCGGTCCATGGTCACTACCGGCGTGCGTCGTGCGCGCCTCAACATTCTGGTGAGGTGGAACGCCGTCTCGGTGAACCTCCGCAATCCAGATAGCCCCTCCATAAATCGCCTGGTTTGTGTGCCGACGGAATCCGGTGAAAGGTGGGTGGAGTCCTGGAGGAAGGGGGCGGGAATGACTGCGAGCTGGGGGTTTGACTTTGACTCCGAGTCGGAATGCTCGTCTTCAGAGTCGGAGTCCTCCGCGTTTGTGGAGGACGCGGACTCTGAGTCTATCCGGATTTTCTGGGCGGCCGCTCGCCAGTCCCGTAAGGCTGCCCGTCTACCCCAGAAGGGACAGTTATATCGCCGAATCATGAGCGTAAACTGTTTCCTCTGCCGTGTCTCGACTTCGCGGAGGTATTCTTCATGCTCCCATCGCTTCCGCCGGACATCAAGCTGTTTCCCAATCGTAGTGCGGACCATCGTGCGCAGGAAGGAAGAAGGTGATCAAGAGGGCACGTGAGGGTTGAGGGGACAAAAGTTGGTTCCATGCCGGCTCTATGGTTTTATATGTCAGTTTGATCCACGCTTTGGCCCGTCGGACGAGGTCAAAGCGCACCGCCAGCTTTGACCCTTATGATCGCCGATCGCTGTAGTTCGACATTGACACTTCAACTTGAGGTGGGTTCTTGAACGCCAACCTGAGAATGTGGTCGGTCAGATCGTGCTTTGAGATCCAGAAGAAACGGTGGAATCGCGTCGGTGGAATCACGTCTGGGGATAATGAGAATCACCGAATCCCCTTCCTCAGGTTGTCGGCACTAAAAAGAACAATAAGAACAATAATAAACCTGGGACAATACCAAGTTGAAGAAATGTCCGTCTCCGTTGTTACCACAAGGTTAATTGTATTCTTACCGAATCTTGCTGGAAGCATGACAGTGGCAAGGGAAATGCGGCAGCTCGGCATGAATTTGAGTTTTTTTTCCGTCCGACTCGGAATTCGGGAAGGCGCGCCGCGCGGGTCCGGTAGCCCAAAAGGACAGATAGAATGAATTCCTCTGCTACACAAAACCATTCATGCGGGAGCGAAAAACTCCGGTTTGTCTTGGTCCAAGCTGTACCGGTGATCCAGAGGCTTCCGGGAAAGAATTATTTTCTGCAGCGACTTTTAGCAGTGATCAACCATGGACAGGAAGCGCCTGAAAACCTTACCTTTGTTTTGCCGAAAATATATGTCATGTTGCAATCGCCTTTTGTCAGACCTTTCACTCGCAGCGTCGAAAGGAAAGAGAAAAGGCGGAAGCGACACGTCAACAAGGGACGCACGACCAAACAACGCGCCTTTTCTGTTGGGTCACGGTCACTCTGTGTGACATCGCCTTTCTCTCCCGAACCACCACCACCAAACTCGCCTCTGTCGCCAGCCCAGCGACTTCCTCAAGACTTTTCCAAACCCCCAACACTCGTCGTATAACATGTCTGGCCGTGGTAAAGGTGGCAAGGTGAGCGACTTTCCTTCAGTTTTTGCGAATTCTGACCTTGTCTCGCCGTTGTAGGGTCTCGGAAAGGGCGGAGCCAAGCGCCACCGCAAGATTCTTCGCGACAACATCCAGGGTTCGTCTACGCCGTTACCCTAGTCTCTGAATGGTCCTGACACTATCCCAGGTATCACCAAGCCCGCTATTCGTCGTCTCGCTCGTCGTGGAGGTGTGAAGCGTATCTCTGGGCTCATCTACGAAGAGACGCGCGGCGTCCTCAAGATCTTCCTCGAGAACGTCATTCGCGACTCGGTCACTTACACTGAGCACGCCAAACGGTGCGTGGTCCCTTGTTCCTTGGATACTCCTCTTGCTCATAGTCTCTGCAGCAAGACTGTCACCGCCCTCGACGTCGTCTACGCTCTCAAGCGCTCCGGCCGCACCCTGTATGGTTTCGGCGCATAGATATGGGGGTCAGTTTTGCCACTCCTTTTGCATCTCCGAGCCCTCGCTGACCTTCAAATTCCCCACGCGCACAGACCACCCCACGCACGCGCATGCCCACGTCTCGTCATTATCGCCGCCATGTATTCCTGTATCACATCCTCAGTATTGTACACCCATGTCAATCTATCCCTATGTCTCACTGTACTCCGCACCTTCCTCCCCCGCCCGCCCACCCTCGTCGTCGTGCTCCCCCCGCCGCCTTGGTGACTCGTTAACGACTCGCCGTTATCGTTGCGGCTTGCCTTCGCCTTTCGCGACTTTATCCTGTTCACTCGTCCATCTAAACCTCATGCCGTTCGACAATGAGCAGTACTAGCCCGGTGGGCCAGTCCTGCCCGTCCTCGTTCCCCGCCGCCGTCGGCCCCGATCTGCGCACTGCTCGTCTCCGTCGTTGTGGCTGTGTCTCTGCATACTCCGATTTTTTCTTGCTTCCTCTCTATCCCCCATCCCGTGGACCGCTCGGCGCCTGCTGATCGTGCTTCCGTTGTGCGTCACCGCCGGCGATGGGCAACCTGGGTCGCTCGTCGTCGTCTTGGGTTGTGGGCCTCGTGGCTGTGCTTCACCTCGATGACTGACTTTCCTTTATCCAATGGGAGATCGTGATATGCTCGCCGTGTCAGGGCTTGGTCCTGGTACATGCTCCGTCCCCGACGCTGGCTCCGCTGCACGGTGAGTGACTCGTCGCCGTCGTTGTGGCTATGCCTACGTCCTTCGAGCTTATTTCTTATAAATCCTTTTATCCCCCATTATCCATCTCTCGTCTTTGTACCCCTGTGGGCGCTAGCTTTCCTCTGCTTCCGTCCTTCGATGCTGCCCATCGCCAGCTTCGAGCAGGCTAATATTTACGCGTGGCTGTGTAGCGGCATCAGTTCGGCTCGGTCGGCACCCCTTGATATGCTATGATATTTTCTCCCGTGTTACGATGTTACGATTGTGAACACTACCTGTGCTACATACATAGCTGACAGTACGGGGGCTAACCCGTCCGCGGTAGGCCGTAATAAATAGTAGAGAAAAATAGAGAGAAAAGAAAAATGAGCCGCAAAACCCCGTGAGAACGGTGCACATGACCGACTACAAGATGCCCGCATGACCAGCTGACTAATCATCCACCGAAAAAATCCACCGGGGTCGACGAGGGGACGCAGGGAGGCGTCGAGGGCTTCAGTGAACCGTGAAGCAGTGTCGAGGGGAGGGAGATGTCCTCTGGAATGATGTCGACAGCGGCAGCAGCACGCAGAGTGCGGTATAGGCTGGATGCGCGCTCGACGTCGTGGATGACGTTGGCGAGGATAGATGGCGGTAGGATAGTGTGAGTGTCGTAGAGGCGAAGAATGGTTGTATTGTGTTCGGTTAAGTCTCTCCGCAAGCGGTCGAATCGTCGCATGAGCGCATTGTGTCGATCTGCTGTTTTCCTGCCCAGACGGTAGCGGGCGCAAGCGGCACGCGAGGAAACCGGCGGCTGCGAGGCGCGGATGGCGAGGAATTTGGCGGCGCGGGGATCCCATCGCGCGATCGGCGGTATATCTGCTCGTCGTTGTCGAGGGCGAAACGCCGTGTGTAGTGGTGAGATTTTTTCCGACGCGATATTCATGTTGGCGTGCCGAAACCTCGTCCAGGCTATGGACGGTACTGG
This sequence comes from Mycena metata, assembly GCA_029378385.1. NCBI lineage: Eukaryota > Fungi > Basidiomycota > Agaricomycetes > Agaricales > Mycenaceae > Mycena > Mycena metata. The sequence goes on from JARKIB010000012.1 coordinate 290,382, forward strand.
GTAAGGTGAACTGTCGACGACGTACGAGGGCCCGAAGCTCGTGGCGGCCGGAACGAGCACAACGCGCCCGCCGGGGGGTGCAATGGTGGTGGTTGTGGTTGTTGTTGTTGTTGTTGTTGTTCAGTGGTTGTTTGATTCAAAAGCTCAGGGCATGAAGGGTTGAAACACAGTAGGTTAACACCCCAATTTTCCCCACACGCATCCGTCCTCATTTCAGCAGCAGCCTGCACGGTCGCAACACGCGACGCACGAACCCACACCACAGCAGCACAGGAAACATGGGAAACACGCTACCATCAACGCCACCCCCACCCATTCGCTCTCCGCCAGTTGCAGTGCGCGCCGCGGGCGCGCCCGGTCTTCCGGCGTCTGCTGCGGGTTGATAACGAACCGCGGGCAGCACATGGATGCCAATTCAGTACAGCATCCTGGTGCATCTCGTTCCTTGCGGAGGGCATCGGGCCTGCCGCCGGTGCTGAATTGGGTGCCCCAGAAGATGCAGAGGGAGTGACAGCAAAAGTCGAAGGCGCAGACGGGGCATTTTATGGGGCAGCAGAGGATGTTGAGGGCTGTTGTTGCGGCTTTGGAGGTGCGGGATTGCGTGGGGCCATCTCCTGTGACGAGGTCAGCTGATTCTTTGGAAGTCGGTTGGGAGGTTTATCACCCTCTTTCGGGACTTCGAGTGGTGGGGTTGGGGTTGGCTCTGTAAAATAGGTCAGCTTTGTTCTGCTATTTTGTACCGACAAATTACGCTGATTCACGACAGGCGGATTCTCCTGGGGGTTGGACATGGTGGTGAGATGCAAGAGCGAAGTAACTGTGCCATTTGTTACCTCATAATTTCCGGAGTAGGCTTGGATCCGTACCACGGCTACGGCCGTGTGAATGTAGTTCGAAAACAAAGAAAAAGTGGTAAGTACGTGAACTACAGTAGGTTTAGTTGAAGTGTTGGGAACATTGGGCTGGCCTAATAATTGAAAGCCCAGGAAGGCCGGAAAGCGCTGCTGCGCGCCTGCATTCTATAGATGGGGTTTCATCAAAGGCAATTTCAAGCAGGAACTTGTTCAAACTCGGGCTATGATAGCTTGCGGCACTGATATTTTTTCCTGCAACTTGCTCACGACGTTATTTGAGCCAGCCCCACATCCTTATTATGAACATTTGAATTTTTTTCGTGACATGCTAGCATGAATTTTGATGAAATCTTTTGAGTCCCTCCGCACCTATTTCTTGCTTGTTTCTTGCTCAGTCCTCAACGGAGCTGAGCCAGACCAATACTGAACCAAAATTTAAGGCCCACAAGCTCGAATCGACCGCCAATTTTATTCCGTGATATCAAGTAGTATCAGTAGAACAAATCAGTACACCACAGAATTGATGAAGAATGACCTATCTCACATCTAGAAACATTGAGTACACAGTTACAACATATACCTTGGGCCACGAGGACCAGCATGCACTACATTGAACATGGAAAGTGTCCGAACAAGATACATTATTTGAGCAGTCCTAAGGCATTAGAAAAGCTAGACATGTCCAAAATCAGGCATAAATGAAGTTCAATTATAAAGGGCCTAAACGACCACCACTTAGACGCACACATTTGCGTCGTGTCAAAAGGTCGACGCGTCAAGTTGACGCAAAAACGCGCGACGGAGGAAATATTGAACCGTGCGACTCCGAAATTATCGTTTTTGTCCTTCCACTTTCACTGCCATAGGCTGCCCTCTTCCTCAGCGCTATGTGCCAGCTTCCTCTCCCACTCCGGGATTTCACTGTGCAGCCGCGTATGTCGGCGTGGCTGTGTTGCGGCGCATCAATTCGGCCCAGTCGGCACATATTCTCACGAAAGTTCAAAATCGTTTCTTTGCTAGCGCTATTGTTCAGCGGTTGTTCGGATACGGGAAGGTTCATGGAACAAACGGTCAGTGAGTACCTCAATTTTCTCCATGCACATCTGTCCTCATTTCAGCAGCATTTCGCATGCTCGCAACACGCGACGCAGTAACCTAGACCACATCCTCCACACCGCCAGAAAGCCGCCCATGCAAGGCAGCATGGGAAACACGCTACCACAGACGCCGCCGCCACGCATTTGCTCTCCTCCTGACCCCGAAACCACTTCTCTGCCAGCTGTAGTGCGCGCCGCGGGCGCGCGCGGTCCTCTGGCGTCTGCTGCGGGTTAATGATGAAGCGCGGGCAGCACATCGATGCCAGTTCTGTGCAGCATCCCGGTGCGTTCTTCTCGTCGATCAGGAGGCCGTCGAGGCTGCCGTCGGATTTAAATTGGGCGCCGCAGCAGATGGAGAGGGAGTGGCAGCAAAAGTCGAAGGCGCAGACAGGGCATTTTATGGGGCAGCAGAGGATGTCGAGGGCCGTTGTTGCGGCTTTAGAGGTGCGGGATTGCGTGCGGGTATCTCCTGTGACGTGATTCTTTGGAACTAGATCGGGAGGTTTATCACCCTCTTTCGGGACTTCGAGTGGCGGGGTTGGAGTTGGCTCTGTAAAGTAGGTCGGCTGTGTCCTGCCGTTTTGCACGGATAACTTACGCTGGTTCACGACAGGCGGATTCTCATGTGGGTTGGACATGGTGGTGAGATGCAAGAGCGAAAGTTGTTATTACGCAAGTGTCGTCACTGACCATCCGTATCCCACCGTGTTCCACTTGGACTGATGGTGTGAGCAGTAGATCTCCTTCGAACAAGCCCTGAGACTAAGAGCAGGGCCAGTCAATGCGGTTAAGGATCTCCCGATCAGAGGAGAGCACTGGACACTCCCGATCAGCTACAGCATTCGGTCCCCGGTGGACAGACGCTTGGTGCGGTCTGCTTTAGCGTCCATCCTCTTGGCAGAAATGCCGTGACTCTCAGCCTTGAAAGGGAGTACTGGGCGCGGATATTGACGCAGCGTCAGATTATGTGGGCTTAACGTTTGTAAGTTGCTTTGACTTGTTTCCGGTCGAGTTGAAGCTGGATTTCTCTAACAGAAATCATCAACCCAACGCAAAGATGCCTGAGACAAACTAAACTCGCTCATCTTTGCCCTTGGAATCCCAAAACCGTCTCCACTGTCAGAAACGTCGACGTCCATCTGGGTTTCAGTCAAGAACGCACGCGAGACTGTTGTTTAAAGAAACGCGAGGAGGATTTTTGTCTTATCTCCCATAGATGCTATGCATCTCAGGGGTCGCGAAGGTCCAGAGCGAGAGGAGACAAGAGAAGGTCGCGATGGTTAAGAACAAGGATACGGATCAAAACGGATGCAAAAGATCGCTTATGTCACATGTGTGGGTCCATATTCCTCCTTCACGATAACATCAACGTACAGGGCCAGCCTGTTGAAGGGTCCTCCTTGAGCTCTTGAAGATCACTCTCCCTCACGGAGCGCTTGAGCGCGGATTTCTCCGCACGAAGCCGCCGAAACGATCGACAAATACTGTACTATTTCGCTCAATTCGTAAGTCACGTGTCACAGGCCTGAAAATTTCAGAAATTTTTCGAACGTGTCACGGGTCACCAAGGGCATTTTCGAAAGTGCAAAAGAAGTCACGAAATCGTTGAAAATCCAATTTTCTCCCCCCCCCAATACCTTTTGGTTGAAAAAACCGCACCGCTTACTCGAATGCTAAACTGGAGCTCAATAACATCAAATAACTGCTTCAGGGTTCTTGTTTCCGGGTTATCTGCGACTTCTGTGGGCACATATTGCAACGGTGAGGTAACACTGATTTAATTTTTGGTTCAACCATACCAGATCAAGCTGAAATGGGTGTTTCCAGCAGTGTTTCAACCCCACGCCGACAGGCCAGTCTCTGCCACATTTTCGAACTTTTTTTCCCGGTCACGGTGGGTTCGGTGGATTTTCGAAAACTGAAGTTCGAAAATTTGTGTCACGGGTCACAGCCGCGGAGAATTGAGCGAAATAGTACAGTATTGCTTGGCTGGCGCCGCTTAGCGGTCTTTTGTTCTTCGTCGCAGTTGCGCCTCCCTCATCTCAATGGGACGCGAGAAACAATTGTGTTCAGGAAGGACTGCGGCAGCGGAAATAAAAAAACTTTTGTTCACTGTCTATCTAGCGTCTCTTCTCCACGTCCTTGAAGTCCGGACGGGGTTCTTCGCAGGATCCACCACGATCCCGCAACCGACACTGCCTGTTGAGCTAATTGCCCTGGTTCTGGACGACGTCTGCGATAAGGCATCTCTTCAAAGCCTTTCGCTGTTGTCGCGGCATCTCCGACTTGAGCCGACCTATACTCTTTCGTCGAGTCACAATCCACCGGTCCTCAGCCACCGGGCCCCACATCCCTGACATCGCGCGGGCACACGGAATCCTCACTCGGACCACTCCCCGAACACGCTCCCTTGGCAACTCTGTGCAGCATTTGAGGTTCCAAATTTCTAGCCTCGACGCACAGCAGGAGCACGAGATGCTCACTCAGATTCTCAACACCATGTTGAGGTTGAAGAAGTTGACGATTGCCCGAGTTGGGGACATGTCAGCCCGGCCCTCAGGCAGTCCATCTTCGACCTCCTCTCTCACTGCTCGTTGACGGATTTGAAGCTGCACAACGTTAGTTTGTCAGCCGTCTGGCCTGAAAATCCCCCCACTGAACAAACTATCCCCGTTCCGACCGCTATTATGCATCTGACGCTTCTTTATCACGCCGACGCCTGGGAGTCCAGCTTAGCCAACCCCCGTCTCTCTAGATTTCTCACGGGAAATCTGCATCAACTCGTGTGGAGACATTATCCAGGCCAAAGTCTCCATATTGAGGACTGCGGCGCACACGTTGGAAAGTATGATCTGTCACTTGCGCCCCTGCCGAGGTGCGCAATATATTTTACTCAGCTCAACTTCAACTGAGGCCACGGCTACCCACAATTCTTATCCTTCCCGGCCGTGCGCACCTTTGTAATCGCGGTCAACTTCGACAGGAGCTGGGGGAATTTCATCTCGCCCGACCTACTCGGCATCATACGTCAGATTCCCGCCGGCTTCCTCGCGTTGGAGGAGCTCCGGTGTCGGGAACACACAAATCGTTGTTGGTTTGTCGGTACGCAGACGGATCTGGAGATGATGCAGGCTGCCGGCATCGATGATTTAATCGACGAGATCGACGGACCGTGGGGCGTTGCCGGCTCTTAAACACGTACGATGGGCTCTGCGCCCTAAGAACCTACCGCGGCTCTCCCTGGCGCGGTATTATTTTCGTGCCCGGTTCCAACGGCTGTCCGAAGAGACCCCGAGGAGGGTCGAGATATGCTTCACTGAGCCAGTTGTCTGAGATTTGGCCCGTAGACTCGGTGAGTGCGTACTTCGCGTTAACGAGGCAGAAAATCGGAACTAATTCAAATTTTCAGAGGTATAATAAACGTGGACAACGTAAAATAGTTACCGACACATGTCAATGACTGTCGGACGAAGGCTGATAATAAATCATAAATACACATCCTATTCCACTTGGACTAACGCCATGAGTCCTTCGAAGAAGCGCCGAGACCAAGAGCAAACGCGAGTCGCTGTGGATCAGTGAAATCACCGGATGGCCCGGTGGAGAGCCTAGAGGCTAGAGGTGCTTGCTTGGAACCCAAATAGGTGCGTGCAGCCTGCTCACTGCCCATGCTTTGTCCATCCTCTTGGAAGAAACGCGTCTGGAACGATTCCACGATGCGACTCGTGGACGCGTTGGTCACGTGTGCGCGAATGCCGTTGGTTTTTCTGGTTCGTGAGAGTCGAAGGTGAGTACCGTTACGACTGCCAAGAATGAGTTGATGATAGAGTTGAAGCTGCCGTCCCCCATGTCTGTGTTGAATGTAGGAAACCACCGAATTCGTGAGCCCTCGCGTGAGGACAGCCGACACAACTTTCTGGAAGTCACCGCCGTGGCCACCGTGCACAATTGAACTGCAAGTGAGGGCATGACACGTTCCGTAAGTGAACCAATAGAGTTGAATAGTGACCACGCGAACACGGCGGGCTCCAGCAGGATGTTTATTCAGTTCTCCTCAAGCGCCACCCAGCAGACCCTCGGCCTAGCTCGGTGGTGGCGTGAATTCAGGTTTACCGTTGGGAGTATAAAGTATAACGCGTCGCGGTTCTGTGAGCCAGCTCTGCAAGACTGCAACTTTCAACCAACGGCGATCTTACACAGCATGAAATATTTCACCGTGCTCCCCCTGTTTTTGGGATTGCCCTCAATCGCGATGGCGGCTACTCCGCCTGCTCGCATTTCGCTCTGTTCGAACGGGTGTCCAAGCCCAGCCGCCGCTGTCGGGGCGGCTTATTGTGCGTTTTATTCCTCACTCACCATTGCTGCAATCAGGTCATAACAATATTGTCCGCATAGTCATGACGAACCAGCCCAGTGGAAATTATCTGGTCTCTGCGACCGTCGAGCCTGACGGCACGCTGGTGAGCTCTTCCCACTTAACTCTTCCGCAATCGCACCAAGTATTTATTTTGTTATCAGGCGTTATATGAAGCGGTTTACACCGAGGGAACTGGTGGCCATGGCGTACGTCCTGACGCCATTGGGCCGCTGGATGCCCTGTTCAGCCAAGGCTCCATCGGAGTATCGGCAGCTCAGAGATTTGTGGCGAACGTCAATGTGAGAGCACCACTACTAATTTAGTATGACTTCCGATCCTCTTCTCCAGGCCGGCTCAAATACTGTTACCGTCTTCGCCGTAAATACGACCAACCCAGCTCAGCTTAATGTCATCGGGAAGCCGATTTCGAGCGGCGGTGAGTTCCCGACGTCGCTTGCGATCAACAAGGCTGGGAATCGGCTGTGTGTTGTAAATGGTGGTAGGGTCAGCGGGGTCAGGTAAACACTTACTTTACGACAAGGAAATTTGCTGACTACTGCGTCGGAAGCTGCTACACGTTTGCTGCCGGTGCGGGTTTGACTCCGTTGAGCAACACAATTCGGTCTCTCAACCTCGATCAGACTACACCTGTTCGTATTCTTGAAAGTTATTCGGAAAATCTAAACTGACACTCCCACTCCAACAGCCCACTGGGCCGTCCAACACGCCGAGTCAAGTCATCTTCAGTCCGGACGAGAAACAGCTAATCGTCTCTGTCAAATCCGGGTACCTCGCAGTCTGGAATATCAGCCCCGACGGATCCCTGTCCACGAATTTCCAAACCGTAACGGGCGGCATCCTCCCGTTCTCCCTCTCCTACGTGCCTGGGAAAAATGCGATTATTGCGTCGGACCCCGGTGTGGGATACGACATTTTCAACATGGACACCAATACGGCGGTGTCGCTCCCCATCGCTGGGCAGACACTGACTTGTTGGTCGGTCTTCAGCGGGGAGTCAGGGAACTTTTACATGATCGATGTTGGGGTGTCTACGATTACTGAGGTGGAGGTGACGAGTTCGTTGGGGAGCAGCATTGTCAAGGTTAGCGTCTCACACCGATTCCGATCGACACTTGTTTGATTTTTTTCCTCTTCAGCAATACACCCTGGGACACGACGGCCCAATCGACACTGCTGTTGCCACCGTCAACAATAAAGAGTTGGTTACTACTATCCAAATCCCACTGATCGCGCTGACGGTCTCCCATCTCAGTTTCATGTACTCTCTTGCTGCGAACGCGACCGGGATAACCGTGCTTTCCGTAAATGGACCAGGCCAGGCGAAGATTTCCCAGCGGGTCAACATCTCTGGCCCTGCCCAGGCTGCGAATCTGGCGTTGGGTGAGTGTTTGGTTAATCCTACTTATAGCATTCCTTGCCTCAACGTGATCGCAGACTCGAGCCATCTTCAAGGAATGGCGACATTTATTGGCAAATGAAAATCTGTCCCCGCGCGGGTTCTCAGTAATAGTGCAGAGTTGCTTTAGATTCAATTGAACTAATTCAATTTTTTTTTTCCGGCGGCCTCGTCCGCAAGTCATTTTCAATAAATCTCCGACATATCGCAGTTCAGTCTTCAGTCCTCATTGATCTAAGCACCAGCAGACCGGCTTTCAACTGAGTAATTTCACTGACCTTGTTGAACAGGGAGAATCCACATTAATCCCGGCGCAGCGGGTAAAAAGTGCAAGGTCAGCAAATACATCCGTCTTGCATACGCGATTGAGCAGCACTGTCGCGTACGTTTGCATTTCCAGCTTGTTCAGGTTCAACCAGGCGTGTCACTTCGGCATGCTTTGGCACGTACGAGGTGATCCCCGATCAATATGACGTACCACTGGTTGGCAGGTGAACAAAAAAGGTTGTCTACAGCCACTGTTCTTCATATGTCGTTACGCCGTCGCACATAATAACACGAAAGACAACGCCAATCTCCCAACTTCCTCCTTCACTCCCCCCCACCCCAGTCTCCGCAGCATCCTATGGCCTGCATCCCCGTCCCTCTCCCTGGTACATTCGCAGTGATGTCCATCGACCCCGTGGCTTCTCTGGAGTATCTAGATGATCCACAAGCTCTCTTGGCCTGCGAGAAACTCGAGCAGAAGAACTATGTCGTTTATGTCAAGGACGGGGTACGCGACGCAGCTTGCTTATCCCTTCCTCCGTCCAAGTTCTAACCAGCCAACGACAGAATTTCTTCGATCGAACAAACTCATACCATGATTACACGGTCGAGTTCCTCCTCGATGAACTACCCCACGCCGTACCCGACCAAGGCATCGAACCCAGCATGTCGATTCCCGTTCTCCCGACCACGGCGCACCCACTCGGTCGGGAACCTTTGCGTCCGACATCGGGCGCCCTCCCGTGGAGTGATTGCTACCTATCGCCCTTCCACGGGGCTGAGGTCCGCGCCGGGGCGGCTATATTTGAGGAGGATGCGCCGCTTTATGAGCTCGCGCCCCGTGAACGAGGGCGCCATGATAGATTAATGACGATCGATACGGCGCGCCGGAGGGCGCTGCAAGAGGCGATGAAGATGAGGCAGACTTACGCATCGAATGTTTCTTCGATGCGGCCGCTGGCTGATAATGCCGCCTCTACCTCGCACTCGCCTCCACCACCCGACCTCGATGAGGGGGAGGATTCCGCCAGCGAATATTCGGTTGAAGATTGGGAGGATTCGAATGACACGGCTGACACCCTGGACTCCGACGACCCTGGGCCCTCGTATCTCTTCCCTGCACATGGCGCCCCACCCGTAGTCACCTTCACGCATGATTTCTCCACGGTAGACGTCCTCCACACCCCGTCGGAATTCTTCGCCGAAGTCGAGGCGCTGGATCGGTAGGCGGTCTAGTTTCACGTCCGAGGCATCAATGCTGACTCTGCTGTACCTAGGATTGCAGAGGCGTCTCGGGCACGGCGGCGAGCGGCGACAGAAGTAGACACCGGGCGGGTTAGTAACGCACTGGAGGGATACGACGATGAGAAGCCCAGTTCGTCCCTTTCCTCTCTTTCGCCGATCTTACCAGAATACTTGCTTATCTTCCGTATGTCCAGCGAACCTGCTCCTCGGGCCCTCAGCAACTCGCGGGAAGAAGGAACCGCGCGTGGAGAGATTCATACGCGCCGTGCGCCGGCGGTTGCGGCGCATCGTGTGTGTTTTGGGTCCGGGGGTTGGGGAATAGACATTTAATGAGGTGTTTGAACAAATTTAAATTCTGTGGTGTTGTGAATATCAATTGAGGAGCGATGCCACATGTGCAGTCTGGATTTCCACCTACTGAAGCAAAATCGGGGCAAATCACCAGAAAAAACTTGATGGGCCCGGGCTTGAATTGAACGAAGCGTACGCAGATGGGGACCACCCGCCACCGGGCCACATTCAACCACGGCATGTTTTGATATACAGCCGTGCACAAAAACTTAACTTGAAGGTTAGCAAAATCGTAAATGCCAGAAAAAACGCTATCGCTCTCTGGCCATGGCCCGGGCTCGAATCGAACGAGCACACACTGCATTCTACCTTCAGGTCGCATTATCGGAGGCAGCTGCGAACCACTCGCTACCGGGCCATATTGACCTACGGACAATGGCTCATGTTCTGACACACAACTGTGCACAATCTAAGTTGAAACAAACTCAGGACAATGGCCAGAAAAAACCCTACGTTCGATCTCCATAGCCCGGGCTCGAATTGAACGAGCATACACTGCATTACACGGTTGCCCGACCAGTACCATTTATCGGAGGCAGCTGCGAACCACCGCTACCGGGCCATGTTCAACTACCTCGAAGTAGACTAAACGCGTGCATTGAAAGCGACACACGCAGGAGTGGGGCAAAAAAAAATTACATTGCTTCCGGCAATGCCCAGGCTCCAGTCGAACAATCCCCTCTTGCGGAGTTGATTTTTGTGCGATGAATGAAGTAGTGTAGCTACCTGCAAACATTCTGCGGACGCCGCGGAGAAGAATTTAGCACCTCATCAAAATTTATCCCAACAGCAGGATGGTGTGAAAGAAAATGAGAAGATTGGTATGGGAATCCTGCGGAGAGTCATTCCACTAACTGGAAAGAAGAGGAATCGGAGCGCGAACACGCCCAAAAGATTATTGCTCGGGAGCTCAACACCATATGGCCCAGGCTCGATTCGAACGAGCGTACACTGTAAACGTACTTTCGCAAAGTTTGTATTATCGTCAGCTGCGAACCATCCGCGACCGGGCCATATTCAACCACCTCGAAACGCGGCAAGGCCACACTCGAGGTAAACCCAATCAATCATCACTCGCGGACTTGGATTCATGCATACAGAGGAAGGGGTGCGGAAGGGGTACATACGCGCACAAACCCCAACCAGGGCATTTGTTCTTTTCAGCTGCAAGTGAAGGGAAATGTGAGGATGACATAGGGGAATCCCGGCATTATTTATCCTACCAGCAGGAAGGAGAAGACGAACACGCCAAAAAAGATTCTTAACTTAACATCGTATAGCCCGGGCTCGAATCGAACAAGCGTATCCCAGCTGCATCGCTGCTTGGCCGAACCAACCTATTGGTAGTGACCTGCCACCGGGCCACATCCACCCTCGTGCACATTCAAAGCAAGTAAACAAATGGCGATCGTTCACTACACCACGCGAGGTAGGAGTGAGATTTGTTGTAACATTCGTCTACGAGAGACTACTGTGCCAGGAGAACCCGAGTATCTAAAACGGTGCTTTCATTTGGAGGACGGTACCATTATTCGACGGCGGATTGAGATCGCGCCTCAATAACACCAGAAGCTTTACATAAACAAAACAAAAGAGTTTCAGGGCACCGAGAATTATGGCCCGGGCTCGAATTGAACGAGCGTCCGCAGATAATTCAAAAGAGCATCTGGTTGGAGGTTAATATCCGTGACCGGGCCATGTGTAACGAACCGCGAATCGCGGTAAACGCGAACTGGAGTTACTGAACATCAATTTGGAATTACTGTACCATTACATTCAAATCGACAGTCACGCGTCACGCACCCCCCTGTCGATATCGAATTTCGGTCGCGGTCACGCGTCACGGAGGCCAGTGTCGAATAGGTCCAGCGGTTCGTCACGCCACCGAAAAATGGCGCAAAACAGCCTAGAAAATCGCTGTGACTCCCTAATCTTTCTCAGTGTGGTTTAAACAAGTTCCTGGGCTATTTGTACCCGCAACTCTGAAGTTTGAGTATGTGGTTGGTTTTCTGACCTAAAATGGCCTGAAATGGAAACTCAAAATAGGTATTCAATACACTGCACAAATATTTCTGTGCTATCCCAAGAGATTACCCTCAACAGAAGGGTAAGATTTGGGGCCCATATCGAAATTTTTCCCTTGTCATGCGGCTTTCGGGGGGCTGTCGAAATGTCGAATTGGTCGAACCAGTCACGCGTCACACCCCCTGTCGATTTGAACATAATGGTACAGTAGTCGCAGAACTCACTGGCAGTGTCTACCCATTCAGGAATTTTCGTCCAAACAGCAAAGTCACTCGTCCGTGAAGCAGTCTGTGTTGAGGAAAATTAAAGCCGCAACCAGTCCGGTTGCCTTTACCGTTGCAATTTTCTGAATATTGACGCGTTAGTTGCAGCTGTTTGGTCCCTGCTGCGTCAGGTGACGGACGCGCGGCATCAATCCGCAGTAAAGATCAAACCTTCTTTCGTCCACTCTTTCACCTCTTCGTCCACCTCCTGGCTCCAAGTACCTCCACCCTTGCTCGTGCGGTCCATAATCCTCTCGGTACTGAACTCCATCGCCACGCCATCCTCAATAAAACTTTTCATGCAAAAAGATACAATTTTCCTCGAGTATCGTAAACTGGAGTCCGACATCTGCTCAGTCCATGACCAAAATCGTCCGAAATACTCAGAAGAATCTCCCAGAACATGAGGCCCCCCGCGACCTACGTGACCTCAAGGACCCACGTGTCGCATCCCATATCGCTCGCTGAGAGTCCGCTGAACGTCGTCCGTCCTCCGAGAAGCTCCATTCTTGTCATACCAGCCCGGTACGCTATCCTGTCCCTCTGTCTTCTCCATGTCGGGCTGTGGCTGCCGCCTTGCGTCATAATTTTCCAATCCTGGAACCCCTGCTCGTCGACCTGGAGATAGAGCACGTCCCAAATAGCAGCAAAGACATCCGCCACACTGAGGCAGCGGACCATCCTGCCCGATGCATGGGCCGTTATTGCCCATGGCAGACATGGCGATATTATCGTCAATGACGGGAGTGGCGGATGCGTTGCCGGCTGGTGATGCAAGACGGCGTTGCTCGCCGTGCTGGGGAGGGATGCGAGGTCGACAGCTGTGGGGGTGCCCGGTGCGGCTAATGCGGGGTGCAGTATAACGGTGGTGACACCTGTTATCTGGGGTGGAAGTGAAATGGGCTTTATTCGACTTTGGGGATGATGTGGCTGTGTCGCGACGGGGATGGGATCCAGACGTGGAATTCGAGTGTATTGGCGCTGATATGGGATGGGGGGCGCGATATTCGCGCTCGAGTTGAGGCTGTATGTGGGGGGGGTCGTCGTCCCCCATCGTTGTCCAACCACCGGCGGGGCATGATACGGGGATGAGGCCCAATATTTGGGGGTTCGGCTCGGCTCAGTCGGGAACGCGGAATCGGTCCCGGTTGGTGTTGGATCGTACGGGTGCCGGAAACTTCTGTCGTCGTCTGCAATTCCGCAAGGGTCAGTATCCCCTCCGCACTGGAGTCAACGGCACGGGTACACACCTTTGAAAGGCATCGGCGGGACCACTTTCGAAGGGTTACTTGGCGACTCGGTCAAGTGCGCAGGGGATGGGGAGAGGAGAAGCTAGGCTTACAACGATTGTCGGGGGATTGAGTAACAGCCACCCGGCAAAGCCAGCTTTTATACATCCTCTCTCATTCTGCGATTTGGGCGTTTATATCTCCCAAATGAGGCGTGTTGGGTTAGCCCGTCCCCCAACAAACACAACACTAGCTAATGTCTAATCTCGTAACAAGGACCCCAAGGACCTGAGCACTTATCAGGCTTTTAATGCTGACGCAGATATTTATCACAAGACCCCGTCAAACCGCCCAGCTGATGGAATTATCTCTATCCACAACCGCGGTGATCTGTCGTACCTTGGTTCACAATTTCCGCAGAGGGAAAACCATTATCTGCTACGATGCTAATTTTTGGTCGGACCAAGGTTGACTGCTTTGTTTTTTTTTCAGACTTTGTCATCCTCCTCTCTCACTCAAGCACCTAAACCCGTCAGAAGCGAGCCAAAACTAACCAGCTCACACGGCTACTCTCTTTGCTCCCGCTAGAGCGAGGCTTCTCTCACCGCCACAGGTCACTTGTCATCGCCGAAGGCCAAGTCGAATGGCCCAGGATGGCGATAGGTCAAGACAGCCCCACAATAATCTGTTCCAAAGCATAGAGGTTCGTTGGATTTCGGTTGACACGAGGCGGCCGAATTAGGCATTCGTATTTCAAGACATTTGATCCTGCTCCAAAATACCAAGTGACACACGAGACGAATCACTGGAGTAGAAGGGCAACATGGTGAGCGCAGCTTTTAACAGACATCCGCGACACTTGACATTTTCTTTGGCGGAGTCCACATGGTTACACAGAGAAAATGAAAATGAAAACTCAGTTTGCAGGGTCCACACCTCCACAGCCTATCGCTGATCTTGGGGCGGTGTTCATGATTTGCGCGAACCTCGCAGTCAATGAACTCCAATCAAGATAATGCACTGCAATCAAGATCGCCAATTCGACCTTTGATGGCGCCGACCCATTGATCAGGTCTCAGGCTATGGCGGTTCGCTGTACAAACCTCGCACGTAAGGACTAGTCCTGTGTTTTTCACCCGCCGGGTAGGCGCGCGGGGATATAGACAACTGCTCACTTCCATGATCCCAACAGAAAAACGGTGTCATGGAGTCATGTTCCTGGGGTATATTTGGTCTACCGTTCCAGTGTTGTTGTTGAGGGATTGCCGCAGTTTCCAAATTTGTGGAACATTATAAATCACCGCTCCGAATGCCACTGGAATTCCTGACTCAGGATCGATCCAGAGCTACGTCCGCTCATTGGCGTTTGCCGCTCGCCAGAGTCTAGCTTGGCGTCTCTTTCTGTGAGTGCACCCGCCGCTGCGGATTCGAAGAAAGATTCACTGAAAACATTTGGCACCTCTCATTCAGCACCTCCAGGTCACGAAAGCGGAATGATGCCTCCCTCGATTCTGCGCCGGATCCAGCTCTGGAACCAATCAACTGTCAAACCGCGGTGGATTTAGGCAATTCGATGAGCAGGCAGCTGGGTATTCAGGCGTCTCGTCTGACGTCCTGCTAAATTCGATCATATGATGGAAGAAACCCCAGTTTCTCCTCATCATCGGTGAGCCTAGAGATTTCTTGTCGACACTGGTTCACAGGACACCATGTCAAAGAAGTGCTCTTCAAACCGGATCCCGCCGCTGCTGAAAGATCTCGAAGCTTCACGATGAGGATGTGTGGCCCCTTCAACGGCCTTGATTGAAGGTTTTTTATTTCACCGCACTCTAACGACTCGAGGGACTGGAAGAATATACTTTCGTAAAACCGAAGTCCTGGGCCGGTACCGAGGCCGCAATCAACTCATCGCCGAGTATATATTTCGCCAAACGGGGGGAGCACAGAACGAACAAGCAGCTTGATGCAGCAAATGCGACAATGTACACGGGATCCACAAGAGTAAGTCAATTACCAGACCCTATTGTAGCACCGCGTTGGCTCGGGGCTCGGTTTAAGATCTATTGAATCCTGCACGCTCAGCGTCGTGGGGTTCCGGTGACCAATACGGAGAACTGGAATTAATATTATCTAGATATCGTCATCCATCCTAAAAGCCAAATCTTACAGGTGCGGAGAGAAACCCCGAGGGAGCTTCCATCCGCGAAAGCTTTGGATACATAAAAAAAAAGTCGCGCGAGAGAGTTACTATGGCCCGAGCTCGAATTGAACGAGGGAAGAAACCGGGACTAACGTAAGCGCTTAATCCACACTCCTGCAACCTGGATTGAAATTTAGATCCGTAGCCGGGCCATTTCTAACTAACCGCGAATCGTGGTAAACCCCAACTGAAGAACTGAAATTACTATGTACATTAATCATCAGTCGCGGACCCCCCCCTGTTCGGAATTTTTTGTGCAGGTCATCGGCCGTAAGATAGCTTCGAGTTCGGCGTGCAAAAATTGAACCTCAATTGTCTCGTGCAGCAACTTCATGACTAATTTCAATCCCCGGAAACCTACTTTCGCCCGAAATTGCTGCGAAAGTTGAAACCAATAAGCGGAAAGCCTAAGTGCTTTTCTTCTTGAGAGGATCATGTTGAACAAAACACCCTGTGCGAATGAATGTCATAGGGGATCAGCCAACCACTAAGTACTAGTATGTAGTGTTCGTTGAAGCAAAATTTGGGGCAACGTCCAGGGAAAATATGCCCCTAAATTGCCCATCCATGGCCCGGACTCGAATCGAACGAGCTCGCGCTGCATTGCACGTATACGAGACCTTATTATCGGAGGCAGCTGCGAACCACCCGCCACCGGGTCATGTTCAACTATGTAGAAACGTGGTAAGCCCGGACTAAATGCGTGCATTGACAAGCAAATTCCACGCAGGTGGTTAAAAATACGCCCTCCATTCTCATAGTGCCTAGGCTCGGTCCGAAAACCGGAGCATCTTAAGCACGCAAAATTTACGACAAACGCGGTTACGCGTTGATTGCAGCTGTTTGGTTTCGGTTGGTCAGGTGACGAGCGCGCGGCATCAATCCGGAGTAAAGATCAAACTTTCTTCAAGTTTTACCTCGTCCACCTCGACCATCACCCTGCTTTCGCTGTCGCCGATTCTGGTCTTCTCTGTGCTCTATCGTCCCCTGGGGGTTGAACTCCCTCGCCACCGTGTCCTCAATAGAACTCCTCGTACGAAACGATACAAAAAAAATCTTGATACAATCTTCTTTTTACACAACGAGTCCGACGTCTGCTCAATCCCAGAAGACCCAAAATCGTCCGAAATGCTACTCGGAGGAGACTCTCGGGACCCAAAGCCCCATCGGAACGAAAGTACATGCCCTCCACAACCTATGCGACCTCAAGGACCCACGTGTCACATCCCATGTCGCTCGCCGAGAGTCCGCTGAATGTCGTCCGTTCTCCGAGAAGCTCCATTCTTGACATACCCTCCCGGTAAGTTATCCTGTCCCTCCTTCTTCTACGCCTCGGGCTGTGGCAGCCGCCTTGCGTCATAATCCGCCAGTCTCGGAACCCCTGCTCGTCGACTTGGAAACAGAGCGTCTCCCAGATAGCAGCAAAGACATCCGCCACACTCAGGCAGCGGACCATCCTGCCTGACGCATGGGCAGTTATCGCCCATGGCAGACACGGTGATATTATCGTCAATGATGGGAGTGGTGGATGTGTCGCCGGCTGCTGATGCCAGGCGGCGTTCAACGCTGCGCTGGGGAGGGATGCGAGGTCGACAGCTATGGGTGTGCCTGGCTTGGCTAGTGCGGGGTGCAGTATGACGGTGGTGACACCCGTTATCTGGGGTGGAAGTGGAATGGGCTTTATTCGACTTTGGGGATGATGTGGCTGTGTCGCGACGGGGATGGGATCCAGACGTGGAATTCGAGTGTATTGGCGCTGATGTGGGATGGGAACCGCGTGACCCGCGCTCGAGCTTGGGCTATATGTGTGAGGATACGTCCCCCATCGTTGTGCGGATGCTGGCGGGGCATAATACGGGGACGAGACTGAATATTTCGGGATATCACTCGGCGCAGTCGGGAACGCGACACTGGCCCCGGTTGGTGTCGGATTGTATGGGCTCCGAAACCCTCTGTCGTCGTCTGCAATCCCCGAGGAGCCTTAGTGTCCCCTCCGCCCTAGAGTCAAGGCGCACACCTTTGAATAGCATTGTCGGGACCGGTTACTTGACGACTCGATCAAGCCCGCGAGGGATGGGGAGAGTTTGGCTTGGGGAGTGGGGGAAGTGGGTGACAGTCACCCGCGGGGCCAGCATTTATACATCCCCCTCATTCTGCGGTTTGAGTGTCTACCCTTGCCAAATGGGGAGAGAACACCGAAAAACGACTGACTACCACGCGTTGAGTCAGCGAAAACGTCAAGTTATCTCCATTCACAACCGCGTATAATTGCCGTCCCTGGACCTTGGTCCCCATTGAATTTCCCTCAAAGAAAAATCCATCATCTGCTCATGCTGTCTGTTAATTCTCCCCAGCCTCTTTCGGACTAGCGATCGAATTCCGACCTTTCTCGTTCCCGTCCCTTTCACGGAAATGCACGTCAGCCTCAAAGACGAACCAAGACAAACCAGCTCACCCTTGCTATCTTTGCCGTCGAGGCCAATCGCAGCCAATCTTCTGCCAATCTTCTGCAATTCAATCTATTGGGTCCTCCATTCCACAGCCACATCGAGGCTTCTCTCACCGCCACAGGTTAACCATATCGCCGGACGTGGGATTTCCCGAAACCCGAGTACACGCCCAATCGACAACGGCGGCGGCGGCCAACACGCCGCGGCACTGAACGCGGGCCCACTTCCCTGGATCCAAGTACCCGTATATGTCAGAGCCATCATTGCTGGATGTCGTCAAGGACTCAAGGTGTCGTACACTCGGGGTCGCTGCGGTCGGACGCGCAGCGTGGTCATCTTTCAGAAAAAACTGCGCGCAGCACACTTCTGGTACGATCGGGCGCAGCGTCGCCATTCCGTCGAAACCGAGGAAGTTACCTCTTCTACGCCCCCTCGAACTCCGAAGTAACAGCAAGACGCTGGAATTGATAAGAAGATTGGCAGGCAAGTAACCACACGGAAAATCGGACCGAACCGAAGACATTTTATCCGCTTGTGCTGGGTTTTACACACCGATGTCGTCAGATGTTGTCGGCGTCTCAACAGGTGGATGCAGGGAAACTATTGTCCTTCCCCACAAGATGCCGAAGAATTCGAAGAGTGACTACTCTAATTATGGCGTCTCGACAAGTTTCCACCACATTGCGAGTGAGATATTCTGCAACAGCCCAAAGACCAATTACAATGGTACACTCTCGCGGTTCGGTCGGGCTGTTGCCTTCGCCTTCCCGTGGAGTGTGCTGACACCCGATTAGCTGACACCCGACTAGTTTAACACGCTGCGCGATAATGGGGTACTTCTCCCTCAAACTACGCACTTTCTCAGCAAGATAGAAATCACTCAACACTCCCTCGGGCCTGGGGTTCTGGTCCTGGAATCATCTCCAAGTTCAATTCTGGGTCTTTCCGGATACGGTACTGATGCTGTGGAACCGTAAAATTCAAAGCATACGCGTGCGGCAAGTCCTGGATATAATACTAGCTAGAGAAATCCGCGTTGCAAAACCGCTACCCATCGAGGGATCTTCTACAGCAGACGTTGCGGCCGCGGAACGGCAAAATGCGCGCGGCGGTAAGTATCTGGATACAATAATGGCTCATCTGTCAAACCACAACTTTGGCCACCGTTCCTCCACGCATCCCTAACTCGTGGTGTTTTCTCAAGACGGTACACTGTGAAACACCGACACGCCGCAACACAGTGGATGCCGAAGATGGAAGCGAACCAAAGACGCCGCTCATTTCCGGCGGGTCTTACTTAAATTTAGGTTTTGCACACGGATGTCGTCGGCGTCTCAGCGAGTGAACGCTGCAGAAGCAATAAGCTGTGTCACATCCAGTCCTTCCCCACGAAGTGCCGAGGAGCTCGAAGAGTGGCTTGCGATACTAATCTAATTGGACCGTCCAACGGCGAGGCTGGTTGACCCATCATCTCTCCACTAAGTACGCCCAAAATGTCACGACATCGAGAATGGAAGATTTTCTCCAACAGCTTTCGGAGCTACGGGCGTTACATTGGCAATTTATCGACATAATACATTCAGTTCAAGATATGTTCGCGAGGTCGGTACTCGCAACGTAAGGAGGGTTCGCCTGGACGAGCAGATAAGTGGAGTGGAAAAACACAATCTGAAATAAGTCAGCGCTAGGAACGAACGGGCGGAAAGGACGAACGTCGGCAGGGATAACCTCCCAGATTGTCAAAAAAGTACACTTGATAGCACTGCTGTAGTTCGAAAAATCAGTAGCCAGCAGTTGGGCTCAATACGAACATACCGGCTCCAAAAACTATCTGTGTTTCCACCACTCTCGAAGATCGTGGATGAACTTGCGGGTCAACTCAAACGAAGGGGTTGGGGTATCCAAAACATAAAGACTACGATAGCTTGACCCGTAGCTCGAGCCCAAAAATCTATTGATCCATTGACGGATAGTCGGGGAACGACCGTATAGTTGGGTCTTCGTCCGCGCATAGGCTTTTGAAACGATTTCGGTCCCATACTCTGCTCTAAGCTGCTCCGCGAAGGCCTCGTCCTCCGGGGTATCTGCGGGAAGCAAGACCTCGCAGATCGCAGCGATGCACTCCGGGTCCCCGGTGGACATAGCGATTTGACACACGAAGCGAAAAACAGTGCGCTGTACGAAACAGGGTAAGGTGAAGGGGCGGGGACCAGTGCTGGAGAAAAAGACGTAGTCGCGAGCGGGGACAACGTCGAGATATTCGATTTGCCGAATCAGAGAGGGGGAGCGTTTATATTCGCCAATGGCGGGTCCCATCCGTTGCAGAAGATTAACAGCGTTGGCGAGAGATGCCTCCGTGCGAATGACCGTAGTCTCTTGAATGACCTCAGTCGTGACATCCTTGCCACATATTTTCTTGTGCTTCGGCCAGTCCGAAACTTGGCATGCTCTGGAAAATAAACTAAGCACCGCTTCGGTCGCGTGAAGGGAAAACCCACCTCGAGCAATAATATATCTTACGACACACTGGTTGCTCATTGCAATTCTTGCAGACAGAGAAGCGATTCCCTTCCCTCTCCCACTCGTGACAGCTCTCGCACGCATGGCCTAAACTATAGATCGGGGTAGATGTGGATCCGCCCTTGGCTTGTTTCGAACTATTGAGTTTCTTCGGAACTGAACCCCAATCGAGCGTGGTGTACTGAGTCCCTCCGGATTTGTAGGATATCTCGAGCGGACGCGGAGTTCCGAAGACGGATAAAATAGTGTTGTACAAGAAAGATGCTTGGGGCTCGTCAGTTCAAGGACATTGTCAGTCATGGTGAGCGCAACTTACTCAGGAACTCATCTCGATATGTCATACGGGCCTGTACTTGGATTCCGTGTCCCGACGCGCGGAGACGATGGATGGAGTCTTGGGTCCAGCTGGGGTGTCTGTACGACAAAATGGAGACCCCCTTCGTCGCGACCACCTCGCTGCTCGGAAGATATCGTTTGAGAAGGGTGAGGAATCCTTCGCCGTTGTCGTTTTCGAGAGACGCGAGAGTGATATCGGAGGTCATTACCCGGAACATAGGCATGAGCACTGGCTCCGTCAAACAGCTACGCAAGAGTCCTTCATGCATATGCGCCTTTCGAGCCGTCGGTGTCAATTTTTTCCAGCAGAAGTTGGGCTGCAAGACGCTTGTGTGGGCCAAGACCCGTAGCTCTTCCTGTAACAAACAGAGCTCGCGCACTCGTTCGTGAGTCTCGGCGAGTCGAACGTTATCGGCCACTGGCGGCGCCGCGGCGGCAGCCTCCATAGAGAGCCATAACTCCAAGGTTACCCCCTTGGCCTCATAAGCCGGAAAATCCCTCTCCCAAGCTGCATTCCACGCCTCGATTCCATCACGAAAATTCGGGATCCCTTTGAGCTCGAAATGGGGCGGGGGGCGGAGTGGAGAGCGGGGCATGGAGGTAACGAAGAAAAACGTGCCGGCAAAATCCGAGACTTCTTTTCGCCTTGTGTACCCACGGTTGCACGTGAGGAGTGTTCGTTTCGAAAATTTAAATTTAATTCCATCTACAACGGGTTCCGTACAGGAGGTTTACCAAAGCAGCATTAATATGCGCAGTTGAAGCAAAACAATAACCTCCTGGGCGATCCGAGTCGTGCATTCTCCATGTGATTTCTGTTATTTAACATGATCTTAAATTCAGGACTAGCGGCCCTGATTCGTGCGAAGGCAAAATAAAAGAGGTAAAATTGGGAAGACAGTCAACTAAAGAGTTGACTAGGCGTGCTCGCGACTGATGTATGGTGGCCGAGAATATTGGAATGCTCATCCCGGATTTCGGTGGTTGCCGGCACCCGGTCGGCAAGTTCAACCCTGCACTGATTCCAAAGTTTGGGCGATACGTCGTCGGGATGAAGGTTTTGCTCCGGCGATGTAAACGTGGAATTAGTTTCAGTAATGAAAAAGGTTCAATATCCCGTATCGTTAGCGTTAGAATCCATTCCTTAGCACGGGAAACACGTTGCTTCATTTTGGCAACTGTTGATGAAACCCCTCGAGTTCCGAGTCCTTAAGCGGTCGTTACAGGTCTGTGTGTCAACTACTTGGCTCTTTTAAGCTTATGAGTACTTTCAACTCCATTCATCGACTCGGAGTTGAGAATTAGGTATCACTGCATTCAAGGGTGGGATAGCCACCGGGACGCCTCGCCGCTGACGTCGGCTAGCTGAGGCTATGTTCGGCTAGTCGGCCGGCTAGCCGCAGCTGCCCACCAGCCTAGAGCCTCCTAGAGCTAGACGAAGCGGGCCATTGATGCGGCTAGCTGGCCGGCTAGCCGAACATAGCCGAAGCTAAGAATAGCTAGCCGGGGCCCCGGCTATCCGGCGGCTGAATGCAGTGTATACGATCCATTCTTCTTCAGGCCGCAATTGTGCCACGTCTCCTCCGTGACTAAAAAGGTCTTTGAAGACCCCAGCTAGCTGCAGGGGGCCGCCAGTAAAATTCCAGACGCTACTTTGCCTTCGATCAAGCGTTCGCGAGGGTCTAAGATGCCCAGGAACGTGCCCGGCTGTTATGCCCTCACCGCACTTCTCGGACTGGGATGGGATAAAAGGGATCCATTCCTTCAGCCTATCGCCATTGCCATCCCATTATGCTCCTTCAATCACTCTCAATTGTGCTCCTCTTCGCATCCACTTTTGCGATCTCGCCTGTCTCCGACTCGGGGGTCTCTACGCTTGCTCGCGGCGGATTGGTTCTCCCAAACTCCGTTTGCATACCTGAGACTTATGGGTGACCCGGACAGGTGCAGAATACTCACGAGTGTACGGGATACTGCAATGGTCCCACCTGCGGCAATACTTGCTCTTGCTCTCGGATGGTGAGTGAAGTGGCCAACGTCGTTCGGACGACGCTCGTACTTCGCTTGTTCAACGCTTGCTAACATGGCGCAGAACTTTTGCTTCCAAGATCCGTCCGTGGGGGACAATCTATACCGCATGTACAACCAGCCAGCGGGTGAGGTGACAGCCGACTCCGACAAAAACACGGTGGTGCTTTTGAATGGCACGCTTAATGAACCGGCAGTTGAAGTAGGTTGTTTTCCATCTGACAAGTCCTTCGTGCTGAAACACCGTCAGTGGAACCTGCAGTCCATTAGCGGTGACACCTACCACATTGTGAGCAAGCTTACAGGGACGCCTATTGCATATGATTATGCGCACCCCGCGGTACCATGTTCGTTATTGTGCACATTTATCTGGCTCAAGTTTGGTTCGCCAGGCCCCGCTCATCATCTTAACCAACAACACGTTTCCGGTGTATTTGCGGGAGTGGGTGATCAAGCCTGTCAGCGGGTCGAAGGGCCTATTCACTGTGTGCTATTCTTTTCCGCTTATAATCTCAGGCCTTACTTTATCCAGGTGATATTGAGCAGCGACGAGTCAGGTCAAAAAAATTTGCACTGGACTGCCAAAGGGTCCACTGTGCGTATTCTGCCAACTACATGCAGCACAAGCTGAGCATTTATTGTAGATTCAACTTCAAGCCAAGGACGGAAGTGATGCTCAGAACTGGCATATCAGTCCGCTTCCTTGAGGAACCCTAACAGGTTTCTATACCACGTCCCCGTTAGAGAAACTTTGGAACTAAAATCCAACCAGTTGTAATTTACCCAAAATGTAGACCCTAACCTGGGCTGCAGCCCACTGTGTATCTCACTCTCCAATCTTCATTCCTCTTCGTTAGCAGTGCGTCTTCGTTCACGTGCTGCCGTCTTGTGCTTGTACATATTTGGATCACACGTGACGGCATTTTGCATTCCTTTGTTCTCACGTCGACTTCGAGTCTCTGCGACGCGCTGTTCCTTGCAGATTCAGAAGATAAGTAGTCTTGCGTGGTAATAATTCTTTCTCATTCAACGCTGCATCCTTTACTGCATGTACTAGTCTCTAGCAAGACGACGTCACTTAGTTCATCAGCTCGTTCTTGGTCCAATCTTGGTCAGTTATATGCACCTACCGCACCAATAGCTCTTCTGGACTTTTGGCTTCGGTCTAGCCATTTCTGCAGCTATGGATTCTTTGGCGATTGGCGGGCGGTTGGACTGTCGGAAAAATCCCAAATAGCTTGCAACGGCTTGGGAGTGCTTGCAACATTCTGAACTATGTGTTGCAACCCAGCTTAGGGCATTTTGACCATGAAATGGCTTAGAACTGGTTCCAAGCCGTTTGAACCCCAATATCATTATATTGAAATCACTCTACAAAATAAATCCAGACCCGTGGAAGTCATTTGACACATGGAATAGGTGCTAAGAAATTCTCCGGAAATTTTGAAGGATGTTTTCAATAAAACAAGGCCACGATCATTTCGGTTTGAACGGCTTGCAACTGGTTCCAAGCCGTTCCTGGGTCAAAATCCCACAAGGTGGCTTGCAACACATAGTTCAGAATGTTGCAAGCACTCCCAAGCCGATATAAGCTATTTGGGATTTTTCCGACAACAGTTCAAATCTTACACATGTAGAAGATCGCAATTTCTTCTGATGCCTTACGCGAGGGCACATAAATTCGCCTGTGGTTAGCGATCGACAAGGGCCAACTCCCCCGTATCATCTCTCATGGCGCAAATACTTCCCTTTCTTATCTTGTGGTTTCGCGTTAGCTCGGCCGCCATAATCGAGGACGGTTCGCAGTTGATGAAGTTAAACCTTTGATTCGACTTTATCGTGGTGGGAGGTGCAAAGTCTGAATCCATTTGAATGCTCCTTCTAACCCCTTGAATAGGTGGTACTGCCGGGAACGTTGTCGCCAATCGTCTCTCGGAGAACCCCGACCACTCTGTTCTCGTTCTTGAGGCTGGTGGCTCGTAAGTCCAGTCACGACTTGGTGCCTCCGAGCTCACTCGATTCGCAGCAACGCCGGTGTATTAGACATCATTGTTCCTTTCTTTGGTCCACTGGCGACTCCTAATACACCTCAGGACTGGAACTATACGACCGCACCCCAAGTCGGATTGAACGGCCGTTCCGTCCCATATCCTCGTGGGTTCGTGCTCGGGGGGAGCAGCTCAGTCAGTGCGTCACGAGAATCGCGTCAAATTACTCCGAACTGAATCACATCCAAAATAACAGACTATTTAGTCTACTCTCGTGGATCAAAGGAGGACTTTGACCGATTTGCCAAGGTCACGGAGGACGAAGGCTGGTCGTGGGACCGATTAATTCCGTACCAAAGAAAGGTTGGGTTCATTTTACTGTCAATATCTGCTTCGCATAACTTCTGCTTGTAGAATGAGCGGTTCAGCCCGCCGGTTGATGGTCATAATACCACAGGCCAGTTCAATCCTGCGGTGCACGGATTCCATGGAATCAACACCGTGTCTCTCGCGGGTTTCCCTAGCCCCATCGATTCGCGGGTTTTTCAAACTACCACCGAACTGGAGGAGTTTCCGTTTAATCTCGATTACAATTCTGGACTCCCAATTGGTGTTGGATGGGCGCAGTCAACGATAAAGAATGGATCGAGGAGTAGTTCGGCGACGTCCTACCTTGCCGCAGAATTCGTCAACCGCCCGAACTTGCACGTCCTGCTGCATGCTCGAGTAACGCGTGTCCTTCCAAGTGGTCTCAATGCTTTCCACAGGGTTGAATTTGCTCAAGATACAAAAGGTATGTTCCGGGATTGAAAGTAATATCTTCCCGACTGGTACTGATCCTATCGCAGGACCGCGGTACACGCTTACTGCAAAAAAAGAAATCATCCTCTCGGCGGGAACGGTCGGTACCGCGAGCATCCTGATGCACTCGGGGATTGGAAACTCCTCGACATTGTCCGCGCTCGGAATTCAACCACTTCACGACCTTCCCTGCGTCGGTCAAGAGATCTCCGATCACGACCTACTTGGACTTGGTTGGCTGGTGAACTCCAACTCTACTACGTTTGAAACTGCGGCCCACAACGCCACCCTCGCGGCCGAGCAGCTAGCACAGTGGAATAACTCTAGGACGGGTCCACTTGTTGACAATCCCTTGAGCCAAATTGCCTGGCTGCGGGTCCCTGACAATTCCTCTGCATTTCAACAAGCCGGAGATTCCGCCGCGGGACCCAATAGCCCGCATTACGAACTCATATTCGCAAACGGCTTACTCCTCGACCCACCTCCAACTGGAAATTTCTTCTCGATTGCGGCACTTGTCGTTTCTCCAACGTCCCGTACGCCTAGATCTGATTTTTCTACTCTTCAAATTAATCGCGTGGTACAGGTGGTTCGATAACTCTGAGCAATAACGATCCATTTTCGCCCCCCATCCTCAACCCGAGCCTCCTGGGTACAGATACCGACCTGTCTATCATGCGCCCTCCGTTTTATTGCAGCCCCCGCGTGGGAAAACTACATTATTGCCCCGGCCTACGTCAACAGCTCCATGACCGACGCAGAATTGGACGAGTTCATTCGGCAGAACACCGGGCCTGGTCTGCACCTCGCCGGGTCCGCCAAAATGTCTGCAAAAGGTGCCGATGATGGTGTGGTAGATCCTGACTTGATCGTTAAGGGTCTCTCTGGACTCCGGATTGTGGATCTCTCCGTCGCTGTGAGTCTGATTGAATATTTCAACGGGAGATGCACTAAGGTTGAGTCCCTTATTTAGCCATTCATTATTTCAGCCCATACACAAGCCGCTGTATACATGATTGCGGAACGAGATGCTGATTTAATTAAGCAGTCCTGGGCCGGTAATAAAGGGAAGCTCGTATCCTGATCTTGCGGGTCTGGGAATCTTTCTTACAGGAATTCAGACATTCCCTTCTACTGTGCCAAGTTGTAGGGAGGCAACGGCCCAAGGACCGTGACAAGGTCGTTGCCTATTTTTCAAGCAACCGGGGAGCCGTGAGCCGTGACCGTTGCTTAAAGAGGCAACAAGATTTTTTTTTCCGGGGTGGGTTGGGTGAATTCAGAGACCTTGTGCACATACCTGGTGTTAGGTAGACTAAGTTGAGATGTCCTGGCCAGCCTCTTGCTAATTTGCCTCATTTCCAGCGCTAGCAGATTTTTTTTAACTATCTTTTCTCCGTGTCACGATTTTTCAACGCAACGGACCCTACCGTTACCATGACCGACCAAAGAATAGGCAACGCAACGGGGCCTCCGTTACCTGTGACCGTTGCCTCCCTACAACTTGGCACAGTATTGATGAAAAACAACTGATGTTGTATATAGTGGAAAGAAGGCAAAGGAGCCATATAAGAAGATCCGCACCCCCAGTTTGTTGCGTTGCGGCCGGGTTAGCGTGAAAGGAACAAGCGACGCAGCAGCCCGACTGCACCGGGAATGGTACATCCTTGTTACTTATGCTGCGAAGATGAATATGAATGACCAGACGGCGCCTCAGCCCGACTCCACCGGGATTTGAGTTTGCGCCTTGCTGTTGGGCCGACAGATCGCCCAGCTGCACGATCATGTTACTTGCTACGCCGCGCGCAGTCACTGGCCTTCAGACCGGGGTCAACGCTACGGGACGCGGAACGGTGCGACAGAGTAATGGTCCAAGACAGGTATTCGGTTCCAGGAAATTGGCTCCGCGTTTCTTTGTGCCTGTCCGTTTTTATTTCAATTTCTCGCGCCTTCGAATTTAATGAGCCAATCTCTTGAAACACGAATGCCTAATTCGGCCGCCTCGTGTTGGCCAGCAAAGGCGAACGTATGGTTTCGGACAGATTAACCCCTTGTGGGGCTGTCTTGACCCATTTATCCCAACGGCCATTCAACTCGGACTTCGGCGATATGGACAAGTGACCTGTGGCGGTGAGAGAAGCCTCGTTGTGGCTGTGGAATGGAAGGACGGGATCAATTGAATCCTACGTGGCACAGATTGGCACAAGATTGGCAGCGGGACGGCGAAGATGGCCAAGGGAGCTGGTTCGTCATGGTTTAGTTTGAGGGGTTTGAGGTGCATTTCAGTGAGAGGGAGAACGAGAGGGTCTGAAAAACAAAACAAGAAGTCAATCTCTGATCTTCCGTCGAGGAAACTGGGGACCAGGGGGGCGCAGGGACGGCGCATCAACGCGGGTGTGGATGGAGATAACTTGACGTTTTCTCGTTGAATGCTGACTCAAAGCATTGTAGTCAGCCGTTTTGCCGTGTTCTCTCCCCATTTGGCAAACACTTAAATCGCAGAACGAAGAGGGTGTATAAGGGCTGGCCGCCGGGGGTGGCTGTCACCCACTCCCCACCTGCCCCACGAGCCAAACTCTCCCCATCCCCTGCACGCTTGACCGAGTCCACAAGGAACCCTTCCAAAGCCGTCCCGACGATGCTCTTCAAAGGTGTGTGCCCTTGACTCCAGGGCGGAGGGGATATTAAAGCTCCTTGGGGATTGCAGACGACGACAGAGGGTTTCGGAGCCCATATAAACCGACACCGACCGGGACCAGCGTCGCGTTCCCGACTGCGCCGAGTGATATCCCGAAATATTCGGTCCCGTCCCCGTATTACGCCCCGTCAGCATCCGCACAACGGTGGGGGACGTATCCTGACACATATAGCTCAACCTCGAGCGCGGGTGGCGCGCCCCCCATCCCACAGCAGCGCCAATACACTCGAATTCCATGTTTGGATCCCATCCCCGTCGCGACACAGCCACATCATCCCCGAAGTCGAATAAAGCCCATCCCACTTCCACCCCAGATAACGGGTGTCGCCACCGTCATACTGCACCCCGCACTAGCCAAGCCAGGCACACCCATAGCTGTCGACCTCGCATCCCTCCCCAGCGCAGCGTTGAACCCCGCCTGGCATCGCCAGCCGGCGACACATCCACCACTCCCATCATTGACGATAATATCACCGTGGCTGCCATGGGCGATAACGGCCCATGCATCAGGCAGGATGGTCCGCTGCCTGAGTGTGGCAGATGTCTTTGCTGCTATCTGGGAGGCGCTCTGTTTCCAAGTCGACGAGCAGGGGTTCCGAGACTGGCAGATTATGACGCAAGACGGGAGCCACAGCCCGACATGGAGAAGAAAGAGGGACAGGATAGCGTACCGGGCGAGTATGACAAGAATAGACCTGCTCGGAGGACGGACGACGTTCAGCGGGCTCTCAGCGAGCGACATGGGATGCGACACGTGGGTCCTTGAGGTCGCATAGGTCGTGGAGGGCATGTATTTTCGTTCCGATGGGGCTGGGTCCCGAGAGTCTCCTCCGAGTAGTATTTCGGACGATTTTGGGTTTGGGACTGAGCAGATGTAGGACTCGATGTGTAAAAGAAGATTGTACGATTTTTGTATCGTTTGTATGAAGAGGTCTATTGAGGACACGGTGGCGATGGATTTCTCGAAGAACAATAAAGCACAGAGACCAGAATCAGCGACGGCGAGAGGAGCCGGGAGGTCGAGGTGAACGAGGTAAAAGAAAGTTTGATCTTTTATCCCGTGCGCTCGTCACATGACCCAACGGAACCAAACAGTCGCAATCAACGCGTCAATAACCGGCTCAGAAATCAAGGCAACCGCGTTTGTTGTAAATTTTTGCCCGCTCGACTCGGAAACTGCTTCACGCCCTTGGGACCCTTTTTTTTGCAGGGAAACTTAATGTTCAATCTTCAGTCCAGGTTCAGCGTAGTCTCTCGTAGACAGACCGTCACAGGCGCTTCAACAGCAAGCTCGGAACTCGCTAGGTTCACCGCCTTCGTCGTTAGTTATGTATGGCCCGGTTGCGGATTTAAACCTCCACTCAGGGTGTAGAAATATCCATCGTACTCTATGCACGGATGACGCTCGTTCAATTGAAGCCCGGGCCATTATGAATTATGGTGTGGATCATTTTATTTCAGGCTCTACTATCGCGACCCCATCCAAACTCGGCGTTGCAACGAAGTAGATCAATCACAGAGTTCTAGGTGCGATGTAGAACCAGACGATATTGATAGCACCGTCCCCTCAGCGTGTGCGGCTGGCACAGTACCGTTTCACACAAACAATCTGGCATGGACAATTATGTTCTTTCCTGCACTCGATGAATCAGGTCTGACAATCCCTGTAAGCAGCGCTCGTTCGACTCGAGCCGGGTCACTGAACGAAAATGCATGTTTTGCTTGACTGGTCTTGGGGTCAGTGAACGATCGCGCTTTTTTTACTTCGAGTATGCACGAGGATGCATGTGGCCCGGTGGCGGTTGGCCGCAGTTGTATAGGTTGGCTCAGAGCAGTCATGCAACCGAAATGCGCTCGTTCGACTCGAGCCCGGGCCATAACAATGTCGTGGCGAAATAATCTTTTTGGCGTATTCGGATTCTTTTGCTCCAAGTAGTACATACACAGTCAGTGAATTCCCTATTATTTTTCCTGCCGATCTCGTTGGGTAATATTCATCACTCAAGGCCGTACATCGAATGCATGTGGGCATTCCATGGTGGACTTCTAAATCTGATTGTTCAAATTGAACATGCCGCCGTGAGATCAGCGGCACCTCAACGGCACGGGTCGTGGGTGCACTCCGGCCGAATCGTAGACGGCACACCGCCCCGACGGCCGCCCGCCCCGCGTTTCGAAGAGCTAATGGGGTAAATAACATGTCCGCGTTTGATGTCGTTCTCCATCAATTAGAAACTTAGTCCACTCGTTTTAATTTAATTCTCCCTCTCCCCTCCTCCTTCCCCTCCTCCTCCAAAACTCTGCTATTTGCACGCTATGTCCGACACCACTGTCGCGCAACAACTGTCGGTAGCCCTAACTTTGGCATCCTCCGAACGCTGATAAGGCGTATGCTCCCAGATTCATCACAAACTACGTGCACCTCACCAGCATAAGTCTGCGCACTCCCTTCTTCGGCCCCGCACCCTCTCACGTCTATATCCCCAGCGATATTATACTATGACCACTTGATCACGTTGGGTAGACAACCTCTTTCATCCCATCCTTTCGGCGGTACATAAGAATGGTTTGCCAGGTCCCGAGATTCGCCTCCTCTGGGGACGACGAAGGTCCCTCAGCGCGTACTGGTTCTACTTGAACCGCTATTTTGGATTCTTCAGCAGTATTCCCGTCGCAACGCTTCCATTTCTCACTGTCTCCAACGACGTACAGCATCTTTATGTTTCTTTGGTGTGCCGGCGGACGCTGACGCCGTTGAAATAGTTATGCATCCGCTTCAGTATCTTCCGGGAGCTCGTTCTCATGATAACGCAAAGATAGCCTCAAGTACGCATCCCACCGCCTGAGTTGATTTAACATTGGTCAATGCTAAATGCCTTACAGTGATCATGCTTATCCGCGTATACGCGCTTTACCGTCGAAGTCGGCGCGTCTTGTTCTTCTTGATTGGCATTGGTTGTGGTGTGGTCGCAGCGAGTTTGGTGCGTCGGTTTTTCATTGCATAACATGACCCATCATGAATTGACTTTTCGTATCATTGCAGTATTCAATCTCGGGCGAGAAGGCCTCTCGACGTCTGGCGTTGGGAGGGTGCCATTTTGGGTTATCCAAGTCGACGTATGTCCCCGCAGTGATAGCCCTATACTGACGAATTAACCACCCACCCGAACACAGCGCATATCGTCCGTCTTCTGCTACTTGTTGAAACTCAGACCGATGCTCATTGGACACCATCATCTTCGCGATGACCGTGTACAGCGCGTACACCAGCCGCCGGCAAATGGCGCTTGCATACGCGAACGACGATGACGAGCAGAACTACAGTCCTCCACTGAGCAATCTGCATCACCTCATGGTGCGGGATGGTGCGTACGTTGAATATCATCAATCTATCTGCTGTTCATCCACACCTCCTATCTGTCTAGGCGCGATGTACTTTGGGTGGGAAATATTGTTGCCTGGCCGGCAAAGAGAATTGCTGAAAGTGTATTTTATTTAGGATTATGGCTCTCGCGAATCTAGCCAACATCGCAACATATTACGTGCGTCCGCTTGCGACATACCCCTTTGAACCTAAAACGACTAACCTTGCAATTAGTTTTCTGGGGTCCGTCATTGACGTTGCATCTCCTGTTGACTTGAAACTCAACTCATCCCTTTATAGCCAATCGTCCCAGGCTCGCTGGTGATCTTTGCCAGTTGGTGCGAACCTGCATTATTATTCCACGAATGAAGTGATACTCAACGTTTGCCCACCCTGCTCCCAGCATCTCCATCACGATGGTGATTCCCCTTTCCTCACTGTCTTGTCAATGCTAACTATCACCAGATATCGCGAATGATGTTAAACCTGCACGCCCACGCGATGAGTACGGGAATCATAAACGAGTCTCTCGCCGGTAGACCAAACTTCCGTCATCGGCCGGTGGCGCTGCAGAGCATGCCAGCTTTGCCTCTGGCCTTCGCAGACCCCGAGCATATTTCACCACGAGATCCGACGACTGCCGGGAATGGTGCGATTATTTAGGTACCGCGGTAGTCTATGTATGTATTGCAGTCGCTTCTTACCATGTATGTAATATACCTGTAGCTTTGCAACGAGGATAAACGAGGTTCGCAGTCCACGCTCAAAGCACCCACCCAGCAACGCGCAGCAAAATTCCATACATCACCCAGAGAAGGAACGACACCCAAAGGCCCTTGAACATCATTCCGAGCACCGTGACCGACCACATCGCGCGCTGCGCCTCCGCCTCCTCCCCGACATACCCAACCCAGACTTGACCCAGACGATGCCAAACATCGACCCCACGCGCACGTGGACGCCGCACTCGTCCTTTTCCCTCCACGCAGCCATGTCGCCGACGAACCAGTGGACGTCGCCGCCGGCTTGGTGCAGGGGCGAGCACATGCGCTCCAGAGCGTGAGAGAAGCGCGCGGCGCGGATCCAGGAGGAGACAACGAGGGGGCCGGTTGTGCTGCGCGGGAGGAAGAGGCGGACGTGGCCGAAGGTGGACCAGGTTTCCATTACGAATCGTAATGGGGATGCCTTCAGGTGCATTCTGTCGCGGATACAAGTGTGAGTTATGGGCAGAGACTGAGGGGATAATCCGCTCACAACACGAAGCGTCATATTCCCCGTGCCGGTCTCGGTCTTGATGAGCACTTTCTTCTTAATCGTGTACCCGCTCATAACCTTCCACTGACGGATACGGATATCCTGGTCCTCCTCCGCCTCGCACTGGGGAGGCGCTGGCGCAAACGGCAGCACTGTCACATCCGCCTCGATCTTTGCAAGTCCGACAAAGAGCTCAAGATTCTGGAGTTGTGAGCTATGCTGGGGGAGGAGAGACTTGGGAAGCAGAATATTGGGATCCACGGCAAACTGCATGGGTCCCTTGAGAGCGGCGAATGTGCGGGATATCAAGATGTGGTTCGCTGGACCCGCGAGTTGGTGCGCCGAGGAGATGCTGCGTTCATCGACAGGAGGGGATGAGGGGTGCGACACCTGTGGGTGAATTCATGAAAAGACACTGGATCTCATGAAAGAGAGGTGAGCGTACCTCGACGAAGCTTTCTTTGAGGTCTCCTGCCAGGGTCATTGTGGGATTCAAAAAAAGATAGGGGTAAACTTGAAAGTTATGATTTAGTCAATCGACGAGCAGGTGGGGGCAAGGGGAGCGCTTACGAGGGTAGAGGCAGCGAAGAAAGGTGAGTTACAACTTCTGTAGATTCGACGATGTTGGGGTAGGGCAAGAGGAATGCGATCAATTTGCACCGCCTTCACCAGGCTCCTCCTATACAGCTAGACCACACGCAATTTCTTCAGCAGTACAGTTTGACTATTGCAGTAGACTACAGAACAAACGAACAAACAGCACAAGCTACACGAGGAGGACAGGAAAGAATACACACCACACGATCGTAATTTCTAGAGACCAGTCCCAATTCTAAGGATACAAAGCAACAAACACAGCATGCACGCAAGACGACGCTGACACTACTTGCGCACGACGTGCCCACTCTCGGCGACGAACTGGTCCTTGGCTGCCACGAGGAGTCCGTCACGGTCCTTGAGCACGTCATTGGCTTCGTCGAGCTTCTTGTCGCAGATCGCGAAGAGCTCCAGTTTTGCACTAGACGGCGGGTTAGTTGAACAAATGGACGGTAAGGAGAATGAGACACACGCCATGTGGGATTTCGCCTGAATGTACGCGTCAGCTGGAGAAGAAGAAGCCAAAGGAAGATGATTGTGGACGTACAAAGTCGAAGATTTTGTTATAGAGCATCGTAAGCTCTGAAAGTCCGTCATTAGCTCGCATACAGGAATGGAGAAGATGAAAGGAAGTATCCGTACCCTGCGCACCCGCAAGCCACTCCTCCCTCGTACATCCCTTCCACTTCTCCGTCAGCTGCTTATACTTCTCGACCTTCGCATCCGCCCGCAACTCAAAATCGTGCGCCTTGACCAAATGCAAGAGCTCGCGCGTCGCGGCAGACGGAGCAGCGCCGGCGTCAGCCTGGGAGTGGGCGCCGCGTGTAGACGAGCGGGCGGGGTCGACGTTGGTGTTCGTGTACTGCGTCTGCGGGGGAAAGCCGCGTACGGGGTGCGGAGGATGGACACTGCCGGCGCGCGGGCCCGCGGAGTGACGGTGCTGCTGGCGCGGTTGCTGCGCGGGTGGGTACTCCTGGGTCGCGACGTCGTGCGGGCTCGACGTAGACGACCGGCGGTACAGTTCGCTCCCGTCGTGCGAGGAGCGCAGATACGCATTCACATCCGCCTGATACGAGTTAGTTTGTGGTCTGATACGTTAAAGGAAAGATATGAAGTAGAACTGACCTGCTGCTGCCCGGCCTTGAAACGCTTCGCGTACCCTTGGACGCGCTCGTGCTCGTCATCGTCATCCTCCACCTCCGATCTACCGCGCTTGTTCCTTCCGCGCACAGCGACGTCAGATTCGGGCACCTCGTAGACGTCGTCGTCCTGCGTGAGATCTGTGAGATCTGTGACCGCGCGCGCGCCAAAAACGATGCGGTGCGGGCCAGGCTGCGATGGAAGCACATTGAGGTGGTACGAAGAGGTCTCGAGCAAGCTATCGTCTTGGGACTCTTCGGGAGACTGCTGCTGCTGTGTTATCATCTGGTCATTCGCAGGCGCATGGAAGGCATCGGAGGACTGGGAGGCGGGAAGAGCAGGCGTTTTGAAATTGGAAGAAAAGGAAGAAGATTGAGCGTTATTCGAGAACATGGGAGGCGTAGAACGGGCCTGGAGAGGCGTAGGAGCAACGATGCTGTCACGGTGAGCTTGCATGCGATGGTTTGCGGTAAGACTCGGTTTGGGTTTGAGATGAGGGTCAGAGGTTCTGGGATGATTAGACGACGCGGAAATGGAGTGAGGATCGGACGTCGCGGGACGAGAAGGAGCTTGCATGGATGGGCGGCGGGAAGGAGGGTTCTGCGAGCGATTGCCCTTGGTTAGGGATCCGATGTTCAGAGGACGATTCTCTGCGTTCTCGGTACGGTCTTTCTGCGAATTAGTACCAATTGGACCGCCGTTTAGAGGATTTGAAGGATCAGCGACGAAAGTAGGAGGCGCGGCTGGGCCAGGGCCAGCAGAGCGAGATTCTGGGCGCGGAGGGCCGCCAAAGACGAAGGGTTGTCTGGCAGTCATCGTGAGCGGAGTGAAAGGTGGACGTCAAGAGCAAGAAGCAAAATGGGGCGTGGCGCCTTTTAAGTACGCGTTTGGTCACACCACGTGTATAGGCGCGTGACGATAATACCGCGTCAACAGACCATAACAATTCGCGAGATCAATAGACGGTGGTCGTAAAGAACCCTCAGGGGAAGGCACAACAACTGAAACTACGGTGGATACAAAATAAACGACAACAAAAGTCCAGGCGAGAATTACACGCAAGTCAGGGTCACATTTGTAAGAGTACTCGCCGAGAACCTCGAATCTTCCAGCAGCGCAAAGGTATAATCGCCCGTCTGCAACTCCCATCTGTTCTCTCGATTGACGACTTGCAGGAAACGGTTGACTTCGAGCGTCATGGTGGCCACCTGACTCTCTCCGGCATCGAGATAAACTCGAGCAAAGGCGACAAGCTGCTTGACTGCCACGGTTACGGTGGAAACCCGACCCAGAAGATATACCTGGGCGACATAGCTGCCTGCGATATGCCCGGTGTTTTCAACGGTCACCTCGAATGTCACCGTGTCGCCTGCGGAGAATGTGTGCTTGCCGGGGGAATTGAAATTTTTGTGGGAGAAAGTCGTGTACGAGCTATATCAATCGAGTGAGCGAACTGTGATACTGGATGGATGACCGTAAGACTCACAGCCCATAACCAAAACTATACTGAAGGAGATGTCAGAAATGAAGGTAAACGACACGGAAATTCAGCTTACAGATGGATACGACCCAATGTCCTCGTCCGTAAAATTATTGACGTGAGATGTGGCCTTGTAACTGAGCAGTTTCAGTATTTGTAGAATGAGACAAGCCTCAGACTCACTTGTAATATACAGGCAATGTCCCGACATTGAAGGGGACGCTGAGTGGGACTCGAGCACCTGGATTGAACAGCCCAAACAACACGTCGGATATCGCTTGTCCGCCAGATTGGCCCGGGAAGAACTACATGGGAGACTGAGATATATGCTGCGGGAGTGGGGCAGGAGATACGAACGGCATCAATTACTGCGGAGGCCTTCGCATAATATTCCGGGATGGCAAACGGACGACCACCCTGGAGTACGAGGACCACCGGCTTTCCCAGCGCAAAGATCGCATCGGCAAGAGCAGCTGCAAATTATCAACTTTCGGCGCGGGAGAATCAAGTAACACCCACTTTGTTCAGCCGACAGCCCCAACGTCGCGCGATCGCCATTTTCTCCGTCGCTATTCCAATTCGCACCCACAGCGAGCACAACGAGATCAGCGGTTTTGGCTACGTCAACCGCCTGATTCGAAGTCAAACCCATACGACAGAGGTAAAAAGAATTGAACACACCTTCTGTACCGCATCTGTGCGATCGACCAAATTCCAGAAGAGCTCGACCTGGGCATTCAAGCTCCCGAAATTCGCTATTTTTTGGAATCTACGCCCGCAGAGATTGAGTTCAGAGACGGAATCAAAGGTACAAAGGAATACATACAGATTGAATGCCTGGAACTCGAGTCTCAACTGGTGCTTGGCGCCCTGAACGAACTGGAACTCAGCGCCCCCCGGCGGCGGCCGCGTAGTGTTTGCCCCGAGCTGAATATTCCCAAGGATATTCCCGCTTGGCGTCGCCGGCGTATGAGACACCAACACCCCATCCACGAACAGTTTCGCAGAGCAGTTCGCCGACACCGCGACGCCAAGCCAGCCATTGACCGCCGCGCCGTCCACAGGCACCTCCAATTCAGCCTCCCACACCACGCTGAAGTTGTTCGACGGGAGGCTGATATTGTTCGGGCCGACGGGCGGGTATAAACCCCAGTCGCGGTTCGGCGTCTCTTGCAGATGGAAAATCGGCTCGCTGAAGTTGGTTTCGGCATAGTACGTGCCGCGCATGCCTGGAAGGCCGTCAAACGAGAGGAGATATCCCGGAATGTTGTATTGCCCATGATAAGTCCACGTATCGGTCCCCCAGCTAGAGACGAGCTGCACATCTGGCGCGTTGGCGTGCAGATGCGCGGTCAGTGCT
Organism: Mycena metata; assembly: GCA_029378385.1. Taxonomy (NCBI): domain Eukaryota; kingdom Fungi; phylum Basidiomycota; class Agaricomycetes; order Agaricales; family Mycenaceae; genus Mycena; species Mycena metata. The sequence continues at coordinate 327,700 of JARKIB010000012.1, forward strand.
TGCCGGAGGGTCGAGGATCCGTTGGTCGGATAGGCGCCCCACTGCCCAGAGTAATCACCGTAGTTTAAAATGTCGCTGAATGGGCCGATGAGTGCGATTGTCTGGAGTTTTTGTGAGGCGGGGTCGATGGGGAGGGTTTTGTCGCGGTTCTCGAGGAGGACAATGCTGCGGTGAGCGGCATCAAGCGTCAGTGGGGCATGTGCCGCGGTCAAAGCCTGCGCGTCAATCGAATCCGGGATGAATGGGTCGTCAAAGAGCCCTGCAGCTGGACTGAGCAGGGCGCCATCAAATAAGAGTTGGTGCCTACCTAGGTCGTACTTTACGCCTAGAATTTTTCTGACGTGGTCTGTTCGGCAAGCAATGAGCCCGCCGCTGGAGGAACAAAGTCACGACATTGACATGCCTTGGAGGGTGGATAATTGAACCGTCCCATTAGCCACCAAGTCCACCGTGCTCTGAAAAATACGCCTTTATCTCAACAAGCTGGGGGTCGTACGAAGAATCGACTTACGTTCACATACAGGTCAATCGGAAAATCGTAAAAATCGATCATTCCACCCGCATTAAACCACTGGGCGATGGCGTCCGCCGGGGAGGACGCGACGGCGTGTATAGAGAAGAGCTGGGCCATACCTGACAAGAAATGGACAGTGATTAATCAATCTGGGGAGGTTACTCGGATGGCTAAACTGCATACCCGTATCGTCTGCCGTTGTGAATCCTAACGATGGTCAGGTATGGTATTAATGGCGCCGGAGAAGAACTATAGACATACCGTCGAAGCCCCACTCCGCCAAGGCACCATATAGAACGGGGTGCACCGATGCGGGAATCTCGTCGAGTTCGTTGTACGACCTGTGCACGCAAATATCACGCTGGATCACAAGAATGGGCGAGAAGGAGACCGGCATACATCATAACTCCTCTCGCGCCACCCAAGTCGATGGCTGCTTTGAACGGAATGAGCATCTCCTGCATGACCTCGCGCAGGCCGCGTCCCATGAACGGCGCTGCGTTGAGCCCCGAGCGAGGGCTTCCGTAGGCTGCAAAGTGCTAACGAGGAAGTCAATAAACCAGCTTCTTCGAGACTCTGTAAAGGAATGACCTTCAAGACGGGTACGACAGCGTCAGGATCCGACCACGAGCTGTTCTTCGACAAACCTGAGGCGTACGCGACTCCCATGTGCGACGTTAAAACGAAGTCCTCGCCCCAGGCCTCTGGGAGCGCGTCAACTATCGTCGCATCCTCCGATTGGTGGCAGACATGTTACCTTGCGTCCTTCCCCAGCGCGGGTCCTTCCCCAAATCCAACACCGGCGCCAAACAGGCATGGATACCAATCGCCCGCGCCTCCGTCCCAATGGCGCGTCCAACAGAATATACAAGAGTTGGATCGAACGACGCGGAGAGGCCGATGCTTTGCGGGAACATGCTTTGCTTGAAGGAATTGACACCGTGCAGACATTCCCCGTACGCCATAAACGGGATCTTGAGACGGGATTTTTCGGAGTTAAGTTGCTGGACAGAGTTGTATTGCGACGAGTTTGTTGGGTACCTGGATGAGCATTCGTATCACTGGGAAGGGAGATGGATAGATGGAAGAGAATCACCAATCCGCCATTACTCCAACACCGCAATCTCCGCAGATTTTCATGGCCTCGTCTGCGGTGCGGTCAGATACATGCGGCGCGAGTGCGAGAGCCCTGTATTACCATATCCACCGTTGTCGGATTTCACACCAATGATATTATCTTTTGGCAGGATAAGTAGGAAGCTATGAATATACCTTTTGAATTGAACCTCACCAGCGAACATGAGATGCATTTGAAAAACTATGCACGTATGAGTCGATGTTGTGCGTTGGGAAACACACCGACCTAGCTCAGGGATGGTCATCTGGTTCACGAGGTTATCCACGAATTGTTGTTTCTGCGTAGTGTTGCTCTGCGAAGCGTTGGCAGTGGTCTGTAGGCGATCCAATGTGATGGGGAGCGCGACTTGAGGTGGCTGGGAATGTCGGTGGTCAAATTCAGTAAAGAATGAAAAATAAAGATCCTACAGAAATGGCATCCAAGACCTGATCCAGAAAGGCGTCCTTCTCAAGACGCAGTCTGCGCGGGTTGGCATCCTCAGTCACGTTTTGAGTGAGCTGAGTCGTGTAGTTCGTCTCCATATTTTGCAAATTGTGACGAGGGAGATGTAAAGGCTCACCGACAAGTGATTCAAGAAATCGTCTAGCAGAGCTTCCACTGTACCTCTTATTTCTGGAGAAGGAGGTGGTTCAAGGACTGCAATGGCGAAATGCGCCGCATTGCAGAGGATACTCAGAAACAGCAGCGAGAGGTGGAGGGGCGGCATGGGAGAGACCAGCGATGAACACCTGACAAACGATTGAGATGGTGGTTCGAGAAGCCGGACGCAGCGGACCAGCGCGCCGCTGGACGATGGAAGTTGGAATCAGGAGTCGTGACATCCACGTGTCACTGTTCAATGATCACATGACAGATTCAGACCTTCGAAACTCTCGACCAAGATTCTTTAGAAGCTTCCTGAAATTTCTGAGAACAGCCAGCTCACGTCAATTTTTCGATCCACGCATGGTCCTGTCGCGAAAAGAAGTCTTGATATACACATAAAATAAAAGTAGTATTGAGCCTTATTAGACTCTCTGCTGTACGCCTGGATGAGGTTTATAAGTGCGCGCCCAATGGGGCCATTGAAGGGTGTTTAAGCCGTAGTTGACTTTGAGAACAACCGCGTGCGGAGAACAAATTGCGATGGTGCTCTAATTATACTTCGTGTGAAGCTGCGAATACGACTCTGAGAACAACCGCGTGCGAAGAACAAATCTGCGATGGTGCTCTAATGATACATCGTGTGAAGCTGCGAATACTCGTAAATATATTTTGACCTGTTAATGATTGAGACAATACCGTTCAATGGATTTTGATGAGCCAGTCCCGCACCCCCAGATCCAGTAGCTTTAACTTCTCAAATAGTTCTTCGCGACTAGGGGCGACGTCCACGCCGCGTAGCGATGGCGCCGGTCACGAACAGCATCGTGCAGTACCGAGTTGTTGGCGCGCACGGGAAAGCATCGTGTCTGCGAACCTTCCGCCGTTCGCAGGCGTACTCGATGCATCTCCATGCAACCGTTACTCCTCCGTGCTCGGGACATCAGTTCGCGGGTCGTGACCGAGTTGTCCCCATCCTGGTTATGGTCGGACTTCCCTGTAGTCCGAGTCGAAGTCTGTGCAGGAGTCTAACCCAGGATTTGCCAGCATGAATTCAATCTGCTTGGAGAGAATTATGGACTTCAAACTCAAGTAGTCCTGGCGAAGGACTGCACAGAGGAAGCTGACCTCGCGCGCACTCAGGGTCTTTGTTGAGTCTGTGCGGATCGCTAGGGATTCGGGATATAGACGCTGGCATGGTTCTGAGCAGTAATATCTTTGACGGCATCCGCTGTAGCACTTGAATTCGAGGCGTTCATAACTTCGCCGCGCTGAAGGAAACCGAAATTAACGCTGGAGACAGCCGAGAACTGGTGTTACTCACCGCAAAGTTGGCGTACGCACGGATAGAGAAGAATGAGTCCTCATTGTAAAATCTTGAGAAACTTCAGACAGGGGGCGAAAATTTTCATCCAAAGGGACCAGTCTCCTGCCATCGTGGGAGCGGTGTGCAGGAAGGGAGAGTTCAAAAATTCGGGCTGATTGCCTGGCTATCCTACACAAGAAATTGAGGTCGTCTGAACCTTTGGCAGTAGCAAGGCAGCAGATGACGCGATTTTCTGGCAGGGAAAATCGACAACGCTTGGTCGGTAAACTGTTTGGAATACTGGTGGCAAGCGGGAGAGGGATGACAAATGCAGCTCTGCGGGAAATTCGAGCGGGGGAGGCGATACGAGCAAGATATAGACAAGGACAAAGACATACGCCTGATCCGTTTCCCACAGTTGAGATAAACCGATGAAGAGAAATAATCGTGTTCACGAACCTTGGAGCTTTCCATACGCAGTAAATTGTCCCCCATTACGCACGAGGAATGCGGCCCTGGCCACCGCTAAGCGACCTAGCCATCAACACCTTCAACGGGCAGTTGGGAAATTTTGTATTCACACCCGTCCATTGGGGACACGAAAGATATTCAATCGCACGTTTCAAAGTCTCGCCAGATTGCCACATGCAAATCTGGGCTCGGCCTGCTCACGCGAAGTCCAATCCTCGCAAGTCCGTTACTCGTTAACAAGTCCTCTCGTAAGTATGCTAGTACAATCATACATCCGTATTAAAGCTGATTTACGGTAGTACAACGCCGCCCTGGGAATCTAGGCGATTCTCCCTCCGTGAGGACCTCCATACCTTGCACCAGCGGCCGCAGGATAATCAAAAGTGTCCCTTTGATTCGATTGAACTGTGATGATCATAGGAATATGCGGTAAACTCTTGAGCGGGATGTTTTGCAGGCCAGTTATCTCGCTCATGATGCCCACGTTTGCGGAGGAGTGCAGATTGAGCATCAGCCGGGAGACCATCGTAACGGTGATTCTGGTTGCGAGAAAGAGCTGTTGTTAGCGATTGGAAGGATGGAGTTGATAAGAGACGCACGCGTTTGCAAATGTGGCGAACGTGCCGGGGAGTAGGAGCTTCAAGGCCAAAGGTGAGTCTGGGAAGAGTTGTTCAAAGCATATGGCGTACCCCAGGAAGCTGATGCACCGGTTGAATGTCAACAGATGTGAGGCGGCAGGACAGAGTTCACGTACATAATATGTTGAGATGTTTGCGAGGTTTGCGAGCGCCACCATACTAGAAGTATGTCAGCTCTGAGGTGCGACGTAGACACGTAAGGCGCACCCAAAATACAGAGCACCTAATGGCAAGAATGAAATGTTAGGGTGAAAAGTCAAATTGAAGAGGACCCCGTACCATCCCGAATTATAACTTGATGCAAACTGAGCGATGTATTGAGACGGAGATCGTTAGAGACGGTCCGTTTCCGATTAATGTAGGCGTTGTAAATGGTCAATCCGAAGATGATAGAGTCGAGGAGGAATAGAGCCTCCCAACCCGCCGCAATCCCTGCATACGAGTGAGTAAAGGATCAACGTCGAAAGACTTGATCGACTACTGACGGTATGCTCTGCATTTCAGCCGTATCAGTCTGGGCTAATGAATGCGGCCTGTGGACGCACGTATGTGAAGAGAGTTCAAAATGGCACCCTTTGAGGTCGTCTCGACGATTAACCTTTTGTCCAAAGAGGGAATACTGCTCTGAGTTTTAGTATCGCCCGCGATGCCTTGGGAAATGAGACGCACAGATCCCACTACCACCACGCCAAGCCCCAGTGTGACCAAGAATAATAGGACGCGTCGACTACGGCCGAAGAGAGCATATACACGAATGACCATAATGACTGGTCCAGATGTTAGGCTCGAGCAAGAGGGCAGCTCGCATACGCACTGGAAGCAATACTCTGCATGACGACAAGAGCCACTTGTCGAAGGAAAGTATATCGTGTGCAATTCTAGAGGGGCACTTCAGTGTAATTCGATTTCTCCAAGGTAAATTTGGTACCTCCGTCGAGAGCGGTAGAAATGGGAGGACTGCAACAGGAATTCCAGCGAAGAATCCAACATATCGGTTCACGTAAAACCAGTACCCGCTGGTAGACCTTCGGGAGCGCCAGAAGAAGTGTACTTCGGCGTCTGTCGGGGAGTTCTTTGCCGCTCTGAGTGAGGAAAAGAACCCGAACATACCTAGTGTTATCGCATGATCCCAGTATAAAATGGCTGATTCTCAAGTCAGCCATCGTGCGCATAAACCAAACGAAACACACGCACCGACACCGACGAGGTGCCCACAATTCTGAGCGAATCTGGGGGCATATCAGCGCCCGTCGAGTGAAGTAGCTGGAGACCTGGTGCCACATTTGTTGACTTATCGCGAAACTGCTGGCCGTAGGCGGTATGAGAGGAGGATACTCTATGGCCATCGAGGACATGAGGGCAGACATTAGGACTAGAAGAGACAAGCCGCAAGCTATGGTTACATTTCGTTTTGCACGAGATTGTGACTGATGTCGGTGGATCAACATGCGTTGCATGATGGATGTATGATTTCCGATGCGAGGCCGGGGGGTCGCCCCCGGGTTGGAAACCTGCGCTGGCGAAATCCTACAGATGAATGTTCCACTGAATCGTTCTGAAGTGCATGAAGAGGAAACGGAGAACTCCGAGTAGGAGGATGGGTTACGTTGGGTTTACGGATGCAATCAAGATGTAATGGCGATCTTCGGGCATCACGGAGGGAATCAAGGGGCAATCTTCAATCACATGAACGCGGTCAACTTTTAGAGAGTTCTACGTGCAGAACGCTGAACAGTGAGAAACATGCAAAAATTGCGTTATTATAGAGAAAAATTCCTCAATAAACCGTCGTCCTTGTTTTCCTGTAGTTCTCCGGTTTTGCAATCTTACAGGCGAATTGATGCCCTACTTACGGCGGCCGTGAGCTCGGCTGCGTTCAACTTCAATAGCAAGCCAGGCTTGACCCATGCCGAGATGCCATACCGCCATGTTGATCGCCGCGCGGCATTACGCAGGTGGCAGTAATATGCGAGGTGGCACCCGGCTGATCGGCAATGGCCGACATCGTGTTCCACCGGCATCCAATGCCGGGCCAATAAGAATCACAGATTTCATCAAGTGAACTTGTCGCCCAGTAAGGTCCAACGGATTCCACTGGGAATGGCTGAAGAGATTTGCGTGAAAGCTCCCACTAAATTCCACTGCATTCCGTCACATTCCGGTGAGAATGGTACATTTCTGCAAGAACACCCAGTGCCCACTGATTTTCGACGGTTTTCACCGCATTTCAATGAGAATGGGTGTATTTCGCTGGTGTTCTCTTGGATGGCTACTGCTGTCTCAACCATCAACAACAACTGGGATAGATCATCATACTTAGCTATAGCTAACTAATCTCATCGCGCTCCGGGTGATATGAACCGTGGGAAAATGGGTTCGCAGGCACATATTACACACGAAAGTAAATACCCCGAGCCTTGAAAATAATACTAAGATATGCTCCGGCCATAAGATACAACGCGAAAATAAATTTGGAACGGTTCAAGCACTTACGTTCATCCTCTCGAGTCTCAACTGATAAAATCCAACTGAGTTACACCAAAATCCAAACATACTTAGGCATTCACCCTCGCCGACTGCCTCCAGCTAAAACTCCGCCAGAAGTTTTAAATCCCTAGGCCTGTTTTGCACTCGTAAGAAACATCCTCTCGTCATTTGCGATAATTTCCAGGGGCTTTCGGCGTTATCTAGTGAAAGTCAATGGCCAAAGCGCGGGTAATGGAACAGTGGATCTCACTGGCCGGTGTCGTAATCCTGGGCACACACCGCGGCTAACGTTGGCCACCGATATCCATGGGCGGCCAGCGATATCCGCCAGCGACCTTTCCAGCGGCGTGTATGTTACTCAAGATTCGGTGTAGTCGATAAGATATTGGATATAAACGCACTCCGCGTCACGGAAGAAAGGCAAGTGGACAAAACCGACCCTTCTTTGGGTTTGGGGCGTCAACGCAGACCGATGTGAAGAGCGCGGCACCCACTTGCGAACAGTGGAATTCTGAGTTGTCAGCGGATGAGTTTAGGGCTATTTCGGGACTCGACATGGCCCTCAGAATTACACGTAATTAATGTACAAGTATACCGATCGTTGATTTCCCAACCCGAAATAAAGTCAAACCTCCACCTGAGTACCCGAACTTTGGGTAGAGCTGTGCGAAAGATCCCGAAGCATGATGTCTTTGTCCGCAGCTGAGACCTCGGCCATCATCGTGAGCCCAGTCAGCAGCGGATCGTCCGTATACACGACGCCCTCATCCTCCTCGATATCCAAGTCGTCGTCAAAGCGGCTCGCATCCACTGGTGCTCCCAGAGGCCCTATCACCCGCGAGGCGAAATGTATTGGCTCGTCCACGGTGGTGTTTGGATGGTCAGTGCCGGCTTCCTCGTAGTATACCGCACGGAGCATGAGGAGGAATCGGCAGATGATTATGGTGCGGAAGCTGCGGATGGCGTCATATTCAACGGTAGGCTGTGAATGGAATTACGGCCTACACAGGTGTATAATATGGTACCACCCAGTAATCATACCGGGTCGCGAAGGCGGGCTAGAGCGAACTGAGACACCGGGAGTTTCAGGTTAGAAAAGTGGAATGCTCACAACATGGTCGAACTAGGGTCAAGGGTAAGTAACAGCATCTGGAGAGACAACGTGAAATTATACGCACAATGAGGACCAGCAAGTCAGCAAGTGACAGAATCAGTAAAGCTCTAATTAGTATGGTCAGTAAGGCCGTAAGAGCGCGTCTGCTGAGCTACTCATACACGAAGTATATGGCACCTGCTTAATTGTGAGGAAAAGCTCCGGTAGTCGAAATGTTAGAACGAACCGTTCCTGAGCATGACTAGTGCAACCCCTGGCTGTCGTTGGCCGTTAAGGGCGACTTCACCACTACTTTGTCTCAGCCAGGATGTTCGGTTGACGGTGACCACTATTACGATGGTCTCGGAGAGAATGTCAGCAATAATTCCGGCAATGCGTACTGTCAGAAAGTCAGCGGGTATACAACTGATGGTTCAACATAAATCTGTGCAGTTGGGTTATCCCGACGAATTTAAATGAGAGAAAGCGGTCGTACACATCTATCATGCAAGGTTGCGGAGGCCAAGTAAGCCAGCTGGCACCCATAGCGATCCACGGCTGGAGATTCTTGGTGGGCATAAACATACTAGGCACGTCAGATCAATGTGCAGAATGACGGTCGCAATGGACGACCTACCGCTGGGGCGACCGCCGAAGGCACGCAGAGCAGAAGAACGGGAACTGCCAGATACCAATTTCGATTCGATAGCGCAAGCACTCGCAATGACGAGAACACTGAACACAGGTTCAGCCCCGTCGCGCGAGTTCTCACCCTCTCCACTTACATCCAAATCCGATTGTGCGTATTATCATCGGGAATATTTGAACCCGGACAGCGATGTCACAGCTAGGAACATACTATGTCAGCCAAGAATATCGCTCGAGATGAAGGTCCGACCCCTGGCGTTCCGCCATTCAATAATAGTGCATCACGACAAAAAAAGAGGCATACGTGAGGCGTGAGGTACCACGATGCCAGGAATAGTACCGTAATCTTTTCGAACAGTGTCCCGTATCGCAAGCAAGCGTAGAGGACGGTGGAGCCAGAGAGCTTGCGAGACCATATTCGGCGGACTTCAGCTGCGAGGGTGATGGCATGATCCCATATGAGGAGGGCTCAATTTCGAGGGTCAGCATCTGAAGATAATCCAAGTAAAATGAATGGCGCACCGACTGCGGCAATGCTACAGCATACAAAGGCACTGATGACTCTAAGCTTTTGCAGAAGGAATCGGAAGAGAACCACGCACAACTCATACACCTGGAACGGGGCCATGTCGTCGGGAGAGGATGAGGAAGGGAGGAAGAACCGTCAGGTATTTATACACAGGGCCTCAGTCGTGGTAGCGCCTTCTGCACCTTGAACAGAAATCTCCATCTCGGAGCCGGAGTATCTCCTGCGGGGGTTGACAGTCTTACAGATTTCCCCGCTGTACGCGCTTGGACAAAACGCTCTGGCCAGGTACAAAATCGTGTCACAGAAGACAGCATGCCCTGGGAGATCGGAATCCAAAATCTTTGACGGAGGGAATGAAGTGCCACGTGAGATTCGTCCCGCGGCTTTTGTGCTCGCTCGTGCCATCCGCGACAATCCTATAACGAAAGCGACGGCAAATTTAAATCCCCGGAGAAGGAAAATATCATAACTTACATACCACCAAGCGGCCGTCCGCTTCGCCGCAGTCCGATGGTTTCACCCAGTCTTGAATACACTTCGTTTTCGCAATCCAGAGGGGCGTACGCACGCGTTTTAAAACGGATCTCAGATACAGTGGTTGAATGCGTTGCGGGAAATGTAGCAAGAGGTCGCAAGTGCCTTCGAAATTCGAAGTCACAAAATGGGCGAGGGTACGGATTTTCCCCTCACTGAGTGTGTCTTGGGAGGAGCGAATTCAAGTATGGCAAGAGCCTAATATCCAGCGAGAATTTCGAGAGTTGCCTTTGGCAAAACTTCAAGTAAAAGCGTACAAAATAAGGACAAGATGTAAACAAGATGAGAGCAAGATGAGAGAGACGGTGGCACGCCCTTTCGGATCTGATTCGAGTGCACCCGTACTAGAAAACGTTTGAACAAAGCTTAAAATCATAGACTTATGTACTTACAAGAGCTTAATTGATAACTCATTTGCTATATATTGAGCACCCAGCTTGAAAGCAGAAAGCGGCGGTGAAAATTTATTGGTGACGGCAGACGTTTGATGCTGACACCACGGTGCTGGTCCGGCTTGGCTACAGTCTAAACTTCTTGCAAATAGACGGAAACGGGTCGGAATGAGCCGCACAGAAATAAGTCCAGAGAAGTCTCGCGGAGGTAGGTAGGTAGGTAGGTAGGTAGAATTAAAAGACGATTTCCATTCTATTAATTTTACTGTCATCAGTTGTTGGTTAGGTTCGTGACCAGCCTGCCTACTACGGCAACTCTGAGTGCAAGCACTATGCAATAGGCATGCTGGTCCTTCTCGTTTTAGGTCAAACGGCTGGGCCGGAGTTTTAAAAATTTCCCCAAAGCTGGATTTTGCTCAATTCAATGGGCTTTTTTTTGGTAATTACTTAGAAATTGGCGATTTACAACCCTCAATATCAGTTTCTGTCACTTCAGAATATTTTTTTCCAAAGGAAGAGCTGTACAGTGTAAACGGCTCGAATTTGGCGGGCAATTGATGGCTAGCACTGCCACCACGTCGGCATTATCGGCTCCTGCCAAAAAATTCAAACTCAGGCCCAGCCCTTTGGCGTGGACCGAGAAGTACCAGCCTGCCTACGGCAACGTGTTTACACTTCTGTGATGGCATATTGGGCAAACTGCCTACGAGCCTAGTTCGCAGCCTAGCACCGAAATTTAAATCTCAATGAATTTATGGATCTAAGACATGCCTAAGAGCCACTGCATGCAGTTCGAATATTTCTCGATACTTTGGAAATCTGGTTCGGGCAAGGTTCGGGCTGTTCGGGTGCTGTAACACTTGGCAGATCTTTCAAGTGACGTTTGGAACCGTTCCATGTTGAAAAACAGTCATTTCTCTCACCCGGCTTCAGCTCTGTGCTTACTGGGGAAGTTTCTCACGAATGAATATGTGGGCCATTTCTGCGTTAGCTCGAGTACAGCTACCTCAAGCGAGGCTCCAGCTCAAAATTAGCGTTTACCGGTCTCAACACCCCGAACAAATACACACGCTCGGCAATCGATTGATCGATCCTTTCAATTTGGACACATGCCTGTTTCCTCCCCCACTGCCCCGAACTTCCACATTGACTGCGCTTTTGTCGCATGGAGGATGACCCCGTATCTTCTGCTCGAGAAATGTGAGTTTACCTTTCGCTGTTGTTCTTTCGCCACTGTTAAACGCTGCTCTGCAAGAATTGTCCAAAACCACCTGCACGTCTTTGGCCTGGGTCAGTGCCCACTTCTCCAATTTTTTGACGATTGCCCACGCTACTTTCTGCAGCCATTCTTTATTGGGACCACCTCATCACCCTTGGTTAATGGCATGTCCAACTATATACTTGGCGTTGACGCAGTTCACCAGATGCTGAGGTCCAATACCTGTGGGGAAAGTCAAAATCTTACGGCTCATACTTGTTTTTCGCGGTACGGTACGGGGTGCCTGCCAGTAATATCCCCGTCGCGGTTTTCGCGTTCATTGCGGTTACACCCTCAGTGAGCTCGCATAGTCCTTGAAATCAGTCGTGTCCCTCATGCCCGCGAGGCAGTCGTTCGTCGATTCAGCCTTCCCTTGCCAACCCTGCTTGACAAGTCTCCCCCGCAGATGCGCGCGCCACAACCTGATCCACCAGATTCTGCTTATTACGACTCAAATCCTTATTTCCAGTGTGTATCCACCGTCTTTTGAAGGATCGTCTAACTGCTCGCAGTAATCATGATTCAGCGCGTGTACGCGCTTTATGACCGCAGTATCCGATTGTTGCGTTGGCTGGTAGCGGTTTCGGCGTGCTTGATAGCGTTGAGCGTTGTGCGTTCCGATTCCTCCGCATTTCCCCCCGAAATGCTGATTGAAATGTTCCAAGTGGCTGCTGACGAACCAAAACTCGCATCCCTTAACGGTCCTACCAGGCTGTCATACTACACTGTCTCGCCAGACGTTCGCTCTCGTTCTACTCTTGCTTCCAGCTGTCGACTAACCATCGTTTGCAGATCGTATCGTACGTTTCCGGCCCCTTCACCATTAGGCGGTCTCACTCACGAAGACTAGATTTGGCAGGGGGATGGGGGACTCTTCTCATTTTCGACGCAATCATTTTTACTTTGACTATCTTCAACGCGTATTCCTCGAGGAAGCGGTTGGGTGCGCAGGCTCGTGCGGATATGCCCCTGCATACCTTAATCCTCAGGGACGGTGCGTCTGCCTGAATCATTCTCATACTCCCACACCGATGACTTGCATCCAAGGCGCCCTGTACTTTGCGTGAGAGATCCCTCCACTGTTCACTATACCTGACCGCTGAAACCCTATAGTGTAATCGCGGGGGCTAACCTCTCGAACATTTTCACCTTCATTGTGCGTCGCAGTGTATCATTTTCCCATCCAACTCCTCATCATACCTCTGCATCCTCTAGTTCGATGGAGTACGCCCTTACAACCACTTACCGACTTGGCCTGATTCTTATTTTGTAGCCAATCATCCCCGGGTCCCTCACAGTTTTCACGACATGGTGCGTATTTCGCGTGTTCTTCAATCGCGGGGAATGACCCGAACACAAACAGCATCTCCGCAACCATGGTATCCCGCCTGAATCTCAATATCCACGAAAACGTAGACGCGGATTACACCAATCCTTCGGAATTCAACATGTCCATCTTCCAGACCCAAGACGTCGGCGGGGTCCTCGATCCGCTTAACGCCGAGTCTCCCGACACTCCTCTTACCGCATGACCGCGCCCCTAACCTACTCTATTAACACTAGTCTAACCACACGAAATACTTCGCACAGTGCGAAGTTGTATTTGTTAATGTACTTTATCACGCAAATTTCTCAAGGCTCCGCTTGCGTCCAAGATAACTCCGCGTCGCGCATATCAGACCTGTTTGGCTTGAACTAGGATAGCTCAGTGTTCATCCAATGGGCAAAAGCAAGTAAAGCGGAACGGAGTTGAGAGCGGCGACTAATGGTCTGAGAGGCGAACAGAGAATAGAATTACAATTCAACTAGTTAACTCCTACGTATTGTATGCTTCACTCGCCTCGGAAGAGCCAAGCGCTGCTTGGAGCGCTGAGTGCATCAGTGAAACAACACATTTGTCTTTGGGGTCTTTGTCTTTGGAACACGTCTTTGGCAATCTTTGTCTTTGAGATTTTACTGATGTGCTACTATTTGTCACCCTGTAGTGGGCCACCTTAGCACTTTTGCCCACTTGCCAGCAGTTCTAGCAGTTCATATGGCCAGATGTCAACCCTTGGGTGAGGACCGACATACCAGGAGTGAGGTGGGTCATTTTAGGGCATTTTTACGTCTTGTTTTGAGCCGCCACCAAATTTATTTTCGACCGGACCCCAAAATAGCAATAAACGGGGTAGTGGGCCACCGGCCTAATTCAGGCGTCGAGACGTATACCAAGCAGCTTGGAGTACTCAGAATGACTCAAGAGGTTCTAATGCATGATTAGATACCCTCAGAATGGGAACTAAAGATGTACAAGGGTTATAACTAGTGGTCCTTCTGGGAAGGGAGGGTGGCGGAAACTGCTGTCTCGACGAAATCGCCTGCGCTACAAAGTAGAGAGACCAATATTGGGTAAAATAAGTTCTGGAGGGATAGATAGGAAGCAATGGGACATACCTAGGTACATTGGATGGTCCCTCCACAGCAGTAACCCTCCAAACAAAATCCATTTGTTTCCGACACCGAAATTGGCTACTTCGATGGAATGGCTCACAGCGAATGCGAAGATGACCGGTGGAGAGCGGAATGGAATGATGAGGGCATCTGCGTGCATGTAGTCAGTGTACATACCGAAATTTAGGGCGGCAGCAATGTCCGGTGCGTCGCCATAGGGCAATCCATCTTGGGAAGCGCACGAGAAGGGCGGGCCGCTTTTGGACAGTCTAGGGGAGATTCCAACTCATTCTGGCGTCTAGTGTCCACAGGGGACATTGCCCCATGTAAAGGCAACAAAACGAGCCCGCAAACATAGGAATCGGGGGGGAATTGGTCGAGAACGAGAAGAAAGAAAAGGGCGAGTGGTGTTCGGAGATAAGGAATGATCAATTCTCACCCTACCATCGAAACCAAACGGACCACAGTTTCCGATCAATACATCACTCCGGCTAGAAATTTGATGAACAACATCCTTATACATCGTATTCCATCCTCCAAGCACGAAACCACGCACTTCTGCAACACAAGAGCCTGTATTATCCAAGTGGCCCAGTACCCCGACTGGCCCAGTACCCAGTCGCTAATAGTAGGCTCCCCGGTCCCGGCCAGAGGGCCTCCTCTTTTCCTGCTCCTGTGGTCCCGAGTGAGCCAGATACCGGGAGTTCGACTTCCAGAAGAGTAGTATCAAATATTAGGATGTACTCCAAAGTTGCTCCAAAGTCCTAGATTCGCAGGAAACTTGAAAGCTGATTCGGAGCCTCAACCTAAAGGGGGTTGATTACAACTCTCGGATCACCGCGCATATGTTTGGCTTATGTACGCGCCGTAACGTCGTTCGATGCATCCCTCCATGACCCGACTCTTCCCTCCCTACTCGCCCTCTGGTGGTCTATATCCCTTTCCACCGCCAGTTCCGTCTACGGTGTCACCTCATTGACAGATGGAATCGACGGTGCAACATTTGACTACCTCGTTATCGGAGGCGGCCTGGCTGGGCTCACTTTGGCCTCACGTCTGTCAGAGGATCCCTCGGTCACCGTGCTCGTGGTCGAGGCCGGTAATGATGACCGCAACAACCTGATGGTCTTTGACATCTATAATTCTGGTGAGGCAGAAGGCGGGCCCTTTGATTGGCAGTACCCGGCAGAGAGCGGCCACATAATTGACGCGTGAGCTGCGGCGGTGTTTCCTGCGGATGTAGCATTGATGATCTGCAGTGGTAAGACCCTGGGGGGCAGCTCTTCGATCAACGGAGGAGTTTGGACCCGAGGATCTTCGGCACAATACGACGCGTGGACGACGTTCCTCGAACCTTCAGAGGCAGATGTGGGCTGGAATTGGGCTGGCATGTTGAAGTATATGAAAAAAGTGCGGCCTCATTCAAACTTTTCCCTAGCCCACCCTCATTTTTTAGTTGAAAAGTCGGAGAACTTCATGCCGCCGACCGCCGAACAAATAGTGAAAGGTGCCGAGTCGATTCCTGTTGTCCATGGCCATTCGGGACCCGTCCACGCAGCCTTCTCTCATGGGATGTACGGCGGCCCACAGCAGCCAGCGTTCTTGGGGTCTGCGACTCATGCATCTGGCATTCTTCACTGCAAAGACTTGTGTGCTGGAGAACCGAACTGTGTCACAATGACTGCCTTTGTAAGTTCCGTCTTTTGTGGCCCAAACCCTGGGTTGAAGTGTACGTTTGCAGTCTATAAATTACGACGACAACGCTGCCATTAGTAGCGTCCGGGATCGAGTTTACTACATACACAAATACCACTAATGGCACCACGCGCTACACTGCATATGCGCGAAGAGAGGTCATCGTCGCCGCTGGGGTCCTCCGCGTTCATTGTTCTCTTTCCAATTTTTCAGATGCTCATTTCTACCAGACTCCCGCAGTCCTCCAGCTCTCCGGCATTGGGGACGTCGACATCTTGAATCCATTGAACATCACCACCCTGATTGACCTGAAAACTGTTGGTAAGAATTTGCAGGAGCAGGTTGGTCGTGGGTCGCTGCTGAGTAATCTAGACCATTCAACACACTTCAAAATTGACAGACGTTTAACCTCATGGCCGCCGGCGGGACAAACTTTTCTTTCAATGGGACCGGGCCCAACGATGCCCTCGCGCTGCCAAATCTCTTTCAGCTCTTCGGGAACGGGTCAAATGCAACGATCGCCCAAATTGAAGCTTCGATCGACACTTGGGCCGCAAGTCAAGCGACGCACGCGCACTCTGCTGCTGCCCTCAAGACGATCTTCCGTACACAAGCGGATTTGATTATCAAGGAGAAAGGTGTGCAGACAACGCCGACCTTTCTTTGCGCCATACTCACCACGTGTATAGCACCGATGGTTGAGATATCGTATGTATGGGCTTCTTTTTTATCGGAGTAAAGACCTGTCGACTTAGTGTTTTTCAGCCTCCCAATCCTCGCGGCCAGTTGGCAGCTCCTGCCCTTCAGCCGCGGCTCGGTGCAAATCATCGTGAGTGAAGTACGCCCCAGTCAAGGGCCAACATGCATAGCTTTCTGCAAATAGTCCTCCGACCCATTCGTGTACCCCAATATCCGCGCAAACTACTTCAACGTCCCCTTCGACCTCGATGTTCAGATCGCGGGATTGAAACTCGTGCGAAAGATTTTCAAGACTCCACCGCTTAGGTGCTCATTCCCTCTACTCATGTGTTAGTTCTGGCAGAGTTGACTTACTCTTTCAGTGACCTCTCGACTGGGGAGGTTCTTCCCGGACCCGCGGTTCCGGACGACGCCGAGGGCGGTGCGGACGCCGACTGGCAGGCTTGGGCCCTCCAAAATTTTGTCTCCGTCTCCCACGAAGTTGGGACGGCGGCCATGATGCGGCGCGAACTCGGAGGTACGCCTCTTGCCATTTCAGGTCCTCACGAATCTGACTAGCGGGTAGGAGTTGTGGACGCGCACCTCAAGGTCTATGACACCCACAACGTCCGAGTGGTTGACGCGTCCATCTTCCCGACTCAGCTGAGCGCCCATCCGAGTGCATCGCTCTATGGTGTTGCTGAGAAGGCGGCGGATTTGATCAAGGCCGCTCATAAGTGATGAGGTCCGATCAACGCATCGGGGTGTGGGTAAAGAGCGAAAACACGGATAGCTCTGACATGTCCACATCAACTTGATCAAGTCCTCATCCAAGCCATTATAGAGATAATCCAAAAACCGCGGTTTAATCCAGATTCCAGTCGACAATTAGTCAGGATTGAAATGTTGAACGTGCGGTTGAAATTCACCAGATTTGCAGGCTTATCATTCATCTTCTATCCAACTTTTACTTGTCCTCCGCTGTGGAGCGCGAGTGTAGCAAACTTCATCCTAACTTGAACTGTGTCTGAATCTGTGATACAGACCAAGAAAAACATACGGGTTGCTGATGGGTTGCACGGGTTGCGGGTCACCCGCAAACCCGCGACCCGACCCGCACCCGGGGTACGGGTCAGTACGCCAGTAACCGCGGGAGACCTGTGGTGATCACTAGTTTACACACCTGTGCATCTACTGACTGCTTCAAGTTGTATGTAGAAGCTGTTGTGAATCTTTTGTTTGGACGCCATGGACATCAGGCGGGCTAGCGTTGCAAGAAACACCTTCGCGGACTTCTTTACTTGATATGGACCTACTAAGGCCGTGCGCGGACCTTTAATTAAAGATTTGACATCAGCACGTGATCGCGTTGTTGCATGAGCATGCCGCCGTCAGACGCATGATTGTATGTCGCCGCATGCTCGGCAGGCTCGCGAT
Source organism: Mycena metata (assembly GCA_029378385.1). Lineage (NCBI taxonomy): Eukaryota > Fungi > Basidiomycota > Agaricomycetes > Agaricales > Mycenaceae > Mycena > Mycena metata. The sequence goes on from JARKIB010000012.1 coordinate 345,533, forward strand.
TTGCCTTCAGCGTTATAACTATTTTTGTTTGTTCTACTCTTTCTTGAGCTCCTTGCACCTCATACTCTGGACGCTTTGCATTGACGCTTTGCATTCTTCTTTTTATCTGTCGGCACTCTCCGATCTGTTTGAGTATTCTGGGTCACGTTTCCCGTTGTTTGATTAAGTATTCGCACCACAGATACATATTAGACCTATCAAGGTTAGCTTGGCCGCCTTACGGGTACGATAGATGGTCCAAGATGTAGACTGTCAAGTTATTTGAGAATATCGTAAGCATCTCTTGGAAGCAGCGGGTGCCCTTTATTGTGCAGCGATGAAGAGTTCCACAAATCTCCATCGACAACGTGTCTCTTTTTCGGAGAATGCAAACTGGCCCACGTGCTGGCGACCTTGGACGTGGCCTACCGGAGGATTAAAGTTCCATTTTATAGGCGCACTTCTCCCGCTTCTCCCCACAGTATGTCTGACATTTCAGTACTCTGAATGGGCATTATTTTCTCTACTAAGAATACATACATGTCTGTCTGTCCTGACTGCCGCGCCCGTGGTTCTCTGGCATCTGCCAGAAGAGAAACGAAACTATTAAACAGAGGTGGGGCAGGCTCCCACGCCCGTCCCTCCTCCCTCACAAAATGCTCTCAAGTGCACGACTGGTGCCTACTTATCTTGGTGATTACACAAGGCCCTGACCTTCTCCTCAGAGACTTGGACTCGTCTTGCTCGCCCTCATCACGAAAGCCACTTGTGGTCACATTACAACCTTTTGCCTCGGCCTAGTTGGCCCCGAGGAGAATTGCAGTGGGCTCATTTCGGGGTTCTGTGAATCCGCGGCCAACAACCTTGTACGTGCCTCTCCATACCGCTGTAGCGACAACGAAATACATCATGCACACAGTTGCCCCCCGGACAATGGATCGAAACCTGCACCGAGGAGAAATCGCCCGGAGGGGAGACGGGGGATTCGAGATTTTCATGTGCGTTGTATCACAGACGGTTATGCGGCGAATGTAATTCAAGCCGGCCCGAAACCCAGGCCACATGAATGCAGAGAACATGGCGGCGACCGCCCAGATTCCTAGCGTGCAGCTATGTGAGGAGGTGTTGCTCAAGATAAATAACACGTGTCAGAAGGCCAACGGCGTGCGTTCATCTCCGCCGCACATTCTCCGGTAGTGCTAATATGACCACCATTGGACTGTTAATAGGGCCAGGCGCAGGCGATGGGGGATAGCTTCGTATACAACTATTATTACGACCCTGGGGGCTGTGCTTAGGAGTTGAACAAACTGTGGAGGCTGCCGAAGGCCATCGGCGGCTGTATATATGACAATGTTATCGGTTTCGTTTCTACATTCTTCGACAGTTAAGGTTCAGGTGGCCTTGAACTCTGAGCATTGAGTTTTTCCCAGATTCCGATGCAAACCGCTCCTCACCCTGGATTAACGAGGATGATGGTAGTGAAAAACGGCGGGCGGATGAGAACATGGAGAAAGGTATCTAGGTGCCCCACTAAAAGGTCTAGGTGCACTACTAAAAAGGATGCCCCGCATTGTAGACTCCGTTAACCATTGATCCCGTCTTCCCACGGTTCAACCCAAGAGGCTCCGCGTTCCCACGGTTCGATCAGTTCCGCAAAATGCTGGTGCCTATGGCGCACGGTATGGGGAGATAGGTAAAGACAGACAGATAGATCATTTCCAAAACGTCACTCGCAGTCTGGATTGTCGCTGCTCGCCATTGCTGTTTCAACTTTATGTGATCTGCCGATGAATAACAACATCCTCCAATACATGCGCGCATGGACCGGAGAACGAATAATGACACGCAATCTCAACTTATCTCGCAGGCCGTGAATCAGCCCGTGAACCTTTGGATTGTTTTAGGGACTCAACGTGTGAGGTCTCGAGACCCGTCGAAATTGAACAACGGCCGTAGTGAAGCCGGGCTGATCCGGAGTGATAGCAGCGACGCCGCACTGATCGCGTTCCGGCAATGTGCGGAGTCGCGATGCGGATGCAGGCCGCGTGTATCCCTCGGATGATGAGGGGCTCTCAACTTTATTTCATACAGTTCTGCTCCTTTCAGACCGAAGTTGGACGACTCAATATCTCAGTAGATTTGGTGGATCAGTTCGGAAACAACAGCCCAGTTTGAAGGACTCAAGAGACGGACAGGTGGAATTTTACACAGGGAGCGAGGACCTCTCCTTTGACCCTACGTTCCCCCGCGATTCTTCCTCGAGAGAAATCGATCTCCTCAATCCGGACACAAAAAATTACCACCGGATCACTTCACGCTTGGGACCTTTTTACAGAATTGGCTGAAAGATTACAATTTGGAAGAGGCAACCACAATCCGGGACGAAAGATCACGCCGGCCGCGGTAAAAGCATTCTCCAGACGTAATGGCCTGCACTCAATTCGAACGAGCTGTACGTCGTGGTTCTTTAAAGCGAATTGAGCACATGTGTGCAGTATTCGCGACGGACGGCCCTCGCGCGAGTCGTATTTCGGTGGAAGAGTGAATGGTATTGCCAGGAATCTAACAAAGGGCTCAACGTTTGAATGCGATCGGCCACAACCACAGGATCAAAAGAATCAGATAGAATGAAGGCTCGCGATTGTACCAAAATTTCTTCAATCGAAATACCGCCCCCCATCCGCAGAAATCTGCAACACAATCCTTCGTCAGTTTCGTCCATTCCATGTAGTCCCGACACGGAACCGCACTCACCGACTGTCCCGTGATAAAGGTCGACTCCTTGGCCGCCAGGAAGGAAACCACGCTCGCGATGTCTTGGGGAGTAGGGTTGACGCCGGTTGCGGCCAGTTTGGCTTGCTACACGTGGTTTCAAGTGGGTTTGAATTTTAGAGATTTGAGGGGAAGTGATGACAACGTACGTCTGCGAAGAAGGCCTCGGGCGACATGCCCGCGAGGATGGGGAATTGCGAGGCTGGTGGCAGTGGTGCGAATTGAGTGTGAAAAACTATGCAATGGAAGGGCACCTACTCATCGGGGTGACGACCGCGCCCGGCGCGTATGTGTTCACGGTGATTCCGTGTTTACCGAATTCAAGGGCTGGATAGGATGATTGATGACTGAGAGGCAGGACGAATACAAGTTAAGATACCTGCAGCCTGAGTCAATCCGCGCACGGCGAATTTGGAGGCCGAGTAGTCTGGCAGCAGTGCATACCCTACAAGTACGATCAGTAAGATGTAATTTAGATAGCATAATGAGGACGTGAACGCACCTTGCTTCCCAGCGCCGGAGGCCGCACCTAAAGAGATTAATTGGTGACAGTTTCGACTTAGAAGAGGCGAGAATTCAGACGAACCAATGATACGCCCTCCACGACCCTGGAGGATCATCTGCTGGGCCGCATGTTGATAGCACAGGAAGGTTCCGCGAACATTAACGGCGAACGTTTGATCCCACTCTGCCGGATTCACTGAGCAGATCGATGAGCCTCTGATAAGGGATGAAGCAGAAATCAGGCGTACCATCGAGTAGGGACGCTCTGGCTTTGCAAATTCCGGCATTTGCAACCATCTTTAGTAGATTAGTAAATACAGAGGTGAAGGGAGAGATGGTAGGACTGACGACATCCAAGGCGCCAAAAGTTTCCACTGTGAATGCGACCATGTTCTTCACCTCCTCATCGATGGAAATATCCGCACAGAAGACTACCGCACGACGACCGGCGGCGATGACCTCCTCCTTGACTGCATCGAGGAGAGCTCTCTGGGATGCGATATCGTTAAGGACGATGTCTAACCCGTCTGCGGCGAGTCGGAGAGCGATTGCACGCCCGATGCCTTGTGCGGCGCCAGTAACGATTGCAATTCGGTTCGAGTTCATGTTGACTTGTTGAAGGGAAGTGGGATGTTACTGGAAGGGCTCTGAGTTTGAAAGGCACCGTCTTGAAAGCACATACCAGAGTCGAAGGATTGCGAGGCCTTTGGAAACGTGGTGGGAGGCAAGTCAGAAGTATTTATGGTCGCCGCCACCGGGATGCCGTCATGTCTTAGACTTGAACAAGGTCGGCGTCAAAATTGATCGCCGCTCGAGTCCGCTAATATCGCAGGTCGAAATGCCGTAGACGGGAGGGCTCAACGCTTAGCGGAGTCCACCTGAGTATGCGGGAGCGGGCAAAAAAAAATGCGCCGAGGAGGGCTGGGGTATTTTTTAGGAGTTGACATTGTTGAGGGAATATTATTTAGTGGTTGGATTTGTATCTTCAGGCACGACGGTCGCCAGCCCTGTCACTCAATCTTAGATACTCAACGACCGATCGATTGCCTCGAGGGACGTCTTTGGTTGGGTTAATGATGTTAAAGAGTCTGTGAACCTGGTTGGGATGGCCAGCGTGGAATGAGTTGTTGCCAGTCACGAATGGGAAAGTCACTTCAAAAGCCAACTATGAGTTGCTTGAATCGCAACTGAGTACAGAGCCTGCAGTTTCCCTTCACTAGGCCAAAAAGGGCTCGACAAAGGAAAGTCAGGTGAAATGTTGGATGTCTAGTTCCATTGGAACGAGCACGGCCTGGAGTTCTGTGGAAATGCATCAACTTCTGGACATTGCCTGCAGGGACGGACGACTCGCCACCGGTCCAGGGTCGTATCACGCTATCTATAACCGCAAGGCAACATCAGGGGCTAAGTATTATAACCTGTCATATATCTATGGGGATTAATATTGGGTGGGAGACACGCTTGAACTTGCACTGGACCGGAGTTCTGCCGCTGAATTAGTCATGGACTTGATACGCCATGCCGTGGAGAGGCGACATCCATCAAAGACTAACCCAATTTAGAAGGTTTGCTTAATTGGGAAAGGGCTCGCTTAACGCTTTGATCTCCTCCGCCCTCATCTACCTTCGCGCAAACGATGGCGTCTGAAGGGCGAGAAATCCGTTTTCGGCCCGAGGAGGGTAGTAGTACACCCTATAGTACTAAGGCGAGGTTCCGGATGAAAGTTGCACCCGATTCATCCATGTCTTCGGGCGGAAATATATCAGTACCACCAAGTGAGCGGAGCCTATGTGTTAAGGAAATCGAGACATTTATCAGTGTAAATGTAGCACCCACTTATGGGTTGATAAATTCAAACCCCCCCGCTACGCCCAGTCCTGAGGCTAGTGGCACTTCAATTCAACAAACTCCGCGAAGAGGAATGCCTGCTTTGACGTATATCAGCCCAGCACCTCCGGATTTTACCCCACTCACCAGTCGCCCTCCTTCTCAACTGGAGTTCCCTCGCTTCTATGCCGAGCCTCCCCGAGTAACGGCTGATCAGGAAACACAGACTGACCCCGAAGAGGTCATATCGGATCTGCGATCGGAGTTGGCCCTCAACTTTGCAGGAAATATTTTTGACGGCATAATCCCCGATACCAGGCTTGGCGGACGCCAGCGCAAAACATTCAAGTGGCCAAAAGGGCTGGAGATCGGCCCCGAGGACCGACTTCTTGTTGTTTTGCGTGCAATCAAGAAAGCGGGCTTCCCAACGTTGGGCTCTTTCCTTGCGCAGGCTTTTCGAAACGACATCAAGTACAACAAGCACCCTACTGTATATCTCAGCATTTCTTCCTTCCTCCAGGCCCAGGAAAACTCAGCTGCAAACCATCCCGTCGCCATCGTTGATTTGATTTTCCGGCACCGGAAATCTCAAGATTTCATTGATGGAGTTCCCGTCGAACCCGATTTTACCGTGCCCCGCTACGCGCTGCCCCCATCTGTCCGTGCCGACATCTTTCCCCAACTCCACTCCCCAAACACGACACGAAATGCCCTCATTAATTGATGGAATAAGACCGTCGAGGTATTTCATGATAGAATTTCCGCGGGAGATGAAGTCGGCAAAAATGATGGTGAGAGGGATTTGGGCGGCGTCCGTCAAACCGAGTGGAACAACGAAGCTGAAGTCCAGGAAACGTTCGACGCTATTCGGGTGTTGAAATATTCGAACTATGTATTGCAGATTTGGCCGATCCACCGAGTACCGTGCATTTCTATACCCGCCGGGACGAAAACCCAGGGATTTTGCCATCTGAATGGCTTCGGCGTGTGTAGCAGTTGCCGTAGCCGCGGTCCAAGTGGTCGAATTATTGAGACGAACACGCAGGTTCAACAGCGAAAGGTAGCCGCTCTTGAATACACCCTCCTGAGCAACCAAATGTGCTTCGTCAATTGACAGCCAGCGGACCAACTTGACGAATTCAGGCTTCCGGAGGAGCGCCCTCATCTCTGGTTGCATCAACATGTGGGGGGTCATCACCCCCATGCGCACATCGTTTCCTTCTGCAAGTTCTTTGAACAGATCGCGTCCGCCAAGTTTAGCATCGCGGACCGTGTCTTGATTGATGGGGAGAGCACGGAGACCGCGACTGGATGCGACGGCAGCCTGAGGCACGTCAGTTAAAGATCTATACAATTGACGCGACACCCACCTGCTGCTCTACCAGGACTTTGGTGGGAACAATCATCAAGGCAATTCCCTTTTCACCGCGGGCTTGGGCTGCAATTGCTCCCGCTTGCAGAAGGACAGTTTTCCCCGTGCCTGTCGCATTGACGCAGAATACGTCCGTCCCCGTATTGACCTCCATCGCCAATTCCAGCTGATATGGCCATAAATTTGAAACTTTGCACCGGGCGCGAAGTAATTCATCCATCCATGGACGTGAGTTAACGGGGTGCTCTGAGCGGAACGGAGGCTCAGAGTGGCCCATTTCAGTTTGCAGCGGGTGACCCGCGTCTTGAGGTGGGGAATACCCGCGCAAGAATTGGAGCCTTGGTAGAGCGCGACGCGACGAGGAGTGATCGCGCACTTGATGGCGCGCATGTGACTCCCAACACTTGCCATATAGGGCGCCGGTTGCATGCCGAAGCGATAACTCCGATCAATATGTCGCCTCTCTTTGGACATGTGTAATAGATCCAAGACTCTCTTTACGTGTGAACGACTATCTTCACAGAAGTATAGAGAGTCGGCTTGCGAGACTACCGCTGAATGCTCGGGAAAGGGGAATCAGTCCGACGGCAAAACAGAACCAAAAATTGCCGAGCTCGATGAGCTCCGGCATAATGACTGGGAGGTCCCACCGGTTGTTCAACCACTATGTGATTGTTCAAAATTGGAAATAAAATTGTTCAAAATTGGAAATAAAACTTGCAGGGGAAAATTCTTATCCCCGGGGCTCGAGTCGAACGAGCGTACTCTGCATAGGTGTCGAGTTGTAATCAACCACTGGATACATGGGCAGACCATCTGCAACCGGGGCATGTTCAACTATCTGTGAACTTGGTTAGCTGCGCGTTCAAAATCAAGCGGAAATTAATCCGCCACCAAGTGACAAGGAGTGAGCAAAAGAGGGTGGGGGTGGTCTTGCATATCCGCGATTCGAACGAGCGGACTCTGCACAGATTCTGCATCAACGTGGCACTGTGTTGGATGCAGGTGCAGAAACCTACTGCGTGTGAATTTGAGTAGCTCGCCGTTCACATCAAGCGTCCCTCACTCGGTAAGGAGTCTAAAAAAAAAAAAAACGAAAAAGGCGGGGGGTATTGAACCATCTGTGAACGCGGTTAGCTCGAGATTCATAATCAAGCGGAAATGAACCCAGTTGCGATGGAGTTGAAAAAGCAAAGATACATCTGCCCCCCCGGGCTCGATTCGAACGAGCTCATGCATAAACGACACTCGTTCCGTAAACAAAAACTGGCATCTACGACCGGGGCATATTCCAGTATGTGTGAAGATAGTTAGCGGGACATCCAAAATCAAGCGAACCGAGAGTCGAAAAAAAGCGGGATGGCGTTTCAACAATCTGTTGGCCGAGAACTGGAAGCAGGTGCAGACCATCTGCGACCGGGGCTATGTGTGAATTCATTAGCCCTACATCAAAAATCAAGCGGAAATGATTCCTTCATCACGGAAGGAGTCAAAAACGATGGAGAGCGTCCTATACCCAGGGCTCGATTCGAACGAGAAAATCACTGCATAAATTGGATTCACAAGTACCAACTGGATGCAGGTGCAGACTGTCTGCCACCGGGGCATAGTCAACTAGGTGTGAACTTGGTTAGCTCGACGTCCAAAATCAAGCGGAAATGGATCGCTCACTCGTCAAGGGGTCGAAACTCTTTACATAGTACCCCAGGCTCGATTTCAACGAGCGGACTCTGCATAGACGATCCTCTGCATTACCCACTGGATACATGTACATCGGCCGGTCATTTTTGACTGTGGGTGAATTCACTCAACTTGGGCTCAAAATAAAGGGGAAGGGAATTTCTCACTCGCGATGGAGTCAAAAAATATCCAATTTTCAGCTATACCCCGAGCTCGATTCGGACGAGCAAACTCTACATGAACGGATCCAGATTCTCCAATACTGGATGCAGGCGCAGACCATCTGCGGCCGGGGCGTATTCAACTATGTCTGAATTCGGTTAGCTGGACGTCCAAAACCAAGTCATTCGCGAATCGCGAGGGAGGAGTCCGTGATAGCAACGTTCCATACCCCGGGTCCGATTCGAATGAATTACGGTTAGCTGGGGTTCAAAATAACCGGAAAGGCATACCTCATTCGTGAAGGGGTCAAAAAGAAAAAAAAGCAAGGGTCGAAAACAGCGGACGTAGTACCCGGGCTCGATTCGAACGAGCGAAATCTGCACAGCTTAAGAGAGGGCAAGTTTGGGACTGGATGCAGGCGCAGACCTTCTGCAACCGAGGTGTATTCAGCTTGCGTGTAAGTCAGTTAGCTCGACGTCAAAAAAAAAAATCCTTCACGCGCAACGAGTCGAAAAATAATTCGAGGACATCCGCCCAGTACCCCGGGCCCGATTCGAACGGGCGGACTCTGCTAAACGACAATCGTCCGCAAGCAGCAACTGGCCGCAGGTGCAGACCATCTGCGACCGGGGTATATCTAACTGGGCGAGAATATGAGGTTAGCGCGGCGGTCAAGAAGAGCGGGAATGAATCGCTCACTCACGACGGAATCAAAAAGGACTGGGGTTGAATGCACCGCATTTATCCCCTGGGCCCGATTCGAACGAGCGAACTCTGCAGAAACGAGGGCAACGGCCACCTGGAATACTGTAAGCAGGTGCAGACCATCTGCGACCGGGGCATGTTCAACCGTGTGTAGATTGCATTAGGTTGACGTCCAAAATCAAAGGTCATGAATTGGGCCGAAAAAGAGACTGGATTCTAAGCTCACATACCCCGGGCGGGCGGCCTCTGCGTAAACGACCCTCCGCTTGACGATGTACTTGAGGCAGATGCAAACCTTCTGCAACCGGGGTGTACTCGTCTGTGTGATTTTGGTCAGCTTGGCATCCAAGATCAGACGTAATGAATCACGAAGGAGTTGAAAAAAAGTCTGCAGAAAACCAACTTACTGGACGCAGGTGCAGACCATTTGCAACCAGGGTGTACCGACTGTGTGTGGATCTGGTTAGGTCGAGTCCAAAATGAGTGGAAAGAATCACACACTCGCGATGGAGTCCAAAAAGAGTTCTGCACAAACACAACCAGGTGCACCCGAACTGGATGAGGAGGGTATCCATTTATGTGTAAGCTTGGCTAGTTCGACGTCCAAAATCGAAAGGCAATGACTGATTTAGTTACCAAAGGAGAGGAAAACGACTTCGATATGGCCGGGCACCCCGGGCCCGATTCGAACGAGCTTACTCTCCACAGCCGTTGAGCCGTATGGATCGCCGAATGCAGGTGCAAACGATCCGCGACCGGGGCATGTTCAATTCTGTGTGAATTTGGCTAGGTCAACCCCAAATCAAGCGAAAATGAATTCACGCGTGAAGGAGTTGAAAAAGCGAGGGGAAACAGACCCATGCCCCGGGCTCGATTCGAACGAGCAAGTCACTGCGTAAATTGTGGGACGAGACGGCAACGCAGGCACTGGAAGCAGGTGCAGACCATCTGCGACCGGGGTGTATTCAACTATGCGTGGATTCGGTTAGCCCGGAGAATAACAAGGTATGATATTCACTCACAAAGGAGTTAAAACAAGAAATTGTCCACAAATACTCTATACCCCGGGCCCGATTCGAACGAGCAACCACTGCATAGACGACTCACTAATCGTTTACTGGAGGCAGGCGCAAACCATCTGCAACCGGGGTGTATTCAGCTGAGTGTGAATCCCGTTAGTTCGACGTTTTAAATAAGATGTGGACATTCACCGTCTGCGGAGCCAGTAGTTCATCTTCGTGGAATCACCCCGGGCGTGGGTATGAACATCCCCCACCAACGCGCGCGGCCCGAACTTGCCCGTCGCACGGGCCCATCCACAGAATCCGTCCAGAGCTGAAACCACCGGAAGGGGATCGCTGTGAAACGGGAAAGCGTGGTTCAACCGGAAGAGAGAAAAAAGCCAGCGGAGGGCGCATGGCCCGGATTCGATTCGAACGAGCGAGTTCTGCATGAGGAAACAGATGCGGTTGACTGCGACGGTGGAACCATCCGCGACCGGGCGTTAGTAAACTTGAGTGGGCTCCTTGCTCGTCCAAATGACAGCGACCCCAAGTGGACTGTGGCACACCCCAGCGAAGTAGTAGGGATCCGTACCGTAAAGGCCTCGTTCTTCACGGGTCTGGTTGTTCCTTCTTGGGACCGTGGGGACAAAATTCACAGTCCACTTCCTTCAAGTTCCTTCCGGCTGCTGTCCGTAAGGGAGACTCAGCGAGTACAAAGTACCAAAAGCGGTTGCCTGTACGAAGGTGGCGCTGGCGGCCCAGATAAGGTCAGTATTCAAGGCATTCCAAGGGCACGTAGCTCATAAAACGAATAAAACGGAGACACAGAACATGGTGAATGCCAAACGTGTACGAGCACAAGAGCAGGTGATCTTCGAGTTAAGCTATCTTTGATCACATCAGCTAATGCCGGTCAATGCCGAGTTCTGAGCGCGTGTCTGGTTACCAACGCCGATCTTCCTCCTTTACTCCCCCTCCCCCTCCGGTCGTGTAATCCCACTAAGGTAGCTCTGGGGTAAGGTTTGGATGGAGGTATAATTAAACGGCCGGACGCGGAGGGGGAAATTACACAGCCAAAAGCATGCGGCGCTGCTCGTGGAGGCTAAATCAGTGCACGTTGGAGGCCATATGCACGTTGGCAACGCGAATTGCGCATCTTCTATCGGCGGAGAAGCAACCAACTTTGACTTAAAGTAGAGGCTCTCCCATGTCGGACGCTGTGGCCCTCCCTCTCCCCAGTCTGAGCTTTATTGCTCTCCTGCCCGTCGCTCGTTCCCTCGTACCCCTCAAGCCACTATGCGTGCCTCCCTGTTCCTCCTAGCGCTCTCGACGGTTGTTTCGGCTATTCCAGTCAAGAGGTACGTCGATCGACTCACACCTGGATCAGCCGGTTTATTTTGTTACGCAGGGCGCAGCCCGTGAACTGGATGCAAGCCAACATCGGTCTCTTGGGCTCCCGCCCCCTGCGGCACATCGCCATCCCCGGCAGCCACGACGCAGGCATGTCCCAAATCAACGGCGGCACCGCCTTCTCCGACGCCGCCAACACGCAGACCCAAACCCTCAGCATCAACGGCCAGCTCAACGCGGGCTCGCGCTACTTCGACATCCGCCCCGTCATCACCGACGGCCAATATTCCACTGGGCACTATTCGGATGTGTCGGCGATTGATAGTTGGCAGGGGAGCAACGGGCAGAGCATCGCGAGCGTGATTAGCGACATCAACGCGTTCACGAGCACGAACAACGAGCTCATCATCATCAACCTCTCGCATGCCTACGACACCGACGCGGGCAACTCGAACTACCCGATCTTCACGCAGGCGCAGTGGGAGGCGCTGTTCACCCAGCTCGAGGGCATCAACCACCTCTTCGTCGCGCCCAATCCCACCACGGTCGATCTGACGACGCTGACCCTCTCGACGTTCATCGCGAAGTCGCCCGCGGTGGTGGTCGTCGTGCAGCCCGACGACTCGGTCGACCTGGGCGCGTTTGCGCAGAGGGGATTCTACCAGTACTCGCAGTTGAACGCGTACAACGAGTACGCCGACACGGCGGTCCTGAGCACGATGGAGAGCGACCAGCTCACCAAGCTCGCCGCGCAGCGCACCACGCCCGACTCGAGCTACTTTCTCCTCAGCTGGACGCTCACGCAGGACACCCTCGAGGTGCTCGGCCTAGGCGATTCGATTCTCCAGTTGGCGAACAACGCCGACCCGACGCTGTACACCGCGCTGCCGCCCAAGCTGAGCGCGAATACGTACCCGAACATCCTTTACATCGATAATTTCCAGAACGACGGGAAGGCTGTGGCACTTGCGATGACTATTAACACCAACTTTGCGTCCTAGTTATTACATGCGGTCTCATGTTTTTTGTTGGCAGTCTTTGGAATCCAAAATAATTAATCCCTATCGTCAAAGTTGATACGAAGACCGCGACCAAAAGAAACCCCAATTCTGACCACAATGGCCCGGGCTCGATTCGAACGAGCGTGTCCAGCGTAAATTGCTTAAAATTTCGCTCTCTACTCGTCGCAGGTGCGGCCATCCGCGACCGGGCCATATTCCTAATTCTACCTACCACCGTGTACTTACAATAAATGTACCAGGCCGCGCCTCACCTGTGATCACCTCGAACCCGTTTCCACCGCGGAAGAATCCTCTTTGAACAGGACCCATGTTTATCCCTTGGTAGGTCGGATGCGGAGTTCGGATAAAATTTACAGAATTTTCACTTTCTGGATTTTTTTTTTGACCGGCAAGACAAAAAGAAGTATTTTGGCACACTCAGAAACCGTGGGAACAATTTAAGCGCCTTAAAGTTCGGATAAACCCAGTATCCGACCTTTAAAAGGATAATCAAGGGTCCTCTTTGAACCCGGGGTGGCTCGCCCGCGCTCGAATCAAAGTTCCTTCCCATCATTACCTTCACATCCCGAGTATTCAACTGCGAAGAGGAGGAGCAGCGGAAGCGGAGCATCGGAATAGAATCATTTGACGAAAAAAATAAAAGTATGATTGGATATAGCTCAGGCTCGAATCGAACGAGCGTCCCTGCATGAAATCCCTCTAAGCCAGATATTTATTAGATGCAGGTGCGGAACCATCCGCAACCGGGCCTTGTTTGCCTGTTTGCAAACACCGTGAGGGCCAGGAGCAAAAAAAGGAAGTAAGGTCCATTCGAGCTGCAACAGGGGGAACTCGGGATTACTGTACCATTACGTTCAAATCGACAGGGGGTGTGACGCGTGACTGGTTCGACCAATTCGACATTTCAACAGCCCCCCGAAAGCCGCGTGACAAGGGAAAATTTCAACATGGGCCCCAAATCTTACCCTTCTGTTGAGGGTAATTTCTTGGGATAGCACAGAAATATTTGCGCAATGTATTGAATACCTATTTTGAGTTTCTTTTTCAGGTCATTTTAGGTTGATTTTAGGTCAGAAACCCAACCACATGCTCAAATTTCAGAGTTGCGGGTGCAAATAGCCCAGGAATTTGTTTAAACCACACTTAGAAAGATTAGGGAGTCACGGCGATTTTCTAGGCCGTTTTGCGCAATTTTTCGGCGGCGTGACGAACCGCTGGACCTATTCGACACTGGTCTCTGTGACGCGTGACCGCGACCAAAATTCGATATCGACAGGGGGGTGCGTGACGCGTGACTGTCAATTTGAATGTAATGGTACAGTAAATTCCAACACAGTAGACTGGATGGCGTTCAACGAACAAAGATGAGAATCGACTGTTATACCTCGAATCGTCCGCTAGTGCAGGTGCAGGTCATCTGCAACCTGGCCTTCTTGAATGTGTCTGTCAACCTCGGTAACTGTGAATAAACGGCAGGCAAGAAATCACGCGACAGTCCATGATAGTCCGTTCTGGATTGAATCGGACTGAGCTGGAGAAAGCGGACAGTACTAGTGATGCTGTACTATTTCGCTCAATTCTCCGCGGCTGTGACCCGTGACACAAATTTTCGAACTTCAGTTTTCGGAAATTCGCTGGACCCACCGTGACCGGAAAAAAAAATCGAAAATATCACCGAGACTGGCCTGTTGGTGTGGGGCTGAAACAACGTTGAAAACACACAATTCTGGCTTGATTTGCTATGGTTGAACAAAAGGTTAAATCGGTGTTACTTACCATTGCAAGACTAGCCCCGAAGGAGCCATAGACCCCAGAAAAACGGGTAGCCTGCAGCAGATATGAGCGGCAGCAAAGCATTTGAGTGAGCGGTGCGATTTTTTCACCCTCACGGCATTATGGGGGGAGAAAATTGGATTTTTCAGCTCATTTTCGTCGATTTTGTGACTTCTTTTCAACGTTCGAAAATGCTCCCGGTGACCCGTGACAGGTTCGAAAATTTTCTGAAATTTTGAGGCCCGTGACGCGTGACTTACGAATTGAGCGAAATAGTACAGTAATCCAAGTCCGCCCCCGGTTCGAACGAGCGGATGTCAGTATGCGGTGCAAACCCACGCATGTGCGTCCAAAAAAGAGTGATCCTGCCCTTTACGGCTCGGGCTCGAGTCGAACGAGCGTACCCTGCCAAACATTGGCATTCTTTGTCCATTACATGTAAACGCGGGGGCGGACCATCCGCGACCGGGCGATATTAAAAACTACCTGGAAATGGGGTAAGACGACAGAATATCCCAGCGAGGATCACAGTTTACTGACAATTGGTTTTAGTTCATCGGGATTGACCTTCAAGGCTTCAACCGCGAGGGGAAGCCGGATCTTTCCTCAACTTGAAACTCATCGGTTGATGGGACCTCCTTTTCCTCTCCCACCACGGTGCCACCCCAGCCACCATGCTCCGCCAGTCATTCCGCCTCTCCAAAAGATTCCCGTTGCTCCGCGCTGCTACTCGGACCCGTCCCCTATTCCGCCCGGGTCGCCCCTATTGTGTCGTGCCAACATCCTCGGTGAATTCGCCTTGTGTCCAGTCACCACTGCGGATGAGTTAACTGTACAAACATCCAGCCCAACCCGATTCCGGCTACTCTTGCGCCCGGGCCGATTGTGTTCAACTCCTCGGACTCCAAGACATGGTACAAAACTACCGTCCCACTCCAGGAGCCTTGGTCGTGCGACTGGGATAACTGGCACGACATCAAACTCTTCCTCGACCCAGACGGCCCCCTGTCCCCCAGGGTGTTTTGGCGCATTCCTGGAGAGATTCAACCATTAGCCTTTGTGCCCCACTGGATCGCGCCGCAGCCGACATACCTCTTCGTCGCGGATGGAGTACACTACCGGTTCAGTTATGGTGAACTCGATCGAATTGACGGTCCGTTTAACTCCCCCGACGACTTTCTGCGCCGGCTTGCAGACGACAAGGACACGGGATGGCGCGAGACAGAGATTTTGCCAATCTCGGAGGAGGAAATCGTGGCCGGCCTGTGTGATGCTGATGCTCGCACTATCATGATTCCCTGAGAAGCCCCTGCTCCCTCCGCACGGCCGGCTTGTTGCCGAGCTATATTCTGATTTACTAGACACAGAAAGCGAGGATCATATTTCAAAGTGAGGAGCACACCTCTTGGGGAGCGTAGAAAATATCTCGGCATCCAACTATGTATTGGTAGAAAAACTCATTCTTGATGGCTCGGTACTTCATATCTCACAATAGCTCATGATATCCAGCTGGAGTCGGACTGGAATGTTGTAGGGGATTCTAAAATCATTGCAGGAGAATAATGACACTCAAATGAAACTAGAATAAGTACGCAGAAATTAAACAGACGTGAGGAAGACCGGTCTTTGAAGCAGGTTGTAATTATGGCAAGGATGTAAGAAAAGGTACACGTCGGACACACATCGGAAGAATGAGAATGGATTTGAAGAAACAGCAATAATCTCAGCACGCGCTCTTTGGACTGGAGTCCGCGTGGATTAGAGTCCCCGGGCTCTCGTGCGGAGGGGCTAAGTTGCTGTTGGGATGTGCGGAGAATGGTACTGAGGGCCTTCCGGTTTCTTAAGGTTTTGAAGCAGGGTCCATCTTGAGGTATCGAAAGGCGAGGTGGATGCACAAGGGGCCAATCTTGGGCCTCAGTGAGGCCCGTCACATCCAAATCCAGCGGCTGTCAGAACTATGGGTTTAGCTTAGATCCCCACCAGCAAATTCTTCGGGCGAGCGGTCGGAAATTGAAGCTGCTTGTACTTCTCTTGACCTTGTCAGTATCCACCCATGTGGCGCAGCATGGGTACATATATTTGTATGCTGCATTACTGTTCTACTGCGGAAAACAAATTGCAAATACCCCAAAATTCTCACCCCAGATATTTGCCACTTCATTTCTCACGTATTTGCCGCTCTGTCCTGTACTATGTACGGAGCGGTGACCGTGGGCGCCTTCCGTATTTTTGGAATGAAAATTGTGGACCAATCCACGGCTCATATATAGTATATATTTATACAGTGGCACCGGTTTTGCTCCGGTTCAAACTTCACGGTACGAGTAGCTAGAAAAATGAGGACTACATGCAAGTCAATCCGTCCCAAGATCGTCGAGACCCGCTCGCTCATGATAACACATCGTCTGTGGTCCAGACAAGGTCCAGACGCAGAAAAATAATTGGCATGGGAGTGCATGGTTCTGAAAAAGACGGAATGTTGAGTTCCCGTGCGCGCAGTATTGAAACACCTCTGGACTGGCACCTGTCAGTGTCGGACCTGTCTGTATGCCACAATTCGTTCAGCTGACCTGTATGCCACAATTCATTGTTCGGCCAAAACGGAAACCTTGCGAATGCAAGGGACAGGACCGTAGGCGGACAGAAATTTGCGAGGCTGGTGAAAGGCTCGTGCTGGGCGAGGGCTCAACGTGTTACTCCCATCCTATCAGACAATACCAAACAGTATCGGTAATCTAGATCATAATGCAACACCAACGAATATGGAATCGTGAAGTTTACTTAATTGGGGCTTTCCCCAGGCCAATCTTTGTTTGGCTCAAAGACAACAGCGGGCGCGATGCGTACCCTCAACGGTGCATTTATCTCCTCTTGCAACCCGCATAAAAAAAAGAGTCGGGTCTTGGAGATCCTAGTCACGCAAGCGATTCATTCATCGCTTACCACAATTCAAGATGTCATTCCTGAGGGCAATTGTATTGAGACACTTCGTTTCGTAATGCCTGGGCGGGTTCCTGAGTCCTGAGGCAAAATAGAGCAAAATGAAGCAGGGTGACCATACCGTAAATGTCAAGTTGTCAATAAAAAAAGCCCCAAAGTCTTGGCAAAGGTATAAATTATGAGACGACGCTCCCGCTCAGCTACCCACCTCACCAGTCAACATGTACACCAAATTTACCTCCCTTACTGTCCTCCTCTCTGTCCTTTTCACCTCTCAAGCAGTCAGTGCTGCTCCCCAGGCCATTGACTGCTCCCACCTCTTCTGTCCTGCCAAACACTGGTACGCGCAGCATAAACTCTCCTTGTCACCGAATACATATTAATCACCATTTCGTTGTGGATATTTAGTCCCCCCGGCAAGACTGCCGAAGTTCTGCCCGGCGCTTGCTGTCCGACCTGCGTCAAGTGCAGTGGTATCTGCCCAGACTATATCCTCAACTGGTTAGTTTTCATCCCCCCGGCAACATGTGAGGTGTTGACACAGTTAATAGCCCTCCGGGTACCGTGTTTGGGATACTTCCTGGGGAATGTTGCCCCTCAGCCTGCATCCCAGTGTCAACGTACTGAGTCCACTCACCGGTTCACGGATGATTTGGGCCCTTGCAGTCTAGTGTACATAGCTTGTAAATGTCGGTTTACCGTTCATCGCCTACGCTCTGAATTAGGTTGATTACTCTCGCGTGGTCCAAATGTCTGAACAACAAGTTTACCGGTAAACATGAAGTAATGTAAGAGTAGTTATGCTTACAAGATGTCAACGGAGTACACACCATTTCAGGGGTCGGGCATACTCGACTTACCGTGGACTGACTGGTCGGATGATTGGCGGGACCCCTGGTTAGAACCCTGCGGCACCTGATCTTAAACTAAGTTACCTTCTGTAACGCCCGGCCTGACGGAAGACCTGCAAACAAGGCTAGACTCGGGCTTCCAAAGCCTTGAAATCTAGCGAAACAGAAAAGACAAGAAAAACGACCCAGGAGGCCCTTCCATACCTCCAATTTAATCGCGCGCGACCTTCGTTACAGAAAGAGGGGCGCACCAGCGCTACGCGTCCTTTCGTTACCCATAAACAGTGCCAGATAAGTCTAACAAAATAAAACCTCGAGTGCCATACTGGCACCCTGGCGGGAGCCCCACATAATAACGAGTAAATGAACCGTGGGAAATCGATCGGTGATTTCGGCGTCGTTGATTTATGTGCTTTAGTGTGCCTACTCTTCTTACACCGCAGGCTGAAGTTGGAGCTCGAAGTGACAGGGAGATTTTGTTCTATTCACAATTTGGGTGAAATTTGAGGGAAAAAGTGGATTGCAAATTCATGGCCCGAAAGCGTCTCCTGCATGAAATCCTTCAAACTAGCGGTAGTAGATGCAGGTGCGGAACCATCCGCAACCGGGCATTATTTGCCTCCCTGCAAACACCGTGAGGACCAGGAATAAAAAAAGGAATTACTGTAAGGTCCATTCGAGCTGCAACACGGGGAATTCGGGATTAAATTCCAACACAGGTACAGGCTGGACGGCGTTCAACCAACAGACCGACGCCTCGAAGCATGCCAAGTGGTGACGCTGGTGAGGGGGGGGATCCTTACCGCGATTAATGGATGGCGCCCGAGTCGAACGAGCATATGCGGAAGTCAGTGAGGATTACCAGTCGAAACTCACACTGAATGTGCATCCATCCGCAATCAGGTCTTGTTCCACTGGCGGCGAACTTTGGTGGAGTTTGGTATAATATTGAGCTGCGGGAGTTAGTTACAGATGCCGCCAATTTCTTTTTTTGCGGGGGGTGGAACATGGCTCTGGCTCGAGTCGAAGGAGCGTACCCTGTGAAATGTCGGCATCCCTTGTGCATTAAATGCAGGGGCGGAACATCCGCGACCGGGCTATATGAAACTACCTGGAAATGGTTGAGACAACAGAAGATCCCAGTGAGGATCATAGTTCACTGACATTTGGCTCTAGTTGATCTGAATTGACCTTCAACCGCGAGGGGCGAATACGGTCTTGGTAAAATCAATAGGCTGCAGGGGACGACGTAGTTTGTCTCTCGCAGCCAGACGCCTCAACGATGACGCTCGCACCGTAAGATGTGTTAAAAATAACAGTTAAAGCGCAAGCATCAACGCCCCGGGCTCGATTCGAACGAACTGCTGAGGTTGAGTAGCCGAGATTCCGAAAGGAATGCAGGTGCAGACCATCTGCGACCGGGGCTTATCGAATTCATCTGTGAACCTTGGTAAGTGCAGGAAAATGTGGCTCTGCAGGGATAAAACAAGTGGGTTGGTTTACAGTCAAATTTGATCCGACTCTGCCGAGCCGGATCTTTCCGCAACTTGAAACGCATCGGTTGATGGGACCTGCTCCTTTTCCCTCCCACCACGGTGCCACCCCAGCCACCATGCTCCGCCAGTCATTCCGCCTCTCCAAAAGATTCCCGTTGCTCCGCGCTGCTACTCGGACCCGTCCCCTATTCCGCCCGGGTCGCCCCTACTGCGTCGTGCCAACATCCTCGGTGAATCCGCCTTGTGTCCAGTCACCACTGCGGATGAGTTAACTGTACAAACATCCAGCCCAATCCTATTCCGGCTACTCCTGCGCCAGGGCCGATTGTGTTCAACTCCTCGGACTCCAAGACATGGTACAAAACTACCGTCCCGCTAGCCTTGGTCGTGCGACTGGGATAACTGGGACGATATCAAACTCTTCCTCGAGCCCGACGGGCCCCTGTCCTCCAGGGTTATTTCCTGTTCTGGCGCATCCCTGGAGAGATTTAACCACTGGCCTTTGTGCCCAGCTGGATCATGCCGGAGTTGACATACCTCTTCGTCGCGGACGGAGTGTACTACCGGTTCACTTATGGTGAACTCTATCGAATTGACGGTCCGTTTAAGTCGCCCGACGACTTTCTGCGCCGGCGTGCAGACGACAAGAACACGGGGTGGCGCGAGACAGAGATTTTGCCAATCCCAGAGGAGTAAATCGTGGCCGGCTTGTGTGATGAATGTTTGCACCGCTATTGCGAAGTGACTTACTATCATGATCCTCTAACGATACCTACTTCTCCCAAATCCCTACCCTCACTGAACCTGGAGAGTTGAAGCGTAAATCAAGGCCATCAACGCCGGCCGGTCGGCAAGGTATCAAAAGGAATGTTGATGGCTCGCGCCGGTCAGATTTTGAGCTGGAAAGTTCGCCGAAGGAGAGGTTGATGGACGAGGAGCTGCTCACCACTGCTCACCTGCCGCCGAACAATTTAACACTGCAAATAATGTTCAGGCTGTGGGTTTATTGATGGCGGCGGGACATCGGCAGGGACTGGAGATGCCGATCACACCGGCACCTGAGCGGCACCGCGGAAGGGTACAAAATCTTAATTTAGGGTATTTCAAAGTCAGAAATCCCCAAGGCAATCTTCCCAGCTCAATCCTCCGGGCAAAGTGGTGAAGAGGTTCGAGGGGGTTTCTCATTAGAAAAATAAAAGATTTCTCTGATGGACTGGGGCTCCAAGAAACCGGGCTGTCCATTAGAATGATCGTAATCTCAGCACACGCTCTTTGAATGAATTACAGTCCCCGGGCTCTCGTGCGAAACAAGGACCAAGTTGCTGTTGAAATGTGCAGAAAATGGTATTGAAGGCCTTCCGGTTTTCTTGAAGGACCAGGGTCCATCCGAAAGGCGAGGTGAATGCATAAGGGGCCAATCTTGGGCCTGAGCCTGTGAAATGTCAGAATTCCGTCACATCCAAATCCAGCGGCTGTCAGAACTATGCCTTCCCAGGATTAGCTTAGATGCCCACCGGCAAATGCTTCGGGTAAGCGGTCGGAAGCTGCTTGTGTAATGGCAATGTTCTCCTTTGACCTCGTCAGTATCCGGCCAATGTGGCGCCGCATGGGTATATATATTTGTATGCTGCATTGCTGGTCTGCCGAAAAACAAATACTCCTGACACCTACGTATACCCCAAAAATCTCACCCCAGATGCCACTTCATTTCTTCCCTATTTGCCGCTCTATCCTGTACTGCGGAGCGGTGACTGTGGGCGGCTTCAGCCGTATTTTTGGAATGAAAATTGTGGACCAATCTACGACAACGGGGTAATCATATATGGTATATATTTATACGGTGGCACCGGTTTTGCCACGGTTCAAACTTCACGGTACGAGTAGCTAGAAGAAAACGAAGATACATGCAAGTCAATCCGTCCAAGATCGTCGAGACCCGCTCATGATAACACATTGTCTGTGGTCCAGACAAGGTCCAGACGCAGGAAGTAATTGGCATGGGAGTGCGTGGTTCTGAAAAAGACGAAATGTTGAATTCCCGTGCGCGCAGTATTGAAACACCCCTCGACTGGCACCTGTCAGTATTGGACCTGTCTGTATGCCACAATTCGTTCAGCTGACCTGTACATATGCCACAATTCATTATTCGGCCACAACGGAAACCTTGCGAATACACGACAAAGGGACAGGAATCGCCCGCTCGTAAGCGGACACATACCTTGTGGAAATTTGCGAGGCAGGTTAAAGACTGGTGCTTGACGAGGGTTCAACGTGTTACTCCTATCCCGGACAATACCAGACAGTCTGAAAGCACGGTAATCTAGATCATAATGCAACACCAACGCATATAGAATCGCAAAGCACTTAATTTCGGTTTGAGGCCCAATAGTTGTTTGACTTAAAGAACAGCGGGCGCGATGTGTACCCTCAACGGTGCATTGATCTCCTCTTGCAACCCGCATAAAAAAAGAGTCGGGTCTTGGAGATCCTAGTCACACAAGCTGTTCATTCATCGCTTGCCACAATTCAAGATGTCATTGCTGGGATACATTTCGTTTCGTAATGCCTGGGCGGAGGAGGAGGAGGAGGAGGAGGATGTATTACTGCCGCGGTCCCTATAAGGAACAAGCAGGTATTGTACCGACATACACATGGCGCCTAATATGTATGCTACAATCGTCAACGGCGGGTTCCTGACTCCTGAGGCAAAATAGGCCAAAATGAAGCAGGGTGACCGACCATACCGTAAATGTCAAGTTGTCAATTTAAAAAAATCCAAAGTCTTGGCAAAGGTATAAATTATAAGACGACGCTCCCACTCAGCTACCCACCTCACCAGTCAACATGCACACTAAATTTGCCTCCCTTACTGTCCTCCTCTCTGTCCTTTTCACCTCTCAAGCAGTCAGTGCTGCTCCCAAGGACATTGACTGCTCCCACCTCTTCTGTCCTGCCACACGCTGGTACGCTGAGCATAAACTCCTCTTGTCCCACCGAATACATATTAATCACCATTTCGTTATGGGTATTTAGTACCCTCGGCAAGACTGCGGAAGTTCTGCCGGGCGCTTGCTGCCCGACCTGCGTCAAGTGCAGCGGTGCTTGTCCAGAGTTTATCCTCGATTGGTTGGTTTCATTTTCCCCGCGACATGTGCATGTGAGGTGTTGACACAGTTAATAGCCCTCCGGGTACCGTGTTTGGGACACTTCCCGGGAAATGTTGCCCCACAAGCTGCATCCCAGTGTCAACGTACTGAATGCACTTCACGGATGATTTGTGCCCTTGCGCACTCTAGTGTACATAGCTTGTAAATGACCCTGTCGAAGTCGGTTTGCCTTTCGTCGCCTACCCTCTGAATTAGGTTTATTACACTCGCGTGGTGCAAATGTCTGAACAACAAGTACCGAAGGCAAACATGCTGTAATAGGGTGTTTCATAATTAGAAATCTGACCCCAACTTGTGCCCCGATTTCTGCCTCAACTCTGCCTCAACTTGGTCCAAGTTGAGGCACAAGTTGGAGGTCTGTTCGTGAAACACCCGAGCCAGCAACTCTGCCTCAACTAGGGATAACCAGGGGTAAGGGTATATCCCCAGAGGTATGGAGAGGGGTGTGGGAAAGGTGGAGGTAAAGGTAGCAACATTTATACCTTTGAGCAAACCTCTCCCAACCCCCCAAGGTACAAAGGTATGAAGAGGTATCCAAATTGGAGGTTTACAATGTCCTCAAAATGAGTTTTTTTTCCTGTGAACGACAACTGCTTAGCTTTACTCACAATCGACTGACCAGTATATTAATCCACTGCTTCCTCTGCCTTGGACTGTGGAGTCGAAGGATATTGTGGGCGATCAAAATTTCCTGAAGGCTGTGCAGCAGAACATGGGATTGAATGAGGGAAAGGGAAAGAGGACTGATTGGTTACATTGTGCAACATTTGTTACTCATAGAGTATACCCTTCATTTGTGCATCAAATATACAGCGTAAACTAATGTGTTTTGAGCCATACCTCTGTAGATACCTTTGAAAGGTCATGGAGAGGGGTACAGAGGTTTGTACCTTCTGAATACCTCTGGCAAGGTAGAGGTATTACCCCTCTAAGGGTAAGGGTTTGAGAGGTAGAGGTAGAGGTACAGTGTTTTGTACCCTTACCTTACCCCTGGTGAACCCTAGCCTCAACTCCGGAGTTGAGGCAGAGATGTGTATCCAGAGCGACGTGATCGAGGCCCAAATGACAGATTAGCCGAAGTTGGGGCACGGAGTTGGGGCAGAAGTTGGGGCAGAAGTTGGACGTCAAGTCGTGCTGCAACGCACGATTTCAGTCCCAACTCCGATTTCATGCCCCAACTTCTGCCTCAACTTCTGGCAAGTTGCGGCACAAGTTGCGGCACAAGTTGGGGTCGGATTTTTAATTACGAAACACCCTACTGTAAGAGTGGTTGTGATTAGAAGCACACACCATTTCTGGGGTCGGGCATACTCGGCTTACTGTGGAACTGGGCTGGTCGGATGAATGGCGGGCCCCTTGGTGAGAACCCTGTGGCAGCTGACCTCAGACCAAGTTACCTTCTGTAAAACCCGGCCTGACGGAAGACCTGCAAACAAGGCTAGACTCGGGCTTCATAAGCCTTGAAATCCAGTTCATTACGGTAAGGAGGTGCGCACCAGCGCTACGGGTGATACCCTTAAACAGAGCCATATGAGTTCAAAATAAGCCCTCGAGTGCCATGCTGACAACCCAGCCGGAGTAAAACAGAGAGAAAAGAAAAACGACCCAGGAGGCGCTTCTATACATGGCGCTCGAATAGAACGAGCAACCTCCAAACAATCGCTTGCGTCCTTCATTACAGAATAGAGATGCGCACCAGGGCTACGGGTCCTTTAAACAGCGCCAGATAAGTCTAATAGAATGAGACCTCGAGTGCGAGACTGGTGCCCGGCTGGCGCCACACAGAATACGATGAATGTAAAATGAACCGTGGGAAACTCGCCGGTGATCTCGGTGTTGTTGATTTACGAGGTGTGAGGCACTTTAATGTGCCTACTTCTTACACTGCAGGTTGGAATTGGAGCTCGAAGTGAAGGGGAGATTTTTCTTTTATCGTTCTATTCGCAAGTTGGGTGGAATTTGAGGAAAAAGGACAATCTTTCAGCGCCTTCAGCCATGGCCCCCCATGCTCGAATCGAACGAGCTCCCTCCAGCATGTTGTAACTGTCCAGTACTGAGAGAGAAGGTGTGCGCGGGCGCTACGAGCCTTCCTCACCCTGCTCTCGAGCACAGTTACGTACCCAAGATGCAAATCAAGATCCAGGCGCTGCCTGCACACCCGCTCAATTTGAGATTTCAAACCACCACTCTCGTTTTAAATGAGAACCTAGCACCAGCACGGGGGTTCAAAGGTAGGAGGAAAAAACACGAGTTCCAATGGCCGGTGCTCAGGTTGAGCGAGAGTCTTTCTAGCATATCAACATTCAGAGGAGGCAGAACTAAGGCCTTCGGCCCTACCATTGAACCTCGTTACATAATGTTCAAACCACAATCTTCTCGCGAACCGCATCACCTTGGAATCGGGTTCCCTTATAGAGACCGATGAAAAAAACGCGGAAAACGAGTTTCGAAAACGACTCATGGTCCGTGCTCGAGTCGAACGAGTGTTCCCCATGTACCGCACCAACACTTGACGACTGGAGGGAGGTGTACCGCCATACGGCCCTTACTCTCCCTACTCTTGAACCTGGTTCAGTGTGATATTTAAATTCAGACACCCTCCAAAATCATACTTGAGCCGATTTGGACCAAGGATGTCTTTTCGTTTTCTCCTCCCGCCGCAAGATGCGGGGAATCTGCCACCGCTACCCGACGGGGTTAAATTCCGGGCGGGGGTAGAAAATGAACTGCGATCCGTTATGGCCCGTGCTCGAGTCGAACAAGCTCCCTCCGGGATACATGAGGGTCAAGGACTGAGGGGAGGTGCGCACTAAGCGCTACGAGCCTTACTTCCCATGCCTTCCAACCTCGATTCAAATTCATACTGCTGGCGCACCTCTGAAGTTGTAATTGATTTGACGTAGACACATCCTCCACAGCCACTCTGGTTTCTATTATTTCCCTCTTATAGTGTAGCCGCCCAATTCGTTCAGAGAACTTCTCGGCAATATGTTTGTATCTAACGGGAATTAAATCTCGCGGAGTCCAAGGGGGCAGGAAAAAGCGGGCCGAGGCTGTGATGTATGGCCCGTGGTCGAATCGAACGAACTGCCTCCGCGTACTCGAAATGAAAGACGATCAATCTGACAGTGTTCGCCCTGAAGGCCTTCATTTGGGTACCGAAAAATCTGAAGACCTTCAGAAGGCTGAAGGCTTCACCTGAAGGGCATTTGAAGGCTTCACCTGAAGGGCAGCCTTCATTAATTTTCCCACGGGCATCGCGGGCAGACAGAGCACCCAGTCGGGTACTAACAAATATCCTCTAGATGTTCTACTGTGAGTCCGTCTGGCATACTAGTGAGATTACTATGCCCATTTTACCTCTTAGACCACTAAACAATCCACGGTGAACATACACGTACACGTGATGTATGAAGGCCTTCCGAAGCCCTCAGCAATTTCATCGGAAATTCTGAAGGCCTTCATGAAGCGCGCCTGAAGCCCTTCGGTGTCTGACGGCCTTCACCCTTCGGGCGAACACTGCAATCTGATGGAGGTGCGAACCAGCGCTACGGGCTCCTCTCTCCCTGCCTTTGATTCACATCGACGTAGATTTTAATCTACGCTGCTTGCGCACCGCTGGGGTTATGATTAATTCGAACTAAACAAGTTCTCACTGTTGTTTTCAGCCATATATCGCGCGATGTATAGAACCTGCCACAGAGACCTGAGGCAGGGGCCCCAGGGGGGAAGGAGGCGAGTTTCATTGATTGCCCGTGCTCGACTCGAATTAGCTTCCCCCATGCAGGTCGACCAACTGGCAAGAAGTGCGCCCAGCACTACGGGCCTACTCACCCGGATCTTCAGGGGTGGGAAAGGTCACGTAAATTTCGGCACCGCCCGCGGCCCGTCCCGGCCAAGATCTGTCCCTTAGCTCCTGCCGCCACATGCATCCCGATTCCCGACGCACGCCTGGCTTCTTTTCGGCTGCTTCCTCTTGCGCCTACCGAGAAAACTGTACACAATGCGAACACCTGCTCTTGTACGCGTGGAAAGAGCTTGGAATCGGAGTGGCCTCAGACTCGCGCCGCGCGGTGTTCTCATGATATCACAGTCGCGCTCGTGAAGCTAAAGACATGAAGGCGCCATCCCTTCACACTCCCTCCCCCGTCGTTCTGAGGGTGCTGCCGCGATCCAGGTTGACCTCGTCCTCCACCCCCCGGTCCCCGCTTTGATCCCAATTGCATTCGGTTCGACGTCTATCACGTGGGCAAGACCCGTTTTACGGCCGTGGCGGTACAGCAGCCAAAAGGGCGTGTTTTCACGAGAATCCATGGCTCTGACAATCCAAAATACCACTGCGAATGATGAATCGAAGTCGAACCGTGTTGGTATCCGTGTGTCCGCGTAACCACGGGAACTGCGATGGGGTACTATGGCAATTTTCATTCATAAAGGCGTGTTCCCCTCGAGTTCCCCTTGCATCCCAAACCTTACAGCCACATCCCCAATGGCCAAGTTTACTCTCACTCACGCCCACGTCGCGAGTATGCTGGACCCAGTGGCCCAGGGCGATTGGTCGGCATTCGTTGCTGCGATTGATCCCGACGTCCGTTGGGTTATTGGGTCAGAGAAGCAAGACAAGTTGTGCATGACAGGGGTATATGTGCGTCCACCGCCCATATCTCAGAGCGTCCAGAGCTGATTCAGACATTAATATTATCCACAGACCTTGGCGACCTGGAATGAGCAGGTGCGCACGCCCCTTGCGGGGAAGCTGAAGAACGGGGAGATCAAGATGGTGGTCTCGTCTTTCGATGTGGGTCCCTCTCACGCGCGCCGGCAATTTCAATACTCACAAAGCGAACAGGTCGTCGGGAACAAGGCGATTGCACAGGCATCTGGCGAGGCGGTGCAGTTGAACGGGAAGCCGTATGTGAATCAGTGAGATCAATCTTACTTGACGCGCCCGTGTCTGTCACTGAAGATTTACAGCTACGCGTGGTTCCTCACGTTCTCAGAGGACACCGGAAAGGTGGTGGAAATACGCGAGTATCTTGATACAGCACTGTTGTATGAAGTCAACACGACGAATTGAACTGCTAACGTTCATCCACATATGCTCCCCGTGTATCTCTGCGGTTCATGGGCCAGACTGAGACAGACTGTCAAGCATGTCAGACAATCAACCGAAAGCTACTCTTTAACAAGTCTCTCGGAGTCTAATCTCAACCGTTGAGTGCCTTGCACACCAAATTTGAACGATCACCCAAGCTCCTCCATTCGTGGCCTATGTCTCAGCTTGCGTAGGGTCCGATTGCGTAGGCTCCCCCCGCACCACCCAGAAATCTAATCCACGGAGGTGTTCGTTTTCGACTCGAGCCCGGAGCATTAGAGAATTTCATCCTTTTTTTCCCTTCTCATTCTATATTGATTACTGATCATTCGAATACACTCTACGGTACGAATCTCTTGTCAGCAGCGTCGTCCAAGCGCTTAAACCCAACTTTTGAACAACCAGGCGGCATTTGGCATGATAGCCGAACGGACTTGATTCTATCACTGCCATCTCTTTCCTCCTGCGCTCATCATCATGCCTCCTTGCTCGCTCCTGAATCTCCCCACTGAGCTTCTGGTGGAGATAGTCTTTCACTACAACTCATTCACATTTCTCTCTCCCTTTGTTGGCCTGGAGCATAATGCCCAACGCGCAGCTCGTCAGCAGGTTCGCACCATTTTTTATTGTTTCCCCTTATTATTTGAATAGCTTCGATTTTGAAAAACTGCGCTCTTTGTCCCAGACCTCCTCTGTGCTACGAAATCTCTTCCTGCCGATTCTATGGGAGCAATTCGAGGCATCGAAGCCTAATTTTCAAGCCCGTCGCACTCAGAGCGAGTTCGCCGAGAGCGTCGCTCCCTACATCAAGTGTGTTGACATTTCGATCTTGTGTCTACTATTCACCTGATCCGCCTTAGAACGGTGCATCTCGTAATAAAGTCCTGGTCCCGCGCCGACATGGAAGAGATCTTCCTCCTCATGGAATTCCTCCGCGGCCTGCCCAACCTCTCTGGCCTCCAGATCCAACGCGTCCCTCTTGCCATCCTGCCAAGCGTCTACGCCTTCAACGCCATCACCCTTCCAACAGTGACGGCGCTCTCCGTGCCCAACTCGCTCGAGATGACCTTTTCGTCCTTCCCCAACGTCACCACGCTCGTGTCCCCCGAGCTGCTATCCGGTGATTGTTTGATTCCCGCTGCGACGAAGAATTTTGGCCACCTTAAGGCCTTTCCAGGAGTGCGACTCGACGATCCTCATCGTCCCGGACCTCCAGAGGGTTTGTCGACGGTACTCGATTCAATGCTTCGTCGTTGCGATTACTAGTATACTGACACAGCCCTATCCCTCGCCTTTCTCCACCTACGCGCGCTCTCCGTCAGCAATACCTTTTCGGATAAATCCACTGAATCACTCGAGGTAAAATGTCGCTTTTATCAATTCCTTCCCGCTGAATTGCAGACTGTTTTCAGCCCTCTTCCGCAGCTTCCCCAACCTCAGTGAACTCTCTCTCGTGTACGAACACGGAACCCTCCCGCTGGAGGTGCTAATCGAGGGCGCGAAGGAGGTTTTTCATGCATCGCGAAGCGCGGAGACGAAGATACTGCGCGTGTGGAGTAATGAAGTACACACAGGGCCGCGGGTGATACACGTAGAGAGATGGTAGAAGTGCAGTCGCGGGTGACCCTCCTTTTCGCAATTTAATTCCCAAAACTTCAGAATCAAGAACTTAGATGGTACGAGAGGGCATGGAGCTGATCCTGGTAATCGTTTACTTTTGCTAAACACTGGATCTTACTTACTTCCTTCGGCTTCGACAATGAGCCCGGCAATCCACGTAATTTTCATCGTCGTGGCCAATGGATGGGTAAGCCTTCCTCTCTTTCCTCCCCACCATGCCGATTACCACAGTCCTCGCGTTGAACGTCAGTCGCCACAATACGAATTCTCCGGGCGCTCCTCTGGTTTTGGGACAATTCCGTACCTCTTTTGTTGAGTTTTTCGTCATAATTGACTGTTCTCTCTTCGCCTGAGTGGAACAAGGTTGCGTTTCGGCCCTATCTAATCCACTTCCAAGGTAAGATATACACCTGGTCGCGGATGATCCGCACTTGCAACACTTAGCCGGTTCGTCCGACGACGAATACTTGCGGGATTGCTCGTTCGAATCGAGCTTAGGTCATGCCACCTCTTCCCGCAGATATTTTCTTCTGCTTTTCTTTTCCCATCTGTCCGTGACTCTGATCAGGGGCCGAATTACGAAACCTGATACTTAGTGTCTTCTCCTTCTGTGGCAGGAAATCTGGACCAGCAGCCTGCCGCCAACGTCTCTTAGTTGAATCCCGCGTAGGATACTTGAGCCAGGTACGCAAAATAAGGCCCAGAAGCGGATGGTCCGCACCCGCATTTGATGCATTATTTCAGAGACAAACACGCGGGAGTAGCTCGTTCAATTCGGGCCCGGGACTTCAGTGATGTGTCTTGAATCTTTTTTGTTCTGGGTGAATTTGAGCATCAAATATCCAGTGGAAAATGGGCCGGGCCGCGTTCGACTGCCGGCGACTCTGCGTTGAATTTGGTTTACATTTGAGCTTTAGGAAGTGATTAAGTTACCCATACGGCTAAAAAATTGCCACAGGTTCGAACTCGCCATGGCTCGGACTCGAATCGAACGAGCGCACCCTGCGAAATACGTACCCAACTACCAATTATATGCAGGTGCGGACCCTCCGCAACCGGGCCATATAAAACTACCTGGGAATGTGGTAAGACGAACGAATATTGTAGTGAGGGTCGTAATTCATCTTTCTCTCCAATTCGTCGGCATGGCAGTGGAATCGCGAGGAGGAGTCACCCGCTGTCTCTGCGTAAAATAAACCCAATGAGCTGAAAGGAGGGACGTACTATTAGCGACTGGGTACTGGGCCAGTCGGGGTACTGGGCCAGTCGGGGTACTGGGCCACTTGGATAATACAGGCTCTTGTGTTGCAGAAGTGCGTGGTTTCGTGCTTGGAGGATGGAATACGATGTATAAGGATGTTGTTCATCAAATTTCTAGCCGGAGTGATGTATTGATCGGAAACTGTGGTCCGTTTGGTTTCGATGGTAGGGTGAGAATTGATCATTCCTTATCTCCGAACACCACTCGCCCTTTTCTTTCTTCTCGTTCTCGACCAATTCCCCCCCGATTCCTATGTTTGCGGGCTCGTTTTGCTGCCTTTACATGGGGCAATGTCCCCTGTGGACACTAGACGCCAGAATGAGTTGGAATCTCCCCTAGACTGTCCAAAAGCGGCCCGCCCTTCTCGTGCGCTTCCCAAGATGGATTGCCCTATGGCGACGCACCGGACATTGCTGCCGCCCTAAATTTCGGTATGTACACTGACTACATGCACGCAGATGCCCTCATCATTCCATTCCGCTCTCCACCGGTCATCTTCGCATTCGCTGTGAGCCATTCCATCGAAGTAGCCAATTTCGGTGTCGGAAACAAATGGATTTTGTTTGGAGGGTTACTGCTGTGGAGGGACCATCCAATGTACCTAGGTATGTCCCATTGCTTCCTATCTATCCCTCCAGAACTTATTTTACCCAATA
Source organism: Mycena metata (assembly GCA_029378385.1). Taxonomy (NCBI): domain Eukaryota; kingdom Fungi; phylum Basidiomycota; class Agaricomycetes; order Agaricales; family Mycenaceae; genus Mycena; species Mycena metata. The sequence goes on from JARKIB010000012.1 coordinate 376,772, forward strand.
TTGGTCTCTCTACTTTGTAGCGCAGGCGATTTCGTCGAGACAGCAGTTTCCGCCACCCTCCCTTCCCAGAAGGACCACTAGTTATAACCCTTGTACATCTTTAGTTCCCATTCTGAGGGTATCTAATCATGCATTAGAACCTCTTGAGTCATTCTGAGTACTCCAAGCTGCTTGGTATACGTCTCGACGCCTGAATTAGGCCGGTGGCCCACTACCCCGTTTATTGCTATTTTGGGGTCCGGTCGAAAATAAATTTGGTGGCGGCTCAAAACAAGACGTAAAAATGCCCTAAAATGACCCACCTCACTCCTGGTATGTCGGTCCTCACCCAAGGGTTGACATCTGGCCATATTAACTGCTAGAACTGCTGGCAAGTGGGCAAAAGTGCTAAGGTGGCCCACTACAGGGTGACAAATAGTAGTTCCTTGTGTAATATTTCCTGTAAAGAAATTAAAAAGGAACAAAATACTACGCAGAAGCCTGGTACGCCCCGGGCTCGACTCGAACGAGCTACCTGCTCAGATGGCAGTTGGGTTAAAACCTACTGCAGGTGCAGACCATCTGCCACCGGGGCTTCTTAAACTCATCTGTGAACCTTGGTGAGTGTCAATAAACTGCGCGGCGCGGCGGGCAAAATATCACTACATCAAGTTTGAACAAGCGTGAAGACCCACACTGAATGCACGCGCTGTGCAACGTAATGTGGAACTCGGATAGTACTGAACGTTCCGAGGGCAAACACGTAGATTCCAATCCGGAGGGAGAGGAGTGAGAAAGGAGAAGAGGTCCCGGACATCGAGGGTGAAGTTCAAGATTGTGTTGTTCGAAGATCCTCATCATGGCCAATTTAATTGAGCGCGGATTGAATCGAGTCTTGGGCTAGGGCTGAAGTTTATCTTGAGAATCGGTGACCCAGAGTTTAAATTTGACCCGGCAAGGTCTGAATTTCGCAGTGAGTGATGGCCGTCTGATCCGCATGCAACGTGTCAGCCAAACAGCACAAAACCTTTGTGGGTTGATCCCAACCTTGTCCCAACCATCATCATCTCAATCAAACCCATACAAGCCCCGACGTGTCCGAATCCTCCCCAGGCCCCGCCGTGGACAACAATTTCCAGGACAACAAGCGCAGTCCTAGTCGCGCCTCCCACCGCCACCTTGTCCTCCAATTCACCCGCGCCGTACCACCGCACGCGAATCAGCAGCAGCAAAACGGTTTCGGCCAGTATACACCGCCGTACGGCGCGTACCCGCCGCCGCACATAATCCCGCCGCTCATTCCGTCTTTGGGTCCTCTTGCTTCTGATTGCTGCTCCTGGCGCGGGAGGGGGCGGCGCGAGGCTCGCGATAGCCCACACCGACGACGCGGCGACTAAATTGCGCGATAGGGTTCAACGCAGATGCTTCAACTGCTGCACCACGGACACGAGTACGTCGCGGAGGAGCAATTTGAGTCCGGGCAAGGTGGTGCGGAACGCCTTCGCCATTTTCTCTCTGCGCGTTTTTGGTTTCTTCGCGGCCCCGCGCGTCTGCCACCACGAGCTGTCCGCCTGTGCCGTGCGACCTTTGGTCCGCTTACCCTTCGCGCTTTGCCCTTCCCCTTCCACTTACTGCTCCTTCGTCCCTACTGCTCCGCCCGCTTCCCATCACGATCTCCGCGCGGCGGCGCGGGTTGGATTTCTCGGGTTTCTCTGTTGTCCACTACTTCTTTCCACTCATCCATCCTTTGCTTCCACTACTTTTATCGTCACCACCTCTCGTTCTTTCACCATCTTTTTGGGGCGGACTTTGGCTTCATATGATCATCGTTGCGTTTCAATGAATACTGACGTCCTGCGAACAGCTCTGCAACAAATGCCATCTCTTCGAGCGCCCCCATCCCGCCCCTGTCCGGAGCAGTTCCCGCACAACCGCGGCGAGCATTGCGTGTGGGTGGGGAGCGGGTGAGTGGTATCTTGTTTCCTAAGTGCTTTTATTACTTGGTCTGTTTCTCTGCGCCTCGGGGGCATTCGGCGTCGAGGAGAGCGCATTCTTACCTGCCGGCGTATCCTCCGACGCCGTGTGTTGGGCCTGTTTTTCCTTGCCAATGGTGTTCCTCCTGGGTGCTTTCGCGCGCATCTATTCCTGGGGCGTTCCCGTGCCGTATACCCCGACGTCGCGCACCCTGTCCTCGACAAGGACGGGCTGCTTCGATGATTTCCAACTTCCAGGCGCAGACGAGAGCACGTTTGACTCAGATCTTTCCTTTTTCGTGCACCTTCCTTATTAATATCGGGGGTGCACGACGCACTTTTGTGTTCCGCGTCCGTGCGTGTCTCAGCGCGGGCAGGTTGTGACTGGCTGAGATGCATGTAGACGGGAGTGTTTCTCTTACCGACACGTCCGTGTGTGGGGATGTGGCTCCACAATTCTTTTTCGCGCTCCCCCCACTGGCGGATTGCGGGCGCGTCCCTCATACATTCTTCTTTCCACTCCCACATCTGCCCGGTGTTACCAAACAAATCCATCCGTCTTCGTATCGTGCGAGCGCGCTATGCACATCACGCTATTGTGCCCTGCAGGGCGATCATTGCTTCCACGTCGTCCGGGAACCCGGCTCCGCTGAGTGAGCCTACGTGTGTGTCGCAGGGGCTGGGGCAGCAGCAGAATGATAGGTACCGCGTCTGCGTCCGATTCGAATCAGGGTGAGCAGCAAAATGAAAACGTGTCGGCAGCGAGTGCCAAGTGGGAGTGACACGGGCCCTGCAGCCACGACCAACAGATCCGGAAGCGGAAGCGCGGGTGCGGGTCCCCTCCTGGATGCGAATTCGCTTACGGCGGTGAGGGCGGGGCTGTGGGCGTGGGTGGGCCGGCGTCGGGAGAAGGGAGTGATGTTAAATGGAGTAAAAATCCCTTTCGTGATTCCGAAGCTACGTCGCTCGGTTGCGTCGCTCGAATAATTCTTGTCGCTTTGATCCGCCGTCCGCTATGGTACATTTTGGTACAATACTTACGATACAGCTAGACTCGCACAACCCTCTGTGAGTAGTAGGACAGTTGCTTCAATCGTCAATGATATGACCCGCGAAATTCATGAATCCAGCAGGTACAGGCCATCTGGGGCTTGTTGAACTCATCTGTGAACGGGTACTTGGCTCTAAAATCGCAGGGAAAAAGCGAAATGCGCCTGCGAATGACCCGCCTCGTATTCAACTACAGTACCGACGAAGTTAGCTGGAGTTCATATGGCCCGGTCGCGGATGGTCTGCGCCTGCACATAATAAGGGACCATGCCTGTGTTTCGCAGTACGCTCGTTCGATTCGCGCACCATATGCATAAACTGCGGCAGACAGGCAAGCGATTTTTTGGCTGCGAGTGTAACACTTCTCAAAGCTCAATTGTAGTGAACTTCCTGGAAATGCGGTGAGATAACACTCAAAAACGAACGAAAAGTTTATGATTCAGTGACCATTCGCTCCAGTTCATTGGCATGGGAATTGACCTTGAACCAGCGGGAGAGGACGGCACCCGGTGTTGTCCAACGTAAAATCATGGAATAACTTCGCGAAGAATCGGCGAAGTTGAACGTATCGTGTGATGTAAAAAGAAGAAGCAATGCTGTATGGCCCGGGCTCGATTCGAACGAGCTGCCTGCTCGTATTCAAATGGACATTTTATCTAAGGTAGGCCCCATCCACCCTCGACGAACGTCACGTGAAATTGCCTTATTCGGATGGAGCCAGAAAAGTAGTGAGTATTGGAGCAAGGAACGACGGTAGGGTCAATTCCCTCGACCAAATTTCACTTTTTTATGTATAGTACATGCAAATAAAAACTTATAATATTCGGACATCTGTACGCCTCTGAATTAGCGATTCAACAAGCCATCGTGAAAGCCATCAATTCCTGATGTGAGAGCAGTCTTTTGATCGACTGGAAATTTTGAAGTAATACAAGGCTCTGAGGTCCAGACTTCGTAACTATAATATATATATAGTCCATATCCACAATGTGGTCGAGGGGTTTGACTCTAAGTAGACTACAGATTATTCTGCGGGGTCATCTTCTGAAAAAGGCAATCTCACGTGATGTTCGTCGAGGGTGGATGGGGCCTACCTTACAACATGCAGGTGCAGACCATCTGCGACCGTGCCATATGAAACTATTTCAAAACGCGGTAAGATAATGAAGGATCATTTAATGTTGTTGACTGACCAGTGACCATTCACCTGTTGCATCTAGCCGTGGTACCACTTTCCATCTCAGACTATCCGAGACCGCGTACTCACCAAAGCTGCGAGCAGGCTTTTATGCGTGCCCTCGGCAGTGCCAGCGCAATGTCGGAGCCCAATTTGAATTCGGCATGCGTCTCTGCATGTGGCTCGGCGGTAATGGGAACTCGGCAGGCGATGTTCCGAACAGTCACCGTGACGTGACTGATGGTAGCTCTTGCCTTTTGCCACCATCTCACAACCCGACGCTCGAGGAATAAAGTCGCGTGGCTGAACTTCAACTTGTTCGATGTGGGCCTCCGGCTTCCACGCCCATAAAATACCCGTTAATATCTTTCACAGGTCTTGTCTCCCATTTTCCCGCGTCAGCTCCGCAGCCTCACCCAGACGAGCCACAATCGACGCTCAACTCGCTGAGCTTTCTCGACAAGTGGCGTTGCTAAAGTCGGAGCGAAATTCCCTTGCCCCAATATCGGCACTCCCGAACGAGCTTCTTGTCCGAATCCTCGCAGCGTTCACAGCAGGCACTAGGAATCACATGAGATCGCCCTCTTCCCTCGCAAGGCTGATGCTTGTTTGTCGGCACTGGTCCAACATCATCGGCGCTTTTCCCAGTCTTTGGGACGAGATAACAGTATGGAGCCATACATCCATGCGAAGTCTTGCGGCTCAGCTCCTTCGATCTGGCGGCGCCCCAATAAAAATCTATATTTTGTCATTCTACTCCCTTTATACCCCCCTCGTCCTGGCGAATGCGGCACGCATCAAAGCACTCGATCTCGGAGGAAATCCCGGTGATTTAGCAGCATTTATGCAGAACATGCAGGAGGTTGATTTCCCAAGTCTGTCCTCACTGGCTCTCGCCGCCCACGAAGCGGACCAATCAGAGCCAGCTGTTCATCTCCATCGTGATTTGCTCGGACGGATGCCGAGCCTCTGCCACCTCTCGCTGAGAGACGTTGATGCACCTTGGCAATATCTACCTCCCCTTCGGTCGCTCCGCTTGTCGGTTAGGCGCGCAGCTTCCCTCGATCTTCTACCTCTCGCCGCCCTCTTCAATCTCCTACAGTGCTCGCCAGATCTGCACACATTGAAGCTGGAGGGCGTGATTGACACTGGATCTGTCAACTCCTCCCTCCGTGCGGACCTTCCACACCTGAAACTTCTGCATCTTTCGGAAACACTGTCTCATTGCGAGGAGCTGATTGACCGTCTCAACTTCCCCGCCTCCGCCCGGCTACAGCTATGCCCTAGGTATATTAGCAATGCCGAAGATCTCCGTCACATCCTCGTCCCAATCCGCAACCATCTGCGCGCACCCCTGGCGCTGATTGCCACCACCATGGAACTAGCTTGCCGTGTCTATAACGGCACGCACTGCTTCCAGGCTGCGACATACCTTTGCACGTCGACTTCGATCCAGCCCCACGACGATGCTCTGTTCGTGATCAATGCATCTTCCGCGAGCGCTGTCGCCCTCTGCGAGATCATGGATAAGGTATTCACCGCCATTCCGACACATACGATTACACACCTTGATGTGACCATGGCCATCCTCGCGCCCGACACATGGAAATTTGTTTTTGCGCTCCTTCCCGGCATCCAGACGGTGCGCATTGGCGTAGGTGCGGAGGGGAAAGGCTTCTGTGACGGTGTGGTAGTTGCAGGGATAACACTGCACACTGTCAATGTCCTTGCCCTTCTTCCATCGGATGAAGAGAAGGCAGTTTCCGCGGAGGAGTTCCTCGATGCACTGATGCGCATGCTGCGCCATTGGGACAGCATTGGGAAGCGCCTCGCCAGGCTTCACTTTGATGACTTTTTCCGCCTACTGGAAATCACCGGGACAAGAGGGGCGGAGATAGAAAGTCTTGTCGACACCCTGGTCGTCGAGTCGGAGGGCGGCACAACAGTATCAGTTTCTCCTGTTTATCATGTTTGATTCGGACTGTAGACTCACTTATACATGTCTTTCGCAGCAGTGAATATAGGTGCGGGTATCTGCGATCGGACCATATTCAAGTTGAACTATCTAAAAATGACCGACGACCAAAACCCATGCCATCGCTGCTCGCAAGGCAATTGAAGGTCCGTTCTGGATTGAATTCCCACACAGGCATGGTCGAACGCATTAAACCACATGATCATCGGCTGTTTTAAGTCCAATGCTTCAAAGAGAAACCATATGTGTGCGAAAAAATAAAAACAAAAACAGCAGCGTTGACTGTGATATCCCCCGCCCGAGTCGAACGAGCGTGTGCAGAATCCGTACTTCTAACAGTGTTGTTGTTACAAACCCGGCTGAATGCGCATCCATCCGCAATCAGGCCATATTCCACTGGCGGCAGGTTTTCAGACGCCTCGCGATGTGGCTCTGTGCGAAATTAAACCAGGGAGCCAAAGGGTGAAAATGGCGGGGTGAGCAGGAAAAAAACCCTGGCGCGCTACAGCCATTACGGCCAGGCTCGAATTGAACGAGCATCTTCTATCTATGTATTCCTCGCGGAGAAGGGTGGCGCGGACACGGACCATCCGCAACTGGGTCATATTAAAGGGACTTGTGAACTAATTAAGCTGACGTTTATATCCCGCTCGCGACCAGAAGAAAGTTTAAGGGAAGGTCGGTAAGTTGTCAATTGCGTGTTCGATTGGAAATCGTAAACAATGGTGGACGAGTTAGAGTAAGGATGACTTAGGTTTCGATATCTGAGGCCACCTAAGATTGGTATGGGGTTGAATTTTGACCTTGAACTGGACAGTACCTGGTGTTGTCCAGCGCAAAACAAAACTAGCGGGTTAAAACGGTTGATTATGGAATAACTTTGCCAAGAATCTTGAGATGTAAAGAAAAGAACGAGTGCTGTATGCCCCGGCTCGATTCGAGCGAGCTGCTTGCTCGGATTTCAGTGGACCCCTATTTACAACATGCAGGTGCAGGTGCAGAGCATCTGCCACCACGCATATATGGGTGAGGATTGGTACCACTTTTTATCAGGCTATCCGAGTTGCGAGTAGGCTTGTGTGCTCTCGGCAGTACCGGCACAATGTCCGGAGCTCAATTTGAATTCGGCATGCGTCTCTACATGTGGCTCGGCAGTGATGCGAACTCGGCAGGAAATGTTCCGAACACACTCCTGGGGTTGATGGAGTTTTGGGGTCGAAACATGGATTCCAAACATGTGCTCTGTTCAGCACAATTTTTGGAGCTTGCTCAAAAACGAACTGAATATCGCTGATTTTTGGATCCCCTTTAACTCATCCCCTTTAACTCCAAACTCCAAGAATGTTCAAGCCTCTAAACTTGCCGAAACATGTAAGATGTTTGCCATCAGTTTGAGCCGCAAAAACTCTATGGTTTGGGGCCTAAACATGCAAAATCTCATTGTTCTTCCGCTGTTTTGAGCTCAAACAGGTTGATTTTTGGTTGCAGAAGATTTGCGGAACATATCGGATTTTATCTGAGCGTTTGGGTTTGAAAAATGGTGCATGTTTGCTGTTCAATTGGGTGCCTAAACATGGTTTATTTCTGGCTCTCATTTGACTTGGACACAAACAGTGAACCAAAAAGAAAACATGTTTGGAGCCTATGTTTTGGCCCCAAACGGCCATCAGCCCTTGGAGTGACAGTCACTTCCTCTTGCCTTTTGCCACCACACAACTTCGACGCTCGAGGAATAAGTCGCGTGGTTAAACTTTAACTTGTTCAATGTGGGCCTCCGGTTTCCACGCCCATAAAATACCCGTTAATATCTTTTCACAGGTCGTCTTGTCAGCCTCAGCCAGACGAGCCGCAATCGACGCTCAACTCGTGGAGTTTTCTCGGCAAGGGTGGCGTTGCTAAAGGCGGAGTGCAATTCCTTACCCCAATATCGGCGCTACCGAACGGTGGGTTTCGGACATGCGATAATGCATAGATTCGGATTGGAGCCGAAGACTCGGAGCCGCGGTTCCCGGGAAAGTACTTCCTGGAAGTACCTGAGTATTTTTTCTACCCAACAGCGTGCCTCGAACCTGCCCACACTGCCCTGAAGTTAGATTCAAGTGAGGTTCTTCAACAGGTGGAGTGGGACACCAGGGGCGGGTTTCGAAAATGCGACACTGAGATAGGTTATAGGAAATGATGGCTGTTCGCCGTGGGTGCTGGTGTGAGCCGAAGTCCCGACACATTCACACATTTTGCCAAGGCATCCAATAGGCATCAGAGTGTGCCTTGAATATGCCCACGCTGCCCTGATGTTGCGGCTCTCCGGCGAACGGAGTGAACTAGTGCACTGCTCGGCGCCGACGGGGCAGCGGCTGGGTTTATGAGGGTAGATGTACGGCTGGACGTAGTAGAGAGCTTGTATGGATTTGAATTGGAGCCGAAGAGCAGCGGGACTGCGGGAAAGCATCATAGGTACTTCCTGGAAGTACCTGAGTATCTTTTCTGCCCTTGAACCTGCCCGCACTGTCCTGAAGTTGGATTGAAGTGAGGTTCTTCATCAGGTGGAGTGCGGACACCAGGGGCGGGTTTCGGAAACGCGACACTGAGATAGGTTCCAGGAAATGATGGCTGTGCGCCGTGGATGCTGGTGTGCGCCGAAGTCCCGCACACCACGTTCACACATTGTGCCAAGACATCAGAGTGTGCCTTGAATATGCCAACACTGCCCTGAAGTTGCGATTCTCCAGCAAAGAGTGAGGGAAACCAGGGCGGGTACATGTGGGAAGTAAAGAGAGACCCCGGTTTATTATAAAAGACAACTCCTCACAACAGTGTCGGCCACTGCTCACCAAGCATATCAGCAAAGCAACGATGAAGTTCGCCTTTACTCTCGCTACCCTGGCCGCGGTGGTCACATTTGTTAGCGCCGATGTTGCCGTCCGTGTTTCCCTCCTACCGCGCATTGCGAGTCCTCACAGATTGCACTCTAGATCGATCTCGGCACCGCTGCCGACTTCACCGTTGTGTGCGTCGGCGGAATCATCAACACCGGCGGCTCCGGCCCCATCATCGGCAACGTCGCTACGACTGGCCACAATATCAGCGGTTTCCCTCCCGGTGCGATCACCGGTGATATCGAGGAGCGCACCGACGCCGCAGATCAGGCGCACTCGGATGCCGAAGCCGTCTGGAACATGCTGAGAGCGCTCGAAGGCACGCAGGTAGTCTCCACCGAAGACGGAACCATCGTCGTCACCAAGGGCATGGGCGACGCTGACGGCAACGGCACCACCAACGTTACGGGCGCTGTTTTCACCCCCGGCATCTACAACGTTTTCAGTATTCTTCACGTTGTCACCAACATTACACTCGACGGCGAGGGCCAGTAAGTGCAACCATGAAAAGTCATTTCGGCGGTTCTAATGCTGGCTTCTCCCAGGTACATCTTCACTACGGGCTCTCACTTCGACTTGGACGCGAACGCCTCGATTATTCTTACCAATGGCGCCAAGGCCAGCGACGTTTTCTTCGCCAGCGGTGACTCCACCAATCTCCTGGCCGGCGCCAGCGTTGCGGGCACGATTCTCAGCAACTCGGCCATCAGACTCGCTGCGGGCGCCAGTGTGCTCGGAAACCTCTACACCCAGGGCTTGATGACCTTCACCGAAGCTAGCGTTACCCCGGTAGTGACTCCCACAGATTGAAGGTAGTTGGGCGCTTGAATGTTGAGGGTTGATTGGTGTGATATGCGATTGGTCTTGCTTGATCTGGTTATATTCGTTATATACCTTTGCGTTTTGCTTTGGTTTTGCTGGTTCTGCTCGCAGCAGCAAGATACTTAAGTGCTCTTGACCCTCTTCTGCACTGGTTACACGCCACACAACGGTTGCAAAGCTGCAACGATGCTGCCCTGGTGGAAATCACCCAGTAGCAGCAATATCGCGAGCGAACATGATGGAAGAGGATTGGCAGAGGAAAAGAGCCTAAGCGGGTGGTTGTGCGTGGCGCTTGCCGCTAGGTATGACAGATCGCGTCTTCCCCCCAGTTCCCTTGCGGTTAACGACGTCCGCCAATCGATCTATTTTCTTAAATCATTGCTGGATAGATGCCGAAAGTCGTGAGGTGGTCTGCGTACAAAGTCAAATGTAGAACAGATTTAGGCAGAGCTAAAATATAAAATAAAGGGACTCAGGCTCTATGAGGACGTCGCATGACCTTGCCCGAGTCGAACGGACTCCTTCCGATATAAATGCACGCGGACGCAGTAGTCATTCGTCGGAGGTGCGCATGAATTGGACGTAGGTGTGGACTACTACTACCGGGCTACGTTGAGCTATCTGGAAACGGGGTGAGACTCCATAAGTAAAAAGCCGTGAAAATCACCCGGAGAAGTGAACTTGTTTGAGGCGGAGATTGCCAGCGTGTGGGACTCGAGGACTCAAGAGCATGGCGTACCTACGTTCGCAGACTACGTAGTGGGAAGTCAGCAAGAACGGGAGCAGGGGAAGTTGTGAAATACGAGACCAACATCGGAGACGGCTAAGGGAGAGAGCAAAATGGAATACAGCCACTCGATTTACCTGCGGAAACATCATTACCCATCAGAGAACCCACCGGAGAACAACACCGCGGGACACACATTGGTTTTGAGCCGAACCTTTGCGATCTCATACAGCGGTCAAAGAATCCCTCGCTTTGTAGGCTCCGAGCTCCACTTCAGCGAGCGTTGTATCCTTACCAGTAGCAATTCTGGAAACAGGACATCGGAGGCGGTCTACGGATTCCTGAAGGCACCACTTACCGCGTCGGAGTGAAGATGTAACGACCTAGAGACGAGGTAAGTCTGCACTGCATGATGGGTAAAACAGTCCTCACCCACCAAAAAAAGCGTGGCGCCGAAAAAATATCCTCGCCAATCGCACGAGGGAGTTTGAATAAGAGTTCTGTTATACTATCAATATCCACACCTTCCGAACGAACTGAATGTAATACGGTCTTCTGTTGCGGTGAACAGAGGATCGGTTGAGTCTGTGGCACGAACAAGCGAAAACTCACCAAGACCAAGAAACCACAGAGAGAAAGAAAAAGACACATACGCCAAACATGCCCGAGGCACGATTCGAACGAGCGACTGCTGAGTCGAAGAGCACGCTGTGACTGAGCGCAGACGCGAACGTTCCCCAACTGGCCTGGTTAGATTCATCTGTGAACGGAGGGAACAGCGATGGCTAAATCGGCAAACAAGGCATCTGGGAAATATTCATCAGGACAAAGAAACGAAACAAGGGGGGTATAGTGAGAACCATTACCGACAGAGACACACCAGGGGACCATTCGAATGCGCGTTGAACGGGGAACGAACTACCCAAAAAGAGAGGTCGCTTTCTTCTTTCTTCAAGGCCCAGGCTCGAGTCGAACAAGCGAAACCTGCCAAATCCCGGCAGGGAAGCTATCACATGCCGAATGCAGGCGCGGATTGTCCGCACCCGGGCCATGTTGTGGTACGGAAACCACTGAACCACGTTAGATAGCTCCGTGGTTGTTCTATTGTCGTCCAGCAAGCCTAGAATATCAAGTCGAATGGAAATCGTGCCGCCGAGAAGAAAATGAATTAGCTGAATAGAAGGCGGGATGATGTCAAGTAAAGGGTTTCTCGGCGGCAGACCTGGCGATCAAGAAAGAGTCGCGCCGATCGAAGAGTGTCTTTAGTGATTGGTGAGCGTTTGGGTTAGCGAGGCTGTTTCTGAGCCAATATGTAATAAGGGTGAGATTATCACCGCCCGGGGTCGTGCGCTGCGTCAGGTGTTACGGTTTCTAGGCGTTCGAGGACTACGGTGGGATGGTGGCAGATCGACGGAATTCCAGGCGGAAGTCACAGAAACGAGAAGTTGCAGGGCAGCATAGACTCCGCTATGAGGTCGATGGGGTCGTAGACGAGCTGTTCACTGCGAGTTTAGTGACTGTTTGCATCCAGAGTTTTTGTTTCTGCCGCTGGGCTCGGTGGTGGCATGAGAGTTTGAAGAAGGCAGTGTATGACGGGCGTTATTGGACAAAAGCCGAGTGGCCGTGCATGACCACGCATGACCATGTGTTTTGATGGATGGCCATGGATGTTGGCCTGTGATCGTCCATGCCCATGCATGACGGGCAATGTACCATCAATGCTCATGAATGTTGACAATTTCGGAGTTGTCCGACGGACAGATGCTCTCATGCGTGGTGTACCGCCAGCTAGGTCCAATTGAAATTCCTTACGATGTGGGCATCCATGTGGCATGCATGCTGTGAATCCCATCCAAACAAGGCATTTTTATCCCGATTTGGTCACCAAACATTTCGGACAAAGTATTACTCTTTCGGCAAGTCTGATTATTTCTGCTTGTTCTCTACGTAGCATGATATCTGTCCCTAAATTAACTGTCCCTATATTTGTTACCCGCAGGAGGCAAGTGCTGCCTGCGCGGCGGCTTCCAGGTTGAAATTTAAGCAAATACCTTCGAATGCGGTGAAAATGGGCCATTTAAAAAATTTCTCTGTGTCAACTGGGTGAGTTAGTGCTTGTAACCTGTGTGAATCTCCTTTACCACCGTCGAATAACGAGGCTCCCGGTACATCCCCGATTTTGGCAATTATCCCGGAGTTTCGGGTATCTCGGAGATGTTTGATTTCTGGTTCGAAAACTCCGGTCTCTTCTTTTCTACAGTTCTTGACTCGCACCCTGTGCATACCCACCCAATGTGTGTGATTCAAAATATGCGAAAGCTCATCATGTTGCGGTAAGTGAAAAATAGGAGTCGATTGAGGTCTATTAGGAGCAGCTTTCTGACCTCAATTAGCCCATTTTGGGGCAAAAGATCAGTTCAGGAAAAAAATGTGAGAAGGCCCATGGATGGCACATGAATGATGAGCATTCATGTAACATTCGCACCAACGCAAGCTAAACAGACCGAAGGGTATCCTGCGATGGTCATGAGTGAAGCATGAACAAATTCTGCAGGGTCGGGGAAACACAACATGCATGCTACACGCCCGAACATCGATGGCACACGCGTGAGCATGCATGGTCACGCGTGACCATTCGTGGCCACGCATGCTCACGTGTGCGCATCGATGGTCACTGGTCTTTTGTCCAGTAAAGCCTGGTATAGCGGTGTTTGATGCCGGCGTTGATCACAACAAAGGCAAAGTGCCCGCATCACCGGTCCGTTCCGCCGATCCTTCCATTTTGCCACCACCATTCGAATCCGTGTCTTCGCGCTCGATTCTTGCTTCGATCCAGTCTCAATTGACTTCAGACTCTCTACCCCTCCGAGATTCAGCGCGAGATTCCGGACGCAACGAAAACGATGCGTCCCCGCGCGGCGTCGCCCCACTCATCGAACGGCGTCAAAATCGATGGTGCGCCCTGCAATCATGTATCCGGTGGCTCCGAGCTCTGCAGAATTAATTTCTGGTGTCCCAAACCTCCGCCCATTCGCACGGTCGCGAAATACGCAGTAACCTAATCCCGGAGTTGCGCAAGCTAGTTTCTTCTTCTGCTTGAAGCGCATCCATCCTCAAGTAATCAACCAGACGCTACTTACTCAAAACTACCCCAAATCCGGTACAGGGACGGCGATACTGTCGCCAGTCTATCACGTTAGGACTCGACAACGGCCATGCTGTGGCCCCTGCGAGGTGTGTGCTTGCGTCGGCGTAATCCTAGGCTTCTGCTGATCTGCTGCAGTATGCAGTAAATACTTACTATTTTTTGACGCCCCTGCTTGACTCCGGATCCTCGATTTAACCCTGCGAGCCGCAAACCCTGTTAGCGGTGCAAAACCCATTTCCCGCTGATACATGTTTGGTCCAAAGAACAACATGAGAGAAATTCCTCGCCACGAAGAGGGGAATCTCTCCGGTGGAATTAAAAAGAAAGATACGACACGAGTTACTTACGGCCCGCGCTAGATTCGAACCGCTCCTTCCGATCGCAATTTCCCGGGGGGAGACGTCTGCAGATCATGGCTACCATTTTCGTACTGTCGCTCCGCTTGGTATGAGTTCGACAATGGTGAAGTTCCTTCAGAATTTTCTGGGTTCCTCGTTGAAATTCTCTCGAACCTCAGGCCTCAAACTTCAAGGTTTGTCAAGGTCACTGCACACCAAGGCAAAATTATTGCGACGCAAGTGTGAAATGACTCGCGTGCGAATCAAACGAACACCCTCCAAACCGACAAATACACAGAGAGGGGTGCGCACCAAGCGCTATGGACCTTCCTCTCTCTACTGTTTAACCTCGGTAAGTGGGATTCAAGTCACACACCGGTAAAGCGCTGATTGGCAATTGAACGACCAAATTTCTGGTTTAGTGGTCTCTTTCTCCGAACTTGTTAGGTTAGTCCTCGTCCTTCATGAACCCTGGCCCAGTAGCTGCAGAAATCACATCCCAGGCCGTCTCACAAACTCGGAGGTGCTGAGTGCTCAAACCGTGGGAATGCGGAAAATCACCGAGTGACTAACGCAACTTTGGTCATTCGGCGATTTTCCGCAACTAGTGTATAAGAAGTCGTGATTTCCGCAACGATCGTGGGCAACCGCCCATCGATGCCCTCGGCCACCTCTTTTCTCAACCATGTCGACGCCCTCAAGGTTCTTGCAGATTATTCCCGCCCAGATGGCCTCTCCGTCACCGAGCTCATGGACTCGCGCGTCCACGGTGGCCTCACCTACAACGACTTCCTCCTTTTGCCTGGTAAAATCGACTTTCCCGCAAACCAGGTTGTCGCAGAGAGTCGTATCACCCGCAACGTCGTCCTCAAAGTAAAATTATATCTTTCCCTGCACCATATCCTCTAAAATTCCATTTCAATCTTCAGACACCCTTCATGAGTAGTCCAATGGACACTGTTACCGAGGGCTCCATGGCCATCGCGATGGCCGTAAGTGCTCTCGATTCCCGCTCGGTTTCTTCTCGCTGAAAAGAATCAACTTAGCTCCTCGGTGGGATTGGTGTTATTCACCACAACCAGTCGTCTGAAAACCAGGCCGCTATGGTCCGCACTGTTAAGCGTCACGAAAACGGCTTCATCTCCGACCCCGTTGTACTCTCGCCCATCAATACAGTTGAAGACGTCCTTGATATCAAGGCCCGCCTTGGCTTCGGCGGGATCCCCATTACGGGTTCGTCCTCTTTTTGTTTCCCCAATTTTATCATAACATTACGCGCGTTTCGTGTTGTACTTGTTGTTATCTCGACTGGTACTGATTCATTTTCCTCAGACACCAGCGTCTGTGGTGGGAAGCTCGTCGGGATTGTAACCGCTCGCGATATTCAATTCCGCGATCCCCCTACACCCCTAGCAGATGTTGTAAATACCTACTTCGTCGTTCACGGATCCGCTCCTTACCCGTTCCAGGACCCGCGATCTCGTCACAGCCCTCCAGGGCGTCACTCTCCTCGAAGCCAACGCCATCCTGCGCGACTCCAAAAAGGGCAAACTCCCCATTGTCGACGCCTCGGGGCACCTCATCTCCCTCCTCGCGCGCTCCGATCTCCTCAAGAACCAGACCTACCCCCTCGCATCCAAAAACCCCTTAACCAAGCAGCTCTATGCCGCCGCCGCGATCGGCACCCGCCCCGCCGACCGCGCCCGTCTCGCCCTCCTCGTTGCCGCCGGCCTCGATATCGTCGTCGTCGACTCTGGCCAGGGAAACTCAGTCTTTCAAATCGACATGATTCACTGGATCAAACGCACCTTCCCCACACTTGAGGTCATCGCCGGCAACGTCGTCACCCGCGCGCAAGCCGCGGCGCTCATCGCCGCCGGCGCCGACGGGCTCCGCGTCGGCATGGGCTCGGGCTCGATCTGCATCACGCAGGAGGTCATGGCCGTCGGGCGCCCGCAGGCTACCGCCGTCTTCGCCGTCGCCGAGTTTGCCAACAGGTTCGGCGTGCCGGTCATTGCGGACGGCGGGATCGGCAACGTGGGGCATATCGTCAAGGCGCTCGCGCTCGGCGCGGGCGCGGTGATGATGGGCGGACTACTCGCGGGCACGGAGGAGGCACCGGGGGAGTACTTTTACCACGAGGGCAAGCGCGTGAAAACGTACCGCGGGATGGGCTCGCTTGAGGCCATGGAGCACGGCAACGGTGGAGTAGGGAAGGGAAAGCGCGAGCAGTGGGAGAACGCGGCGACGGCGCGGTACTTTTCGGAGAGCAGCGCAGTCAAGGTCGCACAGGGGGTGAGCGGGGACGTGCAGGATAAGGGAAGCATGCGCGCGTTCCTGCCCTATTTGTATGCGGGTGTGCAACATTCGCTCCAAGATATCGGTGTGCGAAGCATCACCGAGTTGCGCGAGGGTGTCAAGGCGGGATCGGTGCGTTTCGAATTGCGCACAGCCAGTGCGCAGGTTGAGGGAGGGGTACATGGGCTAAATTCGTGAGTCGCTTTCCTTCCAACAGGGAGACACAGAGGATCATGTTTTACAATTCCAGATATAAGAAGCGTCTCTTTACAACCTAACTGGATTTAAAATCTATCAGTGGTGGTGGTTTCTGTTGTCGCGTAAACTATTTCCCGTAGAGCGAAGATGTTAACATTTGGGAGGATTTCAGGGCAGTGGTATATAATGGCCTTCGAAAGAACCGAGGAAGCCCGAAAGATATTCACCCCTTCTCATGGAGAGTGGATCGTCATCATCGAGGGGTCGCCGTTTGAAATGACTGGCTGTATGGGCCTCCCGAAACCACACATTGGAACTTGGCATGGAATTTCGATCTTGCGGAAAATGACGCGGACGAAGGAGTGACTGCTCAAGAAATACGTCTTCTTCAACCGTGAAAATATTATTTGCCTCCGCTCAGGCTCTCCAGCTCTGATGAAAAACAGCACACCCCCGCCACGACTTTCACAGGGGAATTTGTTGTAGGTGAGCGGCGAATGAGCCAATATAAAAAAGTACAAGATATAACGGAGTCAGAAGTCAGAATGCAACAACAAAACAATAACAGTAGTTTATCTAGCCGGTGAGATTCACCAAATCAGAGTCACGAAGCCCAGTAGGAAAATAGTGCACATCGGTACTCCACTTGCCGTTCGTCAACGTGAAGACCGTTTCGTGTGCTGGTATCTTCTGGTTTTATAGTGTCTGGAATAACAGAGCCGGAGTTCCCTCACCCCAGATGTCATCGACGTTACCAGTGCACGTTTCCCGGATTCTATAATTCTGTTCACATAATCTTCAGGCTCGACGGTCCAGCGTTCGATGTGGGTGACGTCCAACGAGTAGTGTATGGTCAAGGCGGGGAGGTTGGCAATGCTTGCCATGGAAAGTATCGCTTGCTCGACACGGTCCTTCGGAGAGTGAACAGATATAAGAAGCATAGTGTAAAGACGAACGATTGAAAAGGAAGGATCATAGAACCGTTCCCCGACTGACACCTTGTGGATGTTCGGTGTACTGCTTCGGAGATCTAGGACACAATTCAGTTGAATTTCGCGCGTTCAGATTCACCCTATATCCGCGGTTGGCTTGAGGCTATTGATCGTGTCTAGTTGCTTCAAGTTGCACCAGTCCATTGCCATGTTCGCCTAGTTGGTGTTGTTCCTGCTATGCTGTCCCGTTTGTAAAATAAATCAGTTGCATCTTCACAGGGGCAAATCATATAAAATTTTGTGAAGTCAACCATATATTGTAGGATTGCTCACCTTCACAAATCTCGAAGGGTGCAGTGCTCAGATGGAAAATTCGATGGCCGAATATTTCGAACTGAGGTTCGATATATATTTCGATGCAAGTCAAATCTATTTCGACGCATGTCAAATCTATTTCGACGCCGAGTCGACTCATATAAAAATTCAGGCGAGTCCTCTTGGCGTCGTGTGTCACAGCGAAGAGACACGTCCGCCCATCTTCCGACGCGGCGGGGGTGGGATGTCGGGTACGGCGGTGTCGTGTCGGTTGTGGTTGAACCCTCGGATCACCGTACCGGTGCTTGTTACTGTTTGGCTGGAGCTTCCCCGTCGGCTGCTCTGTCCGAGAACCGACGACTTACCATCGTACACATTAACACGATGCCCTGCACGCTGCAAGACGACGTGACACTGAGCCCGAGCTTGCTTGTGACGAACCCGGCTGTGGCCATGCTCATTGCTCTCTAGTCACCGATAGTGCGACACTAGGGTCTGCGCTGCAACGCATTTCTCCCCGATAATCGACGACGGAAGGCTGTCATTCACCCCGAGGCTGCATGACCCGAAGAACCGTTTCCCCTCACTCCACCGCCACCGCTGCTTCCATCTTCAAAAATCTCCGGTCATCAAGTGACTCTCCGCCCAATCCAATGACGAACAGCCGGGTCCGTGAGTAAAGACCTCGAGGCATACGAGCAAGCTTGACATTCCCGAGCGTGGGCAGTGACTCCAAACGCACCAGAGATACGACTTGGACTCCGCGCATGGCTTGGTGTGTAAATCCTTTCGGATTCTCCCCGGCTACGATCTCATGCACACCCCTAGGCTTTGCGTGGATTCGGGCCTGTCCGGGGCCTGCGCGTTTGGCGTCGCTCGTGTGTTTCGAGAGCTGCTGCCAAGGCCTTAGCGTGTTGAGTATCCCGTCCCCTCGTCATTAACGCCGCAGATATTCACAGGCCAGGGTTCTGGCGGCAATGGAAGATGGAGGGAACAGTTGTAATGATGGAGCTGGTTGAGTTTGAGAGGGAGAGGGAGAGACGGCGGAAGAGGGGGAGTAGTGAGGGATTCGGGCAGTAACAGCGTCGGAAGTAAGTCTTTCCTCACACTTTATTTATTTTAGATGGCTGACTTGGATGTAGGCACATCCTGTATTACTCTCATGTGTTGTCTGAGTCAACACATTGTGCACGTACGTCCTTTATTTCTCCCTTCCCCTCTTGTACATACTGATAATACATCCGTTTCGCAGGGTAGCGTATTTCTCATTCGCCCACCGGCGTCCTTAGGCTGATGTTAGAAGGCAAAGCGCAGAAGGCCACCAGCATGGGACGCATGCGCTACCTCAAGGACGTGTCCAAGTGGTTCAAGAATGGCTTCAGGTGTGTTTCCTAACAGCACTATGTATGCATTGACGAGAGAGAATATGACGGTCACGAAACACACCATGCCCGCTATTATGTCGCGTACTTTGCTATGTCCAATCCCAATCCATATGCTGTCCATCGTGAACGAGTGCATTTTAGTCTACTCATGTTGAGACCTTCTGCGGCGCGATCTGCGGGCGACTTGATCTTCGCCCTAATCTCAGTCCGTTTTGAGGAGGGCGTTGACAATACCGATGCTAATTTACTCAAACAATAATCCGCGTCGCAGGAGCACAACTTTTACATGAAATTGAGTATCACGGATTATGCATAGTTAAGGGGAGTTGGATCAAGAAAGCGAGCGGTCTAAGAAAGGTACCGCGCCAAGACGGATGTGCGCGGCAGATGCGCACGACATAAGGACACGGTGGATGCGCGGATCGGTGCAGCGGAGGCGCGAGCGGGGGGCAAGGTGCAGCGACCCACAGCGGCGATGGGGCGTGCGATCCTAACGTGCTTTGAGGTAAATTAGCACCAGTTCTTTCAACAAGGTAAAAAGAAAGAGAAAAAAAGAACAGAGCGAAGGAGAGGAAAGGGGAAGATGTAAGGAAAAAGAAAAGAAAAGTATACCTTACTCCTACCCGGGTATCCCTCTCTCCATTCAACTATCCTGCCTCTCCCACTCGCCTCCCTACCCATACACATCCCTAACCTCCGGATCCCGGCGGCGCAGATTCATGGTATGTTGAACGATGGTTGAGAGAAGAGAGACGTGGCGACCGGGCATTGTGTGACATGAGAAAACGAGTTCCAGCGGAAATTCGCGGTGAAGAACGCGATGGACGAACACGGTATGGAGACGTGGTGTGAAGGGATGATTTTTGACCGCCGTTGAGACGTGTACGGTGTTCGACGCGTCGGGCATCGACATTGCCACCAAAGGGCCCGGGAATATTATAGCACAGCTCCTAGCTCGGGGACTTGCCCCCGCACTACGAGCAATGCACAGGTGGCCAGAACCCCTGTGGTGGCAACCGTCAGGAAACAAGGGGCACTAAGCAAGCCGAACCGGGAAGCTCCAGCCAAGCAACGCCAAGCACCGGTGCGGTGATCCGAGACTTGAACTTGGCTTGAACCACGACCGACGCGATACCGCCATGCCCGACATCCCACGCCCGCCGCGTCGGACGATGGGCGGACGTATCTCTTCGCTGTGACACGCGATGTCAAGAGGACCCCTGAATTTTTATATGAGTCGACTCGGCGTCGAAATAGATTTTGACGTGCGTCGAAATAGATTTGACTTGCGTCGAAATATATCTCGAACCTCCGTTCGAAATATATTCTGCCATTGTCTTTCTCTTCTGCGTGGTTCCACCCTTTGAGATTTGTGAAGGTGAGCAACCCCACAATATGTGGTTGACTATCCGATATTTTATATGGTTTGCCCTCGTGAAGATGCGACTGATTTATTTTACAAACGGGACAGCATAGTTCCTGCTGCCTAAAATTCTGGCAATTGCTTAGGTCGTGGGTTTAAACTGCACTGCTCGATGTTTTTGGTGATTTTGACCACGCTTAAATCCTGTTTAATCCCCGCTTGAAACTCCAAGCCTCACCACCGCAGAACCGATTAATTAACCCTAGATTTAATCCGTGATTACCGTCTCAACTGCCCTTGGTTAATCAAAACTCCTAGGGCTTCATTTGGTTCAGTCTCAGGTCCGAAATTTTGCAAGGGAGGCTTTTTTCCCTCAATGCATGTATCTTAATCCAGAAAGTCAGATTATGTTGTCTCCCAGGTCCAGGATGGGCTTTCGAAGAAAGAGGGGCGGTGCGCCGATGCCGCATCAATTTCCCCATTCTGTGCGCGCCAGTCCGCGCTGCCCCCGTTATTTTTACCAAACTCGTTCATTCCCTTGATGGCAAGCTCTTTCTCCCACAAAAACCTGATCCGGCCAACCTCGTCTGAACCATCCCAGCCTCGCGTAGATTGCGGTCAGTCGGATCTTCGATTTGCTCCAGAAGGGCGTCAAGTTCTGGGTGATTGCGGAAGAGCCATATTGTATGCAGGATGCCGGTTCCATGTATTGGGATGTCGTTCCCCCCTTCTGCAGGTCTGTGGGAGCGTAATGAAGGCAGCGACAAAGCGGCCAGTGCAATGGACGATACGAGGCCAAATCCGATCTGTTGTACTGCCTCAGCGCCCTAACCTAAGATAACGAAGCGACATGGCACGCACCGCTACTATGCTGAGCTAAGGCGGAGATCAGTCGCCGGTTCATTACGGATTCTGGCAGGAGTATGCTTACGTCCAAACGAGCTTTTACCTGCACCTCAGAGACTATATTATTTCCTTGCAGTAGACGAATTGGCTCCGAAGTGTCGACGGTTCCGTTGGAAAAAATCATGATGTCGACGCCATCTGAGTCTTCCAAGGCATCGGGGGCTGTTTGTTCGCCACTCCACTGCGGCAGTGGAGTAATGTTACCCACTGTGATAGGTTAAATATGAAGACACTTGGAATTGAAAGCTCACCCGTCCAGAACATGGCGGCAATAATCGTAGATAGAATGTTTTCAACATCGTGAAGGCTAAAGTTTTCGGGAGCTTTGAAGTGCTCGTGGGGAGTTGCCAGGTCGAGTGTTCGGCTCAAATATCTGTGCTTGATTATTCTTATGTGTTCTTGAGGGCGTATTTTTGGAATGATACCCACATATCTGCGAGAGAAGCAAGTTGGGGGTTCTTACTGAAACTCAGGGCAACTCCAGTTTGAGGCATGAGTTGATAGAACGCTGGCCACTAGAAATGGAGATTATGAGTAAATGCACGGCAGGGGCCCAATGCGGACTAACCAAATTTACCAACGACAGATCTCCAACTAGTAAAAGATTGTCTGGAAACATTGACGGCACAATCCAGGATGGCTCGGACGCCGACCAATTGGAGACATGTTTCTCTATGCTTGGCACCACTTCAAGAAACTCCCGCGACTTTGCGTCCAATGTTACCGTCTGCCTGACCAATGCCTGTGAACATGCAAGAAGGTGCGTGAAATTCGATATGGAGGAGCTGAAAACGCCGTTGGAGTCCACTATGGGAATGGCACTGTATAGTAAAGTATAATTCCACGTCGGTATGCTTTGAGAAGCCGCCATTAGTCCGGGTGCTGATAGAGACATATTAATGACAGCCAGCTCGTTCAGAGACCCTTACCAACTGGTTGAAGTTCTATCATCGTGCTGTTGTCCTCCTTGTAACGCCATACACCATCCTCAACGTATGCGGAGGAAATGAGCGCAGCCTCGGTCGCGTAGCGACATGTTATGTTGAAACCTGTTGCATTCACGGTGATGTTGCCTATTCCCTCGTTGGGCTCTGGAACATCATACAACGTTCCGTTACGCAATCCCATCGTTGTATTACTCCCAAGGACCAGGGGAAGTGAGGACAGCGAAATTTTAGCGTGTCCCAGTGTACGTTCCCTGCCAATGAAATCAAAGGCTGAAACTTGAGAGTTCTTGACGCGGTTACGTACCACAGATTATAACGAGCGCCTGAGTCAGAAGAATTCACATTGGACCAATCTAGGGCTGGGAGGCCCCGTGTAATGACAGGAACGGTGCGGGTTGAGTCGAATGACTCCAAGGACAATAAACCAGCCATCGTTATGTGTAGAATCGCGATGTTTCCTAAGTACGCAAAGACGGAAATTACGCCAAAGCGGGATGCCGAAATCGTTTTCTGATTCCAGAGTTGTGTAAACGCCGATCCAAAGCCTGCCCAGGCTGCTGTATTGTCATGGGTCGATGTTAAAGTTTGATTTATGTGCAGGCTGCGTCGCATGGAGAGAGTTTGGGTAATCAAGACCAAGACCGCGCAATAGACCTGAAGTCTATCAACAATGATGTACCTTCACCGTGAGAAGCTGGTACGTACCGTTGCAAAGCCGGTTGTAATTGCAGTAATCAGAAACGATACAATCTTTTGATGTTCCAAGGAAAAGGTCCATCGGTGCTCCAGTTCTGTTCGCCAAACAGCGAGAAGCATGAGATGTATTCCGACCAGCCCGAGATGTAGAATTGGGGAAAGGATTCGCAGGGTCCCAGATGACTGAAAGGACGACCCGTTGGGTGCTAGTTCTAGAGTAAACCGAAGTGTCATTAGATTGGATGCTGGACACACCTTCCCGCAAATTTAAGGTGGAGGCAAGTAGCGTGTCTTGAGAATTATTGGACATGTGGAGGGTACTACTGCTAGTGCCAGCATCATGATAAGGTAGATGCTGTGATTTCCGGCGAGACATCGAACCTCGGGGAGATTTTTGAGAGCCAACCATCAGACTGAGCCCTGCCTTTTATGCTTCTGCTCCCTGCTCACTTTTGCATGACATGGAACAGACGCGCAGCATTGTATTAAAACCGACACATCACCAACTCCCGAGTTTGCGGGAACGGTCGTAGTATTGATAGTAACTAGGAAGACTCAAGTGGTCAAAAACTAACAATCACTATGACGTAACTTACGTAGCGAACCCAGGTTTTGCTGATGCCGCCGCCAGATAGCTGCTCCGACCAAGTAGGCTACTCGACACCCATGGGAAAACAAACTTGGCCCCGATCGCTATATCATCCTACTACACTCACCCATACACTATACTAAGAAATTTAGACCATATCTTGCCCTGTACCACGTAGAGATACACAGTGTTTTGCCTGGTACTCACCAAAACTGCCACACTCCCACCCATCTCATGCCTAAAAAAACTTGCTTTGCCCCTTGGCTACAGCTTTAGCCGACAATCTAGATTGATTCGCCTTCATGAAATACACCCCCTCCCAACTTCCCACTTCAAGCACACCATTATTGACGGCTCTATGAATTAATTCCTGGCCCCTCAAAAACCTCTCAGAATTCGGAGTCTTCCTCGCTGCATTATGTTACTTCGAGCCGATCTTATGCTATTTCTACGCGTCCTCAAATTTTTATACCCCCTCGGACGCGATAATGCGCCCGATATTCGCGCTTTTTCTGGCGGGAATCACCCAGAACGGCTGATCACGTGGGCGAGTCGGGCGGTTTTGATCGCAATCTCCTCAACTCATTCTGTTTCTTGAGTGGGTACCCTCCGTCACACACTCCCGGCCGTTCCCGGCAATCGCACGCCGTCCGCCCGGCCCGCCATCACCGCAGTCGTCTCCTTACCCCGTCGCATCACCCGCACGCCGCTACCACAGTTTCCGTCCGCCGGCACGCTCATCCCGCTCCCGCCCGATCCTCTCTACGCGACACCGCTGTTCGACCGCCTGCCCACTCCCGCCCTTTGTCCCGCCACACCTGCCTCCCCGCCCACGCCCACACGGCCGCCGCCTTTCGACCCTCCCGAACGCTGCGACTACGCGCTGACGTCAAGACGCGCTCTACGGTGACGAATCACTCCCTCAAACTGCTTCCCCCGCTCGTTGCCGCCCCCGACAGTCTCCCAGCACGTGCTTTCGCCGTCCTCGCGTGCCCCACATCCTCATCGTCACCGGTGTCAACGCCAGCGGCCGCCGTTATGCGTCCACGGCCGCCCCCCCTTTTCCTGTGGCGCCGAACTGCGCCCACCTCATACACCCAACACCGACGCCCGCAGCTCCCCTTATGCCGTCCACTCGCCCACGACGCCCGCCGCGCCGAATCGAATGATACAGTGGGATAAAGAGATGGACGATCCTGGTGCGTACCTTCGCGCTCCCCACCGTACCACTCCCTCCCTCCCCGCATTATCTGTTTCATCCTCTTCATACAACCCCCTCCCCCCGTTTCACCGCCGTCCCCCGCTTGCGTTGCCCCTTCGCGGGCCGACATTGAATTCCACGAGGATTTCAATGTCGTCGTCTGCCACTCATCTCTCTCCCCCCTTCGTGCGGCTGCTGCCGCAGTCGAGCACGGTCTGTGCCTCGTCATTCGACGCGTACACAGTGTGCTCGTCTCGCCACGCATGTCGTCCCGACCTCGGGCAGATCCCCACTTTCACATTAGACCATGTCGTCTGTTATCCCTCTCTTGTCCCCCAACACACTCCCCCCTTTCCAATATCTTTTCCTTCTCATTACCTCACTGCCCTGTGGCCCGCGACGTACCAACGCTGGCTTCGCGCACCCCTGCAATCGATCTCCCCGCAATTCTGAAGACAACGCAAGATCCCAGGTCAATGACCCGCTTGGTTGGAAGCAATGAAACCCGAAGAACTTGATTGTCGCCGCCGATTTCTGAGTTGTTCTGTGGTTCAGCATATTGGAAGACTTAGCCAACTGCGAGTAAAAGTCTCTGGCTCTCTGAAGTATTCTCTCTAGTACGGATCTCCCAGCGCTTAACTGCTAGAAAAGCGGTTCGTCGGAAACCAGGTTGGCGCCCACCACTCAGAAGTGATTGACGGAACGATGCCTGACGGATAGGATGATATCTTGTACTTCGTTATTGTTCACAGCTTTGGTCCTTTCCGTAATGGTTCGGAGATTTCTAGGCACCGAACCTGTATAAAACTGGATTCTCAGACGAAGGAAAATCAGCCAAGTGCGTTGAAAGCTCCTGCCATGTTCTTCGTCTCTCGCCCCCTATCACTCGTCGCCGCCCCGATTCTTCCCCTTGCAACTTCCCTGACTGTCGCGGCCGGATACAAGAGTGTTATTACAGACGACCTCTCTTCCTTGGCAACCCTATGTAGAAACCTTCCGGAGGTGGAATCAATCTTCCGTGGAGAGTGAGGCCCAAGCAATCTCGATGAGAAGATAGGTGAACCTTCGAAAGGTATCGGTTCAAACTGTTCAATCAACGCAATCTCCAGCTAATAATGCCCATGTCCCAGAGCGCCGGAAATTCAGCGCATCAAAAGCGACGGACAATGAGTAAAAACCACAGACTGTTTTTACATATGGCCCCCCCACTCGAGTCGAACGAGCACCCTCAGACTATACTTTCTCCCTGCTAACCATTGAGAGGGGTGCGCACAGGCGCCACGGGCCTTTCCTCCCTCTCAATGAATCTGCATGAAGTGGATTTATTTTGCGAGCCACATCGAAGCTTGATCCAAGTTGTGAAGGGGAAACAAAGAGTTGAAATTCAAACGTTGAGCCTTTGAAAGATCGGAGACGGAGAATCCCTCACCAGTGGCGAATATCCCTGGCAGTTTAATTAAAATTCAGTTCACGGTATCACAATCGGGGAGAACTCGGAGTCAAAAATGCTGGAAATTGCGGAATGGCCCGCACTCGAATCGAACGAGCGCCTCTAGGTTATATTCTCTTCCATCCAATCATCGAATTGGGAGGAGGTGCGCCCAGCGCGACGGGCCTTTCATACCTCTCTAAGGCCCGTCAACAGGTGCGATTGCTCTACAGGGGATCCCGAAAATAATGAGACTGATCGATTTCTTTTCTGGCCGATTCCCAAAAAGGTAATTGTATTTTCTCCTTGTTTTCTCCCACGTCTGACGGTCTTCCTCGCTTCCCTTTGCCTCTCTCGCTCTCTACGCTCTCTAATTCTTTCCCTCTACCCAGTGGACATCGACAGCGCAGACGAAGACGGGGTGATTATTGACTATGAGCCTAACGACGTGGACGTATGATACGTGCTGTCACGGTCGCTGCTGAGCGCTGAGCATCCACACCGCATGGGCAACGTGGCGGCCCCGCCAACCCTTCCCACCTGTGAACGATACAGTGCAGAGAGACGTGGTAGTCTTAATGTGTAGTACAAACAAGGACC
Source organism: Mycena metata (assembly GCA_029378385.1). Lineage (NCBI taxonomy): Eukaryota > Fungi > Basidiomycota > Agaricomycetes > Agaricales > Mycenaceae > Mycena > Mycena metata. Next base: position 403,696 of record JARKIB010000012.1, read on the forward strand.
TAGGAATAAGAAAGGTAAGTACTTAGGAGCAATTTGCGCACCTTCATTCAGCAATTCTGCTAGGTCTCACAATTTTTTATGTCGTGCTCTGACTTGGCTCTGACCATCAAAGGTACTTATTATACTACTTATAATGGAACATAAAAAACAGGAAAAAAACTTTGTAGGGTAAGTTTTGGGAGGGCTATAGGAGGGTGTAAAAAATGTTAGTAGAGGCATATGAGGGTCCCAATGAGTAAGAAACTTCACCTTTTGCTTCTCACTCACCTCAGATGGTGTTGAAATGATAATTTCAACCAAAAAGTGCTTGGTCGGCGGTGCCGGCAAAATGCCGGGCCAAGTTCAAATTTTTTTGCAGGTCTAATCAAAGTCTTGTGGCACTTTAGATAGGTTTAGGAAGAATAATATGTACCTCCGGAATCAAAACCAGGCGGCAGTAGTTGTCTGAGGGAGGTTCAGTGGGTAGCGGAAAGTCCGGAGGGAGTGATCCGGCGCCAGGGGTGGGAGACACCTTCCCGATAAGGCAGGGGGGGGGGGGGGGGGGGGGAGTCCAGTCAAGGCTGAAAAAAACTTTTCGACCCCCCTTCCGATTTTCGAATCCCGACGTCCCCTTGAACGGGCCGTAAAGATTTTTTTCTTCTTTTTACCCTTCTCAACTTGAAAAAACTTGAAAACCCCTCCAAATCCCCAGAGATAAGTTGGGGATAAGCCATGAGCCTAACATCCCATTTTAATTGAGGCCCCAGCGGGGTGTTTGGAATGAGACGAGTTGAGAGTCGAAGGTTTGGAGCGCCATGGCAGCGACGATGATTGGCGGCAAGCGCTCATCCACCCAGGCGTCATCAGCTTAGGCTCGTTACCAGCCTGCCTATACGGAAGTGTTACCACGTTGCCGTAGGCAGGCTGGTACTTCTCGTCAGCTGTCAAAGGGCTGAGCCGGAGTTTCAATTTTTTGGCAGAGGCCGATCACTGCCGAAGCGGTGGCTATGCCAAGCCATCAGTTCCCCGCCAAATTCGAATTTTTTTGCAGCTCACCGTCTGGGGGATAGAAATATATTCTGAAGAGACAGAACTCAAGATTGAAGGTTCCAGTTCACCGATTTCCAAAAAAGTTCTGATAGCCCTACAGAATTGAGCAAAATCCAGCTTCGGGGAAATTTTTCAAACTCCGGCTCAGCCCTTTGACCCATAACGAGAAGTACCAGCCTGCCTACGGCACAGTGCTTGCACTGAAGATAAGGTAGATGTCGATTTAATGCCCGCGTGGAAGGGGTGAGGTGACAGAGGCGGCCTTCGGCCGCCGTGATGAGAACGAGCAGGCCTACGGCCAGTCGTGTGCGGGAAGGAAGAGGAGGAGGTGAGGCAGGAGATGAGGAAGAGGAAGATGTGTGTTTGCGGGTGGAGCTGGGCCGCTCTGCGGCCGATTCGCCAAGGATAAAAACGCGTTTTCGACGCGCCTTGCGAATCGGGCGGGATGCGCGCCAACAGCTCCAGTACGCAGTGGGAAAACGGGCCTCAAAAGAGGAGGACCCGAAAAACCCAAGCGTGGGCAGCAGGGAAGGTGGGTGGGAGTGCGAAAATCCAGGGATAAACGCGTCGAGGGAGCGTTGAGGACGAGACGCAGATGGAAGCGAAGAGAGGACGCGATGAGCTCCGACAATAATATTGACAAATAACGCGTCTAAATCTAATCTGCCTTATCTACCACTCAGGCGGGCTCGTGCCTCGCTAACCTGAGCTCACAATAAGGTAGATGTCGATTTAATGCCCGCGTGGAAGGGGTGAGGTGACAGAGGCGGCCTTCGGCCGCCGTGATGAGAACGAGCAGGCCTACGGCCAGTCGTGTGCGGGAAGGAAGAGGAGGAGGTGAGGCAGGAGATGAGGAAGAGGAAGATGTGTGTTTGCGGGTGGAGCTGGGCCGCTCTGCGGCCGATTCGCCAAGGATAAAAACGCGTTTTCGACGCGCCTTGCGAATCGGGCGGGATGCGCGCCAACAGCTCCAGTACGCAGTGGGAAAACGGGCCTCAAAAGAGGAGGACCCGAAAAACCCCGAACGGAGCAACGCTCTAAGAGCCCAAGGCTCGCGTGAGGGTACTCAGTGGTGGAGGCCCGAAGACCCAAATGAGCGATGCGAAAGTGATTTATAAAAGCAGAAATAAAGTACAAATCAATCTTCGTCGAAATTAAGGGCAGAGGTATCGTAGGAGTGGTTATGAGTGGAGGCGAAGGCCTGTATGCGAGCAGCCCAGGCCGCAGTAATACGTTGGGGCAGTATCTGCTCAAGACGGCGCCAGTAAATGAGGAAGCAAAGAGACGTCCAACCACCGAGCTTCATAATCACCTCGGGCTCGACGCCAGCGAGGAGCAACTCCACCGACCCACCAATGCGATAGCTGTGGCCAAAGACGTTCTCGAGGCCGGCCGCGCCAAAAGTAGCGCAAGTGGTGCGCAAGAAGAGGTTCTTGGTGAGGACGCGCCACGAATCACGCTCGCGGTAGGCGAAGAGGGGCGTCGATGCAGGCGGTGAATGGTTGACAGCGAGGTGGTTGCGGAACGCCCAGACGGGACACAAGTCGGTGTCGTCGCCCATGGTCGCGGTGAGGACGCAGTCGGCGCCGAGGATAGTCGTCGTCTTGGTCCAGACGATATGGAAGCTGACGACGTCGTGAGCATTGACGCAGCTGAACGATGTGCGTGTGTCGCGCGTCGTGTCGTGCTCCAAGGAGAACTTGCTCGGGCTGGAGATAACGAGCTCGCCGAGGCGCCGACAGCCCCAGAAACAAGCAGTTGCGGTCGACCATGTCGCCGCGCCGAAGCCAGAGGTGAGGTCGAGGGAGGCGCGGATGGCGCGCAAATGTGCCTTGGTGATAGGGCCGCGAGGCGGGCGTTTGAACGGAACACCAGCGCGGTCGGCAGCCTTCTTCAAGGACGGCAGCCAACCATCGTCGCCATACCAAGGCGCGTCGTTGAACAGGTGCCAGAGCCGCAATCCGTTCAGCCAGTTTCGGATGCCCTTGCCGGAGAGGGTGCCGATGGCATCGGCGACGAAGGCGGCGAGGAGGAGGCGGTCAGCGGGCATGCGATCGCGCTCGGGGATGTTGCCGCGGTCGCAGAACTGGTGAAAGCGGAGCAGGCCGGCGCCGTAAGACTCGCGCGACTTGTCCGTTGTGGCGCGCAGAAGCCCTTCGTATATGCGCGCCTGCAGGTCGACTTGGATCCCTGCTTGCGCCAGGCGTTGGTGCACCTCGAAAGCGAATGGGGAAGACCAGAGGAGGACGCGCCGATCGGCGGGGACAATTGGTCGATAGACACTATACGCGAGCTCGTTGCCCGCGCGAGGCTTACGCGTTTGTTTCGGCGGAAGGGAGAGAGCGGCGGTGCGACGGGGGTCCGGAGCGGCGTCAACGGGCGTGAGCGAGAGGGGCGACGGGGAGCTAGTTAGAGGTCAGAGGCGCCCACTCGGCGTTGCAATGTCGATAACGCACGACGAGGGCGAGACGCGAGATTCCAAAAGGGCGGCCGAGGTGTCTGATGCATTAACGGGAACGCTGCGCGTCATTAGTAAGAGCGCAAGGCGCCGAGGTGTGGAGACGCACTGTGGCGAACACGGCTCGCGTGAGAAACATAAAGTGGACACGTTGAAAAAAACTCGAGTGTTTTCGATCCCGTCGAGGCGAGGCAGAGCGAGCGAGACGGGCGAGGCACGGGGAACGGGCGAGGCGAGGGGAGCAGGTGAGCCGAGAGGTGAGCCGTCGTCGTAGCACATGGTAGAGATAGAGAAGAGGCTGTGGGAATTAGGTGAGAACAGTGGGAGAAAGAAGCGGACTTACCGGCCCGACGACATTCTTTGAGATTCAAGTCAACAATCGCCGTCGACGAAAAGTTCGGCGAGGTCTGGCGGAAGCTCGAAACGGCGGGTGAGGCGTTTATCAGGAGGGAATGAGGGCAAGCCGCGAGAGGGGCGATCGGCCGGATTCAGCTTTGATTCGACATAAACTATTTTTGGCACGATCGAGTAAAAGGAGGTCGTCGCGAACGCGCGACGCGCGCAGAGATTGAGGTGTAAGTTGGGGCTGCGAGATTTCGAGAGGGCGCCGATGGCGGCCTTGTTGTCTGAGTGGACGAGGAGATGTACATCTCGGAAATTGAGCTGGACGAGGAAGAGGTACAAAATTTCGAGCGCGATCGCCTCGAGCCAGCAGATGTCGCGCCCGGGCTCCTTCCAGCCGTCCTTGAGCTTCAACGAGTACCACTTACGGCCGATCACGAAGCCCAAGCCCCACGACGTCGACGCGTCGACGAAAATATGCTCGTCGCGAAGCGGCCCGATGCGGCGGAGCTGGCGGAACACATCGGGGTCCGCGAGTCGGTGCTTCCACCATTTGAGGGTGTGCCGCGCCGAGGAGGAGAGGTGACGCAAGGCGGATATATTGCCCTTGTAGTGCGCCATGAGGTTGGAGAAGGCGGGAAGGCGCGACGAGCCAGACTCGTGGATAAAACAAACATGCACCAGCGTGCCGTGGAGTGTTTGTAACTCGAGCAGGGAGAAAGACTCGGACTTGTCTGCGCGAGCGAGGAAAGAGGAGACGAGGGCGAGGTACTTGATGCGCTTCGGCTCGGTGAGGGAGACACGGCGTTCGACGAGATCCCAGAGCAAACCCAGAAATACGATGGTGTCGCCGTAGGTTTTGCCCGTCTTTGTTGGGTGCCATGGCGCGTTGACACCGTCGATGAGGGCGAGGGACGCGTCGCGGTCGAATCGATATTTGTAGGCGCCGCCGCTGAAGGGGCCGTCGATGTTGGGATAGCGGAAATTGGCGAGGTCGTCCTCATAGCCGAGGACGTCGCCGTCGTCGCCGGTCTCTGCGCGCCAGATGTCGATAATCGCGCGGCAGATCTGGCCAGCGTTGCTGCTCGCGGAGGCGGTACCGAAAGGGTGGCAATGGTCGACGAAAAACATACCATCCAATGACGCCACGAGGAAGGGCTTGTGGTCGGGGAGAACGGGGGTTGTCCGATGGAAAGCCTTCAAGTCGAAAGCACATGCTTGAGTTCCCTTCGGGGCATTGGAGATCTACGAAAATGTCAGCAATACGTACACAGCTGGCGGACCCGGGGTCGAAGGTGCGAGTACAAAAGGCGAGAGTACCAGCGCGATGCGCGGTAGGGGCGAGAGAAAAAATATACTCGCTATGCGAGGGAGGACGGCGCACGGCGCGTGAGGCCAGAGAAGACCCATAAACCACTCGCGATGCAAGGGAGTCCCGCGCGCGGCGCGGGAGGGCGGGGAGAGCAAATGCACGACCCACTCGCTATGCAAGGGACGGCTCGCGCGCGGCGCGGGAGGAGAGAAAAGCCATCAGGCACTCGCTGTGCGAGGGAGGCATGCGCGCGGCGCAGGAGGAGAGAGGAGAAAAGAACGCCCGCGATGCAGGGTGAGGAGAAAACGCCCGCGATGCAGGGTGAGAAATAAGGTGCTTGAGGGTGCGCACGGCGCGAGAAAGACGAAAAGGACGCGCACTCGGGAAGAGAATAAGCATCGCAAATTGGGTAAGAGACTCACCAAATGAGCCACGTCCAAGGCGAAATCGAATCTCGTCGGAAAGTCGGACTTCTCGATGAAGGAATTGACCGAGGGGGTACCGGAAAACTTGTCGTCCTTGGAGAGGTGGCGACAGACTCTAAATTTTGGTGGAAGGCCAGGTCCTTGGTCGTGTTCGGAGACGAGCATGGGAGAGCTGAAAAACGGTCCGCGACAAATTCTCTCCGTCTCCTCCAGGGAGAAGGGGCCCGACATGCGGCCCAATTCTAATTCCTTGTCGATGTATTCTGATACGAGCTGACGATGTTCCATAACCGAGCTGTTGTTGGGTATTATAATCGACCGGTTGAGGACCGGGAAACGTCCGAGAGGAAAGCCTTCTTGCAGATTCGTTATGAGCTGCGGGTATACGTTCGTGAGATTATGCTTGACAAGAAGTCGACTGAGCTCGGAAGAGTTATAAGGCTGGATAACACGCTCGAATAATGAAATATGTTGGACGTTACTGTTGATTGGGAGGAGACGGTGGTGGACGAAGCGACGGAGATCTGGGTAGATGAGGCTCGGCGGATTTATTCCTTCTATGGCGCGCTCGTCGCTGTAAAGCTCAGCGTCTGGGTCAATAGACGTATTCGCCGTTGCGCACGCGGCGGCAACGGTCGTTAGCGGGCAAGGCGGCGTGGTCTCCACCGCAAAGGCTGCAGACGTGAAGCGGGTCGACGCCGGCAGGGTGTCCGACGCCTCCACATCTTCCATGCAAGTTGTAGCCAAGACAGATTGTCTTACGCTCACCGCGCACACATTTGAGCGTGTTCTGCTCGTATGTGGAGAAATACTCCTTGCGGTCCCTGAATTCCGTCTGGTTCTTCGGGTGGTCGCGGACGACGTGACCTTGTCCGCAAATGAGGCAGACCAACGCGCGGACGCCGTCTCTGTCGTCGTTCCGCCGAAAGGAATCGCGGGCGGGGCCCCGAAAGGAATTGCGGCCGTTGTCGCGGTCGCCGCGGTCATTGCGGTCGTTTCTTTCGTAACGGTCGTTGCGGTCGTTGCGGTCGTTCCGGCGGTCGCGGCGGTCGGGGGCCGGTGCCTTCGATGCAGAGCCGGAGACGGTGGACAAGTCGGAAAGCTTGGTCGTGCGCGCGCCGAGGCTCCCGTTGGCGATCTTGAGATTGACCTTGTACGCGGTGATTAGATTCCCGACGCGCGACGTCCAAAGGTCCTTGTCGAAGCCGACGTCGTTGTCTAAAATGAGGTTACGGAGCTCGCGCTCCTCGGGATACCAAACCTCGAAGAGCTGCTCGAAATCGGGCAGAGCCGCGAAGAACCGCCCGTGAAGCTCCATCTCCTCGGCGTATGAGCAAGCGGTGGGGTCGGCCAAGGTCGGGGCGGGGCACAGGATCTCGAGGGCCTTGACGAAATTCTTGAACGCCTGCATCCAGGTGAGAGGGGAGATGTCGGCGGGGTTTTCGTCGGAGCCCCACTCCTTCATCAGCCGCGTAACGTCGAGGATGCTCTTCTCGGACGCGTTCGGCAACGTCGTGTTCTTCTTCATGGGCAGCTCGGTGCAGCGCTCCGTCGCAAACTGTAAACGAGCATCGGTGAACCAAAAAAGCGGAGGGTGTAGCTTGTGCTTCAGCGCCACTAGGAAGACGTCAGGGATGGAAACGGGGGGGCGACTCAGCACGTCGATCTTCTTCGCCTTCGCCATAACCAAGGAGCCCGCCAGCTCCGACTTCCCATCCTCTTTCTTCGCCGCAGCACGCTTCGCCCTCTCCGCGATGATGATGTCGAGGACTGGGGCGGGGATCGGAGCCAATGTCGTCGTGCAGCGCTCGGGGGAGGTAATCATTAGTTCCATTTCTTCCTCCGTGTACTTGTAGGACGCGCGCAGGCGCTTGCCGATGTCAATCGTCGTGGCCGGCGTGTCGTCGTCGTTTACCGCGTCCTCGTAGAGGCGCGTGAGCTGCTTGCTGGCCGAATTAGCCACTTCGACCTCGTGGTTATACAAATTCCGTTCGTGCAGAGTCATGTCGTCCGGAATGTCGCGATCGGCGGGTGGGGTGCGCCAGGCCTTGAAGTCGAAAGTTTTGGGCAGAGGGAGGTCCAGGCCGCAGGTGGACTTTGGTGCCATGTTGTGGAGTGTGGAAAGTGCGAAAATCCAGGGATAAACGCGTCGAGGGAGCGTTGAGGACGAGACGCAGATGGAAGCGAAGAGAGGACGCGATGAGCTCCGACAATAATATTGACAAATAACGCGTCTAAATCTAATCTGCCTTATCTACCACTCAGGCGGGCTCGTGCCTCGCTAACCTGAGCTCACAATTTGCTGTGTAGGCAGGCTGGTCACGAGCCTATCATCAGCTGACCAGGATGACCATTTGAAACATGTGACTTGGCAAATACACATCACCAAAACGTGAAAAAGGTTGCAGATGGGTGCAATGATCAAAATGCCCCCGGAATGCGCAAAATGGCCGGAATCGTTCCAACTTTTCGCGTGAGCCTGCAAGGACATGAGCATTCCGGAATGTGTGAAATGTTCCCATGATTGGGAATGAGCGCGGCATTGGGGGCCTTTGCAACGCCTTGCATGGCGCCGCAGACCTGCCATTAATGCATCTAGATTTTGCATAATGCCTGCCTTGCTCTCAGTAGTCAGGCTTGCAGTTTGGCCCATGGCGCTCATCCAATTCACAAAAGCGGGGAAACTTCCAAAGTTGGACAGGAAATACGGTAGATTGCGCGGTGAAAGAGATACATGGATAATGATAATGATAATAATAATAACAGTTTATTGGGTGGTAGTAGCGGCCGCAGCGTCCAATCGAGCCTTCTTGGCAGCGCGAAGTGCCTTGTAGGCATCGAGGTCTGATTCTTCGTCGTCATCGGAGGCGGCGGCATCGGAGGCGGAGGTAGAAGGCTTGACATTGCCGGCGGCGTTTCCGAAGACTTGGCTGCGAAGCTAATCAGGCCGCTGGAACGAACTCAAAGACTAAGTAGTACTCACTGGTTAAAATGCTCCAGGACTTGAGCGTTGTCGTCATCGTCGAAGAGGCTAACGATGGTCCAGTAGAACTCTTCGTAGTCAAAAGTGCCGTCGACTTGCTTCCAAGTCTCGAGGTCGGAGATCCCGAATAACGTCTGTGGAAATGAATGAGACACGAAGTAAAGAAGGAGAAAATCCGTACCTGAATGCCGATGTATCCCATGAGGCGCTTCGTAATAGCCCGCGCGCCGATTTTGGCGGCATTCCCCTGGTCCCCTCGACCGGCCCCGGGGCCTTTGAGAGCCGACGAGGGCCCCTGGAGAATGCACTTCGCAACCTGGGTGTAGTGTCAAGCATAGTATCGTGAAATAGACAGATAACATACCCGAATCATGAGATGTCCCTCGAAGAGGTTATCCATGATGTTACTCTCCTTCGTGACGGGGTCCTTCACGTAAGTCCAGTCGTCAGGATAGAAGAAGCGACGGAAACTCTTCCCGGTGACAGGAATTGCACCGGTTGCGATCCCCTTGAAGGTGCTGTCAAAATTGAGTTAGAGTCAGTCCTAATACCATCGCATCACTCACTTCTCGTCGGGGACACGCTTTGCAGGGCATGTAAGTCGCGCCGTGACTGTGTGGTGACGGCCGCGGTTGACCCTGGTCGAAGGTTGCAGCGGAGGGTCGAGGGCGGCACTGGTATCCGCAAGCAGGTAGTTGATGATGTTCTTCTTGATTGTACTCGCGTCTTCTCCGCGGGACGCGTTCGGTCGTGATCTGCGCAAGTTTAAGAAAGGAAGATAATTGTGTAGCCACTCACCGTTTTGGCAGCGCGTCGACGGAGCTTACGATTCTTCGTGAGTATAATCATCTGCTCACGAAAGCTTTGGCCGATCATGCGCCAAAGGATTTCCCAGCTTTCAGTGTTGCGGTCAAACACCTCACGCTGCCTGGGATATGGAATGGGTGAGTGGGGGATTATGAGGGTTCAAACACGACATACCGCTTGTTCATCTTGGGGTAGTCAACCTCCTCGGTGGTTTCGATGAAGATTCCATGCTGAATAATGTCGTCAACCGGTGTGAATGGGTCCCCGAGGCGCAGGAAGGCGCGTCCGTAGTCCTTGAGGGTGAGGGAGATATCATCTTTATCGGCGTGTTTCCTGCATCGAGGATCAGAGAAGAAGGCAACAGAGGATACTACAGCTTACCGCTTCAAGCTAGGCGTGTCGTCGCTGCCTTGGTCGGCCCGATTCAGAAGCGCGTTGATTGCTTCGGTCGCGGCGGCCTCGGCGTCCTCGGCAGAGGGTTGTGCGGCGACTACGGAATCGGGAGGGGGTTCCTCAGAGGAAGACATGGTAGGGACAAGGTGGAAGGTGGGGAAAAGGAGCGATAGGCTGTGCCATGTTCGAGTTGCCTTGATATAGGAACGGCGCGCGAGTCAGATCAAAATAGCGTGTTGTGTCAGGATCACATGTGCCCGTTATCGGATTCCGGGTCCTGTTGGTGATGTGAAATTCAATTCATTCCCGAAAGTAGCTCAGCACCTCTGAGCACATACACGTTCCCCTTCAATACAAGGTAAGTGTGCCTTTGAGGAATTAAAAAAGAGACCAAATACTACCCGTGCGGTGAAGAATTGCGGAAGAAAGGTTGGGAAACTACTACAAACAAACGGACACCCGTGATATCCGTGCACAGCCGCTGATGTTGGGGCATCTTGCCCAATATCATCGTCCGCCGTTTTCAAGGTTTTCAGCCCCAGTTTCGTTGGAGAGGCCCTCTGTGCTCGACCAGTATGCTTGGGTCCTTGGTTTCCCGGCAGGATCACCTCAGTTGGCAAGAAGACTAATGATTCACCTTTTCCGCAAGTCGCCCTTATCGCTGCCATCTGCCTCCGTGTCCGAGTCTCGGGCCCCGGATGAACGGTAACCCTACTGCGTCTGTACCACAATTATTCACCTTCTCCCATCCTCGGTTCTCCAACAAGTGCGGGTACCATACCATTTTTCATACGCCCAACTCATCCCAGGGGGACAGAAATGGATTTAGCGCAAACAGATGTCATTGGAAATTTCCTGCGGACACTCGGCGACTACGACGAACTGCCAGAACCCACTAACATCGAGTGGGACGCGTCTGACGCGTCAGAATCCGCTGCTGACGCGTCGATGTCTCACACTGTCCCTTTTCCGCAATTTTGGCCTTCCATCACACTGCACGACCTAGGCCAGCTTGCCCATCGGCAGGCGATTACTGAGGTTTGGGTAGAATACCTGCCCGTGCGTCGCTCGTAACTCTTAAACTCCCAGCCAAAGCTCATTAATTTTTAGGAGCCCGATTGTTACATCAAATGGACTCGCTACTGGGTTCGCTGCGACACCGCACTCTTTTCCAATCGCAGCCCGAGCATGATAACCGACTTGAATTATCGTGAGGGTGACGGACGTAGAGAATGGAGTCGTTGGCCGCAGGACAAGTCCTGCTACGAATTATCGGAGCTCAAAATTGCAGCGAAGGCAACACTGCGCGCCTCGAGGGCGGTACACAACTTGATCCGGGTATTTCATTCCTCCCATTTGCCGCAACTGTTCACTGACTCCCCTTTCCGTGACAGTCAAGACGTTTGGCTGCCTGGGCTATAGCAGCAAAAGAGGTATGTGCCTCATATTGAATATGATATGTACTGATTTGTCCGCAGCTCGCAAAGGCGCTGCACTAGTAGCCCCTATGTAGCCCCACGTAGTTACGAATTGAAATCAATTTCGTTCCCCCTCTCATCTGCCTCCCCATGTTCCGCTGTCCCCCGCCCTGCGGCGAGGGCTTCACCACCAAGGGCTGGCTCACTCGACATCAACAAGACTGTAGCATTTACAACTCAGATGAAATCGGCGACGGTGATGATGGGGATGCTCTGACAAAATTTCAGGAGCTCCGTGACCGCAAAAGAAGCAGGCTGAACCCGCCTGAAGAGCCTCCAGCCGCATCCTCGAGCCCGGCTCCTAGTCCGGAGCATAACAGCCCCGCACCTAGCCCAGATGCAGTGAGTTCGATTCGGTGTTACGGTAATAACCTGATCTAACCTGCATAGGGGCAGCCCATGGATGTCGATGGGCACGATAATCCTCCGCCTGAGAAATCACCCTCCCCAGAACCTGTAACCGGTCGAGGGGCTCGAGTGAAGCGGCCCACATGGAAGCTGCTTCAGCTGCTTCCCCAACCACCTGCCGCCGTCCCAGAACTGCAGGTTACTGAGCCTGATCCCGACGCAACACCACCACCGGAACCCACTACGTTCGTTTGGGAATCTGTCAAGACTGCCATGAACTCTTTTGGCCTTTACCGCGAGTACCCACGCGTCCCCACTCATGATCCCGACAGCACACTTTCACTTGACGACCTCTCCGATGTCCCGAAAGCGCTGCCTGCATCCACTTCCACATCTTCTGCCACAGGAATTCCTATACCATCTCGCGACGGTGGTGACGGTACTAATCCATATTATCCCTTTCCCAACTCGACTGCATATGGGATAACGAACTGGATGTGGAGTGGGTCTGCGTTGAAATCAATTGCGGAGGTGACGAGACTGGTTGAATTCCTCAAGTCCCCAGATTTCAACCCCAATGATCTGGCGTGTTTCAATTTGGCCAAAGAGACCGAACACCTCGATAAACTGTCAAGAGGATCAGCGGAAAAAGGACCAGCGGGGGATGGATGGTCACAAATTGCGGTTCATATCAAGGTACATGAACGGCATCAACACCTATCTCAGACTAACAAAAATTACAGGTCCCCGATGGAAAGCCCCACTCCGTCACGTCCCCTTCCCCGCTCTATACCGTACCCGGGCTGTTTCTTCGCCCACTCTCCGAGGTCTTGAGAAGTGCCATTGCCGATACCACGAGTCGCCGCTTTCACTTCACTCCTTTCAAACAGTTTCATAAATCACACCCGGATGCCGTCCCTACCAGAGTCTACGACGAAATCTACTCGTCCGATGCAATGATCGATGAGTACGAGAAGCTTCAATCTCAGCCAGCCGAACCGGAATGTACGCTGGAGCGTGTCGTCCTCGCTTTGATGTTCTGGTCGGACTCGACACATCTCGCGAGCTTTGGGAACGCCGCACTGTGGCCGTTGTACTTGTTTTTTGGGAACCAGTCGAAGTGGGTACGCGGCAAACCGAACTCCGGCGCCTGCCACCATCTTGCATATATCCCCAAGGTGAGTTTATCGCATGAACAGTGGGACATCATTCTTACAATCGCGATAGCTCCCCGATCAGTTTCACGACTTCTATACCAAGTTAACGGGCAAAGGGCCGTCTGCAGATATTCTTGCCCACTGCCGCCGCGAGTTGATGCACGGCGTCTGGGAAAGGATCCTGGACCCCGAATTTATGGAGGCGTACGAGCATGGAATTGTTCTCGAGTGTCATGATGGTGTTCTGCGCCGCTTTTTCCCGCGGGTGTTCACGTATTCAGCCGATTATCCCGAGAAGTAAGTCTCCACAGTCCACGTGGCCTGTGCTTAATGTCTTTTCAGAGTGCTACTGGGCTGCATCCGCAATCTCGGGGAATGTGGATGCCCGCGCTGTAAAATAAAGAAGGCCGCATTTGCTGATCTTGGCGGTAAAATGGATATGAAGAATCGCGAGAAGCTTGAGCGCAAGGAGTCGGATGCTCCATCGGGCTACCGTAAACTGGTTGAAAAGGCCCGGCATTGGATATACGACCTTGGCGACAATGTGAAGAGCGCTCGGGTTGAAAGACTCTTGAGCCCGCAGTCCCTGGTGCCGACGTTGGTGAGTTGAATTTATTTCCCCTCCCCCGCGCTCGAAATAACATGGTGCAGAGTGCCTTCTCCAATCGTCTTGCCAAATTCGGATTCAACTTTTATAAAATGCTCGTACCCGACTTGTTGCACGAGGTTGAACTCGGAGTTTTCAAGGCACTCTTTTCCCATCTTATCCGGATTCTCATTGACCACGGTGACTCTGCGGTCCAAACACTGAACGCGCGGTGCGCTTTCTTCGTTGTCAATTTTGTTGAAAGTTCTTTGATATCTTGCTTCGAAGGTATCGTATGGTCCCACCCTTCGGTCGCGCCGTAATTCGCCGCTTCGATGCCAACGCGTCAGCAATGAAGAAAATGGCGGCGCGTAACTTCGAGGACCTCCTGCAGGTATGTGTGATCCTGCCTGCGTTGGTCAACCTTCATTATTATGCAGTGCTCTCTTCCGGTTTTCGAGAATATCCTCCCCGAACCCCATAATCGCACCGTTCTTAACCTCCTGTTCACTTTTTGTGAATGGCATGCTTTGGCGAAGCTTCGAATGCACACGACACCCCTACTTGCGCGTTTGTCCGAAACTACTACCACCCTGGGAAAACTCCTCCGTTATTTTGTCAAGCACACCTGCTCTCAATTCGACACTCGCGAGTTGCCGAGGGAAGAGGCGGCGCGCGGTCGCCGCAAGGCCAAGAAAAAATCCAAATCCGCGCCTCGCAAACGAGCCACCGATGGCAAGAAAGTCAAGCTCATGAATCTCAATACCTACAAAACACACTCCCTTGGCGACTACGTCCCCTTCATCTTCTTGTTCGGTACAACTGATTCTTATTCGACCCAAACGGTGAGTGATGCATTAATTGTGCGGGCCTCTGTTTAACAAATCCCAGGGCGAGCTAGAGCACCGTAGGGTGAAACGTTACTATGTCCGAACGAATAAGAACAACGCCGTCCGCCAAATGACGGTCCTAGAGCGTCGGGAGCAGGCTCTACGCCGGATTGCCCGCAAGCTCACCAAAATTCTCCCCGATTCTGCACAACGCCCGCATCAGCCTGTCCAATCGAAGAAAGGCAAGCGTAAGGCCAAGGGAATAAAGCCCTTCGTCGATTTTTCCGAGTCCGAATCCCTTCCATACACTGCACCTGAACAGCATCATCATATTTCCAACTCCCGAAACTTCTACGCAAATATTTCTCAGTTCCTAGGTGAAAATGAAGATGACCCGGCCGTTGCTGTGCGTCTCAGTCTATTATTTGCAGTTTATTGCTTACAAGGCCTCTAGAACTTTCTTCCTAAACTGCAGGACCACCTTCTCGGTCGTCTCACGCACCCAAACTGGAGCAGCAATATCACCGACGGTAGTGAATTTACTGCCGCCCAACACCGCACGGTCATCATCTCCAACAACCGCATATACCGTCACAAGGTCTTGCGTGTCAACTATACCACGTACGACGTTCGACGCGGGCAAGACTCAATGAACCCACGCTCCAGCGCCGATGTTATGACGCTTGCTCCAGAAGGCGAGACTTCACATCCCTTTTCCTACGCGCGAATCATCGGCATTTTTCATGTCGATGTTGTTCACAACGTCCCGGGTGCGGATCTGGTACCCACTTCAATAGATGTTCTGTGGGTGCGCCGCTTCCAACGCGATACATCCTTCCGTGCCGGCTTCAAGGCCAAGCGCCTGCACCGTTTGGAATTTGTCGCCGCAGACTCACCTCATGCCTTCGGTTTTTTGAACCCGGACGAAGTGATTCGTGGGACGCACTTGATCCCGGCCTTTCACTACGGTCGCACTCACGGCCTGCTTGGGCCCGCATGGTCCCTTGCGCATCGCGGAAACGACTACGAAGACGGAGAGTGGCGGTACCACTACGTCAACTTGTAAGTGAAATTTTGTTGCGCCTGAATTTATCTGAATTCTAGTCACTAGCTTCGTCGATCGTGATATGTACATGCGATACATAGGCGGAGGTATTGGGCACTACCAAGTTAAGCTCGCAGACGAGTCGGGTGAGGAGGCGGAGCGGCACGGGGAGTTGGACGAGGAGGACGAGGATATACCAAGTGTGCCTGCCAGTCCTCGCGGCGACACCCCAGAACCAGAGAATCCGGGTGCGGAGGACGACTCGGACGACGATTTAGGTGCCGAGGGCGATGAGAATCTGGGTGCTTCAGATGCGCGAGCGGACTCCGACGAGGACGAGGACGATGATGATTTTGAACCACCAGAATCATCAGACGAGGAGGGAGAGTCTGAGGGACAGGGTGAGGAGAGTGGAGACGATTTCGGGCCCGAGGACGGTGAGGGTCCGCCAGACGAGGAGGACGCGGAGGGATATGCACCGCTGTAGTAATTTATACCCGCCGTGTGCGCCACTGGCCTGCGTTCCGAGATCCGTACAATGCAATGTGATTGATTCCGATTCTTGTGGTATAACAGCGGCCTGTGGCTATATTACAAGGCCCTCGGCGGCATTGCGAAGGCATTGCACTGTGGTCGGCGGTATTGCGATCACATTGCAATCACTCACCGGGCCGGCGGCATCCACAGGCCATCAGCAGGTTTCTCCGCTTTTGGTGATGCACGTCCACAGGTTTTCTTCGTCCACCTCATCTCGCTTTATCCTCCGGTAAGCCTCTGTTCTCTGCGAGTTATCAAGCCTGATCCAGCACAGCACCAGATCACCCACCGCGCCGGTACCTACTAGTGCCATGTCCGACAGGAAAGTCGAGGCTGCAAAATCGAGCACAATTAACAGCATTCGCGATGCACGCTCGAGCGCACTCGAACGTTTACCGACCGAAATGCTCTGCGAGATATTCCGCGCGACATTGCCATGGTCCCGACGTCTTCCACCCCAAGAGAACGAGGACATCGATGAAATCGATGATGACGAAGATATAGATGCTGCAAGCCTCATCGGCTCCGAAGTCGGTACCCCGCCATGGCGGCTCGGGCTGGTGTGCAAGCGCTGGAGAGAATGTGCTGTGGGGGATCCAACGCTCTGGGTTACGGTTGACATCCAGTGCGATGATATAACGGCGGACCAAATCACAGAGTTCTACCCTCTGGCGGCTCTCGAGGCGCAAATTCTGCGTTCCCGAGATGCCCCGCTCAATGTTGCATTCTTGGCTTGTGCTTTTACCGATCTACCCCCACTGGCTGTCGGTCTCCTCCAGGCCCTGGTCCAGGAGAGTCATCGCTGGGAACGAGCTGTTCTCGGATTGGGCCCTAAAATGCTCACGGAACTCGCCCCAATCAGAGGACGGCTTCAGCTCCTCGAGTCTCTCGAGTTGCTCTCGCCGGCAATCCCCCCTGCCTTGAACGACATATTCGGAGCTGCGCCACAGTTGCGAAAAGTCTACCTCACCGACCACGACGACGAGAACTCCCTCACAAGGTTGTCGGTGCCATGGGGTCAGATTACGCACCTCAGGGCTCAATTTTCCGCAGTTTGCGTCGATGTTTTGTGTCGGACCCACCTCCTGGTTGAATGTAACCTGTGGCTTCATTCAAATGTCTCCCCGTTCGTAACCGCCGTCGCCGTCCTGCCTCGGCTGCGTCGACTCTCTGTAAACAATACTGTACTCCTGCAGGCTCTGAAGACCCCAAACCTCGAATATCTCTTCCTTGTTTTTTATGATCGCAACGTCACCATCAACTCCGCTGCATTCGTAGTCGCCTTCCTGCAGCGGTCTCAATGCCAGTTAAAGGGACTTAGCGGATCTAACTGCTCCGCCGGCGACCTAACCCCAGTCTTGGCGAATACACCCACCCTCTTGCACTTACACGTACACTTTCAATTTGCTGGGGTTATACATGAAACAGCGCGTTTGCAGGAGCTTCCTAATATCGGCATCTGTCCCCAGTTGATATCCATCACTCTCCACCTTGGGTGGGAGCGCTGCGATTACGCTGCTTTGTACGATTCAATCATGGCCCGAATTGCAACACTGAAATTCGTGTCTTTTTGCGGTGGGACGAGTTCTGCAGCGAGCGTTGAGCAGAGGTTGCTAGCACTGCGCAGCGAGGCCCTTGACGTCTTCATCAATGATTTCGACGCAAGGGCAACAAAGGATATGGTCAACGATATATGTATAACCACAGTATAAATATCTTCAACTCGGATGCATGCATTTCACCGTATACCCGGCGTACCATGCGCGTACGGCTCCTCAAAAAATCACTAACATGGTCGAAGTATATTGATGTGGCACACGCGGATCGTGATCCAGTGAGTTTTAAACCCTGTGATGGATATGCTTAGTTATTATTTATTTTCCTTTTTACGACCTCTTGCGACCCTCCTTGTATTGAAATTCCCGCTCGATGCGAGAGTTGATCCCATCAATATCCCTTTCTCACGGTTCGCACTGTATCCCGCGCAGCCGTCAATGCTATGCGCGGCTCATGTTATGACTCTATCTGAGTAGAAAGCGAGTCAGAGGAGTCTGGCTCCCTTCAGTAGTATATGTGAGGAGTCCCACCTCTTGTTGGAACATCTTACATCTTACCAATTACCACTACTGTGAACCTCACCAATCTGCTTGAACCTGGATCGAGCTGTTAGCTCTCTTAACCAACGATCTACTGTAACATTGCTAAACCTTAACAGTTAACCCATCTACCTTTACTGCAGAGTTGCTAGACCCTACAGTATTTTTAGATCAACTTACCTCCGTTTGCTGTGACTTTGCTAGACTTTACAGCCCACTCTGAGTCTTTACTATTATATCGGTTGACTGATTATATAAGGGTTCCCGAACTCAAGTATATCCATCTGGGGTATTGCATTCAGTAATACCAATTCGCTCACGGTACACGCGTCATACTAATGCGTGCACAACCAGTTTCTCTTACAAACCCATTGAAGGCAGGAATTTCAGGTGGGTGTTTCCTTCTAAAACCTAACAACTGATGTGAACAATATCTCCTTGCCCAGGAACTCCCGTCTCAGTCGGGAAATACTAATATTGCAATTCAGGAATTTGGGGGACACCCTGGACTCACTCTCTTTTTTCAAAAAGCAACAGATTAATACAAAATCATGAACCCCTCTGAGTCTTCCGGGGTGGACTGACAGTGACGGAGCGAAAAACTCAGCGTGGAAATTAGAGTTCCCTTCAATTGATACAAGAGTATGGAAAAAGATTCTGCTTTTTTGTACTCCAATGGCCCGCGCTTGGATCGAACGAACACCCTCCGGCCTGCATGCAATAGCTCTGGCATTGAGAGGATGTGCGCCCAGCGCCACCGGCCTTTAGTCCCTCCTTTTCAATAAACCCCCATGAAGCGGGACTAATTGTTAGGCGCGAACCCGACGCAATGTCAACGAAGAGAGTAGTGTTGCCGCGACTCCAAAAGTCGAGTCGCGACTCGGTAAAATGACTTGGTTCCGAGTTTGACTCGACTCGACTCGACCTGAGCCACTTCAAGTCACTCGAAGTTACTCAAGTCGACTCGAGTCAGTCAAGTTGAGGGATTTTTTTGAATTGACTGGAATCACCACCACATTGGACAGAAATATCGTACCTTGATGAAATCATGCAGGAATGAGCAAGGAATGAGCAAGCAATCAATCACACCACGTTTCTGAGCGCATTTTGTGAGTCAAATGGGTCAAAACTCATAAATATGGTGTGTCAGATCTTTCCTATATTTTTGTAGATTTATTGGGCCTTCAAAACAGCATGGGATCGCAAGCCAACCCAGCTGTGACATGTGCGTGACCAGTGTCACACCTGTGACATTCGACCAAGGGGGGGAAAAAAGAAACTGCCCTAATTGCGTTTACGGATATAAATAAGCATTTTCTAAAAAACCCCTGACTCAAGTCACTCAAGTCGAGTCGACTTGCATTGACTCGGAGGTCACAGCAAGTCAATCAAACAACTTGACTTAACTCGGCTCAAGTCGACTTTCGTAAGTCGACTTGAGGAGGTTAAGTCGGAAGTCGCGGCAACACTAGAAGAGAGAGTTGAGCTTGCCGCTCAAAAACGGTGATGCTCTGCTAGTAATGCGTCACCACAGAAAGGTGTTGTCCTGCGCAGATTTCATTGCGGGTGCAACAAAGAGTATGGAAAAAGATTCAGGACCGCTACAACATGCATATGGCCCGCGCTCGGATCGAACAAGCATCCCTCCGTGTATACCAGTACCCCGCCAATAGTTGGGAGGTGCGCCCAGCGCCACAGGTCTTTGTTTTCTCCCTTCCAATGCAGGTCTATGGAGCGGAACGAGGTGCGGACTCACGGCGAACCCGACGCAACCTCAACAAGTTGAGGTTGTGGTTCAATAACGCTAATAATGCGTCGCCACACAGAGGTGTTCTCCTGCGGAAATGTTATTACAGCTACAGGAAAGAGTATGGAAAAAGATTCAAGCGATCCTACGAGTGGCCCGTACTCGAATCGAACGAGCTCCCTCCGGATCCGTGTAAACCTTCCATCCAATCATCGAATTGAGAGGAGGTGCGCCCAGCGCGACGGGTCTTTCTTACCTTTGTAACAACCCTCGTGAGGAAGCTTCATTCTGCCCCCGAAGTTGGCAGAAGTTGTAAGTGGGGAGGGAAGGGATAGGGGTGTGGGAAGATGACGTCACCTTCGGCATTTCGGCACGCTCAGCCGGATTTGAACCACGCCAGGAATAAATTCAGGTGGGTTGCAATTGGGAGCGGCCGCACCTTCTCGGCTTGACGTCGACTTCCAGACTCCAAGCGGCGGGCGGTAGCTAGCCTCCCTCCTGCCTCCGGTGAGGGCGCATTGGGAATCAGGAATCGCCATCGTCGCGCCACCGAATTCGAACTCGAACGTTCTTCCTTCCCACTTCAACCTTACTGACCCACGTTCCTCCTCTCCTCTCCCCTCCCTCCTCGTAAGTACTGAGTAGTGTCGGACGAGCGACGACAACACACCCAATTACACCGATAAAAAACTAACATTCTTGCATTCGAATAACAACTACATTTGGTTTTGCTTTTCTTCTCCGTTCCCAGTGTCCTTTCCTTTTACACCCCGCTCGCCCACAATGCACTCCACGCTCACGCCTACGCCCACAACACAGTCCCAGGGATGCTAGAACACAGTCCAAGGGAAGGGGATGAGCGCATCTAGTCGGTGGTGCCGGAGGCAACGATGGTGACGGTCTTGCTGGGGGTACCGCTCTGGCTCCCGAGCGCCTCGACCTTCTTGATGGTCTCTTGGCCCTCGACGACTTCGCCTGGGAACATGAAAATAAGGAGGGTGATTAGTTTGGGTTCGAATGACGACGAATAGAAGGGGGAGGCGGAAAGAGAAAGATGCGGAGGTATGAGATGTGATGCGAAGTGGGAGTAACGGGAACTGCGGAGAAAGAAAGGGGAAGGAAGGATAGAATAGGGGGAAGGAAGAATGGGATAACTGGAATTGCGCCACGGACGCGAAAGAGGGATAAGGTGAATCAACGCCTGCGCCGTGAAGGCAAAAGCGGTGAAGTGCGCCCAGACAACAAGCCGCGGAGGAAAGTGGGGCGAGTGTGGGGGTAACAAAGGAATGGGGCGCGGAAAAGAATAGTAACGGGGTGCGGAAAAGTGCGGAAGGCGATGCCCTTCAACAATAGCCATCGCGCCGCAGTATGAATAAGCATCGTTCTGCGTATGAATACCGACCGGGGAGTGGGAAGAGAACGCATCCGCGTTTGGAAGTGATGAGCGCCGCCATCGCACGTCCGGCGACATCCTGACAGCGATGGCGATGAACGCGATGGGATCCCATCGATCGCGGGCATCGATATGGGTACGCCGCTCATCGATGAGTGGATCGTTGCGATCGCGCGCGATACAGTACGGGGCACAGAACGACGCGCAGAACGACGCGTGGATGGGACGCATTCGACACAAGCAACAAGCGGAGGGAAAGACCAAAAACAAGAAACGCACCGAAAACGACGTGCTTGCCATCGAGCCAAGAGGTGACGACGGTGGTGATGAAGAACTGGGAGCCGTTCGTGTTGGGGCCGGCGTTGGCCATGGAGAGCAGGTAAGGCTTGGTGTGCTTCAGCTGGAAGTTCTCGTCTATACTCCACATCATTAACTTCACGCCGCCTTCAGCACCACAAGGAAGTGAACGCACCCTTGAACTTCTCGCCGTAGATGGAGACGCCGCCGGTTCCGTTGTGCCTGAATAAGAGTTAGAATAACATACTCTACGCAACTGAAGCGTGCGTACTTGGTGAAGTCGCCGCCCTGGAGCATGAAGCTGGGGATGATGCGGTGGAACTTGGAGCCGGCGTATCCGTGCTTGGAGGGCTTGCCGTCAATGTCGACACCCTGGGCAAGCTTGCGGAAGTTGTCCGTGGTCCTGGGGACGACGTCGTCAAAGAGCTTGAAGACGACCCGTTCGGGGTTTTGGCCCGCGATTTGGATATCGAACTGGATATAAACCACGTATTAGTCCAGTACTCCGCGTTGTATCCCGTGTAACGGGCAGGAAAGCGAAACGCACGTATACGTTTGACATTGTGGTGGTTTGGGAGAGAGGTGGATAGCCGATTACAAGGCGATCGATACCGCTTAAGAGGCCGGCAGTCCCCGGATCCCGAGATGTGACTAATGCGTCACCGTGACGCTTATCTGATCAGTGCACGGACCATGCATCGCCAATTTTGCTTCTCTTCCACCATGTACACCCGGCGTGGCCTCCCTTGAGCTGCCTTCTTGGATTCGGCATATCAACCCCAGCCTGGGGGCAGCTTGGGACCAATTTCAAGTTCAACCGCCGTTTCAACGTTAACGCAACCCTGACCCTTTTACTGTCGAACTCTACTTCCACGTCACCCTGCAGGCCGCCGGCGAATGCTTTACTTAACACCAACCCGCCTTCTAGTCCGTGGCACCTAACCTGAATTCCTTGCTTCTCGGCGGCAAACAAGTTCTATCGGGAATTCCGCCCTCGTGTTGGATTACTCTGGCGCCGTAACCGTGTAACGAGGTTGAATTACAGCTGGGATTCGATATGGCCCGGTCGCGGACGGTCCGCGCCTGCCCTCAATGGCACGCTACACACGTTGAGTACACGCAGGTACGCTCGTTCGAATCGAGCCCGGGTCCTGAAGGACATATTGGAAAACTGTTTTTTGATCGACGATTTTCCGAGCTCATGCGCTCGCTCACAGCGCGAGCTGCTTTTTTGACTCCACTCCACGTGGAAACTAGCCTTCGTCGTGGGTCTCTATTGCATTACTCCGGCGCCGTAACTATCTAACGAGCTTAAACCGCAACTAGATGCTGATATGGCCCGGTCGCGGACGGTTCCGCACCTGCGCTTAATACTGGGTACGCATAGTGTTGAGCTACATGCAGGTATGCTCGTTCGACTCGAGCCCGGGTCCTGAAGTACATGTACCCGTCCTTTTTGATCGACGATTTTCCAAGCTCATTCGCTCACAATGCCAGCTACTGTACTTTTTCACCGCAACGGTCCAACGAAGTTGAATGGCAACTGGGTGCTGATATGGCCCGGTCGCGGACGGTTCCGCACCTGTACTCGGTAGGCGTTCGCGTCGACAACTACATGCAGGTATGCTCGTTCGACTCGAGCCCGGCCATGTAGTTGGTGATGTACTCCTTTTTAAAACTACTAGTCCACAAACACCATGCAAATCTTTTTCGGCTCTAGTGACTCATCCTTTCTCTCAGGTTGTCTGAACTCGCACTCACGGTCACGCCACACGCGTATATTATTTCGGTTCAATGCGCCATTCTGAGGGTGGGTGAGTGGTCTATCGCTATTTATCCCGAGGCTACTAACCTATCAGGGCTGCTAGATGGTTTTACAGATGCCCTGTTGCGGATGGTCCGCACCTGCACTCGGTGGGTGTGAATGGAACCGCTAAACCCAGGGGATGCTCGTTCGAATCGAGTCCAGGGCATAGCAGCTTCAAGACTTTTGTTTTGTTTTTGTTTTTTACTCATATGCGCCCGTTCATACGCCATCGCTTTTTACAGGACAACATACATCCTCATTCGCCGCGAGACCCGAACACCCATCGCAGCGGGTGAGTGATTTCCGATTTTCAGTGTGGTCTCATCGCATTCCCAGCTACCTAGATATGGTCTGGTCGCGGAGGGTGCGCACCCGCGATAAATACGTCGAGCGGTTCCTTACTTGCGGGGGTGCTCGTTCGACTCGAGCCTGGGCCATTCGTATGAACTAAGTTAGAACATCCTTTTTCAGGTTTCGGTCAGTGCCTTCGTCGGGTTGTTCGGTCGTAAAGGCGATTGATTTCCATACCTGTTCAACGGTTCGCCATTCTGAGGGTGAGTGGTCTATTGACCAATTTATTCCGAGGCCACTACTACTAACCTATCAGGGCTCCTAGATGGTTTTACCTATGCCCTGTTGCGGATTGTCCGCACTTGCACTCAATGTAATCACATAGAATTTTGATTCCCTGCAGGACCGCTCATTCGAATCGAGCGCAGGGCATGCGTGGTGTTTATTGTCACTTTTTTTTTTTCCCCCCACTTATATGCACCCGTTCACACGCCCACTGTTTATTTGCCGGGGACAGCCCGCCTGACTGGATTTCGGACTGAAGTTCACAAATCCATGTTTAGATGATGTCCTTCCGAATTGGTGAGTGATTCTCCGGTTTGGAGCGTGGTCTCACTGCATCTCTCCTTGGACGAACATGGCCTGGCGGCGGACGGTCCGCACCCGCAATATGTGCCCGTGCAACTATGTGCTGATTTGCGGGGGGTGCACGTTCGATTCCAGCCTGGGTCCTGAATCGCTCTTTGTGATCCTTTTGATTAATCATTTTCCAGGTTCAATTCGTTCGCAGATCTAGAGCCAGCTGCTGTTTCAACGCCACGCCAACGAATTCCTCTAAAGTGCCGGTGCCGTAACCATCTCCTAAGGTTCAACCGGAACTGAATGCTGATATGGTCCGCAGACCTGCGTTCAATATGATCTGAGATTGAAGTTACACCCCGGGATGCTCGTTCGACTTGGGCCTGGGCCATCCAGCGGGATTTCGCGTACCTTTTTCTTTTTCGGCTCTGGGGACGTATCCCGTTTCCCTCAGTTTGTCTGAACTCCGCACTCACGGCCACGCCGCGCGAATATTATTTCGGTTTCGCAATTCTGCGGGTGAGTAGTCTATTCATCGATACCAATTTTAAATTCATTCCAAGGCTACTAGCCTATCAGGACTCCAAGATGGTTTTCTAGATGCCCTGTTGCGGAGGGTCCGCACCTGCACTCGGTGGGCCCCTACGAATTCCGATTCCCTGCAGGACCGCTCGTTCGAATCGAGCGCAGGGCATAGCGCGGCCTTTAACTTTTTTGTTTTGTTTCTCACTCATATGCACCCATTCATACGTCATCGCCAACTTTTTACAGAGCAACATACCTTCTCATTCGCCGCGAGACAGAAGCACCCATCGCAGGCTGTGAGTGATTTCCGATTTTGAGCGTGGTCTCATCCCATTAATATTCTCAGCTAAATATGGCGTGGTCGCGGAGGGTCCGCACCCGTAATAAATACGTCGAGCGGTTACTTAGTTGCGGGGGTGCTCGTTCGACTCACACTGACAAATCAGAACTTTCAGCCCAGCCATCAGTGGCCGAGAACGTTCCCGAAAGCAAGAGTTTCGGCGGGGCTGAAACTCGTAAAATTCCCATATTTGGCAGGTGATCGTAATCACTTGCCTTATATAGCAATTCTGCGAGTTTCAGCCCGGCCGAAACTATCGCTTTCGGGGACGTTTTCAGCCGCTGATGGCTGGGCTGAAAGTTCTGATTTGTCGGTGTGACTCGAGCCTGGGTCATGGGAACGGTATGGAACATTCCTTTTTCAAGTTTCGGTCAGTACCTAATACCGGGTTGTTCGGTGGCAGAGGCAACTGATTTCCTGATCTGTTCAAGAAGTTCTTCTTCGGCTCAGGGAACTCATCCGATTTCCCTCAGTTTGTCCACGTGAATACTATTTCGATTGCGAATCGCCATTCTGCGGGTGAGTGGTGTATTCATCGATCATGATACCAATTATCCCGAGGCTACTAACCCATCAGGGCACCTAGATGGTTTTACAGATGCCCTGTTGCGGATGGCCCGAACCTGCACTCGGTAGGTCGTGAATAGAATCGTTACACGCAGGGGATGCTCGTTCGAATCGAGCCCAGGGCATGTCGCGGCCTTCGACGTTTTTTTAATTGGTATATGGACCCATTCACACACCCACTGTTACTTGCGCGGGGACGTCCCTCTCAGACTGGAGTAACGGGTTCACAAATCCATGTTCAAATTATGTCCTCCGATGCAGGTGAGTGATTTACAAGTTCAGGGTGTTGAGTGTGGTCTCACTCCATCTCTCCTTGGAACATGGCCTGGTGGCGGACGGTCCGCACCCGCAATATGTGCCCGTGAACTATGTACTGATTTGCGGGGGGTGCTCGTTCGATTCGAGCGGCATCGAGCCCGGGTCCTGAATCGGTCGTTGCGGTCCCTTTGATTGACGTTTATTCGTCCGCAGAGCCAGCTGTTTTTTCAACTCCACGCCAACGTATTCCTCTGAAGTGCCGGCGCCGTAACCATCTCATAAGGTTCAACCGTAACTGAATGCTGATATGGCCCGGTTGCGGAGGGCTCAGTCTAATGCAATTCCGATTCCCTGCAGGACCGCTTGTTCGAATCGAGTCCAGGGCATCGCACAGCGTCGGACGGGGTTTTTTTTAATGTTTTCTAGAGACATGTGCACCATTCATACGCGATCACCGATTCTTTTACAGGGCAATATGCCTCCTCATTCGCCGCGAGACCCAAATACCCAAACACCCAATTGTTGACTGGACACAGCAAAGTGGCATAAAGAGCCAGAACCTCGGAGTTAGGTTACTTTCCGTTGACAGCAGGTAGGTAAAAATCTCATGCTCATCAGTCCAGTCCTCAGTCCGGCCAGGGCCATAAATCTGTGAGCTAGGAACCTAGCGTGTGACGTCGTTTGTCATGGGTAGAATAAACTATCCCATGTGCAGTGTGCGTTCTTTCAGCATGCTTTTTGGTGTTATATTATGTTTGATCTTCCCGCAAGTGTGAATAAATAAATATATAGATTTTCCAGACTGACGTAGCCTCACATAAATATGACAAAGAAAGGAAGGGGTTTTAACAATAATTGTTCATAGATCACACTGCAACCAACGAGGCCTATTCATTCTCCCACTCATCCTCTGATAAACTGTTGTCCACCTCTTGTACTGTGCCTGAGAGAGCATTTAGCTCAGCAAGTCGATCCAGGTTCGTTTTGTGCTGCTCCTTGATATCCTCACCAATCCCAGCCAGTCTCCCATCAATATGCTGAACCCGCTTGGCCTGTGAGGAGCGCTCAAACAGCGGCCTTGCTTGTTCCCATAGCTTCAGTGCATTCAGCAAATCACCATGCTTGTTGGATATGTCCCCAAGTCGGGTCATGCACTCTGCTCTGCTCTGGTGAACATCCATCTTGGTGAATCCTCGCAAGGCAAGAGTGAACAGAGATGTGGCTGTGAATTCATCCTCCTCAGAGAGGAAAACATCGCCAAGGAACTGCAAAGTTTTGTAAATTCCCAGCCTCTCTTTCACCTTGAGTGAATGCGCAAGATAAACAGTGGGCCAAGAGGTCGGATGAGAGCCCTCCCAGCAATTGATATCTGCAAGCCTCTCCAGGCAGAAACTCACTGCCTCTGAGTGCTTCCCCCACCCAACTTGGAGGCATTTACAAAATTGTGTACTTGACAGACACCCATCTCTTAGATGGAGGTCCGCCTGGATAATATCGTATTGAAGAGTTAACGATGTAGATCCACTTGCTTTGGCAATAGATTGTGATACATCAATCTTACTTTGGATTTCATTGGTTGAAACCCCAGTTAAGATGTTAATTTCCGCAATATTGATGAGGGAAAATGCTTGCAGATAATTGTCATCAGTTGTTGCTTGGAGAATTTGATTCCGGATGTCATGTGCCTCAACATATTCTGATTTGAGTTTGTGAACTTCAGCCTGAATTCCCATCAACCCATGGTTCATTTGCCCATGAGACAGACCACATAGACTCAGAGCTGTTCTACCCCTCCTGGTCAGAGTAATGCACTTCCGGTAATCACCTAGTGACATCAAGGAAAGGGCCTCGCTGTATAGTCCGAGTACCTCTCTATGTACATCTCCAGAGATTCGGGCAAGTCTCTGCACCTCCTGTGCATGAGCTCGACCAGCAGCACGGTCACCAGAAATTATTTTACAGTATCCAAGGGCATCAAGTGCATCACATTGTCTGTTGAGATTTCTGTTGGCCTGTGCTAAGGAAAGGGCAATCTGACCATGTTGTAAAGCTGTTGAAATGTTGTGGTTGGATTGGGAGTAATAAACCCCTAGAGTGCAGTGAAACTTTGCTGGGAAATAAAGTCTGTTGGGGTGTGTTTTATTCTATCAGGTTGAACAGAGAACACACCTTCAAGGTCAGGATCATCGAAATACTTAAAGTGGTTTAAGGCATCAACTATCAATGGCTCTGGATTGGGGATTGGTTGGTGCCGCCATGATCGGATTAGTTCGGTAATTATATATGCTTTCAACCGATGATCTCCTGAGGATGATAGGGCATTACTCATATCCTCGAGGAGAAAAGTTGCTCCACGTGAAATACGCCGACTAAAGTCAATGAAATCACATGCACAGTAAGCAATATCCACAATATTGGGATACTCCCTCCGTAAACCATTTTGGAGGATATTTTGAATGTTTGTGTAATTTGATGTTATCCGGTCAATGGGGAACACCCCGGATCTTGTGCCAAAAGCTACTGTGTATGATTCCAGGAGTTCATGATAGTAATTGAACATTGGTTGTATCATCTGGTCTGTAGGGGGGAGCAGTTTGCCCATAAATTCCCTAATAGGCACCAAGACCTTCAACCGTGTGTGGCCATCAGTGTATGCTAAAGCTGTACGCAGCAATATAGCTTTACAATCAAGGATATCAATGATTGGAAATTTGGTTTGCTTGAGCTCTACATCTGAGAGGCCATCCGGCAGCATGGATAGCAGCGCTAACAGATCCTGGGCCTGTGGTGTGGAAGCAATTCTGGGACTTGAGAGTGAGAGTGAAATTGACAGCTCCAGGTTGGATCTTTTGTCATAGCCATCAGAGATGAGGGAGGTTTTCTCTGTCTCCCAGCGGGATAATATTTCTCTGCAACCTTCCATATCTACCAAATGAGCAAGAAGGCTGATTGAAAGCGGCATGTTGCCTGTGAGAGAAAGGACCTGGTCCACGGCTTCCAGGGGATGCTTGTCATCCACGATATCAATGAACAGCTTTCTGGCGGCATCCTGTCCCAAAGGTGGTAAGGGTGGCAAGAATGGCCGGGTCCACTGCACTTTGGATGGTCTTTCTGCTCCACGCATTGTGATCTGAGGCTTCATGAGTGAGATGGATGAGAAAAAAAAGAGAATCAACAAACTATTAAAGCTAAACTGTTTATCCCCGTGAGAAGAGAGAGGAACTCTTCGATCTCTTGGCGAGATTTCGTTGGCTCCCACACAGTTTCAAGATTGTCGAGAATCAACAGGCTGGGTGGACTACTGGAGAACCACTGTAAGACCGCCCAAGTGAGGTCTTCTCCAGGTTTCATTCCAAGATGTGCTCCAATGAGACCTGCAAGTTCTGGTTTGCTTGATGCAGTGTCACAGGTAACGAAGAACCGATTTCCGTGGTACTTGGTGGTTACTTCCTCATGGTGAACCACAATCCTTGCAAGGCTAGTCTTTCCCATCCCACCTGCACCTAAGATCATGATTCTAGGAGTGCCCTGCCTAAAGGACTCAAGAATTTCTGCAAGTTCTGAGTCACGACCATGGAATATCTTTGGCTCCGCTGGGAGCATTGAAATGGAGTTTGAGCTATGGTATTCATCAGCACAATGATGAGAGAAATATCGCAATCAAGCACCTTGCATAGGAGCCAGAATAGATCTACAGGGCTGTTAGCACTAATGCTGTTGCCCAGGAAGAACCTGTTCGCGTACAGACAAAGCCGAATCTGAACTGGACATTGTTTCAAGCATGTTGAGTACCTCCTGGTGTCTGAGCTGAGCTTGGTCTTGCATCTCCCTCACAATGTTCACAATGTCCACCGCTTTAATCTTTGTAATTGTCAGTTGCCGGATGGTTCAAATGTGAATCTTTACTTGGAAGAAATCAAGCCCCTCTTGCAACCTTTCCCTGCAACTCTTGAGCAGTAGACTCAGTTCTCCCTGACGGAAGAACTTTTTAACTCTGCTGCTACTTTGTTGTGCCTCAACAAAGGTATGGATTTTGTGGATGGTCCTAAATATGTTCAATGAACGTGAGCAGGTTCAAGGGTATAAAGGTACTCAGTGAATTTTGAGATCTCCTTCAATATACTTGGTGGCAATTCCGGACCAGTATCTGACTTAATATACACCCCAATAATTGCCTTGAGCAACTCATGAGTGTATTCCATCAATTCTGCACACTTGTCCTTGTTTTGTTTAATAGCCTAGGTAATTCTTCACCTCAGAGTGTGCTGGAATCCTGACTCATGGGGGAATGTACCTTAACCAATCCCAGAAGGGACCGTGTAGTATTTGAGATGGCTTCCAGACCAGGAATATTGAGAGTGTCCACCAGGACATCCAGAGTGCTAGCCGTGATGACCACACACTTTGAGATGTTGTTCAAACGAACTTCAGTTGTGGATTGACGAGGCATGTGGGGAGGGGGCATGGCAGTTAACAATCATTGGACCTTTATAATACTCAAACAGAGCTTGGGAACCTTTGTTCTCGTTGGCTACTGTCAATCTTCTTTCTATGACACATCTAACTATCACTGCAGCTGTCTTGTTATGGGATATCTAATATTGGACCGTTATAGCAGTGTCAAACAGTACCATCAACAAGAATCACAGCCAGTGTTTTGACATGGGGAGGAACAGAGGAGACCAGGAAACCATATTTCTTGCATCAACAATGATCTAGGTCAGAGCTTGTGTTTATCGGCCCACAAAGTTGTTTTCACTACACATGAAGTGAATGTAAAAGGTCTGGACAACGTTCGACGGGTGTAAAGTGAGATTCTGCGACTGGTTCACATGCATGTTGAACGATTTTGACAACTGACTGAGAGATGGACATACAGAAGATTGTCAGGAGTTTCATCATGTTGGCAAAAACAGTGCGGGTGGCGTATGACCAAAGCTGTACTGAGAAGAATAGAATTATCCCATCATTCCACTCAGCGACCACAGTGCAGAACTGTTTCACAGCCGCCTTCCTTCTGGCCTGTCATTCGCGGTTGAAGAGACTTAGAACACCGTATCCAACACTTTTTTTTATCAGCAATTTTCCAGGCTCATTCGTTCACAGAGCCAGCTGCTTTTTCATATTCAACTCTTCCCGAACGGGTCTTTGTCGAGTGTGTCTGTGTTCCAATACTCCGGCACCGTAACGCTGTAGCGAGGCCAAGGGGGTGTCGATTCAAGAATTTTTGCACGCCCTCAAATTCTGACGTGGTTTGGCGTACTGATCACGAAAGTCGATGTCCCGAGGCAAGGGGTGAAGTATTTGTTGAGTTAGAGAATAAAAGATTATTCCCATATCGGGATGCCGGGTGAGCGGTCCGCCACCGAACAGCCACCACGTGAAAAGGGTGTTTATTCAAAAGTACACAAAAAAATTGGGTAGCTGCTGGCGAAGGACCATTAGGGGTACTGTGTGCTCACGAACCACAAAAATCATGCATGTATGGTGTTCAATGCTCAAGCTGTTCCAAATCCCCGTAACCTTTGACCGCGTGGGACATCAAAAACGTCCTAAAAAGGAAAATTACGGCAACGGGGGAGGGGGGGTCTGCCCAGACCTCTGAAAAAAAAATGTTTCGAGGTCGGGTCCGGATTTCGCGAATCCGGATCCCCTTGAGCGAGGCCGAATCACAGGTGGGTGCACTCACTGCGTTCAGGCCCACGTAGCCATGGGGTGTTCCTACCCGTGTAGACCATAGGGGTAGACACACCCATAGGTCTACGTATGCTACGTACGTACACTAATGTAGGAACTTCAGAGGTCATCTGAAATTGAGTAAAAACTCCACCTGTCGCTTCCCCGGCTGTCATTCCCAAATGCTGTGCCGATTATGCGGCTGTATGCCGGACTCGGCTGGATGCGTCTGGGCGCGTAGCCGTACGTAACCCAACGTAGCCGAACGTAGCCGAGGCCACGTAGCCGGGTAGTAGCCGAACGTAGGTCTACGCGACGTACGGCTACGTGGGTAGACGCACGTAGGCGAGGGTAGACCAACGTAGGACCATGTAGCCCAACGTAGGATAACCCTAGGGCTACATGGGGCCTGAATGCAGTGACTGTTGGTATGACCCGGTCGCGGTCGGTTCCGCACCTGCGCTCAATGTCAGAGTGTTCATCGTATAGTTACATGCAGGTATGCTCGTTTCACTCAAGCGCGAGTCCCTACGTTGACATGCACTATATTTTTAGTTCTAGCTTTCCCCGTATGCCGCCAACCGCCTTTTCATTCATGGATGAATTTAGATTGCAGTTGGTTGTAGCTTTTCTTCTTCAGCTCTAGGGACTCAGGTCGTTTTTTTTTTGACATGAACTGTGAATCCAGCACTCACCCTCCCCATTTTCCTCCATAGTCATCAGCTGATCGATTTATTTTGAGGTTCTATCCTATGGAGGCTCACAGCTACACCTACAGATGCCCGGTCGCGGATGGTGCCCGCATTCGCTGGTGCATCGCAAGAAC
The DNA here is from genome assembly GCA_029378385.1 of Mycena metata. Lineage (NCBI taxonomy): Eukaryota > Fungi > Basidiomycota > Agaricomycetes > Agaricales > Mycenaceae > Mycena > Mycena metata. Next base: position 435,828 of record JARKIB010000012.1, read on the forward strand.
AGATTCTTGCATCACCGCTCGTGCGAATCGAGCCCAGGGTATGTATGTTGGAGTCAATGTTTTTATTTCTCAATTTCCGTTTGGTTTATCTGCGCCGTCGTCGATTTTTTTTGGCGCGACGACGTACCTACTCATTCGACTTACTGTAAAAGCCCACTGTTACACATTTTTCCTTCGAAGTAGGTGAGCGATCTCTGAATTTCGAGTGTGGTCTAACCACATTCCTCAGGATCTGAATATGCCCCGATGGCGGCGGGTCCGCACCCGCAATAAATTCGTTGTCGGACACGGGTACTTACTTGCGGGGGTACTCGTTCGACTCGAGCCTGGGTCATGAGTGTACGACAGCCATTATTTCACAATTTTCCAGGCTCAACCGTTCGCAACGCAACTGCTTTTTGATTCCCTCAGCCGCGAATGCGTTGACTTCGATACTACTCAAGCTATCTGCACCCTTCCCGCCCTTCATTCGACTCAAAATCCACATCCACGTTTTGTCGAAGGTAGGTGAGTGATTGGCCCGTGTGTAACGTGGTCTCACCGCATTCTTGATTAGCTGAATGTGGCCCGGTCGCGGATGGTCCGCCCCCTGCTGATGATAACGGATGATCACACCCAAGGTATGTTCGTTCGATTCGAGCCGAGTCGTGCGATGACGGTCCCGCCATAATATACTATTAATATTCTTTCTGGTCATTGATTTTCCATGCTCATCCGCTCCCAGCGGGAGCTCCCTTTCGACTCCCGTGCTCGCGAGGGGGGTTCTTGTTCGACGCTTCTGCCCACAAAAGAGGTAGGGTGCGGATTTCGCGATCCGAATCCCTTTGTTTCTGCCAGTTTGGGCGGCGTACTGACTCGGTGGTCGTCTCACTCCGTTTCCATCTCGATGAGTGTAACCCAACAGTCGGCAGCCGTTGGTTCTTCAATACATTATTTCCTGCGCTCCTTACTTGCGGTTCGACGGCGTGGAAATGTAGTCGGAGATCTCGGTGTTGTTGGTTCACGGGCGCGGCGCGGCTTTTGCATGGACTTTGCCCATTCCCGGGTGGCGACATTTAGCTCGATTGCGGATGTCCGTACCTCCACACCGCAACCAAACCGCAACCGTCTGACCTTTTGCAGGACACCCTCAGGCTCCTTAAATTCGAGATTGCACTTCAGCATGAAAAGGTCGGTTCTTTCACCGTCCTGTAGATTCTTCTTGCGAAAATTAGATATCTCAAGCCCGTTTGCCCGCCTGGACCATGTTTATCTTTCCGGACGTGGCCCACGGACATGAGACGGCATATCCCGGATCAATATGTGCGTCATGATACTGATCTGATTTGCGATCAATACAATTTCTTCTTCTCCTCAACTTCTCCTCTACCCTCGCGCGGGTACCAGAGCCTCGAGCCCCTGAACCCTGCCAACCCTGCCAACGCGTATGTGGCGTTGCCTGACCTTCACGACTCGACACCCTTCAGCGTTCGGCGTTAACGCAACTTGGCGCCGTGCCACCTACCCGTCTAGGTCACTTTACGCCGACAACTCCCTTGTTCGGCAGACCCGAACCAAGATGTGACTCTTGTGTCACCGAGACCCTTATTTGCTCTGTGCATGGAGCATCCATCGCATTCTGCTTATCTTACACCACCATATTCACACGACGGGACACTGAACGAGTCCTGTCCTCGGATTTCGAACGGCTGGAGCTTCACCATCACTTCAGTCTGCAATTCTCTGCAACGACGTTAACTCTGGGGACCCGGGCTTTTTGACGTTCAACGCTCACACGACCTTGACCCCTTGTCTGGTAAACTCTACGCCCACGACCTCCTGCAGGCTGCCGGTGAATTCTTTGCTTGACACCAACCCGCCTTCTGGTACTAGTCCTTGGCACCTAACTTGAAATCCTCGTTTCTCGGCACCATGTCTTCAAATTTTATCTAATCCATCGGAATTCCGGGCTCGTGCGAGTCGTGTGGGATTACTCTTGCGCCGTAACCACGACTCGGGTCCGGAAGTGTATCCAATCTCATTCTTTTTGATTGATAATTTTTTAAAGTTGATCTATCCACAGCGTCAGTGATTCAATTCACGCCGACTTTGAGATATTCAGCGATAATTCAGCACTATGTGAGTGGATACTGTGTTCACTACTTCTTCCGTGGTCGTCTGACTGTATTTCCACTCAGCTGAACATGGTCCGGTTGCGGACGGTCCGCACCTGCACGCAATTCGGTAGTATAGATACATGCAGAGTACACTCGTTCGACTCGAGCCCGGGCCATGGGCGACATCGAGCTCTTTTTTCCTTTCACTCCTACGACGAGCTGCAATATTCTCTTTGGTTGATGATTTTCAACACTCCGCCTCTCGTGGACCACCCGCGGATATTGAGGAGTGCGCGTAGGAAGTCAAGCTGTTAAGCTTATCTTTTTCGGTGTTCATCTGACTGCGTTTCCCCGTGTATGAACATGGCCCGGCTGCGGAGGTCCCTTGATGTCGAATGTTCAATATCGCGCCTGTTCGACTCGAGCCCGGGCCATGCGCGGGCAATATTGGGAATTTCCCCCTTTGTGTTTTGTATCACTCCTTTGAGCTGCGCCCTGCGCCAACCACAGTCGGAGAGCACGTCCTTGCGGTGTGTTTCATGAACACCATTCATTCCACTACTAGTATTTCGATTCTGCCAATTGGTTCTGACGGTGAGAGATCCAATTCATCGGTACTAATCCACTCTAAAGCTACCATCCTATGAAGGCTCACAGATGGATTTACAGATGCCCTGTTGCGCACTTGCACCAGCTTTCCCCACCGCGTCTGCAGGGCCGCGCGTTCGAATCGAAGGGCATGGATTGGTGTACTGACTACAGTTCAGATTGCTCATTTTCTTCCAGCCCAGTCGTACGCATCGCCAACTTCTTTTTCCAGCGACATCCTTCCTCACTAGCCTCGAGATTCAGAAATCCATGCTCAAACCTTGTCCTCCGAACTGGGTGCGTGATCTCCGGTTTTGAGTGTGGTCTAACCGCCTTCTCAGGTATCTGGATGTGGCCCGCTCGCGGACAGTCTGCACGAATATGTTCATCCCCAGCGAGAAAACCTGCACGGGGTGCTCGTTCGACTCAAGCCTAGGTCGTGCGTGGGATCGTCGAACCATTTTTTCAAGTTTTGGTCAGTGCCTTTTCCCGGTTCAGTGACAGAGGCAACTGAGTTTTTATTCCCTCACCCGCGATTGGGAATTTGGGTGAGTAGGTAGCTTGCTCACTGTTTTTCGGTGTTTGTCTCACCGCGTTGCTAGTTGGATGAAAATGGCCCGGTGGTGGAGGGTCCCGTTCGACTCGAGCCTGGGCTGTTCGTTGGAACTGAGTTTGAACATTCTTTTTGAAGTTTTCGTCAGTGCCTTTGCCGGGTTGTTCGGTCGCAGAGGCAACTGATTCCCATGCCGGTTCAAAATTTTGTTCTTCGGCTCTGGGAACATCTGGTTTCTCTGAGCCTCATTCGCTTCGAGACCCAAACACCCATGTTTTCTTTGCGGTGGCTCAGTGATCTCCCGTTTTTGAGTAAGTACAGAAGTAGTGGAAGTGGAAGTGAGTCAGTGGAAGTGGAAGTGAGCTAATAGAAGTGGAAGTGCGCACAGTGGAAGTGGAAGTGGCAGCACGGCGGGCGTGATGTGACGGCGCCGAATTTGACGCGCCCGGTGTGTAATCCCAATTAGGAAATCGACGAAATACATTGTCTTTTTCTCTCGTAATGCCACTCCTCTCTTGCCTCCCACCATCACATTGCCACCACCGCACTTCTCCCCGCCTTCCCCACCGCACTCCTCCCCCCCCCTCTGTGGCCCTTGGAATGCGTTGCAAGTTGCGGATCAAGTGGAATGTGCCGGCAGCCACTGGCAGCTCTTTTCGCGCTGTATGATTGCCACTGGCAGTCGATACATTTCGAATCCGCAGGTATGTCCCAGATTGTTTCCTGCCACTCATTCCTCTGCTGCATACCATCCAGTTCAGTCGGCGACGAACAATTGATTACAGTACACTGAATCCGCTTAAATTTACATGTTCAGTTGGAATCACTTCCTACAAGTACTCATACTTGTTGTAAATCAAACTCTTTCACTAACTGTAACCTTAAACTTTGACCGTGAATTTTATTTATTTCTCCGTATCACTGCCGCGGGAATTTCATTCAAGTACCTATCCGGCGGTGGGTGATGGCAGAGGGCGGGATGGCGGGAGAAAGTGTGACATGACCAGTAGAAGTGGAGTCAAGTGAAAGTGACTTCCACTTCCACTCATCGACTCCAGTGGAAGTAGAAGTGGCCCCCAGGTGGCCCCAGTGGAAGTGGAAGTCACATCCACTTCCACTACTTTGGTCATTCCTCCCTGTTTGAGTTTGGATGTGGTGTAACCACATTCTTCAGGATCTGAACATGGCCTGGTCGCGGACGGTCCGCGCTCGCGATGAATATGCCGTTATCCGGGATTATGGTTACTTACGAAAGGTACTCGTTCGACTCGAGTCCGGGCCGTGCTCTCGGGCGAAATTTCTTTTTCTTCTCCTTTTTCCTTCTGCAATCTGATCGGTACATCAACCCGAACTCTATGCCACTCACGCCACACGCGGATAACAATTTGGTTTCACAGATTCTTCTAAGGGTGACATGTTCAACCATTCATCCTAATATCAATTGACCATCCTATATACTGACTGACAATATACTCGGTGTTCTGACACCAGACTGCAGCTCAGCAATTTTCGTGATGGGTTCACTACCTTCATGTCTTTATTGCTTTTTGTGGGCATGAGATACTTACCTACTTCTCAGCGCAGTGGAGTGTGACCAAGTGTCAGATTAGTGGTTGTGTGGGATTGGTACTTCCAAGTTCACACGGCCCGTGATGTAGATCTGGGTGTTCGTTGCCAACACTCTTCCTGGATATTGCGCTCCACACCGCTCCCGAGCGGTGAATCTTTGGTATAGTACATGTGCAATACTTTGTAGGGATCCCCACCGTACCATATACGGTTACAGCCGTAAAGATTCCGGGGCTTTATGAGCAGAGGCCGGCCCGTAACCGTAACCGTAGAGAGTTCTCTAGAGGGTCTTACGGTACAGCACCATATACTTTATGGTAGTTTACGGTCATTACGACGTAAATTGATCTTAAATGCCAAAGAAAATTCAAATAGCCTCTTGGTGAGGGAGAACTTACTGAGAACAGTCGGGAGTGGCTTATATTTCGCCCTACTGGCAGCCCTGACCTTTGGCATACAATAGAGACATAATGAGGACTGGAATTTGACGTAGAAGTGCCGGTGATCAATGAACATCAATCAAATTCAACCTGGTGGCCGGTTCAACCACATGTTTTGCCTCAACACTGGTTGAGGGATTCAGATTTTTCACCACAATTTACGGTGAAAAATGTTGTTTGTTTTTCAGACATTTTTCACCAAAAAAGTAGGTCAAAAATCAAATCATTTTCAGGATTTTTTCTTTTGAATTGGTTACAGCCATTTGCGGAACTTAGGGCGCAGCCCATTTTTTTCCCTTTTGGGACACTTTGGATGAGCCAGCGTAGAATGGCATTTGCGGGCTCAAATCATGTTCGTATTGCAAGTCCGAAGGGCACGACGGTGTAAGATTTCAGTAACACCGTGATGGTGACTTGACGGTGCCCGAATCGCGATGCGTCGTGTTGAAGCAAAAACGCGTAAATAGCTAATTTAAGTCCACTGAGCCCTCGATAGGACCCTAAGGGGTGCGATGAAACATGTGACTACGTATCTTGGGCCCAGGACATCAAGTTGTTGACAGCCTCTTCAAAAGGTCAATATTCTGACTGTTTTGGAACAAATCACCCGGTAGGAAGGCTCTAAAAGTGTTTTGAGTCCGCAGAGCCTTTTGGTGGTATCTAATTCATGTCCTGAACACACGATGTGGTTGCAGCGCTCAGCCTTAAGCGGCTAATGCTAGCTTAAGTGGAAATATGCTATATACCAGTTGCTCACCCTGCAGTAGTGTACTGGCTGCTAATAAGAGGGAATTGACTCAAATTAACCGAACATATTACAACATCAATGCCCAAGTGGATTTCAATTCTACCTACAGGAAACATGTTATAAGTACAACTTCTATCCTGGGTGTAATCCTACCACCACTAAGTAGTAGGTATTTCCGTTGCAGCATGAGAACGGCGGAAAACAACCAGATTCTTTTGGCTAAGAAGAGTACTTGGGTGATTTTCTCCCAGAACAGATATTTGCTTGTTGAAAGCTTCGGTTTGAAGATCCTGAGCTTGTTTGAACTGGTTTAGCCTAGAGTACGTTACTGCAAGATTATTCATAGCTGAGAGCGTGTCTGGATGATCCGCTCCAAGAATGGTTCTTCGTTTTTCCATCACCAGAACTTCCAGCTGTTCTGCCTCCTGGTATTTAGCCAGCTCACCATATGTGATTGCCAGGTTATACATGGCACCCAATGTCTCTGGATGGTCACCACCAAAAACAATTTTTCGCCTCTCAAGCACCGCAAGCTCAAGTGTCTCTGCTTTCTCAAACTGGCCTAGGTTCTTGTATGTTACTGCCAGATTCTGCATAACATCAAGTGTCTCTGGATCACCATCCCCAAATATTGATCTCCGTGCCTCCAGCACTCTCAGTTCAAGCTCCTCTGCCTTCTGGAACTGACCAGTTGTCCTATAGGCAATTGCCACATTGTACATAGCCTTCAAGGTGTCTGGATGACCTTCACCAAGAATGGCTCTTCCCTTCTCTACCACGGCAAGTCCAAGCTCCTCTGCCTTCTGCGACTTTCCTAGAGTGCTGTATGTGCCGGCTAAATTATTCATAGTTTTCAATGTCTCCGGGTGGTCTTCACCCAGGATTTCCCTGCGTTTCTGTAGCACCACAATCTCAAGGTCTTCTGCCTTCTGGAACTGGCCCAATTTGGAGTGTGTCACTGCCAAATTCTGCATGGCGCTTAAGGTTTCTGGATGGTCAGGCCCCAGAAGTCCTCTGCGTTTCTCCACAACTACAGCTTGAAGTCTCTCTGCTTCGTGGAGGTCCCCAAGAAACATATATGTCACTGCCAGGACATGCATAGCATACACAGTATTCAGATGATCCTCCCCTCTAAATCTTCTTTCATTTTCAAGTGCAAAGATTTGAAGAGCTTTCGCTGCTCCATGCCTCCCTGCCCAGGAGTATTGAACTCCATACTGTGCCATGAATTGAAGAGGGAAAGATCCCTTGAACTGCATCACAGCATCAACATGAGGAAGCAATTTCAAACCCGTGAGTTGCTGATCTGTTGTTGGGACTTGATAAATGGACATTCCCAACACACTGCTAATGATGTGGAAATTTAATTCTGGATTGGGTATTGTGGTTCGACTCCACTCATGCACCAGTGGATGAATTGAGAAAACTTCCTTCTCTGTGTTGAAGTCAAGGAGAGAATACCCTTTGATCTCGTTTGTGACATCCAGAAATGCCAGTGGGTCCCATCTCCCATTGGGTTGTTGGAAGTGTGACAAGAACTGCAGTGGCTTCTGGAGCTTTTCCTTGGCAGGACCAATAATTGGAAAACTGTAAGCTGCTGCTCTGCTGAAAATATCCTCCGAAATTCCCTCTCGGTGGAGAAATGAGCAGAGTTGCAGAAACATTGCAGCAATTGGACTGAGCTGATCAAAGCTCATTTGCCATGTGGTATAAACCGTCCAGGCATAATCACTGTGAGTCTGTGCAGGCCTTTCTCTGAGTAGCCTGTCATGGTTTTCAACATATAGTTGGAGATAACGCTTAAGAGTCCCAGACTTGGAAATGAAGGCACCGGCCTGGACAATCGCGAGAGGCAAATACCATAGAGCCTACATCATCATGGTAAATATGACATATGTAGAGAAAATGAATGCCTGACCTTTACTATCTCCTCAGCAGTTTTCTGGTTGCTCACAGTGATTTCTTCCACAGCAGCACTCCTGAGGAGCAAGGCAACAGCATCTTGTTCATTCATGTCACCCACATGGGTAGCCCCTCCATAAGCCCGCAATTCGGGATTTCGGGAGGTGATAATGATGTTTCCATGATTGCAACTTGGTAGAACCTTGTTCAGGTCAAGCCTAGGGTCATCTGCATTATCAAAAAAGAGGAGCCACTCTTCGTGCTTTGCAAGTAGCCATTGCACTGCATCATCAGAGGAGTTGCCAGCATTTCGGAGAGTTGCAATATTCTTGAGGCCTGTCTCAATAGTCTTGAGGTTGCTAGCATCAATAAAGAAAGTGTTGCTGAATCTTCCAACTCGTGAGCTACATTTCATCCTTCTTCAACTTGACTCACCGAGTTGATTCCTGAATGAATTTGAGAGCAATCTGTGTCTTGCCCGCACCACCAAGTCCATAAAGCACATAAACATGTTGTTTCCCGAGATCCTGGGAAAAGTATTTGTGCATCTTGTTTAGGATCCCATCTCTACCGTGAAAGATTCGGGACGGAGAAGGACAGTTGTTGACATTTTCGGAGACATTCATCCTATTGAAATCTACTGAGCCATATCAGTGTGGAGGCAGAAAGGGAACAAGTTTCTCACCCCGCGAGAGAATGGCATGGATTTCATCCACTTTAGGCCTCATAGCACTCAGGTTGAAGTTCGAATCAGCCGCTAATTTAAACTAGCCCAATAAATGAAACCACAATGACCGTCGATGAATACACCCACATTGATCAGTTCAAAGAGGTCTTGAATTCTCTTCTCGTATCCAGAGATATCGGCGGAGATGCTGCTGGATTTGATGAATCCGCGGACACCGTGAGACATGTTCTGTATTTTTACGATGACAACAAGCATATCCTGCAAGAATCTGACCCACAATAAAGAGGGTTGAATCACTGATCAAGGAAAGACTTACTTCTCGAAGTCCTCGCAGACACTCTTCACCTTTATTGCAGCGGTATACCCGTGAGACACAACTTCGTTGCGAACGACATCAATTATTTCCTTGATCTTTTCGCACAGTCCTTTCAGGTGTTCCCGATTGCGTTGTACTTTCTGCAAGAGTCAGTCAGGCGGTTATCCCCACAGTGATACTATATTCACCTCAACCGCCTCCAACAAAGTCACAGCCGTTCCAAAAACACCCTTGATGAACGGGAAAGGCGCGAATTCCCCCGCTGCTGCCGCAGTCTTTGCTGTCAAGATTGAGAGAGCCAGCCAATCTGATTTCCCAGTAGAGCGAGAGGAAGAGGTTTTGAATGGTTGGAATGTTTTCGTGCGCTTTTTGGGGAGAACGGCAGCCGCGGGGGTGGATGGCCTTTCCGCAGACATGGTGGGGGGAAGAGACGCGACGGCGCGAAAGTGGCGCCGACCGGCTATCGGATGACATCTGACCGGCTCCGAACCATGATCACGGTGTTTGGCCACATCAGACTTTTGACAAAAGGCTTGTGATGTTTGTACAAACATCAGCAAAATGTCCTTTTACTACATAGAACTACATAGTTGACACCGGAACTACATAGCACTACGTGGCACTAGGTGGCACTACGTAATACTACGTAAAGGGTACCTTTCTACAGCCGGAACGCTGGTTTGCTGATGAAGCTTGTACAAGGGCAAACAAGTTGAAGGGTCAAAAGACCGCAAGTAGTGTTGCCGTCGGTGTGAGCGAAGGCTGGATCTGATTTTGAGTTCGACTTGCGTGCTGAGTTGATGAACTCGACTGGTCGAGCCGGGTGTCACTGGCAGTCGAGTTGCTGCCAGCATCTTCCCATCCGCCAGAAACTTTCGCAGGTAGCCGTAGGCTTCATCAAAGGCGGCCAGCAGAACGATTTTCTAGCATAGGCACACCCCAGAAGCTCAGATGCCGCCCCAAAAAAAACATTATGTGAGTCTTTGAAGATGAAACTGCCTCCCTAAAATTTCCGGAACATCTTACCACCTCAATTAGATGGTTCGGGAGAACTACGTAGTTTCACTCGCCAAAAAAAATAGAAAAGAACGGACAAACTAAATTGAAGTACCTGCAGCAGACCATTCATTCTACCCTTGCTTACATTTTGTGAGTGCATTTTTTCAACATTTTATGCTTGTGAGCTTGTCGGCAAGCTGACAAGGGCCAAAAGGGGGGAGACAAGGTTTTGTCAATGGCTGATGTTCTGCTTACCTGGAAAATTCACATTCTATCCATGGCCGGTTTGAGAATGCTGGAAGCATACGCAGAATTTCAAACTGCTGCTATCCCGTTTTTCTTTGTTCAACGATAGAGTCACGCCGGCAGCGTCGAACAAGTCGGGTGTTAATGTAGTGTTGACTTTTAAGGATTTGAGCCACTATGCAAATATGACTCACCTCCCAGGTAAGGTCAGTCGTGACGCTTAAGTTGTGGATCTAGAGGTCGAGGAAGGCAGTGGAAGACAGTGGAATCAACACGCCCAGCGGACTGAGGAAAATAATTTTGAACCCAGACTCTCCTCTTGTGATAATAACTCCCTCCCCGTGATCGTTATTCTCGTCATTACTCTTCATCTCTTTCACCTTACGTAGCTGTATCAAAGAATCCTGGCCACCGCGGATCAAAAGGGATCTTCGTCGTTTCGTAATTGAAGTACTGCGGGTGTCCACGCCAGCGCACCAAGTCGTCGATGGCGCTTCCGAACCGGATGAGCTGCGCCTCTGAGAATTCGGGACCCCAGATCCCCAGCCCAAAGGGTAACTGCCAGGGATCCTGACCAACGGGAAGCGTGACGGCGGGATAGTGGGCGGCAGCGGGGAGTCCGCTAGAGGGCGAATCGTACGGACCCGCACCGGCCATAGGGACTAGCAAGCCATTAAGCTGGACGAGGTTGCCGTCGGCATCAATGTGCATGAGGGCCGTGTCGATACCCGTCTTCGAGAGTTCATGGCGCCACAACTGCATGGAGGTTTACTGGGCGAATCAACGAAGAGACGAGGAAGTTTCAACGCACCTTGGCCAAGTAGTATCCCTCGTCAGTGACACCATGTGTCGCATTTGCGCGCAAGAAATTATCCGCCCCACTTACCCAAATTTCCCCACCACCGAGCGCACCGGTGCTTCCATTATTAGTGTCCTCCCACGTGAGCAACTCCTCAAAGCTGCGAATGGGACTACTCTCCAGGCCTTTGAGGTAGCCATCGATCCCATTATACAGATCGACATGCAAATAGGTGCGCGCCCAGAGTTCCATCGGTGTATCGAGCGCGTCTCCCCATCCGTAGGGATCCTGAAGTTCACGGATCCGCGGGATGTTGGTGTGGTTGTATATTGTAGCGCCGGCCGCCTCTATTTGGCGGAACACCTCGAAAAAGGCCGCGCGATGCGTCACCGCTCCCGCAGTTGAACTCCACAAAACGTCCCATGGAATGCCAAACTTTGCCCCCCGCAGCGCACTCGAATTCGCCACCGAATGGGAAAGGTTCGCATGTGTGGAGACACCCGAAAGGAGCGCTCGAAATGTCGCATTGTCGCGTGCATCGACACCGGAGATTGCGTCGAGGATATACGCCGCGTCGCGAAAAGTGCGGGCATGTGGGCCCACAGTATCTTGCGAGAGGGACCCCGGAATAACACCTGCGCGTGAAACGCGGCCGACAGTGGGCTTGATACCGATTATTCCAGCATGCATGGCGGGAAGGAGGATACTCCCGTCGGTCTCGGTTCCAATCGCCGCCATGCAGAGGTTGCATACGACGCTTTGGGCGCTACCGGAGCTGGACCCCGAGGTTTGCTGAGTGGCGTTGAAGCAATTGCGTGTCTGGCCGCCGCGGTCACTGTAGCCCTCAGAGTAATCGTCGTAGGCAATGTAGTCGGCAAATTCGGCTAGGTTGGCGTGCCCGAGGAGGACGGCGCCATTCAGGCGAAGGAGGGCTGCTACATGCGAGTCGCGGGGAACAGTGCTATTAAGAAGGACAAGACTCCCCGCTGTCGTGCGGACTTCGTCGGCAGTCGCGATATTATCCTTGGTGAGAATGGGGATTCCGTGTGGAGTGGGCCACGAGGACCTGATTTAAGTCGTTCGGCGTCTAGGGAGTTGGCAATCGAGAGAGCGTCTGGGTTAACCTCAATCACTGTGCTGAATATACTCCGTGAGCGGGAAAAATGGGAGTCAGAAGATGCCTACTGAAAGTAGGGATTCAAGAGGGTTATCCGGTCGATATAGCATTGTGTCAGTTGTTGGGAGGTCAGGAGATTCCTGGTGAAGTACCCCTGAACAGTATCTATATCTATATCCTCAATTACCACGCCGTTGCACTTAATACATTGCTCTCAGTCCCAAACTCGTCGCGTGAGAGGATTCAGGAAAGTGCACACCTTTTTCACCGGAAAGGGATTGGTCCAGTTGGCATGTACAGCAGATATTAAGATCAGGGATGACAGGAGTACCCAAGACATTGCGAGTTTCTACTCACAAAGACGGGGGTTCGGAGAGCTGTTGAGCGCTGAGCAATTGAGTGCCTTTTGACAAGTTGAACTGGAATGCCGTATGATTGCCGGATGACGAAGCGTTACGACGGACCTCCGCTGATACCCGTCGGCCAAGACTTGTCGAACAGATAGCATTTTACCCTCCCTGCAAGCTAACAGGGTGATTTATGGACCCGGACCCAAGGGGGGTCAAGGATAAGAAATTACCATATGGGGTAGAGGGGGGGAGAGGTCGAGGGTCCGGCGAAAAAAAAAATTGTATGCAAGTTTTTTTGGCCCCCGGAAGGTCCGCTGGGGAGTTTGGGATTCATGCAGGGCCTCAAACATGATCTAAGAGTGTAACTGGGCTATTACAGGCCTCCTATTAGCAAGTTTGGGTCACCGCAATCCGTTTTGAACCAAGTTTCAACCGACCCGTGTAAATGTTAAGTGCCAGGACATCGATGGTTCAACGAGAAAGCTTCTTCTCACATATAGTGCTCTTATTTTGCTATAAAATCACTGCTACAGCCATTTCCTACTGCTAAAATATCGGAGCTTGACATTCCGCCGCCTCGGATATCTTTCTCTAAAAGGTAATTTGATGGCATCACCGTTACGTAGGGGGGGGGAGGGGTAGACCCAAAGTCCTGAAAAAATAAAATTGTAGGTGATATCATTTTTTCTTATCTTTGATCCCCCTTGCCCGGACCCACTAGAACAAAAGCAAATAATGTGAATGTGCATAATTGAGCCTGAGTTCCAGTCAAGTTTGTGAAGCCAACTAGTTTTCTTTGCTGGTACCACGAGCAAGAAGAGGTCACTGTGAAGGGTCTTTTTTTTCAGCGTATTATTCTGAGCGTTGGCAAAGACCAGGCGAAAGACCTGCGAAACCTGCGAAATCGGCTCGTTGAGTCAAAACTCCTTCGCGAAAAAAGAGCAAGTGAAGTTTTCAAGTCTCGAAACCCATTGGGCACTGCTAAACACAGTCAGCTTTCTGTCAACCCCGCAGTGCTTCTTTTTGTTTCTCATTCTGCACTGTTGCTCAACCGTGGGAAGCGGATCACACTTTTGCCGCGCCCGATATACCACGTGGTGCCACGTGGATCCCGTACTGACGTACTCCCAACGTCGACCGCCCTTTGGACGATGCCTCGTCCACTCGACTTGCCCGTGGCTTTGCGTCTGGAAACCCTTTTCCGATTACCATTGTCCCTCCGTGCAAGTGTTCCCGTCCCCTTTCAACCTAGGACTAACTGATTCCCTCAGAAAATCGCGACATCAGCTGCCAAAGGTTCATTAGAACACCTCGATCTCTTGTGTAGGAGGGCCAGGGAATCACCCCGAACTTTTGAACTCTGCCTTCCTGCATTTTACGAAAATCTCCGTCCTGAAGATGTCCCGAGCGTTGACCAAATCGACACAGACGACGTAAACGACATAACGGCAACGTTCGACGCAACTTCCAGGGCTTTCAAGTCCTTACAGGCCATATATAGGGGGCACCACCGTGACATTGATTCCAAACTTTTCGTGCATCTCTGGCCGCGGCTGTGGTCTTGGATGCAGTTCGTTGATTCCTTTCCCTTTTGCCTTCCAGGCGGCCCGTCGGAGGGCGCCAGATGCGTGTCCTTCCTGTGCCACATCTACAATTTGCAATACGACGAGGAGACCGCGCTTCTCATTGATTCGACACCTGGGGTTCGCATTCTTGTGGCCAGGGCTTGGGTCTTCCTCTTAGCCCCGCAGAATCCATGGGCTGGTGCTGATGTGTGGAGGGAACAAGGGCTTCTCGCGCTCGCTGACTTTCTCGGCCGTAGAGCACTCCACTCCGCGATCGATCCAAATGCGGCGCCGCACATCGAGGAACTCGTGGAAGGCGCTGGTGGTACCATCGTGGATCTGGCGCGACTCGTCATCAAACTCATGGACCTGGGTCTGTCTGGTCTGTCTAGTCCCGACGATCCACCGGCCCCAACAGAAAGAGAACTTCTACAACCCGCTATCCTCTTTCTAGCCAATCCCAGCCATCAGCCTCACCTCTCTGCGCACGTCTTTCTGGCGTATGACATTTTACCCGTGACCATGAGGGCCATCTGTGCTTTTAATGCTGCACCGTTTGATCACGCGCATATCATAGTCTCCGATTCCTTCGATCTCATTTACTGGCTGCTCGATACGTCTCCTTGTCAACACTGGCTGGCAGAGGCAGTTCGGGCTGGATTCCTTCGAGCCGTCGCTTCTTGCGGAAACAGGGCCGCTGGAATCACTGGGGAGATGAAGCCCACTCTCCTGCGCATATTTGCTAGCCTCACAGAAGGTAGTATTTACTATCGTACGCTCAGTTGCATCGAGAATGCTCTTCCCGATGTGGAGAGTCTTGTCACGACTCCACCATTCACGGCTTCCCCGATTGCCGAGCACTGGGCCCTCTTGATGGAAATTTTGCGCCGTCGTTTGAACTTGTTCCGGGTCTACAACACGGACACATACTATTCTGCTCATGCATGCGACAATCTAGCGGTCAGAACCATCAGTTTTTTTTTTGGTTCTCTCCAACGTTAATTGCGGACTTATTTAGTGCGGCAAAATTCTGAAACGCGCAGACTTCAAGTGCTGTGGTACATGCCGTCAAAGATACTACTGCTCAGAAATATGCCAGCGGCACGACTGGCAAGATGGTCACCGACTAGCATGTCGCCCTATTCACTATGCCTCGCTTAGTCGGTGTTTTCTGTTATTCTTTAACCGCGTGGACTAACGATCTGCACCCAGACTCCCCAGACTCCTTGACCAACCGCGAGCTCAGCTTTTTCCGAGCAGTAATCCACGACGATTATCAGTCTATAAAGCCCGACATCCTCTTCAAACAGATCGAATTTATGCTGGCAAATCCTGGCGTAGACTTCTACACAGAGTTTGACTACACACAGGCGGGAGGTCCGGCCATAAAAATATGTCCCTGTGGATCGGAGGACGACGCCTCGGTCGCGACGCGCGAGTTGATGGCCCGAGCAACGCGAAGTAGCGGTCGGATGGAGATGCACCGATTGCGCGCGCGAGCGAACGCTAGACGGTTCGCATGCGCGATGGTTGCCTATGCGCGCCAACATTTCGATATTGCACAATGCTGTTCGCGATCTGGCGCGATCGCTAAACGGCGTCGACGTCGCCTCTCGTCGGGTGGAACTAATTAGGAGGTTGGAGCACCTGGATGAGGAGGTGAACGACCGGTTGCTCGAGATTCACTGAATACATCCATTCAAGTATAAT
Source organism: Mycena metata (assembly GCA_029378385.1). NCBI lineage: Eukaryota > Fungi > Basidiomycota > Agaricomycetes > Agaricales > Mycenaceae > Mycena > Mycena metata. Next base: position 451,514 of record JARKIB010000012.1, read on the forward strand.
CGTAGTTGTCGTATTTATCTCCGCTCAACGTTGGAAAATATCCTTTTCACTTCATGATATGCACAGAAGTAAAGAAAAGTCGAAGGCCCTTGGTGGTAGAGGAGTATATTTGGCCCTCCTCTGCAGAAGCAAATGTAGCCTGGCACCTCGGTATAGTGCTATACTAAGCGAAAATCGTCGCCACGCTCGTGATTCGCGAGAAATGAGTGGCAGTGTTGATGTGTGGCTACCGCAAACAAATTTGCCTCTTGCTTGCTGCCACCACATCTTGTCCTGATCCATGCTCGACGGCGTCACTGGGCGCACTTTTACTCGGAAGACTGTTCCTGGGAATGCTCTCCTCTGTGGAGCACAATGTTCGGGTTCCATGGGGTTCCGTGGACACTTTAAAAGCATCATCAATTCCTTGAAACGGATGCAGCCTCAACTTCTACTGTCTTGACTACAGCTAACCAGTTTGGTGTCCTTCCGGTCTTTGGCTGTACTCCTTGCTCGGTTGACACTTGGCTCAAACGGGCCGCACAGATCGGGTCCGCTGCTGTAATATTCTCTGCGTTTTCACCTGTCACGGTAGACGCGTGGATTGGCCTAAACCAGAGATCGCGGACCCAGGTAATGCTCCATCCTGCTCTATCTGTTCCTATCCGAGGATTGCGGTCTCTTCTTGCAAACCAGTACCGTTATCCAACTTCCTCGTCAATTGGCGTCTAGACCAAGCCTAGGCGTTTCGGAAAATTCAAATTGCTGTGAACGGCCGGCGGCCGCCTGTATTTTCGAGAGTCGAGTCCTAGAGGCCTTGACAGTACCCTCCTCTGGGGCGACCATTCCTTGCGCCCAAATGCGAAGACTTCTAGCTCAAGCAATTTCTTCACCGCTCTCTCTCATCCGAGTCACTTCCTCGTTCGATGGCAAGGCTCGTCTTTTTCGGTTCGACTGCGTTCCTCCTCGTTCAGTCTGGCAAGCTGGACGTTTGCGGTCGTGTACACCGTGTTCCCATCGATGCCTACTAATGGCAATGCATCGAAGCCCGCGTGCTCTCAGGCTGTCGCGGAACGTTAGCCCACGATGACGGTGAACGCGGACGTGAACATATGGATATACTTCCCTTCCCACCGCCGCATCTGCATTCTTCACCATCCCAGCCACACACGCGCCCCACTTCTCTCCGGACCCACTGTACCCCTTCTGCGCGCTCTTCCATCGTTATCGGGCATCTAGTCTCATCTAGTCTTGCCCTTCGTCTTGATCGGGCCGCCCTCGGCGTCAATCCCATCTGTCCCAGACTGTCCGTCTCCTTCTCCGAGGTGTACATGATGATCAATTTCCTGACATTATTTCCGGACGATATTTCGAGGGAGCTGTGTTGACTGACGCTGAATGTGGCACTCCAGAGCGGGAGTCTATCTCCATGGCATTGTAATGATAGCGAAACTCAGACTTCTCAGATAGTCTCAGATATCATACTCCTGTAGCGACGACTACAGCACGCGCAGTTTTTTTTTGGCACTGTTACGGATCGTGCTTCGGGGTTCCACGATTGGTCGAATTCAATCACGCACTATCGCTAGTGCCGATTGAATTTGCTTAAACGGCAATGCCGCGCGCGTAGGCTTTTAAATACTTACCTCAGCGGGCTTTTGCAATTCCCCGTCAGCCATGTCACCGCCCCTCCCCATCCTCGCCGCAGAGGCGAGCCCTCCCGCCTTTGCGCACATCTTTGCGCCAGCGTTCTGGGGTGAGTGCATCCTCGTTCGAGTTCAAATTGCGCTGAACAAATATTTTGCCCTGATTCTTGGTAGGATTTTGCGTTTCTGTATTGTGCGTCGTCTTTGCATCGTTGCCCGACCCACTGAGCACTTAATTGATGCAGGTTGTTTGGAGTTACTGCCCTGCAGGGATACCTATACTTCACGCACTACAATGACAAGCTTTGGATCGGCCTCTTGGTGAGTCGTACACCGCTCAAGGATGACAACGGCCGACTCAATTATTTTGTCCCGGCCCATTTAGGCCGGAGGAATGATGTGAGCCTTCTGCTGCTCACCGATGGATAGCTGACCCCTCGTAGTACTCTAGATATTCTCTCTATGGCGCTAATCTCGCAGAGCATGTATCACTATGTCAGCGGACCTTCTCCCTCTGCTTCCCGTCCCATGACGAAGTATCGCTAGATTCTGCCACATTTTGGATCCCTCGCTCCGCTGAGTACAATCACACCGTATGACTGCATCTGTCGCTACATGTCTGATTCTCTCTAATCCCCACTCGCCAGGGAGCTCACCGTCGAGTGTTTGATCTCGGCCCTGCTCACTTTCGGGTTCGTTGACTCCGCCTCTCAATATTCCTCTACCTCTCATTGGGCCACAGGTCCCAAATGTATTTCGCCTACCAGCTCTTCATCGGTGAGACATTCTATTTTTCCTCGCAGAGATGGCTGATACAATGCTCGTGTTTGATGTACAGTTCGGCGCCCAGGGATCATAGCAAGGCTGGCCAACCTCTCTCTGGTTTGTTCACGTCCTGGGATTTCTCTGAGCTACGACTTACTTTTCTTTACAAAGGTCACATTCGGGACGATTGGCCTGGGTCAATAAATTCTTTGGATTATGGGTTCCCTGCTGATGTAGTATGGATCCACCGCCTATGCAGGCACCGGTATCGGTGAGACTCTTACCACGAATCACAATAGCTGCTCCGTCGATGCTCATGACAATCGCAGGCTTTGCAGCGTTGATGTTCATGTTTCCTCAAGAGGTTTTCGCAAACCGCAACCATACCCTCGCTGTGAGCAATACTTCCTAATTTTTGTCTTTGACTGAGCTTACGGTTACTGCAAGATCCTCGCAGGCGTTTCAAAGGGATTCAGTGCCGGCGCGAATATCGTAGCCACCATTGCTATGTGCTCGTTCTTGAGTCTGGCGGATACGGGTCTCCCACCGTACGTCTGAACATCTTTTACGGAAGCTTTGATCAACTTCAGTTGTATCGATGTAGAGGCTCTAACATGACTGATACCATCCTGCATCTCCTTATCAACCGCGCAATTCTGGTCAGTGTTGCTCAGACTTGTCTCCTCGTCACGTTCTTCGCGACTTCGAATCATCTGTGGTGGTGGGTCTGTTTGTGACCTTCCGGAGCTGCCCTATTCACGTCCATAGGCTCGCTTTTCACATCCCGACGACGAAACTTTATGTGACGACATTTTGTGAGTTTCTTTTGGGTGTGGAACGTATAACCGATCATATTCAACCAGTCGCGATGTTGAACGCCCGCGACTCGGTAAACTTCACCCCGGGACATGTGTCAAGCCTAATCGAGAGCGCAAATCACGACCGCGGCTCTGCGATAAGATACGCGCCCTACGAGAAGGTTCGTCTCGCACTCTTCCCACTGCACTTCCCACTTACCTCGCGTGTTTAGCCCGTGGGAGACGGAGAATACGATCTCGATTCCCCGCGCATGGGAAACGGGCTCGACTCCCCGCGGTTTGCGAAGCCCGAGGTCGACTCCCCACGGTTTGCGAAGCCCGCAATCTACGTCACCACCACCGTGGAGTCCTCCACGGCTGAAATCTGAATTGGCCAGCCCGAAAAGGATTTCAAGTTATGGTTTGTATCATTATTTATTTATGCGAACGGTGTGATCCTTTGTGGCTGTCAGCGCATCCAGTATGCGCCACCACATTCTTAGAAGCATGCTTCTTTCCCGGACTATATCGGAGTTAGAATTACATTACAACTCAGCGGTTTCGTTGATTCCTTTTTTTAGTGCGACTGCTTGGAGTCGGACAACCGGACACTCTCCGTGCTGTTCACGACAGTTCCCTGTTCTCACTTGCTCCGCACTTCTCGTCCCATTCCAACACAGGAACATTCAACAGCCGCAGGTCGTTATTGATATACCGTCTCAGTGCTCACGCAATTAATCTCCGGCCTCCCGTAGGCCTCGCCCGCGTTTGGCCCGCGTGCTTCTAGTGCCAGTGGTTACTTCCAATTTTTAAGCTAAGTTGGAGTGCACACCCAACATCTTATCTTCAATTCCATGCGGTGCTCCTATCACCGAGGAAGCAAGAGTTGATGGTAATTCCCGAACTGACGTACCCATGCACTCATGTCAACCAACCCGCAATTGCAGTTATTTCGAGCTATATGTCACTCCAAGTCAGATTGTTGCCGGGGTATAATGTCAAATCAATACCATTTTTTTCGCTCTTCTGAATTCTTCCCGTATTTTTAGCCACCGAATGCCGTCCCTTGGCAGGATTCATGTGAATCGAGCAAGTGCGAAGCCATGCCGGTCGGCACACAAGCCATACACGCTGCATCGACTTCTTTTCTGTTGCCCGTCATGCTCAGCTACAGTGCGAACCACAGAAGCCTACCGCCGGCGATGGCGGCTAGCTCTAGCTGCCCTTCACAACGAGCTCCACTCTAAGAAGCTTTCGGCGCAGGCCGTTAACGAGTCAATGTCCATGCTTCTAGGGTACACATGGAAAGAAACGGCGGATCACAAACTCATCAAGGCGCAAAGATTTAAGGCCTGGGCCGTCTTCGGACAAGCTCTCTCCAAAGATTGGGCCTTGGCCCAGATTCGACCATGGCTAGAAAAGATCCTTAGCGCTGGGTGCGCATCTCTATTCGATGAGACTTTCTCCTGTCCATTATTTGGAGGAAAGCTCGTTCCATTTAGGCCCTCTCTTATTCGCCACAAATATACCGCTTGTGTTGACCCATATACTGTACCATTACGTTCAGATCGACAGGGGGGGTGACGCGTGACTGGTTCGACGAATTCGACATTTCAACAGCCGTCCGAAAGGTGCGTGACAAGGGAAAAAATTCGACATGAGCGGCAAATTTTATTATTCCGTTGAAGGTAATTTCTTAGGATAGCACAAAATATTTGCAAAGCTTGTTGAATCCTCATTCATATTTTCATTCTTTGAGTTCTTTTGCAGGCCATTTTAGGTTGATTTTAGGCCAGAAACTCAACCACATGCTCAATTTTAGAGTTGCAGGTATAAATGGTCCAGAAACTGGTTTAAAACACACTCAGCAAGCGCAGGGGATTGCAATAATTATTCATGTGCTTTCGCGCCATTTTTCGACCACGTGATGAACCGCTCGACCTATTCGACACCGGCCTCCGTGATGTGTGGCCGCGACTAAAATTCGATATCGACAGAGGGGTGCGTGACACGTGGCTGTCGATTTGAACATAATGGTACAGTATAGCAAGCCAACACATCTACCTATCTCGTGGTCTCTAAACAGGCTCGCTGACGTGCCTCACACTCCGCCGGGTCCCTGACGCAACAACGCCGAGATCACCGACGGGGGGCCCACGGTTCCTCTCCCGATTAAAGCGCCAATCGCGCTACTTGGTGAGACCGTTGACGTTCGCGCAGAAGGAGCAGTGTGTTCCCCTGATTCGCCACTATTTACTACGGGTGAAACCGATTCAACCGCCGGCGTCGTGATTTGGAATCGCGGTCGAAGTTGTGATTGGGGCTGCTCAGCGCTAGCGTCGCGTTACAATAAATTGAACTTCTAAATATTCGCTATGATGGAGCCAAATTTCAGGCATAAACTACTCTTGTCTATTCCATCTGAGACCCTTAATGATGAGGGCGTCTTTACTTGATATCGAGCATCGCAACTTTGATCCCAGAAGTCATTTCCATGGTTGACTCCGACGTTGTATACATGCGGCAAACTTGTGAAATACACGAGTAGAGCATTCGGGTAGATTCGATTGCTCGACGAGGCTGCAAAGACAGGTTTAAAATCCGGCAACGCCTGATCCGCCGAGTCGTATCGTTCCGCAAAGCGATCCCGTCAATTGATAGTTTGATGGGTTTGCTCCTTTCTTCGTGCCACCACCAAGCCACCACCGACCAACTCTTGCCTTCAACCCACGTGCATACTTCGCCTCTCCTTGACTCGAAAATCACTTCCCTTTCTGCTGCCAGGACCTGTCCCCCTAATCCGCCCGAGTCGCCCATACTGTGTCGGGACTCATGCTTTTTAATGAATCTGCCTTCTATCCAGCCACACTGCGAATGAGTTGACTGAAAAATGCTCTCGCGACATCCAGTTCCGGCTAGCCTGCCCCCAGGCCCGATCGTGTTCAACTCCTCGTACCCCAGGACGTGGGACAAAACTGCCGTCCCGCTCCATCGTGCGACTGGGATAACTGGGACGATATCGAACTCTTCTTCAACCCCAACGGAGATCTCTCCCCCAAGGTAACGTCTCCATGAAATCTGCTCAAAGTCCTACAGAGGCTCACATAGAGCCCGAACTGTACAAGACCAGTCACCGCACGATCTTTTTTTCCCTGCCACGCCGCGTCGTTCATCTATGCTTACCAAGGTTCATAGATGACTTCTACAAAACCCAGTCTCAGACGATGTAGCAGCCAATGTCAAATGCATTCGACAAAAGAAAAATATCCAAATCATCAATTCTGGGATGTGCATGGACGCATCAGGGTGTCATTTCACTACAACTTCAGGGCCTTCAGGATGGTGTGGCCAATGGGACCCGCGCTCGCAGGGTTCTGACCCGTTATCAAAATCCCGTCAACAACAACTTTAGGCTGAGATCCAAAATCAAAACTCGGCGTGTCGAAATATCTAATAAACCTACCGCCCAGAGCGCATCGGCCTTCTCATACTTTCCACCGAGGCTGATGAGCTTATCTTCGAGAAGGAATGGCACGTCCTTCACTTTGCCGATTTCGATCTCTTCGTTGTTGCTGAAGCCGGTGACGGCCTTGCCAGCGAAGATGGATTTACCGTCGGCGTCGGTGGCGCCGACGAGGCCCCTGCAACACCGAGTGAGTTAAGGGTCTCTTCGATTTTGTACAAACTGACGCAGGTCCATGACAGACTGCGCTGGTTATCTTTCCTGCTTGGTAGAACTGCCAAATAGTCAAAAACGGGCATCCAGATTCCACACAGTGACTGACCTCGGATGCGAGTTTGATGTTGGCCGGGTCAACGGCGAGGTCAATTGGCGGGCCATGGCCTCCAACATAGAAAACCGCGTCGTAATCCTTGGCGCTGACTTCAGCGAGCTTCTTCGCGGACGCCAACTTGTCCTTGACCGTCGCATCCGCGAGGAATTTCTTGCATTCGGCGTCGGACTCGTACGCCTAGGCAAGACGTTATTTCCTTGTTCACGGGTAACAAGGAGAAACAAAAAAACCTTGAGGCTGGCTTCGTCGATGGGCGGGTTTGCTCCACCGGGGCTCGCAAAGTCGACTGTCGCGTGCGGGGCAAGAATGTAATATGGGTGAGCGGCCTCGGGCAAATACCTTGAAGGCAAGTACGCGTCAGATATACAATCTCTCGACAGAGACGACAAGTTACCATCCCTGGACGGAGTAATTAGTTCAAGTAAGTACACGGCGAGGGCGCGAAACATACAGTTTGGGCCCCCGTGAGGGTCTTTGAGGCAGAAGTCAATACAAAAAGAATAGCCGGCATGGCGAGGAAGTTCTCTGAGGGAAGATGTTCGTGGCAGTCTGACTTTCTAGGCAGCTGAACAACATTAATCAGCCTAATTGGCGCAGTCAGCGCCGCACTTCACCGAGTGAGGAGTCAGCGGGATCTGAAGATTGCAAGCCTAATATGTCGCATTGCCGGGAAAACCGGTTGGGGAGAAGGCGAAGGCGAAGGTTGACGAGATTTGGAAGATCGCCGAACATGAGTGCCGGTGGACGTGTGAATTACAACTCTAGATTGTGTCGTCATGCTGCGATTTTTTACAGAGAGCTCGAGTGACTCTAGGCAGCGAAGCCATAGTACAACTATTGTCACGATCAGAAATTCTTCCTTCAACTCAGAAATAGGCCTGCCCGAGTCCATGTTTACCGCTTCCCGTGGGAATACCCGCCGAAAAAAGACGGAACCATTGGTAATTGACACTGGCAGGTGGCGTTGGTGAACGAAGGGAGAAGAAATAATTCACCGTTCCTTGAATGTCGCATACGGGGTCCTGAGGAAAGTTCAAGTTCGAGCCCTTATTCGAAAACTGTTCCGCGAATGTTACGGGTTCAAGGGAGAATTGATGGCCTCGAGTAGAAACAAAGTGAGTAAGCCGCAAAGCTAATTGAGACTGAACTTGAGCTATCTTTCTGATGCAAAAAATAGCTGTGAGAACGCCGGGGAGGCTGTGCAACATTATTATAAGTGGGGCCGAGGTCGGCGGGGAGGCGGTGCACCACGGTTGAACGTTGAACTCGAGAGGACGTCAGATTATTAAGTCGGGCCGGGGCCGATGGCGAGGCGGTGCACCACTCGTGGCGTTGTCCTTCGAAGCCGCGTTCAATTACGCCCTAGCAAGCTTCAATGCAGCGTGCTTGCCCGTCTACTGCCTCCGGCATTCTACAGTATCCTCAACGAGATACGTATAACTGACGTCATGACCTCTCTGGTGGCATGGTAGATGTTCTCTTTACTTCGAGCGTAGAGCTTTTCCGATATGTACCGTCGTCGCACGAACCTGGCCGATCGAGTGCGGACCATCCGCGACCAGGTCGTCCATCTCTGCATTAGGTATGCAGGTCCGAAACTCAGCCGTGTTGCACTCAGGCGCAAAGAGAGCCAGTTAATTATAACGAGGAAACAGAAGCACTGAAGGAGGTATGCGAGAATAAGTAATATAAGAGTTCAATTCCAGCGGCGAGCCGCCCCAATGGCACGCCTAGTACGCCGAGCCTTCAACAAATTCGATCGCGAGTCCAAATGACGACGGCCCGACGCAGTTGAATTCCCTGCACTCGAAGGAAACACCGGGGAGTCCGGGGTACACATCGTCCCGACTGAGGGCAACGTGCCGTTCACGAAATATTCGCGCAAGTGTCCAAACACACACGTCGAGGGGGCGTTTACAGAGGTGTGCTGATGAAAGTTGAGCTTTGACGGATCGATGCGATTGATTATACATACAGCGATGGCGTCCAATGTTAACAGGACGGAACCGGGGAACGCTTGAGCCGTTTTGTTGGCACTGAAGATAGATCAATGAGAAAGTTTATTGCTCGTTGAAAGAATACGCACCCGGAGATAGGAGTAACTGGATCTACGGTGTTTCCGATGACCAAGAGCGGGAAACTCGTGTTGGCCCCAATTGGCCCTGCGAAACGCCCCGGACGATGGACCTTCCAACCACTGGTAACAAGGATCGTCAGTTAAAGTCACGGGCGATTGGATTGTAGTGCAGACTCACGAGCATGCTATTCGCCAAGTCGTAAAAGAGTCTCCGAAGCTGGAGACATTCTGTGCCTGCGAGTAGAACTTTTGCAGCTCCGGAACCGTATCGTTGATCGCCACTGCGTCGCCGCACGCAATAGAGAACACTGCTTCGAATACGTTGTCGTGGAACGGGATCGGCGGGGAGGTACTGTTAGAATCTGCGGTGCATTCGAAGGGTGGAGCCTCGATGAACGAAGTGTATATCGTAGATGCATTTCCTTTCGCCAAATCCGCCAACCCTTCCGCGAGGGGTTGAAAAAACGATGATGCCGAGTAAAGAGAATCCAAAAGGATATTCTTGAGCAAGGTGTATCCGAAGACGTCGTATGAAATTGGGGTGACGACTGGGAGGGGGTTTGTCTCCGCTGATGCGAGAAGTGCTTGCAGATTTGCTGTGATTTGGGCCGATGAAGGAGCGTAGAAGGCACAGTTATCGAGCCCAGCAGCGAAACATCCGTCAGCGAAAGCTTGCAGGGCTTTGTCGGTGTCGGCCTCTTGAGCCGTCAGGTTCGCAGAGTACCATGCCTCCATGTCCAGAACACCTGCGTGGATCGGTAAAAAGTTGGTGAGAGCGAAAGGTTGAACCCACCATCAATTACAAGGCGGCCAACTTTGTCCTGGAAGTGGGTCAGTTGACGCTCGATGAAAACCATTAGTATTTCAGCTCTCACAGGAAACATCGTCGCGAAAGTAGCACCCAGAGCGGAGCCATAACTGAGGAATTTAGCAAAACGCCGCGAATGTGAGTCGTTCGAATACTCACGAAATTCCCCAATACTGTAACTTTTCCTGACCAAAGGCCTCGGTGATGCGCAGCATATCTCTCGCGGTATTGTCGGTGGTAATGTACTGCAGATACTCTCCCGCACGCTCCTCCGCCAATTGTCCTTGAATCTGTGCCCTCGCCCATTGCTCGGCGATTGCATTCACCGATTCGTCCAGTGCAGCATAGACCGTGTCCTGCGTCGAAGGGATCCAAAGCGCCCGCTCCGCGTCGGATTTGAACCAAGATACGGTTGGCGTTGAGTAACTCACGCCTAAAGAATTATAACTCAGTGGGCTGATCCTGTAGCGCGGACGAACCAACCTCGAGGATCGAACCCCACAATATCAAATCCGTCGCCGAGGATTGCAGCGATTTCAGCACCGAACTCAACGGCGTAGTCTACGCCGCTGCCACCAGGGCCGCCGGGGTTCAAGAGGACGGGCCCGAGATATTCCGACTTGGATGAGTTTGAGGGATACCGGGTGATGGCAATCGCTGCGTTGCCCGCCGCCGCTGAACCGTAGTCCAAGGGAACCTAAGGCAACATCATAAGTATGGGAACTAACATATTCGAAGCCTTGTGCGTACGATCAAGCGAGTGCACTCGAATCCAGAGTAACATGGTTTCCAGTCGAGTTTGGTTGAAGGCAGCAGCTGTCCGTCCAGGAAATTTAGTCCCGCGTCTATAGTAAGATGAATCACGAACCGTGCTCCAGTTGAAGTCGGAGTCGGCGATAACACCCATGGTGGATAGGTAGACCGTGCCGAGGACAAGAAATCTTGTAAATAACATGAGGGAACCCATGGATTGTACGCTGAAAGAGAAGAAAGAAAATATCAATGAGTTGAACTGCGACGTCCTTCGACTTTAAACTGAACGTTGAACTGTTCCGAGCTGCGTGGAAACTAATACTGCGTTCGCGAAGAATCGGTGATAGACATCGAGGATCCGCGAAGGTACGGCGCCGGTGGACCGCCATCGCTGCGCAAGCTAAAGCGGGAACGGAGGTAGTTCTTTCTACTCGCCCAAATTCAAACATCCGAGACTGCGCCCCAACTGCGGCTTACCTATAAGAAGGCGGCCTCTCTGTTCCGCGACCCATTTAATGGAACAAAGGCTATACCCGATAAATTCTGTGGCACAGCGGCAAGGAGACTTCGAGCGCTGTCCGAGCCGTTGCCGCCGCTGATTCCGCAGTTGGTACCTCCCGAGAGTGATACGCAGTTAGGGTAGAGCTCGGTAAACATCAAGCAAGAACCTTGTTAATGCGGAAGGTGGTAGGTTGAAACATAACAGAGGGAGCCGGGGGAACTAGACGGACACAGAGCAAGAAGTTCGACTGTACTAGCGGTTGATCGGCCAGGACGATGGGGATTACAGCGAGACAGAGGGCAGCGGTGATTGGCATCGTGGGCGGGAACAAAGAGGCCCTAGGGGGCTGGGTCACCGATTCACCCCGCTGGCCGAGAAGCTGAATTCTCAGTGCCTGGTTATGAAGTTTGGGAATTGAGCAGATAAAAGATCCAACGACGTTCAACTGCACCTCTAGAACTTCTCTACGCGAATCATCTGCGGCCCGATGGGTACCTCGTTACTCCACACGCGAAGTATCTTCGTCTCCTGACTTGCGGATGCCCGAAGAACTTCCTTTCCGCCCGCATTTAGAGCCTCCAACGGGAGCGTTCCGTTCTCGTACACGAGCGAAAGTTCGCTGAGGTCAGGAGAACTACGCAGAGGGTCGAAGAGAGTCTACAACAACAGGGATTAGTGTCAGGTAATTAATTTCCAAAAGCTATGCTTTACCTTGAGTGATTCAGTGGATTTATCCGAAAATGTGCTTGTGACGGATAGGGCGCGCAAGTGGGGAAAAGCCTCGGATAGAGCTACAATCATGGTCAGCAGTATGAACGAGGGAAGTATTGAATCAAGTACCGTTGACAAATGTCCGAGACCGGGGACGGCCCGAATCGCCGAGCCGGAGTGCCGAAATGGCGTCGAGGCGGGTAAAAATTTCGGTCGCGGCGGGAATGAGACGGTCTCCGGATGAGAGCTCGGGGGACGCGAGCATGGTGACGTTGGGGAAGGAGGAAAAAATCACATCGGGCGAGTTGGGCACGGAGAGCGCCGTCACGGTTGGGAGAGTGACACTGTTGAAGGCGTAGGTTAGGATGGGTACGATGGCCCAAGGGGCGCGTTGAATTTGGAGCCCAGAGAGGTTGGGCAAGCCACGGAGGAATTCCAGCAGGAGGAAAATCACTTGCATATCAGCGGGGGACCAGGACCTCATCGTGATATGCACCGACCTAAAGCAGGCAGCATGTGTTAGAGCAAGAAAGGATATTGGGTGTTAACGAACTTAATGTACGGAGCCACGGTCTTCGCGAACGCGCTTTGAGTGTGCCTCGCTCGAAAATCAGGCTTGGATGCCTCGAATTGTTCCCATTGAACCGGCAGGAGGAGGTTTCGTAGCACGGAGGAGGTCTGGGACAGAATACGCAGTGTTTGAAGTTATAGCATTCAAATAATGAGGGAAGGCAAAAAGAAATCCGTGAACCTGTCGACGAGCCTCGCGTTGGGGATTATGCTCCAAGCGGACGAAGGGGGAGAAAAAGGTGAATGAGTTGGGGTAGTGAGAGACTATCTCTACTAGCAGCTCGGTGGGGAGGTCCATGAGCGAGCAAGGACTCGTGGTGATGAGCGCAGGAGGAAAGAGATGCCAGTGATGGAATCAAATCCTGTCGGCTATCAGGCCAAATGCCGCACAGCTCCGAAGTTCAACTTCCAAAGTAGCTTCAAGCTCGCGGACGACGTTGTCGAAAGCAGTGGACAGCGCATACGAATGAATAATAATGCCAACGAAAAAAAAATCAAAGAAATCGCCTCGAGCACCCCCTGCGGTTTAAACTTCTCGGTGGTGCGCGGGCGGAATCTCTCCAATCGGGCACTGCTAGTAATGAGGGCTAGTACTGCGACTACTGAGGGGTGTATGTATATCCATGGGTTGTGCCGCGGCTAGTCTCTTATAAACAGACACTTGTATGCCGCGGTATAATGTCAATCAATGTCATTTTTCGCTCTCCTGAATTCTTCCTGTATATTCTTGGCCACCGAATACCGTCCCTTTGCAGGTGCGTGAATCGAGCAATTATGAAGCCATGCGCGTCAGCACACAAGCCATGCGTACGAGTTGCATCGATTCTTTTTTGCCCATCGTGCTTAACTAGCTAACCACAGAAGATCGCCGGCGATGGCGGCCAGAGCTGCGCTTCACAACAAGCTTCAACTCCAAGAAGTCTTCCGCAAAGGCCATTGACGAAGTCGATGGGCACCATACGATTATATTGGGCCCCGTTTCAATAAATCTCTCTCCCTTTTCCCTTTCTTTTCTCTCTTTTCTTCTCTTTTTAAACTTGAATAACTCGGGCTTTCGATTGACATAGGACATGGGCCAGAATTGTGTCCAACGATTCCCTAATTTCTTTACCCATGTGTTATTCTCCCCTTGTGTATATGCCGATGCACGCGCACATCGGGTGGAATAATATACATGTGTATACCGTTGCACTCATGGGATCCTTCCTATCTGAGTCTACATGTAATGACAGTGATCTGAACGTCCCGTTAAAAGCCACCGTGTCTCCTCGGCGCTTGAAAACTATGGAGGGTAGTGCCTCATCGCTGACAGTTTCCCACTATGGCGCTATATGGCTGCTCAAGCTCCTAACTTGGATCCGTTCAGCTGCCGACCAGCCTCAGTTCGAATCGCTGAAAGACTAGTCTAACACTGGACATGCAACCGGCCTGGCGCGAGTGCTCTGGTCTGCGAACAACACTCAACAGACAAGTTCGTGCGGCATTTCTCGTTGTCGTGAGAGGTGGAGCAGACGTCATGACAAGCATCTGTCGTTTGAGAACTTTCGCCGCCGTTGAACCCTACACTGAGCATTATGAGCTAAACGCCAAACAATGTGGCACACTCCCGCACTGAATGAATGTATGAGCAATCGGTTATGTAGGAAATTGAACGTTGAATCCCATGCCAATTCACTCAGCCATCTTTACTTCTCTGATGGCGTAGATTCGGGGGAGTATCACTGTGTAATTTTTCCCCGAGAAGCGCCCTTGGGGCCATATATTTGAGCACTTGAGTTGCTCTTCACCGTTGTACGATGACATCCACCCAGGACTCTGCCGCTGCAATTGCTGCCCTCGCACAGGAGCTCCTTGCTCAAAGATTCAAAACATACGGACCACTTCTGATCGGGTTCTTCTTGTCTACTATGTTAGTTTCCCCAGAGTTTGCCATGAATATCCGCCTGACTGTCGCAGACTCTTCGGGGTAACCCTGCTGCAGGTAAGCTGACAGTACTGCTCAGAAGCCAACCCGCACTCAAACTTGAAGACGTAGACCTACCAGTACTACGACACATATGGTAGTGAAGATCGCCGGCACCTTGTCATTATGGTGGGCTCCAATTGATCATCGATGCACACAGCCTTTATTTACTTACATCGGCTCATAGGTTGGTTTCTAGTGATGGACCGGCTTCGGCCTCAGGCCAAAAAGCCCCGGCTTTTTCGGCTTGCAAGCCGGGCCAAAGCCGGCCCAAATATTGGCCTGAGGGGGCCTGGGGCCCGGCCTGCCATTTCTTCAAGCCGAAGCCGGGCCTGAAAAAATCCGGCTTTGATAGGTCAGTCCAAGGGCCGTTTGGAAACTTAAATTTCACCTATAATGGTAGTTCTGTTGACTGCCGGTGTGAATGGCATCCAATCTCGAACTCGGTTCACTCACAAAGTTGATAAACTCATTAACATTTCAAATAATGGTATCATCAACACTTTCGCATCGCCCACAGACGTCCAGGAGCGGCTACTGCAGCCAAAAGCATGGACTTATTACCCAAGGACTGTTGTAAGCCCATAGAACTGTAGGTAAGTAATTAGTACTCGCTGAATGGCCGCTTGGAAAATTTCAACCAAAGCCCCGGCTTAGGCCAAAGCCAGGCCAAGCCCAGGCCGGGCCTGAAGGGAGCGGCCTGGCCTGGGATTTTTGAAAGCCCAAGCGCCCCAAAGCGGGCCAAAGCCCCGGCTTTCAGGCCAAGCCGAGGCCGGCACATCACTATTGGTTTCCTAACGTGAGGGACGCTGATTGTCCGCTATCATGGTTGAGCTTAAATCACCCAGAATTCTCGATCTCTTGGGAACTGTTCTCCATATGAAGACCTGCTATGATCTCCTCATCACTAATTTCGCCAACCCTCTAGCCCTCATCGAAATTAATACCTTTGTCGGTTTGATGGTGCGCCGCTCCAAGCTTTTTCCATCCCATCTCAGGCTCGTATTAGGTTGCAGTTATGTCCACGTCTCTCGTCGGTGCTGTGGTCCGATGGTTCTATGCTTACCGCGTGTATATATGTCAGTATCATCTGTTTTGCCTTCTAAAATTAATCAATGTTTACAGTGAGCAACCGCAGAATCCTTGCGCCTGCTGCCATTGTCAGTCCCGTCAACGGTGGCTACAACCCATACTTATCCTTCTTCAAGCTCCTTTTGAGTTCGACCTCCATTGCGATGGGAGTCAGTGCGTGTGTTTTCCATGGCACATCGAAGCCAGAATAATGCAACCACAGCGTACGCGGCATTCGTGATGAAATTTGGTGTAGTAAAAATTCCTGTCGTCACCGTACGTTAAAAATGCCCATCCCTCGGCCCAATTATTAATGCATGCTGCCACTAGTGGATGTCTGCGACATCCCTTGGGACCGCTCTCGGCGCCGACATCCTCATTGCCTCATCTATGGTCCTATATCTTTCTCGGGGCAAACAGAAAGGATTCCGGAAGTCAGTACAACAAGCTGGTTGGCCAGGTTATTGCTTGACTTGGTGCATAGAATGGACCATGTGCTCGGGAAAATCACAGTATATACCGTCAACACTGGGCTGACTACTACGTGAGCTCTCCTGGGGTTTGATCAACTTGTCCCTAATGTGCTTACTGTAGGATTTGCCAAGCCGTAACCCTCAGCCTCACAATTGCATATCCAGAAACATTCCTCAACAGCATCACTTTCTACTGTCTAGGCAAATTCTATGTGAACTCGGTGCCAGCCTTGTACGTGCTTCGCGCTTGGTTAACTCCAAACTTCTCAACTTTCAGTCTCAATGCCCGCGAGTCTCTTCGGGGCAACCTGGTCACGATGAATTCGTTTCACTTGAGTGCCCTACCCGGCGCATTAGGAGCCACTCAACCGGGCGCCACAACAAATGAGGTCTATACGAGCAACGGGAACTGGAAGGTCGGTGTGCCAATGGCGGATGGGAATATGCACTCACTGCCAGCTCAGGAATCCCTTCCTCACGTCACTGACTGAGTCCAAGACTGGTCCCCCCCGGGCCGCCATGTTATATTAGCTGTGGTGTATTTTTTATTTTCTGGGTATTTTGAACGGGTGGTTCAACTTGAACTACCTGGATGTCGGCATCGGCTCCGACATGGGATCTGGTCGATGCGTGGCCAGTGCTTGTATGATAGCCCGCTACGTAAATAGTCTACTTGTTGGAATAGGCCCATGGCCGAGCGAGCATCGGAGCTCGGCCAACCGTGGGAATCCGAGTCGGGGTCAGTCAGCACTGTGAGGTTGATGTTCAAACGTTGGTCGAAAGGGGGGCTTAATAATTGGTGGTAGCAAACAATGAGAGGCAATTGGGAACGGGCCTGCTGGGTACCACGGACCACTGATAGTCGAAGGTCATTGAAGCACTATGAAGGTGCGCGGCGGGGGGTCGATTGATCCAAGACCCATATGTTACTGTGACCCAAGTCGGTTTTTTGGGCGCGCAAGTACTCTAGATCTGCTAGCAAGGGATGGTGGCCCTCAAAATCTCAACACCTCCATGGTTTACTAAATTCTCTAGACACAGCAGCTCCGCAAAGGTCGGGCATCTCGGGCTCGTTTATAGTTCAAAATCAACTTACCGTGTGGCGGGAGGGAAAACTTGATTCAATTTACTTTGTTCGCGCATGGAGCGCGATCGATTGTTGTTTAGATCTTAGAGAGTACCACCATGTATTAATAACTTGGCGTGGTACAGCGAGTAACGCTCGTTACGCGTGAACTTGAATAGTCAGTCATTCCTGAGACTCCTAAGGTCCCAAGTGCTCGGCGAGGGTTCGACTCCCTCAAGACTCAGGAGCCTGACGAACTCCTCTTTCTGTTTCATCTCTTTTCCTAACATTTCCCCAGCTCACTAGAGTGGACTCATCCAACCCGCCCGACCGCGTACAGTAAGTATCCCATCTGGTCCATTCTGGCTGAATCTGGCGATAAATATCAACTATCTCAACATCTGAATTTGGGTTCTCGTTTTCTTCGGGTTAGCTTGAGCAGAGGCAACACACTACGCTGTAAAAAATGCGAAAACATTCGTCTCTTGGCGAACTTCAAAATGGTCATATCCAATTTCATCAAGATTTTCATCCCACGGTGCAATACCTTGTATTACATTTTCGGAGCGAACATCTCAGCGACAGGCGAAGAGAAGAAGCCGTCAAGCTATGACTACATTCTCAGTCGGAAACGAATTATATGTCCAGAAGCATGTTGCGTGAGCAAGAGCGCCGCTCAGTCGACGATTCGAGGCGGTTATGTCCACCACTTATATTATGCAAAAGATCCGGCAGTCTTAGAATTGACGACTGCACCCAAGGAGTACACAAGATGAACTGGGATAGAGTGATCGAGTACAGAACAACAAACGACGGGCCACAGAAAAAGAATTCCAACATATTAGTCAACGTCTGCGCCATATATGCAGCCGCGGTTTCCAAAAACGCGGAGAACCCAATGTCTCCTTTACTATGTGACCGAGGGTGTGAGTAGTGATGGAAGTATAGAAATGAACTAGAACTCGACGCTATCCAGGCGCTGTTGGAGATACTCCCGTTCCTCCTTCAGCTCCTGCAGTGTAGGCGGCGCAAATGGCTCCGTGGCATAGATATTGGCCAGCGTGATCTCAACACGATACTCCATCTCGAATTGACGGCGAATTTGGTCGACAGTGATGCCGTAAATCGTCATACCGTTGACCTCGCCGTACTTCGCAATCGCAAACATCATGTGAATGGCGGGGACGGAACCAGAAGCCATAGCGCGGCGGCGGGCAACGAGAAAAGTGTCTCCGGCTGTATATCAACTGAAGTGAGCGTGCGGTGTGAAAAGGGGCCCAAAAGATGTACCACCAGGCGGATGCTTAATTATAATAGAACGCGTGTGCTTAGGTGTCGTGTCGAACTGTCATAGGATCAGATTCATACAAGATTTCCAAGCAAAAATTTTAAAGGAGAGTGGACGAACATGATAGAAGGTGCGCTGAGAATCGGGTTTGGACAGATACCAAATCTGTCGCCACAATGCCGGCGTGCGAATGTAGCCGTGGGCGGGTGCGGGACAGCCAATGAACTCGGCAGGATCTTCTGGGGCTGGTGCGAGAAGCTGGGGATCGTAGTACTGTTTGCCGCAGAACTTCTTGTGGTCGGGCCAATCTTTCTTTTGGCACGCGCTGCACATGAGAAATGAGTACAGGAATGTTCATGCACTGCGTCCCAAGCGCACCTCGAACAGTACCAGACCAGCTGGCACCGAGCACACCGCTTCAAGCTATTGGTGTCCGTCTTGGTGTGGCATATAGTACATCCAGGAACGACAATGGCCTTGTGCTCTCTGCACTGGGAGCCATCGACTGTAATGTGGAGATTATTCTTCTTAATCTCGACTCGAGCTCGTTCTTTGCGGGCCATTCGGTCCTCGTCATGAAGGCTGTTGGAAGATTGCATGGGAATCATTGGCGGTGTGGGAAGATTGTTCTATAGCGAGTTCGTGAACCAACAACGAAGAATAAGGCACACACGTACATATGCTTCGAGAATACCATTGAGGGTGTCGACAATACAAAAGTTCCGGTAAAGGAGCGCACGATACAGAAAAGCCTTCAGAAGGTCGGGCGCCTCGTCAGAGTGTCGATATTCGTGCTCGATGTAGGAATGAACAAAAAGGAAAAGCTCCTTTACACGACGATTGCCGGTAGGATCATGAGCAATGATGCGCTTTAGCTGTTGGCCCAAGTTCAGTGCGACAAGCATAATCTGAGTAGTAAAGAGTACTGACCAAGTTGATCAAATTATATTCGCCATCACCTATGAGGCCCTCGATTGTCAGCTCCGGGCAAATCTCGCGACTGTTTTCGCGTGGAGAGCAGCAAGATCCACGGTAAAGGCCCTCTAATACAAGCTCCCTTTTTCGCTCCAAGCCCAATTCCTTCCACTCCGATTCGAAGTTGCCATAAATGACGTTCTCGACGGCAATAGCGACAAGTAGGCCCTCGGCTCGCATTAGTTCTTTGGTACGTTGCGCAATACTCAAATTAAGGTCGTTTATCGTGTTTGTTGACCAAGACCATTCGCATTCGTCCCATGTCTCTATTGGCGGAAACGTGTAGGAGTAGCAGGTGTATTTGAGTGCCAGCCCGCGCTCAAAATAGTCATTCCAGGCCACGCGATGGGTGTACTTGCTCGGCCGCTCTGTGCCTTCAATTTCTTTCCAAGCCTGGACGATGGGTTTCATGCGCGCCTTGTCGCTGGCGGAGGGTGATTTCGAGGAATTCCGGGCACCTAATTTGGACATCTCGTCGATCGCCTGGATGAGGGCTGTCATGCGCGCCCTGTCGCTGGCGGACGATTTCGAGGACTCGGGGACACGCGATTTGCCAAATTTCGACATCGCGTGTGGTGACACTAGGTACACGTTGGGTACACGTTGGCCGTAACAGACTCGGGAAAGTAGCGGGTCGAGATATGAGGACGTCGTACGGGTGGGGGATTCGATAGAGTAGTCGCAAGAAGAAGCAAAGAAAAAAAGAAGCAGATATTTGGCCGTGTTGTACACTGACCTCTGACCCAAACCGCTAACCCTAACCGGCAACATTCGGCACAGATTGCATCGGCCATTTGACATTTTGATTGTCGCGTTTCATGTGTTTTTTGGCGTTGGAGTCCCCGACTAGGTAGCACCGGAACGAAGTGACACAACGAGTCCTCGACACCGCAAAGGCGCACATCCCCGCCGATTCCGAGGAGCGAGTACATACTACAGCGCGCGGTGCCCGGAGAGTTCCGGTTGCCTCTTTCTTCCTGCCACCATCCTACCACCCGCCCGGAATTCCCTTGGATCCATTCTTCCTCAGGACGGCCTACATCTGGGGGCCAAACGAATCCGGGACGACGTGCCTGACGGTCTCAGCAGAGAAACTTCTTCACGAAGGAATTGACGTGGATGCCACCGTACTGGCCCTTGCTTTTCTGGGCGCAGGACCCCACACCACTTGTTTAGCTGAACGCTCCTATCCTGTTTTCATTTCATACTGTACAACTAGTCATCACTGACCAGGACTCGCACTGTTTTTTGACCGAACGTTTCGCGGATATTAAAGGAGCCGGTGAATCTATTCAAGCCCCGGTGTTCTCTTTCACCGGCTCCTTTTGCTTGTTCTCTTGTCGGGCTCCGACCACACCGACGCGCACTCTCATTTGCGCCTCACTCTTCTCCCGCGTTCCCGCGTCAATCATGAGCTCATACCACCGCCCACGAAGGATGCCGCACGGCGCGGCGAGCGTACATTATACCCGACACGTGCATCTGTTTACTCTCGCGCCCCTGAATTCCCCAAATAACGACGCGACTCGGCAGACATTTGAACGGCAAGAAGGTGCGTGCCTCGCCCTTTTCCCGCCAGAATCATACTGACTAGACGTAGCGCCCCCTCCCCCCCCCTCCCGTTCCATCGCCTGCCCTGCCCCGCGATTAACGCGAAGATGACGCGTAGAGCGTCCAACGCACTTGAGCCTGCGCCTGCGCCGCACTGCCATGCCATCCCCCGCCAATGCATATGCGGCGTGCGCCTCTCCTCCGATCTCCCACCGACTTCGACACTTTGCGGAACAAGGAGATGCGGGCCCAGATGATGAAGTACATGCGCTGGTGCTCCCATGTGGTGCGTGTCTCGTCTTTCAAGTACTCGAGCTCTATTGGCATAGGCTTGCGCGGGGACGAAGCGGTGCGTGTGCAGTCCTTTTTTCGCATCGCGCTGCATACGGCATTCTCGACGGCCGCGGGTGTACTGCGCTGTGCGGACCTCTCCCGTGTTCAGGGCAATTTCTGCACGCCACCATTCATGCGCCCAATATTTCACCTTCGCGGGAAGATATATGCCGTGCAGCGCGATCGCTAGTATGCGCACAGGTGCCGATGCTGTAAACACTCTGGGTGTTCGTGAATTTAGAAACAGAGCGGACGGCGCGAACTGGCGCGCCGGGAAACATCTCATAGCCAAAGCATTTTGCAATTGGACAAAACTAAAGAAAGCAGTTTTGAGTTCAAATGCGATCTCAGAAAACCTCCGCGATGGTTCAAAGTTTTCTGCCGTGCCATCTATTTCACGCGAGAAAAAATGGTCTGACACAGCATCAGTGTACGTTGGTGCACCGTCCTTGGCACTCTCGCCGCTTAAGATCTTTGCGTTTCAGCCTTAAGTGGTGCAAACTAAACGGAAACGGTTGTAGTGTTGCCGCGACTTGGACTCGGAGGGTCCCAAGTCGACTTGGCGAAGTCAACTTGAGTCGAGTTAAGTCGAGTCACATGGGCGACTCAGCTCGACTTCGAAGTCAGCACAAGTCGACTTCAAGTCACTCAAGTCGACTTGAGTCGGGGTTTTCTAGAAACTGTATATTTTCATCACTGAGCGTCGATTGGAGCGGTTTAATTTTTTTCGAACTAAATGTCACACTTGTGACATATGTCACGCACAGTCACGCACCTGTCACACCTTTGTTGGTTTGCTTCCACATCCACATTTGAGCACTTGTTAAATTCAAAAAAAATGTAAGAAAAATCTAACATACTACCTGGAGAATATTTGAAGCCTTCGCCCTCCGGAATACCACCTATAACCTAGTGTGATAACATTATAAACCCTGCTCGATTGTTTTACGCACCAATTTGAACGGGATTCATTTGTGCCCAATATTCCAGTGCTATGCGGTGAAATTCCAAGCAATCTATAAAAGCTACTCGACTTGACTGACTCAAGTCGACTTGAGCAACTTCAAGTGACTTAAGGTCGGCCAAGTCAAGTCAAGTCGAGTCAAACACGGAACGAAGTCATTTTACCAAGTCGCGACTCGACTTTTCAAGTCACGGCAACACTAAACGGTTGTAAACGTTTGAAAACGGTGATTTTTGGCGCGAAGTTTTCCTCAAGCTCTTGCAGCCCGTGTAATACTTAGTGTATGTTCAGAATGACATTCCGGGCGCTTCCTGCGCTTCATTATCCAACAGCGCGCAAATCTAGAAGGCAAGGCTCACCCTTGCATCGATTAGCATCAGTTCTTCCGTGCCAGCCTCAGGGAAAAGTCGCTTTAGCGCGCGCTCCAAGGGGGGTCAAAGATAAGAGATTACCATATGGGGTAGAGGGGGGGAGGGGTCGAGGCTCCGCCGGAAAAAAAATTGTATGTGACTTTATTTTTGCCCAGGGAGGTCCGCTGGGGAGTTTAGGATCCACGGAGGACCTCAAACATGCTTTTAGAGACTAAATACACTATTTCAGGCCTCTCACTCACCCTATTAGCAAGGTTGGGTCACCGTGGTTCATTTTGAACCAAGTTTCAACCAAACAAGCCATGTAGATGTCAAAAGCGAGGACATCAATGGTTCAGTGCGAGCTCACTTTCACATATAGGGCTGTTACTTTGCTATCAAATCACTGCTAAGGCCACCTCCTACTGCCAAAATCTCGCAGCTCGATATTTTATTGCCTCGGATGTCCTTCTCTAAAAGGTAATTTGATGGCATCATATTACGTAGGGGGAGGGGGGGTGAGGCCAAAATGCCTGGAAAAAAACAAGTTGTAGGTGATATCCTTTTTTCTTATCTTTGACTCCCCTTGGCGCGCTCCGTTACGCCGCATCTCCTCCGTATCATCGCGGACTCGATCAAACGTTCAGTATTCCGTCTCCGAAGTTTGCCGCTTTTTCTCTTCATTCTAAATTTGAACCCCAACGTGTGCGGGGCACTGGCGAATCGCGAGTTGGCGAGATGGTTTACTTACTGTAACGCGTTGCAATTACTACTTACGAGTGCCCCGTTGGAGATGAGTGTCAACATCATCAGTCAGTATTGTTCACCGCCTTCCCGCATTTCTATTGACGGAAAAAGAGCACGCATATTCTGATATTCAACCCAATTCAACCAAGTCCGCAAGTTCACGGACGTTGATGTGGAGCATACCGACGAGGTTTCTCAAATTGCCGTGAACGTATAGCCAAATTTTTACTGCCCTACCGCTGCGGCGTAGCAACTCCGAGTCGCTGCGGAGTCCAAGCGAGACGAGGGTGTTTAAAAGGTAGCCACTTTTTTTTCTTGTTTCTCCACACTAATTCTCAAATGTTTGTACGTTCTGTTTTCGCCTCTCTCGTTCTGTTCACCGCTCCCGGAATTGATTCTTCCCTGCAACTTCCCCGCCAAGCAAACACCAGCGCACCAATCGTTGATGCAGAGCTTTCGTCCTACATTCAACAAGTGTTCGACTTGAACAATGTTACCGGAGCTTCCATGGCCATCATCCTGCCGACTGGTGAAGTCCAATATGCGACATGGGGAAATAGTACGGAAGATGGAAAGCCAGTTGCTTCTGATGTAGGTTTTCCTTTGCGCGCCCCTCCTGAATAATATCTAACCCTGCCACATCTCAGACGGCCTTCGCTCTAGCTTCATGCTCGAAGGCATTTCTACTAATCAGCAAAATGTTTCGTGTCTGGGGAGGTCTGGCGCCAGGCCATCAGACACGCCACACCCCCACAATATAGTATGGACCCAGAATGACCTGCATTAAGGTAGAAGGTAAAACTGGCCCCATACCGCCCCACAATCACTTTATGGGTACATTTTCGACCCTTTCTTAGATGCCCAATACACCGTTGCTTGCACCAGAGTAAGACGAAGATATTGCATTCTTCAATACTACTAAACATGGTGTCTACTGTGATAGATATAGACATGTATGAACGCCCACAGCAAAGCTAACGACGCGCCGGTGTTTGCGCATCAGGAGGTAGGCAACGCTAAAAAAGGGAGGGGCGGGGACACGGCGAGTGTGCATGGTGCGGTGGACGCCCGATGTTTGGATCTGCAATGCGGTTGCCACTGGTCAGTAAGAATTCAAGCGGTGGAAAGAGGAACGCACCTGTGGAGTCCTCCTGATCTAATGTCCGCAGCACAGCGTCGCAAGTGGGGGCTTGAGGCGCAGAGCGACCGCCTGTAGGCATGAGAATGTTGAGGCGAAACTTGGGCTCTGTATCTTCGAAGCCAGCGGCGGGACCGGGTTGCGGTAGGACCAGGGTGCACTGACATGGTATTTGACAGTATCCGCGTCACTTGGGATCCTAATGCAAGACTTCGCGGACGGCAAGAATACGACGGCTCTCCCCGCTACCGTGACGAACTTCGCATGGAGCACCAAAATCTATGGTCTGATACCTGGAGAATGGCAGACCTCCGACCCTTGGTCAACTGAGAAAGCGGATCTTCGTGATTTGCTTTCACATGTGACGGGTATGCCTAGGTGCGTGCAAAACTCATGCTTCTTCACTATTCTCATTTTTCGCCAGCCACGATTATTCCTACAGTGGTGAAGAGTCTGCTCGGGATATCGTTGTGCGTATAAGAAATCTTCGCACAGCATATGAGTTGCGTCAATATTGAGTAACATGGTTTCCAGTCGAGTTTGGTTGAAGGCAGCAGCTGTCCGTCCAGGAAATTTAGTCCCGCGTCTATAGTAAGATGAATCACGAACCGTGCTCCAGTTGAAGTCGGAGTCGGCGATAACACCCATGGTGGATAGGTAGACCGTGCCGAGGACAAGAAATCTTGTAAATAACGTGAGGGAACCCATGGATTGTACGCTGAAAGAGAAGAAAGAAAATATCAATGAGTTGAACTGCGACGTCCTTCGACTTTAAACTGAACGTTGAACTGTTCCGAGCTGTGTGGAAACTAATACTGCGTTCGCGAAGAATCGGCGACAGACATCGAGGATCCGCGAAGGTACGGCGCCGGTGGACCGCCATTGCTGCGCAAGCTAAAGCGGGAACGGAGGTAGTTCTTTCTACTCGCTCAAATTCAAACATCCAAGACTGCGCCCCAACTGCGGCTTACCTGTAAGAAGGCGGCCTCTCTGTTCCGCGACCCATTTAATGGAACAAAGGCTATACCCGATAAATTCTGTGGCACAGCGGCAAGGAGACTTCGAGCGCTGTCCGAGCCGTTGCCGCCGCTGATTCCGCAGTTGGTACCTCCCGAGAGTGATACGCAGTTAGTGTAGAGCTGGGTAAACATCAAGCAAGAACCTTGTTAATGCGGAAGGTGGTAGGTTGAAACATAACAGGGGGAGCCGGCGGAACTAGACGGACACAGAGCAAGAAGTTCGACTGTACTAGCGGTTGATCGGCCAAGACGATGGGGATTACAGCGAGACAGAGGGCAGCGGTGATTAGCATCGTGGGCGGGAACAAAGAGGCCCTAGGGGGCTGGGTCACCGATTCACCCCGCTGGCCGAGAAGCTGAATTCTCAGTGCCTAGTTATGAAGTTTGGGAATTGAGCGGATAAAAGATCCAACGACGTTCAACTGCACCTCTAGAGAGGTTGGGCAAGCCACGGAGGAATTCCAGCAGGAGGAAAATCACTTGCATATCAGCGGGGGACCAGGACCTCATCGTGATATGCACCGACCTAAAGCAGGCAGCATGTGTTAGAGCAAGAAAGGATATTGGGTGTTAACGAACTTAATGTATGGAGCCACGGTCTTCGCGAACGCGCTTTGAGTGTGCCTCGCTCGAAAATCAGGCTTGGATGCCTCGAATTGTTCCCATTGAACCGGCAGGAGGAGGTTTCGTAGCACGGAGGAGGTCTGGGACAGAATACACAGTGTTTGAAGTTACAGCATTCAAATAATGAGGGAAGGCAAAAAGAAATCCATGAACCTGTCGACGGGCCTCGCGTTGGGGATTATGCTCCAAGCGGACGAAGGGGGAGAGAAAGGTGAATGAGTTGGGGTAGTGAGAGACTATCTCTACTAGCAGCTCGGTGGGGAGGTCCATGAGCGAGCAAGGACTCGTGGTGATGAGCGCAGGAGGAAAGAGATGCCAGTGATGGAATCAA
Source organism: Mycena metata (assembly GCA_029378385.1). Taxonomy (NCBI): domain Eukaryota; kingdom Fungi; phylum Basidiomycota; class Agaricomycetes; order Agaricales; family Mycenaceae; genus Mycena; species Mycena metata. The sequence goes on from JARKIB010000012.1 coordinate 477,809, forward strand.
ATCCTGTCGGCTATCAGGCCAAATGCCGCACAGCTCCGAAGTTCAACTTCCAAAGTAGCTTCAAGCTCGCGGACGACGTTGTCGAAAGCAGTGGACAGCGCATACGAATGAATAATAATGCCAACGAAAAAAAAATCAAAGAAATCGCCTCGAGCACCCCCTGCGGTTTAAACTTCTCGGTGGTGCGCGGGCGGAATCTCCCCAATCGGGCACTGCTAGTAATGAGGGCTAGTACTACGACTACTGAGGGGTGTATGTATATCCCTGGGTTGTGCCGCGGTTAGTCTCTTATAAACAGACACTACAACTAAAAGCTCGTACCTCGTTTGTTGTATGCCGCGGTATAATGTCAATCAATGTCATTTTTCGCTCTCTAGCTCTGGTTGCAAAATTCGCATTTGATGTTCTACAGGTGTCCTATGCTCTTCCCGTGTTCCGTTTAGACGCTTGATTGGTAGGCTGATTCGAGTTGACGTGCTTACCTTCTTTTGCTTCTTTAGATTCTTATAGTTCTACCGCGGCGAGTGCAAAAACTGCGACCGTGAGCTCGGCTATCGGGATTTGGAGGGGTCCAGGGACGATGGTGTAATCTACATAGTGCGTGTACACCGAGATAGACCCTGGAAACCGGCGTTCCTCAGCGGGACCGTGCCGTGTAATCCTACCTACCTACCTACCTACCTACCTACCTACCTGAATTCTTCCTGTATATTCTTGGCCACCGAATACCGTCCCTTTGCAGGTGCGTGAATCGAGCAATTATGAAGCCATGCGCGTCAGCACACAAGCCATGCGTACGAGTTGCATCGATTCTTTTTTGCCCATCGTGCTTAACTAGCTAACCACAGAAGATCGCCGGCGATGGCGGCCCAGAGCTGCGCTTCACAACAAGCTTCAACTCCAAGAAGTCTTCCGCGTTGACGAAGTCGATGTCCACCATACCCCTACGGAGGTATACACGGAGGTGTTTGGGTTTGTGTTCCGCCGTTTCTTTGCGTCAAAGCATGGACATTGGACCATAGCTAGAAAAGGCCCGTAGCGCTGGGTGCGCATCTCCATTCATATAGAGAACTCTCTCGAGTGTGCGTATTCGGAGGAATCCTCGTTCAACTCGAGCGCGGACGATGACCACGGCACCTTGTGGCATCAGTACCACACTGGTGTGAAACTCCTCCCAATCCTTCTCAGTGGATACAAGAATCGAGGGCAGCGCTCGTTCGACACCGTGTCCTGTTGCCGCCGTCTTTTACTCACGATTTGAGTACGGGTATGTAAGCGGTGCAACGATGTTCCGTCCCTATCCTGCTGTGGCCAAGAATATTCAGGTGATTTTTTAACATGGTAACTTGTTTGCAGATCTTCTGTGAGGAAGCCCGCACTATGCAATGGCATTTTCGTTCGCATCCGCCGCTCGAAAGTAGTGGAAGGCTTTGAGGGGTAACCCATAGCGCCGGCCCAAACTTCTTGTCCGTAATTAAGAGTCTCTATTCAACACGGAGAAGCTCGTTCAGTTCGAGCGCGCTCTAGTCTCGGCTTCGAGCAGTTTTCATCAAGGTCTTCCAAAGTTCGATCCCTTGGGTACAGGGAAGGAAGAAAAGGGCACAAGCACAGAGACTCAACTCTGAACATGTGCGGCATCCAATCTATCTCTGCGTCGACCTTGTACAAGGTAAAAAGCTTTTTTGTCAAAAGTCTGATGGACCCAGAAACTGTGTGTTTATTTTGCATTTGGGGGTGATCACTGTACTAAGTTACTTGTGCTTGGGGCTACTGCTCCGCATGCCAGTACAAGTCTTTCTTGGCCGCTTCGCGGCTTTACCCCTCTCATCTTGTTGCTATTTTTCAGCAGGAGTACACACTGTAGTCCTGCTGCTGCTACTGTACAGCGCATCCAGTCAGTTTGAGAGATTATCCCAAACAATTCCGCTATCAACTTGTTTTTGCCCGCTGTTAAGTAACTGCGGAATCAAACCTGAAGCAGCTGTGAAAGGAGTCACGCTGATCGTGGTGTCGCAATGTCATTTAAAATGGACCCGGGGATGGGTCATTATGACTCTGGATAGCTAGGATATAAAGAGCATGGAGACACTTGACAGCCCACCCAACTTGAAAGTGTGTACGCAGTGACCACCTCACGGTCACTAACTGATTCTTTAGGCACATATTATTCCGGCCCATGGCTCACTGCGCCACTTGCCATTGAGTCACGCCTCGAGTATATACAAGAAACGAAAACGAAAACGGATATACATAGATATCTGTATACGGCCGGCATGGTTACCTGCGGGTTTCTTCGGCCTTTTTCTTTTGAATTGCGCCTGGGCCTCGAGTCCGCATTATTTATTTATTAGTTATCCTTTCTTATTCTTTCTAGCAACCTGCTCTCGGCGATGTCATCCGTCCGAAAGTTACGGACAAATAAATCATAGTCGAGATCAATTGAGAATCAAACATAATGATATAGATCACGGACCTTGGCAAGTTACTGCGGATAACTGCGGCTCAACCACCGGACGGTTCACTACTGCGGCCACAGCTTCCACGGCCATAAAACCACTGTGGTAACCCTGCAAGACTGTTGAGATGCAAAGTAAGTTATCACCTACGTCATATGTGAAAAACCAAATCCAAGATGCGGGAAAACAAATGACAATTAACGAGTTTAGAATTTTAAGACTTGTAATGTAGTTGCTTAGCCAAATAGATCCCTCTCAACATTGAAGCCACTCATCCAGCCCTCCCTTGCATTTCGGAGTACATTTTCCCACCATTGCAACCCTTGTGAACTTGCCGCCAAGCTTACAAGGGCCAAAAGGGGACAAGATCTTTGTTAAATTGCTGACAGAAGAAAGATGAACAGCAGCCAACGAGACCAAAGATTCCCAAGCTGCCTGTAAGACTATAAAGCTCCGATGACTTCCAAATACAATGACCTGTTTTAAGATGCCCCGTCAGCCAACTGCAACTCAGGCTCATCTGAACAACATTTCAAAGTGTGTGGCTATCACAGCCAACACATTTAATGTCCTTGTGGACATACTCAAGATCTCTGGCCTGGAGGGAATTTCGAATACCATTCAGTCACTTTTGAAATTGATTCAGGTGTGCTCACTACCCTTCGATCCACCTGGAAAATAGTTCTGAACTGGTGATGTAGACTATCAAACAAGATAAAAATGAGTGTGCTGAGTTGATGGGGCAAACTCACCAGTTGCTCAATGCAATTATCACCATGTATATCAAGTGCGAGACTGGTGCTGAATTGCCACCAAGCACATTGAATCAGATTGTAACATTCACTGAGTACTTCTACATACCCTTTGCCCATTTGTGTTTCTCACTCAAGGATTGAGGACCCTCTGCAAAATTCATACCTTTGTCGAGGCTCAACAAAGTGGCAGTAAAGCCAAGAAGCTTTTCCGCCATGGAGAACTGGCTGCTCTGCTCAAAGATTGCAAGGCGGAATTGCAGCAGGCATTTGAGTTCTTGTAAGTCCTCACATTTGAACTGTGTGGTGATTGACACGGGCAAAGATCAAAACCATGGACATTATGACCGATGTGAGGGATATGCAAAATCAGGCTCAACTCAGACACCAAGAGATACTTGACACAGTTGAAACTTTGTCTAGTTCAGATTCAGTGTCCTTCGTATGTGAGCAGGTTCTTTGAGTGTATCAGTACTAACTACGACACAGATTAGCAATGTATATTCTGGATCATATGCAAGGTGCTTACTTCCAATGACCCTGTTTCTTTGTTGTTTATCATTCCTACAGCTCAAACTCCATCTCAATGCTCCCAGCAGAGCCAAAAATATTCCATGGCCGTGACTCAGAGCTGGCAGATATTCTCCAGTTCTTTAGGCAGGGCACTCCTAGAATTGCTATTTTAGGTGCAGGCGGCATGGGAAAGACAAGTCTAGCAAGGATTGTAGTCCATAACCAGGAGATAATCACCAAGTACCAGGCAAATCGGTTCTTCGTTACCTGTGACACTGCATCAAGTAAACCAGAACTTGCAGGTCTCATTGGAGCACATCTTGCAATGAAACCTGGGGAAGAGCTCAGTCAGATGGTCTTACAGCACTTTTCCAGTAGTCCACCCAGTCTACCGATTCTGGATAATCTGGAGACAGTGTGGGAGTCAGCAAAATCCCGCAAAGACATTGAAGAGTTCCTCTCTCTTCTCACGGACATAAACAGTTTAGCTTTGATGGTTGGTGAATTTCCCTCTCCCGTATCAATATCACTCATGAAGCCCCAGATCACAATGCGTGGAGCAGAACGGCCATCCAAAGTGCAGTGGACCTGGCCATTCTTACCACCCCTACTGCCCTTAGTACAGGATGCTGCCCGAAAGATGTTCATTGATATTGCTGACGACAAGCATCCCCTGGAAGAAATAGATCAGATCCTTAGTCTCACAGACAACATGCCACTCTCAATCAGCCTGCTTGCCCATCTAGTGGACATGGAAGGCTGTAAAGAGATATTATCTCGCTGGGAGGTTGAGAAAACTTCCCTCATCTCTGATGGCTCCGATAAAAGGTCCAACTTGGAGTTCTCAATTTCACTCTCCCTTTCGAGTCCCAGAATTGCTTCCACACCACAAGCCCAGGATCTGTTAGCCCTATTGTCCCTGCTGCCAGATGGCCTTTCAGATGCAGAGCTCAAGCAAATCAACTTTCCAATCACAGATATCCTTGGTTGTAAGGCAGCATTACTCCGTACCACTTTAGCATACACCGATAGCCACAAGCGGCTGAAGGTCTTGGTGCCCATCGGGGAATATATGGGAAAACTTTTCCCACCCACAGACCAGATGATACAACCACTCCTGAAACACTTTCGAGAACCCCTGGAATCATACACAGTAGCTTTTGGTGCAAGTTCCGGGGTGTTCCTTATTGACCGGATAACATCAAATTACACAAACATCCAAAATATTCTCCAAAGTGGTTTACGGAGGGAGTATCCTAATATTGTGGATGTTGCTTACTGTGTATGTGATTTCAATGTGTTTAGTCGGCATATTTCACATGGAGCAACTTTTGTCCTCGAGGATATGAGCAATGCCCTATCATCCTCACGAGACCATCGGTTGAAGGCATATATAATTACCAAACTAATCCGATCATGGCAGTACCATCCAATCCACCATCTAGAGGAAATAATCATCGAGGCCTTGGACCACTTTAAGTGCTTCAATTATCCTGATCTTGAAGGTGTGTTCTCTGTTCAATCTGATAATAATTAAAAACTCAACAGACTTTGTTTTCCAGCCAGGTTCCACTCTAGTCTAGGGTATTACTACTTACAATCCGAGCACAACATTTCAACAGCTTTACAGCATGGTCAAATTGGCCTCTCCCTAGCACAGGGCAACAGAAATCTCAAGAGACAATGTGATGCACTTGACACCCTTGCATTCATTGAAATGATTGTTGGTGACCATGCTGCTGGTCGGGTCTATGCACAGGAGCTGCAGAGACTTGCCAGAATCTCTGGAGATGTGCACAGTGAGGCACGTGGCCTACACAGTGAGGCCATTTGCTTGATGACACAAGGTGATTACAAACAGTGCATTGCTCTGACCATGAGGGGTAGAGCAGCACTGAGTCTCTGTGGTCTGTCTCATGGGCAGCTCAACTATGGGTTGATGGGAATTCAGGCAGAAGTTCACAAGCTCAAATCAGAATATGCTGAGGCACAAAACATTGAGAATTAAATTATCCAAGCAACAACTAATGATAATAATCAGCAAGGCTTTTCTTTGATGAATATTGCTGGGATCCAGATCTTGATGGGGGTTTCAAAGACCGAGATAAAAAGGAAAATTGAGGCATCACAAGTCATTTTCAGAGCAAGCAACAATGCAGTGTTCATTAATGCATGTGATACCATTCAAGCAGATCTGAATCTTAGAGATGGGGATCTGTCAAGTACACTATTTTGTCAATGTCTTCAACTTGGGTTGGGGAAGTACTCGGAGGCAGTGAGTTTCTGTCTTGAAAGGCTTGCAGATATCAATCACTGGGAGGTCTCTCATTCAATCTCATGGCCAACTGTTTTCCTTGCAAATTCCCTCAAAACAAAAGAGAGGTTGGGAATTTACAAAGCATTGCAGTTCCTGGGTGATGTCTTCCTCCAGGAGGAGGATGAAATCACAGCCATTTCTCTGTTCACTCTTGCCTTATGAGGATTCACCAAGATGGATGTTCACTGGAGCAGAGCAGAGTGCACGATCCGACTTGGGGACATATCCAACAAGCATGGTGATTTACTGAATGCACTGGAGCTATGGGAACAAGCAAGGCCACTGTTTGAGCGCTCCTCGCAGGCCAAGCGGGTTCAGCATATTGATGGGAGACTGGCTGGTATTGGTGAGGCACAGTACAAGAGGTGGACAACAGTTTATCGGAGGATGAGTGGAAGAGTGAACAGGCCCAGTTGGTTGCAGTGTGATCTATGAACAATTATTGTTAAATCCCCTTCACTACGTCAGTCCAGAATATATATATATCTATTTATTCACACTTACGGGAAGATCGAACATAATATAATACCAAAAAGCATGTTGAAAGAACGAGTATGTGTGCACACTGCAGATGGATAGTTTATTCTACCCATGACAAACGATGTCACATGCTAGGTTCCTAGCTCACAGATTATGGCCCTGGCAGGATCTTTAGTAGACTGGTTACTGATTTACAAGGACAAAACATAAGTTTCTTTATCTGCTTTTATTTACGTCTGTGATGTAAATTGATGGTCACATCACAGTAAATCGCCGGGCGGCCATCATTTCCATCATTAGCATCATTTTGCGGTTGATTGACGTCTCGGCATGTTGAACTCGACGCCTTCCTTGTTCCTGCGCCGGGAGGTGCTCAAAATTTACTTAGCAACAACTATGCTTACACACCCCACAATCTGTGTGGAACTCCCGCCCATCTTCACCTCAATTCACAGTCTTGAGTGCAATTCAGAGCCTTGTTTACATTGAACTCATACCGTTCTGAAGCCAGGAGACTAAGCATGAGTGTTTGCATGCACATTATGTGTCTCATGAGACACATTAAATCTATTGCAAACAATTCTTGAAGAATCTTGCTCTACCGCGCATTAAACACAGAGTTCAAACCTAGTGCTCCGGTTATCACAGGATTCTGCAGTGAGCTGAATCCAGAAGAGAGCACGTTGAAGAACATTACAATATGTCAAGAGAGCTGTAAAAAGCTCACCGAGGAAGGGTTGGTATTGAATGCAGTGAGGACCGTGGAGCAACACTCGCTTAAATGTGCACCGCCGCGCGGACGGGTTTCCTTTGTATTCGTCCCCAAGTTTACGAAGCCTCTGAGGGGGGCATTCCCACGGCGTGGCACACCGCTTCAATCGATAGTCCTAGCATTAATCTTCTTCAGATCGAGTCAGTGTCGGTATTGGTGTTTGCAAAATTATTAAACTCATCGGGACTGCGGGTCCTGCCTCGCCGCATTGCTGAAGCGTTCATCGTAAAAGCACACATTGTGTCCAGGGGAGGGCTGAACAGTAGGACAAGTTGCAAAAAAAAACCCTGTGGCGAAGAACTTACGGAAATAGAGAGTATTAAGAAATACATAAAGTTATCTACCCAACCACAAGAGCCGTCGCGGTGTGTCGCGTGAATTCATCCAAAGACATGGAGGACCTTCTGGCGGCGCGATACGTTGCTTGAAAGAAGACCTGTGGCGTGGAACTAACCAAAGCACAACCAGTATTGGAAGAGGGATAGATTCCCACACTCACCTGAATGTGACCCTCGCCGTCAACGCGTGTGTTCGCTCAAAAGCCATGCCGAGGATAGGGGGGACGTTGCTGCAGGCCCAGTATCCTGGGGACATCCCGGCTGTGTGACGAGTTGTCCGTACGAGATCAGGAGAATTTATCTGAGTAGCGGAAGATAAGGTTCTGAGAGTCACGGGTTTTTCATTAATCCATTGTGGATTGAAGGTGAGTCGAACCCTTCTCACCACATCTGCCAAGGGAGAAGTTTATTGACCCCTGTGACGACAACGAGTCGAGGGCACTCAACATGGTGCATTTAAGTCTTGAGGAATGAACTTTTGCATGGGAGGCGCGAGAAACGTTGTGTTTCGCTGAAAACACGTGGTTTGGACGTGTCGTTTTGAGCGCATCTCAACACTCAACATCCTCCGTGCATAAGGGATGTTCAAAACGCGTCATTCCGTCAACAGACGCTTAATAACTGTGGTAAGTAGTGGAAGGTCAACCGAATACGGCAGGTAAATCACAATCAGCCGCGTAGCGCTTACCGACGGATTTACCGCGTAAGGGACGCCCTAGGCCTTTGCACGTGGGGCCGATTTACGATCTTTACTGTAAATATCGTAAATTTCCTGGACGTAAGTACTTACGCGACTTTCCACCTGCCAAATCACTTTCTCGTTGAATTATATTTATTCCACTCTCCCCTTGGCTCCTTACATCCCAAGAAAATTTGGGAGGTTGGGCATAGATGCATCGAATAGTATGGCAGCCGCCGATTAACTCCCAAGGACCACAGTACTTTGGGAATGGCAAAAACATCGGAGATCAATCCGCCAATCATAGTTAAAATGATCGACCTCCGTGTCTTGTCGAGTTGAATCAAACGAGGCACAAAGACCCCGCGGAAACGGCTAGGAATAGAAGGAGGATGTGCACCTCACCCATCTAATTCTTAGGAGCTGGCACTCTGCCCAGCTGCAGAGGGCCGGGACCACAGTCCTGAGTCGAGTGTTACTTAAGCTTATTGTTACATTGCGGTAAGACCGGTTGAATTTCTGCCAGTTCCCCGTCACAGGCCTTCGTCCAAATAGTTCACCTGGCCTTTGGAATTTCGCATCAAATGACCTCAATAGCCCGAGGTGAATTCACGCGAAATGCGCCGACGCCGGCACCCACATTCTGGTGAGTGTCTATGAATGTAAACATTTCTCGAAGACTGATTAAATTGCCCTCGATTTTATGCCATGTACCCTAATGCACCGCACCCTTGGGACATCCTACAGACACCTCATGCATCTCAGTGAGCGAACGCGTGCGAAACGCGTCGACACCGATGCCGTGCTGCGGTGAGTGTGGGAATATATCAATTTCTTTCAAGTCTAAGACTAATTGTATGTCCATTTCTCCACAAGTTTCCCCCCTCAAGCCTTTAATCAAGCGCCCCACTGCGCATCCTAAGAGACCCCCAGACGGCCTATGTAGTTCACAAACATCCGAAAATTCGTTGGAAAATTACAGTGAGTTTGAACGCAGCGTTAAACCATCGTTATGTTCAATCGGACATTTTGTCATGTCCAACTGGGTATTTCAGGTTTGCCCATTCGGTCAGTCCCAGTCTGTACGACTGGGCATCTCCGTTTTGTGCGATCGGAGGTTGTCACTTTGTCCAGTCGGACATCTTCGTTCTGTCCGGTTGGAAGATCATGATATCCATTCTGTCCAATTGCATATTTCCCACCGGAGATGCTAATACCTTGGGTTTGGTGACACATAGAAATAGATTGTATATTAAAACTAACTCCCTGCTTGTCTTGATGAATGCATGAGCAGAAAACAACTCTCGCATGTCCGCCTCCTCCGCTCCCATAGTCAAATAAATGAGCACTGAATTCATTGAGGGCTAAGAGTACATAAAATAGCATAGCTATTGACAGAGCAGAGCTTACCTTGAGTCTTTAAATCTTATTCCCCTCAGCAGGAGGGAGAAAAGGCAGGGAACCAAGGAAGCGCGCCGCGACGCGTTTGATGGCCGGCCGAGCCTACCCGATATGGACCGATCAACGATCTCATCAATGATCGACGGCATCTCGGCCCACGCCATGAGATCGTGACGATCGGCGTAAATTTTTTGGAATAAGTGGGGGAAAGGTCGTCGGATGTGTTCCCGTGGTCGCAAATATGAGGCAAGTTCGTCAGATGTGCTTGGAAATTCGTCAGAAGCCCCGATTCGGTCAACCATTCCGTAATCAATTGATGCGCCCGTCGATTCTTTCCCTCTCCCACCATCATCTCGTCCCGCAACCCCACGTTGTAAGCGCTTTCCGTGGGCCTAGTCGCCGAATATTCACCAGAAGTCACAATTTTCGACAGGTACAATGGATGGGATGCAGTTACCTCCACAGTTTTGGGACAGTAGCGGCGAAACACGGCGACGGTATGCTCCCATTTTTTTCCCAAGCTCCATGATTTCACCAGCGGGCAGGCCACCGCCTGTCTATTCCGCTTCGGTTGCCGATGGACCGCCACCGTTCGTTCCCGGTAGGTCGGCGTTGCGTGCGGGCCGCGGTACACTTACGCTATTCCGTCCTCAGCCGATTACGGTCCCACGTCCGCACCAATGATGGATCAGGGCTTCTTCAATCTTTCGGCACCGCCTTTACCTCCGAGTATGTTACAAACTGTGAATATTTCGCACTCTGAGAGTAACTTGATTTAGATTTATTTGCCTTTCCGGAGGTGTCAAACTCGGCCTCATGGGATGCGGTGTCTTTTTGGCTTCAGCCGGCGCCCGAACCTCCTTCCACTGGTTCCAGTGTAGAACATTTGTTTGACCACAGCTACGCGTAAGATCATGATTTTTTGCTCCCTTACCTCTAATAAACTATCCACGCCCGTTGTAGCTTTCAGCCAGCAGCGACGCGACCTCCCTCCACTGGTTCCAGTGCAGGAGATTTATTTGACGACAGCTACGGGTAAAATTCACGATTTCGTACCACTCCCTGACCTCTAATTAAATACCCACGACTTTCATGGCTTCCAGCAAGTGGCGGAACGACCTCCTTCCACTAGTTCAAGTGCAGACAATTTATTTTACGATAGCTACAAGTAAGATTCGCGATTTTCTGAGCTTTCCAGCCACGTGAAACCCCAAATTCAGCATCGATCTCCTCATGGGAGCAGTACCCCAACCCAGTGAATCAAGCTCCAGATTTTCGTCCGCTCCGCCATTGAGTATCGCGGAAGACGATGATTGGTCATCCCGGTGAGTTTCGCATGTGTATTCGGCGCATTTATTGACAATTTTCAGCGGTTGGTTATGAAGCAATTCACGTTCGCCTTCGGCGGCACCACCGAGCGGTTACGACAGCCCAAGTGGAGATTAGTAAGTTCCTTCCTGTTTCTCTTTCAATTCATTACGCGTTCATACTCATTTTTCTTGTCAGCCCACTATCCGTCTCCGTTGAAATCGGGCCGTGGGAGGACAACCGTGCTCCTGACCCGTCGTATGTTTCTCGTTTGTGTCTTGAATTTGGCTGATGCGTTGATTCCAGCAGTGTAGAGCCGGATATACATCCAGTTGACGAAGCTAAGGATATAGATGCGCTCCTGGGATGGGACTACGAGCCATCCAATGTCAAGTGGTTGGATTCCGACGTGTCTTCAGAAGTTGCGGAGTTTCCCGAGGGAATGATGCTCACCGCAAAACAAAAAATCTACGCCTTCCACCGTGTGAAAGGCTGCCCGTCCCAGTTCCCCTTCTTTCGCCAACGCACCGCATTCCTCATCGACCTTACTGAGGTGCCGGATGTGAATCCAGATCCTGAAGTGACGGTTGATCAACTCATTCGCGACCAAGTTGGTTTCCCTCTTGCTCTTTAGTCTCTATACGACAACCACTCATGTAATCCAACTCCAGGACACTCACTCATGGGGTCGGAGCACCGGGGGTCGAAGCAAACCTGATGCGTTTCTGCCTGGGTCGTTTTTCGGTCTCTCCGGCAATAGCACGGTAGCATGTCGCCGGGCTGCACCCGAGTGTGCCGGTGTCGCCGCATGCGAATCTCTCGATCCCGCTTTTTTGAAGCAGGAGCGGCGCGAGCTCGACCCGGAGGACATCCGGATTCTGGCGGCTGCAACTATTCGAACACGGGAAATGCAGGATAACACCGAAGTTGGTCGGACTCTTGCGTACGGTTTTCCTGATTGGTTCTGTTTCGCCGTCTCACCACCACTGTCAGGTTCCACCATTCCCTCCAGAGCTGGCATTGCAAAGGCATTCGCCCGAACGGGACACAATGTGACGGTTCCCTTTGCCTGCGCAAGTTAAACACCGTACGTTCCTCGTTCTCGCTCTGCGCTGTTTCTTTTTCTCAACCGTGTTCAAGCCGATTCGCAACAAGAACCACATTCTTCTATGCTCCAAACGTAACGAAGCCCTCGCTCATCCCACACTTCACTCGCAGGTGCGTTCTTGGCAAAGGGTCGGGCCACTTACCTTCAACTGACCTCACTTGCAGGTCCAGATCCTAGATCTTGTCTCCGAGGACCTTTTTGTTAAGGTCATGAACGGTGAACGGATTATCGATGAAGAAGACACCGCTGGCACCTGTTCACGGGTGGTTTCGGGACGAACGGGTTCCAAGGGAAAGGCTATCTGCCGTACGCCTCTTCTTCTCTTCCTTTGCTTCTCCTCCGCTGAAGATTGTACCCCAGCATTCAATCACCACAGGAATGGCCTACCATATGTCGCCAAGATCGAGCCTCTGAGCTGTACCGCCAAGATGCACATCTATTGCCCCTGGGAGACGCGGCACCCTGAGCTGGCACGGATGGCAATCGTCGTTCCCGTCCCAACGTCGGGCCATTCGCACCCACCGCCACCAAAAACCAAATGTACTCACGCGGTCGCGGCGAGGTATCGGGAGTGCGTTCGCAAGTTCGGTCCTGGAACCACCGTCAACAAGGTCGAGAATGGTATGGGCCTACTTCTTTTCGCGATGCGGCTGTTCTAAAGAATATATAAAGCGCAATCGACGAAGGACTTGCTCGGTGGCAAGACACCCAGCTTATTCCATCCAGGGCTGATCAGCCGCGACACGAAGACTCGCATAATTCAAGAGGTGAAGGCCGAATGGAATGAACTCTCTTCAACGGCCGTCAATACCCGGCAGCGTAATACGTCCTTACTTTCACCATTCTTCTTTTGCTGATAATTACTTGATTCAGAGGTGGCAACCTACCTCGCAGACCAGGAGGCGTTGAGCGACGAGAAGAGATACCTCCAAAGCTCCCTCTCTCGTGATGGGAAACGAGTCATCTTTGGTGCGCACTCAAAATTACTCTGCTCCATCCACGATCTTCGCACCCTCGACTGCGACACGACTTTCAAGCCCGTTGCCGGCAAGATGCAGATTTTCGAGATTAATGGGTGGTTGGTGGCGATCAACGAGTGTACGTGCATCCCTTCGACCTGTCTTCAATCTCAATGCTGACACAATCACAGCGGTGACGGTTATGCGCGTCTGGATGGAAGTCCATGACCATGCAACATACAAGACTGTTTGGGAGGAAATCCAGCGCCTCGTGCTCAAACTCACCAAAAAGCAGCTCAAGTTTAAGGGACTTCACAAGGGCGGTAAAATTTTGGGACTCAACTCGGACATGGAAGCAGCACCGCTTCTCGGATTTGCCGATGCATTCGCACCCACGGTTGATCTCGAGCATGTGCGCTCGGTGGTCGTGGCTGACCCGCAGACCCTGCTTTCGTATGTCCTTCGAATCTGCTATGCGCACGTAAATCGGTAAGCATTGTTTATTTTGTATATTGGCCGCGTCCTGAGTTGACGTGTTTCAGCGGAATGCCCGATCTACTCGAGCATTCACCTGAAACTCGGAAACGCATCTTTGACTTCAAATACCTCAAGACGCCTGAGGAAGTTGGAACGTTCTCGGCGTGGCTTGCGACCCTTGCGGATCCTAATGGAGTGCTCAAACGTATGTCAATTTCTTCCTCCAGCTCCCGTGATTCACTTAGTGACGATTTCAGGATGGTGGGGGCACAAGACCATGCATAGCTGGTTGCTCCGGGGCGTAATTCACTGCCTTTCGAACATCCCACTCGAGCACTGGAACACCATGGAGGCCACAACGAACCTCGGTGAAGCACAACACGCTTGGAACAACGCTCAGACCGGTATTTCTATGGGCCTGATCGAGTCTTTCAAAAAGTAAGTTTTCTCCCATACCATCGTACTGATTATGTACTAAATTCACCTGAGATACGAGGAACTTGATATCCGAAGGGCTGAAGAGATCGAGGTTCGCAAATCGACGGCGGTATCACGCACTTCGCGGAATGAGGTAACTCACCGCTACACCCGGCGGATCGCGCGACAGTCTCACATGTCCGAGAAATCGAGACGCGCTCACGCCGCTGACTCGACTGTGGTGGGCTTGCAGACAGAGCTGTCGGAAATGCGAGACGCCCTGAGAGTTGCCCGCGGCGATGCTAAGGTGACCTTACACATCTATTTCCTTCGTGTGACTTAAACATAATCCCGCAGTCTGAGCGATCCGCCGAAGGTGTTCACCGCGTCCGTGAGCTTGAGAACACGATAGTAGACCTTGAGAGTGAACTCAAACTCACCAAGGCCGAAGCCAAGGTAAGGAACAAATAATTTCGACTTTGAAGTGAGATTCACGTTGCATTCCAGTCTAATTCTTCGGGTCGTGTTCGTGCACCCAAGGCCCCTGGTGGGACGATACTTCCAACGCCGCCCCAACCCATCCGTAACCCCGAGCCCGTTTCGCATAATTCCGAGTCCGCGACAGCTGTGTCCTCCGAGCTGCGCGTCACATCTCCCACGTCCGACGTTACCATTACTGACAGTGCCGTGGACCCTCCTGGCACGCGGCGGTCCGCACGCAAGCGTTCGCAAGCGGACTCAGCTGCCGCCACGGTATCCACGCCCTCTAGTAAACGTCAGAAGAGGCTGGAGGATCCACTTCTCGGGTGGGTGATGCAGGATCCCGACACTGGCGAGAAACTCACCGGGCACGAGTGGGTCGAGCGCTATCCTGACGAGTTTGCAAAGCGGTATAAGAAGGACCACCAGCGCTATCTTGAGTACATTGCGCAGTCAGTAGATTAAACATTCGTACCTACAATAACGACCTCGGAATTGAATCCATCCCATGTTGAATCGGTCTGTTTGGTTCCCTTGACACACATTGGGGAAACTTTGCGTTGGCGAAAAGATGAAGTACCTGCTACTGGAGTTTCGTACGGATGCAGAACTCCTTGCCATACTATCCTCTGTTGCTATTTCTATCTGAGCGGCGAAACTGAGTGTGACGACGTGTGACAAAATAGCGGTAAGCAGTAGGAATTGACTTGCTCCTTTGAGGCAGCCTACGGGATACTTTTGTAGGTGGTATAAGGTGTGATATACAGTAGTTGAACTTTGTACCAACTCAGAATTCCTTAGCTGGATGATCCCTTGTTGCAATGAATATATTTATATTTCTCCCGATGTCATCTCCGACGTTGACCACTCTCCATGGGTACGCAAGTCCGAGTTTTAGAGTCAGATTCCAAGTTTTCAAACTCATCCTTGGTGAGACCTCATAGCACTCAATTATTGAAACCTCCAAAGACCACTGTGGTGCTCAACTCACGTGCATCTTTTTTCGCCGCTTCGCCGTATTGCCCCAGGTTTATCGACGTGTCAGCTTGAATGAGGCCGGCGGAAATGTGGATTGTATCAGAGGTGGGATAGTATTTTACCACACGAATGACCAGGCTGAGTTAAACGTCCGGAATTCGAAAACAAGACAGTTGTTTAAATTTAACATCCAATCCATCGAACTCGAGGCACTTACCGGGTGGGTTGAGGTCAAAGTTGTGTTGAATTGGGATTATGACAGATACACGCTAATACAGTCATTGTTGGACAACATTGGCAGTGCGCAACTGGACTTGAGTGGACGGACAATATTTGTTGCGAGATCGGTCGGGCATTTCGGCGATGTTGAATTTGTTGTGAACAATGAAACCAAGTTGCTGTTCGAGGCTCTCGGACTAGGAGCTTCCGCTTGTTTGACCTCTGCGATATTCAGTTCGGAATCTTCAGCGGAAGTTTGACCGTGAATCACCTCTTCCCAATCCCAATGCCACCCGACGCGAATGTCGAGTTTATTTTGCACGAGGTTGAATCTTGATTTCGAAGGAGCAGAATTGTTGAATGAGGGGGCTTTAATCGAAGATAGGATTGAGTAGAATATAATATACTTGCGCGTGAATAGACATGCACGAGGACAGCAATCTGGAAATGAACTTACTTCGAATCCAGCGGAAGTCAAATTAGAGTTGAACTGCCAGAGTGTTCAAGCAGTCCTGGAGCCATGAGGCGCACATAGTTGGCTAGCAGTGAGTCATTACTTGAGGTGGGATGATGTCTGTGAAGGGTTGAAGATTTGATGCTTTGGATTCGGTGTTACGCGAAAGAGGTCGGTGGCAACGATTGCAAACAGTTTCAAAGTCCTCTCTATTGGGGTCTTGAATCTCTTTCATGTAGATTTATTGGTACTAAAGCGGCGTTATAACCCACGCAGCAAAAAAAGGTGAGCGAGATCAAATTTGATGCAGTGCATCGCGAATCTAAAAGCGGGGAGAATGGTGCGGGGCTGGTAAAAGAAATAGTTGGCAGTCCAACCTCAGAAACCCTCGGGCCGACGCTTGGACACCACGTGATCGAGGGTTCGATTCTGACGTCTGATACTAACCATCCGACGAAGTTTCTCGTCGATTCTGCCCAATTTAGCAGGTGACGAACCTGCTTGGCAAGCAAACGAACTTGCACATGATCTCACGAACATCCGCATCCAACGAAGTGACGAAGTACGTGAGCACTCCAATTTTGTTATGGTATGAGGCGTGACTGAGGAATTTGGTTGGTTCCAGGTCAATCACCATTTTGGAGGGTCCTCGCTTAACGAGGTTCAGGGACAGGGTGCGTAAGGCTCGGAGCGCCATTGCCTAGTGATCTGGTGTGTCTAAGTACGCGGAGGAAATTTGTTCAATTCAGGCACGAGCCATGGCCGTTATGTTCCAATTTTTTTTCTTACCCACCTTTGACCCGGAAGAGTTGAACCTGATGCACTGGTGGCATTGTGTGGTCAGAATAGGAAGATAAAAATGTGATAGTTCTGAACTCGAGTAGGATATCCGAAAACCGAACGAGGTTCAGATGTATGGAAAGGAAGGCCCATAGCACCCGGCGTGCACCTCCGCTCAGTACTGGGCAATCATGATATGCCGGAGATAGCTCGTTCAATTCGAGTATGGGACATCGGAAATCATTTTTTCAGAAAAAAGTGCCTCACGCCTCGTTGCGTGCATAAATCCACGCCCAGATCACCGACTAATTTCCCACGGTTCATTTTGACATCCATCGTTTCTGTGTGGCTCCAATTTGCCCCAATATATGATATCAGCTCAAACATGCCGAATTTCATTGTTCTTGCACTGTTTTGCTGTTTTGGGCTCAAACAGTTTGATTTTGGTTGCAGAAGATTTGCGAAACATATCAGATTTTCTGTGAGCATTTGGGTTTGAAAAATGTTTGCTGTTCAAGTTGCGTGCCCAAACAGGGTTTATTTCTGATTCGGATTTGGCTTGGACGCACAAACAGTGAACCAAAAAGAAAACATGTTTGGAGCCGATGTTTTGGTCCCGAACACCCATCAGCCCCGGGAGTGTAGGTGTTGCCACAGGTAGGTTTACCGCGACACGTGCTACTAAATCTGCAAGTGTTGGCAGATTGTCCGCTGTGAGACCATACATTGTGTGCATGGAGATATTGAAAAACTGTGTGATGGAGCTGAAGCAGGAAAAATGATGGTCCTGATGGATGTGTCCATTCCGGGAAGTCAGCCAGTGAGATGACAGTAGTTATGTATCTATGTGCTGCATCATGATGGTTTCTTTTATTTATAAGTGGTAGACCTAGTCTACCTCAGTCTTGTAGAGGCATGGTATAGTGTTGCCGCGACTTGGACTCGGAGGGTCCCAAGTCGACTTGGCGAAGTCAACTTGAGTCGAGTTAAGTCGAGTCACATGGGCGACTCAGCTCGACTTCGAAGTCAGCACAAGTCGACTTCAAGTCACTCAAGTCGACTTGAGTCGGGGTTTTCTAGAAACTGTATATTTTCATCACTGAGCGTCGATTGGAGCGGTTTAATTTTTTTCGAACTAAATGTCACACTTGTGACATATGTCACGCACAGTCACGCACCTGTCACACCTTTGTTGGTTTGCTTCCACATCCACATTTGAGCACTTGTTAAATTCAAAAAAAATGTAAGAAAAATCTAACATACTACCTGGAGAATATTTGAAGCCTTCGCCCTCCGGAATACCACCTATAACCTAGTGTGATAACATTATAAACCCTGCTCGATTGTTTTACGCACCAATTTGAACGGGATTCATTTGTGCCCAATATTCCAGTGCTATGCGGTGAAATTCCAAGCAATCTATAAAAGCTACTCGACTTGACTGACTCAAGTCGACTTGAGCAACTTCAAGTGACTTAAGGTCGGCCAAGTCAAGTCAAGTCGAGTCAAACACGGAACGAAGTCATTTTACCAAGTCGCGACTCGACTTTTCAAGTCACGGCAACACTAGCATGGTATACAAATGTAAACATGATACCGGCAATGGTATCTAAATTGAGTCGAGATCTTACATCCCAGACAGGTAAATGGGCGGTGGAGGCCCAGGATAGGATATATAACCCTGTCTTCTCCGGATCCACTGGCGGCGTTGGGATTTTTGGTGTCCAGGGATTCTCTCGGTGTACGTATACAAAGCAAGCGGAATTACACCTTTACCCCTGGACCTCTAAGGCAAGCTAGACACCCCACAGGTTTCCCCATGGCCCACGGTAGACCCTAAACGAAAAGTCGACGCATAAGTTTGTGACTCTGAATTTTACCTGTCAGTTGGCACGAATATCCGGACAAGGTCCACTGATTGTAACCAGGATAAAGATCGGCACCCGGCCGAAAGAAGCTTGCCACGTTGTGTATCATCTCCTTGTCCTCCACCTCCGCCTCCGCCACCGCAGTGAAACCTCAAGTCAGTTTCTCTCCTGTGAAATGTTTCTGGTGGTTGATATGCTTGCCTCCCAAAGTCAGCACAGCATCATGTTTTCCTTAGACCGTGACGGTGGTTCTCGATCACTCCACATTGCTGGTGTGGGACTACTTTTCTTTGAGTCGTGAAGGGGATTAATTATCCTGCATAGGTGGCAAAGGTGGTCCTGGGGGTCCAGCACACCTTCAAGGTGGCACTGGTGGCACTGGGCAGGGCCCTATGGTGCATATAACTACATCACAGTTAATTGCACACAATTTGGAAGCCACAGTCACTACGGACCAGGCATCGGGACTTCGGAACCTCCGAGCATCTCAAATTGCTAATCATTGTCCTCCTCCATCAAGAATCTTCTGCGGCAGACAGCAGATCCTCAAGAAAATGCATCACTTTTTCTCTGACACTGGGATCCAACACACTTATGTGCTACATGGACTCGGAGGTTCCAGGAAACCACAGATTGCTCTGGAATTCATAAAGGAGTCATTATTTTGGTGAGCTTGATAATCTGACTACAGAATGTTTGTTGATCCAACTGTGTGTTCCAGCTTCTCAGATATCTTTTTCATTGACACCAGCACCATTGCAACAATTGAGACAGGTCTCAAGAACATAGCTAGTAGCGCCCTTAATCATCTTCTCGGTGTGGTATAAAAATGTAGAGACAACCTGGAGAATGCTCTTCCGACTCCCAGTTACCGATGCCCGATTGGTTTATTCAGGTTTTTCCACACCGCAGAAAGTCAACTCCCTGGATATTGGTGGCACACTCTCTGTGAACTAAGAGCTGTTGTATTACGGTCTTGAAGGTATGCAAGCAGCTTCCTAGTTTAAATATCCGCCAAAGAAACACTTTTTTTTCCAGGTCTTACCTGGATGAAGATCCCCGAGATCACCGATCGACTTCCCACGGTTCATTTTGAATTTACTTCCATCGGCTCACTCTGTGTCGCGAGCTCCCGGCCAA
The DNA here is from genome assembly GCA_029378385.1 of Mycena metata. Taxonomy (NCBI): domain Eukaryota; kingdom Fungi; phylum Basidiomycota; class Agaricomycetes; order Agaricales; family Mycenaceae; genus Mycena; species Mycena metata. The sequence continues at coordinate 497,705 of JARKIB010000012.1, forward strand.
TATGCGGATCGCAGGTTTACATCGATCCAGCGATTGGTAGAGGAAGACCCGTGGCGCTGGGTGTACACCTCATTTCGTATCTCTGACGATATTGGATTTAGCTCGTTCGACTCGGGCATGGGTCATAACTGGCGCCCGATGTTTTTTTATTTTGATTCTCTTGCTGTATGGGTACTGTGGGCTGGAACGACCGGAGTTCGTTTTGTTGGAGGCATGCACTGTGTTTATTCTCATTCCCATCCAGCTCGCGGAGGGCCACCCCCGGCACATTCGATTCAGCGCCCTTGGACAGTGCGGGTTCCGGGCCATAGCTCGGCTGCGTTTTTTTCACCCTTCCATGGTTTTTTCCTTGGCAAATTTGAGCAGCGAATGTAGGGTAGTGACTGGTCCTCGGTTTACTCCGCCGCGGTCTTTGATGCTCGGAAAACATCCCAATGCTTGGTTGAGGGACATAATAGGTACTTGCAATTCAACGATACCAGAGGAACGACCTGGTGGCAAATGGTCCGCACCTGCAACACCTTGTGCTTATATACTCTTGCATGGAGCAACAGGATCGGGCCCCTCGTTCGATTCGAGGCCGGGCCTTCCGATCTTGGAAGAGCATATTTTTTCCCTGCTGTGTGGGGCGACCTCGAATTGCAGATCGCACAGTGGAGGTATGGGAGTACAGCTGAGAAGACCAACCTGGTCGCGGATGGTCCGCCCCTGCTGCAACACTTGATTCTTGGCTCGATGTACTATCTGCGGGAGTGCTCGTTCGAATCCAGCCCAGGTCATGGTTCCTCAGTGCAATCATTTTCTTCTCCTTGTGTAGGTTCGTTCGTTCAGCCTTCTGCGTAAAGTCCCGGAGGTCTCGGACCTAGCCCTCTTTTTTACTTGTTGAATTCTAGCGGCGTGTGTACATCTCGTTTCCCCTCGCAGTGTTTCCGGTGCTTGAGGTGCTGCGCGGTTGAGGGAGATCCTAACGAGGTTGGAAGGATTCCAACCCACAGGTGGCCCCGTGGCGTTGGTTTCCCTTCGCACGGAGTAGCACTGGGAGAAGATCCTCGTTTAAATCGTGGTCGGGCCATTGTTGAGTAGTATTTTATTTTTCCCTGCCATGTCTGGTGTACTGGTGTGTCGAAATTGTGGGTGATATACCGATTCATAATTGGTACTTGCGGTGCATAGATACGAGAAGAATAACCTGGTCGCGGATAGTCCGCCCCTGTAAGAGCTTGCGTCCGGAACGTGATTGCAGGATTGCTGGTTCGATTCGGGCTTAGGTCATGGTTGAGAAACTTCCTTTTATTGTTGTCCCTTACATGATTCAGCAAGGATCGATTCAATCCTCGAGGCTTGAAGTATTTTCAGGTATCAGGACGAAGAGCCCGTGAGCCTGGGTTGGGCGTTTTGCTGTGCCAGTAATTCTTCCAGTGAGTCTTCTCCATCGGAGCAGCACTTAGTCCTGGGAAGTATTTAGGTGGATGAGATATACTTGACCACGAAGGCCCGGATGGCTTTACAGATGCCCTGTTGCGGATGGCCTGCACCTGCACTCGGTCCAGTGTAATGAAATTGCGATCCCATGCAGGCCGCTCGTTCAACTCGAGCCCAGGGCAGAGCGCGGCCTTTGTCATATAATTTTAGTTTTTTTCACCCATATGCACCCACTCACACGCCCACTGTTTATTTGCGCGGGGACGTCCCCCAGACTGGAGTAACGAGTTCACAAATTCATATTCAAATGATGTCCTTCCGAATTGGGTGAGTGATTCTCCCTCCAGTTTCAAGTATAGTCTCACTGCATTTCCCCTTGGACGAATATGGCCTGGTGGCGGACGGTCCGCACCCGCAATATGTGCCCACGAAACTACTGAATTACGGGGGGTGCTCGTTCAACTTGAGCACAGGTCTTGAATCGCTCTTTGTGATCCTTTTAATTAACGATTTTCGAGGTGCATTCGTTCGCAGAGACAGCTACTTTTTCAACTCCACGCGATCGAATTCCTCTGAAGTGCCGGCGCCGTAACGATCTCATAAGCTTCAACCGTAACTAGACGCTGATATGGCCCGGTCGCAGACGGTTCCGCACCTACGTTCAATGTGATTAGGGATGAGGTTACACGCCGGGATGCTCGTTTGACCCGAGCCCGGGCCATAAGCGGGAATTATACCTTTTTCTTCTTCGACTCTAGTGACTCATCCGGTTACCCTCACTTTGCCTGAACTCCGCACTCGCGGCCACGCTACGCGCGAATATCATTTCGGTTTCGCCATCCTGAGGGTGAGTAATCTATTCATCGATATCAAAGTGTTGAACTTGTCAAAGCAAGAATAAACGGTACCCAAATCAAACCCCTATCTCAATTCGTGACTGTGCCCGGGAAGTTCCGGTTGCCTCTCGCTTCCTGCCACCATCCTCCCGCTTCCTCAGGCCTTAGACCAAGGCAGTCTTACTTCCCACCACACATACTTAGGGACGTTTGCATAGTGCAACATCCACGCTACAACTCCAACAGCGACCGTGAAATCCCCGCGTGCCGACAAGATCTTAAGACTCGACGGATGGGATGCAACGCGACTCGATGGGCGTTTTGGCGATGCTTTGGAGGTATATAGGTGACGTAGTGCCGTCCTCCCTCATATACCCCGCGTACGTCCCGTCCACCGTTTTCCGTCTCGCCCGCCCGGCCCAGCACTACAATTTACGATGTGGTATCCGGGAGGGGATGGAGCTGGGCAGCTGGATATGTTCGCCCGGCTTCACCGAGGAACGAGGAAGGACAAGCATCCCTTCAAGTGCTCAGCGGTCATCCTCGCCAGGCTCCTTTCAGATGCGGGACTCGGGGGGGGGGGGGGGGGGCTTGGTCCGACCCACCGCCCGCGCGCGGATCCCACGCCATCGCCTCCATCTGCCCCATCCGTTCCCTGTCTTCACCTTCGGGCCCCGTCGTTCGTCCCCTCACCATCCTGCTTCCTCGTCGCTCGCACCTTCTGTGTAGCCGACGACAATAAGCAGATTCCATGCGCGTACAGTCAGAGATCGCGATAATATGACGCCGACTCTTCTACCGTAGCCGTTGGGAAAACGTCAGGGCGGGGCATGTGGTATCTTGCGCGGCGAAAAGGTACGTCTGCAATCAGTGCTGTTTACTTTTCCCTTCGCACCCTTCTTTCCCTCCGGCTCTTTGGCCCCACGGCATGTGACGTCGGCGGCGACGTCTGCTCGCGCTCGTCCCGTTCCGCGTGCGGCGATGTGCGGCCCTCTGCCGCGTGCGGTGTACATGGGGTATATCCGCATCGTCTCGCGCCGCGCGCTGGCCTTTCCTGCTCACACCGCCATCTGTATACATCCATCCCAACTGGGCGGACATGCATACACACTACACACTGAGCTCGTGCTAGACTTACTTCATAGCCAGAGGATCGAATATATATTCCCGGCTTGGTGTGTCAATTTCTCTTCTTTACTTCCGTCCCCCTCATTGTTCGCGCGCAGTCTGCTAGCGTCCTGTACGAGTAAGTTAACGATCCAAATCGGCCGCGGTCTTCAACCACTCGCTCAAAAGTGCTATTGGTAAAATATTATAAACTATCTTTAGAACTTTCGCAGCCGTGCTTCTACTTATACCTCCTGCTTTCAGAATCGGCATATATAACTGAATGATTCCCCGCCGGCACTAGTACTATCCCCTGATCAAACCTCGTGCCGCTTTACTAGAGCGTATTCGCAGCTCCCCAAACTACCTAAGCGACGGTTTTGATCCAAAATATGATGCTTGATCAATGCTTGATTCCAGAAATTTGTGACGTCCCAAAGGGGAACCATAGACCAGAAATGCTCTAAAGAATTCAAAAACACGTGGTTTCGCGCTAACTTTTCGGGAGAGGGAAGGAGGACGACGGAAGAGTAAGTGCCTGCAGTTTATTGAATATTTGTGGAGGGGGAATCTCTCCGCGAGCTCAACTTCGTCACATCAACAGCTCCACATCGGCTAATTTGACCGCTTGATCCCAGAAATTTGGAAGACATTTTTTGGGGCTGCGAATACGCTCTACTACCCGAATCTCGAACCCACTTTACCGTTGACAAACAACGTTCCAACACAATTCTACCTACCGCCAGCGGCATATATTCTTCAACTTGAACGTCCGTCCGTCGCCACAATCGGGCTCCAACGAGTACATGTAACGCTGCCGATGAGTTACCTTTCTGCACTCTGAGTATGCTGTCCTCGTTTATCATCCTCCTGCCCAGAGTACTGACATTGATTATCGAGCTGGTAGGTGCAGTGCTTTTGTTATACTGTATTATCCCTCCTTGCTTCGAAATTATCTAATCCAGCCGTTGGTCCATCTCTTTGCGCGGCCTTGCTCCGTTTTCATTGATTTCATTATAATCAATTGAAATGCTCACCTTCCCTCGCAGATATCCGGTAAGGGCTTTGATCACGCGCATCGGGATTAAATGTACCTGGCAGCTCGGTATGGGGCCTTTCATAAGTTGTAAACCCCGAGTCGTCGTCAGGAACATTAACTCGCCAATTGCCTACCCTGAATTGGCTCGGGCGTTATACATACAGGCTTCTGGAGCTCTAGAGGGATCGGTAAAAACCTCAGCGTGAACTTAGGCGGGCTTTTTCGATTCATGATCCACCCCGACGCCGCCTCAGTCGTGTTCACTACTCCTCATCATCAAAAGTAAATATAAATTGGTGTATTACTTTGTAGCCCATGGGCCACTCCCTACTACCTTTGGCCACCATATGCCCTGACATACTGGCTATTAATTATTAAAGTGTCCCGATCAGAACCACTGCATTGGTTAGTCCAGCGCCGTTGCAACATCCACAATGCAGTCCAACACCAAGGCAAAAATCAACTGACCGGGAAAAAAGGCTGGAAACAAATACGGGAAACCATCCCAAGGACAAATCAACATTGCAGCAGGCACAAACCACTCCCTTCTGCACATGACAATGCTTATATGGTCCGCTACACAACAGAATGCTCACTTGGAGCCTTCAGAAATGAAACCACACTGTCTGTGAAAAATGGGAGAATAGAGTGGGTTTGGGGGTTCAGCAATGTCTAATAATTCACCACATATAGCGGAAGATGATCCCGGAGGCCATTCAACAGATTTAACTCCAATGGAGCGAGGAATGCATGCAGCTGAGGTCAATCAGTTATCAGGACAATATTGGGTGGCCCAACAATAAACAATTGGGGATATTTCTCTCCATATTTGAGCAATATCTGGTGTATTAAACCTGTTTGTATGCTTTTAAGACTCAAATACATTATTTCAGGTGCTCCCCTGAGCTATAAGCCATGTTCTGGGCCTTGGATTTACAGATTTCAACCAAAATCAAACATCAACAAATCTATCAATTTATCAATGAGATGCCGGGCTCGGCACAGTGGTGGTCCATGTAAAGTACAGTCATGTATGCTACTGAACAGGTCCATCCACTTTTCATGAAAAAATACTACACTTTATGCCCTGTGGAGGCCAATTTATATTTACTTCTGATGATGAGGAGTATCTGGGGAGCGGACCCTCGTGGTACTAACTGGGAGGGCCGGCTCTCCCGAACCTTGAACGTGGATACCATGCATATGACATCGATGTTGAGATGCTCAACCGTCCGTCGCTCTGGCATCCAGTAGATGTTCGAACACCCACTCCGGTTCAAGTACTCATCGACATCGTGTGTGTCAAGATCTGATCTGGAGCGTTCCAACCCAAGGTATACGTATGGCTAGTCTCTCCTAGACAGACACTTCAACAAGTGAGCTCGTTCCTCGCTCTGTTGAAGTCTGTTAGTAACCGCGGTGGTCCGATCAGGGTATCCGCTTATTACAAATCTTCGGAGCTTGAATTTTAGGAGAATTTTAGCAGTGTTGAATGAAAATCATTGTTTCCATTCCAAGACCCCTCAAAGGTGGTTGCCTAGCGAGTGTAAGCCTCCCCAAATTTCTGTTCGAGTTTAGAAGCCCAGGTTGTTGAGTTGGATGGAATTTATCTTGTAGCTGACCAATCTGACCCTATTTCTCAGGGACTAGTGTTCGCTCCTCACGGTTGCTGCAAAAAAAATCTAAGGAGGCAGAAATACTCTAATAGCATGTAAAAGGCCTCTAGACTACTCTGGGACCATATGTCGCGCTTTTCATCAGTCGCGAGCCGCATCAAAAAATTCAAACTCCGAAGATTTGTAATAAGCGGATACCCTGATCGGACCACCGCGGTAAACTCCGGACTAACGTATGGCTCCTTTCTTCTTCGAAGTCCTTCCTTCCTTCCATCCACCCATCCACTCGCAGCCTCAGGTACCTCATTCATATATATGCGGAGATTTAAGTACACATGTATGAACGGCCCGCCTCCACTCAATGCTGAAATGATAAACCGTTTGGACAGCTCAAACAAAACTAAAATAAAAATGGTTTAAACCGTTTCAAACCGTTTTAAAACGGAAACGGTTGGAGGAGGAGGAGGAGGAGGATGTATTACTGCCGCGGTCCCTATAAGGAACAAGCAGGTATTGTACCGACATACACATGGCGCCTAATATGTATGCTACAATCGTCAACGGCCCCATCGCTGAGGAAGCATAGGCACCCATAGTACCTACACACCGCACAACAGAACTGAAGAAGACGGGACGAAAAATTACGGATGCCTGAAAACTACTGGGAAGTATCGAGGGAACTCGTAGCCTTACCATCGAGCACTCCCTCGAGCCAATGTCCAAACGAGATTCCTTCAACTGCAAGGGCTCTTCTTTGTGCAGCGGTCCATTGATCGCAGCGGGTCAATGCCAGACCGCCTTTATGGGTCCGGGTCAGGCGATCATCAAGATGTCGGTGATGAGGAAGGACACGATCTTCTGACGATCCAGGGACAGAACGAGGGGGAAGAGGAGGCAAGCATATATCCGCGGAAGACTCGTTGATGTTCCAGTGAGAAATGAGTGCCGCCACGGTGTTCTCCTCGTCTCCTCGTCACTGGCAGAAACTCTCGCATGCGCCGGATGTTGACAAAGGGAATTGGAAACTTCGGATATTGCAGTATGACTGCGGCTGCTTCAACCAAGTCCGGATGAAGATACTCGAGACTTCTGAGGAAACGCTGACGCCTAAGACCAGGTGCATGATGATGAAGGACAGCAAGACGGAGAATCAGCCGCGGCGGGAGGATTCCGAATCGGGTTGATCCCAGTCTGACAAATAGGAAATGTCGCGGTCAGGTGATCTTCATCACACCGCGTTTCTGCGTTAGTCGACGCGGTTTCGGGCCTGAAACATCTGTCATTTCCTTTCCTCTCCAGCGGCGGGGCACTGCACTGCGGATCCCGTACATATTTTGGCACAGTCCTGACACATCGTCCCCCGTCCAAAAATTGAGGGAGGCTGCCAGTGAGCATAACTTGGACGGGGATACGGAAACTCGGCGGCTCTGGACGAATTAGATCAGGGGAGCACTAAAAGGGAGCGGATCTAATAATTATTTTGTATCATATGATCGTGGACGAAGTGAACGCACCGGCCCCCGGCAACAATTCTTCCCGCAGTATTCCGTCATCATCTATAGCAGGAGGTGGTCCTTACCGTACACCATCTACGCATCCACCGTGATCAAAACGCCCAAACGCCTTCAACGATATGTCCATTGAATCGGGTCCATGTGCCTGGAAAGCCGAGGATGTCCATCGGGACGGGTCGTGGATTCAACGCCTCACGCACGACGAGGTCGATGGGTTCCGCACCGCCCTCGCGCACGCTCACAAAGTCAACAAGCCATTGCTCGAGATGGAGCAGGCCGACTTCCCGCTCTCCGACGTTTCGCGCCTCGCGCTCGAGCGCGCCATTGGTACCACCCAGGGCCGCTGGGGAATGTGCCTGATGCGGGGCTTTCCGACCGACGAGTGGACCGCGGCCGACATGCGCCTCGCATACTGGGGCATGGGCCTGTACATGGGTGTTGCGAGGACGCAGAACCGGGCCAGCGAGGTGATAAATGACGTGCGCGATGCCGGCGGGAGCTACAAAGTGAAGGGCGGGAGAGGTTACAACACCAATGCCGGGCTCGACTTCCACCAAGACTCGTGCGATGTCGTGGCGTTGTTGTGTCGTCGCACCGCAAAGTCTGGAGGAACCAGCAAGGTCATGAGCTCCATCGCCCTCCGCGACCGCGTAGGGGAGCTTCGCCCCGACCTCCTCCCCGTACTCCAGGACTCCAACTGGTTCCACAGCTTCCAGAATGCCCAGGACCCGTCTCAGCCGCCGTTCTACCGCTGCCCGATCTTCGGCGACGACGACCGCTTCTTCTGCGCGCGTACCAACCGCAAGAACACCGTCGCCGCCCAGCGCGATTTCCCAGAGGTGCCGCGGCTCACTACGCAGCAGGAGGAAGCCCTCGACCTCCTGGACGAAATCATGCCCAGCGACGAGTTCTGCTACGCGATGGAGCTCGAGCGCGGCGACATGCAGCTGCTCAACAGCTTCGTCACCCTGCACTCGCGCACCTCCTTCGAGGACCATGCAGACCCCGACCAGAAGCGTCATCTCATGCGTCTCTGGCTGTCTATTCCAGCCTCCCAGCCTTTGCCGCCGCAGTGGGCCGAGTACTGGGGCGACGTGAGGGCCGGTGCCGTCCGTGGAGGCTATCGCGGCATTTCTATCACCACAGACTTTCTCGCCTACGAGAAGCGTCAGGCTGGGGTCATGAGAATGGTTCTCGCCCCGTGGAAGCCCATCGTTGACCAGGAAGAGATGAACAGAATTTTGGGCGCGCAAAGCATCACGGTGTAGGAGCAGGCATGCCGTGAAGGGTAAGTGAGAGATCGCCATGTATATTGTTCTTGCAACTTCGGCAGGATCCTTTCAGTTGGCATTATTGTTGAGAGTAAGACTCGATCCGTTCATGGGAAAGGCGGATACACTATGTTTGCTACAAACGTGCATTTACTAGTGTCAGCTGAGAACGATCAGATGCACGCGATACGCACTATAACTGGCTATGCCAGGCACACCAGTCTGCGCAGTGTGAGCGGAAGAGAACCAGAGCTGGGCGGCCTGCTTATAATTCTCGGCCATGCGTTTCGAGGCGAGCTACAAGTTAATGACTTACAGCCTATCCGAGGGGTCTGGCCCGAAGATGCACGGGAGGTGGTCCATATTTCGAGCATGCACATTCTTCCTCGGACGTGAAGCCGGATTTGTGGAAGCTACAGTGCAAAGACATGCATGTGTCAATGGTGGGTCTCACACGTACAGGTTCCGCCAAAATTTAGCGCAGGAGATTGAATGGAGCAAGACGCGACAGACTCGTCTACACTCTAGTCACCATAGGCAGGGAAATCTGGCGCGATTCTGGCGGTAAAGTTTCGGGGTGGTGTGGTCCAAGTGGTTCCGTCATAACTTTAAACGCGATTCCAAAAGAAAGTGAAGCGACGGGAGATTGAGGAAGTTATTCCGGATTTGGCCGCGGTGCACAGCCTCTCCCAACGCGGCTATGAACCGCGTTTTCTCTTTCTTCGCACCATCATCTCAGACGAGTTGTTAGCACCTGCGCCGAATGAATCCAGTGAGTTGCCCCAATATTCTGTCGCATGTTCGTCATTCAATGTTTGTTCAGATACGCCCCGCTATTTCCATCGTGGCTAGATTTCTTATGCACACGACTCAAAAGTACGCATTACACCAGTACTTAAGGTTTTAGTTTCACGCTGTGGTATTACTCTGATTTTGAAGTTACACAATGGACGGCACAGCAAGGGATTCACCGTCCTAACAACAGCGCGCAATTTCAAACCAAAGAGAATTCACCACCCAGATATCCTCCTCCCTCTACACCAGGGCATACGGCGGTGCTTCTTACTCGCGCTGTATGCGTTGACCTAAGAGCTGCAGTAGTTCCGACGTGGGAAGCTCCTGAATCGGGGCTGCTCTGTTTACACCAACATTATCCGTATCCGGCGCACTGGGGACGGGTACAGTTGCAGACGGGGTGGGGGCGGATACAGTTCCTCTGCCGCGGTCAAGTCATTTAAGTCTATGCAGACCCCTTCTGAGATCAGCCTGAGGGCCAGACACGGGCACCGGGTTTGCTGGCAGTGCATTTCCGCTCTCAACTGCGTCGACAGCGTAAGGGCGAGCAGCGGTCTTCGCATCCTCCCATATTCGATGCTGTCGCCGCCTCCGTAGAAGGATAAATGTCAACAGTCCCCCAAGCAGTAGCGCCGACGTGGCGATACAGCACCGACGATTGATCCCACTGGTGTCGAATGCTTCGAGTTGGAAGGTAACGTGGGGATTTGTCCCTCCCATTCACTGAGAGAAATGGTGGGAAGGTCATTTAGTTCAGAAATAGGTGTGCATGCATGCATTGAATCTGAGTTGGCGAGGTAATGGGTCGGGAGAGGAAAGTCCTTAGCGCGGCTGCGCACCTCCCCCCAATGACTTGGGCTTCCGGATGGATTTTGAGTAGCATGGAGGGTGCTCGTTCCACTCGAGCACAGGCGATGCGCCTGGGGTCACCTGTTTTTCTCCTTCTTTTTCTTTTCCCAATGTTGGTAAAAATCATTTGATCCCCTGGTGTCCAGCAGATATTCGTGGATCACCCTCTTTATAAGATAAAGCCAGTCCGTCTGAAGCTTTTTAAGGTCCGCTGATGGCATCACACTTTTATTGCGACACCTGTGCGGCGCCATTGATCACACGGCCGAAAGCTATTTCGGCTAAAGATACCGAGGATGCCGATGACGGGTCGGGCCCTGCCGTGTAACATTTTGTTTTCAGGTCTCAAACAGCAGCTTTTACAGGTCTTCTACGGTATCAAATTATTCCCACGATACGAACCGAAGTCGTGGGGCGCGGAGCATTCCTCTTAGGTTTAAATTTATACTGTTTACGCGCCTCTGAGTCTAGAGTTGTGATTAATTCGAACGAAAAAAGTTTCCAGTTGCCTATCGCTGCTTTCAGCTATATTACAGACCCTGCCAATGAAATTCAAACTTGCGAATCCAAAGTGCGGAAAACTGGAACGAAAGTTGATAAAAAATCGCCGGAAACATTTGGGCAGCTTTTTCATCCCCGTCTGGGACTGGGCGAGATTCAATACCTATGTATTGGGTGCATATTCGTGCGGCTAGATGAGAAGAGGAAAATAATAGCACTAGAATGGCCATAGGATACGCGTAGTTCAAATCAAAGACGTGCCCCAGAGGTGCGAATTTGAATCTCACTCAATGAGGATGGAGGGCATAGAAAGTAAGGCCCGTAGCACTTGATGTGCACCCCCGCTCAGTAGGGGCAGGCATACATCATATGCTAGAGGGAGCTTGTTCGACTCGAGCATGGGCCATGGATCGATGTAAGGACTTTTTGGTTTCAATGTTACGCGCCTTTTGACCGCAGAAATTCAACTGCCTTATGTATTGAGGAGAGATTCTGTGCATTATGCGAGCATAGTAGGAGAAAGGGACTTGAAGTGAGCCCGCATTGGTTGTTTGGTTCAGATCACTTGCAACACGCGAGGCACGAGATGGTATTTGTGGTAGTGTCTGTCAAGTGTCTGTCTACCGAAAGACTATCAAGTCCGACACTTGAGAGGTGTTTAAATTTAAAGCCCACTCAACTAGCTTGCAAAGGACGCAGAGGCAGGCCCGTAGCGCTTGGCGCGCACCTCCTCTCGGTAGGAAAGTCGTGATATGCTGGAGGGTGCTCGTTCGATTCGAGCACGGGCCATGGGTTGGTTGCATCCCTCTCCCGTTTTTTCCCCTCGTATGAGGGGAATCTGGTAATAGATTCAATCAATCAGGAAGCCACAAGTCAATGAGACGTGCCTCAAGCCCTGACGCGTCGATAGAGGAACAACGCCGAGATCGCCGATTCAGATCGTTCCCACGCTCATGCCGCGTCTCACCCGCTGGTCTGTGCTATGCTACCAGCACTGGCTGCCGCACCTACCCTTCTTCGTATTGGGCCCCTGACCTATCGGGCGTTTCAACTCTTCGCTTTTCGCGTTATCTGTTCACAAGATTGCAACTTGTTTCGACCCTGTGGAGATTTGTTGGATTGGGAAGAAAGGCCAGTAGCCCCTGTAATCACCTCCTCTCTGTGCGATGTAAACATATAGACGACCTGGAGGGTGCTCTTCCGACTTCCATTTGCCGATGTCCGATTGGTTTATTCAGGTTTTTCCACACCGCAGAAATTCAACTCCCCGGGTATTGGCCGCATACTCTCTATGAACTCAAATACGGTCTTGAAGGTACGCAAGCTTCCGAGTTTAAATATCACTCCACAAATGCGATCCGCCAGAGAAACACTTTTCTCCAGGTCTCAACTGGATGAAGATCACCGAGATCACCGATCGACTTCCCACGGTTCAATTGAATTTACTTCCATCGCCCACTCTGTTTCGTGAGCTCCCGGATAATACACGGCTCGCAGGTTGACATCGATCCAGCGATTGGTAGAGGAAGACCCTTGGCAATGGGTGGGCGCCTCCCATCAATGTGGATTACGATATTGGGATGAGCTCGTTCGACTCGGGCATGGGTCATATATGATAACCGTTCAATGTCTTTTATTGTATTTTCTTCCTGGTCGTTCGACTTCGTTGTAAGCATGCACTGTATTCATTCTCATTCCCATCCAGCTACCGTCCCGGCACAATCTGATTGAGCGCCCTTGGACGGTGCGGGATTGTCCACTCGATTCAAGCCCGGGCCACAGCTCGGCTGCGTCCCTCTTCGCGATGTAGGTTTTCTCCACATTCTGCGTGAATGTGGGAGTGAGGTATGCAAACAAGACCTGGAAGCGGACTATTTGTACCCGAATTTAATGCATTATTCCAGAGATAGGTGCGCGGGATCTGCAGAAACATTCCAATGCTTGTTTGAGGGAGATAATAAGTAGGTTAATGAGGAGCAGAATACGGCCCGGTGAAGCAGCATGTTTTTGCGTTGATATATTTATATGTACTGCCGTGAGCGAGAGCCTAGGTACTTGCAGTTCAAAGATACCAGAGGAACGACCTGGTCGCAGATGGTCCGCACGTGCAACGCCTCGCGCTTATACTGTTGCACAAAGTAACGGGATCGGATTACCCCTCGTTCGATTCGAGGCTGGGCCTTCCGGCGATTTTACAAGCACCCTGCTATGTGGGCGACCTCGAATTGCAGATTGCGCAGTGGAGGTACATAAGTGTAAGTGATTGCAGCTCACAGATACGAGAAGAACAACCAACGCGGTCGCGGATGGTCCGCCCCTGCAACACTTGATTCCGTCACTCGATGTACTACATATCTGCGGGGGCACTAGTGCTCGTTCGAATCGAGCCCAGGTCATGGTTCGACGGTGCAATCTTTTTCTTTCCCTCTCAACCTTTTGCGTGAAACACCGAAGGTCTGATGCGAACTATGGATCCGAGCCCACAGATCTAGATGGCCTGTGGTGTTTGTTTCCCCTCGCACAAAGTAGTACTGGGATAAGACCCTCGTGCAAGATTGTTGAGTCGTATTTTTCCCCCTGCGATACTAGTGTACTGGTGTGTTCGAAATTGTGGGAAATGTGCCGAATCACAGGTACTTGCTGTCCGCAGATACGAGAATAGCCTGATCGCGCATGGTCCGCCCCTGCAACAGCTTGTTTCCGGAACGTGATTGCAGGACTGCTCGTTCGATTCCAGCTTAGGTCATGGTTGAAATTTTTTCCTTCCTTCTTGTCCCTTGAACGATTCAAGAAGGGTCGATTCAATCCTCGAGGCTTGAAGTATTATCAGCCATCAGGAAGAAGCGCCAGTGAGCCTGGGTCGGGCGTGGTTCGGTGCCAGTAGGTCTTCTAGCGGGTCTTCTCCACCGGAGCAGCATTTAGTTCTGGGAAGCATTCAGGTGGGTGAGATATACAAAGGCCCGGAAGCAGAATGCGCACCTGCACCCGTATCCAATGCATTGTTTCAGAATTACATAAATATGATTCAGACAGTCGCTCGTTCGATCCGAGCCCGGGCCTTGGGAGAAAAATGCGCTTATTTTTAGCCAAGGAGGGAGAGAATGTGCGTGAAAGGCTTCTCAGCCTTGAAATCCGAACCCGGGACGCAAACGTCCGCTCACCGCTTTCTGACTTCTTCCCTAGCTTTGAATCTACTTTCCCGCTACGATTGCTCGAACCCGTTCGTCAACATCTGGGACTCTGGGTAGTCCCTCCGTTCACGAGGCCGGCTTTCTAGATCAGTAAATATTCCTATACTTCGAAGTGAAAGAAAGTATCCGGGACTGACAGGGTAAATTGGCTGTCGTACATTCAGAGGTGCCAGCTCCGCCCAAGGTCTCGCATACTTTAAATAGGTGCGCCCGTGGTTCCTATATGCCAATTGACGCATATGGCCTCGTCTCGCACAGGCCACATGCACTGTTGAGTTTCCGCCACAACGTGGCATCCAAATCCAGTAATTTGATGAAGGCAGTGTCTGGCGGTGTTCGGCGGCTGACGAGTTTGTCAGCAAACAAACCACTTCCTCTCTCTCTTCTACCACATCGTCGAACGGCCCTCCCTGTCCCCTGCAATGTCCCTGCTCCAAAAATGCCCAAGTTCTGATGTCACCGCTCTTTTCTGGGCCGTTGCAGCCGATCCAAGGACCAGCGTCGATTTTGCTGTGCCCGCGGAATTCCACTGTTCTCGTTCTCGCCCTCTCTAATACTTTTGCTCTAATGCTCTGTAATAAACTTTTCTCTTCTCTCTAAGTAGAAGACTGCATCGTATCCAACATAGTTCTCCCCCTCCCAACTCTACCACGCGCCAAACCCGTTGCGATTCCCGACTCTGTCGACGTCGGCTGGACAGTGACTCCGAGTCGTGACATGTAAATTCGACTGTTTGTCCACTCTACTCCTAATAAGAACGAATTCGTGATATACAATGTGCAATAATTTTTTAACCTGTCCAGTGTCCTGTTAATGAGCACTGTTGTGGAACTCCTTTACTGTCAACGGTCGAATACGCGCAACGCGTCGACTCCACCGACTTTTAGTTCAGGTCAGCCACCGGCGGCATCTCGGCACGTCCAACACTGCCCCCAACAAATTCCCCGATTTGGATGCCACGTTGTGGCGGAATTGAAACAACTGGCCACATGTAACTTGCGCGCTCAGGCTGGTTTGAATAGCTTGTCCATCAATCCTTCGTTAAGAACACTTGAAGTTTGTAATCCCTAGTGTAGAAGATTGAAGAAAGTTGACACTATATAATCTGAATCAAGCACTAGACACAGGGCTAACCGCTATACTCGCACGGCCGTCGACGGATACGGTATCGACCAGGCTTCTGATCTCCACCTCTCTCGCCCCGTTGATGCTCAATTTGTTGTAATGGTCGCTGAAGTGAAGCCTGGTCAGGCGCTTCCTAACGCCGTCCCAAAGACGCAGCATGGGTATCAACACGTCGAAGAACTCCTCCAGGGATACTACTTCCTCTTCATCCCATAACGGAAGGATAAGAATATCGAGGCTGCGCAACGAAATCCCTGCGGCTACCACACCGTCACAGAACCCCTTGCCCTCTGCGCCTACGCGAGTGCCGGCGGTCTGGATCGCGGGAAGGAGGGCAAAGGCCGTCTCCCAGGTGTCGGGCGTAAGGACCGCCGATATCGCATCAAGGTGTGTGATCGTTTGCGTCGGAATCGTGGTGAGCACCTTGTCCATGATCTCGCCCAGCGCGGTGACGTCTGAGGGCAAAGAGTGGAACGCGAACAGACCATCCTGCTTGGGGGTCGGGTGGGGTTCTTGGCTGAAAGGCGGAGCGACCGAAGGGGAGGTAGGTGTTCCCAAGGGACATCAATCTCCCTCAGTTCGAGGTTGCAAAGGCTCGGCATCCGGCGGAATAAATCGCGAGGGAGATGGACATCCGGGACCGGTTGCGCACTTTCGTATGCTATGAGAGCCAGCGAACACAGCATGGGGAAATCAACCTCCTGCATCGCTTGGAGAAATTCCACTAGATTACTACGCTCTCCCGCGAGATCGAGTGCCTTGATGCGTGCTACATTGGCCAAAATGAGGGGGGTATAATGGAAGGAGCTGAACTGCAGGATGTAGATTCCCACTGGGGCGCCGCCAGATCGAAGTAGCTGAGCCTCAAGACTTCGCCTGGACGGAAGACTCCACAAGGTTATTTCGTCCCAAAGAGTGGGGAAAGCGGCTATAATGTTGGCCCAATGCCTACAGACAAACATTAGTTTTGCGAGGGTCGAAGGTTGTCTCATAGACACGGCGGTGCCAGCTGTGAACGCTGCGAGGATTCGGACAAGAAGTTCATTTGGGAGTGTTGCGATCGGCGCAAGGGAGTTACGCTCCGCCTTCAGTAACGCCACTTTTCGAGAAAGCTCTGCGAGTTCGTTGTCGATCGCGGCTCGTCTGGCAGAGGCTAGGGGGTTGGGCCTGCGAGATCTGTTAACGGGTGTTTCAGGGGGCCTAGTCAGCTATCGGAGGCCTACATTCAACGGCTCGAGGGATAAGTACAAATTAACTTTATTCCTGGAAGACCTGGAGCCCGAATGCGAGATGGTGGCGAAAGGCAAGGGGCAAATCTGTCACGTCACGCAACTTATCGGAACAAAGGCTGCCGAGTCGCTGCCGAGGTCACAAAAAAAAACATTAAATTGAAGTTCAACGCGCGAGCACGCCTTCCGGTTCGCAATACTGTTCAGAATTTTTGTTGCTAAAATTACTAGGATAGTCAAGCTCAAGTCCTAACACCCGTCATTGCCAGAATTCACGTGGATGCAGGGAGTTGAATCAAAGTTGAACCCAGTCCGCCTCTAAACTACTCAGTGGTTGCTCAGTTGACTCCCATTGGAGCCTCGGTTCTTGTTCCGCTGGCGGGAAAAAGGCGCCTCGTCATGCCGGGGAATGGTCCAATTTCCGATATTATCTTGGGCGCAATCGTGCAACATGCCCCACCTTCGAGTTCCCCTCGACCCACCGCTCTCGCGGTTGTTGACTCCGTTTTATTTCGAAAAACACTTCTTCGAATCTCGAGGTCGCGGGACGTTCGTGTTCTCCAGGAAGTCCTTTTTCCATGAACTGATCCAAAAGCTCGCGAGAGGCGGACGCGGGGAGTCGAATCCAGAGTTACTCCACCCCTTTAGAACCACGGGCGCATCCCAGACCGCGGTACGGCGTACACTACGTCCACGTTTCAGCTCCTTAACCGACTTGCGCCAAGTGCTTTCATTACCTCTGTTGGCGAAGGAAAACCTGAGCCTGAGAACAGCGGAAGGAGGAGTCGAACCTCAGACAGCTCGACAGGACGCAGCGGTACATCCGAACGATTCCCGCGTTGTCGTCCTGCCTACAATCACACAACACTGAGCGCAGCCGCGCACCATGCACAACGTCCGCAGTGAACATACGTAGGCAATTTTGGCCCAGCACCTCGTATTGGAATCCGGAATTTAAAGTTTCAATCGCGGCCTTATGATAAATTGTAAAAGGATCAGGGCAGTTGAGCCCAGGGTCTTCGAAGGAGGGCCGTGCGATGCTCCGCTTTGCAGGCTCTTCACCAAGCATTCACGGTTCGAAATAATGAGGCTATGATGCCGAGATCCTTGAGACTTGGTTCAAAATTCAGATAACGATATCGTTCAAGTGTACAGAGTTCCTTATTGCAGGACTAATACATGAGGATGAACAACAAAGCCGCACAAATTCGGGGGTGGCGGATAAACAGAACGAACGTTCACATCAGGACTCCTTCTACTCTCCGTACGGATTTGGCAACCCAGGCGATCGCGGATTATATGCCGGAGGGCTCATTTCCGCAGATAAAGTAGATGGGGAGGACGGCGGGGGTACCGGCGATACATAACTGGGACCGTTTCCATCGTGGTCGCCGTACGGATTTGGCAATGGCGAAAGCGGCATATCCGTCGTCGGGCTCAGACCGGGAGGTTGAGTAGGGCTAGGTGGAGGATATGGGGACAGATATTGTCCAGGCGACGGGGAACGCCCATAGACAGCAGCAGATTGCGACTGTGCACGTACCAGGGACTGAGCCGGCATCGAGCCATATGCCTGAACTGTCTGCAGCTGCCCCGTCAACGCCGGCTCGGGTCTCCGCATCGTAGACGATGCTGCACCAAGCTCTGCAGCCCCGACATCCGACACATATTCGCGTGGGGCGAGGTCGTTCGACTGGGGAAGATCGTAGCTGTATTGATAATGCTCGAGGGGAGGTTGAGGGTAGGATGATTTGTCGCTATAGAGGGAATGAGATTTGTCGTCCATGGAGGGCATCCCGCGTGGGGAGATATTTCGGGTAGCGCCAATCGTACGACGGGTGTGTTCAAGTTGGTCGAAGGAGACGTCCAGTTCGTGGTCCAACCGCCGCTGTCGCCGAGTCCGAACGACGCGCGTGATGACATATATGAGGAGGAGCGCGACGAGAAGTCCCAACCCAGCCGCAACGCCGATAATTACAGCATGGGTCTTGATAAAGCTGGGCCACTGACGTCAAATTTGTGACCCTCCAGGAGAAGGGGAAACACGCACGACGTCGCGGAATTAGCAGACAGGTTGACATTGGCGGTTGAGGTTGGCGTGAACGACGCGTTCGTGCTCGTGGGAATCTCCGTTGCTTGATCCAACGTTGGGGACGATGTTGACGTCGGGAGTAAGGAGGTTGACGAAGACGAATCCGTAGGGACGCCGGTCTGGCTGGCAGTCGACGATATCTCCGTGGTAGGAGGAGGGCCCGGTCCTGGGAGTGTGTGCAGAGTAAACACTGGATTCGCACCGAGGACACTAGCCGTCTGGCCAGCGAGCGTGGTAGAAGCAGGAGCTAACGGTCCGATCGCAGACGCGGGCGAAAAAGCATCCGTTATGTCGCCTATTATGCTGCGAAGTAATTCGGAACGGAGGACATAAAATAGTATTCGAACGGACTCACCTGGTTAAAACTCCCGACATGAAAGAGGAAACTATTCAACTTGAGCGGGTGCGGAATGGACGGCAGCAGAGCAAGGCAACCTACCTGCAGGTCGCGTTTCAAACAAGAGTGCAGACGAAAGACGGCCGATCAGCGGTGTTGTTTCGTGAAGAAGTCGTGAAAAGTATGAACAGTGAAGTGAAGAAAAAAAAACGCCCGCGGTGGATGAGGGAAGAAAGAGACCTGCCTCCGCTGGCGAAACGCGCCGGGGGATGATGCTTGCCGCGGGTAGAAATCAAGGGATCAAATCTAACTTGGGAGATGGATATTTTGGGAACCTGGAAAGCAGCGTCGCCATTTCAGTGTCGCCAGTAGGTCATTGGTAGCGCGCCGCAGTGATTAACTTCGAGAGGACCTTGGCTTTGTGAGCAGCAGCCAGCTTAACTGAGTCTTGGTCAAAAAGGGAGGACGGGCGGAGGGAAGCAGCGCGCACTTTGATTGAATGTCGCACTCGAAAGGATGTTGTTGATGGATTCAGAACGTGGCGAGGCAGTGAGCAGTGAGATCAAGGATTTCCCGGTCTCTTAGCTGAAGGGCTGAAGACCTGCGTTAGTAGCACCAAACGACAAATGCTCATCAACGACCAATTGTTGATCAATTTCAGAGCCAAGACGGCGAGCTCGGTCTGTGCCGTTGAGGGTGGAGCTGCCGAAATGAATGCACGTCGAGCGAGAGTCACCTGGAGATCTCTAAGCACGATTCATAATGATCTTGTTAGAATGTATGACATTGAAATCCGAGGGAAACAAAAGAGGATTTTACGAAGTAGGCCTTGGCATACTATGGCCAGAGGTTCGTAGTCAATGATTGACTGCCAACATCGAAGTAAGGATCGAGATTGTACAAAGTGATTGAGAACGTACGATGAAAGAACACAAGGAATCACCGCCTTTACCACGACGCGGGGAGACTCATCTCGAGATCCCCGCGGGCCACCAGTTCGCGCAGGCGCGTCACAACACCAGGGTCAAAGTGGCGACAGTCAACCCCCTGCGGCAACTTTCCACCAAACTCTTGAATCGACGTCCCCCGGGCTCTAATCGCGAAACGACCATAGCCAAGTACACGTCGTCCGTGAAGCACAGTCTGGACCGAATGTGCAAGGATTCGAGATGCGGCACGAGGCACGGTGCGTCTGACGTGCGTGTCAACGCTTCGAGCAGTGAATCACTGATAACCACGAGGTTCGCTCCTCGCCACGAGCGCGTTCGTGGTCTGTGACTGCCAGATGCATCAGCGCAGGCAGGACAGAGAGACACTGCACAGCTGAGTCTCGGTGATTTGGACGTGGAAGAGATCGAGGGAATGTAAATGGCCCTCGAACCCGGAACGCGCACCGAGGGCGAGGAATTGAGGCTGCGACCATAGTATCAGGAAGCGAGGATATTCGTTTGAGCGGAAGGTAAGTGCCTGCAAGGATGACAGCGTGAGGCCAGTAAAGATGGCGGCCAATGCCTGCTGGCAGTGGTGGCGATAGAACTCGCCAACGAGTTCGATTGAGAGGCGGCCGACATCCGAAGATGTATGGGGGATGTCAAGACGAAGTGCATTACTCCGACTGCTGATCCAGTCGTCGAGATAAAACCGCATACGAAAACTGTTCGTGCCAGACATGTGCGCCATCGTGGAGACTGTCGAAGGGAGATCCGTTGAAGCCAAATCCACCAGTCCAATCTGCGACAATTGGTGGACAGGTGGGGTGGAGACTCGGCCGAGTAGAGTCGCGCTGACAGTGAAATGCCCCAACCTCGGCGCGACTTCGAAAAGGGACACCGTCTCCGACCCCTCCCCAAGAGGAATATCTCGAGGATTTCCAGAATGGGGAGGTTGCCGTTGACCGGAGCTAGATGACGGAGATCTGCCACTGGACACTTGAATGTGGCGGAGCGCCACCGCAAGGAATGCTGCGCGAGAAGTTGGAGTGCTGGGCCGTGAAAGGGCATATCAGTATTATTTGTGATCAAGATACTGCGTGGGAAATTGCCCCCACGGCTCAGAAAGACTTGAAGCAGCAACATGGCGTTTTTCGCTGTCTCAGGCGACTGCCACAGTACAGCATCGAGCTCGACTTTGCTCCACAACGCGGGGGTACCCAAAGCGATGTCGTGCCATCGCGCACAGACCTGCGATAACGCTAGAATGGACGAGTTTGCTATACGCTCTAGCGATGCGGCATAGTTAGAGTTTCCATTGGCACTCGCAGAAGTCGAAGCTGAGTCCGAGGTCAAAGTAAAAATCTCTCCTAGAATTTCAGGAGGGAGGCGGCGAGCGGGAGCAAGAAGGGTCTGGCAATCGTGATATTGGCCCAGAAGTACAGCGCGATGGGCGTTGATTTCTGTGATCTTGCGCTCCAATTTCGCGACTTCCTCGTCGCATTTTGAAAGCTGATCCGACAACGAGGAAAGCAGAGACGCAATCTGGCCTGCGGGGAGTTCGTAGTGGGAGCGAAGGGTGTCCCGTATAAGCCGTTCTTGAGAGGGAGACACGGCGGACACAACGGATTCGCTGGTCGTGGCCATGGTGGTGTTGATCAAGAGCGTCACGGTCACTTACCGTGACGCCGGTCCTCGCTTTCAGAAGAACTTATTAATTGGCCGTCAAATCCAACGAAATGTTTGCATTTTACATTTGTTTCTCTCTGTGCTCTGAGCCTGAACATTGAACTTTTATCTCACATTCGAAGATCAACGGTCACGAGACCTGCGCGTTCAACGAAAGGGGTGGCAAACAAGCCACCACAAACCCAGCATTTTCTGCCATTTGACAAATTCAGTTCAAGGAGAGAAAATATTCACTACCTACTCCCCCCGCATGGCGTCGGTGCATTTTAAATTTGTTGCAGTCCGCAGACACCCTCGCGATGAGGCTGTCAATGATCAGCGCCGCTGAGCGCGGGCGCCCAATATAAGGTACCAACTGCCAAGTTCGATGTGAATGAACACGGGGGTCAAATTTCAACGAATAAAAAGAGAAGTCTGGTATCCTCTGCTCTTGGGGCGGTGCTGTGTTTGGCGATTGCGTCCCAGCCTCGCGCCGTCTGGGTCTCATCGATCTCATCCTCCGTGATCTTCGCGCTGGTCATGCAAGCATTGGGGCGCGCTGGTATCCGTAAGTTCATCACGAATATAATGTTCAGCCTCTGACATTTTGTTGCAGGAGTTTCGGGTGCTTTCGAGCTGTAAGTACTCGTCCCTTGAAGTAGAAAGATAATCCAATGTTAATTAAATTCTGGATCCTGTGCTGCGCGGCATATGATTGAGCGCAGTCGGTCGGTGGGAACGGAGTCCCTTACCACTCACAGAATACCAGACTGACAAAGAAGTTCGCATTTCTTGTGGGTGAGATGACGGTAAGTTTCGAGTCTCATGGAGAAGGCCTAACTTTAACCGAGAGAGTAAGTTAAAGCGCTCAAGGTGCCGGTTGGAACCTTGAGGTTACCGCCGAGCAGAAAGGCATATTGAACTATTGTGTCTTACTTGGTGGGAGCGAGGCAGTGAAAGTACAGTTTCATCATGGATTGAAATACACAGCTGAATAAAGGGTTGAATACAGATGGCCAACGGACGCTCGAGCTTCACCCTATATTTCTGTAAAAATCCAATGTCAGAGAGCTCATGAGAAGAACTTGACACGTCCAACCGACCTTCACTCTTCCTCCTTCAACAATTCACCCCACGGCGAAAGCCCAAAGAAGGACGGAAGGTCGTCCCAGAGTCGTTTCGCTCCCTCATCATGATGCTTCCGGCCGACCGTGGTACATGGTTGGCATAGACCCTGTGCTGCGCCGGCGCGCCAATGGAAAACGGGAGAAAGCCCCGGCGGCTTCCACAGCGCCAGTGAATACTGAATCTTCCTCTGCCGGCAACCCTCCGGGTTCATGCAATCCGCGACGGGAACGGCTTCCGTATCCAACCACCCAAAGAGATAGTTGGCGTGCGCGACGCGCAGAGGCTTGACCGCAGACATAATGCTATTCCTGTCTGCATCAGATATTCCGGGAGTGTGGTTGTGCGTGAGGAATTCGAGGTGTGTGGCGGCAAACCAAAATGCTGCCGGGAGGAGTGCAAGCAACCCGAGCTCGCGCGCGAGGCGAATGGTATCGACGAGGATTTCGCCGCGTTGCACATTTTTGGGGTCGCTGAATATTATACGCTTCGTCCGCGTGCCCTCGTTGATGTATTCTTCAAGGGATGGAGGAAAAGCGACGCGGAGTCGGGAGAGAGCACTGTCGAAAAAAGGTTGAATTTTGTATTTGTGCCCGAGGCGCAGGAATGCTGCGATCGCGTCAAATGGTAGCGGGTCAGCTTCCGGATACGACCTGATAATTGCAAGATCGGTGAGATGTTCTTCTATTTCCAAACGCACGTACCAGCAGTCGAAGATGGCTCGGAAAAGGTGAGCCACTTCGTTGGCCGAGTCCGAGAGCTGCAACACAGGAGTTTCGTCCACTCCTTTGGTAATTACTATATTTTCGATATTGGTCTTGAAGACCGTCGAGATCCGGGAGAGGGAGCCTTTGTAGACGCGGAACTGAGTGTCCTCCGTCTGCACGATGAGGTTACCGTCGTCGAACCATATATCGGACCGCTGGATCAGTTGAGACTTGGGAATGATTCCACCAGGTTTGTGGTACTTGTCCACGAGGTGGATATTCAGAAGAAGGCAAGCGAACGCAAGGTGAGTGGCATCTAAAGCGAAGAGCTCCGAGTCCGAGTTTGCGGCGTTTGCCTCAACAGACGTCGACGCCGAAGAGTCTGTCAGAAGAGTAGTATCTGGGGAGCCCTGATGGCTTTGTGTGTTATTGAGGTGCATGATTGGTTGGCCGCAGCTGGGTTGGTGGTCAAAGTGGTAGACAAAGGGTGTTGTGTGGCGAGGTTTGGCCTCACAGTGATTGCCAAACATGCGACAACGCGTTTTTCGCTCTCTCACCATCATGGATGCTACAGCAGAACTTCAGCGCAGTCCCGATTTCTGGTTCGAAGACGGCACGATTGTTCTACAGGCCGGCAATGTGCTCTACCGTGTCTATCGTGGCTGGCTGGCTTCACGATCGACAGTGTTCCACGATACTTTTTCTATTCCCCAACCCACGGAGGAGACTGATTTGATTGAGGGTTGCCCTGTTGTGCAGATCCACGACGCGGCCCAGGACTTTGGACGTTTTTTGAAAGCTCTGCATAACCATGGATCATAGTTAGCTCGACTTTTACTTCCCGCATCTTTCGACTAACAGTCGGCAGCAAAACTTGTCCCGTCTCCAATCTCTCCGAGTTGACTTCCGTCCTTTCTCTGAGCGATAAATACGACGTTCCAACTCTCCGCGATGCCATGATTTCCATCCTCTTCGACCTCTACCCCACCACCTTGGCCGAATGGGATGCACGCACAGGACCTTTAGGATATACTGCACGCCGCTTCGATCCCGTCGGCGTCCTGAACATCGCAGTAAAAATGAATATCCCCTCAATTCTTCCCGTGGTCATGTACGAAATCTGCTGCCACCTCGGCCTCGACGAAATTGTCGGCGTCCAGCCGCGCCAGCTGCGGATCTTGGACGTCGATTATAAGCAGAGATGTATGATCGGATCTTCTGCATTTGTAGAGGCCCGGCGGAAGTCGCTCTCATATCTCAGACGCGACGAAGGACAGGCCGAGTGTGAAGATCCTGCCGCCTGCGATGCAGAACGACTTCGTTGGTTGGGAATTGATCTGGACGATGAAAACGCGAGCCCACTTCACGACGGTAATGCGACTTCCTGGGATGCCTTCGGGCTGTGTGACACCTGTCTTGCGACGGCAAAGGCAAAGTGGTCAAGTACGCGTCAAGCCTTATGGGACGACCTGCCCAATATCTTTGACCTTGGGACTTGGAAGGAACTGCTTGTTTGACAGGTGACTAAAATGTCGCTTGTTATTTTACTTACAACTCATCTTGGTATCTAGACGAGTAACGAAATCTGCGTATCCATCTTCCTCGCGGTTCACCATTTGCGCCCACTCAGCAGCGGATATTCAACGAGCTACTAAACTGTCCTGCAGTTCCTTACCGTCGAAATAACACCGTCAATAGAAAAAGTTATTCACGTTGGAGATCGTCAGTGCTGTCGGCAGTGCCGCCCCAGCACTTTCCGCTGCTGCGGTTGTGCTGCGGTCAAAAGTGCTATTTTAACACGCCCTAGTTCTTGTGAACTTGTGAAAGCAATCAAGAATAAACCCCCTATCTCAGTTCGTGGCTGTGCCCGGGAAGTTCCGATTGCCTCTCGCTTCCTACCACCATCCTCCCACCCACCTCCCCGCTTCCTCAGACCCAACGTCGTCTTGCTTCCCACCACACATGCTTGGGACGCTTGAATAGTGCATTATCTACGCCACAGCTCCAATCGCGACCGTGAGATCTCCGCGTACCGACGAGACTCGACGGATGGGACGCGACGCGACTCGATGGGCGTTTGGGTGATCCTTTAGTGGAATATAGGTGACGTAGTGCTACAACCCCTGGCCGTCCTCGATCATACACCGCGCGTCCCGCTCACCGTTCTCCGTCTTGCCCTATGTCCTCCCATCGCCTTTCCGGCCCCAGCACTATGATTTACGGTAGCGGTGAGCAGCGGGATTACGAGGAACGAGCTCGAAGACGGAGGACAAGCATCCAACTCGTGACCCCGACGTACGAGGAGAGGGGGAAGTGGGATTCGCGGCGGAGTGCTCAGTGGTCATCCTCCCCAGGCTGCTTTCAGATGGTAGGCTTAAGCTTAGTTCCCCTCACCCACTGCCTGCGCCATATCCGTTCCCTGTTCTCACCTTCGGGCCCCGTCGCTCATCCCCTTCTTCCTCGTCGTTCGCACCTTCTGTGTAGCTGACGAGAATAGGCAGATTGCATGCACGACAGCCACCGAGATCACGACAATATGACGCCGACTCTTCTACCGAAGCCGTTGGGAAAACGTCAGGGCAGGGAATGTGGTATGTCGAAAGGTGCGTCTGCAATCAATGCCTTTTACTTTCCCCTTCGCACCCTTCCTTCCCTTCGCCCCCTCCCGTTCCGCTCTTTGGCCCATGCACGACGTCGACGTCGGTGGTGTTTGCAACATCGCGCTCCAGCGTGCGGTGTACATGGGGTACATACATCCGCATCGTCTCGGGCGCCGCGGGTTGACCTTCCCTGCTCCCACGTTCATTTGTATCCACCGCAACTGGGCGTACATGCGTAGTACACACTACACACTGAGCTCGTGGTATGGGCTTCATAGTTAGAGGATTGATATTGAATACACCGGCTTGGTACGTCAATTTCCCTTGCTTCATCGTGCTCCGTCTTTCTTTACTGACCGGGAGTGCCTTGAAGGACGCAACCGCAACCGCAACCCGCAGAGTCGTGATTACCTCTAATTTCATAGACGACAAGTCCACAGAGTGGATTTCGCGCGCAGTCTGCTAGCGTCCTAGGCCTATAAGTTATCTCGTTCAAAAGTACCATTGCCATTGGCAAAATCACAAGCCCGGGTCACTGCACTTGCATTTACGTTATTGCGGACGATCTTATTAGCGCTGATTTGGAACTTTCACAGCCGATTCTCCGGGGCGGGACGTTTAAATGTTTGCGGCACTAGTACTATCCCTATCCGCTGACCAAGCCTCATCTGTTACTACCGGAATCGTCACCTCGAACCCACTACCGGAATCGCCACTTTGCCGTTGCAAACAAGTTCCGCATTCTTACCAGCGGCATATATATATACTTCAACTTGAACGTTCGTCGCCACAACGCTTCCATTCGAGTACATGCAACACTGACGATGCGTTTTCTGACTGGTAGGTGCAGTGCTTTTGTTGTATTCTTCCCTTTCGGACTATGGCTTCGAAATGGCCGTTGAATGTTGGTGGTCCATCTCTTTGCGCGACCTTGCTCGGTTATTATGCATTCCATTGATTCAATCATCAATCGATGAGTGTAAGGGCTTCAACGTTGCTCCAATCGCGCGCATCGGGATTGGGATTGGGTTTTACCTCGATCCTGAATACGCTGCTAAATACCAGCATCACCGCTGCCCGTGCCTTTCTCTCCAACTCGGTATGGGCCTTTCTGTCCAGCTCGGCATGGGACTCATTGTATATGTAAACCTCGATTCGTCGTCAGAAACTCACGAATTGACTCGGCTGTTATATATACAGGCTTCTGGTGCTCGAGGGGATCGTAAAACCCCGACATAGATGTAGGCGGGGCTTTCGATTCGACCCCCACCCCGACGCCGCCTCAGTCGTGTTCACTATCTGGAGCGGGACCTCGTGGTACTAACTGGGCGGGTTGGCTCCCCGAACCTTGAACGTGGATATCATGACAGGGAGTCATCAACCGCTCGTGTGTCTAGGCGTCTAGATGTTCGACGCCCACTCCAGTCAACTAAGTACTCATCGTGCGTGTCGAGATCTGGAGCTTTCCAAGGTCACGTCGGTATGAGCTACTCACTTTCTTCTTCCTTCCATTCCTCCACTCGCAGACACCTCACCTCATTCATCTGTGTGTCTCGACGAATGAGCCGGGTACAGTACGGTGCCACAGAATTAAACCATTCCGCTCTATATATGCAGAGATTTACACACATATAAATGGCTCGCTGCGCTGGTGCGCACCTCTACTCAATGCTGAAATCCATGGTTTAGAATCACCTGGAGGGCGCCCGTTCGATCCGAGCACGGCCATGTGGCGAATTCTCGTTCCTTTTCAAACCCTGGAATCCAATGCCGGTGGCGCTTTTGGCGGGAGGGGAGGAAGGAAAGAAGCGCATAATTTTATGGTATGAGGAATTTGGTCAGTTTAAGTCAATGGCGACCCCATTTTGAAAGGTGCTCGCTTCACTTACCACTTACAGAGGTTTAGGGATGGGGGGCGCAAGGCTCGGAGCGCCATTGCACACCTGATTTGGCGTGTGGCAAAGTACGCGGAGGACACTTGTTCAATTCAAGCACGAGCCATAAATTGTGATGTTCAAGGCTTTTGTCCTGCCCGCCTTGGACCCTCAAGAACTGAACGTTGAACCCCCTAGTGCATTGGTGAGATTCTGCGCATTGCCATTGTTTGATCGGAATGAAAACAAAAACGTATAGCTCGACGCACCTCGTGTCCGAATTTGAATGCCACTGAACAACGTTCAGATGTACGAAGAGAAAGGCCCATAGCACTCGGTGTGCACCTCCGCTCAGTACCGGGCAATCATAATATGCCGGAGAGAGCTCGTTCGACTCGAGTGTGGGCCATTGGTGGAATCATTGGAAATCATTTTTTCAGTGTCTTGCCCAACTTGCCAAACATATATTGAAAGGTGTATCGCTCTCTTTCCGAGTTCCGCAGAAAAAAGTGCCTTACGCCTCGCCGCGTCCATAAATCCACAACGCCGAGATCACCGACTGATTTCCCACGGTTTATCTTACTTATATCCATCGTCACTCACCATCCTGTGTGGCTCCAACCCAAGGTATACGTATGTGCTACTCACTTTCTTCCTTGCATCCATCCAAGGGGCCGTCGGGATTCGAAAATCGGAAGGGGGGTCGAAAAGTTTTTTTCAGCCTTGGCTGGACTCCCCCCCTCTGCCATATCGGGAAGGTGTCTCCCACCCCTGGCTCCGGGCCGCTTCCTCCGGACTTTCCGCCACCTGTTGAACCTCCGTCGGACAACTACTGCCGCTTAGTTTTAATGGCTAAAGTGCATATTATTCTTTCTGAACTTGTCCAAGTGCCACAGAGACTTTTACTAGACTTTCAAAAAATAATTTCAACCTGCTCCGGGACCGCCGACCAACCACTTTGGTTGAACTGGGCTGAAATTGACATTTTAACACCTTCTGAGGTCAGTAGGAAGCAAAATTCGAGAGTTTTCCCTCCCTAGAGCCTCTCACACGCCTGTATTAACATTTTTGCACCCTCCCAAAAGTTATAGTACAAAGTTTTTTCGGCCTTGGCCAGACCCTCCCCCCATCCGAAATTTTAATCCCGACGTCCCCTTGCATACATCCACCCATTTACTCACAGCCTCAGGGACCTCATTCATATACATATTGGTGTCCGTTCCATCCCTTCCTTTCAAGAAATGAGTCAAGTACAGAGGATTTAAGTACACATCTATGAACGGCCCGCTGCGCTGGTGCGCACTTCCACTCAATGCTGGAATGCGGTGATTAAAACCACCTGGAGGAAGCCCGTTCGATTCGAGCACGGGCCATGTCACTGTGGTGATTAGTTAGGGGTTTTTTTTCCTTAGTTCTTTTTCAAACCCTTTTTCACGCCCTGGACTCCATTTAGCGGCTACAGGTACAGGAGGAAGGAAGGAAGGAAGGAAAGGGCGCCCAATTTTCTATGGTATGTACGAGGCGTGACTGAGTACCTTTGGTTAGCTCAAGGCAATCGCCATTTTGAGGGGGGCTTAGTGACCGCTTACAGAGGTTCAGGGATAGATAGGGTGCGCAAGGCTCGGAGCGCCGTTGCACACCTCTCTCCAGTGATCTGGCGTGTGGCAAAGTACGCGGAGTAAACTTGTTTAATTCAAGCACGAGGTATAATCAATATGTTCACATTTTTTGTCCTGCCTACCTCTGACCCCTCCGGAACTGAACGTTGAACGTTGAACCCCCTGGTGCATTGGTGAAAAGTTCTACGCACTGTGTGGTCAGAACAAGAAGACAAAAATGAATAGTTTGGCTCAATTCAAGTAGGGTGTCCAAATTTGAATGCTACTGAATGAGGTTCAGATGTATGGACAGACAGGCCCATAGTTTGAAGCTCCGCTCAGTACTGGGCAATCATAATATGGCGGAGA
The DNA here is from genome assembly GCA_029378385.1 of Mycena metata. Lineage (NCBI taxonomy): Eukaryota > Fungi > Basidiomycota > Agaricomycetes > Agaricales > Mycenaceae > Mycena > Mycena metata. The sequence continues at coordinate 527,499 of JARKIB010000012.1, forward strand.
GAGCTCGTTCGACTCGAGCATGGGCCATACCACAAAACAGACGTTTTTTCACGTCTATTCGAACAGGAACTGACAGCTGCCATCGAGACCAAGATCGCCGACCAACTTCCCACGGCTCATCCTACTTACATCCATGATCCATCGTCACTCAGCATTCTGTGTGGCTCCAGCTGCACCGTTCCAATTGCTAGAGTTAAGCGGCAGTATTGGGTTCTCACGGAAGTTTTCGAGCTATGTATACTGTACGATCCTGTATGGGAGCAACGGCTCCGGGACCGTGACACACCCGTTGCCTTTTTTCCAAGCAACGCGACCTCCCGTGAGCGTGATGGTTGCTCAAAGAAGCAACAAGAAATAAATTTGCGCAGCAACTGTGCAGGTATAGTTTGGGTATTATGGAAGTTTGTGCACGTGCACTTGACTGCTGTTGGGGCACTAAAAATTCTTGGTTTCTCACTCATTTCAGGTGCTTTCGAGTGCATAGGATTTTTGTCAACTCTTTCTCTTGCGGCATCACAATAAATTCAAGGCAACGAGCCTCGTCGTGACCCTTACCCCGGCAAAAACAAGCAACGCAACGGGGCTCCCGTTACCGCGACCGTTGCTCCCATACAGGCTCGTACAGTATAGGGGCTAGCAGTGGTCGTGTCGGGGGAACGGGCAAGGAACGGGCGGGAGGGAATGGCGTGGAAAAAAAAGGGAGTTCGCATAGAGTCGGAGGTAGCGGGAGAGGTGGGGGAGTTCAGCACGTGGGTTGCGTGTGGGAGTCCGAGGGAGTCGGGGAGTTGCCCAGTAGTGCGCGGGTCGGGCCGAGGGGGAGAGTGAAGGGGGAAGGACGGGGGAGTGCGGGTTCAGATGGGCAGGGACGGGCTTAGGATGACCTAGGATGACACATCTCTGCTTTGAGTCAGAGCCTCAGAGGGAGAGCTGTGGAGACGCGGATGAAGACTCGGACCGGGCGAGGGAATCCCCAAGGAGGTGAAAGGAAGCTGCGTCACCGAAAAGGAGAGAGGGAAGTTCGTCTTGGGCAAGAGGAGGAGTCCCTTTCCCCCATCAAAACGCCCGACGCCGCCACGTGACAGGCCGTTTTCGGATGCTCCCGCGACAAAAGCGTGGATATTGCGAGCAATATCGCGTCGATTGGTACGAGGAAGGTTAGGGACGTGGTCCTTGTGTATCCGAACACCGCATCCAAAATTAGACCGGTATCGAACCTACAGGACGAGAGAATAGCGAGAGAGTGAGAAAATTGTCAGGTTTTTGGGGACCTTAAAGAGGAATTCGCGGAAGGCCCAATAAGTACTTCGCATGGGAATTGGGGAGGAGGTGTATTTCGGTATGCTGAATTGGTCTCGAAAGTCATAGCAGACGGGCACAGCACCGTTTTTCAATGACAAAGTGGTTACTTTTAATGGGAATCGCCGCTGGAGCTTTTGGGCAATGTACAGAATGGGGAACACTGTACAGTGCGCCGATCTTTACCGAAGACCCAAGAGACCTCGTTAATCGTAGCCAGGGCGGCTGAGGGGAAACGACGGGAGAGAGTGGCAGGAGCCAAAGAGACCAACATACACGTAGTCTAGACCCTTGGCTGTTCGGCACACCGGCCAAGCTGCTGGTAATGATTGCCTGGTTCAAGACCTTACCACAGTGTTGCGCCTTGGGAAAACGGTAAGCAAAAACCTAAAGATTCGTGACAACTGTTTCGTTAGTACTTTTACACAATTTTCCTAGCGAAAAGGTAAGAATCACTCATACAAAAACTTAAGTCGCCAAATCTTACGGTTTTACAAGATTTTGGGTTACCCGTGTACCAGTTTGCCGCCACGTTTGGAGCGTCAAAACGGATGGACATAGCCACCGTTTTGACCCTTTAAACCAGGCGGCGAACTGGGGGGGTACTGGGACTCAGGGGCTGTGGAAGCGAGGAACGACCGTAGATTATAGAACAGGTTGCAGTGGATTGCTATGAAGCTGCTGGGGACCAGAACAGCTGCGAAGTTGAATTTCATTGCAGGGGGTTAGGTAGGTTTCGAGGATTGCAATTTTATACTCAGCGGTGGGTGGACGTGGGAACTTTAAATTTACAGCCGTCCGAGACACGAGGAAGTGTTGCCACGCAGCCGATAGGGGAGTTGAACGGGTAATAAAATCCTCAACGGCGCAGTTCCATCAGGAGCTCAACGTGACTCGTCTCTCCTGCACAAGGTGGATACTTTCGGCAATTCTTGTACAGAGCAGGGTAAAGAATAAATGTCCTTCTACTAAGGTAATGGCAAGCCTCAAATCCTGGATAATGAAAATCTCGATTCAAATTTCAATTCATGAAAAAGGCCATCAACGGAAAGCACCAGCCTGATTGATGGAAATGTTTGCACTCAGGGCCCGAAACAATCCGTCTGATCATGGGTAGGGCAGTCCTACATGTGCAGAGTTTCGTCATCAGTGTCATTAAATTCGCGAGACGATGCCATGGGCGACTTACTGCGCGTGCCTCCGGGACTCTGGGGTTCGGGGCCGGCTGTACGAGGACGGGAGAAAGGGAGCGGGAGTCAGTCAAGAAAACGAGACTAGATATTATGTGGGACGCACCAGTGCAAGCGCAGCTGCGACGAAAGAGAGCAGGACGGCAACAAATTGCAGTTTCATTGCGGTGGAATAGTTGTGGTATGGGTGCGCAGGGGCTTCGGGGTTTTATTCGCGGGGCGTTTGCAGCCGCCCGAGTTCCCATGGGATGGTCGCCATGGAACGAGGGTGTGATGTGTACCATCAATTCAGATTATCTGTATCATAGCTCAACGGAATATACTATGTAGTGCAGCCACTGTTTGCTTCCGAATGCATAAACCCTGCATATGACAATTCTGGTCCTGACTAGTGTGCCGGGTGGAATTCCCATCTTGGGTTTAGGCTCGGCTGTTCAACTCCCCTGAATCAGCCGTTCTTCGAGCCGGCCTGAGTGTAAGGCAAGGTAGTGATTCCCAGCGTAGACTCGAGTCGATCATTTGTATAGATTAGATTCCCGATCCAAAGTCTTTTTCTACTGCCGTCGAATACGCCCATCACATAAACCACTTTTCCAATCTCAAGATTTTCGAAAAGTTATCCTTATTCTCCGTCTGGTACTGTGTCGAGTTTGACCTTCGTTTCAAGATCTTCAACGACCGCCTGTACAGCGCGCAGGTGTACAATTAGCAGATCAGCATCGCGCTCTCCACGCACCACTATGCTGCGCTTGGTGCAGCCGCTATCCGCCCTTCCCCACCTCCTTTTGTCGCTGGTTCTAAACGTTCTGCTGCCAACGACGGGAACCCGGCACCCCCTAAAGGTCCGCGGTTGGCTAACGGAGGAGGCCGCGGACGCAGCGGCACGCCAGGCACCCGCGAGGGTGCGGTAGTTGGTGATCGCCCACCCTCGGTTCCTGCTTGCCTCATCTGTACTGGACCTCTAGCGCCTTGAATCATCCTCCAAACAAGGCCACTTTCGACGACGGGGCTGCTCTCTTCACGGGCCCCGTCGGGCGCGACATCACTACCTTGTAGCCTTTTCAGGGGCCCCAACGTAAGACGATCTGCATCTACTACATACGTGCAAGGATCCTTGCTGCCTCGACATCTCTTCGTCCTCCCTGCCTCGGATTTGAGGAATTGCTTTTGCTCCCCTCGCACAAACTTAATATACTCCGACCGGTCTTGTTAGTCCTCATTGGCTATAATTGAGGAGGGAAACAATCGACGAGTTGGCGCGTTCTGCAACAATTTCGGTCCTAACTTTCTTAAAGTCTAGGCCTCTAACTTCGCTTGTCGCCATGACTTACCGAGACTTACTTATCTGTCCTTGGGAAACTTGAAATTCTTGCTGGTTGGAATTGGATGGGATATATACCGATGTGTGATTAATTTATTTTCTGCCCCTCTTGGTCGTCTCCGATGCCCCTGATTCAAGTCTTCAATCTCAATGTGAAATTCAAGATGCCTGCTCACCTGAAAGTTTGAACTATTGGGAGAGTACCTACATACCGGGCAAAACTCCAAGTGTTCAGCAGTGAACTTTCCGTGAGGTATCAAAGGGATAGATCTCAACGAAACTCATGCGCAATAGTTCTCTGAGCCAATACTTTGAAGTAATGTTGCTGCGACTCGCGACTCCGAGGCCCCGAGTCGACTTTAAGTCGAGTCGAGTCGAGTCACGGATGTGACTTTGTGCGACTCGCAAGTCGAACCAGGTCGACTTGCCTCGACTTCGAGTGACTTTGAGTCGGTCTCAAAAGTCAATTGGGTACCTTTCATCATGTACTGCCCAGAGGACTGATACAACATCGGAAAATCACGTTGAAAATCAATATCACATCATTTTTCTTGCGAGGGTTATGAGGGCGCTTCGATAATGGTAATGTACCTCAGAAATATTTAAGAGGACTTAGCAACAGGTATAAAATGCCCTAAAATTGACCACATGATTGCCACATGAAGTGCCACACTTTTAATTTGACGGAGCGGCTTTGAAGAGATTAAATGTTAATATCAGATCATGTCGGAAAAATCCTGATCGGCTTTAATCGGCGTTGAACCGGTTCGAAGCCGTTGCATGGTCAAATGGCTTTAGGTGGCTTCCACCGCATAGGTTAGAATCCTCCATGCGGTTCCAAGCCACGGTGTCGGTTCCATGGCTCAAAAATGCTTAAGAACCTTTCAACTGGTTCCATGGTTCCCAAACCCGTCAATGCAACAAGTGGTTCCTCCTCTGCCTAATATTGTACTGGAATTGCACACCAAAGTAGAATAAAACCAAATATATTTGGTAACTAGAAGGTACAAGACCGGTCTACATATAAATAAGTTATTTTGACGGAGAGCAAGATGAGCCAAAGCAAAACACCGCGAGTCGAAATAATAGCGCACCGAGATGATGATAAGACACAATAAATTCATATAGAAAAGAAATCAACATCAATAAGAGGACAATAGTGAGAACGTCGAGAGCTGTTACTGGATACAAGACTGGCGTCCGAGTCAGACTCAGAAAGGCATAGATGAAGGATTGAATCAACGCAACCGGTGAGCTTCGCAACCCAGCAAGTACTAGTTTTTCGTCGTTGCATTCAATGAGTGTACATGTGGGCGGGCGAGCGGCGGGATGTGGGCGGGGGAGATGGTGGTGGAGGGAAGGCGAGAGAGGGGTAGAGTCACGCCAATCGACTGCGCCGGTTGATAACGGCTTAATGGGGCCGCGCAACATCTAAACTTCACGAAACAATGCTTACCATTTCACTTACAATTATATGACTATATTGATAATAACTAATCCACCCTCCTCTGCACTTCATTTTTTCCAAAATATCATATGTCTGATGAGACGGCATGCACGGGCTTGTAACGCACATCATGGCTTTAAATGGCTCAGGACCGGTTCAAAGCCCCTCCGCCACGCGTTCGAAGCACTCCCAAGCCGTTTAATGGTCCAATGCTGTCTAATGCCGTTGCAAGCTAAATGGGTTTTTTCCGACACACTTTTTTTTGCCAGGGTCATGAGGGTGCTTCAATAATAGTAAATCCTACCTCAGAAATATTTGAGAGGGGTCAGGGTGCGGTATCGAGTGCCCTAGAAGTCAAGAGATCAAATGCCATCAAACTTTGATGTTGCCTCTGTAACAATGAAAGTACAAACTGAAAGAAATTTATGTATATATGGGCACTTCCGAACTTTGCAATATTTGCAGCTTTTAGAGGAGTCCAAATTGGTAATTGGGCGAGTTAATGGGTAACTTTAATGCCTCGGGTTCTTGAGTGGATATCTAATGTGAGAGAACAAGAGTTAATTTCAGGAGCTGTGCTAAATTGAGTATGCCCATTGATTTACGAACCGGCAAACTTTGGACCTTAACATTGGGCTTCCACGTCGCTCCTAGCTTTCGCTATGTGCATGCCCTAACTTCGCTCTGACGCAACAACCTCGCCTTCACGCCTTTAGCCACCAATATTTAATCCTAGCCCTCCGCCCTGTCATTGCACATCCAGCCTCGCCGCTCAGCGCTCAGCGCTCAGCAGTCCTCCCTACTCTTCTTCACCCTCGTATAGAGCTTCGGCACCATCCCAGTCAAGTTCTAGTTTTCCGGATCACTTGAAGAGGTGCGCGCGCGCACTCTTGGCTAGGTCCCAGCAGCGGTCGCGCTCCCTTCTTTTGCCTTCAAATACACGTATTCAGACATTCTCCCCTTTTTACCATCATCATCTCAAGTCTCGAAGTCCGCCGTTGGCCCTTTCAGCCACTCTGCTCCGCCATATGTGCCACAGTAGTCCTCAGAACTGTCCTAACGAGCCTCTCGCATACAGTTGATCCTTAGAACGAGCAGAAAATCACAATTTTATAAACTACATCCAGTGTCGGCATTGACGGAGTCAGACGGGATCTGACGCGGACGGTTCGTCAAGACGGTTGACGCCGGTTTGACGGTCCGTCAAGTCAAATTTCCTTTTTTGGAATTTACCTCGGAAAAGCCCAATAAACTCGGGTAAAATAGCACTTATGTTGTATAACCTCTATATGTTGTTGTATTCCTTCAAAGGATCATATAATTTGAGTTCCTCCCAGTGAAATCCTTCATGCAAGTGAAGAACTGCTTAGACAGTCGGCACGCGATTCACTGGTTTGCAACTTTGAAGCTCCATTTGTGATCACCTGTATATTGGGTTTGCCATTTTTACAGCGGAATAGGCACAAGAGCAATTATTTGCACCCCAAAGAGCTGAATATTCTGGAAACCTATTTGAACTAAGTCACCACCACTCGAGGTAATGTAATGACCAAAACACATTGAATCTCAAGCTCTTCTCCAGGTCTGGTGTACTCCAAAACTCCCTTCTTTATGCCTCGTCCATCCATACTTGGAGCTCAACATGCCATGCGGGTTTGACAATTGCAATGGAACACCGAGTCTCGTAATGACTTTAATTGTCATTCTGTGTTCATGGCGTTCACAATGACTCTAGGACTCTAGTAGACTGGGATGCCATATCACATTCACTATGGGTCCAGGGGCAGCAGGAAACATTTCTGGGCCACCGTCAACTGACCGTCAAATAAGGTCAAGCACCGTCAGACTGCCGTCACGCGTCAATTCCGTCAGACGCGTCAGACCTTTGACCCGTCACTGCCAACACTGCCTGGGGGATCGGTATCCTCATCAACACGTGGTGGTTTGCGTTGCGTTTGAGGGACGACTGGCGTCGGGACGGGACGAGGGACATTGCATGATTGGAGGCGGCCGCGCTGGAGGTCCAGCTGTTATTTCTGGCGCAGCTGGGCTTCCGGGACTCGCACCTGTTGATCCATTCGGATAATACGGTGGCAATTGGCGCACTTTCAAAGGGCCGTAGCCCGAACGCGGACTTGAATCGCATCACACACCGTTTTCTTGACCTCACTCTTTCATTTTCCATTGAGACTACGATTATTTACATAGAATCCGAGCAGAACCCTGCCGACACTATTTCCAGAGGCTTCCTACCTCCAGATGCTCCTCTCCTTTCCCTCTTTGACCTACCGCACGATTTGTCTCTTTCGCTACGACCTCTCGAATAGATTTCATTTCTTGATCACATGTTTGTCGGTGTGTTTCGGGCCGGACTCCCGCCCCTAAGTCTTCTTCATCGACGTCCATGTTCTCCGCACAATACATCTTCAAACCCGACGCGCTGCTCACTCAACGTTCTGACGTGTTCTCGCTGGCACCCCTGACGATCTCACGGAACCAACCTGGCAGCTTCACCACGCGCGAGTTTGCCGCGCCTCGGACCTTTTCTGCCTGTGCAACCAATCCTTACATGTTCCAAGTGGGCGCACCGCGACTCGCTCGTCCATCCAACGACTCACCGGGTTTCTCCCCTGGGGCTACTGATCCGCCACACATCCCGTCGTCAATTAGACCCGTACTCGCCTCGCCTCGTCCCGCTATCCCCCACACGCCTGCAACCACATTGCTGAACCCCTACGTGTTTCAGGCGAGTGGACAGCCGCGCCCTCGCCCCTCCAGCGACTCGTTAGGCGTCCTGACTGCAGCTTTTGAACCTTTGCGCATCTCGTCAACCACGCAAAATCCGGATAATTCTTGCTTCGCCTCTGATATCGCAACGGCGGCGTCCACAATCGCTGTCCCAAAGCCTGGCAAAGCGAGACGGCCGAAGTTGGGGGACGTGCATCAACCGTCAGCGCTACGTCCCGCCGGTCCGGCTCGCATGCGCTCGCTAGCCTGGCAGACACCGCATGGGATAGCGGCTATGGATTCTCGCCGTTACCTACCGCCAAAGGATCTGGCGGCGGTGAAGGCGTCAATATGCAGAGTGCTGGCCCCGAGTTCTCAGTCTAACTACGGTGCCGGCCCTCTGCGATTCACCTAATATTGCGACAAGAACGAAATTCCCGAGGTGCTCCGCATGCCCGCCGAGCCGCTCCTCCTCTGCTGTTTCCTCGTCGACTCGATTGGGTCCTTCGGGCTCAAGTGTGCCCAGAACTGGCTGAACGGAATTTCTTACTGGCACACGCTGAACGACGCGCCGTGGTATGGCAATGACGTATCGGTCAAGAAAATTTTGCGCACTATCAGCAAGGACTACGGACACACCCACCTGCTGCGCGGTCCAATCTCGGTCGAGCACATGCGCTGCATCCGAGCGAGCTTGGACCTGTCGACTCCGCGGGGTGCCGCCTTATGGGCCCTGGCATGCGCGGCTTTCTGGGGCTGCCGTCGTCTCGGAGAGCCCACTCTCCCTTCCTCCACGGGTTTCTACCGCATCTACCATGTGTCCCGCTCGTCGCACCTCGCTCGCTCGCACACAGACGGCCTCAACGTCATCACAATTCACCTCCCTTGGACTAAGAGAACAAGCAGGAAGGGTGGCTCCCTCATCCTCACAGCTACGAACGATGACCTCTGCCCCGTTTGGGCTGCGGAGAATCATCTCCGGATCAACCATTCCCCCGACGCGGATACGCCGCTCTTTGCCTTCTGCAACGGCTCGAAGTGGTTGCCCATCGTCAAGACTCATTTCATGGTCCTCATCGCAAACTTGTTCCGCGCAGCAAAACTCAACCAGGTCTTGACACAGCTTCCGCATCGGTGGCTCGGTCTACCTTCTCTGCTGCGGCGTCGAGCCCGAAATCATCATGAAGATCGGCGGCTGGACATCAACATGCTTTCTCATCTATTGGAGGAAGCTCGAGTCGGTTATCCCGGTAGCCCTCGCTCGGGCATGGAAGAAGCAGAAGGCGGCCTTCATGGCGCAGCATAACTTGGTGGACGACGTGGGGTTGGACATCGAGGTCGTACATCTCCATTAATATATCTTACTTTTCACCTTTCTCGCATCCCTCCGTGTGGGTTGTCCGTCGCCAGTGCTCTGCCGGACGCGCTATTCACTTTGGGAGCAATGCTCCTGTTTGGGCTGTCCGGCTTCGTCGTCGCACTGGGCGACCGGATTTTCATGCTCAGTCTCGCGTCGCGTCGGACTCGGCCGTGGGTCTTTCCCCGGGGCTTTCTTGGGCTTCGCCCGCCCGGTTTGCAATGAGCAAGCTCGGGTTCTCCCGCCCTGCAGCCCGCGGCCAGAGGCCGCGCCAGACACAAACCAATAGGTTTATGTCCTCCTTCCCTCCTTCTTTCCCTCTTCCTTTCTCCCTCTCTCTTTACCTCCCCTCCTCCTCTACCATCAACTTCTTCGAGACGCGTAGTGTCTGCACTTCGAGACGCGCAGCGTCCGCTTTCACTTCGAGATGTGTAGCATCTGCACCTTTTATTTAGATGCTATACTGCTTATTACAAGCCTCGCCCACGTCCTGAGCCAAGCTCATGACGACCGCGAAGTCACTCTATGGGATTAGCACCACTAAGGCTGATTTTTGGCATAGCTGAAAACTTTGAATTAAAGGGCAAGACCCATAGCAATTGAAAGCTCACCTTATGTGCTCTCCAACTCATCCAGAATTATGTCAATGTGTTCAAAAACGAGGGAGTAATGAGCTCAAAACCCGGTAGGGTTCAAAATGCTCTTTCTTCTAAAAATAGGGGTAGTGCCATTACTTATGCAAACAGCTGTAATAGAGAATCCACCGAGTGTCTTTATGGAAGTGAGGACTATGAGCTGGGAAAAATGCGGGAGGCTAACTGAGCTTCAGCTTGCTGACTGAGGCGCCCAGACTGCGGCCTAACTACCAAATCCAACACCTGTTCTACCTGGATTGATAATCACCTGTTCAACATTCAGATTTCACCTATTCAACAGTCAGAGTGTAATGGATGCACAGTGAAAGATGGATGCCCGGACATGGATTATTCGACCCACGGAATGACTGATTGTTAAGCTGGTAAACCGTAAACGAGGGTGTAACTAGCGAAACCATAGTGCAGCAGCCATGAGTCGACATTTCTTCAATGGCTCCAAAGGTTCTTCATGCTATCGGGGCGTGCAAGCGCGTGTGAAATTGAACCGTGTGAACAAGTTGCCCTAATAAGGGTAATTTCCGGAATTCCAGCCCCAGTACGCCGAACCCCGCGGGGGTGCATGGGCCAGAGGGTTCAGAGTCGTCCTTCTGAAGTCTGGCAACTTAAATCAGAGGGGAGACAAGGCCAAGTTAGGCCAGGTTGCGGTAGCAATAAATTTTCAAACAAACAAACACAGGAAGTACATAAAACAAAATGGGCTAGGACTGCATATAATGGTTCGAAACTCAGACTGCAATCAACTTAATCTGTTCTTCCTCTGACCCAAGCTCTTCAGTATCACTATCCACTTCCTCCACCTTCCCTGCAGGAATATTGAGCTCAGCCAACCGAGCCAAATTCTTTCGGTGCTGCTCTTTTGTCTCCTCACTGATACTGCCAAACCTCTCATCAATGTCCTGAACTCTCTTGGCTTGCGACGAGCACTCAAAGAGTGGCTTTGCAGTTTCCCACAGTTCTAATGCCTTCAGCGCATCACCATTTTTCTTGGAAATGTCCCCGAGTCGAATGATACACTCTGCCCTGCTGCGGTGGACATCCATGTAGGTAAATCCGTCCAGGGCAACAGTGAATAGGCTAACAGCGCTGACTTCGTCGTTCTGCATGAGGTGGACATCTCCAATGAATTGCAAAGCCTTGTAAATTCCGAGCTTCCTCTTTGTCCTAAGAGAGTGTGCAAGTAGGATTATACTCCATGAGGGATCATGGTGTGGGCTCCAGCGAGTGACATCTGCCAGTCTCTCCAGACAGTAATTTACAATCTCAAAAAACTGTCCCAACCCAGCTTTGAGACATTTGCAAAACAGGGAGCATGACATATCTCCTTCTCTGAGATTCAGATCAGCTTGGATTGTGTCACAAGCAATCATCATGCCTTTATTTCCAACTTTGTTGAAAATGGTTTGTGATGCATGTATTTTCTCCTGGATCACCTCACATGAAACTCCCATGGGGACCTCAACTCCAGCAATATTCATCAAAGCAACACCCTCATGATACAGCTGTCCCCCCCGATAGGTCTGAAGGAGTTGTGTGTGGAGGGTACAAGCATGGGCATACTCTGATTTGAGTACATGAGCTTCTGCCTGGCAGGCCATCAGGCTATATTTTAACCCCCCCTGGGACAGACCACACAGCTCTAGGAGAGCACTGGCCCTTCTGACTAGAAAGATGCATTCATAAAAATGACCCCAAACTACGCAGCACAAGGCCTCAGCGTTTAGTCCTATTCCCTCTATGTACAAATCCCCAGACCTCTTTGCAAGTCTCTGTCCCGCCTGTGCATAGGTCCGGCCAGTGATATAGTCACCATTTACGCATTTGATCCATGAAAGGCCATACAAGGCTGCAGCTTGTCCCCTGATGTTTCCAATTGACTTGGCTAAGGAGAGGCTCATTTGACAATATTTTAGAGCAGTGGGGATATCAAGGTATGAGTAATAGTGGGCTAAATGTTCATAAAAGGTGGCTATGGTATCTTTGTCAGTACCCATCATGGTTAAACAGAAAGTGAACATACCTTCCAAATCAGGATCATCCAAAGTCTTCAACCACTCCAAAGTCTGAGCAATCAGTGCCTCAGGATGGGGGATTGAATGGGATCTATGGCCACTAAATAACCTAACAGCGAAGGATGCTTTGGCCCGATGGTCCTCTGAGTGTGGGAGGAGGCTGATTACCTTGTCAATCAGAGGTATCGTACCTTTGGCAATGTTTGCGTTGAATCGGATGAAGTAAGATGTGCAGGAGATGCTATCTGCTAGATCTGGATGCCCCGGGTGTAGTCTGTTTTGGATAATGTTCTGAATATTGGTATAGTTTGAATTCAGTCGTTCCACATAGAGGGCTGATGATGGTTTCCCCAAATTGCCTGCATACACTTGCAGGAGCTCCTGGAAGTGCTTGAACAGTGCTCCGATCATTTCATCTGTCGGTGGCCGGAATTTTGCCATGTATTCTCTGATTGGTACCAGAGCCTTGAGCCGCTTGTGGTCATCAAGGTAAGCCAGAGCAGTGCGAAGCAGGGCCCTTTTACAATCAAGGATATCCTGAATTGCAAATTTGCTTTGCTTCAGTTCTACATCTGAGAGCCCATCCGGAAGGATTGACAAGAGACTCAGAAGCTCCTGGGAGTGAGATGTGGATGTGATTCTAGGACTTTCAAGGGAAAGCAAGATAGATAATTCGAGATTGGATGTTTGGTCATAACCCTCTGAGATAACTGAGGTATGCTCCCTCTGCCAGCGCGACAAGATTGCAGTGCAGCCCTCCACATCCACTGCATGAGCAAGAAGGTTGATTGAAAGTGGCATATTGTCTGTAAGGCTCAAGACTTGATCGATTTCAGCCATTGGGTGTCTATCGTCTGTGATATAAAGAAACACCTTGCGTGCAGCCTCTTGTGCCAAGGGCTCCAGAGGGGGCAGGAATGGCCGTGTCCATTGTACTTTGGAGGGTCTTTCTGCTCCTCGCATTGTAATCTTGAACTTTATGAGCAAAACAAATACACAAGAAATGAGAATACACACCATCAACGCAAGACTAGTTATATCTGTGAGCAGGGAGAGGAATTCCTCAACCTCTTTGCGGGATTCTACTGGCTCCCAAGCAGTCTCAAGGTTGTCAAGAATCAGCAAAGTTGTTGAACCCTCTGAAAGATGGTGGAGAACTGCTTGAGTGAGGTCTTGACCAGGCTTCATTCCAAGATGGGTCCCAATGAGACCTGCAAGTTCCACCTTGCTTGCTGCAGTGTCACAGGCAACAAACAACCGACTTCCCTGGTATTTGATAACAATTTCTTCATGATGTAAGACAGCTTGTGCCAAACTGGTCTTTCCCATGCCACCAGCACCTAAAATGACTATCCTCGGAGTGCTTAGTTCAAAATGTTTAAGGATATCAGCAAGCTCTGATTCACGGCCATGGAATATTTTGGGTTCTGCTGGCAGCATTGAGATGGAGTTGGAGCTATGATATCCATGAGCATTGACACAAAAGGACCAAGGTTATTAATTATCACCTTGCATATGAACTAGAATACATCCTGCTTATCTGTGTGTCCGTTATTATCGCTCTTGTCAACAAATATTCTCACATACTGATGATGCTGAGTCTGAACTGGATATCGTCTCAATTGTATTCAGCACCTCCTCATGTCTGATCTGGGCCTGTTCTTCCATTTCTCTGGCAGTGGGCATGATATCTGAGGATTTAATCTGCCAACCAGCTTGATTAGGTGTGTCAATCTGCTTGAATGTGTAAAGTGTTCACCTGAAAGAACTTGATTCCCTCTTGCAATCCCATCTTGCAATCCTTTAGCAGCCCACCCAGTTCCCCCTGTCGGAAGAACTTCTTGACTTTGCTGCCACTTTGCTGGGCCTCAACAAATGTATGAATCTTGTGGAGGGTCCTAAATGTGTTGTGTGAGCCATGGGCATGTGTATGGGAGTGAAGGGTTACTGAATGAAATTTGCAATTTCGTTCAATGTGCTAGGTGGTAGTTCGACACCGGTGTCTGACCTGACATAGACACCAATGATTGCATTGAGAATGTTGTGAGTCTGCTCCATTAGCTCAGCACATTCATTTTTGTCTTGTTTGATAGTCTAGGGCACCATCTCAGAGTCATGCTGGTCAATTTATTTTGGGAATATACCTGAACCAATTTCAAAAGTGACTGTGTGGTATTCACCATGGCTTCTAGCCCATCAATCTTCAAGGTGTTGAATAGGACATCGAGTGTGTTGACTGTGAGGGTAACACATTTTGAGATATTGTCCAAGCGGATTTCAGTGATAGTTTGTTGACGAGGCATGCAGGGAAAGGGGCATCTCAGTTAGAACCCTTCCAGACTTATATGTCAAGCGTCTTGGGAACTTTTGCTCTCATTGGATACTGTTCATCTCTTCTTCTGCCATATAGGTTTGATGGTCTATCCAAACACATCTATATCTGTCTTTGATATTCCACCAGATTCTGCAAAAATTAGGTTCAAAACCAGCCTGTCTATGAAAGCAAGCTTGTTGATAGACAGGCTGGTCAATCTGAGTTTGAAATCCCGTGTCAAAGAAGTTACCCCAAATGGTTATTCCGGACCGGCTTCTCCGTGAGGAGCCCCTTGGAAACAAACAACAGCAACACGAATCAAAAGCCTCCAGCGCAGTCAAATCTACATAGTTTTCTCCCTGGATTGCTGATATGTGCTCCTCAACCTCAGGCAACCACAGCCATGTAATTTCTGTTTGAAGTCTCAGACATACAAGTGCGAAGATGACCTATTTTGGTAAAAGATTTGATGTGTCATTTCAAACTCAGATCACTGGTCTGTCTATGAATGGAAGGTTGTCCCAGAAGTGTTGGATAGGTGTTGAAGGGAAATGTGATGTTGATGCGGGGAAATGCGGTGTGGGCGTGGAGTATGGCTATAGCTCGGGAAGACTGGGTAGAGGTGATAATGTGGGCAAAGGGTGAAAGTGGTTTGCGGCGGGCCTGTGGGAGGTACCATGATCACCACTTCTACCCTGGGCCATGGTACACTCAAAACCACCCTCTTGGGCCATTTATTCCAGGCAAACTAATTGGCCCTAGAAGGTACTTCAGGGTAGCCTGAAGTGTTCACTGGTTATGTTCCCTCGGTGGAGGACTCCAGAAGGGAACGGGTTTGGACCTATATACAAACAAAACAAATATTCGGTCTGAGGACCGATGTACCGTACAGTACCTATGAAAATATAAAATGCAAGACTGTCATTGTGGAGGGCTTGTAAGAATCTGAAGAAAATCTGTCGACAAGCTCCAGATAACGGCAAAAGATCGATGGTATGTGTGTTTGCGGTTTTGTGTTGATTTTGAGCCGACACCGCTATAGTGAATCTACACCAATACGGGGATTAAATATTGAGTTTCTACCGGTGAATGAAAAAAAGGTAGGGAGAGGGCCCTGCCGTGTAGCATTTTCTTTCAGGTCTCAAATTATTCCCACAATATGAACCGAAGTCGTGGGGCGCTCCGTGCCCCGCCGCACTCTTCTTACGTTTAAATTTAACCTGCTTGCGCGCCTCTGAATCTAGAGTTGTGATTGATTCGAACGAAACAACTTCCCGCCGTTTCCAGTTGCCCATTGCTGTCTTCAGCCATATATCCGCGTATTTGGGGACCCTGCCAAGGAAATTCAAACTTAGGAGTCCAAAAATGCGGAAAACTAGAACGAAACTTGATTAAAATCCGCCGGGGCTGAGTTTTGGGGAGCTTTTTCATCCCCGTCTGGTACTGGGTGAGATTCAATACCTATTGGGTACAATATTCGTGGGGCTAGATGAGAAGCGGAAAGTCATAGCACAAGAATGGCCCTAGGATGGGTGTATGCAGAAATATTTATTGTAGTGCCTGTCTACCGAAAGACTATCGAGTACTTTTACCCTTCGAAAGTGTAATCAAGGACCTGGCCGGCGACGCTTGAGAGGTGTTTGAGTTTAAAGCACATTCAACAAGCTTGCAAAGGACGTAGAGGAAGGCCCGTAGCGTTTGGGGCGCACCTCCTCTCGGTACCGGGCAGTCATAATATGCTAGAGGGTGCTCGTTCGATTCGAGCACGGGCCATGGCCATGGGTTCGAAACCCCTTTCCCGCTTTTTTTCTTGCATGAGGGGAACCACAACTTATCTGGTAATGAATTCGATCAATCAAGAAGACACAAGTCCCCGAGATGGCCGATTCATTCCCACGGTTCATTTTTCATGCCGGGTCTCACTCGCTGGTGGTCTGTGCTGTGCAACCACACACAGAAAAGTTGCAACCGTTACCGAAAAGCGTGAAGATGCGCACCAAAAACCCAGTTTCCATCTAGATGCTCCCAAAAATAATATTTGGTCAGTATATGTACCATACTAGGCGGCCACAGTAGGGGAAATGGACTTTAAGTGAGCCCACGTTGGTTGTTTGAAATGAAGTACTTGCAGCACGCGAGGCACGCGATGGTATTTGTTGTAGTGTCTGTCTCCTGAAACTATCAAGTACTGAACGCTTGAGAGGTGTTTAATTTTAAATCCCACTCAACGAGCCTGCAAAGGACGTAGAGGAACACCCGTAGCGCATGGCGCGCACCTCCTCTCGGTACGGGACAATTGTAATATGCTGGAGGGTGCTCGTTCGATTCGCGCACGGGTCGTGGGTTGGTTTCACCCCTCTCCCGTTTTTTTTTCTTGTATGAGGGGAATCACAACTTAACTTATCTGGTAATAAATTCGATCAATCAGGAAGACACAAGTCAAAGAGACGTGCCTCAAGCCCTAACGCGTCGATGGAGGAACAACGTCGAGATCACCGATTCATTCCCACGGTTCATTTTTCATGCCGCGTCTCACTCGCTGGTCTGTGCTATTGGCTGACACAAATACCCTTCTGCATTGTATTTTGCCCCTGAACTAGTACCTATCGGATGTTCCCTCTCGAATTACCTCTTCACAAGGTTGCAACTTCCCTCGACCCTGTGGAGATTTGTTGGAATGGGGAGGAAAGGCTAGTAGCGCCCGTGATCACCTCCTCTCTGTGTGGTATAAGATTATATATACAACCTGGAGGGTGCTCGTCCGACTCCCATTTACCGATGCCTGATTGGTTTATTCAGGTTTTTCCACACCGCAGAAATTCAACTCTCCGGGTATTTGTGGCACACTCTCTGTGAACTAAAAGTTGTTCCACTACGGTCTTGAAGGCGCGCAAGCAGCTTCCGAGGTTAAATATCCGCCAAAGAAACACATTTTTTCCAGGTCGTACCGTAGACCCTTGGCACTTGCTATGCTCCTCTCATCGACGTGTCTTTGACGATATTGGAATGAACTCGTTCGACTCGGGCATGGGTCATAACTTGCCGTTATTTGTGGCACTCTCTCTCTGTGAACTAAAAGTTGTTCCACTACGGTCTTGAAGGCGCGCAAGCAGCTTCCGAGTTTAAATATCCGCCAGAGAAACACTTTTTCCCAGGTCTTAACTGGATGAAGATCACTGAGATCACCGATCGACTTCCCACGGTTCATTTACTTCTCGGCTCACCCTCTGTTTCGCGATCCCGGCTAATATACAGATCGCAGGTTTACATCGATCCATCGATGGGTAGAGAAAGACCCTTGGCGCGCCGCGCTTGGTGTGCACTTCCCATCAATGTGGATTACGATATTGGAATGAGCTCGTTCGACTCGGGCATGGGGCATATGTAATGTCCGTTCGATTCTTTTTTTTTTTTTTTTTTTTTTTGCTGTATAGGTACTGTGGGCTGGATAAGCATACACTGTATTTATTCTCGTTACCATCCATCCCGCGGAGCGGATTAACTATCCGGGCCCGAGCCTTCCAGGAAATTCCCAATTCGTTTTCTCCTTGACGAATGTGAGCGGCGAATGTAGGCACAGGGCCCGGGCCTAAAAAAAGGGGGGGATTAAGTTAGTTTTTAAACTCAAAATATTGCAATAAATTTATAGCGGCCGAAAACCCAATTTGATCCTTCGGATTTAAGGGCTCACAAAATCTAATCCTATTTGTGTTGTTATATTTAGAAAATAAGAACTAACTTAAATATTCGTTACAGCTATTTGCGGAACATAAGGCGCGGATCAAATTTTTATCAAAAAGGGTTGTTTCCACTGCTACCCCGATATCTTGCTCAATTCTTCACCTGGAGCCCTGGAACCATTATCAATCGATCTCTGGGGGTATTTTACAGTGCTTAGGCCGGTTCTCAAGTTTCTCTTTCCCGCTGGTGGATTTATAAGCAAATGCCATGGACTTTCAACTGCTGACCCTGCTTAAACAGGAATTCACGTGAGGATACCCTAGCCTTTTGCCTGTGGGTGTATGAGTGTCCCATACAGTGCATAGTGTAGCCTTTCGGGCAATATACCTTCCTGCCATGGCACAGCCTCAGCCGCACAGGTACCATGATCAAATGAATGGATTTATTGATGTGCTTGTTGACATGTTTTTCGTGGCAGAATTGCAACATAAAGTACCCGGCGCACTTGGAAACACATATATAAATATAGAGACAAATATTCAGCACCCCCTAATAGATCTTTCCTTTGAAGCAGGGGTAGCAAGGTAAATTTTGATCATCTGGCTTACTCAACCATCACTGAATAAGAGAACTAATTCAAGCAGACGGCGCACTCTGGAACATTCATTGAAGATGTCCAGTGAAGGATTCACGGCATTTGAGGCAGAATTGAATGCATTAGAGGGGCAGCAGTGAAAATGATCAAAGTGGCCATTTTTAGAGAAAAAAAGATCCGCGCCTTATGTTCCGCAAATAGCTGTAAATTGATGAGCAGCCAATCAGAGTACGTGTTCATAGGTTTAACAAGTATTTAAGTTAGTTTTTATTTTCTAAGTATAATAACACAAATAGCATTAAATTTCGTGAGCCCTTAAATCCAAAGGATCAAATCGGGTTTTCAGCCGCTATAAATTTATTGCAATATTTTGAGTTTAAAAACTAACTTAATCTCCCCTTTTTTTTAGGCCCCGGCCCTGTGAGGTCCGCACACGCAACACCTCGTGCTTATACTCTTGCACGGAGCAGGATCGGACCTCTCATTCGATTCGAGGCCGGGTCCTGAGGTCTTGGAAGAGCATATTTTTTACCCCGCTATATAGGGGCGACCTCGAACTGCAGATCACGCAGTGGAGGTAAGTGATTAATATTACAGCTGACAGATACGAGAAGACCAACCTGGTCGCGGAGGGTTCGCACCTGCAACACTTTATTCCTTAACTATCTGTGGGAGTGCTCGTTCGAATCGAGCGCAGGTCATGGTTTGCCCGCGCGATCTTTTTCTTCTCCTCATGTTTGTGAGGCTGGGTCGGGCGTGTTTCGGTGCAAGTAATTCTTCCAGTAGGTCTTCTTCATCGGAGCAGCACCCAGTGGTCCTGGGAAGTATTTAGGTGGGTGAGATGTGCTTGAAAATCAAGGCCCGGAAGCAGAATGTCCCCTGCACTTGTGTTCAATGCATTGTTCAGAATCAAATACAGTAAATACAACCGTCGCTCGTTCGATCCGAGCCCAGGTCTTGGAAGAAGTGACTGTAACTTTTGGCCGAGGAGGGAGATCATGTGCATGAAGGGCTCCTGGGCCTTGAATAACGCCGTCAATGAAAAATTATTCACGTTGTTGGCCCGCCACACTTTGGTTGCTGCGGTCAAGAATGTTGTTACGCTATTATGTAAATTCACTCGCCCTGGTCTTATTACGGTGCCAGAAAGTGGTGTTCTTGTGAACTTGCGAAAGCAATTATAAGTAAACGGTACCCAAATCAAACACCCTATCTCAGTTCGTGGCTGTACCCGGGAAGTTCCGGTTGCCTCTCGTTTCCTGCCACCACCCACCTCCCGCTTCCTCAGACCGAGATCCCCGCGTACCGACAAGACTCGACGGATGGGACGCGACTCGACTCGACGGACGTTTGGGTGATCCTTTGGGGGAATATAGGTGACGTAATGCTTAGTACAATCCCTCCCCGTCATCGCTCATATCCCCCGCGTCCCGCGTCCCGCCCACCATTCTCCGTCTTTCCCGGTGTCCTTGGCCTCGCCGGCCCGGCCCCAGCACTGAGTCTACGATTTACGATGTGGTATCTGGGAGGGGATGGTGGGCGGTGAGCAGCGGGATATCTTCGCCCGGCGTCACCGAGGAACGGGGAAGGAGGACAAGCATCCAGCTCGTGACCCCGACGTACGAGGTGAGGGAGAAGTGGGGACGGGGCGACGGAGAGGACTTTCAAGTGCTCAGGGGTCATTCTCGCCAGGCTGCCTTCAGCTGCAGCACTCGGGTGTGGGCTTGGTTCCTCCCACCCACCGCATCACCTTTACCGGCTTGGTGCGTCAATTTCTCATGCTTGCTTACTTGCTTCCCCCTCATCGTACTCCGTGTTTCTTTACTCACCGGGTGTGCCATTGCCTTGAAGGACGCAACCGCAACCCGCTACCCGCAACGTCGCGATTACCACCTGCCTCCAATTCCGCAGACAATCGAGCGCAGTGTGGTAGCGTCCTAGCCTGTAAGTTATCGATCCAAAATCAAAATCGACTCGCTCAAAAGTGCCATTGGCATTGGCAAACTCACAAGTCCCGGTCATGATCACTACATGTGCATTATTGTGGACGTATTAGCGCTGATTTGGGACTTTCGCTTCGCACCCATACGGTACTTATAGCTGCGTTCAGAACCGGCCGGCATGTATGAGGCAAGTGTCTGCGACACTATTACTATCCCCTGACCAAGCCTCATCCCGCTTTACTACCAGAATCGCCACTTTAAATTTGCCCTAGCGGCATATACTTCAACTTGAACGTCCGTCGCCGCAATTAGGCTTCAACAAGTAACACTGGCGATGAGCTACCTTTCTGACCGGTAGGTGCAGTGCTTTTGTTATATTATCCCTCCTTTCGGAATTATCTAATCCAGGCGTTGAATGTCGGTGGTCCATCTCTTTGCGCGCCTTGCTCGGTTATTATGCATTCCGTTGATTTGATCAATCGAAATGAATGTAAACGCTGCTGACCTTGCCTCGCAGATACCCGGTACTGTAAGGGCTTCAGCTTCGAGGTTCCTTCGATCGCGCGCATTGGGATCGGGATTGGGATTGCTTGGGATTTGACTCGATCCTGGATACCCTGCTAAATAACAGTGACACCGCTCCCCAGGCCATTTATTGTCTCCAGCTTGGTATGGGGCCTTTCATTGTCGAAACCTCGATTCGTCGTCTGGAACGTCAACTCACCAATTACGAGTACCCTGAATTGATCATGACTCGGCTGTTATACATACAGGCTTCTGGAGGGATCGTTAAACCTCGGCATGAATTTAGGCTGGCCTTTAATTCGGTTCGACCCCGACGCCGCCTCAGTCGTGTTACTACCTCGGGAGCGGGACCTCGTGGTACTGACTGGGAGGGTTAACGTTGGCTCCCCGAACCGTGAACGTGGATACCATGCATATGACAACGATGTTGAGGTACGCAGCGGTTCGTGTGTCTAGGCGTTTAGATGTTGGTATACGTATGAGCTACTTTCTTCTTCCTTCGATCCATTCCTCCACCCGCTCCCCCAGGTACCTCACCTCATTCATCTTTGAAGTTGTGTCTGTTCCATTCCTTCCCTTCGACGAATAAGCCAAGTACAGTACGGCGCCACCAGAATTAACCATCCCTCTCTATATATGCAGAGATTTAAGTACACATGTACGAACGGCCCACTGCGCTGGAGCTCACCTCCAGTGTCCACTCAATGCTGGAATCCCATGCTTAGAATCGCCTGGAGGGAGCCCGTTCAATTCGGGCACGGGCCATATGGAGAATTCTCGCTCCTTTTCAAACCCCTTTTTATGCCCTGGGATCCATTTAGCGGCTACATGTACAGCAGGAAGGAAAGAAGCGGATAATTTTATGGTATGTGTGAGGCGTGGCTGAGTATCCAGGAATTTGGTTAGTTCGAGTCAATCGAGGTGCTCGTGTAAGAATAATCAAGCCTCCTACTTACGGAACCGATTTGCAGCTGCTTGCGGCCGATGCGCAATATTTACCTGACTCTTAATTTAGTTGACTCGTAGAATGACTCGTAGAAATGACTCGTAGAATACTAGTAGTAGAGAGACAATACATACCAATTGACTTCTCACTCAAATTCGTTCGATCTGCTCACAGCTTACTTAACGAGGTTCAGGGATAGGGAGCGCAAGGCTCGGAGCGTCATTGCCCAGTGATCTGGCGTGTCGAAGTACGCGGAGGAAACTTGTTCAATTCAAGCACGAGCCATAGTTTTTGTGTTCGGATCTGTTATCCTGACCGCCTTTGACCCCTCCGGAACTGAACGTCAAACCCCCTGGTGCATTGGTGAAAAGTTCTGCGCAATGTGTGGTCAGAACAGAAAGACAAAATGAATAGTTGGGCTCAATTCAAGTAGGGTGTCCGAATTTGAATGCTACTGAACGAGGTTCAGATGTATGGAGAGACAGGCCCATAGTTTGCAGCTCCGCTCAGTACTGGGCAATCATAATATGGCGGAGAGAGCTCGTTCGACTCGAGCATGGGTCATACCACAAAAGAGACGTTTTTTCACGTCTATTCGAACAGGAACTGATAGCTGCCATCGAGACCGAGATCACCGACCAACTTCCCACGGTTCATCTTACTTACATCCATCGTCACTCAGCGTTCCAATTGCTAGAGTTGAGCGGCAGTATTACAGCTCTTTGCATAACTAATGGCACCACCCCTATTTTTAGAAGAAAGAGCATTTTGAACCCTACCGGGTTTTGAGCTCATTACTCCCTCGTTTTTGAACGGATTGACATGATTCTAGGTGGGTTGGAGAGCACGTAAGGCGGGCTTTCAATTGCTATAAATGTTGCCCTTTAATTCAAAGTTTTCAGCTATGCCAAAAATCAGCCTTGGTGGTGCCAATCCCACATTGGAAACCACGATACTCGCTCATTTCCCATTCGATTATGTCAAACTGGATTCATATTGAAGGGGGAGGCCCGGCCAAGGTTTCATGGACAAAACATAATGGTTTTGTACCAAGACAACTGAGGTTCCATGCCTTTCGGAATTTTCCGTTTAACGGGATCCAACGCAAGTGCGCCGCAAACCTGACACAATCTGCACTATCTAGGACAATTGAATCCATTTATAGACTCCACCATGGCTGAAATTATGTAAATCGAATCAGAAACCATGAAGTTATTCAATTGACAAGTTGTGGTTGAATCGAAAGGTGTGAATTTAAGGGTCGCCAATTAGGGGGAGTTGGAGCTGGAAATTGATATGAATGGAAGGCCCGCCTTACCCACTCTCCAATGCACCCAGAACTATGTCAATCCGTCCAGAAATGAGGGAGTAATGAGCCTAAAACCTGGTAGGGTTCAAAATGCTCTTTCTTCTAAAAATAGATGTAGTGCCATTACTTACGCAAAGAGCTGTAAGTTCTCACGGAAGTTTTCGAGCTATGTATATTTCGCTCCAGGTTAGTCCCGGATAGGTAGGAGTTGTATTGAATACAGCCTTCTGTACGGCGTACTGACTGCCGCTAAATCCGGAGCACCGCATCGAGGCGTGCCAGAGCCGCCCTTCACGAAACTGTTCACCGGCCCAAGGATTTAGATACGGCAGTAGAGCATCCGGAGGCAGGACATGCCTCCCGCAACCTTTCTTTCTTTTTTTTTGTTCAGCCCTTTCCGTAACTTGCCCAAAAAGTGGGGCTTGACCCAAATTCGATCATAGCCAGAAAGATTCATAGCGCTGAGTGCGCACTTTCATTCAATCAGAGCTCCTTGGAGTGCATTTGGAGGAATACGCCCGTTCGACTCGAGCGCGGGCGATACAGATGGGGACTGGTCTTTTCTTTTTTGGACAGAGTCAATGAGGTCCGTTTCTAACTGGCATCAATAGCCCATTTGTGTTGACCTATATTCCGACACATCTACCTCCATTCGATATTGGAGGGACCCCGTTCGACTCGGGGAAGGGCCATACTCGATCCCTTTCATTTTGGTTCTCTCAAGATGTACCTATTGCGGGATGAACGTTGAACCAAAAACAAATATAAAAAAAGGAAATTTGGAGGCTATGGCCTGGGCCCGAATCGAACGAGCTAAATTCCGCGCATCTGTCTCTGAAATAATGCATCGAATGCGGATGCGGACCATCCGCTCCTGGGCCTTATTTACATACCTAGCTCATGCATCCTACGCAGGATTTAAGTCGGAGACGATGGATCGGACCCAAGGCTGCCAGACGAGATTTCCTGCCACAGAGAATGAGGACACTATGATGGTTTGTAGGTTTGTAGGTCAACCCTGAGTGACTAAGATATCGAACAGAAGAGGTGGGGAGAAGAGCGAAGGATTCCGGACTTCCATGACCTGGGTTCGATTCGAACCCTTATGTAGAAACGTAGTCATGTTGCACCAGTGTTGCACTCAGGCGAAAAGAGAACAGTTAATTATAACGAGGAGACAGACTTGGAAGGTAAGTAAGATAAGAGTTTAATTCCGGAGGCGAGCCGCCCCAATAGCACGCCTAGTGCGCCGAGCCTTCAACGAATTCGATTGCGAGTCCAAATCACGACGGCCCGACGCAGTTGAATTCCCTGCACTCGAAGGGAACACCGGGGAGTCCGGGGTACACATCGTCCCAACTGGGGGCAACGTGCCGTTCACAAAATATTCACGCAAGTATCCAAACACACACGTCGAGGGGGCGTTTACAGAGGTGTGCTGATGAAAGTTGAGCTTCGACGGATCGATGCAATTGATGATACATACAGCTACGGCGTCCAATGTTAACAGGACGGAACCGGGGAACGCTTGAGCCGTTTTGTTGGCACTGAACATAGGTCAATGGGAGAGTGTATTGCTCGTTGAAAGAATACGCACCCGGAAATAGGAGTAACTGGATCTACGGTGTTTCCGATGACCAAGAGCGGGAAACTCGTGTTGGCCCCAACTGGCCCCGCGAAACGCCCCGGACGATGGACCTTCCAACCACTGGTAACAAGGATCGTCAGCTAATGTCACGGGCGATTGGACTGTAGTGCAGACTCACGAGCATGCTATTCGCCAAGTCGTAAAAGAGTCTCCGAAGCTGGAGACATTCTGTGCCTGCGAGTAGAACTTTTGCAGCTCCGGAACCGTATCGTTGACCGCCACTGCGTCGCCGCACGCAATAGAGAACACTGCTTCGAATACGTTTTCGTGGAACGGGATCGGCGGGGAGGTACTGTTAGAATCTGCGGCGCATTCGAAGGGTGGAGCCTCGATGAACGAAGTGTATATCGTAGATGCATTTCCTTTCGCCAAGTCCGCCAACCCCTCCGCGAGGGGCTGGAAAAACGATAATGACGAGTAGAGAGAATCAAGAAGGGTATTCTTGAGCAAGGTGTATCCGAAAACGTCGTATGAAATTGGGGTAACGACTGGGAGGGGGTTTGTCTCCGCTGAGGCGAGAAGTGTTTGCAGGTTTGCTGTGATTTGGGCCGATGAAGGAGCGTAAAAGGCGCAGTTGTCAAGCCCAGCAGCGAAACATCCGTCAGCGAAAGCTTGCAGGGCTTTGTCGGTGTTAGCCTCTTGAGCCGTCAGGTTCGCAGAGTACCATGCCTCCATGTCCAAAACACCTGCGTGGATCGGTAAAAAGTTGGTGAGAGCGAACTTGAAAGGTTGGACCCACCATCAATTACAAGGCGGCCAACTTTGTCCTGGAAGTGGATCAGTTGACGCTCGATGAAAACCATTAAAATGTCAGCTCTCACTGGAAACATCGTCGCGAAAGTAGCTCCCAGAGCGGAGCCGTAACTGAGGCATTTAGCAAAGCGCTGCGAATGTGAGTCGCTCGAATACTCACGAGATTCCCCAATACTGTAACTTTTCCTGTCCAAATGCCTCCATGATGCGCAGCATATCTCTGGCGGTATTGTCGGTGGTGATATACTGCAGATACTCTCCCCCGCGCTCCTCCGCCAATTGTCCCTGGACCTGCGCCCTCGCCCATTACTCGGCAATTGCATTCACCGATTTGCCGAGTGCAGGATAGACCGTGTCCTGCGTCGAAGGGATCCAAAGCGCCCGCTCTGCGTCGGATTTGAACCAAGATACGGTTGGCGTTGAGTAGCTTACGCCTAAATAATGATATCAGTGGGATGACTCGGTCGTGTCGCATGGACAAACCAACCTCGAGGATCAAATCCCACAATATCAAACGCGCCGCCGAGGATTGAAGCGATTTCGGCGCCGAGCTCAACGGCGTAGTCGACGCCGCTGCCGCCAGGGCCGCCCGGATTCAAGAGGACGGGCCCGAGATAGTCCGACTTGGATAAGTTTGAGGGATACCGGGTGATGGCAATCGATGCGTTGCCCGCCGCCGCTGAATCGTAGTCCAAGGGAACCTAAGGCAACACCAGAAGTATGGGAACTAACATATTCGAAGCCTTGCGCGTACGATCAAGCGAGTGCACTCGAATCCCGAGTAACATGGTTTCCAGTCGAGTTTGGTTGAAGGCAGCAGCTGTGAGTTCAGGAAATTTAGTACCGCGTCTATAGTAAGATGAATCACGAACCGTGCTCCAGTTGAAGTCGGAGTCGGCGATAACACCCATGGTGGATAGGTAGACCGTGCCGAGGACAAGAAATCTTGTAAATAACGTGAGGGAATCCATGGATTGTACGCTGAAAGAGAAGAAAGAAAATATCAATGAGTTGAACTGCGACGTCCTTCGACTTTAAACTGAACGTTGAACTGTTCCGAGCTGTGTGGAAACTAATACTGCGTTCGCGAAGAATCGGCGACAGACATCGAGGATCCGCGAAGTTACGGCGCCGGTGGACCGCCATTGCTGCGCAAGCTAAAGCGGGAACGGAGGTAGTTCTTTCTACTCGCCCAAATTCAAACATCCGAGACTGCGCCCCAACTGCGGCTTACCTGTAAGAAGGCGGCCTCTCTGTTCGGCATGAACAAATGCCATACCTGATAAGCTCTGCCAGTGTGGTACAGCGTCAAGAAGAGCTTGAGCGCTGTTCGAGCCGTTGGCATATTATAACATCGATAGTAAATTAAACGTTCTTTAACGAGATGTTCGTGGTTTGTTAGTACGTTGGCCTTGGCTCAATCCCTATGTAAATTATCACCTTCTCCGTAACTCTCCTCTCGGTGATTTACCCCTCCCCGCAGCTACATTCATCAAGAAAGCAGTGCGCGAAGGAGTTTCAACGAGAATGTATTGAATAGTGAATTTCTCCCACAGGGCCCGGATTACTCTGACGACAGAGCTCTACGTAATTCAACATTTTTCCCCACGCGAAGCCCGAAATCGCATAACGACACAGGTGAAATGTGCACTCGCTGACCTCAGTTGAAACTGTTGAATATCCGCGGCGTGTCCAACTGGACTTGTGCTTGGGGGCCACTGCTCCGCATGGCAGTACGAGTCTTTGGGCAGCCGCTTCGCGGCTTTACCCGTGCGATTCTGTTTCCAATTATGCCTTAATTCACAAGTTTTCAGTGGACCGAAACTCGACTCAGTGTGAGCCTGGTTCATTTTTGAGTTTGATTTGGGAGGGGTTGTATTCTACTTTGACAGGGCTGTTTTGTTACCGAGGGTTTCGGCAGACAGATAGTAAGGTCGAGGCTTGAGGGACCTCAATATGCATTCAATCAGTATTAACCGTTCTTTAACCATCGTTCGTTGCGTGGCTTTGGTTCACCCATGGAGGATAGCCACTTCTCTACTTCTCTCTTCTCCCTCTATCTTCGACTTTGGCCGGTTCTCAAGCTGTCTAAAGCTCCGTTACCACCCTGGGTGAACCTCTGCACAACTCAATGTCGGACTCCAATGTCACTCTATTGAAATTGGCAGGCGCAGCTGGAGGCTGGAGCCGAGTTGGCAGCTTGTACACGCAACATTTCAATACAACACACCGCTCAAGTCACTGCAACCACGGGAATCACACTGCGCTTCGGACGATATAACTGGCCGGCATCCATCTGGTCAGTCTTGTATTCCCTCTCCGCCAATTCTCCGTCAATTCCAAATGCCTGGATTCTTTGTTTCGTACGCAATATTGTCCGCCCAAATTTCTGCTTCAACATTTGCACATTCAAGCTCTCAATCCAATTCAAGCCCGAGCCGCCGAAATGCCACTGATTTTACATTGCTCTATCATGTTTGAATTTCCCAGGTGAACCAACCAATTCCGGGGCCTTCAACGGATTCATTGGCTCTGATTCATTGCTTCAGACCAGCAGTGCTCGAGGTGTACTCGGACACCTCCTGAAGAACACCGACCTTCTCCCACGGCTGGGATATCTCGCAAAAGTCCTAGCCCGTTGGAAGTCGATCTCCACATAATTTAACACGGACAACTCGAATTTGGCCCGTCTGTCGCCGTTCTGTTGATAATTCTTAAAAGTCCTCTCTAGTTTGCCAGTGTCATTCGGAAGATGTTATAGAAAGTACAACATGGTGGATGGGGAATACAATGGAAGTGTTGTCCGTTGTCCGATGTTGCTGAATGGATTGCTAGCAGTGCCGTCGCAACGCACTCAGGCAAATATCGAGATTGGCCTACTCGGCTGGGCATTTCGGCCGTAAAAGTAAGAATTTTAGGGTCTGAACAATGTATTTTATTCAGGCTTCGGGGAACTTGGTTATGACTGTACAAATAACCGTAGGTGTGTTTTTGTATTCGTTGTTAGATGTGTCGAGGTTGAATTATCAACCGCCCTCGTCTCTGCAGTTTGAAGGAAGGAAATAGAAGCAGGGTGCTCTACCTTACAAAGTTTCACCCTATAAACTAGACAAAATTCAATATAATCGTCGTTGCACGGCAGCGCCGCGCCCACAGTCGGGTTACTTATATAGTTAAAGTGCACAGGGCTTCTAGGTGGGGAATTTATCCTGATTGACCCAACAGGGAGGATTCTGAAACTCCCAATGAGGACCTATTCGACATCGGCCTCCGGGATGCGTGACCGCGACCAAATTCGATATCGACATGGGGGTGCGTGACGTGTGACTGTCGATTTGAACATAATGGTACAGTACTCCTCCAGAACTATCAACCCCAAGCCACCCACTGCAATGCTTGAAACCCATTATCCCCCTTCCATCCTATCATCGTGTTAGCGAAAGATGCAGTGCGATCAGCACGCTTAGTTGGGGCAAGTCTTCGAAGAGGCCTAGGTAAGCAGATAATTCTGTCGCCAGTCTAATGCGGGGTAGTGATGTGCAGGCTTGGGCTTGAAGCCAGAAGCCCGTGGTACCAAGCCAGGGCTTCACAAGCCAAGCCAAGCCAAAATGCAGGCTTGCGCGGGCTTGGGCTTCTGGCTTCAAAATCTCAAGCCCAAGCCAAGCCTCCAAGCCATGGCTTGCCGGGATCAGTATCCATCAGGAGGTAGTGCCTGCCGAGGGAGGCCGCGAACAAATGATGGAATGTCGGGGGTGTCCGGCAGCCCCTATCCATGATCTTCCGTACGCTAGACATCGCGGGAGACAGCGGACACGGTAACCGCAGGTCCTAACCCACGCTGTCCTCTTGCGGTGCCACATCAGGATATGATCCAGCCGGCTATTCCTTACCTGTTTTTTGTGGTTGAATGAGAAAATTGTGTTGCGATGGAATTAGCCCTGGCGATTGGACAGTTGTGTGTATTCCTGAATATTAATGATCTATTGACCCAACAAGCACTAGGGCGCTCAGCCACTATGTTGGGTGGGAAATTTCATTTATTTTGGTGAGCATCCGCTGGAATCTGGGTGGACCTGATGGACATTCAGTGGATTCTGGTGGACTTTCGCATCGACATAACTTTGGCTGAGAGTGCTGATGCTTTTTTAGCCACCGAATACTTAACATTTTTCTGCATTTACGAACCGTGGGAAAATGGCTTGACCAAGCCAGGGCTTAAGCCAGAGCCAGGGCTTGGCCTCGCAGGCTTGTGGCTTTGGCTCTGGCTTCAGTTCCAGTGAGCCCAAGCCCGGTCAAGCCAAGCCCAAGCCCTGGTTTCCGGGCCAAGCCAAGCCCGCACATCACTAATGCGGGGACACTTACGGCTCCGCAGGAGCTGCACGTCTTTTTGCTGCCGTCGCTTGCAGCACCGCATTTGGGGCACGAGCTGCTGTGAGTGTCGACGGGAGTGGTGCTGGTGTACATCATATTTGAAGCGGTGGTGCGTGCAGACGGTATCTGAGTGCGCTTGGTGGACAGGCTGGGAGCAAAGTGTGGTTGGTGTAGGGAGCTTTTAAGAGAGGGGGGATGCAGTCAGCTGCTCCGCATTAACAGACCGGATTCACCCTAAGGGTAACCAATCATACCACCCAATCAGAGGCTGGTTCACAGTGCTGTTACAAGCTCCGCTTCGGCACCGATGCTGGAGCTTATTTATACTGGAGATTTGCTTTTGGGGATACACAACTCACCAATTCGAGATTGAGCTACTAGGGTGCCTGAGGTGTACTTCCCCCCTTCACCTCACTTCACTCTCTCTATGAAATTGAACCTTTCTGTCTGTCTGAAGCTGTATGTCTATATGGTTATATTGCGCAGCACGTCACTCTTCAAAGATACACCGGAAATAATACCGTTCAGGACCGTCCGCTTTTTAATCTGGAAATTTACCGGGATTTTTCCTGTTGGTTTGGCATCTCCCGGGCCAATAGGAAAAATCCCGGTAACATTTCAGATTACGTAAAAATCGGACACATCGAAAGATCATTATAGACTCGAGCCAGTTCGGGATATTGATGACAGTCGATCAATAGGCCACTCGAATAACGACTGGAACGAAATCACCGTCGCCTAGTAGACACGGAGAATGCCGAGAAACATTTTTTGAAGGCATGTAAAAAGATTTTTATTTCGGAAATCTAGGGAGACAAAGTTGTAGAGGGAGGAATCCTAAGACTTCGGACGTTCTTGGATTTTTTCTCTCTCCCCAACTGCCATCGCGGTGAATTAATCTTACCCTGCAAAGCACCTCCAGGATAAAATTGGAACACTGCATCATTCACATGCTTGATGTAACTCAAGGGGATTCGGATTCGCGAAATCCGGACCCGGCCTCGAAACTTTTTTTTCAGAGGTCTGGCCGGACCCCCCCTCCCCGTTGCCGTAATTCTCCTTTTTAGGACGTTTTTGATGTCCCACGCGGTCAAAAGTTAGCAGGATTTGGAACAGCTTGAGCACTGAACACCCTAAATGCATGATTTTTGTGGTTCGCGAGCATACAGTACACTTAATTGTCCTTCCCCAGCAGCTACACAATTTTTCTGTGTTCTTTTGAATAAACACCCTTTTCACGTGGTGGCTGTTCGGTGGCGGACCGCCCACCCGGCGTCCCGATATGGGAATAATCTTTTGTTCTCTAACTCAATGAATACTTCACCCCTCACCTCGGGACGTTGATTTTCGTGATCAGCGCGATAAACCACGTCAGAATTTGAGGGTGTGTAAAAATTCTTGAATCGACACCCCCTTGATGTAACTCTTCGAGGTCGACGAAGTTTGCTCAAAAACTGGCTACACTAAGGTCAATTCTGACGCTATTTAAAATCTGAGCACGTCCGAAGTCTTAGAATTTTAATGACTAAAGGACTGCCAACTCAGATTTGCGAGATAGAAAACTTTTTTCCGGTGTTAAGAAAATGTTTCTCGGCATTCTCCGTGTCTACTAGGCGACGGTGATTCCGTTCCAGTCCCTCCGGTGTACTGATCAAACGACTGTCTTTGAGATTTCACGCCTTTGGGACTGGTTCGAGTCTAAGATCATTAGGGGTGCTCAATAATTAGTTCAGTTCGGTTTTTTAAAAATATTTTTTGGCAGGCAGAATATTATTAAAAACCGAACTGAACTGATTATTGAGCATCCCTGGTGTGAGATTGGGTTCGATACTGATGGCGGTGTTGGTTATACCCATTTTTAACGGCGTCAGCCTAGTTATATATTATATACAACAGCGTGGCGGTTCAAGATCAAAAGAAGCATAAGAGCTGTAAAGCTGTTAAGGTCTGAAAATAAAGCTGTTGAGTCTTGCCGAGGTGGGATCAACTCCGGGCTTTGGCACATTGAAGCCGGGCTTTGCCGTCTGTGTGGTCAGAGATGCCGCGGGTGAAATAGTGGTGCCGTCAGCGGACCTTAAAAAGCTTCAGACAGACGGGCTTAATCTTATAAAGAGAGTGACTACACCTCTCTCTCCCTGTAGTAGTTTGGCTTTGTCGGGCCGAAAACTTCACCAAAACCTTGAGTCGCTTTGAAATTGGATTCGAAGGCTTCTTCCGGTTCTCTGACACTCTGGATCAGATGAAATTGTAAGCTCGGGTATCCCTTATTTGAGGGATAACTAGAGTTAGACGATGTTAATTTGGCTCGTTACGGCCTGGGTGAAGGTAACCACGAGGGAAAAAAGCCCAAGCAAGAATTGAAATGAGCATAATTCCGCGCACCGGCTACCATGAGTCAAACGAGAGAAACGCAAGCATATTGTGTGGTGAGGACCACAACACATTGGGGTCTTGTTTATCATGGCGCTTACCAAAACGTTATAAACAGGTGTTTATACACCGCGGGCAAAGTCCGTGGCAGTACAAAATCTACTGCCGGCAAGGCAGTCAGCTGGCAGTACCGCCAGCAGTACTGCGCGCAGCATGCAGGCAGCATGGAAACATCACCTCGTGGGGAACACACCTTCGCACGCAGGGATCTCGGCCCGTTTCGGCACCCAGGTTTCTCGCCCGGACCCGGGCTGATTTCCAGCCTGCCGGCATTGGATACACTGTGTATACACGCGCAAGGTATGTATCCGGCCCAACATGCAAATACTGTCAGTGCTTATTGACAAGGATCATCGGGACCGATGGAAATGATAGGAAATAACTCTGTGCGGCATCCATTTTCAATAAGGCCGTCCGCAACACCACGGCATAACACAGCTAAGCGCAGCAACTCACTGGTAACTTGCTAGGATGTTTAGAAAGTTGGTGCACTACGTCATATGTGAAAACCCGAGCTTAGTTTTGCGGAAAAACAGAACCAAATAACGAGTTTTGAATAAATTCAAAAACTTGTAAAGATCTTTACCACAGCTTTACCACACCGCTTGCCGGACATAAACGAGCAGTTCAATTCATCTATCCTGTGTTTCAGCTCTCCTCCGCCCAGTCTCCCATCCGTCTACGCTTTCCGCCTCGTTGGTTTCCAGCACATCCTTCAATTTGTGGGCTCATCGTCGCGCATCGTTCAATCTCTGAAGGGGACTTTTAGGCGGGTCCCGTTCCATCGGCCAAAACACCACCTTCCGGACGCAGCATGGGACCTCCTTCAAGCCTTTGGACTTTCTTCCACTTGGAGGACCATTGAGTCGAAATCCTTTGATTGTACCGTGATCTTTTTCCTCCTCGGTTACTTTCATCACGTAGGACAGGCTGTCTACTGCATCTTGGGCTGATGTATGGCAGACATAGTGTCTCATAATTAATTAATTTGTCACAATGTGCAACAATTTATGAAGTTTCCGCGGTGATCCGCCGCAATGTTCGAAAAAAAACACGATGTGAAACTTTTGAAGGTAGGTAGGTAGGTAGGTAGATTACCGGCGCGGTCCCGTTAAGAAACAGCCGGGGTCCGTACTACATACATGCGTCAGATGTATGCTACGGGCAATGTGTCTCGTTCGCCTGAAATAACGCAATGTGAAATTTCCGTTGAAAAAAATACAATGGGGTCATGGAGTCTTGATTCGAATCTATAATAAGAGGAGGTTCGGAGCGCCATGATGATCACGCCCTCGTATCAGTAGAAACCTCGGCATCTCTTCAAGCCGGGTTCAGACAGTTAGCTGTCAGTCATCATGAGTTGGACCTGCTGAACCCGGACTTCCTTGCTGTACGGTGCGATGCCGTGAATTTGCATGGGTGTTTTTTCTGCCTTCCATTCCAATGTCGAGTCTACGGCATACACAGTATCCGTGCTGCTGGGCGGACCGGCACAGTCCGTGCGAGACGAGTAGTTGGCCTTTATTGAACCCTCACCGCAAGAAGGTTGGCCTTCAATGCAGCATGTCCACGTAGGCAATTATGAAGTGCCTACCGACTTGGACACCTGATCCAGGTGTGTGATGCCGACGCGGATAAGTTTGCAATAGACGTGAACTTGATTACCTTCAACGGTGGGAGTATGTACGGTTGGCTGAAGTCCAATAATGATATGTGCATTGTCACTGGAACAGCAAGAGACCATTGTGTTTTTTGTTCACCCTGCCACCCATTGTGTTTTTTTCTGTGTTTGCTTCAATGATATTGCGTAGAAACCTTATTTTTGCAACGTGTTTTCTTTCGAATGTCCCAGTAATTACACTAACTGGACAAAAGAAATGTCACATGCTTGTTTCATGTATATCTCAACAATGAGAGCACATTTTTGGGTCAATCCAAGTGCAGGACTGTGGAGGAGGTTCCTACGGACAATTTAGCAATGGTGATTTGTTCAAAATATATTGATTTGTCATCATTTGGGGGCAAATACTGAACAGACTGGAAATCCGAATTTTCAAATGCAGGCTAGGATATTTTCTAGGGAAAGCTGGAGCATCCATGTTGTAGCCCAGGATGTTCTCTACCATTCTGCAATTTGAAATGGGCAGAAATATACAGGCGATAATGAGATATTCAGCCCGCAAAATGGCAACTTTTTGCCATTTTCAGCGTTTTTGAGCTAAAATTGCAAAAAATGGCCATTTAGCAGGCCCAATATCTCATTATCGCCTGTATATTTTTGCACAATTCAAAGTGCAGGATGGTAGAGAACATCCCAGACTACAATATGGGTCCACCGGATTTCCCTGAAAGAAATTCTAGCTCACGTTTCAAAATTCGGATATGCGATCTGTTTGGTATTTACTCCTGAATGATGGCAATCAATATATTCCGATCAAATCACCATTGCCAAATTGTCCGTAGGAATCTCCTCCACAGTCCTACACTTGGATTGACCCAAGAATGTGCTCTCATTGTTGAGATATACAGGAAATAAGTATGTGACATTTCTTTTGTCCAATTAGTGTATGAGACACTATACCGCCCATACTGAT
Source organism: Mycena metata (assembly GCA_029378385.1). NCBI lineage: Eukaryota > Fungi > Basidiomycota > Agaricomycetes > Agaricales > Mycenaceae > Mycena > Mycena metata. The sequence goes on from JARKIB010000012.1 coordinate 562,611, forward strand.
GTACTCCTCGTCGCTACGTCAAAGAATATCCATATCCATATGAAGTCAACCCGCACGTTGAACTTCATTGCCCTCTTTGTGTTGTGTTCTGTTTCACCTTCACGCAAGTAAGACTCATCCGAAAACATGAAGTTTGCGCCTATGGACGCGGCATCCGGAGGATGTTTTTGTAGACAAATCCTATAATTGAAATCAGTGCAACACTTAGCTTCCATCTTGACCCACCAGCTTCCGTCGCAAACCAATGACTTCCTTTCTTGATCCCTTCAGGATTCTTCATTTGTCTCGGCCTCGAGGTGGGTAATCATTACCAGGCACACATCAACTTGCCCTTGATTCTCGTCGCGACATCAAATTCACGCACCTAATAAAGGAAATTCCTCCCATATGAGAAAAGGCTCTCTGCCAGGGACACAGATCAACAGTACGAACAGGAATTCGACATCTGTCGAGCACTTTACCCCGAGTCGAGTCTGCTTTTCCTCCGACCAACAACAGGGTGATGAGTTTTCAGTTAAACTTCAGATCCTTCGCGAAACCGGGCAGGCTCGGCGTCGTTGAAAGTTGACGGTCTAAACTTACTGCACTATCGCACGGTAGTTCCAACTTTAAACACATTCCCCAATCTCTGCACCCACTTGATTTGATTTGATTAATTCGGTTCTGCAAATATTGAAAACGGCCGACACCCAGTGGTCCTTCGGTTCAAAATCAAATCAAGTAGGTACAACAGTGCTCGAGGGTAGGGAGTGGAGAACCCGTAGCGCCGGTGCGCACCTCCACTCAGTGTCCTCGATTCACTTTGAAGTGTAATATGCCGGAGGGGAGCTCGTTCGACTTGGGCACGGGCCATAGATCGACGGTAGCCTCTTTTTAGAAACCCCACTCATCTTGAGAGGTGCGTGTAATCGACCGAAGCCCCTCTTATTTGTGTCCCAACCCCAATGTGCTCCAGGGACCAGGCATAACCAGACACATTCAGGTGCCTCACGCCATCGCCGTGTGCAGAAATCAACCACGCCGAGATCACCGATCAATGTCCCACGGTTCATTTTTGTATCCACCATCTCATTCATCATTCCACGAGCTCCCGACTAGCATGCCGATCGCGGACCTACATCGCTCAATCCCCATTGAGTTACCGTCACTTCTGTTTACGCATCGAAGGAGAGGGTTGTTTATTCGAAGAATCGAGCGGGCCAGACATCCATCCATCTGCTCCAGTTTTGTTGCTACGTATCACCTTCCCGGAGCAAAAATCAAGGTCAGATAGCTTATCTCGATCGTTGTTAAACAACGGTGTTCAACTAAACACCGGTCATGATTTCCTTCCTTACACACAATGGAGGTTGAACTCCTACATAAAAACCAATCGTACAGAGGTTACGCTCTTGACAGTGCCCTGATCTCTGGAATCCTTTCAGACAGAAACACTCCAAATCCTTTCAAACAGAAACGTGCTTGAATCCTTTCAGACGGCAGAAACCGTCCAAAATTGCTGGGGCGCGCCGTGGAAGACCTCGTATGTGACCTATCCATCCAAATATGAGCTCATAGCAGGTACGAGGGACTGTGGTAAATCCCACCGGGGGGCTTATGAGGCCCGCGGAGGCCTGAATTGGCCAAGACGTCAGTGCCATATTGGTGGCGGCCTCCAGAAAGCTGTAGATAGGATACAGTGTATGTCAGGCGCAGAAGAATATTACTGAACTGAATGAAAACTTGAAAACGCACGCAACGGTGTTCCCCGACTGCTGCATCCCGAAGCTCAGGGGGAGGCTCGCGTGGACGGTGGCTTGGGCAAATTCGACGGTGCCGTTGGGGGCGCCGGAGTACGAGAGGAAGGGGAGGGGGTTTTGTTGGCTCTGGAGGTTGAACTTCCCGGGGAAGGTCAGGGATGGGACCAAAGTCCACTGTCCACGCGGATTTGAGTCAGCATTGAAATCCCAACGGTCAAGCAACGTGAATACTAGTACTGACCATTTGATTGCCGGTAGGGGGGGAATTCGTGGGGTTGGAGATGACGGGGTTATTTTCGAGGACGCGGGCGAAGGAGTTGTCGAGGACGTGGCCCTGGAAGTCGAAGAGCATGAATCCGGCGGCGGTTGCGAGGCTAGTGAGGTTGACCATTGTGAAGCGAGAGGTGCAGGTGCAGGTTATGGTGTCCAGTGTCCGTCCACCTTTTAAGCGGTGGGTTCGACCATGGAATTTCTCTAGAATCGCATCAAGGAACAGAGAAGGCACTTGCCTAGGTACAAAGTCCCGCTTGTTGATGAATCGAAATACAGGTATCCCTTCATCGGGGTGGCGACAGCGGGCGTAGAAATTTTGCCCTTTCAATTGACGGTTGTGCCTGTTGAATACCTTCTGCGCAAATTGCACATATGCTCCAAGATAACGCCTCGCTGTACTAGGACCAGTGCAAGGAAGGATGTCGCCATTCCTGTTTCCCTGACTAAAGAAAGGACCAGAAGTTCAATTAAGACTCCTAATTCAAGGTGTTCGCCCTGCTAGGAACATACGAGGACATTACCGTGCCCACCAGATCCCAATTCCTTCATGTTTGGTCTTTTTTTCTGGCTCTGGCCAAGACCATGTCATCTGCTGCGTTTGCAAAGTAAATACCCCATAACGACGCGCGACGGAGTCTTGTAGAGGAGATGACCGTCATTTATAGGACACGTATCTGGAATGAGAAGGACATTGCCTAACAAGGAGGGTTCTGGTAATAGTCCGCCATCGTCGCGCGAGAATGTCTCCTGCATTGAATTGGATCAATGTATGTACAGTGATGTCGCCCTGGAACTTGATATGTACTCTATGTAGATGCACTTGAATCGCTTCTCCCCCCTTTGGCTCGACTTCTCGTTCACTGTGGGTGATTCCACCGGACCACCCAAATTTATTGTCGGAAATTTTGTTCGCGGTCAAACAGAGGGATAGACATTCTCTTAGGCTAATAATTGTTGAACACTAATCATAAACAGCGAGTTCCCAGTGGGGCTGAAATCCAAACATGCGGCAACGGCCCAAGCTACCGCGCCGGACCGCTTCGCGATTTTCCGAACAATGATCAATTGATGGGCTCGCTCCGTTTTCTCGTGTCACTTCCAACCCTCGCAGTCGCTTGATAACTGTTTTTAGGTGCCACCATGCCTGCTCCCTGCTGTAAACTCGACTTCCTGCCACTCTGTTCCCCCAGCTTGGCCTCTATTGCCCTGGAGCTTGAAAAACGACATGTCGATCCACCAGCGATCCACCAACGTCCTTGGGATATAGCTTGGGATATAGAGAGGGTAAACCATGTCTCTCTGGTGTGTGTGCTGTGTTGTCATGGTCCCCTTATGTGTTTACGCTACTTTTAGACGTCTTTCTACATCCGTTCGGCGCCATTTTATCGAATCATCATCCTCCGCGGTTCCAAGACAGCAGTAGCGCCACATTTGAAGCCCGCAGACCAGTCGCTCCATGATCCCGCGGTACAGCGGTCAGTACGACGGCAGCAAAGCGCACGCGGCGCGCAATCCGGGTTTTGCGTGCCGCGGGGCTGTTCTATGCTGGTCCCGCTGCGTACAGCGCTTGCGCGGTAGGCGGAAGCGCATCCAAGCGCGCCCAGCTGCCCACCCGCCGCTTACTCCCCGCCCGGCCCATGGCGCGGGCGACATACCTGCGTATCCTCTAAGGGCTTGTCCACAGGCCCGCCTTGTACTCGGCCGCGCGCTGGCTGCAACGCATGACGTGGTCCTATACGCGCGTGATCTGGCTTTCTTTCAGACACACCTCCCCATACGATACCCCTCGAATGCCACACCCGCCCGACGCCGACTGCCAACAGCACCGTGACGGCAGGTCCTTCCTGCTTGGTGCCTTCTGGCTCCCTGCCTCTCGTGACGTGACGCGCCCGGGGCTCCATCTGCACTGGTCCTTCCATCCTTCTCCTCTCGTCCCGACCTCGATACCGTCATCCCTACCGCACTCCCTCTTTCGCCCCGCCGCCGTCGCCCTCGTGTCATTCATACCCACTCAGCCGTGCCCTCATGTCCCTCCCAAACCCTCATCGATTCCCTTTCCTGCCTTCCTTTCTTCCCTCCGCAGACCGTCCCGGCCCAACCCAACCCGCCCCGACCCGGCTCTACTTACCTTACCTTCCTCCTTCCCGCCCCTGGACCCTCACCTTACCTTGCTTTGCTTCCGCACGCATCTCCTCTCACCTCACCTCCGCCATCGTATATACATACAGTGCCCTACATATCATATAGCATCTTTCTCGCTTCCGCATCCACTCGTGCGTATGCACATTTCTTCCCTCCTCTTACCTTACATCCCCTGACAACATTTTGGGTACCGTGCGCGTTTATGTGCTGCCCATCTAACGCCGGAACCGTAACGATACAGCGCTGTAGCCTGTAGGATTGGCTTCCTGAAAGGTAAGACGATCAGCGATTGCCTTATTTGCAGAGTGGTTCCTTACCGATCCTCGTTGGCCCATCAAACAGTAACAGTATCACAATAATATTCATCTGACTACGTAGGCACAAGTACAGGACGACGAATCAAAGCAGGCGAGACACAATGGTAGGAATACGAGAGCACAATTATCGAGACTTGGAAGAAGAAAAAAACATTTATTGTTCGCGGATGTCTTGCTTGCCAGGGCGATCGCAAGCATTCAAGAGGCGAGTGGGCACTAACAAGACAACTCTGGTCAAAGAAATATTCTTCATGGCCGCAACTCAACTGGGGAATAATTTTAGGCTGTAATCTCATGAGATTTAAATCCAAGAAAGGACTCATTGTCCCTGAACAAGGAAGACTGTTTGCAATACTCGTATCACTGGCATGGCACCTTATCTGGAATCTTCGAGTAAACCGCGTCATTAGACACCCAGGTGCGACGATCTCAGCTGATAATGTCCACAATCAATGGTTAAAAATGGTGAACTCCGCGCTGCGGCGCGACTGTATTCTCACGGACAAAGCGAAGTTTGGTCCTCTCGCGTTGAACAAACAAGCTGTGCTAAACACTTGGAGTGGGCTGCTTATGGATGAGGACTCGCTGCCGGACGATTGGACACTCACAAAGGGGGTTTTAGTGGGTATATGGCCAATGAAAAATGGTATAGGATAATTCTCTTGAGGCCAGAGTCCCACACTGGTAAATATATTGTGCATAACGGCATTTCCTCCTGGACACACCTCGACCGGCATGACTGGCTCTAAACCAGCAACACAAGCGAATGACTCGGAATGCTTCTGCAGACTGAGATAAATCATTATCCCAAACGCTCCAAAAAAAAAAAAAAAAAAAAAGAGGCGAGTGGGAAACTAGTGGGATATGTTACACTGGGATGGCCATGGGGATTGCACGGGTCTCAGTACCCGTAGGCGCAGGCGCGATTGCCCAGAGGCCCGTGCACCCCAGCCTGAGATTGGACTGTCACATCGACGGCCGGAGTGCGCGCATACACGGCATTGAGGTTGGCACCGTGCGCGCGTAAGAGGTGCAGGATGCCATTGCAATGGTTGTTCAGGTTATGCAACAGGAGCTAAGGGTCTCCCCACGCCGCCGCCGCTAACGCGCTACCAAAGGGTCCACCCTGCGCATTGAAGGCGGCGCCGTGGTCGAGTAGCTGCACGATGGTATCGTGGCCTGCGCGTTAGTAGAGTGTCCGTGTTCGACTTTGGTGCGTTTCTGTTTCTCCAGCACAGCCAGAACTTCAAGCTCCTTTGCTCTCTCGAACTCCCCTAGATCGGAATCATCGCCGTTCGCATTTTGCAGAACCAAGAATTGTACGATATCGAGTTGTCCTCGCTGGGAGGCGAAGTGCAGCGTGACATTAGAGCATCCGCGACATGAACTGAATTCGGACATGAATTGGTCGGCTGGATTGAAGAGGACATATATTACTGCGCGGACGCCGATTCCAGATATGTCGGGATTGGCATTGTCGTAGCGACGGGGTCCGGCCCGGGAGTGCGTGCGGGGGTCCCAAAGGACCTGCCTGCTGTATCGACCTCGGCGCCGTGCTGCTTCAGTAAGTGCTGTACGACGTCGCCGGTAAGGCTCCAACTGTTTGCACGAATAAAGCCGTTTATATTTTCGTTTTATTAGGCGGGCCTCTAAACGATAAACAAACAGTTTATAAACGGTTGAACGGTTAATTTTCCCGGCCTGTTCTCAGCGAAGTATTGAGAGGTTGAAGTCACGGGAACAGGATGGCAGACCAACCCACCATGTTGCACATCGGGCTTCAGGTTCTAGTACACCTTCTGCACTACAGTACTATGTGCGCCAGCCCGTCACATCAGCGGCACTCCTCGGCTGGCCTTCCCTTCCAGGGACATAAGTAAATGTGGGCTGCTATTTTCTCTCTCATTATGACTAGCCCTGTCGGCCTCATACTGATATCCCAACAAGAAAGAATGTGTGTATCAACTTTGAACATTAGGTTCAACCGTGGGAAGATCTTTTACTTGCCCTGATCATACTGCATGCCAGGGAACTGCTCCGCTTCGGGCAGTCTAGGGGTCCACAAAGGTGATGAAGGTATCGTAAACCAGAAGATGGATTAGGGCTGGGGATTTTGTGCCTTGATTCCTTCCCCGCTCTGCCAATATACTTATGCATTGGGGACTCCAGAAAAACCATTTATAAACGGTTTAAACGGTTTAATAGATGTTTACTTACCGTTTTCGTTTAATTTAGGCTCTAGTCTAAAGAAAACTAAATGGTTGGAGCCTTAGACGTCGGCATGGCCTTGAGAGCACGCGGACCCATAGCGTCCACTCCGTGGCAGTCGGTCGGACTCCGTCAAATAAGTATGACATCGAAGGCAAATCCAAGGTACATCGTGTCAGAAATGATTCGAGAAGGACCGAGAAAGAAGGTAAGCGGGGGAAATTCCATGCCCACCAGGATCCAGACTTAGCCCCCGCATGAATAATCTCCCGTCTTGCCCCACCTCATGCTGTCAATGTCTCCGTCATCTTCTTTGTGTTCTCATGAATGCGCTCACAGGCTGTAATCATCTTTATAAGTGAGCTCACAGGCGCTTGACCCACAGCAATCCACTCACAGAACATGAGCATTCCCACCAAGACCCGTCAATACTACTATCCTGAGGTTTGTGGGCGCGCCGACCATATATACCCGAGTTAAATCTGGGCATCCCGTAGCTCGGCTCCTTCGATAACCTGGTCCTTCAGGAAGCGCCAATCGCTCCCCTCAAGCCCACCGAGGTGCTCGTGAAAACCCATGCCGTTTCCTTACAGGCCAGTTCCACCTTCCCATTCTCATGCATTGGCTCAAATCTGTCTTTCAGTTTCGCGATCTGCTAATTGCGAACAAGCAATATCCCAGCAAGTGCGGCATACACCCTTCCTCCTTCGTTGGGTTTTGTAACTCCCTTCCAGAATTCAGCCGAATCTCGTTCCATGTTCTGACATGGCAGGTGAAATCATCGCTGTCGGGGAAGACGTGAAATATTGGAACGTCGGCGATCGCGTCTGTGCGAATTTCTTTCTGGACAAGCTCAACAATGTGCAGACGCCGCAAACGGATGCAAGCGCATTGGGCGGTGCCGTCCATGGCGTGCTGACACAATACAGAACCTTCCCCGCACACGTAAGTTTTGTGCCTTCGTCGCGAATATAGAATTTATTTGCCACAGTCACTCGTAGGAATCCCGCCAAAACTGACGTACGAAGAGGCGTCAACTCTCCCGTGAGCACATGTTTCAATTTCCCTATGATAATTCTGAGCTCCTCCTTTTCCCTAAGTTGCGCCGGACTAACGGCATATAATGCCCTCTTCGGCGACGTACCTCTGAAGGCCGGTGAAACGGTTTTGGTTCAGGGAACCGGTGGTGTATCGATGTGCGTGACTCGTACCTTTCCGCAAGCTCCACGAACCAAGGGTTTTCCATCACCAGTTTCGCGCTGCAGTTCGCCGTTGCATCCGGCGCCGTAGTCATTGCAATCTCCTCTTCAAACGAAAAACTCGAGATTGCAAAGAAGCTCGGAGCTACCCACGGCATCAACTATCGTGCCATACCAGAGTGGGACCAGGAGGTGCTGAACTTCACGAAAGGACTCGGCGTTGACCACGTCATCGAGGTATGTTGGGCAAATTGGCTTGAGCAGGGTGCTGACTTTATCTTTGTTAGGTTGGAGGCAACGCCACTCTTGAACGCTCGATGAAATGCGTGAAACTCAGCGGTACCATTGACATCATAGGCCTCGTCGGCGGTGCTGTGAGCCCTTCCCTATGCCTCTTGGCAGTTCCTACGCTTCGTGGTATCCTGTTTCTGAACCCACATCCTGTAGAACCATACCCCTCCCGACATCGTCATCCCTGCGCTCTTCCGCGGTATCAAGTTGCGCGGCCTCTCCGTCGGCTCCGTCCCGCAGTGCGTCCTTTCTCTTCTATCTCCCAGTTCCATCTGCTTAAATCGTACTACTTCTTAGGTTCAACGACATGAACAAATTGATCGCCGCGAACCCTGTTACGGCGCGCCCCGTCGTCGACCGCGTCTTTCCCTTTGAAGAGGTCAAGGCAGCGTTTGAGTATTTCACGTCGCAGGCGCATATTGGCAAAGTGGTGATAAAGTTCTAAAGGTTTAGATTCTGCCCAAAATGAAAATATACTAGTATACGACTTTGATTGAACTCAGTTTCTCATGATGCTGCGGTTTTTGGGCCAGTCTCGTTGGTCGCATATTGAGTCGCACTGTCCCCATCGGTTACAGATACTTCCCCGTTGGCCTAAGCTCCAAAACCCCCGTTCAGGCTTTGAAAGTTGAAAACAGGAAACTTCGTGTCTTGAGGCGACGAATATAGTCATTTTTCTTTTCCATAGGAAATTCCATCATAGCCCATGAACTCCAAAACCCCCGTTCAGGCTTTGAAAGTTAAAAACAGGAAACTTCGTGTCTTGAGGCGACGAGGGCACTAACATGCAAACTCTCATTGTTCTTGCGCTGTTTTGAGCTCAAACAGTTTGATTTTTGGTTATAGAAGATTTGCGGAACACACTGGTTCTCAGCACAATTTACGGTGAAAAATGTCGTTGGGTTTTCAGACATTTTTCAGCGAAAAAAAGGGTGAAAAATTTAAAACAAAATTCATAAGAGTTCATGCTAAATTTTCACCATAAATTCCAGTAGTTTTTCAGACATTTTTCACAAGAGGTGAGCGATCGGCCAGATCTTAACACAGACCTCGGTGACAGGCCCCCCAAATGGGGACCGCCAACGCCATCAGCGATTTAACCGTTGCTGATTCTTGGATTTTTCGCTGTGACTTTCCCTTCCTCCTGATAGGTCTGAGATTTGGCAAACCCCCCCATTCTCACTTATTTTGCATCGATCTGCCCCTTCAAAATGTTTTATTTCTGGCAGCTGAGCATACAATAGATTTAACAACTATTTGATGGTGTGATTGTCTTCGGCGATTCCGGGCAGAAAAGAAAATAAGATAACGCAATGAAGCTGACATCGTTCCCATCCGCCAAAACGAAAAGACATTTTGGTGTACACAAAAAGGGCGAGACGTGGCCCAAAAAAATCGAGGTGAAGCCACTCTTAGTATGTATAATATGGGAGGAAACTTGGGTTGAAACAACGACAACGGTGACCATTAAAATCAAATGGCAAAATCAAAAGAGGTCGGTTCCCCGGACCGATCAGTGGCGGTACCCCCCCCCCCCCCCCCCCTCTGACAGCTGTCAGGAAAAACCGAGGTCTGTGTCAGAGATTTTTATTCCACTCACCTCTTGATTTTTCACTGAAATAGCTGAAAAATTCAAATATTTTTCACCACTATTTCAAGTGAAATTTGAGGTGAAAAACGTGAAGCAAAATTCATAAGGTTTTATACCAACTTTTCAGCTCAAATTCACCCAGATTTGGAGCCATAAATGATGGTGAAAAATTCAAAACTTTTTTTACCACAATTTTCAGTGGGAAAATCCATGAAAAATGGCTGAAAAATGTTCAAAGAAAGGTGGTGGAAAACTTGAAACCTGGTTTCACTTTTTTCAGGATATTTTTCACCACCTTTTGCAGGGGAAATATAGGTGAAGAATTCAAAACAGTTTTCAGACATTTTTCGCCTAGCATCGAGGTGAAAAACTTGAAAGCTGAATTTAAGTTTCCCAGCGGAAAATTTGAAACCTTCATTTCAAGTTTTCCACCACAAATTCACTAGTTTTTCAGCTGAAAATACTGGTGAAAAACATGGTCCATGATCTCGTCGTAATTCTAAGTCACTAGTGCGCGATTCTCGAAGTATTCCCGAACCTTATCCCTAGGTGCTTTGTGAGGGGGTTCTCTGGGAATGCTCTTTCCATCATAGAGCCTCATTCTGTTATTACTATCCATTTTGACCCGGCCTTTGCTGATGTCTTCCTTAAGGTGCAGACATTCCAAAATAAAGTGGCCCGGCTCATAACAGTAGAAACAAGACATGCCATTCGGTGTTCTATTCCTTACAAAACTCGGAGCAGAATAACTAGTGCTAGATAACTGTCGGACAGAAGTGTCTGCCCTGTTGCCTTCCACCGCTAATTTAATCTGTTGCAACTCCTTGTGCTGGTCGGATGTGAACTTGTCTAGGTGGGTAGCGAAGGTGTTGCCTAGTTGATCACTGACTTCCTTGCGGTAAGCAGCTTTCTCCTCGGCTTCTTTCTTCGCTGCCCTAAAGTATCGGCCTCTAGCTTCGCGATTCTCGCCTCTAGTGTTTTTACGTCGGATGGTTGCTCGCTGCGACTGTCCCGCAGCAAAACTACACTGGATCCCTTCTTGAGTTCTCCAGCAGGAAAGGTGTTTAGTCCAAACACATTTAAACTTTCCTCCTTCATAAATCTAGTGGCTGCATCCATCATATCCGTCCATTCATACTGATCTGCCTCGTCTCTGATAGGTGCAACATAAGTTCCGTTTGGATTAGCCCGTATATACGCTGATCTTTCTCGTATATACGACCCCAAAAGTTCTGCGGGAATGGCCCTCATCAACATTTTGACTTCCGTGCGTAGAGCTGGGCTCAAGCCGGTGAGATAATATCTGACTACTTCCTGATTAACAATTCGATTAACAATTCTGGGCGTGCCGGCCAACAACTTCTGCACCGTAGCGCGAAGCTCGCGGTGATAATGTTGCAGTCCTGCAGTATCTCCCATCTTGAGACGCTTATTTGCCACTCTAGTGACGATTCTCTGTAGCTCGGGTAGAGATCCTAGTTCAACCTCTTTCAACTCCGGATATATGGACTTCACTTCTGCTTTGAATTCCTCCCAGGTGCAGGGTTCCTTCGCAGTAGCCAGTGCTTTCCAATGTTCCTTTGTTCGAGCTTCACAGTAGTGTAGTGCAATCCATTTTTTATCCACGGCACTCGTTGCACCAACTTTCATTGCAATAGACTCAATGTTTTCCAAATACGCAGGCAGGCTTTCTATATCTTCAGAATCTGAAAACACAAGTGCATTCTTTCCGAAGCTATACGGCAGCTTGCCGTGGTCTATAGACGGCATTGCGACTGGTTTCTGTGGTACGACAACTGGCTGGACTGGGTTTGGTACTTGGTTTGGTACCGGTTGATCCTGCACTGTAGGTACGGGCGCAGGATTTGTATTCTGACTGGCTTGCGAGTTCGAAGTGCTTGCCTGGTCTGACACCGGTGATTCTTCCGGTGGGTCTGACGATGATCTAGCTCTACCAGAGTACCCTGGTAGATCTGGATGGACGCCTTGTTGGTCTGCAATTGTGCTTGCAGCAATTGGGTTGACAGACTGTCTTCCCCTGCTAGAGTTCTGTGTTGTGCGTTCACGTCCTGGCTGAGTAGGTGGAAAATCGGGTATAAGACTCCGTGCGCTAGTGGATCCCGTACTGTCTGCTTGATCGTTGACACGCAAAAAGAGTTCCTCTTGCAGATTCCTTCTTCCTCTCCTGTGGATAGGATCGGCTGAAAGAGATTTCCTCGACAGGTTGCGTTTCGAGAAGGTTTTCCCTTGCGGTACTTGCTTGTCTTTGGCTCTACCTTTAAGAGTGTAGACCTCTGCTTTTTGTTCTGTGGAGAACCACGGAAACACCTTGTATGCTCCAAAATCAAACAGGACCCTCGCGGTGGGCTCCAGATGAAACGGGCAAGATGCGCTGACTACGGAATGGGCTAAACTAAGCTCTGAATGCGGGCTAGCTGAACTACTAACACACCACACACAAAACACACACACACCAACCCAATCCAAGCCTATCTAAACTGACCCACGGGGAACGTAGCGCGTCTTCCTCAATGAGTTTGGGTCCTGAGTCGTAGTATGCGACTGCGAATTTGATGTCTAAAGCACGTATAGTTGTTCTATGCGTTCAAAACGTCTCAAAATGCAGCGTCTAGATGCTAGTTGGCTTGGCTGCTTGGCTTCTAAACAAGACTTCCAGAGAAGGATGCACAGGTTTATATATAAAGGATTGTTACTAGGAATCGTACCGAAGTACAGGTGCCTAGGCGAGGAGGTGTAGATTTGGACTGAAAATCCCGTTCAAGGGCTATACTGCTTCGTCTAGACGGCCTCTGGTGCACAGCTAGCCTCTCGAGAACTAGCGGCAGACTCGGACTCCCTTGAATCCAAGATCTTTTCCGTACACTTGAGTTTATTAAGGACCTCAAAGTACTATCCAACACAGCTAAACGACCGGTGGTTGTCCCAGGGTTCTCCCAAAGTGCTGTGCCGGGCGTGGTCGGTTTTAGCGAGGCGTTTCCTGGTCACCCAATGCGGATGCCCCTGCTAGAGTCCACTCGCGACGCTTAGTGCAGTTCTCAAGCCTTCTAATGTGCGTGCGGTCCTGATTTATACGTGGAGGCAGTTGCCGCTCACGACCTCCCAACGCGAAGCTTTGCTTATAGGTTCACACAAATGTTCTGGATCCAACAAGCAACACTGCGATTTTATAAACTACTGTTACACAGAGAGAGATGGTATTTTAATCTCCGCTAAGTGGCCTGAGCACACCCGAATTGTCGTAACGATGAGCGGGGCATACACTGGTCTGTTGCGGTATTTTATGAGGCTTTATATACAATTCTGAGAGAAAGAGATGAGGTAAAGAGAAATGAGTAAAACAGGCCGATGTTCTGGTCATGCGGTCATCCTCGGAAGGCTAACCGGGTCTATGCTGGCTCTGGGCTTGCCAGAAAGTCATATAGATGACGATCTTGGGGGCCCAGTTTGGGTATATGGCCAGTTCAGGTCGTCTAGACAGCTCCCGAACCTTGTAATTTGCAAAACTCTGTCCCCCGACGCCGGACTGCTCACCAATCCGCTTGTATACCCCGATAGCTCACGGACTAGACATATATACGTCTACCCATGGCTACATCTCAACAAGAACTCCTTCATCATGTTTGTGCTTGTGGCGCTCCAATGCTGACCACGTCGTGTTGGTCACCTGACTGGCTAGAGGGGCACTTTAGGGCGACTCCTCCTTATATCCCTAAGCTCCTTGTACCGTCTAGACGCGGTACTTTGCCGTCTAGACAACCTATAGAGTCGTTCTATGCTCGTCTAGACGCCTGTAACTTAGTGCACCGACTCGTCTAGACAGACCCTATATCATGTTGCTTGCTTTACTGGTGAAGACCATAGCTTCCCTGTGCAGTCGTTGGTTCCTTTGATAGGGTAATTGACATTCTGAGGTACTAGACCCCGTATAGACCTCCTTGGTATGTGTACTTTGCACAGTGTAACACTTGTAACCGCGCCTAGCACTGTACTAATACTACAGCCAGCAGCCGGAGCTCACTCTGACTCTCCTTTGTACCACCGAACAGAGCTCTAGTAGGTATATTGACCCGTCTAGACGGCTGTATTATTACTTAGTAGCGTCTAGACAGACTACTGCTAAAAAGCGCAAATAATAGCCAGATGGCAGCGTATTCAGTGACACGCCGTTTCAACGGTTGGGATGCAAATTTTCTGCCGATACCGGGGAGTTGTAGGGGGACTTCCTAAAAAAAAAAAACATTACTGGAACCTCCAGTGTTCTCCCGGGCCAGAGAAATTAAAATTCCCCTCTATGCATGCACAATTTGCGCAGTTCAAAACTGTGCATCAGTTAATGGTACAGTCAAATCCTCAGAACGTCCACTCATGACTCCCGTGCACAAGCGGGGGCAACTCATACAAAGATCTGACCCAATTGAATTTGATCAAATTCCCCAGAATTCTCGCGTAATTTCCCCCCACTACTCGGCTAGGATGGCACACACTCTGAGCACTTGATAAGCATGCCGAGCGTCGACATGACATCGTGTAAGACATCAGGAGGGAGTGTGGCGGAGGTGATATAGACGGGGATGTCCTTTGGAATGAGGTGACGGAGTGTACCAGCAATCTCGTACTCCGGGCGGAAGTCTCCCCATTTGCTGATACACTGGGCTTCGTCCCAGACCACGCTGATGACTTTAGCCATGAAATTCTTGTTGTTTCATAATTTTTCGAAGCCGTCGCCGGGCTTCATCAACATCTCAATGTTGGTGACAATCGCGCGATACTTCCCATCTGCTATTGCCTGTCACTAGTGAGAAGACTCGATATATAATAAGAAGGTAGAGACACACCTGGAAATTCTCTGCCGTTGCTGTCTCCGCGGTGATCGTGACGGCAGAAATCCCAACCTTAGCCAGTGAGTCGACATTCTGCTTGCCAAGAATATTGAGCGGGGTGACGACAATCTGGATGCCATCGGGGATGAAAAGAAGCGGCATCCAGAAGGTTAATGTTTTCCCCGAGCCTGTGGTGGCAATAGAGGCCACATCCTTGTCCCGTTTAAGGATGGCGCGCACAACCTTGAGTTGCCAAAGACACGGCCGATATCCAAATACGGCCTGTACTTTGTCGCGGATTTCGCTGAGCAGCAAGTTATCAAGCTGGGGAGGGGACATCAGGGAGATTTGAGGTGTGAACACGTCGGTAGAGGTGGATGTGACGCATCGAGGAGGTTTGTTGATGGTGTCGTGACCGAGCACAACGGTTGATCCCGGTGATGCGACCGGGTGGCTATGTTGTTTACCTTTGTTAAAGGCCAGCCTCTGTGGAGGGGTTGGGCCTGAAGTTCGGATGTTTTAATTTTGACAGATGTGATGTCATGAGATTTCTTACGGTAAATTATTTCCACAATATTTACTGTGCTACTTCCTACAGTGACTCCCAACCCCGCAACTGAGGCTGGGTAGGAGACCGCCTGGCTGGGATTTTAGAAAGCCCAAGCCCCCGAAAGCGGGCCAAAGCCCCGGCTTTCAGGCACATCACTACTCCTTGAATCTCGTGCATCCTAAAAATCGAACCAACGTACCTCGGAACCTCGCCATCGGCCCCGCGGTTGCAAGGAGCGGTGTATTGAGCACCGGAACCGTCACGATAAACTCGGCGCACATTGCGAATACGACACGTCCCAGAGGCGCGATTGCAGGAGGAAGGTGAACACAACGGCTTGGAGGACACGAGTGCGATAATCTAGTGTGTCAGCTGCCAGGCTCTTTGAGCGAAATTTTGCATTCGGCGAGGTGCGGTTCCAAATTCGCGAGCAAGTAGAATTAGAGAGCGGAGCGGAAAGAGTGAATCACGTGAGTCACATGACCTTCAGTCGAGGCATCTCGGCCGATAAGGCTCCAACCGTTTCCGTTTCTTAGAGTCACTCCGGACTGGAAATGATGAGAGATAAATGATGGGAATTCGGAGTTAAAAATGATTTGGAGTGCTCGGACTCCGCCTGATTGCGCCCGCTGTCGGTCACTGTCCCCGCCCCCTAGTCGCCGTCCCGCCTCGGAGCGCCATCCACATTGTGCACTTGCCAGGGCCGCCAAGATGCTAAAAATGTAGCTGACCGGTGTCTCAGTTATCATCAACAGCATGCACAAAGATTGGGAATATTTGAGGAATTAATTTGAACCGCTCGTCGTCGTCGGGCACGATGAGGACGCCAGTCTGATGGTCGTGGCAGATGTCCCGAGATGTTCGGATGCTGGCAGCCGTGAGACATCACTTGAAATCATTCTTAACTCCGAATTCCCATCAATCTTCTGGCATTTCTGGGTTTTGATTTCCAGTCCGGAGTGACTCTAAGTTACCGTTTTCAAACTGTTTTAACCGTTTTTTTGACCGTTTGGTTTGCGAAGGTCGGCAAACGGTAAACAAAAAATCCGGTGTCAGATGTCAGATCTCTTGATTAAATGGCCTTTATTGGAGACTTTGAGACTCAACAGGTTAAGTTGTCTTCGGTTCCATCAAGTTGATCAATTTCCAACTTGATTTCAACTTGGTCTGTCGGACTCGGAGGAAATTAGCCATGGTCAGTTCTCGAGTAACAGCTGAGTCTATGAGTCAAGGAAGAACTACATCCGCGCGCAGGGTTGACTGTTCGAGGAAAATTGTGCCAGAATTACCATTTTCAAACGTTTACAACCGTTTGTAAATGCGTTTGATACCGTTTCCATTTGGTTTGCAGCAAAGTGGCAAACGGAAACAAATGGTTGGAGCCTTACTAACAGACTTCAACAAGCGAGTTGAGAGCTTACCGTTGAAGTGTCTGTCTACGAGACTACTCTGGCCTCCAGTGCTCGGAAAGCTGGGGTTATGCCGTCGCTCGCCCCAGCCCTCCTGGCGATCTTCCTTCGTCAATCCGGAAATTTGGCACAATTCCGTGCGACATGTGCTTTCCTCATAAGGATGGGTCCCTGAACCGGCTTTCAAACGTTGGCCGCTCCGAATAGGACACCCTCAATTCGAAGGGCGTTCCGCGCGACTTCGTGGAATGCGTCGTGACCAACGATGATATCCGCACACAGTTGCTCTGTCTTGACAAAGGATCTGTCATCCTGAAGGCCGCTGTGTGGAAGAGGAAAACCAAGCCCCGTCTAGAGGGCGGCGGGTATGTCCACTTGTACTCCCGAGTGGCGCTTGTTCACTATTGAAGTGCAGGGCTGCAACTGTCGTCGGGGCTGCGGCCGGCTGCGAGGCTCACATAGATGTGAAACAAGCGGCGAGGCTTTCCCTCCCAAACGGTGCCTCAAATTATGACTTCCATCCAACGGGCCGCATGTACCAGTACGCGAAGAAGAACTCCCGAAAGTTGCTGAAGTTCGCTGAGGAGCTTGGGTACGAAATCGGGAACGAGGGATTGCTCGTCGTCACAGGTGTCACGAAAGCGTCGGCCTGGTCCATAACGCAGGGTTTAAAATCATGGACCTGCGATAAGAGGTGAAGCAGTGAACTAGGTGCCAGCCAACGCCCTCGCGCTGCATGGCGCATAAATCAACAGCGCCGAGATCACCGATCAATGTCCCACGGTTCATTTTGTATCCGCCATCTCATTCACCATACCATTCCACGGGCTCCCGACTAACGTGCCGATCGCGGTCCTATATCGCTTAATTCCCCATTGAGTTACCGTCGCCTCTATTTACGCATCGGGACCGCGCTAAGGAGAAGGTTGCTTATTAGAAGAATCGAGCGGGCCAGACATCCATCCATCTGCTCCGGTTTTGTTGTTACGCATCACCCTCCCGGAGCAAAAATCAAGGTCATATAGCTAACCCCGTTGTTCACCGGTGTTCAACTAGTATTTATATGATTTCCTTACACACTGAATGGAGGTTGAACTCCTATATAAAAACCAATCGTACAGAGGTTACGCTCTTCACAGCACCAGTATCCTGGTCTCTGGAATCCCTTCAAACAGAAACGTGAAACCCCTTCAGACGGCAGAAACCGTCCAAAATTGCTGGGGCGCGCCGTGGAAGACCTCGTATGTGACCTATCCATCCAAATATGAGCTGATACTGACAGGTACAAGGGACGGTGGTCAACCCTACCGGGGGGCTTATGAGGCCCGCGGCCCCCTGAACCGGCCAAGACGTCAGCGCCATATTGGTGGCGGCCTCCAGAAAGCTGTAGATGGAGTACAGTGTATGTCAGGCGCAGAAGAATATTACTGAACTGAATGAAAACTTGTAAACGCACGCAACGGTGTTCCCCGACTGCTGCATCCCGAAGCTCAAGGGAAGGCTTGTGTGGACGGTGGCTTGTGCGAATTCGACGGTGCCGTTGGGGGCGCCGGAGTACGACAGGAAGGGGAGGGGGTTTTGTTGGCTCTGGAGGGTGAACTTCCCGGGGAAGGTCGAGGATGGCACCAAAGTCCACTATCCGCGCGGATCCGAGTCAGCATTGAAACCCCAAGGGCCGAACAGCGTGAATACTAGTACTGACCATTTGATTGCCGGTAGGGGGGGAATTCGTGGGGTTGGAGATGACGGGGTTGTTTTCGAGGACACGGGCGAAGGAGTTGTCCAGGACGTGGCCCTGGAAGTCGAAAAGCATGAATCCGGCGGCGGCTGCGAGGCTGGTGAGGTTGACCATTGTGAAGGGAGCAGGTGCAGGTTATGGTGTCCAGTGTCCGTCCACCTTTTAAGGGGTGGGTTCGATCATGGAATTTCTCTAGAATCGCATCAAGGAACAGAGAAGGCACTTGCCTAGGTACAAAGTCCCGCTTGTTGATGAATCGAAATACAGGTATCCCTTCATCGGGGTGGCGACAGCGGGCGTAGAAATCTTGTCCTTTCAATTGACGGTTGCACCTGTTGAATACCTTCTGCGCAAATTGCACATATGCTCCAAGATAACGCCTCGCTGTACTAGGACCAGTGCAAGGAAGGATGTCGCCATTCCTGTTTCCCTGACTAAAGAAAGGACCAGAAGTTCAATCAAGACTCCTGATTCAAGGTGTTTGCCCTGCTAGGAACATGAGAGGACATTACCGTGCCCACCAGATCCCAATTCCTTCATGTTTGGTCTTTATTCTGGCTGCCAAGACCATGTCATCTGCTGCGTCTGCAAAGGACATTGCCGGACAGGGCGAGTTCTGGTAATAGTCCGTCATCGTCGCGCCAGAAGGTTTCCTGCATTGAATTCGACTTCCCGTCTCCCGCGATTGTCAGATCAATGCACGTACATCGCTGTCGCCCTGGAACTTGATATGTACTCTATGGCGCGATTTCTCGTTCACTGTAGTCTGTGGGTCATTCCACCGGACCACCCAATTTTAATTCAGACTCGGAAATAAATAGATCTCGTTCGCGGCAAACAGACGGGATAGACATTCTCCTAGAGGCTAAAAAATGTTGAACACTAACCGTAAACAACGAGTTCCCAGTGGGTTGAAATCAAAAACATGCGGCAGCGGCCCGAGCTACCGTGCCGGACCGCTTGATTTTCCGTCAATGATGAATTGATGGATTTTCTCTCGTGCCACTCCAACCACTACTCGACTTCCTGCCACTCTGTCCCCCAAGCTTGACCTCTACTACCTCCCTGGAGCTTGAAAAATGTCATGTTGATCCACTAGCGTCTTTGGGAGTCCTTGGGATATAGATGTCTCTCTGGTGCGTGTGCTATGCTGTCATGGTCCCTTATGTGTCTACGCTGCTTTTAGACGTCTTTCTATATCCGTTCGGCGCCATTTTATCCTGAATCATCCTCCGCGGTTCCAAGACAGCAGTAGCGCCAATTGCTTCCTCGCGAAGGATCTTCATGCTACCGGTACGCACAGCGTCAGTCGTCGGGCGGCTACCGTCACCCAATCGCGCAGATACCGTGGGCAAGCCGCCGCTCGAGCAATTTCCTATCGCTCCCCGTGCCGCATCCGAAGCCCGTACACCAGTCGCTCCTTCGCCTATGCACTCCGTAATCCCAGTACAGCGGCCAGTACGAGCACATGGCGCGCAATCCCCGCTGCGTACTACAGGGCTTGTGCGGCAGGCGGAAGCACGGCGGCGCATCCAGCTGCCCACCCGGTCGATATGCCCGCCGCTTACTCCACCTTGGTCCGTAAAGCGCCGTTCCGAGAGGGTACGCGCGTGGTCTGGCTTTCTTTCCGACACCCGTCCCCACACGCCCCCCCCCCCCCCCCCCCCCCCCCAACCCGGGCACCCCTCCCCGCTTGGTTCCTTCTAACTCCCTGGCTCTCGTGACGCCCGTCCTTCTCCTCTCGTCCCGACCTCGATACCTTCTCCGGCTCACTCCCTCCCCCCGCCCACGCCCGCATCGTGTCATTCATATCCACTCAGCCGCACTCTCCATGTTCTCCTTCCTTCCTTCCGCAGACGCACCCGCCCCGACCCGACCCTGCTCGCTCGTACCCCTCCTTATCCGACCGTACCCGACCTTACCTTACTTTGCCTTCCTCCTTCCCTTTACCTTACCTTACCTTACCTTACCTTACCTTACCTCGTTTCCGCACGCATCTCCTCTCACCTCACCTCATCGCCCTCGTATATACCATGACATACAATACACACCACACCGAATCCATGCGTAACCTACCCCTATAGAGATGATCTTTCTCGCTTCCGCATCCACTCGTGCGTATACACATTGCCGAGTCCCTTCCCTCCTCTTACCTTACATCCCCTGACAACATTATGCGTTTATACGCTGCCCATCTAACGCCGAAACCGCAACGATACAGCGCTGTAGCCTGTAGGATTGGCTTGCTGAAAGGTAAGACGATTGCCTTATTTGCAGAGTGGTTCCTTACCGACCTGTAGAATGTGTTGTTGGAATATACCGATCCTCGTTGGCCCATCAAACAGTAACAGTATCACAATAATATTCATCTGACTACGTAGGCACAAGTACAGGACGACGAATCAAAGCAGGCGAGACACAATGGTAGGAATATGAGAGCACCATTATCGAGAAGAGGATCAGACTTGGAAGAAGAAGGAAAACATCGGTCATTGTTCGCGGATGTCTTGCTATCGCAAGCATTCAAGAGGCGAGTGGGAAACTAGTGGGATTGATTCTGTTACACTGGAATGGCCATGGGGATTGCACGGATCCTAATACCCGTAGGCGCAGGCGCGATTGCCCAGAGGCCCGTGCACCCCAGCCTGAGATTGGACTGTCACGTCGACGGCCGGCGGAGTGCGCGCATACACGGCATTGAGGTTGGCACCGTGCGCACGCAAGAGGTGCAGGATGCCATTGACATGATTCTTCAGGTTGTGCTTGTGCAGCAGGAGCTGGGGATCTCCCCATGCCGCCAGTGCTTCCGCCCTGACCGGTCGCGCGTCCTCCGGTTGCGCTAACGCGCTATCAAAGGATCCATCTTGCGCATTGAAGGCGGCGCCGTGGTCGAGTAGCTGCGCGATGGCATCGTGGCCTGCCCTCGAAGCCCCCTCCAACGCGTTCGCAGAGTGTCCGCGTTCGACTTTGTTCCGTTTCTCCAGCACAACCTCAAGCTCCTTTGCGTTCTGGAACTCCCCTAGATCGGAATCATCGCCGTTCGCGTTTTGCTGAACCGAAGCCAAGTGCGGGGCGACATTAGAGCGTCTGCGAGCTGAATTGAATTCCGGCATGAACAGGTCGGCTGGATTGACGAAGACATGTATGGCTGCGCGGACGCCGATTCCAGATGTGTCGGGGTTGGCAGGGATGCATGTCGTAGCGACGGGGTCCGTAGTGCGTGCGGGGTTCCCAAAGGACCTGCCTGCTGTATGGACGTCGGCGCTATGCTGTACGACGTCGAAATGGCCCGGAGAAACGACGTCGAAATGGCCCGGAGAATGCACCGATTGATAGTGTCCACTCGGTGCGTTCAGGTCGGCGGGGTGTTGGAGTCCTAAAAAGCGCATGACGCGGTGACGTCCCGCTGCCTGCGGCGCGGATCCGCGTTCTGCAACGACGTGTGTGTGGCCCTGGAGGGGCTCCATGACGGCCTCGCCCGTCCTCGCATTCAACACACGGACTGTCTTATCGTTCGAGCCCGACACGATGCGCGCTTCGTCGGGCGAGAACGAGATCCGGTCCGTGACGGCCTGGACCATCCTCGCATCCCGCACATGGACTGTCTTGTCGTTCGAGCCCGACACGATGCGCGCTCCGTCGCGCGAGAACGCGACAGACCTGTCCCAGTTTGTGGGGCTATAGGTGGGGATGGGCAGCCAGGTGGGCTCGACGGTCTATGTCTTGAGTCAGCCACATTGGTGCAATATGGAAAAGGGTAGGCACCTTCAACGCCCTTGAAGTTGGTGCATAAACGCCGATTGGGCTCCTCTCGTCCGTGAAGTCGAACGGGAAGCAGTACCTGACAGCGCGCCGTTAAAAAATGGTCCCTTGACGCGAAGTTAAAAAATGGTCACCTTGAAACGGCTCTCCTGGCTAGGGGGGGGGGACTTCAGATAAGTGGCGATTAGCAACGCGATGCGCATACCTGGTGCGTGAATCCACAGGTCCCTCCCTCTAACGAACGGCTGAGGAGTAACCCAGCTTCCTGTGGATCCAGAGTTCGAGGTCTTGAACTTCTTGGAGATGCGTGCGATAAGGTCTTCGTCATCGGGAAGCTTAATGTCCGCCTATACAACAGATGAACGAAAATAGGAATGCGACAATAAGTGTGCGTACCTCTCCCAGGACAGAAGTCCATTCATCATCGTGAGTCACAGCGACCATGGCGCTGGGGTCCTGGCCACTGGTGAGTTGAATATTTTAGCTAATGCGGGCCACTCACGGCGTCAAACTTGTATTTGTTGATAATATCCGACGGATGGTAAATCTAAAGGATCGTTGGTTAAATCCGATGGCACTAATTGGGCACTCACGCTGTGAAGGGACAGTTCCTCGTCCTCTGTATCCGTACTGCCAGAGGGACGCAGCGCAACTTTGAAACCCCGGATGAATACGCTTTGGTTCTCCCGCGATTCCTCTCCTGGGGAACGATGCGGGCCTGAGTTGATCGTGGCGCTAGCTTCATCCCATTCACCGCCAGCGACATGCGCAAAGCTTCCGACGTCGATGCTCCAGGAGGTGGTTTTAGTGACGCCAGTGACGAGGTACAGACCGGAGTCCCCAACCATGCGCTCCAAATCATCGTTAACGAACTGGTACCAGCTGCGCGCGTGCTTCGCCGCATAGTCACGGAGGAGCGGGAGACTGCGCGAATCCCTTGTCGAGGCCCCGTCTGGGAGGCGAAGCAGCGCTTGCTCCAAAACTGGAGCTCCCGCCGACGCGGGGGAGCTATCTTCCTGTAAGAACGATAGAAACATTGGACACGAATGGACTTGCTTTAATATGACAGTTCCCGCGGGATGGCGCGGCACCTGGAGAATATCATCTTGGCCACAGGGGAGCTGCTTAAAATCAGAGGGAACACCGAACCGATTGGCGAGGTCGCCTTCAGGACGGTAAATGTTGAATATGGGGTCGAACGACCCGTCGTTGCACACGATTCCGACGTCCCCGATTTGCGTGCCATTTCTCTTGACTGCGTCGGGCAGGTCGACGGGTGGTGAAGGAAGAAACAAAGGAAAGCCGTGGCCTTTGGCCAGCAGAAGACGGGTGAAGCGGTCGCAGTCCGACATGTAGAGGATGTTCTTCGTAGGAGGGAAAACTGGGGACAGCCGCCGGCGTCCCTCGACGTATATTGGGCTG
This sequence comes from Mycena metata, assembly GCA_029378385.1. Lineage (NCBI taxonomy): Eukaryota > Fungi > Basidiomycota > Agaricomycetes > Agaricales > Mycenaceae > Mycena > Mycena metata. The sequence goes on from JARKIB010000012.1 coordinate 586,093, forward strand.
CAGGCTGCATCGTAGAGCTGTGGAAGGCTGTGACTTGGATGCCGTTACTAACAGCTATTTTGATGGCTATTTTGATTTGGTTTTCCACGATCATCGGATTCGATACTTAAAGTACGTAGCTTTTTCGAGTCACCCTGGCCTTGGTCCCTCGCTGACCTTGGAGTAGTATATCCGCATGGACGAGATAGAACCAACCATCAAGGCTCGTTCCGATCCTTGTTACCTCATCCTCTCGTCCCGGAAGCTGTGACTTCCATAATGTTTCCCGCTATTAAAGCCGCGTTCACGGAATTGGCACCTACAGCACGCTCAACTTTCTACATATCTCCACTGCCTCGTCCCAAAAAAGACCGGCAGGCGACTCAGATTTAGGTGCGATCCACAGCTCTGTTACTGCAACGGCGTTAACAAAACCCATCTTTCGACACGCTCGCCCTCTTTCTTTTCCCTGGCCGCCATGTCGCATGCCCAACTCTACACCGACCTCCAGAGCTCGGAAAGCTCGGGTCAGGCCGTCCCTCGCCCCAGCCCTCCTGACGATCTTCCTCCGTCAATTCGGAAATTCGGCACAATTCCGTGCGACATATGCTTTCCTCACAAGGATGGGTCCCTGGACCGGCTTTTGAACGTTGGCCGCTCCGAATGGGACGCCCTCAATTCAAAGGGCGTTCCCCGCGACTTCGTGCAATTCGTCGTGACCAACGATGATATCCGCACACAATTGCTCTGTCTTGACAAAGGATCTGTCATCCTGAAGGCCGCTGTGCGGAAGAGGAAAACCAATACCCGTCTAGAGGGCGGCGGGTATGTCCACTTGTACTTCCGGGTGGTGCTTGTTCATTATTGAAGTGCAGGGCTGCAACTGTCGTCGGTGCTGCGGCCGGCTGCGAAGCTCACATAGATGTGAAACAAGCGGCGAAGCTTGCCCTCCCAAACGGTGCCTCGAGCTACGACTTCCGTGCAACAGGCCGCATGTACCGGTATGCGAAGAAGAACTCCCGAAAGTTGCTCAAGTTCGCTGAGGAGCTTGGGTACGAAATCGGGAACGAGGGATTGCTCGTCGTCACAGGTGTCACCAAAGCGTCGGCCTGGTCCATAACGGTGACAGATAACTCTGCGGGAGGAGGAACCGTTTCGTTGGAGCTTAATGCAGCGCAGCTGGGAGGGGTGGGAGTTCTGCACGCATGGGACAAGGAGAATTCCAGTTCTTTGACGTATTCCGGTCCACCTCCTGGGGAAGATTCATGGGAGAATCAAACCATTTTCGTGCGCGGATTTCGGATCGTCCCCTCGCCGCTGGGGCCGCTTGGGGCGCCGAAGGTCCTTGCTCTTGGCACGAAATAACCCCGCCCCTATTCGCGCCGTTCTCGTGTCGGTGTAGAAGACTTACGAACCTTCCGTTTATATCCTGGCCGTTACGAATTTCCCCCTGTACATATATTCCTGTTTCATGTACATTTCTTGATGATTTCTTCACATTTCGCCTCCCCAGGTTGTCTGCTCTTCGCCTCCGCCGTCTCGCGGACACTCTCCCGAAAATACAAGACACCTCGCAAGTTTACCCCAGACCAAAAGAGGGCGCCCCCACCGCGAGCGCTGACGGAAGGCCGACTGACAGGATAGCACCATACGGCGCACTCAGACGATACCGACGCCGCTCCTCTTCCCGCCATGAGCTGCTCCAGCCAAAACCAGAGTGGAACGCAGATCAGCCGAAAAACAAGTGTTTGCCTGTCGGTCTCACACTTAGCTAACAACCTAGGTTTTGCAACGACCCTCCCAAAAGTTCTCACACCTTGATTCCTCCCCTTATAGATCTGGGGAGTTTCCGCCCAACAGCTGGGCGTTTTGACGCCCTCCGCGCTAATTACATAAGGACAACGATATAGACGCCCGCCGTCATACTTTCGACGCCCGCCTCAGGCAGAAAGAATTTCAGTTACAGTACACTCAGAGACAAGCACAGTTGTTGTGGCAAATTTTCTGAAGCTCACCAATGAGGTGGAATCTGCGAGTACTCATCAGAGGCACAGTGTTCAACAATCCCTCCTTCGAAGTCAACAACGCCGAGATCACCGATTTATTTCCCACGGTTCATTTTACTTCTCCATCCGCCCTTCCGTGTGCCTCCGGCTCCTTCGCTAATATGGTGGCCTGGAGGCTGATTTTAAATTCACTTGGCATTTCGATGAAAGCTTCTCCATACAAAACAAGAGCGCGCAGGGGTGCAAAGAACTTCGGTTGATACATGAAGGATGAGAGCAGGTGAGTGCTTGGTGAGTGCCTTCAGTTTGGGAACATACAGCAGCTTAATGCGGTGATATTGGCTTAATTTTATAAAGAGAGTGATGAATGACGAAGTCTGGAGGGTCGTAGTTTGATTTGTGCGCTAGAATGTGGTGGCGCCTGGACGGCGGCCTGGTCCGCCGAGCCGGACCGTTCCGCGGACCCGAGCGGGCCGTCCGAAATGATCAATTGATCGACTCGCTCCTTTCCTCGTGCCACCAACGTGCCACTGCCACCAACCACCAGCTCCGGCTCGCCCTGGTTCGAAGACCGCTGTTTTACTGCTACGACACGTCTCCTGACTCGCCCGCCTCGCCCTTGCTCTGTGTTCTGCCAACATTTTCTGTGCATTCAGCTTCTGTCCAGTCGCCAGCCTTGCAAATGAGTTGACTGAACAACGCTGGACGAGTCGTCCAGCGCCACCTAGTTCCTCGAGTCTGCCCCAAGGCCGATCGTGTTCAACTCCTCGGACCCCGGGACGTGGTACAAAACTACTGTTCCGCTCCAGGAACCCTGGTCGTGCGACAGAACTGGGACAACCTCGATCTCTGTTTCCTACCCCACTGGTATGCCATGCCGGAGCCGACGTACGTCTTCGCCGCAGACGAGGGTACTACTCGGCCACCGGTACTACTCGGCCACCTACGGCGGTCTCAAACGAATCGACGGTCTGTTTGCGTCGCATGACGAATTTTTGTGTCGATAAGGACATGTGGTGGCGCGGAACAGAGATGCCGATCATCCTTGAGGAAGAAATCGCGGCCGGCGTGCGGGAACTTGACCTGGGTTTTCGGACGTGGCCAGCGCCGGATGCACAAGATTAGCAAGGATGGCAACCGAACTGGGTGTCGACTGACACATCAAAGGTGGTAGGTCAATAATTTCACCGTAAAGACACGGCTGAAGTCTCCCAGAGAAAATGGCCCTAAATCCTGATGATTCAGAGCATCCAAAGCGCTATAGCCTAACACCGTGTAGTGTTGAATGAGAAATGCATCAAGGTCTGCTGAACTTGGGGAAGGGCCATTATTGAGGTGTAATCTATTTCCCGCCACACCACTTCCGTCAAAACTGAATCGTCAGGTACGGCGCGTCGAGTTCGCTGGGTAAAACTAATCCCAAGGGACTCGCGCCTGGAATGAATGTCTGCGGCTGGTCCTGCCACGCACCGGTCCGCACCCGCCGCCCACGATGAACAGGCGTACTTAAACCACTATCGGCGTCAGAGGCACGAAGTGAGTACATATCCGATTCTTCGTGAAGCTCCTCATCTGCCGTCGCCCACTCGACACGCGCGTTTCGCAGCGTCTCGCTGAACGCAATTAACTGCGGAATTGCGAATCAGCGCTCAGAGTCAAAATTCGGAGACCGTTGAAACCGTGACGAACCCCACTCAGGGAAAAGAGCAATTGCGGTTTCCTCTTTCGGTGTCTTACCCTCAACTTACACATTTATCTAATAGATATTCGGAAGCTGTCACCGTACTTCCATGCGCAGCGATGGCCCAAAAGAGGTCAGCCGCAGTCATGCTTGGTATAATTAAACTCCGCCGGCGCCGCACCATCGCGGATGTTCGATGGCTGTCGCCGATTCTTCGCAAACGCAGCATTGCAGCTGGCGGTGAGTAGCCTTCCTGAAGACTTAAAATGGAAGTGAATTCGCGGCTCAACACAGTATTGTTTCCTCCGTTCGAAGCACTTTCATGGTCTCCACAAAATCTCTCGTCCTTGCTGCCAATTGAACCATGTTTGCATTTGATTGAGAAAAGTAATGTTCGCTGCAGGTATATTTTTTAACAGTGAGACTAATGCTCGTAGTGTTGCACGCCGGCCTCCAAAGGCAGCTTTGATGCCATTTTGGTGTCAGGTTGAGTGATTTTCGCGCGGATTTCACTTTTGACTGAGTGATGATCGTAACCAGGAAATGGGTGCCCTGGAAAACGCTACAGAAGTGCATGCAGTATGCATGCACAGAGATCCCATGGAGTTAAGGTGAAAGGTTTCTATTAAACCTCAGCAGCTCAGTTTTCTGATCAGAACGAGTCATAACTTTCCACTCCACATATGGAGACCTCAAAGTCCGGGCCCTACTACGGTTTGCGGGAAGGACTCGGATGAAAATAAAACAAAAATAAAATTAGCCACGGATCACCGAGGTCGCCGGATCGAGTCCCGTACAAAACATATGTGTAGTTACTGTCGTATTGCATATTTTGTCGACCTTTTGAGCACAAGAGACTATTATGTACTCCCAAAATTAACCATGGCAGGTGTGATTTATTTCACGGGACGCCCCATGTTGTCCGGACCTCGGAACGCGGTCACATGATCCCACCGTGATCTTCCATCAATTATCTTGTCTTCATTCTCGCTCTTGCACAACTACTCAGAGACAGACTTTCAGTGCTTTAACATGATTGACGGCTGTACTAGCACACATCATATACTTCAGGATTCCTTAGCCGGGCAATCCCAAAATGTTTCGCTCATTTTGTAACATAGCTCAAGTTGTGGATGAATAAAGGCATTGTTTTTGCTGTGACCTCAAGTGACTACAGTAATTCATCCTACTCATCATCATCATCATCTCTTCCAGCAAGGTTAAGAGTCTTGCAGAAGACATTGCAGTCATGTTGATCACACACCGGAATCCCGAAAAATGTATGAGATTCAGCAGAGAATATTGAGAAATACATACCCATCAGGGGTATTAGTACGGTTTGCCGGAAGGACTCGGATGGATTTAATATTGAAACATATTCGGCAGTTTGACTCTGGCTGGATACATTTATTCTTACGGTTCAGCTGTTGGATGTCTGGAGTATCTGAGGCTGAACTGGTGTGAGTAGACTGGACCACAACCCTACACCGAAGTTTCACACATCCTAGCAGTTTGCTCAGGGCTCTAAGTGGTCCAAATTGGTTCGAACCCTCCCATTTCCTGCTTTTCCCTTATAGTCTTCCGGAATCAGTTGCTTCAGTTGGAAGCTCGCTAAGCAACCGAGGGAAGTTGTTGCCGGCCCATCAAATAAGGCTGTTTTTTCTGGGCCCCCGTGAAGCACCAAGTAAACTCGAGGACAGTACTGGAGTAAGTGTATAATGTTCTGTCTTCATGTGTTGATGTCTAGCCCAGATTCAAATGGAATGAGGACACTGAATTTCACAACAGGCATTCAATCTCCGCTGAGGGGTGATCTGCCGCCAGTTTGCCGCGGTAAAGGATCAAATACCCTCGCAGTCGGCATTCATGGCATGCAAAGAAAGGCTTTAAGTAGCTGAGGAATGGCCTTCTGGCACTATCCCGCGGCATCCGGAGAGGATTTGACCTCACGGGCATGCAGTAATGACGGTTATATTAACTGTGTTTTGCGGGAATCGAACCACCGACCACTTTTCAAAATAAATCCATCCAAGTCCTTCCGGCAAACCGTAGTATGGGTCATCATGTCAAAGATGAGAATACCCATAGCATTCGTACTGAGTCTCCCCGATGAACCTTGCAAGCATCAATACCGGGCAGAAAATTTAGAATGAACACATACCTTGTATGTCCGCAAGGACAATAGCACCTTCACTCCACTGGAAGGCATAGTTATTTTGCCCTAAAGATCAACTCAACCCTAGTCTCTCCAAACAGACACTCTATAAAAGATGTGCTCGTGCCTCGCGTTATAGAACTCGACCCGTCAATGGGTCCACCCGTCCCTTACCCGTCCGTCAGAAAATATGACTTCGTTGCTCGTCGGCTGGGACCCGCCCTGTTGCGACGGGACCCGTCGCCGTCGCTGGCTGCATTAACCGTATGGTGTTCCCTACCCAAACTAGGTGGTAAGGATAAATGTACTCAGCCGGATTCGAACCGCCGCCAGTCTCCCAAAAGAAATCCATCCGAGTCCTTCCGGCAAACCGTACCCTACTTACCTTAGGATGTTCACTGAAGTTTAATGAAATCTCGGTCAACAAAACTCAGTTTGGGTGCACCAAGAAAGAGTTGAATCATGCAAACCACACACTGCTTTAAACTGGTTGTGGCACACCACTTAGTACCTACGGGAGCGCAAAGTTGATTTATGAGCCATTATGTTCAGCTGGTATTCAAACATTTTCTCCTCCGGTCGGACAGATTCCCACTAAGTTGCCACTGACTCATTGTTCAATTTTGGCTTGTGTTCAGCTTTGAAGAGTTAGTCACTGTGTTCAACTAATTTGAACTATGTCCGAAACCAGTGATCGGTGAGGCCTGCCGATCTCGACCAGCCGCGGCTCCGTGCCTCGGCGCGTTGCATAGCCACCGCAGTCTCGGCTTCTCGGCACCTCCGCACAACCGGATGGAGTCGGTGTCGGTAGAGTCCTCTTGTTTTACAACCTTGAGGGTTGACGGCAATTACGGGGGGCAGGATTATTTTAAACCAATCCAGTCAGGCAGAATATTCGCAAGGCAGAATCGGCAGAATTCGGCAGAAATTGGCAGATCAATTTAGGGGTTTTCGGCAAATTGGTAACTATTCTGACTATGCGCCGTCTAGATCCATGATAGCCCGTAATAAACTCCCAGTAGGTTATAACAACCTTCTGGCCTCTATGGGGACCACCCAGCCCTGGGAACTGAGTATTTTATCCATTTGGTCGTTGTCTTTCGGCTTTTCCTATGGATAGAAGTCTCATCGCTGAAAGCCGCTCAAAAAAATTCCTTAGTGGAATAATAGACACAAGGATTTCTGTTCTCATTTCTCGACATTGAAACACAGAAAAATCGTGAACTCTGATGTATTCTGTGACCTAATCTGCCAAATTCTGCCGAAGCACCTCAATTGAGCCGCTCTGTCAACCGTTCTGCATTCAGCTGAGCAGGATGGCAGACTTCTGCCAGTCACTTACTCTGCACTCCACGGTGGTGGCGGGTCCCATCGAAATTAAAATGTGTTTGAAACGGAGAACCTGAACTCGGGCTGCCGGTACGTCCGCGCGTCCACTCTTTGAGCGACCGCGAAATCGGTGAGATACTAACCGATTGAATTGGCGGACTCTTATCACGTTGCACCGCCCTTTGACTCACATACTCCCGGAGTATATATATAAGAAAGCCTACAATCGGTCACGAGTACTCAACCTCTGCCCCGGACTGTTATATAAACAATGAAAATCTATCCAGCGCTAATTGTTCTGGAGCCACTTTCTCGCGGGTCACTTTTTTTTTGGCCAGTCCCCGGGAACCCTCAATGCACACATGGTAGAAATAGAACAGCACTGGTTGAGTGTGATTGGAAGACTTCATATGCAGCATGGCATACATGCATTCTTGGGACAGCTTTTGTATTGAACAGTTCCCAGGTATCATGTCTGTTGCGTCTCTCTCCGTTTGATTTTAGCTCCGGCACTATGAGTGGCTGTGTTTTACTGGGTCCATAAGCAATGTTGACGACAACCTTTCAATTCAATCAAAGATGCTCACGCCATCACAAATACCTCAACCCCGCAATTCAACTTCTCACGGTTTGATTCAGGCAGTTTGGTTTCATGTCCGAAAAAACCGATGTCTCGTCACCGGATCAACCGCGGAGTTCGAATGATGAAGTTCGTTGTAGCGGGTTTGTTTCATGGATAATTCATGGGGGGAACATCTGGACAGAGGTTTGTCCGGCCCTCATGTTCAAGTTGATTACTGAGTAGTACACACTCGGTTTTAGCCATTAATCCGCGTGCAAAGAGGGCCGCCGCCTGCATCAGTAAAACAGCAGGTTCGTCTTTGGCGTCTTTGGCGTCTTTGACAAAGCTCCAAAGACGCCTAAGACGCATTTTTTTCAAAGACGCGCGTCTTTGAGTAACTAGGCTCGATTCTCTTACCAAAGACAAACTGTCTTTGGAAAGACGTCCAAGACGAACATCATCTTTCCCAAAGCTACTGCTCAAGACACTTCAAATCCCAGTAGGACAGTCAAAGACGACGCTCAAGACGAGACAAATAGAGTAAAAAGGTCATTATTGCACCGGCATAACTAAATACAATGGATACTACTGTAGTTACAAACTACTAGCTAGGTACACGAAAACCCGTGGTCCGGCTCGAGGCATACTTGTCAGGATATCTATATGAGCACCGTTAAGTACACATTCGTCACACGATAACGCGAAAACTCAGCTAGCAGTGAATGGCCTGCTCTCGCCTTGAACTTCAGGGGAATATTCGGAGGGTGCGGAAGCTGGGATAACTAAAGATTTTGAAGATTATTGAGGGTCTTGGGCATGCTTGAGATTTGCGACTTGATGCGGGAGCTAGATATCTTGGGACTTCTTGAGGACTTGATAAGATCTTTGAGGCATGGCGTCGCGTATGATGACTTAAAGCTTGAGAAGGTTAGACCAATGTCGCATCTTGCCGTGAACTTCCAAGGCAGATACTTGAAGCGGCGGGGCAAGATGGGGGCGAGGCGCACGAGTTACAATGAGCGGCTGGGGTTTTGGATGCGGAACGCGGGGGGATAAAGGAAATCTGGAGGACTTTAGGCCTTAAGGGCCTGGTGAGGACTCGGTGAGGACTTGGGATGCCGCGATGGACTTGCAGCGAGAAAAACAAGGGCGACGGGAGGAGACGAGGGTGGAGGGAGAAAGCAATGAACGAAATGATCCCATCTTCCATCCGACGTGTAGTTTGATTGCGCACGGGCCTGCACGGGCGATCATCGCCGATGCCATAATTTCATCATGATCGGGCGGACTTGTCAAAATTTCAGCCTTCAACGTTAACTCAACGCCGGCGCCGCTGCCGTTTGGGTCCTCATCGCAGATTTTCTGAATCGACTCCCATATCAACCATTGGACCCAGAGCCACAACTAGTATAAGGCTTTAAAAAGTGCCATATGCATCCTCGTCGATTCCTTGATTAAACCTCGATGGCCGTTAAGCCGAGATTTGGAAATCATGCAACTACAACACACATTCAAAATGTTCTTGCATCAAAGAAAAAAAACCATGTCAAATTCAAGTCAATGTGTTGTTCAAGCAAAGAGCCTCGACAAAGACCAAGATGTTCCAAGATGTGGTTTCAAAGACACAAGACTTGTTTTCAAAGACGTAAGACCCTCGAAGACGTGACTCAAAGACAAAGATTGCCTAAGACGTGCTTCAAAGACAAAAGATCCCAAAGACGAATGTGCTGTTTTACTGATGTGGCAGTCAAGAAAGTGAACGATCCGGCGGAATTGGTGCGGCCCTGGTGCGAGGGTGTAGACAACTGTGTCAGCATGTGTGTATACTTATATTGTCATGCAGTATTAGTGAGAGTACGTGTGGCCGTATCGGCATATGCTTATACATTGTTATGCCGAATTCCGCGCGGCTTTGAATGGTGGTCGAGATGTTAAGATGCGTACATGGCGAGAAAAAAATTATGCACGTCATTGAGAATCCTGTTTTTTTTGAGTGCGTTCGATTACCAAAGAACGAGTCTAGGACTCGTAACCGTGCCGGACCGCTTCGCGATTTTCCGAACAATGATCAATTGATGGACTCGCTCCTTGTTTCCCGTGCCACTTCCAGCCACCCCCACAACACCCCCACTCTGACGCGCTCCTCGCTTGATAACTCGTTTTATCCCCCCGATGCTATGATGCGACCAGGCCTACTCCCCGCCGTAAACTCGACTCTCTGCCACCAGCTTGACCTCTAGTACGGCCTCCCTGGATGCCGATCCACTAGCGTCCTTGGAGTAAGAAACTGCTCCAAGGGCTGAAATTTACCCCCCAAACCATCAGACGAAGTCTAAGCTAGAAGGAGGCGTAGAGAGCGTAAACCATGTCTCTCTGGTGCGTGGCCCACAACTGCGACTCCGCAGTGCCAGGTCGTGAACGCGTGAACCCTCCTCCGCTCGTTCGACGGTCCAGTATGAAACCAGAAACCAGCAAAAACGCCCGAGAGCTTGCACGGCTCGGGTTGTCGGCGTCCGGGGCAGCGATGGAGCTCGTCAGTGTCTGTGTACCAATCCCTGGACCCACGATATAGTCGACATCATTTTTTGCGCTTCTGAATCTTCCCGTATATTTTGGTTATCGTTTGCTGGCCACTTCGTGCGATTAGAACAGCTACGGAGCCAAGACGGCCAAGACGGTCGGGGTCGTCACGCAGAGTATAGGTAGGAGTTGCATTGAATAGTCTTTCTGTACGGCGTACTGACTGCCTCCACATCCGGAGCGCCGTATAGAGGCGTGCTAGAGCCGCCCTTCCCGAGGCTGTTAACTGGCCCAAGGGTTTATACACGACAGGAGATCGTCCGGCGGCACCACATGCCTGCAACCCTTTTTTCTTTCTTTCTTTCTTTCTTTCTTTCTTTTTTTTCGTTCAGCCCTTTCCGTAACTTGCTTAAAAAAACGGGGGTTCACCCAAGTTCGACCATAGCTAGGAAGACCCGTAGCGCTGGGTGCGCACCTTCCTCCTATCAGAGCTTCTTCGAGTGCATTTGGAGGAATACATCCGTTCGACTCGAGCGCGAGCGATGCAGATGTGGTCATTTTTTTTTAACAGAGTCAGGTTCGTTTCTAATTGACATCAATGGCCCACTCGTGTTGACCTATATCTGTATCAAGCCACCACACCTACCTCCGTCCCAATCTCCAAGTTTCACTGACGTGCCATTGCGCTTCGCTGGGTCCATGACTCAACAACGCTGACCGACCGGTTTCCCACGGTTCTTCTGCTTACTAGTCTGTCGGAGTGACGACTAAAGATTTGTGCTACTTGGTACGGTCCAGAGGGGTGGATGAAGGCCTACTTATGTGGTGCGCACCTTCAATCAATCCAGGAATTGCACCTTAGATATTGGAGGGAGCCGGTTCGACTCGGGCAAGGGTCATAGTCGATTGTTTTCATTTTGGTTCTCTCGGGATGAGGTTTAACGTTGAACAACTCCTTGCTCCACGTATGTTAGATTACATCTATTATATTCCCTTGGCCGATCGGGGTAAAACACCGAGTGACTTCCATAATGACCAATTGTAATTGGTTTCCCGATTACGCTGAACCATCGCTACCTGTAGGTTCCAGTGGAACAGCATCAACAGTAGGTCTAAAGATTGGAACGGCGCTGTGGGACAATTACGGGCTTCACCGCCCTCAACACACCTCGCATCTAATCAAACTCTCGGCCAAAGGTAAAGCGCATTGCAGTGCAACAATGCAGTGGCTTGCATTGCATCACATCGAACGTATTGGGCTCGCATCGGAAATCATGCATCGCATGTTGATCCGCCGATACTTATCAGTGACAATCTCGTGCAAACCGAATAAGTATTCCTTACCCGCCCTCTTATAGTCCTAAATTCTAATTTCCACCCTCGTGTCTTCAATGGCCATCGAGCATCCTCCTCTCATACCGCCTACGGCCACCAGTTTCGCGATAAGTCAACAAATGTAGTACCAGATCTCCAACTTCCCTCGACGGGTGCTGATGTGCCCCCAGATTCGCTCAGAATTGTGGGCGTCTCGTGGGCGTCGGTGCGTGTATTTCGTTTGGTTCATGCGCACGATGGCTGACTTGAAAATCAGCCATTTTATACTGGGATCATGCAATAACACTAGGTATGTTAAGGTTCTCTCTCACTCAAAGCGGCCAAGAACTCCCCGACAGATGCCGAAATACACTTCTTCTGGCGATCCCGAAGGTCTACCAGTGGGTACTGGTTTTACGTGAACCGATATGTTGGATTCTTCGCGGGAATTCCTGTTGCAGTCCTCCCATTTCTACCGCTCTCGACGGAGGTACCGAATTTACTTTGCGGACGTCGAATTACACTGAAGTGCGCCTTCTAGAACTGCGCACGATATACTATCCTGAGACAAGTCTCTCTTGTGGTCATGCAGAGTATTGCTTCAAGTGTGTATGCAGACTGCCCTCGTTCTTTCGAGCCTGACATCCGCACCAGTCATTATGGTCGTTCGTGTATATGCTCTCTTCGGCCGTAGTCGACGCGTCCTATTCTTTTTGGTCGCACTAGGGCTTGGAGTGGTGGTAGTGGGATCTGTGCGTCCCATTTCCCAAGGCATCGCGGGCGATACTAAAATTCAGAGCAGTATTCCCTCTTTGGACAAAAGGTTAATCGTCGAGACGACCTCGGAGGTTGCCATTTTGAATTATCTTCGCATACGTGCGTCCACTGGCCGCATTCATTAGCCCAGACTGATACGGCTGGAATGCAGAGCATACCGTCAGTAGTCCATCAAGTCTGTCGACGTTGATCATTTACTCAGTCGTATGCAGGGATTGCGGCGGGTTGGGAGGCTCTATTCCTCCTTGACTCTATCATCTTCGGAATGACCATTTACAAAGCCTACATTACTCGGCAACGGAGCGTCTCTTCCGATCTCCGTCTCAATACATGGCTCAGTTTGCATCAAGTCATAACTCGGGATGGTACGGGGTTCTCTCCAATTTGATTCTTCGCCCTAATATTCTTGCCATTAGGTGCGCTGTATTTTGGGTACGCCTTACTTGTCCACGTCGCACCTCAGAGCTGACATACCTCTAGTATGGTGGCGCTCGCGAACCTCGCAAATATCTTAACATATTATGTACGTGAACTCTGTCCTGCCACCCCACATCTTTTAACATTCAACCCGTGCATCAGCTCCCTGGGGTACACCATATCTTTTGAACAACTCCTCCCAGACTCACTTTTCCCCTTAAAGCTTCTACTCCCAGGCACGTTGGCCACATTTGCAAACGCGTGCGTCCCTTATCAACTCCATCCTTCCAATCGCCAACACCGCTTTTTCGTAACCAGAATCACCGTTACGATGGTATCCCGGCTGATGCTCAATCTGCACTCCTCCGCAAACGTGGGCATCATGAGCGAGATAACTGGCCCGCAAAACATCGCGCTCAAGAGTTTACGGCATATTCCTATGATCACAGTTCAATCGGATAAAAGGGACAGTTTTGACTATCCTGCAAGGATAGTGAAAAGTAGAGGAGGGGGGCAAGAAACCAGAAGTTCACTGGCTGGGTGTCTGGCGTAATAGACCGAGGCGGTTCGTAGAACGAACAAAGTATACGTAGCTTCTACGTCCGATTATCCTGATGGGTCGATTGGGAAGGTCGTTAATTCGAGAAAGAAGGGGGAAGCGAAGATCATACCGGGGTGCAGCCGGGGTAGGCGGGGCTCAAAATCATGGCCCTGCGATAAGAGACGAAGCAGTGACCTAGGCGCCAGCCAACGCCCTCGCGCTCCATAGCCGGGTGCAACAACGCCGAGATCGCCGATCAATGTCCCACGGTTCATTTTTTGCATCCGCCATCTCATTCACTACTCCACGGCCGGGCTCCCGACTAACATAACAGTCACGGCACTACATCGCTCAATCCTCATTAAGTTTGCCACTTCTATTTACGCTAAGGAGAAGGTTGTTTATTCGAAGAATCGTGCGCGGAGCGGACATCTATCTTCCGTTTTTACTTGGTTTTTACTTACTCTACTGCCAAGGTAATTCCCTTCAAGCCTTGCCACCCATTACTGGCGACTCCTGGACACTGCTGCATTATGTCCATGGAAATATTTTACGATCGCATTTACCTGGGTCACCTGCACATGACCCAAGTGTAGCTACCTACGCAGAGCCGCACAGGTAAGAAAGTGTAGGCGATTACACACAGTCACATTTATAGCCTATCAATCATCCTTTGGTGATACCTCAGGACATTTCTTTGACGGGCGCCCCTTGCAAAAAACAACATCGATGTTTTACGTTGAAGCCGCCAAATATTTATCTGTCAGTTGGCAGACCAAGCTCAAGCCAATTCATTTGGTTACTTAGCGGGAATGAGCACTTCGTCCTGTTTGATACCCTTTCCAGCTGCAATCATTCATTTGTACTGCTGTCTAAGAAGTACTGGTTCTGTGGCTTCGAAATCAGTAAATCCAAGATGAGATTACATTCATTTCCCCTATCACCGACTCTGCTTATGTATCGCAAGTAGTGTGGTTGGCAGATAGGCAGAATTCTGCCGAACCGGCAGGGCAGAATGGCTGGCACAATGGCACAATCTAGGTGAGTCTGGCAGAATCCGGCAGAATTTGCCCACACAGGGCCAGGTGCTGGATGGATTTTACATTGTTTTCATGTGTAAACCTTATACTATATGCTATAAGTTCAACAAGGGAAGTCTTTACCTAGTGGTTGCCAACTTGCACGGGCATATGCATTCGTGCTCCGAGCCTGGCGAAGGATCTGGCCGATCTCATCAGCTGGATTTTCTGCTTGGCGACCATGTGGAGCGCGGGGAGACTCAAATGCCGGCCAAAGAGGTGTTTGAGATTGTTGCAAGCAATACACAGAAGAGTTGGAACATTGCAAGCCTTCTTTGAACACAAAATTCTGTGTTTTACTAATATAAATTGTGCCATATTCTGCCGTATTCTGCCGTCATTGTGCCCTGCCATTTTGCCATTCTGCCTGGCACTTCAACCCAAAAACAATTCTGCCCCCCACACTAATCGCAAGGCGAGCCGAAGATTGCAACTTCCCCAATCTAACACTTTCCAAACTGAATCATTAGCTGCCGCTGCCCCGCTTCAACACGTTCATGCGCTTTCGTCACTTGTGTATTGCTACGCATCACCCTCCGCAAAAATCAAGGTCAGATAACTCGTTCCGAGGACTGCCGGATGATTAGTACCACTCTCTAGAATCGCATCACGGAACAGAGAAGACACTTGCCTGTACAAAGTCCTGATTATTAATGAATCGAAATACAAGTATCCCTTCATCCGGGCGGCGACAGCGGGCGTAGAAATCTTGCCCTTTAAATTGATGGTTGTGCCTGGACCTGGAGCTTGATATGTACTCTATGTAGATGCAATTGAACCGCTTCTTTTCGCCCTCTACTGCTCGATTTCTCGTTCACTGTGGGTCATTCTCCACCGAACCACCCAATTTCATGGTCGGAAATAGATAGATTTTGTTCGCGGTCAAAGGGACGGGATATGCATTGTCCTAGGCTAGAAGTTGTTGAACACTAAACGTAGACAGCGAGGTCTTCTACAAAAATGTGGGTTGAAATCAAAACATGCGGCAACGACCTGAGCTACCATGCCGGACCGCTTGATTTCCGTCACTGATCAATTGATGGACTCCCTCCTTTTTTCTCGTGCCACTTCCAGCCACCACCGGTGGCACCACTATTGAACGCGCTCTTCCGACGCCACCAGGCCTACTCCCTGCCGCAGACTCGACCTCCTGCCACTCTGTCCCCCGGCTTGACTTCTACTGCCTCCCTGGAGCTTGAAAAATGTCATGTTGATCCACTAGCGTCCTTGGGAGTCCTTGGGATATAGATGTCTCTCTGGTGCGTGTGCTGTGCTGTCATGGTCGCTGTATGTTTCTACGCTACTTTTAGACATCTTTCTATATCCGTTCGGCGCCATTTTATCCTGAATCATCCTCCGCGGTTCCAAGACAGCAGTATACGTAGCGCCAATTACTTCCTCGCGAAGGATCTTCATGCTCACGCTACCGGTACGCACAACGTCAGTCGTCGGGCGGCTACCGTCACCCAATCGTGCGGATACCGTGGGCAAGCCGCCGCTCGAGTAATTCTCTATCGCTCCCTGTGCCGCATTTAAAGCCCGTACACCAGTCGCTCTTTTGCCTATGCGCTCCGTGATCCCGCAGCACAGCGGCCAGTACGAGCATGTGGCGCGCAATCCCCGCTGCGTACAGGGCTTGTGCGGTAGGCGAGCAGCATCCAGCTGCCCACCCGGTCGATACGCCCGCCGCTTATTCCGCGACACGCCTGCGGCTCGTCTAAGGGCTCGTCCACAGGCCAACCTTGTACGCTCGGCCGTGCGCTGGCTGCAACGCGTGGCGTGCTGCGTAAAGCGGCGTTCCGAGCCGGTACGCGCGTGTTCTGGCTTTCTTTCAGATACACCTCCCCATACGACAGCCCTCGAATGCCACGGCCGACTCTGCCCCTTCACGCCGAGTTCGCTTCCGCCACAGCACCGTGACGGCATGTCCCTCTTGTTTAGTTCCTCCTAGATCCCTGGCTCTCGTGACGCACCGCTCGATCTGCACTCATCCTTCCATCCTTCTCCTCTCGTCCCGACGTCGATACCTTCATCCCGCTCCCGCCCTCTCCGGCGTCGTGTCATTCATATCCACTCAGCCGCGCCCTCCGTGTTTCTCCGCCACCCTTGTCGATTCCCCTTCCTTTCTTCCTTCCTTTTTCCCTCCGCAGACGGACCCGCTCCGACCCGCCCCTACTCGCTCGTACCCCTCCGTACCTGACCTTACCTTGCCTTGTCTTCCTCCTTCCCCGCCCCCTTACCTTATCTTGCCTTACCTTACCTTCCGCACGCATCTCCTCTCACCTCGTAGATCCAGCCGTTGGGTTTTCCTACCCAACTGGTATATGCCGGAGCTGACGTACACACCAAAGGTGGCAAGTCAATAATTTCACCGTAAATTTAAAGACACGGCTGAAGCCTCCCAGAGAAAATGGCCCTAGTGTCCGAGCGTTCAAAGCGCTGTAGCCTACCAGCAAGATGTGGTGTTGAATGACAAATGCATCAAGGTTTGCTGAACTTGGGGGTGAGGTGTAATCTACTTCCCGCCAGACCACTCCCGTACAAAACTGAATCGTCAGGTACGCGCCTCGAGTTCGCTGGGTAAAGCTAATCCCAAGAGACTCGCGCCTGTAATGAGGGTCAGCCGCTGGTTCTGTCACGCATCACTCCGCACCCGCCGTCCACGATGAACAGGCGTTCTTAAACCAGTATCCACAGAGTCCGTCAGCGTCACGAGGTGAGTACATAACTGATTCTTCTTAAACCCCCTCATCTGCCGTAGGTCCCACTGGACACGCGTGGTTTTGTGGCATCTCACTGAACGCAATTAACTGCGGAATTGCGAATCAGCGCTCAGAGTCAAAATTCGGAGACCATTGAAACCGTGACGAAACTCACTCACGGAAAAAAACCAGTGCGGTTTCCCCTTCCTGTGTTTTACCCTCAGCTTATAAAGTATCTGATAGAGATTGGGAAGCTGTCGCCGGACTTTGATGCGCAGCGACGGCCCAAAAGAGGTCAGCCGCAGTTATGCTTGGTACAATTCACTGTCAGCTCGGCACGGTTATTTTCGTGGAACTTTCCCCACCAATTACCTCCGCCGGCGCCGCACCTTCGCGGATCTTCGATGTATGTCGCCGATTCCTCGCAAACGCAGTAATGCAACTGGCGGTGAGTAGCCTTCCTGAAGATTTAAAATGGAAGTGAATTCGCGGCTCAACACAGTATTGTTTCCTCCGTTCGAAGCACTTCCATGGTCTCCTCCACAAAATCTCTCGTCCTCGGGGCGGTTTGGCTATCCAGTATGGGTGCTCTTGCCGACTCGAACTTCAACTGGGACGCGGTTCGTGATCAGCACGGTGCTGTTCGCAGTGTACTGAATTTTCTGGAATGACAGCTACGCCCTTCAACCAAACTCGACTGGAAACCATGTTACTCCGGGTTTGAATGTACTCGGCTCATCGTAGGCACACGTTTCCTATTTATCCCTTGTTTATACCGCCGCCTTAGGTTCCCTTGGACTACGATTCGACGGCAGGGGCCAATGCAGCAATTGCCATCACAAGATATCCCTCGACTTCATCCAAGTCCGACTATCTCGGACCCATTCTGTTGAACCCCGGCGGCCCTGGCGGTAGTGGCGTAGACTACGTCGTCGAAGCCGGTGAACAAATTTCCACAATCCTCGGTGACCGTTTCGATTTAGTGGGATTCGATCCTCGAGGTTAGCTTGGCGTCCCAGCCACAGAATTAACTCCCACTGATTCATCCTTCTTCAGGCGTTAGCTACTCAACGCCCACCGTATCTTGGTTCAAATCCGATGCCGAGCGGGCGCTTTGGATCCCTTCAACACAGAGCACGGTCTACC
The DNA here is from genome assembly GCA_029378385.1 of Mycena metata. NCBI lineage: Eukaryota > Fungi > Basidiomycota > Agaricomycetes > Agaricales > Mycenaceae > Mycena > Mycena metata. Next base: position 604,301 of record JARKIB010000012.1, read on the forward strand.
CCTCGCTGAACGAATCGGAATACGCAGTTGCTCAGCAATGGGCACGGGCACAGATTCAGGGCCAGTTGGCTCAAGAGCGCGCCGGCGGGTACCTGCAGTATATCACCACCGACAATACCGCGAGAGATATGTTGCGCATCACGGAGGCATTTGGGCAGGAAAAGCTGCAGTATTGGGGGATTTCGTGAATATCGTTGAACGACTTGCGGTCATGACATTTTACTGAAAAATCTGTCAGATACGGCTCCGTGTTGGGATCTACTTTCGCGGCGATGTTTCCCGTGAGCACTGAAATTTCATTCATCGTGCGGTAACTGACTTACTTTCAGGACAAAGTTGGCCGCGTTGTAATTGATGGTGGGGTCAAGGTGTCCCTCTCATTGAATGCTGACTGACTCACGCAGGTGTTCTGGACATGGACGCGTGGTACTCGGCAAATTTGACAACAGAAGAGGTCGACACCGATAAAGCCCTGCAAGCTTTCACCGACGGGTGCTTCGCTGCAGGCCCCGATAACTGTGCCTTCTACGCTCCCTCATCGGCTCAAATTACCGCAAACCTTCAGGCCCTCCTCGACTCCGCGAAAACAAACCCGCTCCCAGTCGTGACCCCAATTTCCTACGACGTCTTCGGCTACACGTTGCTCAAGAACGCCATTTTCGACTCCCTTTATTCGCCTTCTTCACTATTTCAAATACTCGCGGAAGGTCTGGCAGATTTGGCCATGGGAAATGCCTCTACGATATACAATGGGTTCATCGAGGCTCCACCATTCGAATGCGCCGCGGGCTCAAACACCAGTTCTCCACAGATTCCGTTCCACGAAAACGGCTTCGAGGCAGCTGTTTCCATTGCATGCAGTGACGCAGTAGAGGTCAACGATAACATCTCTCAGCTGCAACAATTTTATTTCGAAGCGCAGAAGGTCTCCAGTTTCGGGGACCTTTGGTCCAATTGGCGAGTTGTGTGCTCGTGAGTTTACACTGCAATCGACCAGAGGACTTTGAATAACGCTTCCTGTTCAACAGTGGCTGGAAGGCGCATCGCGAAGGCCGTTTCGCCGGGCCCTTCGGGGCTGCAAACACCAGTTTTCCGCTCTTGGTCATTGGCAACACGGTAGATCCAGTGACTCCCATTTCGGGGTACGTATACCTTTTTAACGGCCGAAACTTCCTCCTTGACCTACATATTCTCAGCGCCATAAAAACGGTCCAAGCGTTCCCTGGTTCCGTCCTGTTGACGTTGGATGCCGTGGGAGTATGTATAACCAACTGCATCCATCCGTTCAAAGCTCAACTTCCTTCAGCACACCTCTATAAACGCACCCTCGACATGTGTGTATGGATACCTGCGCCAGTATTTCGTGAACGGCACGTTGCCTGAAGTCGGAACGGTGTGTACTCCGGACTCGCCGTTATTTCCTTCTAGTGCAGACAATTCAACTACCTTGGGCCGTCGTACACTGAACCCGGGGGCGAAGCTGTCGCGAGCTGGGCGTGGGATTGCGGCAGCTCGCCGTCGCGTTACTCGACATTGACCCCTGATCCGATCTTCTAGTTCTCTCACAACCAGACGTTACAGCGCTCGAATTGTACCTCTTTTGTTAGCGTTGAATTTTATTTCGTGGTTCATTGTTCTTTCTCTGGCCTAAGCGTATTTTAACCCATGGTCCAAACGTTTGCAGTGTAACTTCTCGGCAGCTTTTGTGGGACGACTTGTTCGATTCGGGCCCAGATCCTACCGATGCAGAGTTTTTTCAGCCGTGGCTCGAGCTTCCCTGCCATACCGGGATTAATCGTTGCCTCGTTTTGTGCTCGACACAAAAGACCGCCGGGGCGGGTAATTAAGTTAAGACTACAAGAAAACAGGAGTATGCTATGTACACCAATGCGGAATCCACCCGCTCAAACAGGACAAAAGCCAACCACCTATTGCTGCTGTCGCGTAATCCGATCCACATCGCGCCAGTTTTTTAGCAGCGTGCGCCGGATAGCCCCAATCCCGGGCTCTGCATCGGGGGACTCGGAGTGCTTGTACTCCTCCGCGTTGAGCGTGAGTTCCTCGGCGGTGCGGCGGTCTGCCGGCGCCAGGGGCTGGTTCCACGCACTGAAGACGAAGCTGGAGGGGTCGGGCATAGTGTGCTGAACGAATCCGGGTGAGCATGAGTATGATGGAGGGGAAGGGAGTAAGGGACGCACAGCGGTGACCTCGTGCAGCTCGCGCTGGATGGCGAGACAGAAGCTGTCAAGGTCTAGAAAAAGGCCAATTAGATCGGTGAGGAAGGGTACAGAGCCGAGAACATACCGAGATCGTTCTCGTCGTAGTTGAAAGGGTTCTCGCTGTAAGACGGTTGCTCATTAGAGGTAAGCTCGAGGACATCAAAACTTGAGCAACGTACATTTCTTGTCCGATCTCGAGGAACCCAAGGAGCAAGAAGGCGGAAAAGGCCGTGCCGGGAATAGTCAAGTAGTGGAGCGCGCTGACGACCTGGAACGGCAGCACCAGGAGGTAGAGCCTGTAAGACTCTTCTTAACAGTCGGTTACACGTTGGGTTGCGATTGAGACGCACCACAACGACATTCGCAGATGGGCCTGGTAGGCGAACGGCAGGGGGGTATTTCCGATACGGTCCAAGTTCGACAGAGTGTCTTGGAGACTGGCGACGTTGTTCATCATGCCACTAGCCAGTGCGGACTGAGTTGGAAATTAGCTTTCACGTTCTCGGGGGACGTGGGGGCGAAATGAATGTACCTGGAGCCAGGTGTTGCGCAACAAGTCTAAGGATGATTAGCACCGGCAGGACTAAGTGGGACGTGGAAGGTACATACAAGCGAGGTAGCTGGGCGAATAGACGTGAGCAACGAATTATAGGTATAAGGGGTACGCTCACTTGTTCAGATAAATAGTGATCTCTAGAGGGACGTTACTCTCCGTGAAGCTGGGTTTAATCTTTCTGCCCATCGCGTCCCTGGCAGTGTGCTTCGACTTCCTCCGGAAGTACTTGGTGAACACCAAGAAGATGCGCAGGAAAGGGAAGTAATCGAGCAGGGACGGCGGGGGCGGGTTTCGTGCGGGCTTGAGCGGGACGTGACTCTGGATCTCCGCCAGGGCTTTCTCGGGGTCGACCGAGTTGGCGCGGCTCGTCTTACCGCGGCGGAACCAGCTGCTGCCCTGGGATTGACGGTCGTCGTCCGTGGCGAGCGAAGGGACGGCCGTGCGAAGGTCGGAGGTTGTGCGCGATGGCGGCGGTGGGCGGGCGTCGCGGAGGGGGTGATCTTGGTCTTCAGAGGCTGCCCAGAGGGGGGGCATGTCCGCATCGGTTTTGGGGCCGACGGTGTTGGCGTACCGTGGTAGAACGGAGATGAGAGGGTAGAGGTCCTCGTAGTAAATACCAGGCTCCCCGCGCAAAAAGTGCTATGACCGGCGTTGAATTCAGGGGAAGGTGTTGGGAAGCGGGATCCGCGTACCTTTACGGAAACAGAAAAAGCTTGCACCTAATAAACAATTAGATGAGGTGAGGGATAAGATTGAACCACACGTACAAGATTGATCATCGTCTTTTTCTCGATGATACTCTGGACGGTGGTCATTGGTACCTTGTCGCTGTCCCTGCGTTCAGTGGGAACGTGGATCCAGATCTACGACGCTCTGATAAGTTTTTCTGAACAATAACAAAAGAAAGTGACTTGCGATCTGGGCAAGATTTCTGGAAGCAATTTGGATGTTGGTCCACATCTTCCTGCCCTCCTGGTATCTACAAAAACACAGATTAAACACGGCTTCAGCACGCTGGGGCATGTGCACGTACCTCTCGTAGGCGGAGCTGGTACGGAACGAAACTGTACGTTCATAAGTGTGAAGTTACGACCATACGTTGGACGTTTGACTCCCTAATTAATCCTAGCACGGTCCCGAGAACGGTGAGCAGCACCTAATGTGCCCACCTAACCCCTCTAGTTAGAGAGGGAACGTGGGGGGGGTTCCCTCTCTAACTAGAGGGGATAACACGATTTCACGGGAATCTCTTATATCCCTTATGTTGGGGACTTAGGAGATCGCCCAAGGCCGTCCACCAACTACGGCGGGTGGTGACCACTGCCTCCACGGAGGTCACCGCCCTCCCGCCGCCCTCCCCGCCGTCCTCATTGCCTGTCGGCGCTGCCATCGTCGCCGCCAACTATGATGGCAGCGGCGCTGCCATCACGGGTGGGCGCGCTGCCATCAAACCCTCTCCCCATCACATCGCTCCATCAACAACACGTCCCGCACGTCACACCGCCACTCCCGCACATCACCCCGACGCCCCCGCCCGCCGTCCCGACCCCCGACCTCGAATTTGTCAAAAAAAAAAAAAATCTGTATTTTTTCTTTCGATGTTTTATCGTAGTTTTATTGTTTCCTATATGATTAAATGCGATCTATTCTACAAAACATGGCATGGTGGAGTCCACCAACTTCCAGTAATGAACTTACCTGTTTGGACAACGTGACGCACGGCCTCAGAGCAGGTGATTTTAAGCTCAATCAGTTCGAGCATTCAATGAAATAAAGGCCGCCGATATTTTACGCAACCAACTTCAACTGTCCACCAACTGCCAGAACGTCCACCAACTGCCAAATGTCCACCAACTACCTATGTTTGTACTACTCCGCCTTTTTTTGCCTCTTCCGCTTACCCAACTGCACCATAATACCTCGCGTTTCTGCCATGCTGCCTCGCTCTCCGTCTGACGTGCTCGCCTGGTGGTGAGCACATTGTCAGCTGCTCCGTCCACCAACTCCCTTCCCTCTCCCTTATCCTCTGCTGCTCTCTTCCGCTTCCCAACTGTGGAGTCGTTTCTTCCGTGTCCATTGTCAGGGCGGTGTTCTCCTTCCCCACCACCGGAGTGGGTACCAGCGCCTCGATAGCAGGCACTGCAGGCTTCCCCGCTCCTGCACCCCGATCCGCCCCCTCCTCCTCCTCCAGCTCATCTTCACCCTCCGAGGCTTGTGGTGCTTGCTCAGGTCAGCGGTGTGGTTGGTGAAGTAGGTGAGGAGTTGGTGGGTGAGAACCTTCTGCTAGATTTTGCCAGTGCTACCTATGGAGGCCCTCGGGTGAGGTCTGAGTTGATCGATGAGCATGCTGTGCCAGATTTTAACGAGGGGGCCCCTGATTCCAGAGAATCCAGTCACCGTCCACCAACTACCCATCCACCAACTTCCTTAGCACTGTTTCTCACATCCCCGGGAGTCCACGTTGCTACGGAATGTTCACAAGGCTTGATTATCAATATAAAAACTTATGCTACAGCAGAGTTTAGCGAGGGGGCTGCCTATTCCAAAGAATTACCTACCCGTCCACCAACTGCCTTCCTTGAACCTTGGCACCGTTTCTCACTTCCCCGGTGGTCCACGTTGCCATGGAACGTTCACAAGGCTTGATTATCAATATAAAAACTTATGCTACAGCAGATTTAACGAGGGGGCCACCGATTCCAAAGAATTAACTGCCCGTCCACCGACTGCCTTCCTTGAACCTTGGTACACTTCCCCGGGGGTCCACGTCTCTGTGGGATGCTCGGCAGGCTTGGTTAATGATATGAATACTCATGCTACCGCAGATTCTAATGAGGGGGCCGCTGAATTGACTACCCGTCCACCAACTCCTTTCCTTGAACTTTAACACCGTTTCTTGCATCCCCGGGGGTCCACGTTGCTATGGAACGTTCACAAGGCTTGATTATCAATATAAAGACCTATGCTACAGCAGAGTTTAACGAGGGGGCTGCGGATTCCAAAGAATTATCCACCCGTCCACCAACTGCCTTCCTTGAACCTTGGCACCGTTTCTCACTTCCCCAGGGGTCCACATCTCTGTGTGATGCTTGGCAGGCCTAGTGAATGATATGAATACTCATGCTACCGCAGATTCTAATGAGGGGGCCGCCGAATTAACTACCGTCCACCAACTACCCATCCACCAACTTCCTTAGCACTGTTTCTCACATCCCCGGGAGTCCACGTTGCTATGGAACGTTCACAAGGCTTGATTATCAATATAAAGACCTATGCTACAGCAGAGTTTAACGAGGGGGCCGCCAATTCCAAAGAATTAACTCCCCGTCCACCAACTGCCTTGCTTGAACCTTGGTGCCGTTTCTCACTTCCCCGAGGGTCCACATCACTGTGGGATGCTCGGCAGGCTTGGCTAATGATATTAATACTCAGGCTACAGCAGAGTTCAACGAGGGGGCCACGGATTCCAAAGAATTTGGTCACTGTCCACCAACTACGCGTCCACCAACTGCCCATCCACCAACTCCCATCGTTGAACTTTGGTACCATTTCTCACTTCCCCGGGGGTCCACGTCGCTTTGGGATGTTCACCAAGCTTACCTAATGATATGAAGTCTTTCTGAGGCATTTGTATTGAACTTGAATCCCGGGACTTGTAATGTCTCATCTTCTCCCAAATCTCGGTTGGACTACCGCTGAAATCCACTTGGGTTGGTATGATTTTTTTGTGGCGTTGTGATGGACTCAGGGGTCACTGCAGTGAAATCCAACATGTTAACATGGTTTAGGATGTGTGAATACACTAGAATAAAAAGATGAACACGACACATCTGTTAAATTAAACACGCTTAAACTTTTGCCCAAGACACGTTTGGGGTCTGATAGTTGGGGTTGACATGTCTTCTATGACTATAAAGTGAGTGAATGCCTTAGTTATCTCGTCATACTTGAACATTGGCAAAAATCCACCGTGTCCGCGAACTCCCTCCCGTGTCCATGAACCCCCCTACATTAAACCTGGTTCAACTTCTGTCCCAGGTGCGCTGGCCGCCTGATAACTTGCAGGAACGGGTCTTGCATGCATAGAAATTCCGGCAGTAACTCAGATCTGTGCTGTACTCACTCTGAACACCCAGCGCGTCCACCAACTTCCTCCCTCTCGAGTCCACCCCAGATGCGCTAGCCGCCTGATAATTTGCAGCAACAAGGTCTCCCATGAATAGAAAGTCCTGCAGTAGATCAGATCTGTGCTTTACTCAAGAGCTTAAAGTATTTCAGTCTTTGGTCCACCAACTTCTTAATCATGGAATGGTCGTTTATTGTGCTGCTTTTACAGGCTCCACCAGTTCTACTGGGTCATTGAATGTACTCCATAGACCAACACCCATCGCCCAACGGGCTTCCTTGCTCGCTAAATTCTCCCGGTATTCTTCAGGGTTCAATTTGGACGGCTCCGCCTCAGTCATGAAGTCGTTGTCGACATAGTGAGCAGGTCAAATGTGCGGGCGACGGTAGGGGCGTAGGCGGGGGTATTAGGTCGACCGGCGAGCACGGCAAAGATATGCCCGTTCGCGTCGACGAGGGGCCGACCCTGGCTGAGAGGAAGTTAGTGGACGGGAAGTCGGTGGACGCATATCAGCACCCATATTCCATCCCACTGGATCCGCGTGAAGCCAATGCAGATGAGCTGTGAGAGGGCCCTCAGGGAGCACGGCAAAGATGCACCCGTTCGCCTCAACGAGGGGCCAGCCCTGACTGAGGGGAAGTTAGTGGACAGGAAGTTGGTGGACACAGATCAGCACCCACATTCTATCCCTCATCGTGTGCTTGAGATATGCAGCAGGGTGTGCCACATGCCCGGCAGAGATGACCACCGCCTCCCGGATCCCTTTGCGGTGACGGTGGATGTGGTTGCTGTGCGATCCGGGCGCTTCAAGGTCCACAATGACGACGGGGGCGGCACAGGGCCACCACTGCATTTCTTGTTCTCAGGGGTGGAGGAGGGGTGGGGCCAGCAGCTTTTGTATCAGTGGTTGTGATGGTGGCGTCCAAATACGAGGTGTTGAGGTAAGGCTCAGAGTCCTCAGGTTCCATGTCTTGCTGGTTGTTGGATTCAGCGCAGACGGCAGCAGTAAGCGGTGTGAGGATCGAGAAGGTACTGGCTGGGTAGAATTCGGCAAAAACACGCCCGCTTTGCGTCTAGAGGAATATGTGAGTACATGCCCGAGAAGTTGGTGGACAACTGACTTTTCTAGATGCCAGGACCAAAGCCTGCCTGTGAACTGCGGTTAGCGCAGTGCAAACGAACACAGTAGGCGTCAGGAATGAGTGAAAGGAGGCCTAGTGAGGGCACACATGCCTCTGCAGCTTAAATGCACAGAGGCAAGCAGCCGGCAATGCGGAGCCCAATTTGAGCTCAACGCAATGCACTCTCCAAGGTGCGGCAAGAAGGATGGAGTGAGGCAAGGAGAGGGGCTTACCGGGTCCTCTGGTTGGGTGAGGTGGTCGGGTGGTGGTGGTGGCCTTGAAGGGAGTTAGATGATGATCAACGTCCAACACACGCATACATCAGTAAACAAATGTAAGCCGGACGACGATGGGGCAGACACCGATGTCGGCTTTGAGACGGTCCTGAACGTCACTGAGGATGGGAATGGTGCAGAGGAGGACAGACCATAGTGATGTCCGTGCCGTGTATAGTACAGAGAAGTTGGGGGACATGGGAAGTTGGTGGACATATGCTTGATCTTGTACAGTAGCCACAGTGTTGTACTCCCTTACTATACATTCACTTCAAAATGGACCCCATTGTCGCACACCCGACCTCTGTAGGCCGTGTATGCCGGGCGGCGGCCTGGGTTTTGCACTGGAAGTTGGTGGACTCAACCGTGCCATATTTTGTAGAATACATCTCATTGAAATGTATAGAAAACAATAATACTACAATAGAACGTCAAAAGAAAAAAAAGAGAAAAATAATAATTGACAAGGTCGATGTCGGGGGTCGGGACGGCGGGCGGGGGCGTCGGGATGATGTGCGGGAGTGGCGGTGTGATGTGCGGGACGTGTTGTTGATGGAGCGATGTGATGGGGAGGCAGTCTGATGGCAGCGCGCACCCGTGATGGCAGCGGCGCTGCCGTCATACAGCGGTGCTGCGTCGGCGGCGGCGACAGGCAATGAGGACGGCGGGGAGGGCGGCGGGAGGGCGGTGACCTCCGTGGAGGCAGTGGTCACCACCCGCCGTAGTTGGTGGACGGCCTTGGGTGATCTCCTAAGTCCCCAACATAAGGGATATAAGAGATTCCCGTGAAATCGCGTTATCCCCTCTAGTTAGAGAGGGAACCCCCCCCACGTTCCCTCTCTAACTAGAGGAGTTAGGTGGGCACATTAGGTGGTGAGCAGACTGTTCTGTACTGCCAGGTTGTGTATTTTCATTTCGGTGATTATAGATACCACTGGATGGATTAGCGTCCTGCGGTTGTGTCGATGACTAGGAGCGCGCACTAGTAGCTATTCCAGTGAAGAAGATAACTTCGGGCCAGATATCGTTGATGACAGTCGCCTTGAACTTGCGCATCGTCCAGCCACCGCGGAAAAGAGGATCCTCGGCGACCATTTCGTTCGTTGGTGGGGAGAATTGAGGGAAACTGGTGAGAAAAGCGCCGAAAAGAAGTCAAGGAGTGCGTGGCGTGGAGTCTTCAAGAAGAAGGCAAAAAGACCAACTAGTCACTGCTAGATGGACGAAGAGAGCGAACGGGACGCAGGCCACAGATGTGGGAAGGAAAACGGACGGTGTTATGGCACACAAGACGCTTTTAAATGAAACATGATCATCGTGAACCTGACACCGGGCGCTCGCCGCTCCTGCGAGAAGAGGCGCTGAGTGCACGCGGTATCGCCGCATTGAAAACGCGCACACACGACCTGATGAAAGCTCCCATCAGTGATCGGGATAGTTGTTGCTATACTGGGAACAATATCAGTCGAGGTCGAATGGTCCTTGAGCTCGTTCAGGACGTCGTTAAAGACTTAGCTCTCTATTTCCTGGTAGTCTCGCAACTTTCCCAAAATTTCAGAGAAAAAATAAAGGAGCCGATGGGCGCTGGCGCTCAGTTTCACCCAACCATCACTGTCGGCGTTATTTTTGAACCACATCGCAAGGAGACCTCATCTTTTTTTAGAAGGCCAGATAATTAACCTAGGTTGTCACTCACTCTACACCATTCTCTCTCGTAGCATAAGACCAACCTGTTGCTTTGGAAATCTTATGTATATTGTTTTCTAGGCCCGGGGAATTGGAAGGAATTGAAGGAACTACCCGCAGTCGCCTAGCGCTCAGCCTCACCCAAACATCACGGTCGGCGCTGTTTATCAAACGTACAATCGCAATCATCATCTGCCAACTATCTTCCGATCGGGGTCCCGAGGTGACCGTCAAATGTCTCAAACTGTCACTGCAGGCTGCAAGGAATTCACAAATGACTCAAGGTTCTATTCCTTCGACTTTCGCCGTTGCAGGAGCAGAAGATTCTTTCTCTGCTCAGGGAACATTCGATCGGACAAGCTTCAGTGGACATTGCTGCCTTGTCGACATGTTGTACCCATGGTAATATGTCGCGCCTCAGCGCCCTGGTCCGAGTACATTCAAGGAACTCATTTCGAGTCAGATGCTTGTCCGGCGGGGTCCCGAATATTCGTTTCCCGCATATTTGTTGGCTTCGGCGATTTACCAGCGCCGAAGAATTTAAAGAGCCCCCGAGTTGTTTGTGAGCGGTCAAATATTTGGAGCTCATTCGTTCATGTTTCTTCCTTCAGAAGAATTTCACCCCCTGGTTCAGGTATCCTGGCGGAAAAGCACCAGGTTCAGGTTATTCCGCGGGGAAGGAAATGCGCTAGCTTTGTGCCAAAAGCAACCAATCTGTGGAACATGCGAGTTGAGGTCACAGCGCGTGTCATGCGAGATGATATATTAATATTGTGCCCTTGTCTACAGTCCCCAGGGGAATACTTACATGCAAACTGAAAGGGCTGTGCTCCGCAAATGTGCAAGTCTGCAAGGAGTGAGGTACGAATTTTATTGACACAGGAATATTTACTCCATCACTCCCACAAGTTGAGTTTAACTTCGGACGCGTTGTATGTCCCTGTTTAGGTATCCCACGACGCGCGGGATATCACGTGCAGCCAGTAATTCTTGGATAAAACTTTGTAAAAACGAAGGTCGTCGGCGCGAAAGTGATCGTGGGAGCAAGGTGTGAATTGCCTCCAAGTTTGAGTCGACGCTCACTGCGCACCAGGACCGCGAAAGAATTACGCGCGCTCCGAGGAGCGGTCGCTCGTCACGGGGGGGCCTAGGGATCCTGATCGGCTCCTCTGACCTGTGTGTTTCTCGGTTTTCATCTTTGCTGAGAAAACGCGCTGAGACATTTTGATCATGCTCATCAACCAGTTCCCCGACACCAGCGCGTCTGTCGATTCTGTACAACGGAGGTAGAAAGCCCTGAACATGCACTAATCGAGTGCCAAGCATCCCCAGCGGTGCTTGACTTGCGTGCTACATTCAAGGCTAAATTATTCCGTGCTGTACCGAAACTTCAGGACAAAATGGTTCAACTCACAAGTGTTGAGTTCCTCAAAGCCATTATTTACGAGCGCTCTACTATCCTTTGGTTGGAAAATATGTGCATGATGTTCTTTAGGAATTTTACGCCATTCCGTTGCGACGTCCGTAGAGTAAATTTGTTTGACTCGAGGCTGATTAATTCTAGGTCACCGTTTTTGCTGCTTTCTGTTGTCTGGGTTCTAAGGCGGGGCACGGGGAGACCCGTGGGATCTGCTCACTGGGGCTCGGGTTGGCAGGGAGTGGTCCAGGGGCGATGGTGTATTTTACTCGTTTTGTACACCGGGATAATTCCTGGAAACCGGCGTTCGTGATTCGGACCGTGCCGTGTAATGCTACCTACCTACCTACCTACCAGAATCATTGAAGGCCAAGTTCAACCCTATTTCCGGTTCGTGGCTGTGCTCGGAAAAATCCGGATGAAATTCGCGGCCCTTTCGCTCTTGTGATGTTCAAAACCACTTTGCCGCGGAGAAAGTTGAATCAGGGTGCTACATTACTTCAGAACGCTTGACTGCGAGAGAGGGCGGGGGGAACTGGATATCAATTCTCGTCGCTTGTCAGATGTTGATAATATTGATTATGCACCGGTACTGTGTCTTTTCCCCCTCACGCTACCTTCGCTCAAGCCCTGGCAGTCGTTCGATTTTGCGCCTCGTTTCTTCCCATAGAAAATCCTAAATATCAACGAACCGACAAAGGCTGCCGTTTCCGGAAATATAGCTAGAGCAAACTGTTGTTGCTAGTTTTGTTTCTTTGGCAAAACACAAAATGCTGCATGAGTACCGGAACAACAAGTAGGTGAATAGGGCTCAGTGGTGGATAGCCCAGCCCTGTGAGTCTCATTCTCCCGCAATACCAGTTACGCCGAAGAAGCCTGTGCGAATCAGTACCGAGGGGCTTTTTATGTCAAACAGAAAATGCTGCACGTAGTACTTGTGGCTGGTACTCGAACATGCAGTAGGTAAATAAGGCTCGGTGGTGAATGGTCCACACCTGCAAGTTGTGTTGAAAATCCATACAAATTACCTTTTACGCAGGAGAAGCCTGTTCGAACCAGGCCCGAGCCATGGGTAGCCTTGATGCACGTCTTTTTCCTTCATACAATACATTTAAAATGTGGTATATTCCATGTTTAGGTAGTGGGAATAGGACAAGGTGGTGGATGATCCACGCTTGTGAGTTGTAGGTTTGCGCCGCGCTTTACGCAAGAGGGGCCTGTTCGAATCAAGCCCGAGCCATGCAGTAGGCTGGACAGAATTTTCGTTTTTATATATACTGCAAGTACTGTGTATCCCAAGTCCCTGAACATGCAGTAAGTGAACAAGGCTCGGTGGTGGATGATCCACACCTGCAAGTTGTGGTTCAAAAGGATGTCGGCGCTTACAACGGTCATGCAGGAGAAGCTTGTTCGAATCAGGCCCGAACCATGGTCGGAGATGTAAGCATGATCTTTTTCCTCGGCGATTATACGGAGAACGCTGTACATATCACACTTGAATAGTAAGGGAACAAGGCGGTGGATGGTCCACATCTGCGAGTTGTTCTGGTGCTGAACACAACTTATACGCCGTTACGCAGGAGAAGCCTGTTCGAATCAGGTCCGAGCCATGCATCTCCCATCAGCATTTTTATTGTTCCCGTCAACGACTGCGAGGGCTGTTTTATTTTTCCCTACAATATGGCACACTCAGGTGTCGACCCGGAAGCAGAGAAGGTGGCGAACCGAAAGCGGATGCGGAGTGCGAAATTAGTGGGCGAGGGATCAAGCGGAATCAGCCCGGCTATTGGCATTGGGAGTGGAGTTTTGAAAAGGTAGAGTCCTACACATTTGCTCTGCTTGGCCAAATGGTTTTTGAATGGACGCATCTGAATTGCGGGAAACAAAGTTCAACCAGCGATGCCCGAGACGCCCGAGATGCCCGACAATCTTTATAAAAATCATTGTCCACGGGTAATGGAGTCTAAGGACCGGAGGCTTACTTTCCGATTCGTGGTATCGGGAGTTCGAGCGCCGACCGACGGTTTCCAGCTACATATTTTAAATTTCTTCCGCACTCGTGCCGCGTGGTTATTCGGTTCCTGCCTACATATGAGGAAGGGATCAATCCATACGGGATCAGAACCTTCCTTTGGAAGGAGTTCAGTAGAACGTTCTTTCGAAGGGATTGGTTGGAATGGAGAGAAGAGGGAAAAGACCGCGGAACCGAAGATGAAGAAGGACGCATTTTCGAGTCCGCCCGGGCTTGAGAGGTGAATTGTTTCTTTCTTGGCAAGATTCCCTTCACAACGAGTGAAAATTTCCACCCAGGACTCGAGGGGGGTACAGGGGTCAGGAAGACGCAGCAACGAAAATTTTCCCAGAAGCAAAAACAGACTTTAAGGTTTTTACGTGTGGTAGACGTACGACGTTCGCGGGCATCAATTTGAAATCAAGCGTAGGAAAATGAATTTCTGTTCAGGCCAGCCCAAATGGGACGTGATGCGCGGCGGGATCGGTCGGGATTTTCGATGTGGGGTAAGTTGTGGTTCGGTTGAAGAGTGTCTTGCCTCGTGGTCTCCTGGATTGTTGAAAGAAACGCGGAAAAAAGAGGGAAGTCTCTTCTCGGAGCGGACCATGGCATCGCCGGCCAGCGGTAAAAGGGACGGCTCAAAAAATCGCACACATGGAATAATAACTGACCTTCCATGGACGTTTCCGCAACTTTCAACTTACGATCAAAATGTCCAAATTGGGTATGTTTTTCGCTGTTTGTTCTCAAGGCCCACGGTCTCTCTCTTTCGTGCCACCACCACCGGTTCTGCGCACTCAAAACTGGGCTTCTCTACGGCTTTCTGGGGACTCTACTGGGCCAACGGGGACTACGAAATGTATTGGACTCGGACTATCGGACCGTAGTGCGCTTCTTGCGGTTCTAATGCAGGAAAAAGAAGAGGAAGCGCAGTCAATCTTTTGCAAAATGTCGTTCATCCGGCGGATATGGCTACATTAATTGGGGCTCGTATCACGAGCCAGGTGAACCGCGTTATATAAAGGGTCTCGTCTTGCAAACGGCACCCTCGCGCGTTCCTTTATTCTGTGCTGTAACACTAAACTCTGTCCCTATAAACTGCCTCTCTGAGCTTGTACGCCACTTATACTTATCACATTATAGCTATTACACGTATCGTCGGACTCTGGCTTCGCGGCTACGCTACACTTTCTCTGCACGCCTCTTAGACGCTGGTTTCTCCTGCTATTTTTCCACCATTCCTACTATGTCTCAGCCATCACACTCGTCTCCCTCATCTCCCGCACCTGGAACCGATATTTCTGCGACTCAGATCTCCGTCTCTCCTCATCTTCATCCGCGCGCACCTCCGACGCCGCCGCCCGACTCTGTGCCTCCTTCTCCTCGCATCAGCTCCCCCGCTGCCGATTTTCCCGCCATTCCAACACCAACAACAACGACAGCAGCATCAGATTCGTCTTCGCAATCTACCTTAACAACGTCCTTTCCGAGCGAGGACCATCATCATCCCACATTTGCTTCCGTCGTTTCTGCATCCTCGCCCTCGTCTTCGCTTCCGACTTCCGTCTCTTCTCCTGCATGGTTTCCCGTGTTCGACCCCGCCCCTACGTCACCCGAATTCGGACTCGATAATTCGCCCTTGGTGCCGTCGTCGTCTTCCGCCACCCTCGTCGATTCTGCTTCTCCGCCGTCGAAATCGACACTCGTGTTCTCGCCTGACGCGTCCCCGGAAATCAGCGTGCACGAGCTTACGCATCCCGAGCTCGAGGAGGGCGAGATCGACGCGCAAGTGCTCCTGAAAGATCTCGGGCTTGGACTTGGGCTCGTGGATGCTGTCGCTATCGCTATTCCCAATGGTAAGACTCCGTCTCTTTCATTCACTCGTGTTTTCTGAAATTCTTCCCGACTTAGACTCGAACGCGAACGCGGACCTTGAGCCTGGGCAAATCATCGAGGACTCGCCTGTTCTTCCTTCGCCGCAGCACCATCAGCCACACCAGCAGACGCAGACACAGACTCCTCCGCGCACCTCGCCCTCGCCGCCCCCCGCTCCTGCCCGCCACACGATCCCCCTCCCGCCCATCGACGCCGAGTCTCCGCATCAGTTCTCGTCCCCGCCTGCGCCGGTCCCGCGCCGCGAACGCGTCCCTAGCGCCGAGTCTCCTCCGTCTTCGGTGCAGTCTTCGCCGGTGCACTCCGTTCCCGTGCCTGCGCCCAGCATTTCCACTTCCACGTCCGCTCCGACTCTCAGCACCGCGCCTACTCTCAACCCCGTCACCACCACCACCGCTCCGGCCCCACCCTCCGACGCAGGCGCAGACCAAAGCCAAACCAAGACCCCCAACGTCTACATCAACGGCTTGCCCCCGAACTTCCCGGAGGACCAGCTCTTTGCGCTCGCGGCGCCGTTTGGGGAGGTGCGCAGTGTGCGGAGCTTTACGCGGCATGTGGGGGATGCGGAGACGGGGTACGGGTTTGTTTTGTGAGTTGTATTCCTTATTTTCTCCCTTCGAGCAGAGTGCTGGGACAGCGCGGGATCTTGCTTCGTCGTTTTTATTTTGGAACTCCGGCTCGGAATTTGAACCTCAATACTAATTCGCGTTCAACTTTTTCCTTTCAAGGTTCGAGAGCATCTCGTCGGCGGAGAAATGCATCAACTCGCTCAGACGGTATCGGAATCTGCACCCCACTTTTTCCAAGGTACATACTCTTCCTTCACGATCCTTCGACTCGCCCATCCTTCCTCCCTTCTTCACCGATTTAAGTATACTCCACCCCTTCTGCTCGCGCGCCGTTCGTACTTCTACTTGTCTATATTTACTCACACCTCTTTTCGCGGCGATATATAGCAGGTGCACAAGATCCCCGGAACGATGTACTCGCAGGCGCGGCCCGCCGCCTCCTCCCCCGACTCCGACCCACATGCCCACGCCCACCACGCACAATCGCAGTCGCACCTCGGTCAAGTCCACGGGACGATAGCGACAGAGACGCCCTCGGCGTCCTCGCTGGCGGGTTGGGAGCAGGAGAGCGCGGGCGACGGGAGCGCGGACTCGACGTTCAAGGCCAAGATGGAAAGGCTTGCGGACAAGTCGAGCACGAATTTGTATATCGAGGGGTGAGTTTTGCTTCGTACTTTGTTCTCGTTTGGGTCTCAGTTTGCGTTCGTCTTTTCTCCATCGTCCTCCATTCTTCGTTCCCGTTCTCGTTCCATTCTCATTCTTCCTCCGACCTGCGACGGCGTCGAATCGAGCTGACTTCAACTACGATTTATCTAGGCTCCCGTTGAGCATCGACGAAGCTGTACGTCTTTTAAATCTCGTCTGGTTGGTTCGAGGGTTTCCTAACGCCATGATCTTATTCGTAGACCCTCGCAGCGCTCGTCTCGCCGTACCCGATCAGGAGCAGTCGCTTTTTCCAGACCAAGCTGAGCAGCCCTCCTCGGATCATTGCCTTTGTTCGGTCAGTCTTCTCCTCCCTCCATCCTTCAACTGCCAACTCCAACTGACGATTCTGGTGCCCTTGATGCAGATTGGAGACGCGCTCCGCCGCGGAGGAGATCATCGAGCGCTTGCACGGACGGATGGTGCGAGGCTGGAACGACCCCGGCAGCCGCATTTCGGTGCGCTTCGCGGACACGAGCGAGCAGCGCGAGCTTAGAGTCAGTAGTACTCTTTACATCACCCCTCCCTTCCTCTCAACATTTTTTGTTCGATGCTGATGGCTTCTTCGTAGCGGCACGAGCGATTAGCTCGCGAAGGGGATCAGACTTCAAACCAGCTCAGCATCGCCCAAGCGACGCTTCTCAACCTCCGCGGCAAGGAGCTTCACGCCCGTCCGCCGATGGGAGTCAGCGTTGCCGCCTCCACGCATCTCGATGACGACTTTGGCTTCATTGACGAGGGCGGATCCGAGTACAGCGGCGGCCATCACTACCACCACCCCCTCCAGTCCAACGCCGCTTACCCCACCAGTGACTTCGAGGTCGACTACTCGCGCGTTCCGGCGGGGCGCTACACGCACGCACTCGGCCTCGGCGCGCAGCAGTTCCCGCACCACCAGCAGCTCTCGACGCACGCGCCCTCTTCGTTGCAGCAGCAGCAACGCATGAACCCCGCGATGGCGACTCTCCTCGACTCGCTCCAGGCCAGCGCGTACCACGGCCACGACGTCTACGCCCCGCAGGACGAGCTGGACTACCGCGCGCTCCAGCAGCAGCAGCACCTCGCGTCCCTCTCCAACACGCACGCGTTCGGCAACGCGCGTCCGTTCGTTCCGCAGGGCTTGGGCATCGGCGCGCCGGCGCAGGCGCACGGGGGGTACACGGCGACGGAGGAGTTTATCCTGCGCGCGCGCTCGAATTCGCTGCCGCAGACGCAGAAGCGCCGCCCGATGCCGCTCGATTTGAATGTGAATCAGGCGCAGCAGGGTCAGGGGCGGCACCATGAGTTGGATTCCGTCGTTGGGATGGGTGTGCGCGGGTATCGGGCGCAGGCGGCCACGGTCTCTCTTCCGCATCATCACCAGCAGCAACAGCAACACCGCGGCCATGGGCATGGGCTCGCGTCGATGTTTGATCCGCAGGATTCCATGAACGAGGAGGAGTTCCATGCCGCGTCGTCGATTCCACTCCACCGTCCCCAGCAGCAGCAGTTTGACCACGGCGAGCGGGTTATGAACCAGCTCAACGCCCACTCTCTCCACACGAACACGAAGAACAATAACAACAGCAACACTCGCCTCCCTCGCACTCAGTCTCTCCAGCAGCAACAGCATCTCTCCGCATCTCTCCGTGCTCCGAACCAGAACCAGAACCAGAATCAGAACCAGAACCACGATTTCATTCCGCACGCACGCACGCAGCCGCCACTAGCGGCCAATCAACAAACGCATCACTACCAGCACAGTCTCGGCCAGAACTCGACCGCGCACTCTAGAAACATGACGAACATCCGCCCCGCGCAGGCCTCTAATAACAATAGCATGATGAACACGAACAACAGCAGCGGCCTCGGCAATTCCAACGGTATTTATGAGCGCAATAACAACACCAACAACGCGCGCGAGGTGGGCTCGAGGGGCGTTCCCCACCACCACCAACAACGCCATAACGGCGTCCCCCATTCCCATGTGTATTCGTCTCACCACCAACACTCGCATTCGCATTCGCAATCCGACGTCGACCAGTCGTCGCCTCCACTTGTATCGCCCGCTCTCACATATTCGTCCCGCTCCTCGGTCGCGGCATTCAGCCCCACTACTCCGTTCTTTGGCTCGTTCGACGAGGACGAGACGACGTTTAGGGGGGCGCCGCAGATGGACATCGGCCTCGGGAAGGGCAAGAAAAGTAACTCGCGCACCGCTACTCGATAATTAGTTCATGATTCATTTTTTATTTTTTGCTGCGATCGTTTTATTTGCGTAGCTAGCTCCCTCTCTCGTAGTCTGTTCGTTCTAACTAGCTCCTGTATCGACTTGAATTCTTATTCGCAGCATCAATGCAATACATGACTGTCTTTATTATCGTGTGCGCGTTCAGTCATTTTAGTTGTACCCGCCCGTTGAGATCGAGGGCGGCAGGGCGTCCTCTCCACCTCCGCACGTAACATTAATGTCGTCCGTCAATTCCAACTCGACCGTCGATCCAGTGGTGAACACATCCCATTCCAAATAACAGTTTGACTTGTAGGCTTTGCCGTTAACTTTGACGCTCTAGCAGAACAATAAGGACACCGGCGTTTCATCTCGGGCAACTCAAACCAAACCAACCTTTACAAAGACGTTTCCGCCCGTTCCATTTACTGGGTTGCCGGTAAAGTTGATGCTCTTGATCGTGGTGGTTGTTTTGTACACGGGGTTGAAGAACGAGATCTGCGGGAAGTACGGCGAGGAGAGGAGGAACTGTTTCGTCGCGGGCAGGGGGTACATCCCCGCCAGATAGAAAAATGCGTAGCTGCCCATAGCGCCTGTAACACCGGTGGTAGTTAGTACGATTGGAAGCCTAGTGCCAGAGAAGGGAAGCAGGTCAGTACTCACCCGAATCTGAAGCCCAGTCAAACTGGAGTAAGCTTCCCGCGAAGACTGGCAAAGTGATAGATTGGTTTCGACGTACCGTCATTCCCGGGGAGCCCGATCAACGACGTATTGAACCACTTCGCGATGACCTGGCGAGAGCGTTGGGTGCTGAGGCCGGGGGCGTTGGCGTAATGGTACATAAACGGAATCTGCTGCGACGGCTCGTCGGTGGAGTCGAAGTAGTTCTTCCCAATGGTTTAGTTCAACTGCAAGAACGCTGAATGGGCGGCCAAGCACCTGATCGAAAATCCAGTTCAACCGGTCAATGAAATTGGCATCGCCGCCTTGCAGAGTAATCAAGTTAGCGGTATCTTGAGGCACATACTGAGAGCCCGGTTAGTAGCCGCCGCCGAAGGTGCACTGCAATGTAAGGTTGTACCTGAGAATACTAGAATCGCACAAGGTTAGGCCTCTTGAAACTCTGAGAGACAGATAAATGATATTTACGACAATGGGAGACGACTCGTAGAATCCGTCGCGCCGAATAGCGTTCAGGAAGCAGGTGGATTGGGTAGGGTCGTTGACACTGCAGTGGCGGGGATCGGTGTAGTTCCAGGTCCCGTTGGCAAACCGGGGCTAAGGACGCCACCTAATGAGTTCAAGTACAGTTTTAGAGCAACGTGAATCGGGTACCTGCATAAATCCAGTGAAATTCGCCAGATCCGGGACACTGACGTTGGGATTCCAGGAGTTGTGATAGTTTTGCGCTCGTGAGACATACTAGAATATCCCATCAGCTCCAGTGGGTAAACGCACCACGGAAAGGAGGGCAGACCTTCTTGGCGTCCGAAGTCTTGCCTAGAATCTTCGCAACCTGCGAGATGGCGAAGTCGTCGAACGCGTACTAATTTAGTTCGACAATTAGGAGGATTCAATCAGGGTGGGGCGTTCTTCTGACCTCAATCGCGCGCGAAACTTGCTTGGTGTTCGCCCCGCCCGGATACGTGGTGTCTAACGGAGTCAAGTGAGTATGAGGTATGAGCGAGTGGTTTCCCCTCGGGCTTGGCTAGTATTACCTGACGGGATGTAGCCTATGCGATGGATGCATTAGCGCGATGAATTTGGAGAATGAAAGTAAGCAGGAAGCGCGCACCCTTCTCCTTCCATACGTCTGCCTGTCTTCCCTGTAAATTCCAGTTCGGTGGCTGATCCTCGGCGTCGGCGAGGAGGGCGGTGTACAGGTCATTCGCAGAGACTCCGAGTTTTGCAGCGTGGTCAGAGAATCTTGGAATAAAATTAGGCTGGTCGAATGTTGGGGCTGCTTTTGGACTTACTTAACGAAGAACTCGGCCAGGATGGGGTCGCCGTCTGCAGAACTGAGTCACGGTATATGAAAGGAATAGAGACCGTACGGCTGCCGCCCTGGATAAATTGAGGTTTCCCGGCTTCACGCGCTTCAGGCAGCCAACCTGCCAGAATGTCAGAATCCGCATGAAACTACTAGTAAATTATATTGGGCGCACCTTCATGCCGTTGAATATCAATCATGCCCCGGACAATACGCGCAAAGTTTTCGGGGTCGTGCAGAGACATCTAGATGCGAGGACAGTTGAATCAGATTCGGGCGATGGTTGAACACCGTACCAAGGGGTAGAGCGTTCGGTAGGTGTCCCCTGAATCAACGGTTGAGAAAGGCGACTCGCAAATGTGGAAAGAAATTCACAATTGCAGTAGAATGCGTCGTAGTAGGGCTCCGACGATTTCCATCCCGGGTTCTCTCCAGTGTCTGCGTGGCGTAAGCCCAAGACAAGATGTTGCGATATGTAACGTACAGTCACCCGGGACGATGTGTGTTCGATACAGCTGCGGAACCCACGTCAGTAAAGAACACGGGGAAATGATATCACACACCGAGGAATAGAGCAGGGTTACGGTATCGTCGTCCACATTCTCAGTGTCAACTTGCACGCGGCTGAGGATATCGCGCCACTGGTTTTCGCTGTCCGAGACGACGCGCGCAAAGTCCCAGTCGCCGATTTCCTCCTCGGCGTTTTGACACGCTTGCGCGGTGGAGATGAAGGAGACGCCCACGCGAGCGAGAATGGTGGTCGTTCCAAAGGTGGTGTCCTGAGGGAAGGAGAGCATGCCGCCGTGCTCGGAGCCCCAGCCTATATATTCTGTTTGAGCAGGATTCTCGTCATGGAGATCAAGAGTGACGCACTGTAGTAGTGCTGCGAGAGGTCGACGCCATTTTTATCGGGGTAGTTGATCTTGTATGGCCCCCACTCGGACGGTCCGTCAAAATGATACCCCTCGCCCTTGAAGTCGACACAAGCAAAGGCATCGTAGCGTCCCGGACCAAACGACGTCGCGAAATTCGCGCTGGCTGCATAAAACTCATTCAGTTCACTAGAAAATGCAGGAAGGAATTATTCCTGCCTGTCATACGTCCGGTTGCGGGGTTGATATTCAGCTCCGGGGTAATTGCGCTGATTTGGCCGTCATTGGTGACGTCCATAAGGATGCGGGGCACGGTTGAGTTCGCTGGGAATGTGTAGCGGTGCAACCCGGTTCGGCGTGTCGCTGCCAGCTCGACGCGCACATCGGTCGACTATTGTTTTCGTTGGATTATTACTCGGGAGTGTGTGTGGATTCTCACCAAGTTAGTGGAGAAATATCCGGGTGAGGCAAAGTCGTCCGGGGACCCTATTAATGGGGTTCAGACGAGAAATCGTGGAGGGAGAAACGCGTATGTACCGTCTGGCAATATTCTCCGCAGCGTTTTGCGGGATGCAATCGTTGTCCCACATTGCTCAAATGCAGAACACTGAGGGACAGGGAACAGCTTGAAGTTTGAGAGCGGGACGGCCTTCACATTGTTAGTCCACTTATGTACCACCTGTACGGGCGAAGGGACTCACCCCACCCGTCCCCGATTGGTGCAACTGCGAGAAGCCCGTCACGTTAAACTCTGGACGACCATCGTACCCTGCAAACTGAGCATTTTTTCGGTCAGACCCTTCAACGCCTCTTCCTCAAAAGCGCGTACATTGTCCCCGTCGGTGTCCATCCCGACCTTGACCATCCCATGAGGGACTGTGGCACCTGCAATCGCCGGCATTAACGCGCTTTTAACACGACAGACGCCCCCGCTTACCTGGAAAGGTGTTTCCGCCATTGACTGTGCCAATGAAGAGATTGACGTGGCTGAGCGGATCGAAAGGCGCAGCCGCGCACACCGCCCTCGCGGCGAACAAACCTGTTGAGGATGGAGTTTCCTCTTCAGGCTATTGGCGTTCAGTGCCAGATCGGGTCGGTCTCTCTTTTACTTTATTTATTAGTCTTTTGACGTCGATCGTATCCGCACCATATATATGGTGCGGATCCGTTTCTACGGCCCTCAGTCTTATACCACTACTGGGTGCGACTGAGGGTACGTTCACTTACATATCTATTTATTAATCTTACTTACGAGCGTACCTGTAGATATCTACTTACTGTAATCTCTACAGGTATTTATATGAGTCTTATACCACTACTGGGTGCGACTGAGGATATCTACTTACTGTAATCTCTACAGATTCGCAGTCAGAGATTGCGTACAGTGCCAACTGTCCTTAAATCAGCTCGCGAACACAAGCCCAGTGCTCGAAGACTCACTTCAGTGCCTTTACCCCTATGGCTACTCAATCCCTTGGGGCCGTTACAATTCTCCCCGAGAGCAAACAGCTGGGCGACAACAACTGGACTGATTTCAAAGACTTTATATTCAGTCTCATCCGTGGTCGTGGTCTCGACGGCTACCTCGACGGCTCCGTTCACGCCTATGTCGGTCCTACCCCCTATCCCCATATTCATGCCACCCCGCTCAGCTACACCACCCCATCTACCGACGAATACCGCATGCGCGACGGCTACGTTAGCGCCTTGATCTTCCAGAACATCAAGGACCCGAAGGCTCACGGGTTGAGCGCTTCGGATGGTGCTCGCGCCATGTGGGTGGCCCTCCACAGCAAGTTCGGCCGTACTTCCGACCTTCTCGCCGGCATTGCCAGGGACAAGTTGCGCGCCTTGAAGCTCCACAGCGGGCGTGACCTGCTGACCCACCTCGACGAGCTCACCAAGCTTCGTGAGCACGTCAAGGAGTGCGGCGGCCGTGTGCCGGACTCGGAGATGATCGTTATTATCCTCTCGTCCCTTCCTGCTGAGGAGCTGGCGGCCACTATTCTCACCCTGCAGAGTAAGACATATGTCTACGAGGTTGTGAACGAGCTCCGCGCTTGGTGGGACCTGGTGTGGAGAGCGCGGGTGGAGAACGAGACCGTGGCGAATGCTCTCGCGGCGAATGTCGTTGGGGTTCTCAAGTGCGACAACTGCGCAACTCGGGGGCACTCCAAGGAAAATTGCTGGGGTCGCGGCGGAGGAAAGGAAGGGCAGGCGGGGACGTGGTGGCGCGCGCCACGCGGATTCGAGCCTCGCCCGTCGTTCGTTGATGCTCACAAGGCCGCCAAGGCGTCGAGGAGGGTTGCCGCCGCCGCCGCTAATGTCGAAGCATCTATTTCGGCACCCGTTCCCAGTGCGCCGCCCCCTGCGCCTACTGCTGCGTTCGCGTCGCCCATGAGAGTGTGGGCGCTCGGTACCTCCGTCGACAACGAGGACGATGGTACGTCGGTGGCGAATTACTCTTCACGCGCAGACGATAACGTGTTGCCTAGATTCGGACGTGGAGGGTCAGCTCCTCCCGTTTTGAATGGGCATGTTAGTCGTACTGTACCTGAAGTAGTTTACCAGCCATTCGTATTCGCCACCGACACAATACACGAGCCGTCGAACATTTTCACATATCTGGATAGTGCCGCGTCAGATATCTGTGTTGTCTCCCGTGAGCGGTTCGTCACGTACCGGAATCTCGACATCGTCGGCCACACAGCTGTGAGGGCGGGCGGGGGATTTCAAGTCGCGGGCATGGGGAAGGCGGAGTTCACCGTACGTCTGCAGGACGGTACCATCCACAAGGTCACGTTGGACGGTGCTCTGCATGTTCCGGGGTTCGCAATGAACCTCATTTCTCTCACGACGCTCGATACGCGTGGGTTCCACGGTCAATGGGGAGGCGGTCGGTGTACCGTCGTTAACCGTGACGGAGCCCAAATTATCGACGGGCAGATCGCGCGGACTTTGGGCCGGCGAAAGCTTTACCAGGTCGATGTCGTCGACAAGATAGACAGCGGTGCGGATGTTGTAGCGGCTGTGGCGGGGCGCAACCGAAATCAACCCACCGATTTGGAGACATGGCATCGGCGGTTTGGACACAGTGACGTCCGCGCGATCATGCGCATGGCGGACAAGGAGCTGGTCGGGGGGCTGAAGATCGTGGAGCGCGAGCTGCGGGGCAAGTGCGAAGACTGTATCTTCGGGAAGCAGGACCGAATGCCGTTTGACGATGAGGTGGTGCACGAAACGGAGCCGCTGGAGCGCGTCGCCCTCGACTTGTGGGGAAAGGCGAGGACACCAAGTTGGTCGGGAGCGGTGTACATGATGCTCGTGTCTGACGGAGGCACATCAATGAAGTTTCCCGTCTTCCTGAACAACAAAAAGAAGGAAACAACGTTGGCCGCGCTCGAGGAATGGGTAACGGAGGCGGAATTGCAGACGGGGAGGAAGCTGAAGAGAGTGCGGTACGACTTGGGCGGGGAGTTCGACAACGAGCTGTTGAAGGCTTGGTGTCGGAAGCGCGGGATTATAATGGAACCGGTCCCTAAGGCGTCGTCAGCGTCGAACGGGCACGTCGAGCGCGGGAACCGTACTATCATCGAAGGTACTCGTACCCAGCTCGAAGAGTCTGGGCTTGACCGACGTTGGTGGTGCGAAGCCGCGGCGGCGCACGCCTATGTGCGTTCGTTCATCCCTTCATCGCGACACCCCGACATTGTTCCTTGGATGGCGTGGTTCAAACAGAAGGACGAGTTTGGCAACCTCGTCATCCCAAATGTATCACATCTTCGCGCATGGGGGAGCGACTGTTGGGTAAAGGATTTAGACAGGAAGGAGGGAAAGCTGGGAAAGCAAGCATGGAAGGGGAAGATGATAGGGTACATGGGACGACGCGGGTATCGCGTTTACGACCCCAAACGTCGCGGGATATATGAAGTCCACGATGTTGTTTTCGAGGAGGGACTTCCACATCGTACACGCCTCGACGAGAGCGACGCGTTGCCAGAGGATGCGAGTATCTTCGAGGACGACGTACCTTTCCCCACCCCGGAACGCCCGGTTGCTCAGACTCCAGTTCACAACATTCCTCCCGCACCTCCTGCGCCGCCCGCACCTGTTCCTCACCCTCATCCTGTTCCTGCTCCCCTTCCTCCTCCCAACGTTCCCGGTGCGCGGGCGCCGGTCGCGCTTGCCCCTGCTCAAATGCTCCCACCTGGGCCTCTCCAACCCCCTCCTCCCGTAATTCGCCGGTCAACGCGGATACCGAAGCCCACACGAGCGATCCTCGAGATGGAGATGTCGAATCACATGGAGGAGGAGGCGTTTCGTGCCGGGAAGGACTGGGCAACCGACAGCGAACACCCGACGGCAAATGCAGTGGACGTCGATTGGGGTGGCTTCGACGAAGAACTCCTCCAATCCCCGTGGGCGTTCGCTAGCGCAATCAAAGGTGTGATCCCAAGGTCGTATGCGGCAGCGATGCGGGATGCAGAGAGTTGGCTTCCGGCGATGAAGGCTGAAATTGATCAGCTTGAATCCCGTCGCGTGTGGAAGCTCGTCGACTTACCGCATGGAGAGCGCGCTATCGACGGGATGTGGGTGTACGACTTGAAGGTGGATGGAGAGGGGAGTGTGGTGAAGCACAAGGCGCGCTATGTTGCGAGGGGGGACGAAATGATAGAGGGGAAGGACTTCGCGGTGAAATGGGCGATGGTGGCGCGGATGGAGTCGGTGCGGATGGTGTTCGCGGTGGCGGCGGTGGAGCGGTTGCGGGTGCGGCAGTGGGACTTCTCGGGCGCGTATCTGAACGGCGTCATGGACCGGCCGGTTTACATGAAGCAGCCGCGCGGATTCGCAAAGCAGGGGGAGGAGAGTAAAGTCTGCTTGCTTTTGCGGCCGCTTTATGGCTTGGTTCAGGCCGGCCACATCTGGTACAAACTGCTGGCCCAGGGTTATGGCGACCTAGGCTACAAGGAAAGCCTCGCTGACCCATGCATCAGAACGCGCAAGCGCGGCAACGCGTACACACTTACTGTACTATTACGACCAAAGGTTCACGGCATGTCACCCGTCACCTCAAAGGTTCACTGGGATCAAGGTTCATTGATCGACAATCACCACAAATTCCCATAAATGGACTGACGGCAGCTTCCGGCAGGTGCCGGCCGAGATTTTTTGACAGTTTTCACCCCTATTTTAGCCAAAAATCGAAATATCACCGTCACCCATGCCAAATTAGTTCAGTTCACGACCCGCTGTCACCCGTCACCTGAACCTTTGGTCGTAATAGTACAGTACCTCGACCCACACAGATGACGTCCTAGGTGTATCCTCGTCGGAGACGGAGAGCAGGCGGGTGGTGGAGGAGTTTGCGGCAAAGTGGGACTTGAAGGAGGTCGACGTCGCGTTGTTGTTGGGACTGACGGTGGAAAAGCTAAGCGATGGATCAATTGCGCTTAGCCAAACACAGTATTTCGAGAAAGTCTTGGCGCACTTCGGCTTCCAGGATCTTCCTCCGCTGTCAACCCCGCTTCCTCCCGGCTATCAAGTCCGCGCGGCGAGTTCGCCGTTATCCCCAGAGGACGCCGACTTCATGCGCGACAAACCCTTCCGTCAAATTCTCGGCACTCTCGTATGGGGGAGTGGCGGAACTCGCCTCGACATCGCGTATTCATGTTGCGTCCTCGGTCATGTCCAATCAAATCCGACGCCGGAGCACTGGCTCTTACTCGTTGGGGTGCTTCGGTACATCAAAGGAACTCTGGACTACGGTGTTCGCTACTCACCGCCATTGGACCGCGACCAGCCTGGAACGGGCCTAAAGCCTGAGGGTTTCGTTGACTCGGACTGGGCTGGGTGCGTCGATACGCGCCGCTCGACGTCCGGTTACATCTTCTTCATGGGTGGGGCTCCGGTCTGCTGGTCGTCGAAGCGTCAGGCGGTTGTGGCGTTGTCCTCCACAGAGGCGGAGTACATTTCGCTGGCGCGCGGGGCGCAACAATCTATGTGGATGAAGAATTGGTTGTCCGAGGTGTTCTTGCCGCAAGAGCTGCCGTTTCAGCTTCGCGGGGATAATCTGGGTTCCATTAGTCTGACAGAGACGACAAAGGAACACGGGTTGTCAAAGCACCTGGACATCCGATGGCACTACATCCGCGACCGCGTCAAGGACGGGGAGATAGCCGTGTCGTCGGTGCCGGGCAAGGAGAATGTTGCCGACATCCTGACAAAATCTCTTCCGCGCGTGGCGCACGAGAAAATAGTGCGGCAACTGGGTTTGGATTGGAAGCGGAGGACTGCTGAACGCCAGGGGGAGTGTTGAGGATGGAGTTTCCTCTTCAGGCTATTGGCGTTCAGTGCCAGATCGGGTCGGTCTCTCTTTTACTTTATTTATTAGTCTTTTGACGTCGATCGTATCCGCACCATATATATGGTGCGGATCCGTTTCTACGGCCCTCAG
Source organism: Mycena metata (assembly GCA_029378385.1). Classification (NCBI taxonomy): domain Eukaryota; kingdom Fungi; phylum Basidiomycota; class Agaricomycetes; order Agaricales; family Mycenaceae; genus Mycena; species Mycena metata. The sequence goes on from JARKIB010000012.1 coordinate 632,398, forward strand.
TCTTATACCACTACTGGGTGCGACTGAGGGTACGTTCACTTACATATCTATTTATTAATCTTACTTACGAGCGTACCTGTAGATATCTACTTACTGTAATCTCTACAGGTATTTATATGAGTCTTATACCACTACTGGGTGCGACTGAGGATATCTACTTACTGTAATCTCTACAAAACCTACAAGGTGAAGAAACGTCTTCATGACGGGGAACACGTTTGTGGGCCATCGCCGAGACCGCGCGGGCTTTATAACGGCGTTACGGAAGTGGGGTCGGGTGACCACAACGACATCATATCGTCGGCGGGCCATCTGATACGCAGTGTCGCGGTCCGGGAAGATAAGAGCGACCACAGGACTTATGTCGGCGCAAGCGTGCAGCGCAATCCAGGAGACATCCCGCGAGTTACTGGTCAACATGCTGTGTAATATTTTTCCTGATTTAAAAAAACTTCGAATTCTACAACACCATTCACAGTGGAATAGCAACCGGACGCCCTGTACACGCCACTTGCTGAGTGGGGACTGCTTCGACGTAACGGCCTCGTTGGCGCCCTTCGCGACCGGAGCGGGTGGGATCTCCGCGCCGCCAATCAAAGGGCTTGGCCCCGTCTATCATGTCAACTCTACGCTCTGAACTTCGAAGCTTTTGAACTGACGGCCTACGCCGAGGTAGAATCCCACGGCATATCTTGGCCGAACGCAGGGACGTTCAGAGAGTTCACGTTCAGAATGGAAAATCAAGAAGTGAGTAGAGTTATCAACGCATCCTCTCACAGGTAACGCTATTTGAATAGGGGTAGTGAAACCAGACCGAAATTTTGTTTGCAGTGGTGCCCGAGAAATAATAAACAGGGACAACTCGTTTCAACCCAGCGCGTTTGGTTGAACTCCAAACCGAAACGAGGGAAAATACCTAAACAGCCCCCCAGTGGCCGGGTCGGGCCATAATAAGTAGGAACGAAAGAAGTCGCGTTTTGTAAACCCTCACTGAGCCTGCGCGCCTTTATCCTACGACTTGTAAGTATCGAATGTCGAAAAAGCCTCAGGGTTTGCTCAGGGTTGAAAAATCGTGGGAAGTGATGCGTAACTGTCAATCACCTTGATGGCAAACCGATGCAAACACCGCGTCTCTTGGCTCCTGCCACTCAAAACCTTTCTCGAATATTGTTCTACAAGTCTGTGATGCAAACCAGGAAACGGCCGCGCGTAGAATCCAGTGGCGGTGCTCCCGCCGATCCCGTTCGCTCGGACATTTGGTTCGAGGACGGAAACATTATCGTCCAGGTGGATAACACCCAACTTGTTCCGGGTCTATAAAGGGACGCTTTACCACTTCTCAGAGGTGTTGAAGAGTGCGGTGGATGATATGGAGGAATCCAAGGGTGTGGACGGATGTCCTCTGCTTTTCCTCTCCGACTCGGCGATTGAATTGAGCTACGTGCTTAGGGCGCTTTTTTATCGGTGTGTAGCTGGGATTATCAGAGTCTTCTGTGTTGACTCTTACTTACTCTCCAGAGCCTATCCTGATAATGCACCTCTGGCTTTCGACGTGATCGTCGCATTCTTGCGTTTGGGTCGCAAATACGAAATGAAAGCTCTCTACGACGGCGCACTCATTCGCATAACCAAAGCTTTCCCAAGTTCGGTGAAGGAGTACCCGCAGATGATTTCCGAATTCATCACTGAGGGGCGGCGCCATAAAATCGCTGCCGGCACCATCATCATCGCGAGGGAACTTCAACTCCTCCACCTTCTACCGGCGGCATTCTGGTCGATATCGCTACATTTCAAGCTCCTCGGTGGAGATGAAGCTAACTCGCTTTCCGAGGCCGACAAGAAGACAATCATTTCGGCGGTGAATCCCCTCCGTCTTGCCTACGCCGATTATCTCTTCGGTTGGCTCGATGAAGCTATTGTCCCTTCCCCGGACTGTTCTAAACCCAACACCTGCGGTGCAACGAAGGCACGGTACTCTCTCAGCATCTGGCGGCCACCTGGCTTGTCACTGAGGTTTGGTTGGAATCCTGACGCGGCAACGGGGTTGTGTAAGCAGTGTATCGCCCTCGGTAAGAAGCACCACACTGAAGGGGGGGGGAAAACTTTGGAACGAGCTCCCTTCCTTCTTCAACTTGCCTTCCTGGGACGAGTTGTTAGCACCCCCCCCGAATTAATTCAGTGAGTTGCCCCAATATTCTGTCGCATGTTCGTCATTCAATGTTTGCTCAGATACTCCGCGTTATTTCCATCGTGGCTAAATTTCTTATACACACGACTCAAAAGTACGCGTTACACCAGTACTTATCGTTTTAGTTTCACGCTGTGGTATTACTCTGACTTGGAAGTTACACAATGAACGACACAGCAAGGGATTCGCCGTCCTAACAACAGCGCGCAATTTCAAACCAAAGAAAATTCACCACCCAAATCCTCCTCCTTCCTCTACACCAGGGCATACGGCGGTGCTTCTTCCTCACGCTGTATACGTTGAGCTAAGAGCTGCAGTAGTTCCGACGTGGGAAGCTCCTGAATCGGGGCTGCTCTGTTTACACCAACATTATCCGACGCACTGGGGACCGGTACAGTTGCAGACGGGGTGGGGGCGGATACAGTTCCTCCGCCGCGCTCATGCCCTTTGAGTCTATGGGAACTCCTTCTGGGATCAGCCTGAGGGCCAGACACAGGCACCGGATTTGCTGGCAGTGTATTTCCGCTCTCAACTGCGTCGATGGCGTAGGGGCGAGCAGCGGTCTTCGCATCTTCCCATATTTGATGCTGTCGCCGCCTCCGTAGAAAGATAAATGTCCACAGTCCCCCAAGCAGTAGCGCCAGCGTGGCGATCACAGCACCGACGATTGGTCCCACTGGTGTCGAATGCTTCGAGTTGGAAGGTAGCGTGGGGATTGGAACTGGGAAATTGAGATTGAGTTATCCGATCGACCACGGTTGGGTCGCTCACGTGGCGTAGACGAGGACGTAGACGAGGATGTAGTTTGCGTCGTCGAACCGGAAGGGACAGGCGGGAGTTTAACTGGTAAAATATTACTGAAGGCATCTAGTAATGTCCGGCAGGCAGCTTACGCGGCATAGACGGCGGGGATGCGATTTGTAGGACATATGGGGTCGGTGCGCCGCCATACCCAGAAGGATTGTGAGTCGCCGTCCCGCCTTCGATCCAAGTGCATTCTCCGAACTCCGGGTTGACAACATAACAGTCGTACGCGGTATCACTGCCGTATCGAACCATCCATCCCGAGGCTGACGCGACGATCGTTCTCGAGCCTTAATGAATGTTCATCCCTTAAAATTTCGCCACGAAACTGGGTTGACATACTATTAGCGACTGGGTACTGGGCCAGTCGGGCTAGTGGGCCACTTGGGCAATGCAAGACCCTGTGTTGCGGCACTGCGTGATTTGGTAGTCGTAGGATGGAGTATGATGTATGGCGATGTTGTGCATCAAATTTTGAGGCAGGGTGATGCGTTGATGCGAAGCTGTGCTCCGTTTGTTCCCGGTAGGTGGGTGGGAATCGATCATTTCTTATCTCCGAACGCCCGTGGCGCTCTTCTTTGCCTTCGTTCTCGACCAATTCTCGGCCGATTCACAAGTTTGAGCGCTCATTATGTTGCCTCTACCTTGATGAATATTACCTACCGGCATTGGACGCTGAACGAGACGCGAATTCTCGGGTATCCCCTCCAAAGCTGCTCAAACCTTTGTCCGGGTGGCTCAAGACAAACCGCTGCATGGCGACCCACCTGATGCTTTCGTGAGCCCAGCACCTGGTATGTGCAATGAATATGTGGATATATACACCATAACATCTTCATTACGCCCTCAACCCTTAAGCTTTGTGTTCACTGTGGTTCATTCCATTACAGCAGCCAATTTTAGTGTTGGAAACAAATCGATTTTATCCGGCGGGTTACTGCTATTGGGAGACCATCCAGTGTACCTAAGCATGTTCCATTACTTCCTATATATCCTTACATAACTAAATTTTGTCTAATATTCCTCTCTCTGCGTTGTAGCGCACGCGATTTCGTCGATACCCCAATTCCCGCCTTTCTCCTTTGCTGGAAGCACTAGTAACTATAACCCTTGTACACCTGTGATTCCCAATTAGAGTGCATAGGATCATGCATTCGAACCACCTGAGTGATTCTGAGTGCCCTGGGCTACATGAAACTTGCCTCGACGACTGATTTAGGCCGGTGGCCCACTACTCCGTTTATTGCCATTTTGGGGTACCCCCCGAAATAAATTCGCAGGCGGCTCAAGATATGATTCCAAATTCCCCAAAATATTCCAGCTCACTCCTGGGATCTTAGGACCTACTCAGGTATCGAGAAATGGGTGGAAAAAGGCTTGTATCGGCTGATCAGAGGGCAAAAATGCTAAGGTGGCCCAGTACTAGGTGACAAATAGTACGCGTTTCCTCCACGTTAACAACAATCTGGTAGAGGTATACCGTTGCTGAGCCATCAGTAGCGGTGGCCAAAGGCTCCAAGGGCAGGAGCTGCTCATTCGACACGGAGACAACATTTTCACCAAATTGCCATAGGGTGACGGCCGTTTGAGTTTGAGCGGCACCGCGGGCTGCGAAGTGAATATTCAATACAGTAAACACAGCTGAGCATTTTCTAGTTGAATATTCCCCACCAGCATGTCGAGCCAACACCACAAAAAGCACCGTCATGGATACAGAGGGAAGTAAAACCTGTGGGACTAACTTCGTTAGACCTTTGTTAACCGAGTCATTCTCTCCGCGGATGCCTACCATTCTTGTACATAATTGGGTGGGGGAGGAGAAGACAAAACGAAGAGTATCATAGTACCCAGGTACTTAAGTATGCGAAATTCATGTTTCGGAGGCGGATAATAGAACAATCACAGCTTCACCCTGGAGTAGTGATCATCTGGATTGTGTTGGGTGGCTAACGCGTTCCATTTGGTACGGGAAACAATCATGAGCACGGCCGCCTCTTGCAAGGGGCTCGGAGAGATGACATATCCGCCAACTCATTGACATACCATGCGTACGCGGCGGTGCCGCGGCATACTTAGGTTCGTTCTGACTTATTGACTGTCGGTCAAACAGATTGAATGATCGAAACAATGTTTACTCTCCGGATGGTCGGACTGCTGCAAAAATAGTGTCTGAGTATGCGGGTATAGTTTGCTAGTGGGCTGACATTTGGGTTGGGCTAAGTTGCGTCAACTCTGTGTAAGTGGGAGGACAGGTCGGATGTACAGGCGAAAGGAACCGTCTCAGAAGCATCTCTGATTTCCATGTTTGCCCGTCGATAGCGAGGCACAGTCGTGTCAATATACGCGAGTGCACGCCATTATGGCGCGTCAACGAGAGTAGTGCCGTGTAACGAAGGCCCGTTATCGATAGGGCAGCGCAGTCTTTTTTTTTGCGCGCTGCACGTGAGGTTGTGCGACGTTATTTGTTTAAATGTTTTTCCGCTGGCATTCAAGTTCCAAAGACTATTTTCAGACGAAGACTGACGGGATATGAAAAAAAAGGAGATCCGATGAGAAAAAATGGACGGAACATTAATGTGGTTTAAAAACCATTAGAAAAACATCCGGGTTGAAAATCGTGGGAAAGTGATGCGTGCTTGTCAATCACCCCGATGCAAGCAGATGCAAACACCATCCCCCTTTGTCCTCCGCGTTGTCCTCCAATGCAGCCCACGAAACGGCAACGCTCAGAATCGGGCGGTGGCCCTCCCGCTGACCCCATTCGGTCCGATGTTTGGTTCGACGACGGAAATCTTATCGTCCAGGCGCACAACACCCAGTTCCGGGTTTTCAAGGGACCCCTTTGTCACTCTTCAAAGGTGTTAAAAGACGCGGTGGATAATATGGGAGACTCGAAGGGAGTGGACGAATGTCCTGTGCTTTTCCTCTCCGACTCGGCAACTGACCTGGGCCATGTTCTTCGGACAGTCTTTTACCGCTGGTACTACGTCGTCCACTGGGATGGTTATTACACATGCTGAGCCATCTGTAGGGCCTATCCAGATGGGGAGCCCTTGCCCATCGGCGTAATTATCGCGTTCTTGCGTTTGGGCCGCAAGTATAAGATGAAGCACCTGTACGATAACGGGTTTTCACGCCTGTCAGCCGCCCTTCCCGCCACGGTGGATGACTACTTGTTCGGCGACATGAAGTCCAAAATTTTATTCCGCCATCCGGAATATTCTCAACGGCGTGCTGAAGTTGTTGTTGATGGTATCGTCATCGCACGGGAACTCAATCTCCTTTGTCTTCTCCCAGCGGCATTCTGGTTCGCCTCGATGTATCCCGAGCCACTTGCGGATAGTGCCAGTTTGCTCCCTGAAGCCGACAGACGCACAATCCAATTGGCGGTAAAACCTCTCCGGCTCGCTTACGCTGATTACCTGTTCGGATGGCTCGATGAAGCCATCGTCCCTTCTCCGGACTGTGTCCAACCCAAAGCCTGCTGTGATTCAAAGATACAGCGCTCTCTCATCATCTGGCGGCCGCCTGGCCTGTCGTTGAATCTCGGTTGGAATCCTAGCACGGCAACGGGTTTGTGCAAGCATTGCATCGCCCTCGGTCAGAAGCATCAAAGTGAAGGAAGAAAGAAGCTCTGGAATAAGCTCCCCTCCTTCTTCAACTTACCGTCCTGGGACGAATTGCTGGCGCCCCCGCCGAATTAATCCAGTGTGTTGCCTTTATATTCTGTCACGTATTCGTCATTCAACATTTGTTCAGATACTCTCTGGACCTGTCATTTATGTCGTGCCTGGATTTCGAGGAAGGTTGCCGAAATACGTGTACTTCTAGTTCTAGTTTCACGCTGTGGTATTACTCTGACTTCAAACACTGGCCTCAAAAGCACCTCTGTTGAACAATATAGGCGATCCAGCGGGGATCCACCGTCCTAACAACGGCGAAATTTGCGCGAAACAACTTCAGTTGGAGAGCACTTCATCCCGCGTCCAACCCTCACATCCAGTATGCCCTCGGCCGGTCCTCCGCCTTTTCCTCCGCGTTGTCCTCCCCCGCAGAAAATTGACTCGTATGTTTGCCTGGCTTAAAGAATCTCCTTCGTCAATGTGCAGGTAGGGGGCCTGATGTACATTCCTCCCGTCCATCCGTCTTTTACTCAAACACGAACACCCTGAGTACTCATTCTACATACATCGAACGAAAAGCACCAGCAGAAATGCCATCCGCCGGGGGCAAGTTGAATGCGGCACCAAGTCGGGTATCATGCTTCGAAGGGCCGTCGCTCCGCTTTTCCTTTTCTTTTTCCAGTCCGGGCCCCCTACTCTTGTCATTCCTCACCTCCTGCGCGTGCGAAGATCAAGAGTCAAGGTAACTCTCTTGAAAAGAAAACACCACTGTGAAACCGCACAGCTAAACCAAATTGAACTCGACTCGCTCGTTTGTCTTCAGCATGTCGGTAGCGATGATGTCGCGCCTCATGCTCAACTTACACACCCGAAAGCAGCCGCCGACCTGCATCTGTTGTTTGACGACTTTGTGTTGGATGTGTTTGCGCCGACGCCGGGGGGAAAGAGCGAGACTATTACAATTCCTGTGCCCGGGCTCGAGACGCAGAGGCTTCCACCGTGATTCTTTTCGGGGGGTGTGCGCTGCGTGTATGTACTATAGTTTAAATATTTGAGCTTGACTATAGAAGGTAAAAACAGCGCCGGAGACACTCTCATGAATGCACACATAACGATTGGTCCTTCGTCGATTTTCTTCGAAAATATATGTGCACGCGTCGCGTTGTTTGCTCGTGCTTGGCTGTATGATCATTACGTTCCGCGTCATGTGATGGTTCAACTTTCTTTTCGCAACCACCATCTTTGCAATTTCGTCGACCGCTGCTGCACCGGCCTCCACACCCACCCCCAATTCTCTCGGTGCTTCAATTGCCCTCATTTACGCTTGGTCTGACCTCGAGATACAATTACAGGTACAACCAGGTACAACGAACACTAGTCTCTCTTGACAGACGCTCTATCACTACTTAGCTCGTACCTCGCTTGATAAACGAACACCGTCCTAACGATGGTGCCGACTGGACGCAATTAAACGAAATGAACCACCCAAATATCGCATCCCATTGAGCTCTCCGAAAGTCCTCCGAGTCTCGACTTCCCCTCCAAGAAGTCCAGTCGTGTCAGCCCTTTAATCCGATTGAAAGCTTGCCTGTCATTCTTGGCGCAGTGCTGGGGCAGCTTCGATTGTACCTGGCTCTCTCCAAGGTGTCTCTCGTTTATGGGCACATCGAGGTTTCGCCGGATAGCACACAGAATGTCCCCGACAGACACCCATCTTTCCGACGCATGAGCCGTCATCGCCCACGGCAGATACGGGGAAGTGAGCGTCAGCGACGGCAGCCCGGGGAACGTCGCCGTTTCTGCTAATATGCTGGGGCCCACTTCCATTATTGATGCAGCGAAGTCGACGTCAATGTCCCCGCCTCCCGATGATCTGGCGCCAAAACGAAGCGCCGGATTCAATGTCACGGCGCTAACGCCCATCACTTGTGACGGGAGCGGGATGGGTTGTAGCTGCCGAACTGGTGGCGGTGCTTGCGCGCAAGCAAGAAGATGTAGAGGGGGGAGAGGGTTCCCGCGAACGTTGGACATGTTGGGGACCTGGATGTCGCCGTACGATAAGCGCTCCCATCTACCTCCCGGCGCTTCCGGGCGCAATGACTGGGGCACAGGGGCAAGAGCGAGCATGGGTTGAGTTATGAATCGGGGAGTGTGTGGTGCCCAGATGGCATGGGGAAGCGGCGGCTTGTGCATTGGATGGTTGGAAACTGGTGCCAGCGACATTACCAAGTGTCTGCAGAAGAGAGGATAAATGGCGCGCACTGTTTACGCTCGGGTTTGTAGGGATATTTGGGTGCATGCTGATTGGTCGGTGGGGAGCTCTTTCAGGTGAGGCTGAGCGGGGGTGATAGAGGGAGGTGAGGAGATTGGCACCAGAGCCCCCGACTGTCTGGTATATATACCAACGGCCACCGTGGACAGTTGGCCACGATGCCACTGTTCTGGATACGCGTTTGTTGTCATGGGGCCCACTCTTCTGGGTCCAGCTTGATCGCCGCCGACGGAAGTACTGAATTTTCTCAGCCACTGACACGCCGAGATGATTCATTGATACAGCATCACATTGTACACAATGGTGCCGTCAGTTTGGTTTTGCGTCGGCGAGTGCAGACAGTGGCTACCCCGTGGCTCTCACTCATCTTACTACAGAACTACGCAGGAATTAGAGATATTGAGGTCTGTGATCTTGGACAGTGCACAAGAACTCCGAATGTGGAGAGAGATGGGGGATTGCATTTATAGGCTGGACAATCGAGAGCGACTTTTTCGGGAGCCACTGAATGAGGGATCGAGATTTGTGTGGCAGTGCGGAGAAGCGCACGATGCGGGCCACGGAATCAAATTGGCCCGGAGAGGCAGTGCAGTGTCCATCAATCCGCTCTTGCCTCCTCCGAGCTCGTCCGACACCTGTTTCGTCCACCCGACGCAGGGGTGGCGTACTAAGGGTGTTCCGTCTCGTCCTTTCATTTATTTACATTCTTATGTGAATTCTCTGTTCCGGGGGGGTTTATACTCGCGTGGTCCAAATGCCTGTTTATAGAAGACAAACAGGTAATACCGTACGGATGGTCATCCTTACCGAATGCGCCGAGGCCAGCTCACATACTTATAAAAGCACCGAGCACGCGAAGTCTGTCCAGTGTCTGTGTAAGGATATGTTTATCACGTAACAGCTGTGACCTTAGTCTCTCATACTCGTACCCCCGCTTGTTAAAGTGGGTCGTTTACAGTGGGAGAGGCAGCTTTTAGGCTGTAAGCTTAGGATACTCTGGGAAATACGCTATGCCTTATCCATCCCATCATATTCACTGCAAAGTTATAAATAACAAGAGCGCCGTGAACCTCGGTCAAGAAATAAATGACAGTTAAGCACTTGTATGCTGTTTAGGCGCCTGCGGCGGGAATATAAACAGCTCTCGGCGGGTTATGCGGCGATTGCTTGAGTTACGGCTTCGGACGACTTAATTTTCTGAAGAGAGTGATGATCTTGAGTAAATTTGATGCGTCCACTCATTCACAGTTTGGTTGGTACAAGGAAAAAAATGGCTCGCTAGATTGAGATACTTTCAGGCGGCCCCAGATAACTCGGTCGAACACCCCCGGTATCTACCGCGGATTGTTAGTCTAGCATACCAACGCATAGCATGAATCCACGTACTAATAACCACCTTCTGCAAAACCACCGCTGGCTCGATCATGAATATCTGGTAAACACGCAATCATTAAACTACCGCCGCACAGTTGTGAGATGACACGCACCTTGAGTGTATGAGTGCCAGGAGCAAGAGTAACTTTGTTCGGAACGGCAATAATTGAATTCGCAGCGAACCCGTCACTACCATCCCAGCCGACGGGTTCCGCGCCAGGTGCCGCTGGCGGGAAGAAATAATTGCTCGATATTTCCTCGTCATCGACTTGCACCGCGAAGCCGAGAGGACGGTCTGCGCCAAGCCCATTGTTCGAGGGCGAGACGTAGGTTGTGACGGTTGCGTTGGAGCTGGTGAAGGTGTAGAAGTCGTATTCGCTGAGGAATTTAATCAGCGACAATGCTGATATGAAGAGGGAGGAGCGAACAGCGAGGGGCCAGTTCCTGCGGTAAAATTGTTTTCGTTGTTCCCGAGGCGTGGCCACGGTGTCACACCGGAAAGGGTGCGACCTAATCCAGGGAGTATGCGCCAGACCATTCCCGCGACAGAGTTGTTTCGAGTGGCGTGCTCCGCCTAATTCAAAAAGTTAGTTAGCATCATTCATTGATCAGTAGCAAATGTTGTAACCTCAAATGCGACCGCTCCGTTTGCTTCCAGGAATCCTATCAACTCACCGTTATTAACCCACAAAAATTATGTTATGCTCAAGGAAGTGGATACCGCTAAATCCGCTAGGCGTTCCCGTTTTATTCGCCTGAATGAAGGCCGGGTATGTCATCGTCGTCGGTGGACTGCCGGACACCGCCGCACTGAACGTGATCTCCGCCATGCTCACGCCAACAGGGAGCTCGTCCCACTTAACAGTGGCGAAAACCCGCACCTCGGGGTTCGAGGGCGAAACGGACCCGTGGGACGGAGAGACACTCAGCCACGATGAATTCGAGACGGCAGTCAACGTGAACGGGGCGGGTCCACCGGCGCCGACATCGATGAATCGATTGGGGATGGGGTCGAATTGGTCTATGGAAATTGTGCTAGATAGAGCCGGTGTTCGTTAGATGCATGAATTACATGTGATGTGCTTACGGCGGGGGGCAGTTGATTTGGGCCGCGCACTGGAACATGTTATCTCCTGGCCTGGAATAAAGTCAGTGCGAGCTCAATCATCATATAATTAAGCTACCAAGCTGCGAGCGAGCCTTCGGGTGATATCCGCATGACACCCGGTAGGGCCTGCTTGTTCTTTTGCACTCTCGTAATCATGGGCATGCTGGGACGGTTAACCGTTGAGGTAATAGATAAAATTCAGAACAGGGAAGGCCGCACGAGTTAGTCATTGGTTGCTACAGGTATACAAGTTCAAGGTTGATAGGGAAAGTCGTTATTGCAAGACTTACCTGCCAGTAAGCATATCCAAGATCTGCGTCGGAGGAATTAGTACTGCTTGTGGGATAGAAGTACAACAGACATACGCGTTTGGTCCATCATGCTTACGCGGAGGTCAATTTCAAACAAAAGACGGACATTCAGAGCACGCACTGATCCCATTTACCTGTGGGTCGCAGGAAGTTAGGCAGGAAGAACTGAATAGATAAAACAATAGACTGACCATCGAGTATGGTATGATATTCGGCCTCTAGAGAGAAATCGTTCTCAAACAGCATCTCGACCTGATCCGCGAGCGCGTTGGCGCTGAGTCGCGCCTGGCTCGCGCGGAGGTTATTCTGTCCAGCCGCGATCATCATGGCCCCGAGATTAGAGCTTGCCAGAACCGGATGGTGTACGAGTTGGAAGAACGCGGGCTTCATAACTGCCGATAACTTGCTGTAGATTGCCGTCGACGCCGCTTGGATTTGAGTCCACGCCGCTTGCACGTTCTCCGCTCTATAATTCAACCAACCCTGAGCGCACGGCCCTGAGACAGAAATAGGTTCACGCACTCTCGGTAATTGACCAAGCTGTATGTGGTCCCGTTGAGAAGCTCGGGCTTGCGTCTGGCGTTCATCCGGGTGAAGTTGCCCACAATGTTCGTCACCGTCGCCGCGTCTGCATTAGACAAGTCAAACTCGCGCTGGGCCCAGCTGGAGACAAACGTGTCGAGGTTGTCGGGGTTCCACCGCGTCGCGTTCCAGCCGTATGTGATGAAGAATTCGGTCTCGCGCTCGGACGGTTTGAGATCTCCAACGTTAAGCACCCAAATTTGGGTTGCATCACGGTCGATCGCGATGGACATTTCTTCGTAAATCTAAGACTTGTTGGCACGCACGGCAATGTAGTACGGAAACAATGGACCTTAGTGATTTGAGAGCTCTGTGTGCAATGAATTAGATTGGATCCATCCTGCCACGGGAAGGCTCACAGTAATCCATTTATAGTCGCGCGTATTTCCAACCTATACTGAATTCAGTGTGGGACTACTTTACGCATTTATCCTGCTCACGTAGTCAAGCTGAGGATGTTGAGCATTAGCCACACAACCCTAACCCAGTTGTTGAACCCACATGATAATAGACACCAGCTCCACCGGTCCTGTTCCGTTCCGAGGGGAGCGGGTACCGACGCACATTACCCCAGCTGTTACAATCGGCTCAGACAACGGGATAAAGAGAACTATTCAGCGCACTTGTCATCTGTCCATAGCAGGGTAACATAATCGGCCACCTGCAGACCCTCGTCGTAGTATCCCTCGACCTCTTTGTCTAACAGGCCGGGAAACATGAATCGACCGGAAGTGAGGAGAAAAGAAAGGCGTACACAGTGCCCAAACTTGCGGGATCGTGCTAACATCCACCCCGGGGAAAACTTGCTGTAATATCTGCGTTTGGTTGGCAGTGATCTCTTTCAGAAGGGTTATTGCGTCTGCCCCAGAGATGGGCTCTGTTCAGATATTAGACGGCGAGCTCAAGGTTCAAGTTTGGAGGGGCGCATACCGTCCCCGTTGCCCCGCATTCCAACGGTCCACACATTTTCATACGGCTTGCCTCGGATAGTTCCGTTCAGCCAGAAGGCGTTGATGTTCTGCAGGGCGATTATTTATGGAATGGAACCCTCCGACTTGCAAGGAACGTACTGCGGCATTAACCCTGGGGAGAGGTGAAACTCAGGTCAAGCGGTAAATTCATGGAAGACGTACGAATAATCCCATGCGCCGCCATTGCCAAAGAGATTCCATTCGACCGGGATTGAGCTAATCGACAATTAATTCAGGTTCCTGTCTGGAGAGAAAAAGGGGCACAGAACTCACCGCAGCATCGGCTCCTCGTGGCTTTTATTCGGCGTCATTCATAGGAGACATCAATCGAGATGCGGAGACCCACCTTGTGCCCATGACAATCCCATAATAATCAGCCATGAACTGGTTGACGCCATCGTCCACACCGAAGGCGCTGTAGATCGATATTAATGCATGTGCAGGGGAAGTCTATCTTGGCTCACCTGCTCCATTGAGCTGAACCGAGATGAGAAATTAGAACCATTCGACCAACGAAGCGTCGTAGAACGTACCCGGCCACAAGTGGTTCGCCTTGAAGCGCAGCATCAGTTCGAACCTATCGAACGTTAGTATGTCTCGGGATGAATTTAAATATGCCTACAATTTTGTGTAGAAGAAGTGGTTGAATGGCGACCCGGTCAGAGAGGCGCCGGTGCCGTTGGTAAACTTTTCGGCAGCCCAATTCTGTAACGCCGGCTGCTCGTCATTGAGGAATATGGCGCGGTACTTGACGGAGGGTGCGCCATGGGAGCAACCACTGGGCGTAACGAAGAGCGAGGAATGTTGAGTGGTTGGTACATCGGCCCACCTGAAACAGTTCAACCAAGCGCGAAAAATATCAAGTAGAACGTGCGCACCACCACCATGGTGAGACACCTAAATTTGAGCCCTCAGTCTCCAACGTAGATAAGAAAAACATGCCACGCACCAAACTGTTCGGAGTGGTCGTACATGGCGAATATGGTCCCTCTTTTATCCGCTCCAATCATTACGTACGCTTTTGCGATACCAGGAAGAGGGTTATCGACCACTCGGGTCATAAATGCCTCCCATTGATTTTCGATGGAAGACACGTCGAGGCTCGTCGAGTTGACAATCTTATCGATGAGGGAAGACTTGCCCAGAGTACCAATGATGACTGGGAGCGACGAGCGAGGCGCAGTGGAGGAGGTGACATTGGTGAGTGTCGGTGTCATCCCGGTAACCCGTTGTATGTCGGCGGCAAAGTCCTGCGCGGCGCGCTGAACGCCAGGCCAGTCATCAGCCGACAACAGCAGCGGTGCGGCCTTTCCATTGCTGGCGATTGAAAACGTGGACTGGGCGGATGTGAAGGCGACACAGGTGTCCTGGCCCAGCGCGTTGACGCTGGACACTAGGAATGCGAGAAGGGAGAAAATAATCATCGCAGGAAGTCCACGAGAGAGTCCTACAGCATTTAAACGGTCCGTCTTCGTCTTCTCCTCCAACGTCAGGCGGCGCGTCAGCTGCTCGTAGACTTCGTCAATTGTTGTCGGAGAAACATCGGCCGCCACGGCGGGACGGAGTTGGGCGGCAGTTCTGCGGTTTTAAGTACTTAGGAACTTTTAAACCTGTCAAGTCAAACATACCCTGAACATGCAGAGTGCGCATTGGGGGCTCACCACTGGTAGAGCGACAGGAATTTCGCCGCCAAAAACCGCTCCCGACTCGACCAAAACGCTCTGCGGACGGGCACGGGTACACCATCCACGATGCAAGTTAGCTATAATTGGGAGGGGATACACTTGCGGATTACCTGGCGCAACGTTATCGGCCGCAAGCGTTCTGGTCAGAAAGCGTTTGCACAGCCTCGAGTTAGATCATTTTAGCCGTCGACCGATCGACACCCGGCACCTCGGCTCGGTTGGTTCAACTTCGGGTTTTCCCGCTGTTCATCTTCCACCTCAAACTGTCGGTACAAAATCGTGGCCAGAATCACTCCAGTCAGGGGGAATTTTCCGAGTCTTGGATCACAGCGTCCTGAGCCCCCTGGCGGACAGAGGCCACAGTACCCAGAATTAAAGATAGGGCCCTCAACCTCAGGTATGAGAGTTGGCGTATTAAAATACGTCAAGTTTGACGAGGAGCTGTATTTGTCCTGATGATCCCTCCTAATATTCTGCGAGTGATTGCTGGCGTCGATGTTTAAGTAATTGTACCACTTTTCGTACGACCCACTGATCAGTGATCCTAAATCTCCCGACGGTCTAGACTTCGATTCTACACAAATGTTACCTGCGTTTACCTAAACTCACTGCTATTTCTCCTATTTCTCGCGCAGCAGAGCGGGCAAAGGGTTTAGACTTCAATGTTACACAGACAAGATATCACCTGAACTCACTGCTACTTTTCCCATATGCTCGCCCCGCAGAGCGGGCAAAGCACGAACTGAGTTGCGTGAAAGATTTTGAAGAGGCCGCGCAAAATCTTTCACGCAACCTACTTCCTAGTCTTCAATTTTACACAAATATTACCTCCCACTTACCTAAACTCACTGCTATCTTTGACATTTAATACGCTTGCTCAGCAGAGCGGGCACAGGGTCTAGACTTCGCAATTTTACCCACACAATAAGTATCAACCTGAATTCCAATATGCTCGCGCAGCAGAGTAGGCAAAACACGAAGTAAATTGTGCGAAATATTTTACTGCGAGCAAGGTCTCTTGCGACGGAGTCGGAGGGTCCCGCATCCTCCTTAGCGCGCTCTTGTTCTTTTCCTCCAAATTTGCATCCTGGACTTTGAGACGCCTCGGCCTGGTCCTTTCATCTCCCATGGCTCGGTTGGGACTCCCTTTCATCAGTGACTGGCTTCGTGGAATTCAATTAGCACTCCATTCGTTAATTTCGATCGGAGATTAGCGCTTGGAGAAATGCGATCTCACAGTGTGCACGAACGTAGACGCTGGTTCAAGACCTTCGCGTTCGGTGGATTGACTTTCGTTTGATTTAGCTTTCATTCATCCATTCTGATGCAAATTGATCATGTGTTGCTCGAATACATTATTCGGCAAGTAACGACTTCCATATGTGACTAGCCGGCAATATGCGCCCCTTCAGTTAAGATTGTCGGGAATGATGAACGCGATAACTTCGTTGTCGCGATTCTCTGCGGTCGAGACCTGCGCCTGAACGTTCGCATCCAGGATCACCTCGTTCCCCCACAGCGCGCTCGTAGCGTCCGTCCAGCTGGTGCCCACCGGTTCGGTGAAAGGTGAGCCGGCGACGCGCCAAAACGCGGGGCCCGCGCCGTCCCAGTAAAACGAATACCCCGTGAACGTGTAGGAAAAGCCGAGGAGGAAGTTGGTGGTCTGGTTCTCGGCCGTGGCCGGGGCGGTGATTTTTCCAACGACATTCGGAATCCCGCCGTTAGAGGCGTAGGAGAGGTGGTGAAGGTTCCCTGGACCGTAGACGGTCACTATGGGCGCGAGGCCGTTGGTGTAAGTCATGGCTGAGGTTTCGGGGTTGTCCTGAAAAAGGAATGGGTATGGAAACAATGAACAAGGAGCGCGGGCAATGAATACACATACGAGTTCCGCGAGGCCGAGGAATTTAGAACCTCCCTCCCTCAGTCGATCTTCTTATACACACTGGCGGGCGTCAGTGGACTTCCATCGGCGCCTAGCTGAACAGAGTGCTTGACCGATGTTCAAGGAGGTCCAACCATTCTTCCTGCCAGCGCTTGATTTTCTATTCAGTGTCAGTCCATTCTCAGTCTGCAGGAGAACTAAATCAGATATGGAAGGCGTCAAAGCCGACTGACTTGGACATTTGTTGTCTTGCCTTTAAAATTAACACATCGATGAGAGGATACGGAAGCGAGCTTAGCCCAACACTGGCGCAGAAACGGCGAGTTTGTGAGAGGACCCGGATGAGGTCGTCATGCGAGAATATGCTTTTTATCCTCGAATTCCCGCGTGGATTCAGCCTAGCCTGGAAGATTCAGGTTAACGAGGTGGGTAAGCTGCAGACACCGCCGAAAATACCAGCTAGGGCTTCGATGCCGCTACATTGTCGGTCGGACGCCCAACACAGCCAGAAAGAAATGGAATCACGATTATAGTTGTCAGGAGCAGTCGGCCGATACTCAAAAATATTGACCATCATATGCACACTGGTGGGCGTCAATGGACTTCCATAGGCTTAGCCGATGTTCAAAAAGGTCCTACCATCCTTCCTACCCGCGCTTATTGTGCAATTCAAAGTTGTCAGTCCACGGGTCAATCAAATCACACATGGAAGGTGTCAGGGCCGGCTGACTTTAATATTTGCTGTCTCATTGCCTTGCCAAATTGCCAATCGCCGTGGGCGCTGTTGGAATAACACAATCCATGAGAGGATACTGGCTGGAAACTGGCGCAGGATGTCTTCGGTTTCAAACAGTGAGTTTGTGAGAGCTCGAGGATCCAGTCGTCATGCATGTAACCTTCGAAGTCCGGGTTTAACGAAGCAGACACGGAGCGGACAACAGCAGCCAGGGCTTCGATATCGGTAAATGATCGGCCAGTCGCACAAGACACAGCCAGAATACAACGGAAGCAGAATTATAGGTGTCAGGAGCTCTCGGCCGATACTACCCACGACAGGCTAAGTACTCGAGAGCTACCATAAAACGATGGTTCTACTCCTAGGCCGCGCCGGCAAGCAGGTGGCTGTTGAAATATTCAACACGTACGATGGAGACGCACAGCACGGTGAAACGTGCACTATTGATTTCAGCTGGTCTGACGCCATTTGTTTCTTTGAGCCTTGAGGTTCATTGTTGTACTCACCTTGTTTACTAGTATCCCATTGTTCGTACATATATAAAAGGCTCGAAAATATCTTAAACCCGCTGTTCGAACCCACCTACCACTTTCTACAGTGACCGACGGAATTGCTCAAAAATTCAACATGAAAACCGCCTTTCGGCAAGAGCCGAGATGACCCCGAGTTCCGCCATTACAATCAATTCTTGCTCACGGTCCGTAACGTGAAGTTAGCAGCAAAAAGGCCAACTTGAAAGAGGGTATTGGATGCCGGAAGGGGAAAACAATGCCCATTAGTGGACTCTCATGGTCGGAGAAGGGTGGAAAATCAAAATTATAGCGATACACACGGGATAGGCTAAGGCCTTGACCAAGGGCGAGCCTCGGCCAAAAATTTTCCAAGGCCTTGGACCGTTGGGCGAACACTGTGGTTGAACACGTGATCTGCATTTGGCAGGGGTCGGAGGAAAGTTTCCTGCACAGAATAACAACATCTATCGTACATCGCGTACTCTGAGACACAGGATAAGATTAATAATCATATTTCTGTTCGTACTGGGGGGGGGAGAGGTTTAAACCACGCTAAACGGTACAAAGGCCCCACTCGTCCCACCGTTCACTCCCCACACCCGCCGGGACAATGAATAAATCAGCTGGATCGTACTTAGCCTTGATTCTGGTCAGTTTAGCGTAATTTGGGCCAAAAAATGTAGTCTGGAAGTGTGGCTCGTTCACGTCCGCCTCGTTCGAGTATGCTGCGCCTTTGTTGCCTGATATTTGCTCCACGATCGGCAGCTGGATGGTCTGGAAGGTTCTGCGGAGCACGTCGATCTTGGAGAGGGGTGTTTGGTCCGTCCAGAAGCTCCCTGTGAGCAACTATCGGTGGGTACCATTAGCTAGCTGTAGTTCCAGAGGCGGACAATGAAAGGAATTTGACATACGTGGGTCTTGGCCGTTCGCCAGGCTGGGTGTACGGCCGACAAGATATCGGCGTTGGCGGCGACCTGGCCTGTGGGATCCTTTAGATTCCGGGCATGGAATAACATGTAAACCAGAAGGACGTACCTCCCGCAATGACAAAAGACGCGATCCTGACCAGTGAGCAATGAATGAGTGCTCAGTAATGAATACATCATCTGAAATACACGCACTGGAGTGCCCCCGCATCCAAGAGCTGCTTATATACTTTCCCGACCGTTTCAGGCCTCTCGCGAAACACCGACGCTGGAATCAGGCGCGAGCCTATCACCTTGTCATTCCCTGCCGTGTCGTCTGCCGTAAACAGCGCGTCGTTTACATTCTGTACGACGTACTTCTCCGCCACGAGCGATACACCGGACAGCGCCAACGCGGCGTTCCGGAACGGCGCGAGAAGCACTGCAGCCTGCGCCGCCGTTGTATTAGGGATGTGCGTGAGGAGCTGGAGTGTGAGCGCGGTCGCGTTCGGCGTGGCGGCGAAAACATAGAAGTACTGCCCAGCGCGCACGGGCTCGAGGTCGAAGATGTGGTGCGCGTGGATGGCGGCGAGGGCGCCCATGGCAGCGTTGCTCGATGCCGCGATCTCAATGACGCTAAAAGCCTCGTCGAACGTCGGGAAGGTTCGGAATGTCGCAGAGAGGATGACGCCCCAGCTGCCGGCTCCTCCACCTCGAAGAGCATAGAATACTGGGCACAACGTTAAGCAGCCAGACTTTCGTAAATGGAGGGAAACATACAATCTGGGTGCGAGATGCTGTTGACCTGAAGCAGCTCGCCACTTGCAACGACAATGTGGAACTCTACCGTCAAAACGAAAAGACAAGGACGGTTAGTTCAACTCAAACTCAAACTGCGCCCCCACCGAGTACATTGTCCGCAGCCAGCCCAAAAAGTGGCGAAAGAGCTGAGTGGCCTGCTCCCTGCACATACCCACCGGCGGGACAAACTGTTGCCGCCGTGGGGGCTATCACGATCTTCCCGTTCGCTTTCGTCTTCTGGTACAAAGTTTGGGTGTGCACACCACTGCCGATGGTTACCGCAGACCCCATGTTTCGCGTCCCAACGAAAAACGCATCGGTCATCGAAATATTCTGCAACCCAGCAGTGCGGATCAGGAGTGAATACGGCGCGGTAGAGCGCCCGAGGACGTCGTGCCCGGAGGATTTTACGACGAGACGGAGATTGTTGCTGCTTGCGAATTTCACGGCCGCCTGTTATACACATGAGGATGTCCTGCCAATCCAGACGAACATCAACATTGGCGCACCTGTATATCCGCAGCGCTCTGTGCTTCGACGGAGAAGAAGGGGACGTCCCCTTGACCACAGCTCGTTGCATTGCGAAGACATAGAGAAGGAGGTGTAAGGTCGTAACCCTAAACGTTACCAATTTAACGTTGGCCAGAATTCGGCGCGACATAAATCGAAGGTAAAACCTACCTGCTCGAAGTTGTTCTGCGCATCCACGCCTTAGTGAGCCAGAACTTAGCGCTTGAGTGAGAGAGGAACATACGTTGGACATAGACCCAGGAATTGTACTCCGGAAAAGGGCGCTAGTCCATTGCGCGTCGGTGCATGCGCCACCAGGTAATCTGGCGCAATATTTCGCGGTAGGAACCACGTTCACCAACCGCCCGCCGATCGTCGCATTCAGTTTACTCCATGCTGCGGCTTTCGGGTAGCCAGTGCCGCCGGGGACATGACGGCATATCTGGTGCTTCTCGTGCGCGAGCGAGAAATGCGTGAACAGGGCGCAGACGAGGAAGAAACCAGGGGTGGAGGAAAGTCGCATGTTCTTCTGAAAATGCGGTTTGTTGTAGCGTTTATGACCATTGTTGTCCGCCGAGGAACCGAGGGCGGATTAGTTCACCGTGCGCCACACAGTCTCAATTGGACTTTGATTGGACCTCGTTTGCTCCGATCAGTCATCTGCGCTTGCCGGCGGCAAAGCTTTCAGCCGTTAGCCAGCGTTAGCCTACCTCAAAACTTGCTCTCAAAATACTCTGCCTGTATGGAAAGCGATCAGAACGTTTACAGAAGGTGCTCAGGCATTTCACCTGGGCAAAAGAATCTTTGATTTGTGAAGTTGACTGCAAGTTCGTATCTCGTGGCCTCGGCTTGGGGCCGCTCGCCTAGGCTCGGCTAGCCCAAAAAAGTCACCCGATTGTTCGCAAAAAAAAGGGGGAAAGAGGTGTAACTGCTTTTGGCTGGTGCAGCCGAGCAACTCGAGCCGGGGAAAATGATGAACAAATGGAGATGGGTGAATTGGAGGCTGCCGGTCTCGCGGCCGGTTCAAAATGCAGACCTGGGCGGAGGAGGAAAATTACTTGCGCCATGCATCCATTGGCGGATATCTGCAAGAATTTTTTCAACAATATTTCTGCAGTCAAACTGGCGTTGGTACATCCAGAAGAGTTCCTGGGATTCCGGTATTCAACCCGAGATGGAGATGCATGGTCAGGGACGAGAATCAGATCAGACTAAGCACCCGCACAGGCCTCACAGCCGGGACAGGTCAACGTTTGGGTTACCGCACATGCTTCGGTTACAGGCCCTGCTCTCCGAGAAATCACGAAATTGTCCCCAAGAGACAAGTTTACAATTACTAATTACCTGTCCTCGGATAAGCTACGACCTTTCAGGCCTAGAAGACGCTGTGAACTTGGTCATGTTAGATTCCGAATGAAATAAGTACAATGCATGGCGGTACATGCCCCCTGTACCTTAATTGTTACGCAACGAGAGATCGACCACCTCAAGGAGTAACAATCAGTGGTGGTCGGCAAGGGGACATCGGCTTTCGAAAATCGGATGCTGGGTCGAAAAGTTTTTTTTCGACCCTGGACCCCTAGCGCCGGGCCGTTTCCTCCGGACTTCCGCCGCCTCCCAAATCTGGTTCGTACCCCCAATACCTCTTGTTTTTAATATTTGAAGTACATGCAATAAAGGGCAGACATCTTCTGAAGATGTGAATCGCGACAAATTCCTTCTCAAGCGAGCATCTCCTAGTACGATCCGGCCCGATTACTTAGTCCAGTATTCACATTATGGTTGCATTATGTTCAAGACTTAATGTATACAACGCGCAGTACTATAACGGGTTTGTGCTCGGACCAGTATTAAACATCTGCAGTACCGGTGCCATCGTGCACCTCCGACCTCGAATCGTTCACCTTTAGGGTGAGGTTCTTCGCCCCCCTGAGCTCGCCGGTGAAGTGGGACACATCCCCCGTCGTTGTCCCAGAGCGCTGTGGGGTAAAGTGCACGCCGCTAATCTGAATGGACTGGTGCCCGTTAGCGAGCGTCGGCAAGCTAAGTTCCTCGCCGCCGCCGCGCGTGAGTCCCAGTATTGTTTTGCGATAGACGCGGCACGCCATCATGCTCGTCAGGGTCACGTTCGGGATGACCATAAGCCCGTGGTACAGAGAGCTGCTGAGCGAGGCGTACACCAGCACCGTAGTGATGATGTTGGTCACCACCGTAATCCTGGGGGTAGGGGGAAGGATTGAGTAGCCGGCGAGAGAACGCGCGGAGACGGCTACGCACATGTAGTACATTTGCCCGTCAGTAAACAGTGATTTTGAGAATGCGGGCAAGCTTGTGCCAGTGAAAAGCTCCTTGAGTTGATCTCCCCGCGTCTGCTGCGTGTCCTGCGTGGGCCCAAAGAGTGAGATCAGTCGGTAGGAGATGGCGAAGTAGACGATTGTGTCGTGAATCGTTATGGTGATCCCAGACGATCCACCATGGGCGCCGTGGCGCGCCAACGAGAAGCACTGCGGTGGGTCTCCGGCCGAGCCTCCCCGGCCGCTGACGGGGACGGTTATTGACGTTGCCAGGACCGCGAGCCATAAAACCCCGAATATTATGGTGACGACCCGGGAGTTGTTGTATATTGCTCGGACACGGAAGAAGAAGAGGAAGGCCGAGGATGACACGGTGATGGGGTAGAAGCTATTGAATGCGATGAAGGCGGCGTTGCATGCAGTCAAAGGATATGCTGAACGGCATCAATGTTTGTGTTCGCGGCCATCGGCCAAATGCTCACTTGCGAACAACGTGAATCCCAGAGTGTAAACCAAAGAGGCGATTCTGCTCACTCTCTGGTCAGTGAAGTGAGTGCCCACAATTAGTTCTGCTTTACCTGGACACAACATACGCTACGGTGGCGGGGGACATTTTGTGTCTGGTCATCAGAGTATAGTCGTTCCGCAAGTTGTTCAGGATGTCCCATACGAGGACCTAAGTCACTAGTCAGCAAGGCGAACGAGGAAAGATATTGCGTGGCTATGCACCGCAGTGGAGCCCGTAAACACATATCCTACAATCTGGAGTGGCCTGACGAGTGAGGCCGGGATTTCTTGAGGGGTTCCGGACATGCTGCGGCGGCTTCACAGGGAGGTGAGGCAGGGAACGACGCCGAGATGGAAGGACGCAGTCCAATGGTTTTTGTTGCGGGGATATCGGTTAAGGGAACAAATTCGGTGACACGGTGTATTGTCAGTCAGGGTTCGGCTACCCTGCCGTACACCACACAAGGCAACGGAAGGGTTGGATACCGTTAGTACAGACCGCGGCGAATATTTTGGGCCGATTGACTCGAAGAATTTGGCAGTCCACCGAGGTTTAGGGGTCGAAATGTCACTTTCCGCTCACCGTTGGCTCACCATTCAGAAATCCATGCATTTCCAAGGTAGATCATATGGAAGTTGCGCACATTCGATGGGTATGCCCGTTTGGCATGGTGGACCAGATAGCATTGGGAAGTGCAGGAGGATGATGTTCGGCTTCCGGGACAAAATCAAATATCCCTTCAAGGGATATTTGATTTCATCCAACTCGAAAAGTTTTCTAGTTGGATGAAATGGTGTGAGACTGAGACACAAGGCAAGGGAGAGTCGAAATTGAGGGCGTATGAGTATCCAATGAGTATCACGAGCAAGAGGCGTCGAAGATTCTTATCGGACACACTATCAACAGCACGTGCCCGTTGGGCACCTTCCATATCGGGCCACTTTTCCGTGACATCACCTCACGACTTTCAGCTCGAATTAATCCATAGGCACGGCAGGGTGACTACGTAGCCCTCAAAATATTCATCTGTGTCCCTCCCCTCAAAAAGGGGTTTTTTTTTGTGGGCTTCTTTGAATGCCAAGTAGCGAAAAATAACTATTTTCAACGGGCACGTAGGAATCCGAGAG
Organism: Mycena metata; assembly: GCA_029378385.1. Taxonomy (NCBI): domain Eukaryota; kingdom Fungi; phylum Basidiomycota; class Agaricomycetes; order Agaricales; family Mycenaceae; genus Mycena; species Mycena metata. Next base: position 656,591 of record JARKIB010000012.1, read on the forward strand.
TTGGGAGTCCCAAGAAATCCAGGATATAACGGAGCATGGAGTGCTGGATTTTTGGCTGATAGGATAGTGCAATTAGTTGCAGGTTCGCGTGCGACGAGAGATTATATCAAGTAGAACTGAATCGGTGGTTTTTTGGGGAGGTTCTGAGGTAGCTACCACACCCAGGCCCTCCTTGAGTACTGAAACATTATTCTTGAGGGATATGAGCGTCGAACGCAGGCCGGAAGAGCAGTAAAGGCAGCGCAGACCACCATCAAATTTGGCCCGATATGGAAGGTGCCCAACCGGCACGTGCTGTTGATAGTGTGTCCGATAAGAATCTTCGACGCCTCTTGATCACGAGTGCATGTGCCCCATCCATGGCATTTGATCGCCGTCTGGTAATGGGGGAGCCATCAAGCAAATGATGGCCCCGATCATGACATGTAAAACTTTTTTTTTTCCAAATAAGGTCAAAATAAATGTAAAAGAATACAGTTATGGGCAAAGTAAGGAGGAAATAATACAGGTTTGGGTAAAGTGTGTTTCTTTGGGAACCCGGTGTCGCGCATCCTAGCGCGCCAAACCAGGAAATCGGCATTTTCCCTCTCCGGATCAACGGCATCTACGATCACATGATTTACATCCTACGGCTTCACCCGCGCCTCTCTCGCCTTATATCCCGATTCACGCGACTCCCCCGATGCTATTGTACTCCTCATTCCCTCCACATGCTTCAGCGCCGACCCCATCACCCAGTACCCACAACGGTAACCGCCAGTCATGATATCGACTCTAGTGCTGCCGGAAGGTGAGCTCGGCTCAAGGTAATCTCGAGCTCAGCTCTAGGCCTTGCCTAATTAGGCAGCTCAAGCTAATGATAGCTCATCTTGACTTGAGCCAGCTCAAGCTTGATGCGCTTCCACGTCCTAACGTAGACAGCGGTGATTTATACCTCGTCTCCCGCCCCTCCGACAACTGCCTTGTATTTTTTGCCTCTTAAATGCACTCAAACTTGAACTCTTCATGTGAAACTTGTATGTACTCGGAACTGCGGACTGATTGCCGCATCAAATTCCACGCTCACCATGCGCTCTTGCCGCCGGGACGCGCTCCAAGACGCGTACATAGACGTCCACCGACGCGACTGTTTGTTCGCACATTCAAAGTATAAATACCGGGCGACCCTCAATGTTCCGCCATCCCGTCAGCGCGCGCTGATATGTCGGACCTTCGAGTTTGTTCATGCCCCGATCCACGCGCTTGCTTCTGTCAACCTCTCAGCTCTCCTGAACTCAGCACACATTTATAATGAATCAGACTATAATTTGTACCCTACCCTTTGGCTCTGTAAAGATTTTGGACGGCTATACGCCAAAGAACGCAAAAAATTGGAGCAGACGGCAAATCTCGGCACGGTCGCCAAATAAGGAAATTGGTGATCGGCAGCTTGAGTTAGCTTGAGCTGAACTTCACCTTGAGTTCGGGTAAGCTCGAAACACCATCACCTCAAGCTGAGCTCAACTCAGCTTCCGGCAGCACTAATCGACTCGGGTATCTAATTCTCTATCGCGGTTGTTCTTGTATACCCTCTCTTGCTTTTGTATTCCTCTCACGACGTTCTACTCAACTCAGACTACCTTGTTCATAACACTACAACCTTATTCTCTTCTTCGTTGTCCTCTGTTTCCTAGACTCTCCTAAAATACTGTATAAATACTCAAGTACTTGTACAGTGCAATCCAGAACAGTTTTACGGTTTCTCCCACGTCGCTCTCGCTCTTGTCTCGCCCTCGCCAAACGTCTCTGCTCCGCATCGCTCTCGTACTCGCTCACCGTCTCCCCCGCATTTAAACCGCCAGTTGTTGCATCGGCAATCTCAGCATCGTCGAACACACCTTGCACTTATCTCCTTCCACCCTCCTTGCGTAACACTCACCTCTTTTGGTTCAGCTCGCGCTTGGCCGGTTGGCGTGTCACCGGTCCGGTCCGTACTTCAAACGGTCCGATTTTCCGCAGGCTGTGCGGTAGCGTTCACCCGGTTATCGTAATCGGCATGTCTGTGAACAGTGCGTAATTCGCTTTCTTTCTCCCTCACTTTTCAACTTTTCCCCCCAAGTCTTCCGGAATCAATTTGTGTAGTAGTTATCCATCTCCATGTGAATTTGCCAGGGATTGAAAGCGGGGAAGGTATAGAAAATCGGTCGCCCGTCCATCAAACTCCGGTTTTGGGAAAACAACTGTGGGAACTTGGATAAAATGGGTGAAAGCCCCTATCTTCTGTGATGATGCTTGCAGGTCCCACCGCCGACCTTCTTGTTAACACTCGCTCTCAACAGAGGGTCCACAACCACTCTTCCTGCTGGCTTCCCTTTGATATGTGCTTTTTCTCACCACCCCCGCTTTGCCATCATACCTCCAACTCAGGAATGGTCCAAGTTGAAGTTGACCACACACATTGAGACCACAACAACTTTAAATCTCTGGCCTAGTGATTCATTGGTACACAATAGCTCAGCACCTGCAGCCTATGTGGTGTTGACTGAGGGCGGTAGTTGGAAGTCGGCTGTGAGTACTGAAAGGCTGTCATTCTCTCGACAGACACTAACAGGCAAACCAGGACAGAGACACACATGTTGACAGGACCACAATATATTCCTAGCGGCGAGACACCAGGCTACGAGCAACAGGAGGAATACAAAGGGGGCCAAAGTTGGGGGGTTTCGTGCGGTACAGAAGGTAAGGTAAATGGTGGCTATATATATGAAAGAGAATGTGGCTGAGTAAGTGACATGTGAAGAACCAGGTTACCAGTAAGATACACGTGTGAGGATGGCATCCTTACAAGTACGGGTCTAAAATGAAAATTAGAGGTCTTCAAGTTCTAGTATCTGTCAGGATTGTGCAGTGTAAATGATACAGGAAGCCACAGAGTGCGCAGTGGTGTTTAGTTTGGGACAAGAGCCAGAGGCCCCCCATCTGCTCAAGGAAGCCACAGAGCAGTGTGTATACTTTAGGACACGGGCCGGAGGCCCCCCCATCTGTTAAATTCTGAAAACTAGGTTGTTGAGAGGAATTGGTTGAATTTTGGCCGAATTCACCCTCGAAGCACCAGAATTCACCCGTTTGCTCACCAACTGGGAATACCCTTCGACCCAACGGGCCGCGCCAAATACACAAATTTTCGTTGATTTCACGGTCTGCCGGGCCAATATACGAACTTCGAAGTTCGAATCTTTGGGTCACGCATCACAGCCACTGAGAATTGAATGAAGTAGTACAGTACTGTACCATTTCATATTTGAACATGCAAAACGAGCCACAAAATGGCTAAAGCTCCAATTTTCACCCATGGGACACATTTTACCTAAAAAAGCGCACAAAAATATGATTTTCAACCAATGCAGCTTTTCATTGAAAGCCAGCCATGGGCGAAGTGAGCTGGACAGATAGCGATGGAACGGGGAAGTAAAGCAGTGCTGATGAGTTTGTTCGGGCTATTCTGTCACGGTCATGCGTTACCGTGACTTCTTCCGCGCCACATCAGGAAATAAGCGGAAGGGCGGTCCGCGTGGATCTGAGCGGATGATCGGCGTCCGCTTGGCGTCCGTCGCGTCAGATCAGATACTGCTGGCGTGAAGCGGACCCGTGCCGACGTGGCTCAGATATGAGACAGCCAAGTTCACCAGCGCAGACCAGTTTCCCGTCAGTCGGGCGTGAGGTGGCCATATATCCCGCATTTTCAGCCGCTTTGGGCCACAATATTCCCGCCCCTTCCGATATTTCATGCGAGAGCACACGTTAGATTAACAGAGGACATATGAATTGCATGAAGTAGACGAATACATGGAGAAACTACGAAGGATGGGACTCACCTCGTAAATACACACGTGAAAAACACCAATAACCTTCAGGCAGGCATTGAAAATGTTTGAGGCTTGCGACTTGAGACTTGCCGATACTTGACGATACTGGAAAATTGAATGACTTTGGCGCGACGTTGAAGGCTTGATAGCTTGAGGAGGCTTGAAGGCATGAGACTTGAGAGGAATCGTTTGCGAGTTTGAGCTTGGGTGGGTGATGACAGCTTGGGACACAGTGTTCTTGGGTTGCGGCCTTCTTGTTCAGGTCGTCGGTCGAGGATATAACGGGAGTTGGATTTAAGACGGCCGAAAGTTGAGTAGGTTAGGGGACGGATTGAGGCTGTATTGCGAGCCTTCGGTGGCGTATTTTGACTAGTCTTCATTCAGGACATCTTGAAGGCTTGAAGTCGGCGAGCGGGGACCAGGAACCAAAGCAGAGATGGTGGGGTCGATGTAGAGCTCAGGGGAACCGCGAACGATGGCCGAGAGGCGCGCAGAGAGCGGGGTGGTGTGGTGGGAGAAAGAGAAAGACGATCAACATCCATCAAATTATCAACAAGCGTGATGATGCGCGCACGGACCTTCGACAACCATCAATTGAGAGCAATCAACTTTCGAGTATATACGAGAAAACGAAAACGGAAACCATATATATATAGATGCCGCCTGATGGCCAGGGAACGGCGAGGGTCACAGTGCCGTATGCCAAGCGGTCACACCACGGCCGGGAACACGGGCATCAACCCACAATCACGGCTTGCCCACGGATAGCTATTTATGCCAAGCACCGCTCCGATTGTAACCTTTAGAGGGGATTGGTTGAATTCTGCCGTCTCTTTCAATTTTCACCACGAGGAAAATAAAGTTGACGAAGAAGTACACCAGTATCCACTTGAACTTACCTGTTCCGTACGACTCGGAGTGCTAGTACTCTTATTGTAAATTGGACTCTTATGCTAAATGTAGCCTTTGACCCTCGATTTTATTGATTTATCAGTACAACGACTGGAATTTACTCAAGTACTTTAACTCGATACAATTTCCTGCGGCGGTGGATGACGGCAGAGGGCGCGGTGGCGGAAATTGCCGACGTGCCGAGGGTGATGGGATCGGAGTTCACTTTTCGATTTGCCGAGGTGTGACACCTTGAGGTTTGATGGCCGCGCACGCCGCCTGATGTGTTTCCATTTTCGTTCCTGATGGTTTTCGATTCTCGTTAGTACCGTCAACTTTCCTCCCGCTGCCCCGCCTGCCCGTCCGATTCGCGAACTTGAGGGACACAAGAAGGACATATGTCCATGTATTATTCTATTGTACTTTACAATTACATGCAGCATGTAGAAATAGGGTTAATTATTTTATTGTGCAGTGGAACTGTACGGCTGTCGGTTGACGCGTACGCGCAGATACGCTCCAATGATGAAGGAAAAGACTGAGAGTGAATTGTCAGTGGCCCGCCAGCCCGACGACAGCTGGCGAGGTCAGATACGCGCTCATCAGCTGGCATCAGACTGATCAGCGCCGTCAGCTCCAATCCGGCGATTGCTTATTTCCTGATGCACTGCCAACACCGAGCACACCAGTCCTCACCGACGCCTGTCTACGAAAAGAGACCCACTGGAATAAAGCCGACGCTGGAAGCAGGGAACGCTCAAATTCGAACTCACAGTATGGGGTGGAACGAAGCAAAACCCAGTGGCAAAACGAAAAAAAGGCGAAAAAGTAAATCAACCTAAATCAACGAATCCGGAATGCCCAGCGCCCTTGGCGACTGCAACGACACCTCGTCCAACGCGGGGTACACTGGGATGACTGGGTAATACACCGGGCTTAATCGACACGATCTGGATCTTGATGGAACGGCCTGCGGAAATCGTCGCCAAGGGTTTGGGTGGCGGCGAATACTTTCGCAGAACTTTGCGACCCCCGTATCCCAACAGACCAATACCAGTGGCGACTCCGGCGATGCTAAGCTTGAATCACGCGGAGATTTGCAAGCTCAGAAAGTGGCCAAATTTCACCACTTCCATCCGCAAGACGAGCGTCCCCAGACTACCACTACAACTTCAAATCAAATTTCGCCCACTTATCTCTTTGCGTTGTGGACGCGGCAGTTGAAAGATCAACTAGTTTCCATGGGAGCCTCCGTGCGAAGGAAGCATTTACTGGCAGATCCACTCCCGAGTCTTATAGAATCCTGCCATCGCATGCGAGCTCAGCCATCTTTTGATACGGTCTGTTGCACAGCTCAAGAATGTACACATTTTCGCACTCTGGGTGGTTCTGGTACTTTCTCGTGGCCCTCTCACTCTCTGGGGCTTATCCTTTCACGATGCATCGTCTGGGAACGGGCTCTTCTTGGGGCAGTGTTGCATGCTCTATCTGCTACTCCGTTGGGACGAGTTTTACTTGAGCTTGATGGACTAACATCGCGAATCTCTGATTGTCCTTCCACAGCAACAATGCTTCGCCCCTCATGGTTCACCGGTGAGCTGTTGTCTCATCCAGCTTGTCTACATCCTCCCTGCGAACAATTGAACAGTCAATCACGGATACCGTTTCCAGGACCATCGGACCCATCGGGGACTCAAAAGCGCTCGCAGGGCCTCTGATCCCCAGGCTTGGTCTTCAGTTTCTCCCGCAACCCTTTCCTTCAAACCAGCTTGCTGGCCGCGCTTCTATTGTTCTTTCAAACAAAATGCAATCCTTTTCAGCCACTTTTCTGGTCGCGGTTCTGTCGACGTCCGTCTTGACGACGGCGGCCCCGCTGTTCCAAGTGCGAGCCAACAACAACAACAACAACAACAACAATAACGGCGACCTTCAGTCTCAATTCTCTGTTGCCGTACGGCCCTGCATTCTACGCTCACTAAACCATACTGACTTCTGGCGCAGTGCGCAACTGTGAACATTGCCGGGAATGGGACGTTCGCAGCGATCGCTCTGGTTAACCAGATGAAGACGTAGGCGACCACTATCCGTGTGGTTAGAGTTCTCTTCATCCCGATTTTCACTCAGCAACGACCAGAAAGTGACGGACCAGCTGTCAGCCATCAATGTAAGTCAAGCCACAGGCGGCCGCGGGCGCGGCTGACGGAGTCGATCAGGCTACCCTGGTGTCGGCGATTACCGCCGGGGAGGAAGCCCGTCCTGTCTGTGAGGCCAACGCTGTGTCCCCCGACCCCAACCAGCTTGAGAGCCAGTTCTCCACTGCGGTATGATGCTTCGTTACGCGATCGTTCCAATTATGCTCACTTCCACAGTGCGCCTCTGTTGATGTTGCAGGGAGTTTGACGGGTACGACTATCGGTTTACTTAACGGAGTTCAGAGGTGTGCCATCGTGCTGCACTACTTCTCGTATTCGGGGTTCTCATGCTCGTACAGCAACGACCAGAACATCGCCAGCCAACTGGCGGCTCTGAAAGTAGGCTAGGCTTTGTACGAAGAGAGCGCATCTGACGGTGTTCTAGGCCACCATGTCTGCAGTTAACACGGCCGGGCAGTTTGCCAACGTCGCCTGTGCAGCGGGCCGGGCCTTGACTGGCGAAAGCAACAACAACGTGAGCGCTCTCAATCGTCTCACTACCCGTTTGGGGAAATTAATCGCGATAAAATCAAGAGCAACGCCAACGCCAACGCCAGCAGCAACGTGAGCCCACTCACTTTGATTTTTAATCGTTCGTTGACCGCAATTGCGTGAAGAACAACGCAAATGGCAATAACAGCAACAATGGCAGTATCAGCAGTAACAGCAACAGCAACAGCAACAACAACAGCAACAAGGTGAGCCCACTCCTCCTGCTCTCCCTCGTTTCTCGAGACTGACCGCAATGGCACGAAGAACAATGCCAACGCTAACAACGCCGTGAGGAGCTTCCAGTGCCAGATATGAGCAGTCCACTGACGTTCTCAATAGGCCACCAAGAATAGCTCTACGTCGACCTCCACGATTTCAAAGGTTACTCAGGTACAATTTCAATTTGATGCCACAACCTGCCCCGCTAAAGAAATGTCGCGCCCTAGACTCAGAATGCCTCCGGGTCTCAAAAAACGCAGTCTAAATAGGTACACTTCCTTACGCAGGACGCTGTGGGATTCATTTCGCTGATTATTGTCATAGATATGGGACCGTCTTGCGCGTTTCATGTTTCGCGTTTTGTCGCTCGCAAGTATGTAGTACAGTTGTCGGCGGCTGGGATGCAGATTTATTCGGAAGCGCAATAGGATATTGATCTTCGACCTGTTTAACCGCCAGCCCGTCAAGTTCTACCCGAGAGTCCGAGGCAACGCCCGCCATTCAGTGACTGGATTAATGCAGCGCTTACGCCTAAGAGGAGAATCGATTGTTGAACAGCTGTCTCTGTTTCGAGCCGACCCTGCTCTGTCGACCGCCGACGAGGCACTTTTTGTGAACAGCTGTGCCTGTTTCAAGTTTCAACTAGAATTATTTCGTTATTGTGATCATGCACTGCGTTGAGCCGCCCGGTCGGCACAGGTTGCCAACGTCTGATGACCTGTGCCGACCATGTGCCGACGCCGGATCGGCACGGGTCGTCACACCTCGTCAGACGTCGCAACCTGTGCCGACGGCGCCGTTTAACGCAATCATTCTCCTCGGTTTCCTTTTCCCGTTGAACTCCCCTTGCAACCGACGTTCGATCAAGGGAGATCTTATGATCAGTGCGAGGATTTATTTATTTCAGCAACTGTGGCGAAATTTGCTGAAACAAACATTCAGGGGAACCAACGAAGTGATAAGCAACTTGAGAATCAGGTACTCGGTGTCAGCGCCCAACTGTAGTGATTGGGTCAAAATTAAAACACCGAGGAGAATTCCATCCTCAACGTTATAGAAGTATGGTTAATTAATTGCCGGGGTTTTCAGCGCGCGCGAAGCTACTCCCTGTTTTGTCGCGCGGGCTCATCACTTACAAGCGGCCGCTGCGGTGTCATTCACGGTTCCGCGGCCACTTGGGCTGATCCCGATATGAAGTCCGGAAACAAACATTGACCAATTGGTAAACGTCGCACCGGGGTCGCAATCGTCCCTATCAATGGACCCACAGGAGAATGCAGGAAGGAACTTACTGACATCGGCGCGCAGGTCAAAACATACCATGCCCGCTCGCCCTTAATTTTTGCACCGGCGCGAACTAGACTTTTTACAGTGCAGCTAAAACATGTACCTCACTGGTTGTAGGTAGGGAGACAGGTATGTAGGTAGAATTGCACGACGGCGTTGAAATATGGATGTTTATCCTGGATTCGTTCCCGCGCCCATGACAATGCGCGTTCTTGTCTGATCGATACCTTTGAATTGTCACCATACCATTATCCCATTTAAACTTGATGGCAACAGGTGGGTCGCATCGCATCACCGGCGGGATACATGTTTTGTATCGTCTTCCCAGGAAGCCGGGGACGTCCGGAATTAGTACGATGGTTTGAGAGCCACTGTCGCTGCGCTTATTCTAACGTAGAGTATAGACACACGATTCTATTCTAGTTCGGCTCTGAATCATTCCGAATACTCCTCCCTATAAAAGCCCGGACAGCAGAGAAGGACGACAGTTCAACCGCCATGGCCTCCGCTCTCATTGCCGCCCTCTTGTTAACTTCTTCTTCGCTTGCGCAGGCTTCTGTCCCTTCGCCTGCAAACATCTCCAATTGCCAATTCTTCACCATCCCTCTCAAAAATATTTCCGCCCCTTCTTTTAAATTGTCTTTCGAGATCAAAACGCAGTTTGATGTCAACGATTGGACAATCAATGAGGCCCGTCGCGACTCGGCCACCACGTTCAACCCCATTGCTGGGCCCAGTACCACCACCGGCGACTTCTCCATCAGCGCCCGGTTTTGCACCCCGGTGAAACAAACAAACGTTTCCCAGACGGTGCTTGTGATGACCCACGGACTTGGAGCCGACAAAACGTAAGTACCCTGTGTATGAGTATCAGCTCCATTGTGTCTGATAATGCTGCTAGATACTGGGACCCGAGTTTGACTTTGGCTGGAGGCGCGCAGTACAGCCTGACCCAGGCTGCATTGGCCCGCGGGTACAGTGTCTTCACCTATGACAGACTCGGCACGGGACAATCCACCAAGTCAGTGTTGTAGCCCAAATTCCCCTTTCAGAGACTTACCCCGAGTTTCAGGGCCGATCCCCACAACGTGGTTCAATTCCCCATCCAGGTTGAAATTCTCGCCGCGCTTACTCGTCTCCTCCTGGCGCCCAACTCCACGTACACCCTCAAGACCCCTATTAAATCCACCTTCCACTTCGGACACTCCTACGGCTCCTTCGTCGCGGCCTCCCTTGCCGCTCAGTACCCAGAGCTTGCCGGAGGAATCTCGCTCTCGGGCTACTCGGGGTTGTTCGACTTCTTCAACGTCTTCATCGCCGGGTGGCAGTCCCGCATTGCCGCCCAGCTCGACCCTTCGCGGTGGGGCAAGCTGCAGAGCGGGTACTTGACACCCGTCGATATCTACGCCGACTCGTACGAGGACTTCAAGACCCCATACTTCGACCACGCTGTCGCGGAATGGGTCACCACTACGAAGTCTCCCTACGCAGTGGGTGAGCTTGCGACCCTCGGCCAGACGTTCTACAACTTCTCGAGCTACACCAAGCCCGTGCAGGTAAAATCGCTCTACGATGCAGATCGAGTTTGAGAGTTGATTATTTCTTTTTAAGGTGTACTCCGGCCGCTTTGACATGTCCGGCTGTGGTGGACAATGTGTCGGTTTTATCGACGGCGCCGCCGCGATCTGGCCCAGCGCCAAGCCGTTGAGCATCTCTGGCGACTTCCTTGCCGGCCATTCAGTCAATCTGCACCACAACGCGAGCGCTGCCTTCAAGGCGATGCTCGACTTTGTTGACCAGAACAAGGTGTTACTCTAGGACACCGGTCCTACTCGCGCGTGTACTTAATCGTTTATTTCTTATTTGGTCTATCGGTCATCACGCTCTTTGCTCTTCCGATAAGTAATACAGAATGTAGAGCCGCGTAGTATACAAACCCGATAAATATAGTTCTCTCTTACTATCACAAATTTACATGATACCCAAGAATTGGAACCCGAGCCGGAGGGAGGAGTAGAGCCTTATCGTCGGCGCACCGTTAAATGAGCGGCACATCATCGTTGAGCCGTTCGTGTTTCGCCCCTCGGTCGTCTGCTTCCTTTCTCAGCTGGCGTGGGAGGAGCCCGAGTCCAACCGCGTAGAGGGTCCAAATAATCTGCATGTATGGAGTCGGCCGAGTAAAAAAATGGGTAGGTGTTACATACCACAACGATGGCGACCCAAAAATCCTTGCAACGCCAGCTGACAGGGTGGGCGTTTCCCGTGACATACGCCCATTCGTACCATAGTCCGTAGTGCGTCTATGATGCATAGGCGAAGTTAGTCGATTTAACACACAAGCGAATGCACATGTTTTCTATAAAAGACAGTACCTGCCATGAAGCGAGCGCAATTATCGCAAGCCCTAACACAGCGTGCAGATAATTCTGCGGAAGTCTTCCGCCGGGGAATCGGAGTGAAGGGAATTTTATCCAGTGGATGAATGCACCCAAGAAGACTTGGATGAGGTACATCACTAGCAAGGCCAATCCAACTTTCTATTACAGTCGAGCGTCAATGCGGCGATCAATGCAGAAATAATCACGATGCACCTGGTGAGGATCGCTGAAGTGCGGTTCGCCGCTCAAGTCTGACATTTGGTATCCTAGCGCGAAGGCCGTGACGATGAGCGGGCCCGTGATGAGAAAGTTGACGATGGCATGAGGCCAGAACCACCTGGGCATCTCAATGGGGAGACGTCGACCTAGACGGAGCGCCTTACGAATTTGTGAATGTGCGCAGATATCGAGCAATGAATACGCCGAGGGGGAGAGCTACGAGATAGGCGAAGAATGCGAGGTGGGCGTGGATGCGCGCCTTGTTCTCGAACGCGGAGAGCGGCATGTCGTGGGCGGCGGAAGAGAGGGAGGCGACGTGAGAGGCTGGCTGCCTTTTGGCTGAGCGAGGATCTATTTGAGTTCCCTCCGGGAGTCGGGAACCATCTAATAAGAGCTAAGGACTCCAATCGGCTGCGAGGCGTTGGAAGCGCCATCATGCCATGGCCTGGGAAAGATGGAGGCGATAGACCGGAATTTCCCAGATACTGATTCGTAGAGCGACTTTCAAGCAGATTTCGAGAAACAGGAGGACTCGAAAGGACTGCAGGGTTGGAATAAATCTGTCAAGTTTGAAGGTTAAAGTACAAGTTTGATTGATATTCAGGGTTGGTTGATCGTGGGTGGTCGGTCCACACTAACAAGGCTGAGGTGTCTTGTGAAGGATTCCAAGGGTTGAACTGGTGAGAGGAGCAGCAGGAAACAATCAGCAGAACATTGGTAGAACCAAGGTAGAACACGACATGGAAGCAAGAGACAAACTCCGGAACACAGCCTCGACACAGCCTCATGCCCATCACTCTCGGCCAACATGCCGAACCTGGCGGAGTCACCACGCGGCTTCACCTTGACTTCACCTGTTGCGGCTCGTTCCTGCAACGTTGCGTTGCATGTATATTTGGCCCTAAAGTATAAAGCCTGGGTGAGGCCTCATCCTGGCCACCTTAGACCCCACCACCATGACTCCTGACGACGCTGAGCTGGCTTTCCTCGCGACTGCGACGCCGACTGAGCAAAAAACGGATACTGGCAGCGTTCTGCACCACCAATTGGTCACTTCCCCGCTGCTTACCTATCTCGCTCTCAAGAATCGTGCGGCGGACTTTCCTTCTCGAGGACTCCTCGGGACAAGCGCCGGTGAACGGGTCTATGCAAACACAAATGCACCCAGCACTACTGTGATCTGCGGTGTTCAAGTTGATTTCCTTTCCTCCGACATCCTTACACGGCGTTCTAAGCCGCGAGTTTTTTTTTTCCTTTCAGGGGGCGGGGAAGAGCCACACAGTCTCTTGCATCCTGGAAAGCGCCCTTATTCAAGACTCAAGAATTGGGCAGCTTCCGGAGCCTCTCAGTGCTCTTGTGTGCGTATTAATAAATGCACTTATTCACCGACCTTCCACGAATAAACTCGGCTTACCATTCACAGTTTTCACTTTGACACACAAGATTCTGGCCGCCCCTGCGAAGCGGCCTTCCTTTCGTCCCCGACCGTTTACACCGCAGGCCGCGTGACCTTGCCCCACGTTACAATCCTTTGCTCGTATGTAGTACGATTCCCGCCTCATCTTAACCGACTTTTACCTTTATTTCAAGCCCGAGCAATGTCAGCCGTCGGCGCCGCGCGTACTCCGCGCTGAGCCAGGTCCGCGTTGAGCCGCTATCCTTGTCAGAGAAGGACCTCACCGCCGACCGTATGCTCGCTCTCATGGGCTGTGACGATCTCGAGGTAAAGTCCTTTTACGGTCAAGACGTTATTTTGCTAACCGCAATCCTTTTATTGCGCAGAGAATGCCACTCTACATGCATACCGCCCTCTTGATCATCCGGAACATGGGTATCGATGCATTCAGCTACATAGGTGCGTGAGCAGGACGATGGTCACCTTTAAAGCTCTCACCCCATGTGCCGCAGAATTCAAACGCAGAATTGCCCTCGAAGACCTCGACGCAAAACAACGCGCAATGATCAAACTGCGTTTGGATCTCCTAGATGCTTTCGTTCGCCCAGGCGGAGCCGAGGTCGAATCGTATTTCACTCCTGGGGGAATGGTTCTCGTTGACCTGACGGACCCGTTCCTCGATGGTAAGTTCCTGTCGTCTGTTCAACGTGTGCTTAAACCTCCCTCAGGCCTCACCGCAACCGTGTTGTTCGACATCATCCTCGGGACATTCACGCAATGGGAAACGGCGTCCGGAAAGCTTGTCGGTCTGTCGGTCTGTCGTTCCACCATCACTATCCTCACAACTTCCTTCGTTTTCCCCAGTGTTGGACGAGGCCCACAAGTATCTCGTCAATAGCGACACTGCCCGCCTAACCCAATCCCTAACCAACACGATCCGCCTCCAGCGCCATCTCGCCACCCGCATCGTCATCGCCACGCAGGAACCCACCGTCATCCCCGCAACGATCCTCGATCTCGCCTCGACTATTATCTGCCACCGGTTTTCCTCCCCCGCGTGGTGCGCTCATCTGGCAAAGCATGTTTCTGCGGGAAGCGATTCCGCGGCCTGGCATGAAGAGGTGATGCTACTCGGCACCGGGGATGCGCTGGTCTTCTCACCCGCGGCGGTGACTGCGACGGGGGAGGATGGAGGGGTTCGACTCTTGGGTAGAGAACATATCAAACTGCGCGTGCGACCGCGCCTGACGCTCGATGGTGGGGCATCCCTCTTGGCCGTGAGACCGAGTGCTCCTGTATCTGTCGCGAGTTCGTCTGCCCCGTCCTTCCCTCTCGATGATCGGGAGACCCTCCTGCAGACTAGTCCTGCCTCGCAGTCGGGTCTTTCCGATTTTAGCTCGAGTGTGGCCACCGCCGAACTCACCCCAACACCGTCTGCATCAGAGGCCGTTCGATCACCCACAATGTCCTCCCCTCGAGAGATTCTCGATCATCTAGAGGGCGATGCATGGGTCCTGCACGTGAGACCGAGTGCTCCTGCATCGTCTGGCGGTTCATCTGCGCCGCCCAACGGTCGGGCGATCCGCTTTGGCGACACCAACTCCTCGGTCACTCCCGAATTGAACTTGGCTGCAGATATGGCCACCGCCATATCGCCCCCGACGCGGTCAGCATCATCGGACGCCGTCAGCTCGCGGTCCGCTCGACAGGTTCCCGCCCGTCTCAAGCACCTCGTAGGATGGCTGACTCGCAACGGCGGGGCATCCGCACCGCTGAAGATCGGCGACGCACGTGCTGCGCTCTTCTGGGTGGGCAAGAAAGGCTACCCCGGTTTGTCGCACACCCAATGGTGGAACAAGATGATGGAGGAGGCCGTGGAGGCAGGAGTCGTGGAGCTCACTAATATGGATGGGAAGGCAGAGGAGAAAACAATTCGTCTACTGGACAGAGGCCCGTTTTCCTATGTCAAATAACAATGTATGGTCACCCACTCTCATTTCACAAGTAGTTAGTAAAAAGTATTACTTGTTTTTTTTACGCATATCAGACTTCGTTCGAGCAGAACCGATTATGTTACATATTCATCTTGTTGACAATTGGATTCTCTTTCATCCAGGCTCAATGCTTCTCCGGCTTCAACCGTAAATCAGTCGCTTCCTGTTCAGATATATCCTTCCTTTATGATTACGACGCGTCAGTCTGCTTTGATACGCAAGCTGCAAAAGCCGTACTCATAGTTCTCCGGCCGGCCTCCCCTGAGACCCAGCCTTTCACTTCTGCCACTCATATCACTGTCCATGCCATGTGTCCGACCGCGATTGACTCCTGCAGGGACAGTTCACTGGAGGTGGACGGCGAATAATTTATAGCTGAAGCCGTTCGAGGATGTAAAGTGAAGACGGAGGAATCATTAGAGTGTTATTTGCCGTGTGTGGACTTTATGGCCGTGAACTCATGCTGTTGTGGGTGAGAAAAGAATCAATTCAGTGCAAGTCGGAAAGCCGAAGGATTCCCACGGTTCAAGCCAATCTGCAGATGGAGTCGGGGTCCGAATTCGAACAAGGGAAACGCAATCGGTCGTGGTTGGGCTTTCTGGCCATAAAATCCAAGCTGTTGTGGGTAAGCAAAATGAATTTGGAAAAAGCCGAAATAATTCCCACGGTTCATCCGGGAGACAACACCCGGGATCATCTGCACGATTTCGGCCGTGGTACGCCCGCTTCTTGCCCTTCTCTACTTTCATAGAATTGCTCCAGGC
The DNA here is from genome assembly GCA_029378385.1 of Mycena metata. Taxonomy (NCBI): domain Eukaryota; kingdom Fungi; phylum Basidiomycota; class Agaricomycetes; order Agaricales; family Mycenaceae; genus Mycena; species Mycena metata. Next base: position 672,268 of record JARKIB010000012.1, read on the forward strand.
CACGGTACGATTATGGCAATGTCAGAAATTTTCATATTCAAGAAACAGCATAAAGAACAAGCTCGGAAAAAAATCTGAATCCTTTTGTTGGTTCCCAGGCCACTGCCATCGACCCTAGTAGGCAATTCCTTCGGCCTGATTTACGAACGAATTCGAAGGGGATTTTGGCCCTCCCCCCACATAATGATCTCCCATCTCACGAATATCCTCAATTAAGGCCGGCGGATTCTCCAACCCCGCAAAGTGACCCCCGGCCGTGTGGAACTTGTACGACACGAGGTTCCCCACCAGCGCAACATACTCTTGGGGCCAGAACCCGATATTGTACCCGAACTGGCTGAAGAGCATGGGCGCATCGGTGGGTGCCATCGTGTAGTCCTCGGGGAAGCCGTCAGTGTTCTGCGCGTAAATCCAGACTGCGGAGAGGAAGGAGTCGGTGAGGTAGTAGAGCGAGACGGAGGTGAGGATGGCGGTGTTGGTGAGCAAGGACGGGGGCGTTCCGGCGCGGGGGTCGGACCCTACGAGGAATAATGATGTCAGCGGGCTAGGGAATATTTGGAAGAGGGCCACGACGAACACAGCTTGAACTTGGCGGCGATCCACGCAAGTTGGCCCACAGGGCTATCGTAGAGAGCGAATCCGACGTCGTTGGGCTTAAATAGAACTCAGTCGTATGAGTTTTAGTTTATAACATGCGCAGACGCACCTTCGTAGCTTGCTCGTTCAAATACCCCTGGCCGGTAGTCTCCCAGTCCATGCTCCGGCGCTCCGTGATATTCTGCGCGGGCGAGAGCGTAATATTCTTCTCGACCAGTTCTTGCGGTGTCGGCGGCACGAAGTTGACCCACACGAAGTGGCCCGCGCGCACCGTTTCGTTGAAGGAGCTATATAATGAATACGCTACCGCAGAGCCCTATTGCTTGATTTCAGTTTGTGGTCGTAAACGAAAGGGAAAGGACGCACCCAATCCGTACCGTGCAAGGCGAATGTCGGGTATCCGAGGACGTCGGTCATGAGTGTGTTGAATATGCGGGCGGTGTCCCGCACGGTCCAGTTCAGAGGCGGCGGAGAGGAAAACACGAATCCGGGGAGGGATGGAACGACGACGTTGTAAGAGACCCTCTTTCCGCTAGAAGTTTTCGCGGGCTGGGTGAGAGGTTTGATCACGGGGATAAACTCCTGGAACGAGCCTGGGAATGCAGTCAGTGATGACCTTTGTTTCCACGCTGCGACGAAGTACCAGGCCAGCCATGCACTAGAATCAAGGGAATTGCGTCCTCCTCCGCCGAACGTTCGTGGATAAAATGCACTGTCTGGCCTTCGATGACGGCCGTATAGTGGTGGAATCTATGCCCCGGATGGTAAACAGACACAAGAAGAGTAATATGGGGCTCACTCGTTTAATTCTGCTTGCTGCGTGTCCCAGTCAAAGTCATCAAGCCACTCCGACCTTAGCTTCCTGAGGACATCGAGTTCGATGCCCATGTCTTGGCCCACGTCGTACAAAGGCTTTGTCGGAAGCCGAGTATTATCGATGAGGCTCTTCATGCGCGGGACTCCGCCACTGAGGTTGATCTTGAACGGCCTCACTTCAAACCCCGGGCCACCCGTAGCCGAGGCGACGAACTTGAAGGCGGCAGCAAAAAGGTAGAGAAGCTTGAGTGGGGAGCGCATGTTGATAGGCGAATCGGTAAGCACCATACACCCTTTTATAACGAGCCTTCTGGGAAATAACGGTGTCCAAATATTTGGTGCTTCCACGGGTGGTCGTAATATTCACAAGTCGGGCGGATGGTTATTGGATCTTTCTTGAGACCTGCCCCGGCATGACATACCGCGAAGTCCGAGCGTCTTAGTGTCGCAGAGCTGATCAGATATAACCGTTCTAGGAGCGATCATGGGGTCGGGAAGAGGGTCATTTAGTCGGCCGTGAACGGAGGTCAGATGTCAACATGGTTTTTCATCAAGTGCAGTTTGTCGAGAAAATATTGGAAGATCCGGCAGCGCAGATAGTGCGTCCTCCTCCTGCGAGTTCACCGTTTTCAGAGCACATATTGCCCTTCAGATGCGAAGAGACGAAGAACCTGATCTCCGCGCCGAATCCATGGTACTTGTGATCGGAGATTGTTACGTGCGGCCTTCGTCGGCTTCCATCCATCGGGGTCCAAGTCGTCTCAAGAAAAGCCACAGACTCCAGAGGGCGGGGCGAGATGGGGCTTGTCATGGACCGGCACTTTGCGCCCGTCGGTGACCAGTTACCCAGGCTGATGGACGTCGGAGACAAGGGCGCTAACCCTAACCCTCGCTTCCGCGTCCGAATTGGGAAGTCTTCCTGCTTCCGACGCTCATGCCAGAGCGCCGCGTTTCCGTGTCCGATGAGACGACTCCGCTACTACAAGAGTCCACATACGTCGGCGAGCACTCTATATTGTCCGTAGACCGCGTTCTCTCGGTCGGAGGCTCTCAGGGAGATGGTGCCACTTGCGCGTCACATCTTCGCGATAAGCTGGCTTTAACCATTTTTTCTCGGCAGAGCACCTTGCAATTGGGGAAGCATTCGACAACGTCCCACGTGCAAAGCGGCAGCTCGGTGAGTGAAATGCGCTCATACACGATTCCCTATGAAACTTATCTGCTGCACAGGGCTGACCAGCGCGGTGTTCCTCGTATTCAATCGCGTAATTGGTACAGGGTGAGCTATACCATGCCCTCGCAGGTCACAAGAAAAGGCCAACGGGGCCAATGCAGAATATATGCCACCCCTAGTGTCATCTTGCGCACTTCAGGCAGCGTTGGCGTGGCACTACTCATGTGGCTTCTCGGCGCACTTATCGCCGCCGCTGGGACTGCCGTCTACGTCGAGCTCGGAACGGTGGGTACCCGGCGCCTTATTTGCGCCTGGATAAGTTCATTCTATACTGCTTATTATTCAGGGACTCCCGCGGAATGGAGGAGAGAAGAACTATCTAGAATTCATCTATAGACGGCCTCGGTTCCTTGTCAGTTGCTCATTCGTCGCCTACACTCTTATAATCGTGCGCGACCCCATCTTATGTTTTCCGACACGCTTCTGAATTTCATAGGGTTCGGCAGCAGCCAACAGCATTGTTTTCGGCGAATGTAGGCATATATTTCGATCCCTAGAATTATCTTACAATATCCACTAGATGTCCTCCACGCTCTCGACATACAGCCCACGCGCTTCGCCGCCCGCCTCGTCGCAGTCCTCGTCCTAACTTTTTGCCTCCTTGTGCACGGAACCCTCCTTAAGTTCGGCGTCCGCCTGCAAAACACCCTCGGCGCCTTCAAGCTCCTCATCCTCGCTGCCATCGCCTCCCTCGGCATCCTCTCGCTCCTCGGCGTCCCCGCCCTTGCCGTGCGCGCGCCGTACGAACGCCCGCACAACTTCGACTCGTTGGCGCACCTCTGGGCCGGCAGCGGGACGGGTGTAAACGGCTTCGTGACCGCGTTATATAGCGTCATCTGGTCGTTCATCGGGTACGCGAACGCGAATTACGCGCTCTCTGAGGTGCGCAACCCAGTGAGAACGATCAAACGCGCGGCGCCGCTCGCCATGGGCGCGGTCACCGTGGTGTACATGGCCGTTAACGTCGCGTACTTTGCCGTGGTTTCAAAGGAGGATATTCTGGGCAGCAAGCGGATTGTCGCGTGGGCTGGTTTTCACTCTCATTATGGACTCTGTTTTGCTGATCAGAATGCGGACACGACAGCGCACTCTTCTTCCGGAATTTGTTCGGTCCGGCCACTGAGAGGGTATGTGTTTACATTACCTCTTCGCGGTGCAATCGCTGATAGGGACGCCCAGGCCCTGAGTGTCTTCATCGCCCTCTCGACGCTCGGGAACCTCCTTGCCGGGCAATTCACTCAGGGACGAGGTGCTCCTCCTCACTTGCATCCCCACTCAGAATTCTATTTTGCTAATGAAAACACGGGATGCAGTGATCCAAGAACTAGGGCGCGAGGGCATCTTACCCTACTCTGCCTTTTTCGCGAGCAACAAACCCTTTGGCGCGCCGCTCGCTGGGCTTCTCACGCAATACCTCGTATCATGCGCGTTCGTCCTTGGACCGCCGCCTGGCGATGCGTACCTCTTTATGATCAGCAGTGAGTTTGTGTTCTCCGCTTTAAATTTCCGCATATGCTCCACCCCGTTACTCACTCGACCGACCTCCCCCCCTCAGCCTCGTCTTACTCACTCGCGCTGATAAACACGCTCGTCTCCTTCGGCCTTCTCCTGCTCTACACGCCGGCATACCGCGCCTTTGGCTGGGCTCCCCCCTTCCGCGCCCCCCGCGCGGTGACCGTCCTGTTCTTCCTCTCGAACGTATTTCTCGTCGTTGTGCCCCTCGTTCCTCCCGCGCCGGGGCGCCATGTGTACGATGCCCTTCCCTACTACGTGCGTTGCTCCTACCCTCCTGATACCAATTGTACTTCATGGCTGATCCTCCGAATTCGTATCCAGCTACACGCAGTCGTCGCGCTCGCAGTCTCCCTCCTCGGCGCCGCCTACTGGGCCGTATGGGGCGTGTGGCTGCCGCGGCGGCGTGGGTATGCACTAACGCGCCTGTGGGTTCTGCAGGAGGACGGTGTCCCGCGGTGGGTGTTCCGTCGTGTGGATAAGGATGGCGTACCTACCCCGAATAGCTAGGATGGGGGTTGCGCTCTAATTTGTAGATTCGTTCAATGTGACTCTTTTACCGTGGCCTGGCACACTGATGATATAGAATTGCATTTCGTTCAATATCACTCACAGACGGATACGACGCTTGGCTGAAGTTCAACGTGACCGAGGGAAAAGAAGCGTCGGGTTTGGCCGGTGGCACGTTTTTTTCTTCTTACCTTTCCCTTTCTTGCGTCTTACTCGATGGCATCCATTGCAGATTTCTCGATCGAGGCATTCCTCTCCATTCCCGACTTTCGCATCGATATCGGCAAATGGAACGCTGCCTGGGAGGCCAAGTTTGAACGGCACGTTGGCGGTTTTTTGACTATTTTGACGCTGGCTGCGAAGTTCGGAAGTTTCTCGTCGGGCAGCGAGGAGAAATGGCTGGTCGCCATGCGCCAGAGCCTACGCAGTCTTGCCACCCTGCAGGACGAGCTGCGAGTTATGGCAGTCACAAGCTTTTTGCAGCCCGAGTTTTGTTGGAAGAAACTGAGCCACTCGGCCAGAGAGACCTACATGCTAGAGGGGCTTTATCGCACCTGTTTTACGGGTCCTACAACCAGACCTCCTCACCGAATGTTCACATGCGACGTCACCCTCTCCTCTCTGCAAGATGGCAACGGCGAAGGCTTTCTCACTCTTCTTCGGCGATATATTCCCACCGATGACGCAAGCAGTACGAACGGCGTGCCCATGTCTTATTTGCATCCCCAGTGGACTGCCGCGAAGATCCAGGAGCTAAACGACGGCGGGTACAAGAAAGACGTCCAGGGATTCACTATGTGGCGAGATCAGTTCCTCAGTAAGCAGCCGTTCAGTTGTTGTTGACGAACCATACTCTAACTCCAATTTTAGCTGAGTTTCTGTATTTCACCGTTTTGTCGGTGTTTGGAGCTCCTAGGGCGCCTGAGATGTTGGTGAAAAAGCGTAACGGGCCGACTAGTACGGTGGCCGACGGGCGTGCCTTCGACCTCAAGAAGCTCAGTAATGCCAAGAAGGTTCAGCGCGGAGAAGCCCCAGTTTATCGCTTAGGAAACATGTGCGAGGGATGCAAGGCCGGCGAAAGAGGCGGGGAACGGTTCTCGATCTGTCAGGCCTGCAACCGCAAAATGGATCGTAAGGTTCATTATTGCTCAAGGTACTTCCTGTCCCCTTCCCATCCGTATTCGCCTCACCAGGGAATTATGCAGGGAGTGCCAGGTGTCCGATTGGCCGAATCACAAGAATATTTGCGGGAAGAAATTGACTCACGAGCTGCTAGAAGAGAAAGTGGCAAGCACGGAGATCGCGGATGCAGACAATGTTCTCATGCTGCGGACGATTGGCCCCGCCAAAGACGGATATCAGCGCTCTCCGGCTCTTGAACGTCAAATCCAGTTTCTCAACATGTTTCCCGCTGACGACTACGTCTTCTTCTCCGACTCCGGACCCCACCGCTTCAGACTGTATGGTAGCCCATTCATACTGCGAATGGTCTTCCGCCCTCATCTGCCAAATCGCGATGGACACCGGCGATAAGAAATCCATCGGCGCACTCTGCGAGTACATGTTGCGTGCAGATCCCGAGGTCCAGGACATGTTTACGGCGCAGGTCAGCGCAGAATATCGTGTTGATGCTGGTGCCTTGCTCAGAAAGGCGGAGCTGTTAACGGCCCAGGAGTTCCGTGGTCAATTGGCGATTAAACGATGGACCTCGAACTTCATGAATTCCAAACGCGGCTCCCCTTATACGTCACTCGCGGATGAAACCGAGGCCCCGTCGTTGGAATCGAGGCGCAAACTGGTTCACGATATCCGCGAATGGAAGGATGCTGAGGAGGCCAAGTTTGGTCTGCGTTAGTTGACTCCGTGAACGCTCTTGTGAGTTCTCTCGTTTATGTCCCGATCCGTGCCACCTTCAGTTTCTTTGCAACACGTTATCGACTCACTGTCACAGGTCGTCTTTGATCCCTAAATTTGTTGTCCAACGAAACCAAGTATCGTAGCAGATGTTAGTATTATACAGATTCAATGAATGCGCGCAGAGAAATTCCCAATGATACTGAACGGCTTGGCGGTGTCCTATAATATTGCCGCAGTTACGACAGATCATACCGGCGAGATTTAATACACTTTGCAAATCATTGAATTGTATGAGGTCCAGATAATTGTAGACGTAGCTATGTAGAAACCCCACGCAAGCCCTCCCAAAAAGTTCGCACAACAGGCTCAGTGCGTGGGTGAAGTGTTGAATTCCAGAAAACCTACTAGTAAAGAAACCCATCAATCTAACTACTATGCCTTTAAACGACTGAAAACCTACAAACTGAACAACGGCCGCAGTGGCCGAAACGATCCAGAATGATCGCCGTCAATGCCCCAGTGATTGCAGCTAATGCCGATGTGATCGTCATCCGGGAATTTCCGGAGCCGCGATGCCGCTGCAGGCTGCGCATTCCGTACAAATTGAGATTTTGGTTACTGTCGATCGCGTCCTGGTTCGAGTGTAGAATGCTTTTTGAACAAATTAATTCCGCGTTCTGTTTAGGTACGCTCAATAATGCAGTTCAGTTCGCTTTTTAATATTGTTTTCCCCGCCAAAAAATATTATTTTATTATTAAAAAGTGAACTGAACGGCTTTATTGAGCACCCCTTTTCCAAGATGCAGCCCGGAATGGGTGAATAATGAAAAAATGTCTGATTTTTGTCGGCGCAGATGCCGGTGTACAACTGGGATACATGGACCTTCCCCAACGATCGAACCCCTCTCAGTTTCTCTCAGTTTAACGTCTACTTAACGCCCGGACGCATTCAAACTGTGAAAAAGAGAGTCAGGCTGAGCTTTTATGGCACAGCCTCGAATCGAACGAGGTACTCCGACAGTACGTATTTTCCCAATGGCTTATTGTGTGCCGGTGCGGGCCATCCGCTACTGTGCCTATTCTCTTCCTATTTGGAACCCGACTGCTTAGGCAATTTCGTTCGTTGGCTTGGCGCCAATGCAACGCGTCGCAATATTATTGCCCCCAAACCGGTTGAGCTCGCAGAGAGTTCCATTTCTAAGCGTTGCTCAAGCGTGAGCGCCGCGACCTCAGTATCCCAACGTTTCCAGCAGCCGAGAGGAGGCCCTGGAGACTCATTGACACAATGCCTTCCGCTGAAGAATGAATATTGAGCAAACGCTCGTTCAAATCGAGCGCGGGCCATAAGGCGGCAAAATGGATTCTTTTTCGAAAGCGTTAGCATGGGGATTATCATTCTAATTTACAAAGGTCGTGGAAAGTAGGGTTTAAATTTGTACAGTAAATCGTCCGCTTGCAGCAACTGCGAGAATCAAATCAAGTTCGCATCTTCCTTGATTCCCTCCTCTTTCGCTCTCCTGCTGGCAGCTTCTTGCTTGAATTGACGGGGAAGCAGGAGGAGGCCGAGGCCGTAGATGGCCCAGATGGCCTGGGAGACTTCAGTGTTATAGTTAGCGCTGGGAGGGAAAGGAGGTGGACGCACGATGACGATTCCGAGCCAGAAGTGCCGACAGCGCGAGCTGACGGGGTGGATGTTCCCAGTGATCAGTGCCCACTCGGTCCAGAGTCCGTAGTGCGTCTGCGTCGATATGATCGCGATCGGTGAACGCACAAAAAGAGGACGGGATGAACACGCACCTGCCACGATGCGAGTCCGATGATAGACAGACCCAGGATGGCGTGGAGGTAGTTTTGTGGGTGACGACCTCCGGGGAAACGGAAGGGGAACTTGATCCAGTGGATGAAGGCGCCGAGACAGATCTGGATGAGGTACATGATGAAAAGCGCCAACCCCGCTTTCTGTATTCACACGCAAGCATTATTCAATTCACCGCACAAGAATGTGTGGACCGTAGAACAACGAACCTGATGTGGATCCGTGAAGTGGGGCAACCCGCTCGTTGTGGTTGTTTGGTATCCCAGAGCAAAGCCGGTGAAGATGAGGGGCCCGGTGACGAAGAAATTCATAATTGCATGAGGCCAGAACCACCTGTGTTCACGTACGATCAGAGACTGAGGGCGAGTCGGGGACAGCACTTACCCGCGGAAAAACGTTCGAAGATATCGAGGGATGAATATGCCCAGCGGTAGTGCGATAAGGTAGCCAAAGAACATAATATGGGCGTGGATACGCGCTTTGTTTTCGAACGGGCTGAGGGGGAAGGTAGACATGGTGGTGGGTGTAATGTGGGTGGGGTGTAACCGTCGGCGGTGCAGCCTATATACGATCGAGCGGGCCCCCGGGTGTCAGGGAAGGCGGCGCGAAAGATCGTACGAGGATATTTATACGTCAAAGACTCCCTCGGTATCAAACCGCTATCTTCTCGAATTTCCGCGCAACGTTCGGTCAGAAAAAAGGCTGGAGTCCTAGCGTGGTCCTGGCCAGTGACGAGAACGGATTCCTAGTATTCCAGCGCTTTTAGCGGCCCAAGAACCAAAGAGACAGACGGAAAAGCAGGAAATAGACGCGTCCAGCTATAAACAAGTCGTGTGAGGTTCTGCACCCAAAAAAGCAAGCTCGAGGAAAGTATCCCACGTCAGTTCGTTTATGACGAGATTTACATGTATGTGCTCACACCGTGAGGCAGGTCGTCCCCAATTAGTTTGGCCTCGAGAGTGGAGTACCTGTGAAAATGAGGTATGGTGGGAGGAAGAGAGAGGCAACCGGAACTTTCCGGGCACAGCCACGAACTGAGTTAGGGGTTTGGTCTCACAAGAACACCACTTTCAGGCACTCTTATTTCACCGACGACCACGATGTGGAGAGGATGAGTCTGTAATCCATCAAGTGGTTATCTCATAGCTGTTAGACGGATGTCCAGGAATTCGACGTTGGCCGAAATACTTAGTTTGAAGCATTCGGGGGATCGGTTATAATTCCCGCAACGCTACGCAACGAGGCGCAAGCTGGAAGCTATATTCAGCTTCCACGAGAGTGACAACCCTCTTCTCTGCAGCAACCAAGAATAACTTTTCTATCCACGGTATGTATAATATCTCCGGTTCGAGGCCGAGGAGTCTTTCGTTCACACCCTGTCGCTGTGCCTTGAACGCCGCTGCAGGTAGGCATTCTGCTTCCGGGTTCATCATAGAGTATATCTCACTCAATTGTCACCGACCTTAAATCTTTCGCAGGATTAAGGTCTGGTCCGATGGACCGAATCACAGCAAAGCACGCCCGATCCAGGATCACTGGTTCTTCTTCCTGATAATACTTCAATCCTCGAGGATTGAGATCGACCTCTGTCAAATCTTACAACGAACACCACCGAAAGGAAAGGTTTCCCACTTTGCATGTACGACCTGGGCCCGGACCAAACGAGCAATCCCGTAGGTAATCCGTCCTTGCGCGCTGAAGCAGGTGTTGCAGGCGCGGACCATCTGCGACCAGGTCGATCCTCTTGTACCTCGAAAATGAATTTGGCAAGAAAAAGGAAAGTCGAGCTTAAACAAGTTGCGAGGAAATGACGGAGGCAAATGTGGGATGATGATTGCCTCGCTCGGGCGTCTCGGCCACCACTGCTCCGAATTGAACATATGAATAAAATGCCGGGCGCGTTCCGATTCATTCTTGTTCGAGCAAATTTGACATTACGTGGCACCGCCGGTCTGTTCCGTGACCGGGCCGACGCCTGGCCTTCTCGAGTTCACTACATATGGCAAGCGGGAAATCTGGCCTCCTCGGAATCTTGCACTCGCTGCTAGTCGCGGAGATCGTGAATTATTCCGCACGTTACTTCCAATGACCGCACAGTGTTTTCGTGCCTCAGGGAGGCTGGGTCAGAGTTCAAGAAGTTTAAGGGTCCATCGCTGAACGCCGTGGCACCAGAGACATCCTCGGCCGTTGCCAGCTCTGCATTCTTCAATGGCGCAGCGGCATCGCCGGGAAATTCAGCGCTGATCTGCGCCGTGAACGCCGCTTGGATGGTGGTATTCCCATGTAACAGGTACTTGCAGGGGACGGCGACACAGTGCTCGTCGCCGGTGTCCATAGCACTCTGACAGGCGGAATACCAACCCTCGTATGAACGGCGCAACATGGAGATGGTGGGATCCAGCGTCAGAGAAGAAGACATAGCCATTGCCGGGGAGCCCGTTGAAAAATTGGACTTGACGTTCAAGGGCGGGAGAACGTCGATATCCATTTTTGACGGCACCGATTGTCCGCACCATGAAAACGCGGTCTGCTTTCGCGGTAGCCAAGTTGTGGTCGGCCTTGGGAAACTCGTCCTCCCAGGTAGCATTCCATTTGCCGATATCATCGCGAAAGTCGGGGATTGAGAGGAATTCCTCTACCGAGAAATATGCAGAGGGAAGGGAGAAAAAACGTGCCCCGGTGAAACTCGAAGCTTCTTTTCCCCCACCCCGAACCAAGTTCAGAGTAAATTCGATGGGTTAGGCGCAATAGGAAAATGCGAGATGAAACAATCCTCGTGTCCTTGTAAATAATATTGCAGTAAACGAAAGATGCACCACTCTGTATTTAGTTTATATCGAGCAAACAAGCTGCAAAATCGAACGACTGCGAGGAGTTGAGCGAAGGTAATGCGGAGGCGAAAAGACACAGTACCGGTGCAGAATCATTAGTCGTCAGCATGTGACGAATTGATATCGAATTCCCCAGCCCTCTCTCTCGCAGTTAAGCGTTTTGAAGTGAGGCCCTTGTTTATGATCGCCTTTATGAAATTCTTCCATCCAGTCGGCGCCACCAGGCGGAGATCATTTGTTACTAGAATGACGGGCACACCATGAGAGAGGAGGATGCGAGGGCCAGTGGATTCCAGGACATTGATGACAAGGAGCGCCGCCCCTGCATCTCCTCGGGCTCTTGCCGCTGCATCTTGTCGTTGGATGTGCTGCATTGCCTCTATTGTCATCGTCTCGTTCTCGCCCAACACCGCGCCAAGTGCATGGTAAGGAAACACTTCAACGTCCTCGTAGGTGAATAGTTTCCTCGCAGCACTAGGGCGTATAAGCCGCTCCCGGAGCGAGAGCACTACGAATTGGGTCTGAAGATTTTGTGGCAATTGGCACAAGTTCAGCCCTACAGAGCGCGCGTGAGTTGGACCGAGGTTCGAATTGATGGCACCCACCGTAGCTACAGATCCACGTAAGTAAAAATGGGCCCATAGCATTCTGCCAGGCGTAACAATCTTCCCTTGGCCCATCGATGCCCGCTTCCTCCTCTTGGGCCATTCGCACGGCCTGACTCTTGCACCAAGCTTTGTGTAGTGGCCAGTCTATCCGCTGGCACTCTCTACCCTGAGTTGAGAATGAGAACCACTCGGATGTCATGGATGGCACTGCCAGAATCTGTATATAAACATACGCAATAATTCACTGCCATGCACTGCTTGCAGAGTTGCATGGAAGCGCCGTTCAGTTTCGAGTTCGCACATCCACGCCGCGCGCATGAAATGTGGGTGTGCACGTTCCGAACGGCGCCACTAGACGACGGCATGGCGGTGAAAGACAAGGAGCAATGGTCGGCTATTCGGCTATCGTGATCGCCGGTGTCAAGTTGATAGCGACCCCGGCCCGTGTCTTTGCTTCAATTTTCAGACCGCTGCGTTGGCGCAAAGCCTTTGAACAGTTTAACCCACATCCAAAAAATAAAAGCATTACAGCGATTACTTCTCGACGATATCAGCGTTCGTCTGCCAGATTTGTGTGATTCCCCCTCCCCCTGCAATCGAACACCGACTCGGACGGCTCCATTTATTCTTTTTAACAAGTGTATCGACCTACAGCGGGACGAGTTTGACCCAACTGGCTGATAATACCGGTCACGGTGAAAGGTTCCCACGGTTCAACTTTTTAGCCGAAACCACGTCTGGGTTTTCCATTGATGGCCATCTATCTCTGTCAACATTTCCTTAATGAATGGCTACCTCAACATCGCCAATAACCTTTGGGGTCATTAATTTGGTCGGAGTCGTTGACAATAGTAAAAGGAAGTCACCAGTGTTGAACAAGTCCGACATGGCGACACCAACGACCGGCGTACGACGGCCACCAATGGCCCACCATCCGTTAGCACGATAAATGGGAATAAATTCTGTCGTATCGAAATCTAAAAGGAGTATTGATAGTTCCATTCATAATCCGCGAGGAATCGAAGCCGCCAGAGAGCGTGCGATTAGCGATTTGGACGTGATCACGTCGCCTGGTAGATGGCGATAGCGTCGACACCTCCGCAGGCACCAACTATCGTAAGAAAATGCGTGAGAATTCAGCGGGAGGGATTGAGGGAATGATGCGTACCGCCGCCGCTGCACGCTGATTGGCAGTTGGTCAGGCTTTCGGGGCTCACGCCGGCTCTGATGGACGAGGCGCAGAAGCATTGATTCTGCAGCAAGCGACGTGTCAGTGCGATGCAGTGACTGGGGGAAAAAAGGGAAAGCACAGGAAGAAGATAAACGACCTACCGCGTCTTCGACGCCTGCATACGCGAATCCGGCATTCAAGCAAGAGGTCTGGCAAGTCGCCACACTGTTTCGGGCGATGTCATAGAGTTGAACTGTGGTAAGGGTCCGAGTGGCGATTGTGTCAGGGTAACAGCCGCGGAATGTCCATGGGGTGGCACACGGCGCCGTCACGGCCTCGTAGATGTCAATAGCATCGATCCCTCCGCAGGTGCCGACTATCGGAGAGAAATATATCAAACAATGTTCGGGATACAAGGTCGGAGCACATACCACCCCCGCTACACGCAGAGTTGCAGGTGCCTCCGAGGCCTACGCCAGATTTAATGGCCGAGTCGCAGAAGCACTGAACCTACAGCAGCTGATGTATCAGCGCGACAGATTGACTGGAACGAAGCGAAAGGACCTACCGCGTCTTCGAGCCCTGCGTAAGCATATCCGGCCTTGAAGCAAGCGGCCTGGCAACTCGCAACACTGTTGTGGGTGCTGTCGGGCATCTGTACCGCACTGAGGGTCCGAGCGCCGATGGCGTCGGTATAACATCCAAGGTACGTCCATGAAGTGACTGGCGTTGGAGTGGCGCAAGCACTCGTCGTCTGAGCCGGCGCTGTTGAAGTAGCAGTGATAGTGGTGGTGATGCTCTCGGTCACAATGACCGAGTCTGTCTCGGTCGCCGTAGTTGTCTCTGTCGTCGTGACTGAGTCTGTTGCGGTCTCCGTGACTGAGGCGGTCTCAGTGTCTGTAACGGTGGTCGCCTCGGTGTATGGAACCGAGGCCGTCTCCGTGTCCGTTACCGTGGTCGTCTCAGTGTAGGTTACCGTGTCCGTCTCCGTGGAGGAACCGTTACACGGGCCGGTCGGGGCTGTATAGTTTGAAGTGTTGGTTGTTGTGTAGACTGAAGTATTGGTTGTGGTTGTATAGACTAGAGTTATCAAAGAGATATTAAAGCTGTTGCCGCAGGGTCCAATTACCTTGACGTTGAACATGGGGAGCCGCAGAGAAAGCAACTCTAGCGACCAGGAGAGAAAACAAGGCATTCAAGTCTAGAGGACAGAGTGAGAATAACCTCGAAGAAGATTAAGTAACACTCACAGAGCGGAGTCATTGTGGTGACTGGGTGCGATGAATCCTGGCGGGATGAGCTCTCACTAAGTCGCTTTTATTCTGCTGGTGTTTCCGAGAGAAAACAGGGAGCATGAATCTTTTGAGGTTAGCGAGTCAAAACCGAGCTGCGACAGACAAGCGACGGACGGCCTGCATTATCGGTATTTCGTAGTCGGCGGCCTGAATGGTCACATCCGCGGTGAACTCCCTGTGAATAACATTGAGCGGCGAGAGAGAGCCCAAGTTTTGCAGTTTAAACTCGTTCCACAGCTCCGGAGCTCTGATGACTCCGGTGCCAGAAGGGACGGGCGCCATTCCCGGTGACACCGGAAGCCGCCAATTTAGTCCCAGAGTTAGGATATCTATATCAGGCGAGCACGCTTCGTTTCGTGCAGCGGAGCTAGGGGCCCAGGACGTAGCCCGTGAGTCGAGTGCGGTGTGACGTGACTAGTGACTAGTACTCACAGGTTCGAATCCAAGGGAAGAAGCGTCAATAACATGTGTGCGTGGCATTACGCACCGGGAAAGAGCTCGAGCGCCGCGAAAAGACAGAGACATAATGCACGTATGCTGGTCTGTCAAAACTTTCGATGTGAGGCGTCGGCGCCGTTTTCAATGTCGACGAAGTCCTAGCTTCCTAGGCTCCGTTGGACACGGTGCCGCGTAGAGAGGAAAACCACTTCTTGGAACTATTACCGGGACGTTCTGCAATGGCCATATCGCACTAGTATACAGAGCCTTGGCTGACGAGAAGTCCGTAGTTCAGGGGACTGAGATATTTCTAGTTTTGGCGCAGCATAGGTAAGTATGCAAAATCAGGGGAGGGCGGTGGCTTACAGTAAACAGCCGGCGGGTTAAGCAGCAAGATGTCGAGCTCGAGGGGGAAGGGCGAGCGTGGGAGGCGATAGGTCAGCCTCGACATCCAAAAGAAACAACAGAAAGTCGCCGCATAACGGAGAGCCACAAATAGAAAACTTGAGACGAGGTAAGCTTGAGTTGCTTAGAAAGAGTATTAGGTTCGGGAGACTATTGGAGAGTACCATGAGGCGCGACGTCTGGGTTCATTTCCTCGAGCCTCGGGTTGGACCTGGTTGGACGCAGAGTGAAGTGCGCTTGAAGATGCTTCAGCCTTGTTATAATTTTAATGGTGTACCTATATTGTATATCGCAAGTCATTTGGGCTGGGGATGTGGTTTGACGACGAAATAGAGGGCATTGGAAGCAGTCGGAGAGCTTTGTGAAAGTCGATGATGGTGGTTCGGGAAGAAGAGTGTTTGGTCACATGACGAGCCACGGGGTCCGATTGGGACCAAACATGTGCAACTTGAAGTAGCGCGTCGAAATATTGCCCTTCCTTTTGAATGAATTGATTTTATCAGGGGGGCGCGAAAACGATGTAAGCTACAAGGTGAGTCTTTCTCCGCAATTTCTTCAACGCAACTGCAACTCGGGCCGAACCCAGAATCCCGGCACACTGCCCGGCACCCTCGATTTGCCTTCAACGATCGCTGTATTACCTCGGCACATTGGACATCGGTTAACAGTTGTGACGCCTCAAGGAATATAAGAAGTCTGCCCTAGCGAGAACCGCTTGCTGGAACTTGAACAGGCTGTTGTTGAACGAAGTCCACTGGTCGAAAATTTGTGTAACGGCTCAACAAGTAAAAACAAAAGTTATCTATGAATGTGTGGTGCCCGGCGTGTGGGAGACTTGTTTTCGTCCCGAACTTTTCAAACGCAAGAAATCGAACCATGGTTGAAACGACGTGGAAAAGTGATGGATATTTGACAATCACCCCGATAACAAACTATTGCAAATACCACCTCTCTTTCTATCTCCCACACTTACTGACCAACTTTCTCCGAATCTTGTCGCGCTCAAAGTCTGCGATGGCCACGAAACGCAGGCGTGCCGAATCGTGGGATGACTCTCCCACCAGCCCAGTTCGCTCCGACATTTGGTTCGAGGACGGAAATATCATCGTCCAGGCGGAGGACACTCAGTTCAGAGTTTACAAGGGGCCCCTTTGTAAATCGTCGGAGGTTCTCAAAACCGCAGTGGACAATATGGGAGATTCGAAAGGGGTGGATGGATGTCCTCTGCTCTTTCTCTCGGATTCCCCTACCGACCTAGGCCACGTTTTCCGAGCGCTGTTCGACCCATGGTACGTTGTCCGCTCGCAGTACGATTAACCCATTGTCCTGACCTGTCGCTCCCACAGGTCAAATCCCGACAGTGTGCCTCTCCCCTTCGAGGTCGTCGCGGCCTTCTTGCGCTTGGGTCGAAAATATGACATGAAGCCCATGTACTCTAGGGCGCTCGCTCGTGTCACCAGCGTCTTCCCCACCTCCGTCGAGGAGTTCACAGCCTGCGTTCCGACCAAACTCTTCGTCTTCGCAGATCCCCCAAACGCGCAGCGTCTGGAAATTGTTGTCGACACCATCCTGCTCGCGCGAGAACTCACCCTCCCCAGTTTACTTCCTTCGGCACTCTGGTATGCCTCCGTAAACCTCGAGGCTTTCGCGAACCGAAGGGCCACCTCGCTCTCCGAAATTGACAGGCAGGGGATAATATTGGGGGGAAACGGTGCTCGTTCCGCCTACGCCGAGTATCTATTCGACTGGCTCGATGAATCAGCCGTCCCGTCACCAAATTGTATCGCGCCGAAGTCCTGTTGCGCCCGGAAAATGAAGTATTCCTTGAAACTCTGGCGGCCGCCCGGCTCGAAGGTGCGCCTTTCCTGGCATGCCAGCGCAGAGAAAGGTTTGTGTACGCCTTGTATCACTCTCGGCAAGAAGCACCACAGCGAGGGAAGGAAGCGGTTTTGGAAAGAGCTCCCTTCGTTCTTCAATTTACCTTCCTGGGACGAGTTATTGGCGCTTGCAGTTGAGTACGTACCTATCCCCTCCCTTAATTTTCATCGTAATCACTCCCGGTGACGTTCAGATAGTCTCGGGCTCGATTCCAAAACACATGCACATCTTCATTCGATTTTGCAAAGATCTTAATATAATACTGTTCTAGATAATTTAGTAGCGGGGGCGACAGGAGTCGACGAACCACATTCACGCCCCGGGATATCTGGTAGTGTAAGAATACTACGCTTGATACGCAATCTTTGGGCATACACAGTTTGACACAACTTTTGAATATTGAATGGAATAACTCGATGCCGAAGGCGCTGCTCTTGTCTTCAAGCAAACCGCCGCTAGCACGCCGAAATATTTTTGCAGATTGAAACCCCGTGGGACACGTTGCGTAATCTGCTGACATGGTCGGTGGCCAGATCGTTCTTTCTCTTCTTGTCATTGTCTTAGCTAAATTTCCATCCATGATTAGCACAACACTGCTTCTCAGTGTTCTCACCGCCCCCCACACAGGCTCAAGAAATCACCGCTGGTTCTTTCATTCTTCAACTGTTGGACCGGACGCGAAGCAGGTCGGTGACTGGGAGTACTCCGTGGGCATTAATCAGGCAGTCATCGCCCGTTCGACTCGGGCCCGGTTCACTATTGGACCCCTTCAAAGCTATTTTTCTATCGCTTTGGTCAAGTCCATTCAAGATCGGTTTACTGACATCTTTAAATGTGTAGCGTCCCCAACTTGATTCTACAGTTTAATTCTTGCGCACAAGATGCGCACGCGGAAGTCATCCCGAGCTGACCCGGTTTTTTGCGCGTTTTTCTCCCTCCCGTCTGCCCAATGGTAGGAATCGAAGAAAGGGCAATTGCTGAATTTTGCGCGTGAGGAAGAAACAGGTGTGTTACATTTCTGACGATGATTATTTGCTCCAGCCCGGGGTTTCATTTCTGACCGAACATCCCCGCGTTCTGTATGCATGTTCTGACGTTTATCTCAAAAAGTACCAAAAACCTGCAGCGGAAATGGTCCGCGCCCAACGCCCATTAATCTTTTCCTGCCCGCCGTTCACTTTTTTTGACAGTCGGTCATCGAATCCTCTGGGACGAGATCTGTTGGAATTCTATCTGATCAGTGGACGCATCGTCGGGCCCAGAAATTACAATTCCGCGTTTACAGTAATCATAGACAACACCGAAACGACACAAGTAAGAGTGGCCGCAACGCTCACGCCATCGCCGCCGCGAGCAGCTTATCAAACACCGGCGTCCCCAGCCCCGCTGAAAAAACAATCGCTCAGCCCGCGTCCATAGCCCACGCCAGGAAAGCAAAGACCACTCACTAATAGGATCCCACCCCTTCGTCGCATTAAATGCAACCACACTCGGGGAACACGCGCCCCCAAAGTTCTTCCCCTCCGTAATGTCCGTCAGCCCTGCTTGCGCTCCCGCACTGTACAGCCAGGGGTTGAGGAAGCCGAGCACGGGTTTCCCCGCGGCCAAAAGCCTGAGGAAAGAAAAATGCGATGTAAGTAAGCATTGTTGTACGCTGGACAACTCGTTTCTTGCCTGTCGTTAATCAAACTGACGACGGCAGCGAAACCCGGCGAGGAGGCGCTGGTGCCGCTCTGCCCCGTCGTGAAATTGCCCTCGATGATCGTGAACCCCGTCCCCGCAAACGACACGTCGGGGAACCCCCTCCCGCTCTTATTAAAAATCCCAGCAAAGTCCCCCGGGAGTCCCCTTATGAACGCGGCGGCGGCGGCAGCTTGAAATTGTGGTACAGGGAAAAAATTGGAGAACCCGCCAGAGGAGAAGGGCGCGACGGTCTGGGGGGTGAAGTCTTGTGTGGAGCCGACGGACGTGATGTAGGCGCAGGTGCCGGGGAAGACGGGGATGAAGGTGTTGTTGGAGCATTGGAAGTGGTTGTCGTGCCCGCCGCGGACGCCGCCGTCGCCGGACGCGAAGAGGTTTGATACGCCCCGCGCGCTTATGCTCATATAGCCATCACACATCTTGCTGTCGACGCCATTGCAATTACTCTGTGGAAAAATAAAATAGACGAGACAGAGAAGGACGCACGCAGCCAACGTCGGGCCAAAATTGCCCTCGTTATCGCCATACGACGTAGTAATCACGGTCGGCGGCGTCTCGAGCGCCTGCAGGTATGTGATCGTGTCAAGCATCTCCGGGAACCTAAGTAACAAAGAAACCAAAAAGAAACAGTACTGAACATTAGTCTGAAAAGGTTTTGAACAATAAAAAAACTTACAGGTCCGCATCAGTCGTCCCGCCACCGACGGACAAAAACTCTACTGGGATGCCCGTTGCGAGTGCAATGGAGTACTGCACATCGAGGTTCGCCTCAGGCCCAGCATCGTCAGGGATTTGGGAGTTCGTCCCGTTGTCAAGCGTCTGCAGCGTGAACGTCGTGTCGGAGGAGATGTCCGGGCGGTATTGTTGTAGGAAGCTCTGAAAGCAAAACAAATGGTTGGTCGCATACGGCAAATAAATTAACACCACAATGCAGCGAACGACGGACCTTCAAATCCGCGGTATTAGCAAATTCGTTCTGGTACCCGGTGACGAGGAGGGTGTTCTTGCCGGTGGAGCTGGCGGTGGCGGGGGCGGTGGGGATGCCGTACAGATCTTGGATGCACGCGGGGCCGATGAGGAAGGCGTCGACGGTACAGCTCGCGGGCACGCCCGAGGAATCGTTGCGCTTGGCAAGACCGCGCGCGATGCGCGAGTTGGTGTTCATGGTGAATTTGCGCGCCGGGCTGGCCGCCGCTCGAGTGCGGAACCGCGCGTTCGGCATGATGAACGCGGTGGTGGGGTGCAGGACGTCGACGTGCCCGACGAGTTCTGACGGAAGGGAGACGCTGAGGGTGCGGGTGATTGGCTCTGTGAGGCTTTCGTGCGTGAATTTCTGGAAGTCGGCGGCGAAGAGGGTGTTGGCGTGGGACACAGGGAGCGTCATGGAGAGCCAGTCGCCGTGCGGGGAGATTACTGAGTGAGTGAGGTTGTTCGCGGAGGCGAAGGAGGTGAAGGCCGATACGGTGGCCGTAGAGGGTGCCATGTAGCTTTTGACCTACGAGGATGAATGTGGATGGATGGATGGAGGAATGAATTAGTGGATTAACCTCGTCAGCGGTCAACCACTGGCGAAAGTCGGCGCTGCCTGGGGTTGAGATAGACATTAGCTTAGCCTGCAGGCCAGCGACATCGTTGGACTTGAGCGCCACGCGGAGGGTAACGTTCTCGTCCGCGGAGGCTGCGCCTTGGCTGGTGAATCCTGCTGGGGCGGCTGGACGCGTCTCGTGTAGCACCAAGCTATTCGCCGATACAACGGTGAGGAGAGAAATAATTTGAATAAGTTGTTTGAAGCCCATTGGAGCGAATTAGAAAGGGGTCAATAAGAAAGCTGACTCGGAGACTCGAGAGAGAAAGGGAAAGAGGCACGCGGAAGTTGGCATGATATCCCTTGGAGAAGACTCGGTGACCGGGAATGAAAGGCCGTAAGATGCGTTGCGACGACATTTGAAGGCGATGCGCGGCGTTAACAACGCCGGAAGGTAAAAGTCGCGATTGATGTGTGTGGCAACCGTGTGAAAAAGCTGTCATCTGCTATTAACGAATCTCACCGTGCTTTCTTCCGATTTCTTGACACTTTATTCTTCCCCTTGACTGAAATGAGTCCCTCAAATATCCTTGTAACAGCTGGACGAAAAGCGATAGACGCAAATCGTTTTCGAGTTCGAGTTCGGGCCGAGGCGTCACAGCTCAAAATGGTGTGTTCAACTTTGGGTCAAGTATCTCCATTCTCTCCCTCAGCCCTCGCAATTGGCGCAAAGTGAGGCAATCGACCACTAATATCCAAACCCCGCATATTTGGCCCTCTTGGAGGAGGAACTTGCGCGCAAGCTGAGCGTGAAAGAAAAACGAACTAAATATAAGTGCTAGCCCAACTTGAGCGCGACAACGATTTACAACTATCGTTTCCCGTTCAGCTGGAATTTAGGTTGCCTAAATAAGTGTCAGTGGCCCGTATGGATGATGGCAGATAACATGGCAGATAATAGCCCAGTTGATCCAGCGGTAGACCTAATTTAAACAAGCAGTTCAGGCTTACTCCACATGTTGAAATAGATGTCCCGCCATATATCATTTTTTGCCGGCGAGATCGAATATGCTGCGAATCTATGAGGTGTACGAGACCACAGTATGACGCCAGGAGCTCATCACCCAACAGTTAGGGCTCGGGATTACGGATAGTGGTGCCCCTGCGGGGCCAGATTGCTATTGTTGGTTGATATAAGTATTGCTCTCCCCCAACGCCGACTTGCCAGCCAACATGTCTACCGCGTTGACTTTCACTGACAAGAAACTCGTCGACTCGACTCTAGTCGCCCCTGACGGCGCTGTACACTATACCACCAGTACAGATAAGGGTTTTATGGGCCGCAAGACTACAACTATCTCAGCTGCAAGCGGGCTTGTTGGACTCATAAACTGGCGCAAGAAGGTCTTTGTTATCAATGGCGTACAGCAGAGCTGGGAGGATCTCAAGCAGCGCTCCAATGGGATATTTAGCTCGTGGGTTGTGCTTAGTCATTTCTTATATTGGTGTTCACCTTCCGGTCAGAGAACGGGAATGGCATTGGGGGAGTCGATCCTACAAGTTGAAGTTTCAAAATTCAAACAAGGAACTCCTGGTGCGCGATTATTTCTGTCCAAATCAATCTTTCCCCTCTAATTACTTACGGAAAGGCAACTCCAACCTTCAGCGGTGTTGCGGGTACTGTGCGTTTTACGACGTTCCAGCCCCACTTGTTCCATCAGAATCAACATGCAGCCATCCATTTCCCGCACGAAATTCAGGATGAAATCGAACGGATGTTCCTCTTGATGGCGATCTTGCAGATGGAGATACATCGGCAGGATGTAAGTGCAGTCGCCTCCCCTGTAATGTGTTCGCCGTACTCATTCCGATGCAGCAGCTGGATAATGCCACTGCGACCAATGCGACGATGGTTCAGGCAGCTGCAAATCAGTAGGCACCAAATTTGTAAACCTGTATGTTGTGTATGCGGTGCTGCCCTGGTAATATCACTGGGACAGCCAAGTCGTGCCGATATCGCCGTTCGGCGGTTTTCGGAGCGCATGTGCCGTCCTTTACGTTCGGCGATCGGAATCTTGAACTCCGACCATTGAACTTGAATCCAACCGAGTCAAGTTGTTCCAATGGAAAGGCCGTCGCATAAGCGGACTGCAGTTAGGTGCAACAGGCCGTTGTGCATGGTGCACGATTGCTCTCGATATCTTCTGCTGCAGTCAGCAATTGAAGCAGTTGAATGGGGCTCGATTCCCTGTGTCCGCATACCGCTCGGCGCTGGTGAATCCAGCTTTTTTGGAAAAGAAACTATCCTGTGAATACAGTTCTAGTCTCCTGGCTCGGAAATTTGACAGCCACATGCAGTCTGTCCTTCGGGTAGTCTGTAGTTTACCGCGGGATCAATACAAGGAGGGTCCGGTTATTATATAATCGTCGGAGTTTAAAATTCCCCTGTCACCATTCAGTACCTTCAAGGCATCTAGCTTAAACTAAGAGGCCATTCCTCTGATAATTATATTTAACCGCCTTCTGCCTCCTCAAAATATTCCCCAGGTCGTGGGCCATGCCCAGAAAAAATCTTCAGTTTGGTCAGCGGCCAACCCCTGAAAGCTCGGCATCGCGCTTCTCAACTCTGACACAAAACTGCAAGAGAACCCCAGGGAGCATTAATCGACGATAAAACACGTCAAATATGCGTCTTGGAGAGCAATTGAAGTTTGAGAATTTTGATAAGGGGACCCTCCGATCAAATGTCAAGGGGAATCGACAGACTACAACAAACGAGGTACGAGTTTTTAGTTGTAGCGTCTGTTTATAAGAGACGATCCTTGGGGTGGTGCTGTGAATACTAAAGTGCTTAAAGCTGCAGACCGGTGAAACTCCGAGATGCCCGAGCCCAAGCCCATAAAACATGTGCTTGGCAGAGATGAAATGAATGATTTTCAGACTCCCCGGCATTGGCGCACTTGGCGTCCATCATTGTAAAACGCGACAGTCGTCGATTCGAACGAATGGGAGGCGCTGCAAAGGAGTAAACGAGCAATACAGGCCCAGTTCGCAGAAATTCAACCTCCAACTGTTCCCATCAGCCGGCGTCACAGCGGCAGCTTGCGGCGTCGTCCTTTTCTCTATCCATGATACTGATATCGCCACTCGAATGGCATCCTAGACTAATATTTGTCAAATTGGTTTCTTGTTTCCGTTCACTGCTTACATTTTCAGGGCTTAGTGGGATGCGGCTCGATCGGGCGGCGGGAATCAGCGATCACCGAGCAAACGGCACGGGTCAGCATCGCCGCCCTGCGGTGTGTGCCCAGCGGCCAAGCGAGCCAGGTTCTCCTCGTCAATCCTGGGCAAACTCTACCGCCTCGGGATTCTCCCAAACAATGTCTACCAGGTCACGGTTGTAAACCCACATGCGGCCACCAGGTCCGACAAAGTTAACCAACAGCAAATCCAACTTCATCGAATAACGTGACCTGGTAGGTGAGGCGAAAGAAGAACTGGCTGCATTTTCAGCAAAAGTTTCCCTATTTTTCAGCCATGGCCCGGGCTCGAACCGAACGGGCATCTCGACAGAAGCGTCAGGCTTTACTATCCACAACTAGTGCAGGGACCATCCGCAACAGGGCCTTTCAGTGCTTGATCACGCTGGTGGATGGGTTCAAAGAGTTCATCTGCGCCTTATCGTTTTAAAAGGAAATTAAGTGTCTAGATCTGCGAAGAGTAAGCAACAAATTAGTGTTGGAACCTCCCAGTGAGCAAACCCCATCCGCAATCGGGCCTTTGTTCTTTGCGGGGTTTCAATAGGTGAAACAGTTGGGAGTACTCTAATGAAACCAGAATCCCGAGCCTGATGTACAGGCCTCGAATAATTGGAGGATTGAGCACAAATTGAAATGGACCGCTGTTGGAAGAGTTTGACTGCCTGTCATAACTCGTGCCTGATAAACACGGGTTTCAATTTCTTTTTAAATCGCCACAAACGCCCCCAGAACTTCCAGAAAAAAAAATCTGCATTTATCTGGTATGGCCCGATCGAACGAGCATTGGAATCAGTATACACATCGCATAGCTGGTGCAGGTGCGGACCATCCGCAACCGGGCCTTCTCATCCGCAACCGGGCCTTCTCAATAGGCGAGCATTTAAAGCCTCTAAGCATAAAATGAAGTATGCGGTTTGAAGATCCATTCTGTCGTAATCTAAAGCCCCGGTGGAAAGTGTTGGCCGTCTTTCTGCCTCCCTTGGGAATATTTGAACCTTCCATTGCCAATTGTCTGGACTTGGAATAAAAATCTGAAACCGCTTTTTCATGACCCGGGCTCAAATCGAACGAGCGCTCCTGCACAATAGGAACCAACCGTTAAGGCCAATGGGTGCAGACGCGGACTGGGTCTTTCTCCGGTACCTGTTAGCCTCGATAGGTGAACAGTACAGTACTTTGCGTTTGTGTGGTTTGAAACCAAAAGAAACGACCGAACACCAACACGGACCGGGCTCAATTCGAACGAGCTTCTCCTACGTTCAACTGCGCTCCAGCAATATCAGATGTAGGGGCGGACCATCCGCAGCCGGGCTAGTGATTTTCAATAGGTGAGCATTCACGAACCCTGCAGTGGTGGTCTGAAATCCAATAAACCACAGTTGGCCTGTACCCTTCGCTTCTTGCGCTTGGGTCGAAAATACGACGCTCTACACCGCTTTGAGGAGTTTGTACCTATGAGCTGACATCGTACCGCGTCATAACTGAACAGAAGACGAAAAACTAGTCTGGGTATCAAACATACTATAGCGACGCGACTCGGCAAACTGAATAAAACAAACAGGGAACGACTCCAACCGCACTCGCAATATGCACACTCATTTCATCGCCGCCGCGAGGAGCTTGTCGAACAGGGGTGTCCCAAGGCCAGCTGGGTACGTTGAATTGGATTGGGCCCCGAAAAAAAGACAGCAAAAGGCACTTACTAATGGGATCCCACCCCGCCCCTGCGTCAAACGCCACGCGACCGTTGAAACACGCATCTCCATCATTCCGCCCCACGGTGATATCCGTCAGCCCCGCCTTCCCTCCCGCATAGAGCCACGGGTTGAGGAACCCGAGCACGGGCTTGCCCGCCGCGATGAGCCTAAATTGTCAATGTAAGCATTATTGTGCGCTGCATAACTTGTTTATTGATTTTCTTGCCTGTCGTTGATTAAGCTGATGACGCTCGCGAACCCAGGCGAGGACGCGCTCGTCCCCGCCTGCCCGATGACAGAGCCGTTCGCAATGACCGGCAAGTGCGAGCCCAGGAACGCCACGTCGGGGAACCCGCGTCCCGTGTGGTTGAAGATGCCGGCAAAGTCGGACGGGAGCGTCGAGATGAAGGACGAGGTGGCGTTCAATTGGTACGCCGGAGCAGGAAAGATATTTGAGAAGCCGCCTGAGGAGTAGTCGGCGGCGGGTTCGCGGCCGACGTCGTCAGTGGCGCCGACAGAGGTGACCCAGGGGCATGTACTGGGGAAGGTTGGGACGAAGGTGTTGTTGTTGCATTGGCTGCCGTCGTCGTGGCCCCCCGCGACGCCGCCCTGGAGCACGGTTAGGTTAAGGTTCGGTTCTAGGATGGAAAAAATGCCGCGCACATCACCAGACGCGAAGAGGTTGGATATACCGCGCGCCGTCAGCGACATGAAGCTGTCGCAGAGTTTCCTGCGCACGGGTCAGACGAACGCATAGAGAACTAGCCGCAAAACACGCACGTCGCCAACGCCTGACCGATGTTGTCCTCGTCGTCACCGTAGGAAGTCGTAATGACCGTCGGCGGCTTGTCCAAGCCCTGAATAAAGGTGATGGCGTCCGTCATTTCAGGAACTACCCACATGGTTAACCAAGATTCGAGGACACGTAAAACGAGGTAGCCTACCTAGGTCCTCATCTCCGCCAACGGAGAGGAATGTCACGGGCACACCAGTGGCGAGCCCAATGGTGTATTGGATGTCGAGATCTGCTTCGAGGCCGCCATCGCCGGCAGCCGGCGAGTTGGTTCCGTTGGTCCCGTTGTTGACCGTCTGGAGCGTGAAAGTCGTGTTCGGGGAGATGTCGGGCCGGAATTTGGTGAGGAACGTCTGTGGATTAAATTTCAATAAAACCCACTCGGCGAGAAGGGAATGAAACCCCCAGGCAGACTCACCTTCAGATCAGCGGTGTTGGCGAACTCGTTGACGAACGCAGTGACGAGCAGCGTATTGTTCCCCGCCGAGCTCGCAGTGGCGGGTGTCTTTGGGATGTTGTAAATGTCTTGGATACACGTGGGGCTGAAGAGGAAGGTGTCCTGGTCGGCGAGGCAGCTGGCGGGTACGCTGTCATCCCTTCGCGCGATGCGGGAGTTGACTCTGCGCTTCCGAGCTTTGAATGCCGATGTAGATGTTGTTGTGCGACCGAGGCGTGCGAGGTTGGGGGTGGCGAAAGAGGTGCTGGGGTGCACGACATCTACGTGCGCGGCGAGCTCGGCTGGGAGCGAGACACTGAGCGTGCGGGTAACCGGCCCTGCGAGGTCGTCGTGCGTGAATTTCGAGAAGTTGGCGGCAAAGAGCGCGTTGGCGTGTGAGACGGGCAGGGTGAGAGAGACCCAGTCGCCGTGTGGGGAGATTACGGAGTGCGTAAGGTTGTTCTTGGAAGCGAAGGAAGCGAAGGCGGACACGGTGGCCGCAGAGGGTGTCACATACGCGTTGACCTGTAGAGCTCGTAAGTCAGAATATTTATGCCGAGCGGGAGTAAGCACCTCGTCGGCGGTTAGCCATTTACGAAAGTCGGCATTGCCCGGCGTCGAGATGGAGAGGAGCTTGTCTTGCAGGGCGGAGATATTGCTCGATTTGAGAGCAACGCGAAGCGTAAGGGCTTCATCGGGCGGCGCCGGGCCTAGGTTGGTGAACCCCGCTGGAGGAGCGTCTCGTTTTTCGTGCACCACCATGCTCCCGGAGACAACGACGAGAAGAGAGAGGAACTTAATAAGAAGTTTGAAGCCCATTGTAGAGAAGAGCAAATGAAAACCTGGGCGTGAAAGATGGAAGAAGATGAGGGAAATGGTCGTGTTAGTTATACTGTACGGAGGCTGTGAACGACCATAAGGACGATGCAGATCATAGACTGCCGGATTCGCGGTTAAACGGTCAGTGTTTGCCGTTCGGGTTAGGGGGGGACTGTTGCTAAGCGCTAAGTCGATGACTTGGCTTGGCATGGTGGAGTAAAAAGCGACGATCCGTGGAAGTGAACTACTACTTGCCGTTCCATCAAACGCGCTGTAAGTACTACTACCGCGGACCGCGGTATTGCATCTTTCTGGCCTGAAGTCCGGACGTTGGAGTCTGAAGGACGGGATTCCGCGAAATGCGTCCTCGATACTTGCTCTTGCTTCTGCGCAAACTTCAAGCACCGGAGGGACAGAACTGGACCTGAGAGGTAACGCTGAGCAACGTGGGAGGAAACAGGCCTAGGAAGGTAGTGGTCGTGTTTGGCCCCGGGCTCAGGCCGCACAAGCCGAATGATCAGGGTGATCGCACACAGGTCCAAAATTCGAGGAAGAGCAAGCTGATCGGGGGAAAAACGAGGTTCCATTCCACTAGTCCTGGGGCTCCAGCCCAGAGGGTGGGTGGTGTATTCTCATTCTTCGGCGCCCGATTTCGGACTTTCTTGGGATTTTCTCTTTTCAACAGCGGGATCGTTGTGCCTCAGTCCTGCTCCAAAGTGGGGACTCCACGCGCGACTGTACGCAGTTCAACACAACAGCTGGTTGCGGATGGTCCGCACCTGCATGGGATAGGTTCTCTACGAACGTAGATGTAATCCCGTGAGACATGCTCGTTCGCTTCACTTATTTAATTTTTCCTTCATTCAACGCTGGCTCAGTCTTAACTCGCCACTAGTATCCCGTAGGCCTCCGACGTATCCCAGGATCGTGGCCCACCAAATTCACACAGCGAATCACCACGACTACTCAGATATTCTGGGGTACACAAGGATTGTATTTATTGGATTTCAGACCACCGGGGTTCGTGAATGCTCACCCATCGAAAGTCACTCGTTAGGAACAAAGGCCCGGCTGTGGATGGTCCGCCCCTACTTAATCTAGGTTTTGCTGCACCTCGGAGTGAACGTAGGCGAAGCTCGTTCGAATCGAGCCCGGGCCGTGTCTTCGTTTCCAGTGGCTTTTTTTGGATTCAACCACAAAAAGGAAACTAAATTACTGCTCAGCTATCGAGACTAACAGGTAGCGGAGGACGAACCGGTCGCAGATGGCCTGTGTCTGCACCCATTAGCCTTGACGGTTGGTTGCTATTGTGCAAGAGTGCTCATTCGATTCGAGCCTGGGTCACAGACGATAGTGGTTGAGATTCCAAGTCTAGTGGAAGGCTGCCGTATGTCTGCTCGCCGACAGCAGCAAATATGCAACGCTTTCCCACGAGGTTTTAACCTGCACAGATATTTCTTAGCGGCGCTCGTGCTTACGGTTTCCTGGAAGAGAAGAGCAACGCCTCCGATATCGAGTTGTTCCATTCAATATTCGAAGGTTGTGTCAAATTTCAGCCAAGATTGCGTATCAACTGCACTATTGTTACCCTACCAGAATGTTAATTCTACAGCATGAATAATGTGGTTCGCCGACTGCTACCGCCCCCGCTGTACTGGGAAATCTGTTCGAAATCAAATGAGCATGGACATGTATTTTCGGATCGAGGCTATCTGAACACGGTCAAAATGACTGATTGCTCGAGGATCGAGGGGGAAAGGGGATCATACTCATCTTCCGGCACCAATAACTCATCCCATAAGCTGAAGAACGAGGGGAGCTCTTTCCAGAGGCGCTTCCCTCCTTGTGGTGCTTCTTGCCGAGCGTAATACAGGACTGACACAGCCCTTTCTCCGCGCTGCTGAGCCAGTGAAGTTGCGACCTCAAGCCAGGCGGACGCCAGAGCTTCAGGGAATGTTATATTCCCTGAAGCTCTGGCGTCTGCGGTACTGGCACGGCACGGGCCGTGAACTCGACGGCCGTGGGACAAGGTTCAAAGACTTGAACGGGACGGCACGGCCGTGACGGGTCAACGGGTCGGTAGAGTTTTGAAAGACCTCCTAGGGACAGATCTTCTTGTTTTTCTTAATTGGGTTTGATGTTGTTCATTCGTTCGGAAGACGTCAAATCCTGGAATGCTCAAAAAACACTTATCTGAGTATAATTTTGGTCCTGAGAATGGAGACAAGAGATGTTTAACACATCCTCTAATCCTATATACTCACTGAAGGTTCCGGAAACACTCCCCATTCTATTTCCGATCAGTTCAGGTCGGCGAAGGGTTTGAAGTTCAAAATTCAAACTCCGCCATCAGTTCGGGAATTGCCGCTTGACCTCGAGTCCACCGAGTTTTTTAGGCCAGGGAGGAGCGAGTTGAGTTGGTGGCACCTGAGGACAGTAGTAAGCTCATATTTAGTTCAATTATAGTGCACCAATGCCGACTGAAAAGCAGTATTTGGGTAGGACCCGTCTCACGGCCGTGACGGCCGTCTTTCAACGGTTGTCCACGGCTCTAACCCATGCCGTGACCGCGCCGTGGAGAGCTTCCAAAAATACTAGACGGCACGGCACCCGTCGAACCGTGGACACGGTCGCGGCCGGCAGCCCTAATTGTATCTTCCTGGGGCCACAGGTTTTAGGCTTGGTGCAATCGGGTGACGGGACCACCGAGTTATCGAGCCAGTCGAAGAGGTAATCAGCGTGCCTGGAACGCACAGCGTCGGCGCCCAATATAATCTTCTACCTGTCAGTTTCGGAGAGCGAGGCGGTGAAACGGCAATGTGCGCTTGACGGCGGACTTGGCTAAACTATGCAAATGGAGATGGAAGCGCTAGCTGGAAACTAACACCCCACGAACCAAACACACAACCCAACCAAACCCCCCTTTATACTCCCAAAGACTAGCGCAAACTCCTTGGTCGAGTTCGGGTCCGGGCCGTAGTATGCGACCACTGGTTTAGAACAGCAACAGGAACTGAATCCGACTTTATTGACCAACACTCTTCTATACAACACAACTCTCATGGCAATGCTTCCTCAAACTCAACGACCCTAGGCTTGTGATGTACATAGCAAAGGATTGTTACTAGGAATCGCACCGAAGTACAGGTGCCTAGGCGAGGAGGTGTAGCTTTGGACTGAAAATCCCATTTAAGGGCTATGCTGCTTCGTCTAGACGACCTCTATTGCACTGCTAGCCTCTCAAGAACTAGCGGCAGACTCAGACTCCTTTGAATCCAAGCTCTTTTCCGTACACTTGGGCTTATTAAGGACCTCAAAGTACTATCCAACACGACTAGACGACCGGTGGTTGTCCCAGGGTTCTCCCAAAGTGCTGTGCCGGGCGTGGTCGGTTTTAGCGAGGCGTTTCCTGGTCACCCAATGCGGATGCCCTGCTAGAGTCCACTCGCGACGACAGTCGCAGTTCTCAAGCCTTCTTTGTGCGTACGGTCCTGATTTATACGTGGAGGCAGTTGCCGCCTCACAACCTCCCAACGCGATGCTTTGCTTATAGGTTCACACAATGTTCCAACAAACAATGCTTCGATTGTATAGACTTCCTTACACACAGATAGAGAATGTACTTTATCCCTGCTTAGTGGCCTGAGCACACCCTTACCGCCGTAGCAGTGAGCGGGGCATGAGCTGGCTTTTAGCAGTAACTACTGGGTCCTTATATACTATTCTAGAGTCCATAATGTAATACCTATCTAATAAGCATGCCGGGGTGATTCCTCATCCAAATGTCAAACGATATGACTGATTTGTACCATTTATCCTCGCCGTCGGCCTAACTCCGGGTCATAGGCCTTGGCTATAAATATCCCGGAGCCTAAAGCCCATAACTCCGAAATACTCCGGAGCCATTGCCCCTTAGCTCCGAACTGACTCATGCTTGCTCATATGTTGAAGTGTTCAGTTCGACTTCCTCAACATACTATCATTGCCAACCCAGGAAGTTGATCAGAGTTCGTCTAGACAGCATTTCTGTGGTCTAGACAAGCCAAGCTTTGTAGCCCAACTATACTAGTCTGTCTAGACGACTTTAATGATCATTCCCTGAGCCATATATCCCTCTGTGACCTTACTAGCACAGTTACTTGAGTGCTAGTATCATTGAACATGTTTCTACTTCGAATTCAAGTACTCAGACTCGCTCTGAATGATACCTGAGGCCCAAGGCACTCAAAGGTAATAGCTTCAATGTCAATTGTGGTTGCTAGCTCGATAACGAGCCGTCTAGACGCATAGTTCTGCCGTCTAGACGCATAGTTCTGCCGTCTAGACGCTTAGTTCTGCCGTCTAGACGAGCTGATTAGCCCTCTGTTAAGTCCCATTCGACGTGGTCTGTGCAGTCATTGGTTCTCCTGGTCGGATTATGATCCCCATTGAATGTCTAGGCTTTTGTACATCTCCTTGATAGTGTACCTGTCCAGTGTAACACTTGTAACCGTGTCTAGCACTGTGCAGAATACTACAGCCAGCAGGCGGAGCTCACTCTGGCTCTCCTTTATATCACCGAACAGGGTACTAGTGCACTACTCAATAATGCAACTAGAAGCTAGTCTATGGCCTGAGTCCCCTAGCACCAACTAGTGCTCATTAAGCTTAAAATAGCCCGACTGCGACACAATTGGTGTTGCGCCGTCTCAGCGGCTCTTGGGTTCGCCAATGAAGCGAGGTTCATACAAGCATACCAGAATGTCAAGCAAATCATACGATAGTTGCAATGAACTTGCATCCTGGTAGATCACCTTTACCCTAAATCCTTTTTACTGATCGAGTGCGGTATGTTACTGCTAGAGACTCTTGCCTTCCTCGCAGATATCACCGTCAACATTGTGCTCCACATCTCAACTTCATTCGACCTTGACCCATTCACACTGCGCGGAACATTCATGGCAGACACCCCGGCCAGGGATGTCTACCTCTTCTTATTACCTGTCAATCTAGACACCTCAGACGGTCACCTGGCTGCCCACCTGCCTGCGGAGAACGAAACCTACTACTGTACTGGTCATTTGACCGTGACGGAAGCGAAAAGTTACCTCCTGATTCGATCGAGGAACTGGGTCTTCCACATGTGACCTTTCAAGCTTATGCATATGGTCGCCGGTGGGATCGGAAAGTCTATGATACAATCACCAATTTTCATCGCGCCAAGAAATTTGACCCATACAGCCAAGACGTCGCAATCGAACTTGGGTATCCTCTCCTGGATATTGATGCAGTGAAGAAAGCTCTTAATACGGGCGGGGTGAGTAATCTCCATATGTTAAAGTTGTATAGGCCCTTACCACCTTTCAGGCTGAAGTAGTAGAGGAGGATGAACTTAAAGATGAGCAGCAGTCGGAGGATGAATATTATTCAGATGCCCGGGAGCAATTGTCTGAGGATGAAGTCTGAGTGTGGTCGAAGTTGGACTCTACCTACCTCAATATTGCTTCGAATCAAATACTGTACTATTTCGCTCAATTTGTAAGTCACGCGTCACGGGCCTCAAAATTTCAGAAAATTTTCGAACCTGTCACGGGTCACCGGGAGCATTTTCGAACATCGAAAAAAAGTGACAAAATCGACGAAAATAAGCTGAAAAGTCCAATTTTCTCCCCCACAATGCCGTGAGGTTGAAGAAATCGTACCGCTCACTCAAACGCTTTGCTGCCGCTCAACGATTGAATATCTGCTGCACGCCACCCGTTTTCTGGGGGTCTATGGCTCCTTTGGGGCTAATCTTGCAATGGTAAGTAACACCAATTTAACCTTTTGTTCAACCATAGCAAATCAAGCCAGAATTGTGTGTTTTCAACGTTGTTTCAGCCCCCACGCCAACAGGCCAGTCTCAGTGATATTCTCGAATTTTTTTCCCGGTCACGGTGGGTCCAGCGAATTTTCGAAAACCAAAGTTCGAAAATTTGTGTCACAGGTCACAGCCGCGGAGAATTGAGCGAAATAGTGCAGTATGTACAAAACTCGAGTCAGATATTCAAATTAAATCAATGCATCCATTTTTCTAGTTAAGATGTGCGGGGTGACCGAGATCGGCCACGGCCGTCGTTTTACGGTCCGTCGATTCGGATTTTTCAGCTCTGACGGTACGGGACGGTCAATGGGACGGCCGTCGCGGCCGTGGCAACGGGTCAACCATGTTGAATATTATTTGGGTGTTCTGTTTGAACGAAATGTTGATTCTACATGATGTATTATAGTACTGTAACACCTATTTGGGTACTTACTGCTCTACTGACTGGTTTAGTGCACTAAACATATTTTTCAGTCGAAATATCCAGTCTTTCCTAAAGCGGAATGAAGGTACGGCAGTCTCGGCAGGGCTCAGTACAGCTCCCCTAAGTCCCAATATTATCATACACCCGTGTACCGTTGGCTTGCCGTTACGGGCCGTCTTTTAACGGGCCGTTTTTGGACGTGCAAAACCTCCGACGGAACGGGCACGGCACCCGTCGAACGGGTGCCGTCGAACCGTCGCAACGGCAACGGGCGGCAGCCCTACGAAATAAGTGTGCATGTGTGTGAGTGCTTGTGGAGTCGTTTGGCGCTGTTCTTTCTCCGTGGGTTCTATTCAGCCCCCCTTCGATTGTGATTTGTTGACGACACTGGTTGGGAGATTTAAGTTTTTCAGCACAATTTATAGTGAAAAATGTTGTTGGGTTTTCAGACATTTTTCACTGAAAAAGTAGGTGAAAAACTCAAATCATTTTCACTATTTTTTGAGCTCGAGGTGAAAAATTCAAAGGAAAGGCAAAAAATGGTGAAAAATGTTTGAATTTTTCACCTACTTTTTTGGTGAAAAATGTCTGAAAAACAAACAACATTTTTCACCATTAATTGTGCTGAAAAACTTGAATCCCTCAACCAGTGCGAACCGGCGGTAGTATGTTTGATACACAGAATATTTTTATGTTTACCTTTACAGCTATTTGCGGAACATAAGGCGCGGATCAAATTTTTATCAAAAAGGGTTGTTTCCACTGCTACCCCGATATCTTGCTCAATTCTTCACCTGGAGCCCTGGAACCATTATCAATCGATCTCTGGGGGTATTTTACAGTGCTTAGGCCGGTTCTCAAGTTTCTCTTTCCCGCTGGTGGATTTATAAGCAAATGCCATGGACTTTCAACTGCTGACCCTGCTTAAACAGGAATTCATGTGAGGATACCCTAGCCTTTTGCCTGTGGGTGTATGAGTGTCCCATACAGTGCATAGTGTAGCCTTTCGGGCAATATACCTTCCTGCCATGGCACAGCCTCAGCCGCACAGGTACCATGATCAAATGAATGGATTTATTGATGTGCTTGTTGACATGTTTTTCGTGGCAGAATTGCAACATAAAGTACCCGGCGCACTTGGAAACACATATATAAACATAGAGACAAATATTCAGCACCCCCTAATAGATCTTTCCTTTGAAGCAGGGGTAGCAAGGTAAATTTTGATCATCTGGCTTACTCAACCATCACTGAATAAGAGAACTAATTCAAGCAGACGGCGCACTCTGGAACATTCATTGAAGATGTCCAGTGAAGGATTCACGGCATTTGAGGCAGAATTGAATGCATTAGAGGGGCAGCAGTGAAAATGATCAAAGTGGCCATTTTTAGAGAAAAAAAGATCCGCGCCTTATGTTCCGCAAATAGCTGTAAGCGGCACGTTTTAGGCGGCACGTTCATCTGGAAGGCCCAGGCCTCGTTACTTAGTCTGATTGTGTGGCCTATTTCTTGGACTCTGTGTCTGCGATTTCTCCCTAGCTATGCAGCTCCGTCTGTCTCCTTCCTCTCCGCGACCGCCTCTGACCGAGGTGTTGTCCGAACCGCACCCGACGTGTCCCCGCAGTCCGGCAGCGCCCTTCCTCCTCGAATCACAATGGAACTGGTCAAGTCAGTAAGAATACCCGCATCCCCCGATTCATGCAAATTCAGCATGAGGCGGGAAATCAGCACGACGGACATGCTGCAAGGTGGATGTAGGTCAGCGATGGGGAGGGTGTTTTTATAGATGAGCAGGTTACAACTTACCAGCTGGCAACGGTCGACATTGCACCGCGTGACAATGGCTGTTATGGTCTCGCCTCAACGCAACATTCGGAACGGGACATAAATATGGACGCGTACTGCTCCAAGCTAGCAATGGGAATTCCGAGTATGGGTAAGGCAGATGCAAGTTGGAGCGGAGCCAGGACGTACATAGAATGTGCATATGTTGGCGAGATTGGCGAGGGCCATGGCACTGTCAAAATAGTCAGGTGCGTCGGAAAAGGGAGAAAATAAAAGATTCCAACCCAAAATACAGCGCGCCTAAATTCCACGTTTGAAATTCAATGTCTCCGGGATTTTTAGCGTAGAAATTTAGACACACCGTCCCGCACGATCACCCGGTGGAGGGGCAGGTTCGCAAGAGACCCTAGCCGTCGGATGGTCGTACATGCGTTGAACACCGTCAGCCCGAAAATAGTAGAATCCAGGACGAAACTGCCCTCCCAGGCGGCCGCCAGTCCTGTGGGAGTGATGAGTTGGGTAAAAGTAGTGAGTTGAGGTCAACACAAACTTATGGATCTACAGGGATCGTTAGTGACATGCGGTGGTAAAGGAAAGGAATCCGTGCGTAGACTGCATTATCGCGACATGACATCCTCGTAGGAATGCCGGAGTGGATCCTTGGTCATACATTGACCACTGAAGGAGAGCAGCCTGAGTCGCATCCAGATTAATGAGCGAGATACAATACACACCACGACAACTCCCACCACCCCTGCCCCCACGCCGAGAAGGAGCCACACTACCCGCAGACTCCTGCCATAGAGCGCGTACATCCGAAAAATCATTATGGCTGGTTGGAGTGGGTAAGTAGGAATCGAAGAGCCCATAGGAAATTTACGATCACTTACCTACCACCACGACTTGAGTCGCGCAGAGCTGAATTTGGCGCGCAAGGGTCGCTCGCATGCAGCTAGAGTCAAAGCAGGAAATGAGAAGTCTCCGACACAGAGTAGAGTCAGGAACGGACAACTGGTGTTCAGCATTAGTCGCAATACCGCGCGGGGGAGTAAGGCCTACTTACACGCGTCGATACAGTGATAAATGGTAGGATTCCAACTGGGATGTTACTGAAGAACCCGAGGTAGCGATTCACGAAGAAAAGGTAGGCGCTCAGTGTTCTGCGCTTCCAGATATAGTTTATTTCGGCGTCTGCGAGACGTCAGTTGCAATTCGTGCGGCAGACAGAAAGTTCGTCGGCTGGCACCTAAAGTTATGAGGTGGTCATAGTACAGGATAGCTTTTGATGAGTTAGACTTGCGAATGAAATGCAAGGCATGAACTCACATATTCCGATAACGTGGCAGTATGTTTGCCATGCTCTGACAGAAAATCAATTCAGTAAAGCACACGTCGTTAGAAAGGAAACTTCGGCAAACATAGCAGCAGAATAAGAGTCGTCGTCGTCGTCCATCGAACAAACGGGCCTAGGTTGTGGTGGTCGAGGCGAGAGAACAGAAGGGGCCAACGTCCGTTAAGTTCCGTACTGGCTTCTTCTTCTCAGCCAAAAGGTCAGATTTGAGAAGTTCAGTCGGGACACCGGTTTTCCCGGAGTCGCGCTTCTTGGTCGACGTGAACCAGGGCACCCCAGGGCAGTAATCCACGACGGTGGGATATCTGTGGTCATAAATCAGCTGTCGTAATCCAGCGTGGAGTAACCAATGTCGACACAGATAATGCTAACCCCTTCGACACAGACAATGCTAACGCGTTCATAAAGGGCCATGGACTGGAATTGAAAGGCGCACTCAAATCTATTTGCGGGATATTTTCCGTCGCATCGGATAGAGGGATGTTCCAACAGAGAGATAACGACGCGCCTCATGGGAATCAATGACATGAGAACGAAGTAAGACCGCTCGGAATTTTGTGTGTCCAACTCTTGGCGTTGATGTTTAAGCTTAAGGTTTGACTAAGGTTTGACAACACGGTGCAGTATGTGTCAGGGTTCCCCAGGATAACCCAAGCTGAAAATAAGTTCAATTGTGGAAGAACGCAACGCAAGTGACACGCACCGGGCTATTCGAGTGCAGACGAGAAGCGAAATATCTTTCAGTCTTATTGATGACGAAAAACAAACACATCGAGGGTAATTTGCCCTCGGCATCCACCGCGTCGACGCCTTCTCTCGCAATCAGAAGTCGCTTGAGGTGTTCACCTGACGCAGGTTAAACACTCCAAGAACACTCACACAAACTTCGACTCCCACGGTCTGTAAAGCACGTTTCACTCAACCCTATATCTTGGTGAAAGATTATTCCATGACCGAGACGCGCAACTGTACCCTAACACGGCGGACAAGCACTTGTCCTTTTCGATCTTGGCGCAGGATGTCCTTTGACACGGCTTTGCCATGTCCTTTGCTTAACTCCGGCCGCTTTGGCCTTTCGGGGTTTTCCGCGGCCACGCTGCAACCACGCGTTCTCGGGGATTTCCGACAGAAAAGTGATCTCAATAATGATTTTGGGCTCTTGGGGTGAATATTAGTTCAAATTCTCCTAAATATTGCTGGCATGAGAGGTACTACTATAGGGTACAGCACTGTGCAGAAAATTTGAAGCATAACATACAAAAACCCACCAAGAACGCGTGCCGAGTGAAATAATGCCCCGTTCTGTTGCATCCCACTAACCCAACTCACATAAAACTCAGCGGGAGCAATCTTGAGCCCCTGTAGAATGATCTTCCATTTGTTTCCGACCCAATAGAGGGTGGCAGAGGGTGGAATGGTGGGTTTGAACATTGGTGTGACCGTTCCAAACTCCCCGGCGGCGCCCGGCACGATTTAAACCGTCACACTCACCGTGATGCACCCCCACAGCAGCTATTGCAACTCTGTTTCTGGGCCTAAAAAAATAATGAAAATCACTAGCCGGTGAGATATGACAGTCCCACAAAAACCTACCTGAATTGGCAGATTGAATAAACTTGAGCCTCCAATTCTTTGTGTTCGCGACCTGTTCCCGCCTAGTTTTTGCTGCATCTCCCTCAGCTCTTTCTTGTAGCCTTATACTATAGCAGTGCCTCTGTAATTTGGCAAGTTCCCAAGAATACTTTACCACAAACTGAACTCAAGAGCCGCAAATCATTATTTAGATCATTTTTCCACTGGAAATCCCCGAGAACGCGTGCTTGCAGCGTGGCCGCAGAAAACCCCGAAAGGCCAAAGCGGCCGGAGTTAAGAAAAGGACATGGCAAAGCCATGTCAAAGGACATCCTGTGCCAAAATTGCAAAGGACAAGTGCTTGTCCGCCGTGTAATTGAATCATTCGTCAAATTAGTGAAGTGAACGATGATAGGAACGATGAAAACTTGCTGGCGTCCAGTGTTGCAGCGAGCGTAGGAATATTCCGACGGCGAACGCCGTGCGGGCTTCTGCGGAGATAACATGATAGCATGAGAGAGCCCGATAGTCGATGTTAAAATTACCTGGGAAGGCCTGATGGCCAACGAATCTCGTGAGTCGAACTTGGATGCAAGGGGCGGATGCCTGAGTGCCACAGGGTACAGTGGCGGATTCGTGTCGGCAAGGAAATTGTTGGAACAGGAGCTGGACAATGCAGGTCTCATGGCGGCTGACTTCAGATGTAGTACACAAAGAAAGGCATTCGGTTTTCGGTCACCTTGTTGGGAAGCTCAGTGAATCGATGGCGTTTTAAAGCGCAGGCGAGGGCTGAATATTTCGTCGAGGAATAATCCAAGCAGCGCCCGACTTTGGGTCGGGCAAATTGCTCACCCCCTTGAGGCCCCGCAATTAAAAACTGACGCTCAAGACCGTTGAGGGCAAGTTGAGCCTACAGTCGCGCAAAGTGGAAGGAGGAAGGAAGAAAGACGCGGTGTTTGCAACGGCTTGTTATCAGGCCCGGGGTGATTGGCAAATATGGCTCACTTTCCCACGTCTTCAACGTTCAACGGTCAACCCATTCATTTTTTGAGGGGTTCGGGATGGGAATATTCGTTCGCCGGCATGTTTACCGAGAAACCCCCCGTCATTCGTTGACGCAAATTTGAACGAATTTTCAATCAGTGGCCTGTGTTCCACCTTTTATGAATGCTCCTGCTCCTGCTTCCTACCTCCATGCCATTGATGTTGTACATCTGAGTTTTAGTTCCGAGGCCTGTCAATGCTCTATCAACCCGCACACTCAGCATGTGCTGATCGCAGAACTTGCAAGTACTAGTACTTTGCGGTGTCAAGCGTACCTTCTCCCAAGTACAGATGGCGAGACACGGGGCCCACCGGAAGTTAAACTCAGGACTCAGCCTATTTCGCATGAAGAGCGATTTACACGCATGCTTCCGCTAATTTGACTCGGAGATGTTCAATTCCACTGATCATGATTTCCTAATTACTTCTAAGCCAGAATTCCTGCGAATCCTCCCAGGAAAGCTGAGCCGACATTATTCAACGTGAGCGTGAGGGCAAACGCTCTCCGAGAGGGAGGAAGCGATTTTTGGTTGGAATTTTTGTGAGGCGCCACTTCGAGTTGCACATGTTTGGTCCCAAATCGAGCTCGTGCCCCGTCATGTGACCAAACACTCCTCTTCCCGAACCATCATCATCGCTTTCAGAAAGCTCTTCTCTGGCTGCTTCCAAAGCCCTGTTTCCGCCACTCTAGCCTAGAATTACTTGCGATCTACGAATACAAGCCCTACACCATCCTAACGAGGGTATAAAAGCAACTTGAGAAAAACACGTCCGCTATGCGTCCAACCCGAGGAAACTAGAGAAAATTAACCACCCATACGTCGCACCCCATGACACTCTCGACCAGGCCTCCGAATCTAGTCCTTCCCCCAAGCAACCTCAGTCTTGTCTCGGCCCAAGTCTTCTGGTTGTGGCTCTTCGTCATACGGCGGCCTTCTGTTATTTCGTTTGAACCTCTGAGGCCCGTCCTTCGATCTTTGGCCATCTCCTCGTACCCCTCCTCAAGCTCTCCCTCGACAATGCGCATGTGGAGCGCCTGGCCTATGGCGCTGAGAATGTCCCCAACAACCACCCACCGATTCGAAGCATGCGCGGTTATCACCCATGGTAGGTACGGCGACACCAGCGTCAGCGACGGCAGGCCGGGGAACGTCGCTGTCTCTCCCAGTAGCCCAGCACCCAGCTTTGCCAGCGACTCCAACGCGATGAAGTCCACGTCAATGCCGGCGCCAAAGCGAAGCGCTGGATTCAATGTCACGGCGATAATGCCTGGTATCTGCGCCGGGAGCGCAATGGATCGGGGCCGAGGGCACGGCGGATCAAGTGGCTGTGGGCTCCCACTCGTCGAAAAATTGCGATGGGAGAGGAGGTCGCAGTTGGCGGGCGGGGTGGAGACGTCGGGGAGGGAAGTGCGTGGATATGGTGAGCACTCCCATCTGAGTCCCGGCGTGATCGGAGGCACGACGCCCGACCAATGGGCTGGTTGTGGTTTTGGTTGGGTCGGCTGGCGGGGGGCGTACAGGACAGAGATCGCTGGGGGCTGGTGCGC
The DNA here is from genome assembly GCA_029378385.1 of Mycena metata. NCBI lineage: Eukaryota > Fungi > Basidiomycota > Agaricomycetes > Agaricales > Mycenaceae > Mycena > Mycena metata. The sequence continues at coordinate 713,034 of JARKIB010000012.1, forward strand.
CCTGTGGTCTATACGACCATGGGCGGTGGAAACTGACGGCGCCGACGCGAGTTAGCCTCTGTGGGAGCGAGCAATAAAATGTGCGTACTGTTCGAGAACATCGTCGTGGGGACACCAGAGGGCATGCCAATTCGTCGCAGAGCGGCTCCTTCGAGAGAGGTTGGGTGGGGGTGATGGGGGAGGGAAAGAGATGGGCACCACATTCTCGTGAGGGCTCGGTTTATATGTTCGCTCTGCAGAGGTGCGCTCACGTGTGGCTCCGTATCTTCGGGTCCTGATCATTTTGACCGCCGCCTTACAACTCCCGGCAATAGGCCAAGACATACGTCGGCAGTTCAATTTCGGTGATGGCTGCTCTGATCTCACCGTTGGTTCCTCTTGTCCGCAACATGATGTCAAGCCATCGGTTCTATCGGTACCGCGATATTGATCGTTTCCCTCCTGTCGTTGAACTGAACACCAGTGTGCCTTTTTCCAACCTCTCAATCCGAGTTGAGCCTGACTTTATAGCGTGGCCTAGGAAAGAGAATTCAATCTGGCAAGATTTGGATAGCGGGATTTGTTGGGGATTTGGATCCAAGAAATAACGATAACGGCCCACATTTTGTTACATTTACAAACAGTGTGCCATGTGTACTGACGCTCCCCGCTCCCCGCCCCTGACGCTCTCCGCCTTCACATCTTCTCTCCCCCATCCAAATTACGACGTACTGGCCGCCGCAGCCTCATCTCCTTCTTCCACCATCTGGGCACCTTCCTCTGGCTTCACTCTGTCAAAATACCCCCGCTGCAGATTCCGCCGGTGCTGTTGCATATATACATCTCCAACCGCAACTTGTTCAGCCAGCGGATTTCTGCCTATGGGTCGGGCAACGGCTCGAATGTGCGCGGCGGCTGACTAGGTTTGTAGCGGTAAGGAGGGAGCGGCATCAGGGGTGTTGCGGTCGGGACCCTCGGTGTGGGCGCCAGCGATGCTGGTGCGGGGGGTCCAGTGGGATGATCGCATTGGGGAGTGGGGGTGATTCTGGGCCTCTTGTCCATGACTGATCGGGTTATGGCTGGGCGGCTCATGTGGTATAATGAGGAAGGAGGGGGAGGTTTAGATGTGGATGTGCGTTTAGGACACTACGCTTGGCTATTTATTGATTTGCGCTCGGGCCAGGGCTTTGGTCAGTCAAAGTGCGGACGCTTTGGCCTGGGTCACAGCGATTGATGGCCGACTTTAATTTGTATCGACGTAAATGATAGGCCTCTGCAAAGACCTTTTTGAATGCATGGAATCGTCATTCTTGGCTCCTCACCGAGTCGTGGTTCTGGTCGGAGACAGGACTCTGTCAATGCCGAGACTCCGGTTCGGCATTTTCGTTGTTGACGTGGACTGTAGAGCCAGATCTCGAATAGCGAAGGAGAACTTTTGAGAGAGGACCCGCTTCCTGGAGGGCTCGTAAATCTGCCCTTCTCACTGTTACCAAGGAGAAGCCTGACTTGAATCGGTTTTCAATTTGCCGAGCGACCATCGGTGGGGCCGGCGATCACATATGCGGCTGCCGACACATGCGGGTCGATTCAACTAAATCGGCGCAGCTGAATGGGCTTGACCAGCCCAGCATTCCAGATTATTGACCTACTGCATAGAGTCCGGTAGAGCTACTTAACGAGTGCGGAACGAACATGTTTTTATTACAGAAACATACTGAACTTCAACTTGCCGAGCGATCCAAGGGGGTACCGGCATTCTAAAAAAATATATAGGGCCGTTTTTCTTTTTTCCGACTCGGCCGCTGGACTAACTAACTAACGTAACGTTCCCACGCACCGTATATGGTAACTTGTTATGTGTTCAAGTCGCCGGCGAGTGCAAAATCAATGTTCACCATCCATGGTGAGCTCTTTTCCGATGTAGGACACCATTTGGAGGGGAATCCCTCCAGAAACAACCTTCCAAAGACAATTCTTAACCTTTCCCGACTTATCATTTCGGTTACATTATATGGACTTCTACTGAGGCAGTAGGTGCAGGTAGGAAACATGCCATCTTGAGAGTATTCAGCACTCCGAGGGCCAAAGTGAGCTCCCTGGCATTGGTCAAAAGACTGTTCGTGGCCAAAAAGTGGTGGTCAAAGATTTTCTTTTTCCGGCCTGGCGGCCGGACTAACTAACCAGCCCTTAGTCGCCGGTTTGAATGCCGGTACCCCCTTGGAGCGATCGCCGTGTTTGGCTTCAAACCCTCGTTTCCGCCACCACATCCGCACTCATCCAAAATTGACACCGCTGAATTTTCGCCTCGGTGATACTTTCCATTGTGGAGTTGGTGGCAGTATTATTTCCTCGGGTGAGTACTAATCGGCGACGCGAGCTGTCAGGGCCAACGAACGACTCCCAGGTGGGAGAGATGGACTCCTTGTCAGCGGACGGATTGCCTGTCGCAGTAAACGACGTCCAATAGGCGATGGCCTCGCGGGACAGCACGGCTTCGCTCTGTTTGGTGTGAAGGAAATGATTAGCGGGACTTGTGAATGAACGGAAGGTGGAACTTGCCGTGTTGAATGGAGTGAAGGTGTTCCCCGCATTTGCAATTGTACTGGTAAAGGGTTAGATCAGAATATAGGGTGATAACATCTGGCGTTTACTTTGTACCTAGCGAAAATAGTCAGCGGTCGCCGCGGCCCTCAGCTTTGGACCGTGGGCCTCACCGTCAAATAGATAATACAGATCCGAAGTGTGTACAGCGCCACGGTACGGTGCTTGGTTGAAGAGCACGGTGTCTGGCGCATTCCAACTAGCGGAAGTCAGCAGAATACTCTTTCGCTACTCGAATGGCGTCCAAACCTGTAAGAGAAAATATTTTCTACTCCGTTGGAAGTCAGTTTCTCGGCGAGGAACCAGTCCCTGCAAACTATCCGTCGGCATTGTCTGATCAAATTCGAACGAAAGACACGAACATGCATGTGAAGATTATCTCTCCTGCCATGGTCGACGCACGATCCCATTCAGTGGCGAACGGACTGCCAAGCGCACCGGGCTCCGGGTAAATTGCCAAAGCCTTGTCAATCGTAGCATTTGACTGGGAACATATTAATGTTTTGAGTCAACAGTCTCTTGGTGCCACTCACCACCCCAGGCCATCTCGAAAACACTATGCGGCGGATATCATCGTCCGTCTGAAAATCATCGGGCCGACCCCCCGCAAACGTTTTGCCGTCGCCAGTGCAGTGCCCACCCACGAATTCAACATTCGTGAATTTTCCCGCCGCGATCAACCTCGATGGGAGATCGGGAAGGAATCCGCCCGGACCTTCGATGACCGGTGCGAATGCACCGTTGGGTATTCTGTTGATTGCGCTTACGATCGCGCCTGCCAACATTGAACAAGTGTAGATTCAGTAGATGTCGGTACGTACCGAGCGAGGCGTTCCGCATGCATGGCATCGCTTCACTTCCAGAAGCCGGACATCCAACGAATTGAGCCGCACTCGCTACCCGTCCTCGTGAAAAGGGTCATTTTAAGTTTGAACCGTAAATAACGCACCAAAGAAAGCGTCAGTCTGAGCTTCGGTGTTAGTGGGCCCAAATCCAATCGATTGTGCTGTCGCTCGTCGGAATGGAACAGGTTTTGTGCCTGGACGTGGTTAGGCCTTGGAGACGAAGGTGAAATAGAATACCTCCGTAGGCCGCGATTTGCATCACGACACTTGCTCCACCCGCGCTTTCGCCATAAATTGTTACATTGGCAGGATTTCCCCCGAACCTTGAAATATGACGCTGAACCCACTCGAGCCCCGCTCTCTGGTCCAAGAGTCCGGTGTTTAAATCTCCGTCGGCCGCGACAACAGGTCCACCGATGAAGCCGAGGAGGTTCAACCGATACGTTATTGATACAGCGACTATTCCTCCGGCATGTTGGGCAACCCAGTCGTACATCGGGAAGCCCTGAGGTGTGCCGTAGTAAAATCCCCCACCCTGACATGACAATGAATATAATTCCAAGCATTTGGCGGGACGGTACGTGAATGTAAACCGCGACAGGGAGGGCGTCTGCGGCCGAAGCGTTCGTGGGCTTCCACACATTGAGAGTCAGACAATCTATGACTCGATTACTTGCATTCACAGCCGTATCAGTAGACCACTTGCCTTCGCTTCCAATCCCAACGGTTGCGGGTCTCTGAATACATGCTGGTCCCCAATCTCGGGCATCCAGAACCTGCGACGCCGTTGTAGTTTCATCGAGGGGCGCAGGAGCGCGGAATCTGAGGTTTCCCAGCGGTGGCTGGGCGTAGCGTATGTTGCCGTAGAAGGCCACAGGTCCATTGTCAACGCCTGTTGGAGAGGTCGTGTTGCCTGCATAGGCCGCGTAGCCCAAGTCCACGACCGGGCCAAGGTTAGATGTCTTTGCCCCGATGGCTGTGGAGGCAGCAATGAAGGTCGAGACAATGAAGAAGTACAACATGTTTTTAGCGGAGGGGCGAGAGGGAGTGGATTTTATAGGGCCAGCACTAGTCACGAGGTGAGGCGGCCCGACATGAGAAGGCATGCGGTCCGTGCAAGCCTGGCGGAGCTAATAACAGATGACACAAGTGTGGCGGCCTTGACCTTGGGTGGTTTTCCTTGAACTGACCTCGAGACTTGCTTGAAGCCTGTTGAAGTCGAGGCCGACATTGATTTCCGATTCCGACAACATCGGAACAAATTCGGCTTGTCCCGAACCTCCATGGGCGCTAAATCGCAGACGGCTATAACGCGCTTACTTTCCGTGCGCCGCTCCCGCCGCATTACGCCCCCCTACGACTTCCAGAAGTTTTCCATCGAAGCAGCCTTTATAGGTGAATATTCCACGATGCTTCGATAACGCGAGCTGCCACCCACGTATCACTCCCAACACTTCAGCCGCAGCGAACTTGTTCAAAGCTTGAGATGTTGGCAAATCGTTCGAATCGGAGGCACACATTGCCAGCGTTCGTCAGCTCGAGCCACCAACGGGACGTTTAACTGATCTGCGCGTTCTGACACAGGCAGTCGCGTCGTGTATTCGAAATAACCGGTCAGCGACTCCCCGATTCACTGATGAAGACCAACACAAAGTCCTCGCAGCCATCCGATTGGATTCGAATTTGCTAGGAACTGTTACATGCCAGATCACATCCGCACACGGTTATGTGCCCGCACAAAGGCTCAACGCTAGGAATCGCCCAGAAATCTTTATCCGTCCGATTGAGTGAGTATCGCCCTGCCGTATCCGGGCTGAGAGCTAAGCACTATGCTTAGGATCTTTGAAGATGAAGAAGTGACGGTCAACGGATTCCACCGAAGACTATGGTGGCATTGTAAGGGAAAATTCTCAAATACGAGAAGGGCCTTGGATCGCCAAGACACCAGTAGGCATTCCACCCCATTCAGGATCGACCACTAAAAGATTCCCTTCCTGGTAGGCGTCTCTGATGGCTCCAGAATTATGATTGTCTTGCACTACGTGAGTTTGGAGATTCTGCCCTGATTGCTTTCTGACCCACCTCTGCTAGGGACACGGTTTCGTTTACTTCACTTTTCAAATCGTACCGAACACCATGCCGTCCGTGAAATTCACCCTTTTCGGCTCTTCATTTCGATAATAACTGTTCTTCAGCCCCGGAATCCAGATATCAGGTTCGTTTCGCCCCTTCAGAATACAGACTGGCCTCTCACCGCATTGCAGCCATTTCCTTGAATTTAACTGATTTTCCGCGTTCTCTTTCCCGCGCGCACTACATGAGTCTCTTGGCCGGTTCAAAAACATATTTCCAACGGAAACTTTCCATCGCTGAACAAGGGTACCCGCTACGCCCGACCTTGTTGGTATCCCTGCACTTCCGAGAATCCGAGTATTTCAATTCACTCTCCTACAGCACCTTGCAGTACAATACTTCTTTGCAGATTCGGATTCAGCGCCGGCGTTTTCGGTGGAAAGTTACTACGGAGGAAATCAATCTTTCATATCAGCAAGCCGCCAGGAAGTTTGCTCAAAATTCAGCGGCAGGTGCCGTCCGATGTTCCACTATCTGTGTACTGAAAGTTACCTCTGATTATTTAGCGACGAATATTACCCTTAAGGACTCACCCAAAATTACTGCCAAACTCATTCGTCTTGATGGCAATGCTAAGGGGGCCGAAAATATTCTCATAGATTTACATGAAACAGAAGATTTGGTCCAACGAAAGCAACGTCTTGTCGGGATTTTGGGCGAATCTAAGGGGCTGTTTGAGAGCGTTATGAGATACATCGGCGCAGCCAGCGAGGTGAGCGATGGGCATAGGGAAGGAGCATTCAAAACTTATTCATCCATAGCTTCATCCCATCGCAAAGGCGGTTTTTACAGCCGTCAACCAGCTATATCTGGTACACTACTTCTCGAGCGATCGACTTTTCATCTCATCGTGACCTCAGGATCTCAAAGAACGAGAGGGATGTGACCTGATGGTCCTCGATTTGCTGGACGACATTGCCGCTTCATATCGGCACATCACCAACGTCGAGAATTTCAGGGATCGAACCGAATTGAACAAATCGATTTACGATCTGGAGCGATTGGCACAGGAGACTCTGAATACGGTCCTCAATTACTACGATGGTGAGAGCCCAGATACTGGGTGCATACCTCGTTTTACAGCGACTTACAGAGAATTCCGAAACTCCATTGGAGAGAACAAGATGCAGAATTCAAAGATCTCCGAAAGCGCCTAGACACGTTTAATGCGAGATTCTCGAATGATCTGCAACTGCATAGTGCGCAAACTCTAGGTAAACTCTTGGACAAATTTAGTAAGTTCACAGTGATCCTGACCTGACTCTGTAGTGGAAGCGGAGTTTAGGAAAGTCCTCTCCGTGCTGCAACACGGTGTCCGTCGACCCAAACCCATGAACGGATGCGCCCCTAGGACCCGACGGGACATATTTTCCGACATACAACGATGGATCGATTTCAACGGACCAGGGAAACGCAATATCCTCTGGATTCACGGTCACCCAGGGTCCGGAAAGACCTCAATTGCGTCTACCTTAGCCGAGAAATTGAGGAAATCCAAGAGGGAAACTCGATTAGGTTCGAGCTTCTTTTTTGAACGGGACAACGTCGACTTCACTGCGCCCTCCGTTTTCTGGAGCCAAGTGGCCTATGATCTCGCACAACTCTCCCCGGAGTTTGCCGCCGGTGTCGTGGACGTATTGGAAAGGAGAGATCTGGATTTCAACACCACACCGATTGATGAGCAGTTCAAAGTGCTCATTGTGGATCAGCTTACTTCGTTGGCCGCTCTGCCGAGCTCGCTCCACTTTGTTGTCGTGGTCGACGCTGTGGATGAATGTGGTGGCGATAGGTTGGATTCCTCTGAACGGCGCGCACTTCTTGCTACCTTCCAAGCCTGGGCCAAGATGGGTTGGCCGCACTTCAGACTAATCATAACCAGTCGACGAGAGCAGCCGATGCTAAAGGTGTTGGGTCCCATCTCCGCAGCGGTGGAACTCAGCCTCGTGACAAAGGCAGTGTCTGAAGATATTCGCCGTTTTCTGAAGCATGAGATGAGACGGGTGGTGCAGGCGTACGATGCGGATGGTGCAGACGAGTCCCTCCGTGGCTGGCCCAGACCTTCCCTCCTGCACAGTCTCACAACCATGGCTGGCGGTCTCTTCGTCTGGGCAAAGACACTGATTAACTTCCTGGAATCCGAGCATCCTGGAGAGCAGTTGGAACTGGTCTTAGGAGGAGGCGATATGGGCCCGAAGGGAGATATCAATATGCTTTATGGGAAAATCCTGCGGATATCCTTCTATCAGCATGGGCCACCGACAGCGACCGTGCTGAAAAATTTCCAGGGCGTTGTTGGAAGCGTTTTGATTGCGAAGCGACCGTTGACTTCGACGAGCGATATCAACTGCGAAATGGAGCTAGCAGGAGTGAAACCGAGCGCGTGGAAGGATATCCGTCGGCGTTTGGCGTCCGTAATGGAGCCAGGAACGAATTTCCTGCGCTTCAACCACATTACTTTCCCAGAATTCCTGACTCGCGATTCATCAGGTTGTCCGGAAGAATTCTGGATTCAAACAGATGTTCACAAGAAGCGAAGAACTCTTGCCGCTCTCGCGAGGATGCAGGATGGCTTGCAGTTCAATATTTGTCGGTTGACCACGTCTTATTGGTTCAACTCCACGATTCCTTTGCAAGATCTCGAAGGCCAAAGGAACAGACATGCATCATCCACCCTCTTATACTGCTGTCGTTATTGGATGGACCACTGGGACAGCAATCATGGCAACCCCGAAATCCTAGACGAACTCCATCGCTTCCTGACAACGAAATTCTTGTATTGGGTGGAGATTCTTAGCTTGTTCAGACATTTGGCAGATGAAGACAGACCCTTGTTGGATTATGCCGTATGGCGGCTCCACCTCGTCGCGGAATGGGCTAGGGTGAGGCAAGTTGATGCGTTCATTTGTTCCTGAACTGATCTGCTGCGTTTCAAGACGAAAACCCCCGTTGCAAAATGTTTCCAGGACGGCATTGCGTTTCTGACCGAGTTCAGGAACCCTATCGAAGCCAGCACGCCGCATGTATACCTATCTGCGCTTCCATTTACGCATCCGACGTCGGAAGTATCCAAAGCGTTCAAACCTATCTTCCCGAATGCGCCATGGGTAAAAATGCGAGAGTCGGCCATTCCGGGTCTTCACGACGCTCCGACGCTAGACGCCAACGAAGTAGCTGCCGTGGTCTTCTTACCAGGAAAGATCATCGCGTCCGCTTCCAAGGACTGTGTAATCAGGCTAGGGGATGCGCAAACGGGCGCAGGGGGCGGCCGCTCAACGGACATGGAGGGAAAATCAATTCCATGGCATTCTCCAACGGAGGCTTAACTCTCGCATCGGGCTCGGATGACACCACAGTGCGCGTTTGGGATCTCGGACTTGGAGGCTACATCGTCTTCTCAGGTCATACCGACGCAGTGACCTCTGTTTCATTCCCTCCGTCCGGGAAATATGTGATGTCGGGATCCAACGACGGAGACCTCAGATTTTGGGACCCGGTTTCGAAGAAAGAGATGAAAGCGCCGGCGAAAACTGATCAGGGTCCCATATCTTCCGCCGCATTCTTGGATGAAGATAATTTCGTTACTGACGGGAAGGATGGATCGCACTTGCCGCTGAAGTGGACTCGTAGGAGTAGCCCCAAACGTCCTCTACAGGCTATTCCAGGGGACGTTCCAGTCACATCCATTGCCGGCTTTGGAAAACGGATCATCACGGGAATGTCTGACGGAACCATGCACGTGACGGATGATAGCGTTGAAACCTGGCATGCACATGAAGATACGGTGACCTCGGTCAAGGTCCACGGGTCAAAAAATCGCTTCCGCGTCCCGAGACGGGACTATTCGGATTTGGTCTCTCGACTCGCCTCGTCTCTTACTAGGACCGTTCGCGGACCATCGAGGATCCGTCAACTCGGTCGCTTTTTCCCCAGACGGCAACATGTTGGTTTCAGGCTCCAGCGATGGGACAGTACGATTGTGGGATATAAGAACACTTCAAGCTGATCCACGCAGAGGAGGGGCTGCAGTGGAATGGGTGCTAGGTTCAGATGGGTGGATTCGTGGCGGCGACACGAAGAAACGCGATCACCTCTTAATTTGGGTACCTCCTCAGTATCGCGACAAGTTATGCTGGGGGCGTCGTGCGTTAATCATCGACGGAAAAAGTCGTGCTCAAATGCGCCTCGATTTCTCCCAGGCTGCGTATGGCTCCATTTGGGATATGGCATATGTTGACGACAGGTTAAAGCAACAGAGCTAGTCAAGTACTTGTTTGTATTAAGCAGTTGCCCACATAATCTAGTCTTTGTAGTGAACGCACTTGACCACATAGACACTGGGCGCCTTGATACCAGGGTGGCCCACGAGGCTTCGACCAGCGGATGACGACCATGAGTAAGATTGAGATGGTTGTCTAAAGACAGCGAGAAACCACAGTGCAACTTCGGTGGATCAGGCGAATAGGATACCTCAAAATCCGGGATAACTCACATTGCCAGGCTTGTGCAAGCACTTGATGTGGTCAATTCCCGAGGTTGAACTGAACCGTGGGAAGTAGACGGCCCGACCTGGCTATCACTCAAAATCTGATGCGTCAGGCAAAGACGGCATCACTGACCCCGATTTACTGCTGTTAGCTCTATCTCTTGAATTAAATCTCTGGTTGCTAGGCCTTTGGTTACAAGTACATGAAGAGCTCCACAAAATTATCCAGAATGTTCATCGGCCTTCCCTTGTCCATTCGGCCGGATCACAGATCCATCAACTTTCTCGCAAGTTTGACCAGCTGCCGGATTGCTGCCGCTAACAACTGGAAGTCAGAGTTCCAAAGCAATATCAATCATCGGTGTATGCGGGGATTTGAGGACAGCTTCGAATACACATTTCTCAGGCAATACGCGATGTTTAACGGATCCTTGGTTTTGAGCCCTGTACTCTACAACAACTGGCCCGGATGATTACCGCTCAACTCCGACCCTGTGACGCTCGAGCTCGACAGCACCGATAGATATTCCACAGCTGTCTCTAGCCCTAGTATGTTTGCTTTTATAACCAGGTCCAGAATGCGAAGAATAATGATCTCGCGATCGCGAGGAGGTAAAACTGGTAGGACATCCTTAGTATGCCGGATATGACCAAGACCAAGAAATAGATATACCTCGCGGGCTGAAGCTGCTGAGGCATCTAATCGTAGCCTCAGAAACGTCCGAGTCACCCTCGTTGAGTGACTCCATCAGGAAGGGAATTGCTGGCTGGATATCCTGTTCAAACGCCGCTATAACAAAGCATTAGAACGCTGAGTGGTTTTCAGCAGAGGAAGACTGGACACTTTTCGCTGCGAGATGAATCAGGCAAATCATCGCGGCCTTCCGAACTTCCAAGTCTTGATCTTCAAGTGATTCCAAGACCATGACAATCGCCGATCGAATATCCTGCTCAAACACGGCTATGAACTAGGCTGAATATGCGGAAGAGGTTGCAAACAAGGCAATTTATACCTTGTTCTTCAAGAGTAGACAAGCATCTGATCGCTGCCGCTGTCCGACGAACATCGCAATCGCTCAGTGATCCCAACAGTAAGGGGATCGCTGATCGGATTGCCCGCTGAAATATTACTCCAGCATTGCCTAAGTATGTGAGAGCTCGCAGGCAACGCAATGCTCACCTTGTTCTCCGAAATGAGATATACAGTCACTTGCGGCCATATAAACGTCTGGCTCAAGGTCACTCAGTGATTCCACGACGAGCGGAGTCGTCTGCAGAATAGCAGTTTGAAATGCCGCTGTACACCAATCTCAGTACGTCTACGATCCTACACTAAGGAAGGCGATACGTACCATGCACTGCAAGATCGCGCAGGCACTCAATGGCGGCGCGACGAACTTTCCCGTGAGAATCATTCAGAGAGTTTTCAACCATGAAGATCGCTGGAAGAACGTCCTGCTGGAACGTGGCTATAAAAGCCTCTCAGTACGCCAACGGACCTCAGAGAAGACTGTTTACGACCTTGTGCACCAAGACTGGATAGGCATTCAATCGAGGCCTGGCGCACATCTGAATCATAATCACTGAGTAATTCCATTATCAAGGGGATTGCGGGTCGTATGTCGCGTTGAACCGCTGCTACAGTCGAACCTCGTGAGAAGACGAATGACGCTACAGGCAGAAAAGATGGTATGCACCTCGAGCTGTTAGACTTGACAGACATTTGATGGCTGCCACGCGAACGTCCCACTCGGAATTTGTGAGTGATTCCAAGACAAGCGGAATGGTCGACTTCGAGTCTTTTCGAAAGACATCTGTTGACGCAGCCTCGATATATGGAAGGGGCTGAAGCCCGCGAGGCAATACAGCACATACCAAAGGATGTGAGATTGAACATGCATTGAATGGCCGCCTTGCGAACTTCCGAGACAGAATCAGTCAGTGATTCCATGACGAAGGATATTGCGGGCTCAATGTCCGGTTGAAACATCGCTATGAAGAAGACCTTATCAGAAAGCGCTTCGAAAGGCAGGAGATTGAGTGTACCTTGCGATGCAAGACGGGAAAGGCACCGGATGGCTTCCTGATGAACGTCTGAACGGGAATTGCTAAGTGATTTGTTCACCGACGCGATCGCCGTTTGAATATCCTCCCGAAATACTGCTATAAACTGGCCTCAGTATGCAAAATGGCTCAAGTAGAAGCCAGAGGAGGTACTTTGTTCCCAGAGAATGGACAGGCATCTAATCGCGGTCGGGTGAGAGTCCACGCTCAGTGAGTGCATGAGCAAGGGGATCACGGGTCGAATGTTCTGCTGAAACGCGACTAGAACCCAGTGAAAATGCTTCGGGTAGATATGGCGATAAATACCTTGTCCTGCGAGGCTCGCCACGCAGTCGATGGCAGCCACACAAACTGGCCAGTGGGAATCCATCAACAATTGGTTCACTGAGTTGACGGCTGGCCGGATGGCCTGCTGAAACACCGCTGCAAATGTTGAAACATGCCAGGGAAGATTGGGCAGAGAAGGGGATGCATACATTGTGCTGCAAGACTGGATACGCACTCGACCGCGGCTAAACGAACCTCCTGATGGTAATCCTTCAGGGACTTCTTGAGCAAAGGAATTCCTCGGAGAAGGTCCTGCTGCAAAATCACTATGAACCAGTTTCAGTATCCCAGAACGTTCGAACCTATAAGGGACGATTATATACCTTGTGCTGCGAGACGGGACAGGAAATCAAGTGACGCCCTGCGAACGCTCCATTCTAGATCTTTGAGTAATTCCGTGATGACGGGGATTGCTGGTCGTATGTCCCGCTGAAAATTTGCTGTTAACCGACGTTAGCAGACGAGAGATGCTCCGGGTATATATTTGAACAATACCTTGGGGGATGAGACTGGCGAAAAATCTAATCGCCGCCTGACGAACGTCCGAGTCAGAGATGCTCAGTGATCGAAGGATGGTGGGGACAGCCGCTCGGATTTCTTGCTGAAATGCCGCTATGTAGGAGCCTGAATATGCTGGAGGATTTCAGGTAGAAAAAGTATACATTGGGTTGCGGGCCTCGTCAGGCTAGCAATTGCAGCCTGGCGGACCTTCAAGTCGGCAGCGTTCAACGAGTCGATTACTAGACGAATCGCAGTTTTTGTTGTATCTTGACGCACCTCAGTCAGCAGTGGAGTACAGAAAATCAAGTTCACCCACATGTCATATCGGCCTGCGTTCTCGATTTCCCCAGAATGCAGGCAATTTCAATTTGGCCGTTGCTCGCAGCGGCGTGGAATGCGCGACCTGATCATAAAAGTCCATCAGGCTGGGATGAGATCAGCGAGTTTAGTGTTTTCTACCCCCGTGATCTATCGCCCCTTGGTCAATAAGATATTTGACGAGACTGGCATTCCCCTTGTTCGCTGCAAATTGGAGAAGCGTTATGAATCGATGCGAGTCTGGATGAAGTTTATCAGTATGTGTCCGACAGGATGGGAACATCGTGCACACATACCGTCCAACTCCGCATTGAGGTCACTCCCCTGCTCAATTAGGCTTTTGAAATCGTGGCCTTCAAAAGTATCATTGATGATAGCCTGCTGCAGATGTTCTTTGAATTTTCTTCGAACATCTTTCCTCGCCCGTTTCGCGCTTTTGACTTTTTCTCGAACATCCAGAATGGATGTCACGAAGTCGCGTAGAGGGACGACAAGAAGGAGTAACGAAAGGACCTGCCCAAAACCCCATTGATCGTCCTCTCGGGATTGATCACGGTTATTGCGACTAAGCGTGAGTTCGATGTCGACGAGCAAGACTAGGTTGACGATGGCGAGACACGTCAGGCCGACAATCAGAAAAGCTGCGCGCAAGTTAGTGTTACATCCGTGCGAGTTTCGTTACCCACCCGTTTGACCACCAAAATCGTTTGATGTGAGAGCGCGCGGAGTACCCTGGGCCTCAGCACGCGTCCCGGGCGGCTGTACGACAGAATTCACGTCCTGAGGTGAACTGTGAGGCTGTCGTAATGGGGCCCTTTCCGATCTCGAGATACGTTTTCGAACAACGCGTGAAATGTGGCGAATGTGAGCACCGAGAATATCGAGTCGTCGCCAGAAGGTCGGATGCCGTGACCGAGACCTGTTGTACGTTATGTGGAGTACGAGGAAGAACAGGAATGGGGGGACAAGGTTGAAACCAGGTACGACCAGAATAGAATAAATTGCCAAGGAAAACACGCGCAATCCTGGGGAAGAAAACGACACAGCACCGCCAACAACTGTAAGTGATGGATCGCAAGAAATGGGACTACCAAACTTGGATGGATTGCTCCAGAGCCATAGACCGATGGTACCCAATGAGCGACAGGTGAATGGAGCCCAGAGTGAGAACCGGCTTTTGGGAGACAAAGGACCAGGCACGATAAATGACTGCAGGGATACCTTGAGTACGATTCTGGGTTTCACATGTGATGACCCACTTGTCCGTCCCTTTCTCTTGCGTCCCGTTTGCTCGATATCCATCTTTTCCCCTTCATCGACGGCGGGATCTTCTATGTCGCCGAGTCCATCAAGATCGTTTTTTCGCGCATCCATCACGAGAAAGCGGAGAGGGGAGAGGAGAACATCCGTCCAAGCTGACCATGTGGCCGGGGTCGGTTTCCTGCCGCGCCCGTTTTCTCCGTCCGGCTTGGTGAGGTGATGCGCGTACAACAGAAACCAGATCCAAGTACTGGTGTTGTTCATCCAGCTCAAATCCAGGATGACGGCGGCATGAAAGCGGTTTAGACCTTGACCACTGTTGATATTGTGAAGTAGCTTGGATGATGCTGGAGATGAGAATCGCAAAGGCGATGGCGAGCATCCCAATGGATTGATCCTTGACGCCGCTCATCTCGTCTGTGGACACCCTCCCGTCCCAAAGATGCGCGACAACTGGGGCGAAACACAAGAGGTTTTGTGCATAGATGGCAGCGCGAACGCCGATCCCAGAGATATCGGGGTTGGTGAGGGTGCATTCGGTCCCCATAACGGTGCTGAGGAAGGCGTCTAGCTGGCATAGTGGTCACGTGTCGTCGGTCAAAAATTGTCTCCGGTGTCGAGGCGGGACTATTCTGGAACAGTACTCGATCGACTCGCGTCGCCTACGTACCTTCACAGTATCGACGACTTTGGACGGAATTGGTCATTCAAATGCGCCTCCAATTTCTCGGAATAAACAGACATTGATATTGGAGAGTGAAGCAGGACAAGTTTTAGGCGTTGGTCGTTGGTATGAAGTAGTTGTCCACGCAATCTAATCCTTGGATTTCTGTGTTGTTGCGTGAGCGCATAGAAAGTGGGCGAAGCATGACGCCGACCGTATGGAGGAGATACCGGTTCTCCTTGTCCATGTATATATTGTTGTTGAACTGTCTACAAAGCGGTTAGTTGAACTGGGATATACGGCACATAAACATACTCGATGATGTTCTTCTCAGTCACAGGGACCTCCACCACGCCCATGATAGCTGACTTGATCTTGAAGGGGTTCTTCTCTCGGCCCTGCTTCAGCGCCTCGGGGTCGATGGGGACAGGAAATCCGAGACAGTTAGTGCCATCGCCAGTAAAGACAAGCATCACGACAGGCCAAGCAGCCCAGTCTTCACCTGCGTCAACCATTCCTGCCTTTGCCTTCTGCAGCGACGCGCGCATTGCGGGGGTGGTCTGCGAAACGAGAGGTTTCTTCTCGATGCTGGCGATCTGGAGCATGACTGAGACGCCTGGGCCGCGTTTCTCCTGGTTCATCATTGCGCGCATGGCAGCGAGAGGGTCGGCGTCTCTGGTAGTAATGTTTACGACGAGGCAAGTGTCCAATGCGGTCTCCGGTGCTGTGAGAAGGTCGAGCGCAAGCACGGCGTAAACCTTGATGTAAAACATGAGATAATCGTTGGCCATGAGCTTTTTGGCGAGCTTCAAGTTGATATCGGTTGAAGATGCGCTCCCCCCACAAGTTTGTTTATGTAGGGGCCTGAAGAAATGAGTTCACTGCCACAGAAATCTGATGAAGACTTGCCAGTCCGAAACTTGGCACTACGTCGGGCACATGAAGTCAATGTCGATGATAATTTCAGTGAAGTACACACTGTTTTCGAGCAGTATCGCGTGACCCGACACTAAATTAAAAGGATCAACGGGGAACAAGGTACTTCGACTGAAACCTACCCCAGCGCAGTTCTTGAGCGTCTCTGCACCCGGTTTTTCACCGCAGGCTGAGCACACGTGGAGTTGAGCGCGAGCATTCGTTCGAACCTCCTCGGTGGATGGTCCACGCTTGTTCCTCTCTTCCTCCGCGTCGGCGGGCGTTAGCCTGAAATACTGGATGTGCGACATGAGAGCGTGACGGTGTGCAACGAAAATCGTAATTGATAGCCGACTTCGGTGATATCCATGGTGATGCGCTGCTGGTCCGTGCACCAGTTCTTCATGGTATGGACTCGGGAGGATGCAGTTTTCAACCTCTGTCTACTAACCGCAAGTCATCTCTAGTCTTGAACCACATCACCAAGTTGCACGGTTTTCTTGTGTCAGGTCCGATTCAAGTTCGAAATCGAAGGGTCAGTTACCGCCAGTGTTGCCAGTACCTGACGAAATTGACGGAAAACCGGGTCAAGTGCGCGAATTATAGTAAGTCACTTGGTACATCTAAATTTCGTTACTCAATTAATCCTACAACCAGACTGGAATAAAGTCGCTGCAACGACGGTCATCTCCAAAAGCCCTTGATTTATGGCCTCCTGTGTGATCTCAAGACGGAGAGTGCGATCTTCCTTGTCAATTCGAACAAGGAGATGCGGAACGTCCCCCACGGCCGATGGATTCCAGTTGTACATCTGAAAATAGTTTGCGTTAATTAGCCAGAAAGGAGCACGGATGCCTACGCATATGGAATTGCTCTGCGGAGCCCAGACATATTGCGCCCCATGCGCATACATCATGCGATAGCTAATCCACCAAGATAGCTCAGTTGGCCCGCGGCTGCGAAGGAACGAACCACACACCTAGCGTCGCCCGAGACTCCCAGCCATTTCGAAACGCGCTGTTTAGGAACCGCACCGTGTACCTGAACATACGCTGCGCCACACTTTCCTCGCCATTCAATGGCAGCGACGCTGTGTCCCTCGTTGGTGCGGAACACGGTGTTGCCCGGGTCGGAGGTGACGATGTGAAAGTAAGGTGTGTAGCCGTCGCTCCCGACCACGGTGCAGTTCAAAATGCTGCGCGACTTGCGGCGGCATACGAATTGCAGGGAGAGCACTTCTTCGTACGGGTCGGGGCTAGGTGACCGAGAGATACGGCGTTGCTGCGTTGGTGTTGTGCGGCCAGAGTACTCAGGAGAACCAGAGTTGGAATACATTCTTCGTTGTCGGGTTATCTCTGGGGAGGAGCTTTTATACTTGGCCTTAACGCCGGACGACGAAGATAAGTCCGAGGGGTGTATTGCCCTGCCGTCCGGGACGAACCGACCCGAGATTATGGAGGAGTTGCATCTTCGTAGGTCCCCTCCGACATAGGTTGCTCACAGGACGGAGCGTTGATCCTCCGTGAAACGGGTTTACCGAAATAAAATCAGCTCGTCGTTTGGAGGAGCGCACGGAGCGCATGGAGCGTGGGGGGAGTCTACGCGACGTCGAAAATTGGTCGCGCCGTTGCAACTGGGGTCGACCTGTATCTAGGTGGCGAAAGAAAGACCGACGTTCAGCGCCCATCAGTTTCTAGGCAAAAAAATCAAGAGTTCCTTGAGCCACCTGGCAGTGTGTCTGTGTGCGTTCGGCGCAGGTCAGAACTTGTAAGCAGCCAAGGTGTCAGTCACATGATGAGGAACATTGGCCGCAGAAGGACTTGACCTATACCCAAAGTAGACGCAAGGTTCGTATTTAAATGAAGACCGGGCCACAACATACGGGATTCTTTCCGAGGACCAAGATGTTTCGCTTCTTTTGTCCGGACCAGACTTCATTGTCGGTGATTTGCAAGATGGTTGAGTGGGCGCTAGATGATGTCTTTGAATGCCGTGCGGGTTGTGCAATGCACCTACCACTCAGTCTTCCTTTAATCTCCGCCGAGACATCGAGATTCTCGTCGGAAGTGCCCATAATTGTTCAACACCGAGGGTTCGTGCGCCACCAATTGATGTACCACGCGGGTCTCTCGAACGTATCTGTCGATGCTGGTTAGTTTTGCGCCGAGCGATGAAAACGATGATACCACGAACTGTGCGAGTTTTGAAATTTGGCTCTACATCGTCTAGCTCGCCTTCACTGCGCTCCGTATAGAATTCATGATACCTTAATTAGATTGTTGTTTGTCCGTGGCAATGTTCGGTGGATCTTCAAGACTCCGGTTCCATTGCATCACCGCGCTGTGTACACTGAATTTCAACACCGGTTGCCAACGGCCGATCTCGGTTCCAGGATTAGACAGACCCATACCAGAACGACAATCGCTGGGACGTCTGCACTTGCGACGCTGAGCTGCGGGGATTACCGTACTACCAAGTAGCGGTCAGCACCATATTGTATCCGGTCCGGAGTTGAGATCCTCGGCGTTCAAGCAACGTTCAACTTCAATAAATCGATTGCAATATTCAATAACAGGTGTTATTCAAGAAGTAGTTGTCCGGCGAGGTCGGAAAGATACCTGCACCCCGGGTAGCGCACTAGGCACTGCTGTTGGATTTAAATTTCTACGGTACAGCGTTAAAATAATCCAAAACACCGTCATGACGCAACAGTGCTCACCGTCCGAAGCAGGTACTGGTTGGATTTATCCATCAAGATCAAATTGTTCAAGTCCCTGGGGTTCGAAGAAAACTTAGAGGCCGCATGAAGAAAAGGATGGTCCACATACTCGCGGATGGTCTCCTTTGACAACGGCAACTCGCCACGCCCGGACATCCCAGACAGGTAGGTCGAGGGTCTCTTTTCCCGACAATGTTGCATCGGTTTGGGTTCAACGGCATATGAGATCTCCGTAATGACCGAATTATTGGTGGTGAAAACGACGAGCACGACGGGCCAATCGCTCATGCCCGTGGTGGAGAGCGAGGCTTTGAACGCGCGATAGCTGTCGCGGGCAGCGGGCGACGCGAGTTCGATTGGTTTCTTCTCTATGCGGCGCACCCACAAAATGTAGGTCGGATCTGGATTGACTTGCCCGTTTAATCTAGCCTGCAAGTGACCCATCGGATCTGCGGGCATCTCAGTGTCCACCGCAACATAAAGGCAGTGGTCGAAGGCGTTTGCAGGCCTATCGACAAGGTCGAGCTCCAGGATGGCGCAAAGCTGGAGGTGGTACATTAGAATGTCGTTGGCTAGCAGTCTTTTTGTCAGTTTCAGGTGGTCGGCAGAACCGCGGTCAGAGCAGGCCGCCTTGTGGGTTGGCCTACAGAAATATTAAATGAGAAATGATAAGCGCGTCCCTACGAGAATCACCAATCCGCGAGTTGACACTGAGGTTATTCAATGAGCGCCTTGATTAGACCACACAAATGAAGGGCATCCCCACCTCTTTTGAACAGTACTTGACAATCAGGCACTGGGAAAGACAAGGTCAACACGGAATGATAGGTCGAGTAGATCCAGTGTTACGCCGCTGCATTAAACATTTCCGAAGCTGTGTTTCTGCGTTCCCTTTTACCCCGCAATGAAAACAATCCTCCAAGTATGCCTAACCCTAACCGCTTTGGCATCGGGGTGAACGACTTTGGTGAATGAGATGTCGTTTTTGCGAAGGCGCGTTTGCTTGATGCTATCGTTTTCTCAGCACGTGCGCCGACACGTGCTCGACGCGTCGCGACCAGATTCACGAAATGTGTTGGTCGAGTTGATTGCGGAGAGGTATAGGGGGAGAACGCTCGCGAATGTGAGCCCGATTATGGACAGTAAATGTGCACTAAAGGAGAAAAGAGAAGCTTAAGCCAATTTAAAAATTGAATAAAAATCAGTTGGCGCTTCCGTGAAACGACAAAGCTCAAACAGCAGAGATACGACTCGTACAGTGATGATTCCTGCCACCATCCATCCTCCTCTGTGTTGCAATTGACTCTAACTCAATTCAAGTTGTATGCCATCATTGCCATTAAATTGCCATGTGTCGATTGGACCGACGGATAACTCAAGGATAACTGGCAAATTAAAGTTCTACATCGGCATACACGACTCGGAGAGTGAGTTTTCGAACCTTTGAAAACTCATCCTGCATCACTAGGTTTGAAAAACGCGACTACGACATGTGTTTGGTCGTGTGTGGATTTGATCGGCGTCGGCGGGCACCTTCTACCACCACCACCCCGAACTATAGCTAACAACTCTCTTGACAGACGCTCTGTCAATATTTAGCTTCTACCGCTTGATGGACAACCAAGTGCAGCGGGGGGCCCGCACGGTAAATTGAACTATCCGTTTCAATGCCGCTTTAGGTTTCCTCTATCGCTGCCAGTGCTGGCACTGTCGCACTCCCGTGTCCACAAATACATCCAATATCAAGCCGTTTCCAGTCTCAACACCCAACGAAGGAAAGGCCGCCTTTCCCATTCATACACGGGATTCCCGCTATGATAAGGCGCGACACTATAAAACGGATTGAAACGACGCACTCAACGCCTGCGCCCTTGGTCCCTCATCTTGCCACCGAGAGCCCTGTTCTCTTCCGAGTGCTATAACGCTCGCATTTCTTTAGTCCCGCGTTCGCTGCGCTCTTCCCCCATCCCTTCTCCCGGTTTCCATCTTGAACAGTACGTGAGGCCGCCACGGAAGACCCCACACTCGTGAAGTATCGTCGAAACAGCCCACTCCTTTGGTGGGCTCTCACTCACCTCACCTTCCGCCCCGCCAATATCTTCACGTCGACTGTGACACCCGATTCATCGCCGGACGGTTTGTGCGCACGAAGAAGTAGAGGGAGGTAGAGAGGTATAGGCGCAGGATGTGGATCCAGTCCGGCGTGATCCTTGTCGCTGACTTGACGGGGATGCGTTCGTCATCAGGCCGGTCTTGTCTCAAGTTTCAAGTTTTTGCGGCCGTTGAAAACTCCAGGGATACTCTGGTACGCATCTTCGCCCGGTTTTCCGTGGGTTTTTGGAGACGTGACTTGACTCTCAAGTGGGTGCGTCAAGTGGGTGCCGGGACGGATTCGGATTTCCTGTGGACCGCTCTTTCGGGTGGCTATTCACCAGTTGGTAGTAAATGTCATATGCGCGCCGAGACGCGCCGGCGAAGACACATCGGTCTTGTCTGAATTTTTCCCACCAGCCCGATATTCAAACTCACGAATCGACGTTTCCTCTGCATTTATCCTCGATTTCCAACACAGGTCCGATGATTTCCGGTACTCTCTCTTGAAATGAATGAATTACTGCCAAGGATATAGGTACAGGTACAATGGCCCAAGGATTTTCACCTCGTTTGTAGGCCGCACTAAGGCCGCCATCCACCAAGTTGCGTAGTGATGCAATTCAAAATTCCGATGAACGGTTACATTTTCGGTGGGCGTTTCCGTATTGAAGTACAAAATCCTCACACGCACGTGCAGGCATCTACTCCGTTGTTCCCGCCGCACCAGATTATTGTCCCGATTTCAGTCAGCAACATCTAAATTAGCGCTGCCGCAGCCGGACAATCCTCACAGCGAACGTATACATTCTTTGTCGAATCAAGTGGTTACGACCAGACGCATTTAGTCGCCGAGTATATAAACTCAACTGAGCGGGAATGACAACTCAGTGACTTCAGTTCCTCCCCTGCTCTAGTCTCTTACCTCCCTTCCAAGCCTCAGGCCTCACGATGAAGTCCTCTGCAATATTCATCTTGGCTTCGGCCGTCTCCGCCGCAGTGGCTTGCAGCACCCCCGCACGGATACCGCTGGCAAAGAAGGGGCTCAGCCCCAAAGGCAATGTCGGGGCAGCGTACTGTGAGTCTTTCTTGAAAACTGGTTCATTTCGGCCAAAATTAATTGATTATCCTTGCAGTCATGAGCAACGAGCCCAGTGGAAACTACTTGATCTCCTCCCTCATTGACCCTGAAGGCAAACTCGTAAGTCGAACCGAATTTCTGTTGTGCAACCTCCTAACTCTCCGCAGACCCTGTGGGAGGGCTTGTACACCGGCGGCACTGGATTGAAGGGTGTCCCCGGGCCGCCTGTCAATGTGCTCGACGCGCTCTTCACCCAGGGCTCCATGGTTGTGTCCCAGCCAGGAAAATTCCTCGCCAACGTCAACGTATGTGCTTCCCCGGTCTTGTTCAAAACCCGTGCTTAACCTGTCTTGATCAGGCCGGCTCAAACTCCGTCACGATATACGCTATTAATGCACAAAACCCAGCAGAACTTACCATCGTTGGAAAGCCCACCTGGAGCGGGGGCGAGTTCCCAACCTCTCTCGCCATCAACAAAGCTGGAAACAGGCTCTGTGTTGTGAACGGCGGTGCAGTCAGCGGTGTTAGGTGGGCTCACTCGCTTTTCTACACAATGTGTTCCACTAATGATTATCACCACAGCTGCTACACGGTCGACAACCGCAAAGGGCTGACTCCCATCCCCGGCGCCTTGCGCGACCTGGGCCTCAACCAGACTACTCCCGTTCGTTTACCATTCGCCCTATGGGAGAAAAACAAACCAACTAACTGGGCGGCAGGCTACTGGTCCTGGAAACACCCCCGGAGACATCATCTTCAGCGAGGACGAGAAGTATCTCATCGTCACCATCAAGACCGGCAATGGCTACCTCGCCATCTGGGACGTCAACCACGACGGATCGCTGTCCAAAAACTTCACCAAGGTCAACGGCGGTCAGCTCCCCTTCTCGCTCACCCCGGTCACCGGCGTCCCCGGAGCTCTCTTCGCCTCTGACCCCGGTATGACTGCGGGCTACACGATCTACAACCTTGATGGCAACAAGCTCAAGTCCCCCCCGCTCACCACCAAAATCGAGGGGCAGGGCGCCGTCTGCTGGTCCGTCTACTCGCCGAAGTCGGGCAATTACTACGTGACGGACATCAGAACCTCGAACATCACCGAGGTCCACGTCGAGAAATCGCTCCAGAGCCACATCGTCAAGGCGAGTCCCCTGCATATGCTTGCATCTAAGACAGTAGCTGACGGGTCTTGCTTCTCTAGCAATACTCCATGGGTTATGACGGTCCTATGGACTCCACCATTGTTACGATCGGAAAGAACGAGTATGTGGGATATTTCCGATGGTCTTCTCTAACTAATACAATTGCCTTCAAGCATCTTCTATGCCCTTGCTGCCAACCGCACTGGCATAACTGTTCTCAACGTCGCCGCTCCGGGCAAGCTCGATGTGATCCAGCGCCTCGACGTTGCCGACCCCGCAGCAGCCGCCAACATCACCCTCAGTAAGAGCCCCTTCTCCTCTGGCCCATCTTTCTAATCTGATTGATCTTTTAGACCGCCTCGACGTCCAAGGGATGGCAGTCTTCCTGCACTGATTGACTATTCCCACCGGACTTTGCATATAAACTATTTCTGAGTGATGCTTTAGTAGACGGCGACAAAACGCATAATTACATAAATATTATTGATACCTATGTCCCATCTTCCGTGCTGCGTCAAGTGGGACTCCCTTTCAGAATGGTCCTACTTGTATTCAACATCAGCATCCGTTCTTCCTTGTCGGTCTTCGTATAGCTCTGGATAACCTGGCATCATTGAGTTCAACCTTGGGAATTATTCAATTTGCTTCAGACCCGCCGATGTTGTGCTGCCTTAGTCGAGTTTATGGCTTCTTTTACACACCGTCCCCTCATAAATTCATGCACAACTGAGTCTCCGGAAAGAACAAAAGCGACTCGTTCACCTAACGCCCGGGCTCGAGTTGAACAAGCGTGCTCTGCGTGTAACACAGCCGATCTTGCCAATGCTTGCAGAAGCGGAACCGTCCGCAACCGGACTGTATCAAGTTGGGGTTGAAACTCAAGCTTGAACTTCTCATAGGCAGTCATAAACAACCGAGTCTCCGAAAGCCAAAAAGCGAAGTTCTTCCACCTAACGCCGAGGCTCGAGTCGAACGAGCGTGCTTTGCGTGTATATCTCCATCCTTCATTGAGTGAAGAAGCGGAACGTCCGCAACCGGGCTGTATCAAGCTAATTAGCTGCTGAGGGATCTGGGGGCTTTACTTCGGGTTCGAATCATGATGGACGTGTGCATCTATCTGTGACAAAGAGTATGTCTCAGATCCCGGGACTGAAGGATTTCGAACCCACAGGCAGTCATGGACAACCGATTCTCTGAAAAAAGGCGTAAGTCATTATCTCCATGCCCCGGGCCCGAGTCGAACGAGCGTGCTTTGGATGTAAGAAACTCCAAAGCCCTCATTGAGTGCAGAAGCGGAACTGTCCGCAACCGGGCTGTATCAAGCTAGGGCTATAGCTCGAGTTCAAAAGCAGCAGAGAATAGGTTCATCGGTGGTAATTATTATGATAATAGTCGTGGTCGGTACATAGTTTGTAACAGGGAGGAAGAAATCATGGAATATAGTTCTACACCAAACATTTAGCGCGAGACACAATGCCGAAGAAAAGGAAACGCACCGTATCATGGTTCGCCTTTCAACTCCTCTGGTTTGGTACAGAATACTGTTGTTGATTTCCATAGTTGCTGTTGGTGTTTGACTGCATCTAAAATAATAATTAAAGGGAGCTCAACGGGATCGGGGACTTGAGACTAACATTAGGCTGCGCGTTGGGCTGTGTGGACTGTCCTCCAGCACCGTTCTGCGGCGCCCAAGCCGACTGGGAGGTAGCGTTATTCTCCCTCGACTTTTTCATCTTTTTGTACAGCGCAAAACAAAGCATCGTCTGTGGAGAAAGAGAGGTAGAGGGGAGCGGTGCAAGTCACGGTGGAGCCGGATTGTGAGATAAAGTGGTGAATCTTCTGAACCTATTTAAATAGAACAGGAATCCAAATTTAATATCTGTCATCAGTGGGCCGAAAGGGTCCGCCGGATGGGCCTGTGTGGGCCGACGGAGATGAATTAAGTTGGATTTGTCGGCGCCGACGGAGATTCATGACAGTTCCTAATAGATTCAGGCTATTTACAACGGAGACGGAGCGGAATCCGCAGCAAATTCTCATACTCGAGACTCGGAGGCTCCGTCGGGCTGAAGTCAACTTGAATATTGCGTCCAGTTCAACTTTTCGTTCAGCTTCCCTCGCGCTCGAATGAAAGGAATAGTGTAGCATGTGGTTTTGCTTCGGCCTCGCGTTCGCCGGCTAGCGGCCTACAGAATGAATTATGAAGTTCAATGAACCCCTATAACGATCACGTAAATGTATGGCAGTGCTGGCGGACATCCGGCCCGCGCCGCGCCGCCGATCAACGATTGATCAACGCCTTGCCTCTTGCCACCAAGCCAGCAAAATGACTTTACAGCAGGGGTAGCTAGCTTTTCGTATTCTCTCACTCTAAACCTTATTCTTCCTAGCGCGGAATCCCAGCTACTTCCAGCCATCCCCCTGGAGATCCAGTTTCTTATCTTGGATCAGCTGTACACTGGCAGCCTGAGCCGGAGGCGTCGCATCGCGAACCTCAGTCCGCTGGCACTCACTTGCTTTGCATGGGCAGGGCACATTCAACCCCTTTTGTTTCGAAACATATCCCTCAATAAGTGCAATACCGACGCCTTCCTCTCCCTTTTGCGTCGGAATGGTCGTCTTGGAGAATATGTCCTCGCCATCTTCTTGCCGGGAGGTGCGAGGGTCATACTCAATCCGGACCTTGTCCGTCATCTCCCAAATGTCCACACTATTCGTGTCACCAGTCACAGCTACATGTCCCTTGTGGAACCACACCGTCCGTGGGTGACGGTGCGAACGCTGTCTCTCAGTTTTTGCATACTGTCCACGGCTCAGGATCTATGGGCCTTCATCGATTTATTCCCCGCCCTAGAGAGCCTCGAATGCGGCGGTTGGATGTATGCTAGGGGCGACATGCGGCGGCAGGTGTCGTGACGCCTGCACCCACCTTCAAATTTGAAGCGGCTCTTACTGAAGTCGTCCAAAATACAATCGCCTCAACGCAGTTGGCTGCTCGTCAATTCACTGTGGACAGCTTCTCAGTGTCGCTCGCAACGGAGGAGGACCGCGATGCCTCTCCCTGCAACGCACTCCTTTCCAGAATCGGCCCCACGCTACAGGTTTTGGATGTAACAGAATTGCCCGAAGAGCTAGCACCCAGCGAGTCGGCATGTATTCATCGTATAACGCACGTTCTGACGCAGCTGTGTTCATTCTAGTCATTCCACTCGACATCAGCAACTGTACTGCGCTGCGCCATCTCACTCTCCGCCTCCACCACAGCACTGCGAGCCCAACGCATATGAACACGGGTCTAATTTCCTTCCTCCATCAAATACCCTCCGGCCCCTTAACCACTTTGACGCTGGAAACCATATTGGCCGCGCCGCTGTTGGAACTCCAATGGGACGTGGATGGAATCCTCTCCGCTTACACATTCCGGGATTTGGAGAACATCGCGATTCGGGTCAGGCCGGCGTCATCCACAACCTCCTTGACGTTCGGCGAGGTAAAGACGCACCTGGAGAGTAGAATGGCGGGTCTTCGACAGCTGGGCCTGTTGCAAGTTGAACACGTCGAGCTTTGAGTGTAGGCCAGTTCCCAAATTCATACTTAATCTCCAACGCGATAGATTCAACACGAGTTCTAAAACGAGGCCTGAACGGTTCCAAAACAAGAACCGAGTTTCCCCGAAGAATTCTGATCCGGACATAAAGATAGCGAGTACGGTACTGGGCGCGAGAACCCTCAGGGTCAAATGACAACTGACACAATGACGACATCCACTGTTATCTCTCTCTCTCTCTCCTCTTCTTCTCCATGTCGCTCACCCCAAGGGACGTAGAGACCGACCTCCCAATCGAGCTGGAGCGGGAAATTTTCGAACGCGCAGCGTTCCTCGCTCCAGAATGTATGCCGAAACTCCTCCTTGTCGGACGGCGCGTGAAAATTTGGTGCGTTTTTTACTGCGTCCCCCGGACGCACCCTCATTGACTTGAAATGCACAGGATCGAACCTCTAATGTACCGCATCCTCTCCATCCATCCGCTCCAGCAGCGAACCGTCATCCGCCGCACACTCAAAGGCATCCTAAAGGCCATGCAAGTAAAGCCGTTAGCGTTTTTCCGGCAGCACGTCCGCAGCGTCTGCTTCGTGCGCAACGACTCCACAGCAGACATCTGGAGCGTCCTCGCAACCTGCACCGGCACCACAAACCTTGCCCTTTTCAACGTCGACGTCGACCCAACCCTCCTCCCTGTCCTAGCGCAACTCCGCCTTGAACGGCTCTCCGCGGTGCTAGGCGACCTGTTTCCCACCCCGTCAGCGCCGAACTTCGCGCACCCCCTGTTTGCGAATTTGACACATCTGGACGTGCTGGATTGGCGGGACGGCGGGTGGGCCGGGTGGATCGGGCTCCGCGCCCTTCCCCGGCTCACGCATCTTTCATTTAACGACGACATTTCGAACTCGGTGTGCGAGGGTGCACTGGAGCATTGCGCCCAGCTCCGCGTACTGGTTATTGTGTGGACCAATCACGCCACGATGCAGGCGGACCCGTACGACCGGACGGGGCTGGGGGAGGACCAGCGGTTTGTGATGATTGTGGTAAACGAGTATTTGCGCGATTGGGAGGCTGGAGCAGGGGGCGGAGAGGATTATTGGGCAAGGGCGGAAGTGTGGGTGCAAAAACGGCAGGCGGGGGCGGTGAAAGGTCGGCGACTTCATCCCTGTTGACGTTAATTTAATTTTCCCACGCAGGGCATCTAATCCGCAAGGACGAGGCGACAGAGTGAGCCCTTCGTCCGGGATGATTTCAATTCGACATAGATCTTCTTCAAGTACTTATGCAACTCTGAGTATCTTAACGTCTCGATATATAATTGCAGTTCGAAGCACTTCTAATTCCACATACGCCCGTATAAAGGCTGACCATGTGTACCCCTGCCGCGCCGTCGTTGAGACAGGAATGTACCGGTGTGGTATGCTCCGTCATAACCGACGGACACCCGCTTTGCAGGTGAGCACCGAACATGACGTGCTGGGAAACTGAATTCGAATCGAACACTTTATTGAATGTCCAATTATGCCTTTTAGGTCAGTGTACCATGCACAACGGGGGTTTGTATATATGGGACTCAGAGGACAACTAACACCAGAAAACCGACCAGTCGGCCACAATAACCAATTCTCGTCAGACATACATTTCGCAGAAGAAAAATACAACCACAATTATTCAGTTCCCGTCAACCGATCACGCAAGTTGTGGTCGGCAATTGGGACCATACTCCCAGTTCTGGTAAGTCCTCTGGAAACCGTCCTTTCCCTAGCCTTCCGGTTGATCCATCCCCGGTTATTCAGGTTTACCACCGGTACCGCGAAATTTAAATGCGGCGTCCCTCAGGCTTCCGGCCAACGTCCATCAATTATTCTAACCCCTCGCCTATAAGTATCTTACGACGCCTCAGGGTCGTCCCCGTCCTGTCAAGTCGGCATCCAAACGGTCCTTGACCTTCCCCGAGCCTGGGACGCACCTGGAGAGAAAAGCGACGGGGTTTAGATCGGAGTCTACAAAGGGCCGGCACTCTGATTCCCGAATTAATTTCCAACGCGGTTGAGTGAAACATGAGGTGGAAAACGAGGTGTAAGTCAAAAAGGTTTCAGGTTCGAAGGAACGTGCACCGTCGTGCAATACATATATTAGGTAAACCTCGCGAGGTCCATTGACAAGCTTACGCGGAGAGATTGTGATCAGGAGAGTATGGTCTGGTTGCGGGCGTGGCGAAGTAAATATGGGTGAATCCCTGTAGGAGTGTGAGTAATGATGTTCTCGCTGGATGACTTTCGATTGACACCCAATCCAGCGGGTTCAGGGAAGTCCAAAAGTTCGAAAAATTCCGGAGAGTTCGTCATGATAGGCTCGAATCGAACGAGCATCTCCCGCAGAAATCAACCATTCTTTCCGTCTGTAACTGGTGTAACTGCGGACCTACCGCAGCTAGGCTACTGGACAGTGGATAGGTGGGCATTTACATAAAGGTCTATAAGCATAAAATGAAGTGTCCGGTTTGTGAATATCCATTTTGTCGCAGGTTAGAGGCCTGGTGTAAGTTACTCACTATGTGGCTCCTTCTTCTGCCGATGCTTAGGGAATATTCGAACTGCATCTTCCTGAACTTGTAATAAAAAGCGTCGACTTCTTATTCCTATGACACGGGCTCGAATCGAACGAGCACTCCTACATGACTCAAATGGTACCAAGTCAGTTGGTGCATCAGGCGCGATCATCCGCGACCGGGTCTTCCTCCGTTACCTGATGGCCTCGATAGGTGAGCATGATAGGTGAGCATTAAATCGCATGTTTCTCTTGCGTTTTCATGGTTTGAAACGCAAGCAGATTCTCGACGCTGCAATTGAGGAGGTGCAGGAGGGCTCGACGACTGATGATGATTCCGAATAGATTACCCTTTCTTCCTTATGCTGTATTCCGTCCGGTATATGATTATTTATTGTGTTTTTTTGCCATCCCTTGCCGCGAAGGAACAACTATAATGGCCTATGTGTAGATATGTAGTCTACGGCCCTACAGTACTACAGCACTATATACCGCTCGCTTGGAACTACCCCAACTACAACGTACTACAGAATTGCGGCGGGGAACTACAGTGTGCTATATAACAGGGGACAAACGACAGCACTATACGAACTATCGTTGCTACATATCGTGATGTAGCTTGTGGGGTTTTTCCTGATGGAGATGTTGTCAACAGGTGGAATTGTTGAATTCCAGTGGCTCGGGCTGTATGTATCTATTCGTACCACATAGTTCTGTGAGCTCGAAATAGAGGTGACTTATTGCCAGCTGACTTTTCACACAAAACCGGAACAAAAGAATTTGGATGGTTACGACTGATGAGCCGGGCTCGAATTGAACAAGCATACTATAAATCAATGTGGAGATCAAAATGACTTAGAAGAGCAAAATGCAGTCGATCTCGGCCAATACTGAACCAAATGCCCTCGGAAGTGCCGCAAATTGAACCGGCACATACACAGTTGTAAGATATGAAAAAATCTTGAGGGGTTTCCGTGCAATACTGGGCGAGATACTGCCCCGAGGCCATTAGACCACTGATCCAAGAAAAAAATCGACTTTAACTCTACCTCCCACCAACGAAATTTCTTGTAGCGTCATATGGGCACTCTTATGTGTTGTATAAGTCTACTGCGCAAAATTTCGGAGGCAGAGCGGTGAAATAACGGGCGCTGCGAGTAAATGTCACGGAATGTCACGTTGAATTCTGGTGATGGGAAAGTCACGCTAAAATCGATAAATGCATTGTGGCGGTCGACTCTCAACCGATTTCCCCCAAAGTTTTTGTGTAGAAGATTGAGACACCCTACCGCAGTGTCTGTACAATGCCCCAGAGAATTCGATTGGCGGGAAGTAGAGTTAAAGTCGACTTTCAACTTGGATCAGTGGTCTGATGGCCTCGGGGCACTATCTCGCTCAATATTGCACGGAAACCCCTCAGTATTTTTATATATCCTACAACTGTGTATGTGTCGGTTCAATTTGCGGCACTTCCGAGGGCATTTGGTTCAGTATTGACCGAGATCGACTGCATTTTGCTCTTCTAAGTCATTTTGATCTCCACATTGATTTATAGTACATATCCTGCAAATGGGTATGATGGTTACTGTATGTACGAGTTACATCAGATCTCATCAAAATCTCTGCCTCGGTTTTTCTCGGCCGCGAGTATGCACCGTAAGATCTGGAGCCGAGATTATTACCTTGGAGGCTTCTGTAATGGAGCGCTTGAGTCGGGAGTTCCGTGGGAGGTGTATCTCCATGTAGGGAATAATACCCGAGGGTATTGGCCGACGGGACCTAAGTCGGTTTTTCAACCACAGTTGAACGGCACGCGGGATACTTTTTGGCCCGTCTTTTTCCGTCTTATTGTGTGATGTGTAGGTGCTATCTCTACCTAGTATGCTACCTCAGCAATAAGGCTGTTGACAATTGTAGCATACATTAGGATGTGTGTATGTTGGTACAATACCTGCAGTTCCTTATAGGGACCTCAGCAGTAATACATCCTCCTCCTCCTCCTCCGTTTAGCCTGTGTGATTTTTGAAAGGGTTATCTAGTGCGATAGGGGTAAGCTATTGAGGGAAGTTTTATAAGTAGGGAATGTGGGGAATCCGAAACAGAGATGAGAAGGTGCAGGTTTGGGACCGAGTTATTTGCAAAAAACCCCGATGTAGCGGGGTCCCGACGAACTCGGTTTTTTTTAAACGGAATAACATTGGGGGGTAACTTCCCGTAAGACTTAAAATTTTGTTTCAAATATTTTTTCACTGCAGCTGAATATTTAAATCTTACGGCAAGTTACCCAGTCTTAAAACCGCCGCTGATTGAGGCCGTTTCCGTGAACTTTCGTAAAAAAATTAAATTATCATCTTTCTGTAAATTTTATTTTGGCTATTGAATTATCCAATCTTAGCTACATGTTGAAGTACTTCAATACCTTTCTTTCTTGGGCGTGTACGGGCAACGGAATTCTCTGTGGCAAACATTGTCTCCACAAATAGATTGAATATCGACCTAGGCTGTGATGTTTACCAACACTCGATATAAACCCGCAAAAGATTCCCGCCTGACTATCAAATCCTGTCAGCCAGCAAAGCCTGCACGGCGTTTAAAGACCGTGCACATCATGGTTGCGCCACACGCTGCCATCTAGCCCCACAAATACTGCGGGGTGGAGACCGCTTCTCTCCTTACTTCTCCTTTCTCTCTCCGTTGACATGCAATTCTCTACCACCCTCGCTGTTCTTTTGGCCGCCGTCACCGCGGCGTGCGCCCAGCAAGTGATCATCTTGCCAACGGCCGGGCAGGTCATCACCACAACGCGGGTATGGTTCTGTCTCAGGGGATTCCTAGGGCTGGGCTGACTTTCGCGCGCGGCAGGCTTTCAACCTCACATACGTGACCCAGCGCTCCGGCATTTTCGAGGGCAGCAGGTCTGTCTTTTGAATTGCTTCCCCCCTTCCCAAGGGGCACTCGGGATTCGAAAATCGGAGGGGAGGTTGAAAGGTTTTTTTCAGCCTTGAGCTCCCTCCCCTCTGTCTATATAGGGAAGGTGTCTCCCACCCCTGGCACTGGGCCGCTATCTCCGGATTTCCCCGGCCACCTAGGACAGGTTTTGATGCCTGAGGTATGTGTTATCCTCCTAAATCTGTCTAAAGTAACTTCAATCGGGCCTGTAGATTTTTGCGGCCTGCTCCGGGGCCGCCGATCAACCACTTTTGGTGGAATTTGTATGAAATTGTTATTTGAGCACCTTCTGAGGTGAGTGGGGAGCGACACTATTAGGGCCCCTCATATGCCTCCACTGACCTTTTCATACCCTCCCATAACTTATAGCACAAAGGTTTTTTTCAGCCCTCGATCAGACCCCTCCTTCCATCCGAAATTAATCCCGAGTGCCCCTTTGTCTTTCCTTACTTCTTCCAATTTCTATTTTTTTGCTACTAATATCACCTCCAGCACGAGCATAGATGTCACCATCTCTGACGTCTCCACCTCTGCTCCCTTCCCGGGTGCCCTTGCCATCCAGGGCCTCACTCCGACGGGCACCACCGCCGACGGCAGCTCCATATATTCCACGTTCGTCAACCCCGTCGTGCTCGATGGCGACGCCGCGGGGAACCGCATTGTTTCGGTTGTGGAGTATTATTCGGCGGTGCGCCTCTGTTCTCTGTGCACTGTGCTAAAATGGGATGAAACTAACATGGTACACGCAATAGGGCAACCAGGGCCTGAATGTCACCTCCGTCGCGGTCACTTTCACCGATAGCCCGTGAATAGTACTGCTTGGACTTTAATACACATCATCGTCATGGTTTCCTCCCGCTGTATTTATTCTCCGCGCGATGCAGCATTGTGATTCATACTTATTGGACAACTCGACTCGAGGCTGTCACCTCAGCCGTTGAATTTAATTGGGTTGGTTACATGGTCTCGGGGCCGCGATTCTGACACCATTCGGGGATCTGTACCTTTCTAAGCCCTTCTAACTCTCGTCCTTGTCCTTCACTCTCTCCCCGATGGACAGCGCGGAGTGTTGCACTCGAAATCTCAGTCAAACGAGTTAGCGGACTGCGGACAAGCAAAGAAATCATGGGCGTAAGGTAGGTGTCAGCCACCCCGCAAGCGGCCAAATGACCTAACCGTCACACCGACTTCAAAAATATAGCTTCAATTGAGGAATTTAAAGCCCTTCCCGCGGTGCTCATAATCGGAAAAACGGAGTTGAACATCGAAATTGAACATTGTCCTTGTTGTTCATCACGGTGATCACCACTGATGCTGTCAAACACGACCACCCTCCTTCTTCTTTCGTTCTCCCACATCGTCAAATTGGTGTGCTGTACTTGTACACTTAAGCAGTAAAGCCCTTTTGTCTGTGTCTTGGGAAATTCTGCAATTAAGGGCTTTGAGGCGTCTCTCTCTCTGGCTTCCCGCCTCCGAGTCTGAGTCGTCTCAGACTCTGACGGTTTTCTATGTGAATTCGGGGCAGGATAAGGATTTTGTGTTGAAGTCGGCGGCAAATGGGCCATGGGGAACGAGGACAACGGTGGGTGCACGTCCAACAACCGATGTAATTACGTTTGCAGGCTTCCCAGGCCATCTCTTCTTGATCAAGTTTGGCTTGAGTTTGGCGCTTAAATGGACACACAAACGCCCTTTGCCCCGCGGTTGTCACTTTCCCCCCTCCACGCCACTGTGGCAATACTTCGCCGGGCTCCTCGCCATTTATGCCACCTCCAAAGTCCTCGAATACAGGGCAAACGTCCGAGTAAGCAGGTCAAATCAAACGGAAAAGTTATCTGAGCTAAGCTAACAACGCTCAGGAATTGGGGAAACTCCCCGGACTTCGATCCATTTTCTCCCCAGCCTCTCTCTTTGGGACCCTTATTCCGACCTACTTTTGGAATCCTGGGTTGAGTTGGCAGTGGCAGTGGCGTAATCAAGGTATCGGAAGATTTCTGCTCATTGCGAGGCACAATGACATCGTACAATTTATCCCAAGTATGGATTGCAAACGATTTCTGTCCTACCGTATCTGAGTGGTCGAGCTGCCATTTATACAATATCCTTGGATGTTGCGCGACAATTTCTCTTCCTGAAGGGCCAATTTGACTGGAGAATTGACTCTGATCATGCGGTAAGCTAAGCCGTCTTTTTTTCCGCAGTTCGCATTGACGAGTGATTTAAACTAGGCTTTGGGGACCTAATCTCTTCACTGAGAACGGCGCGGAATGGAGTCGCCATCGGCGCATTTTGAGCCTTGCCTTTACACCTGAAACGTTCGGTGGTCTGTGGGACTGTGGCGACTTGGGCTGATACTTCGCTAAACAGAAATGCCCTTGTTTGGGAAGAGACAACGACTTTGTACCACCAAATGCTCCAGGCCGAAGGCTGGACGCGGGAAAGTGACATAATGATCTCTGCAATCGATCGCATAACCACCAAGGTGTGTAATGCATGAATATCAATGTTCATTTTTAATGCATACTACTCACATATTAGTTTGCGCTTATCCTCATAGCCCGTTGTGGCTTTGGGCAGCCGATCTCCTGGGACACACCCCCGCAGATATCCGGGATGCCACTCGGAGAGGCGCTTGTCATAGTGTCGGGTCCTCCATTGCGCGATTGGTCACCCCTCGAGGGATGTACAGGCTCCCTATCAAAAGGCGAGCTCTTCATACGCATAGGCTTTCCATGATATTCAACTCAAAGATAGATTGCACGATATTGAGATGGCGTACACGTCGTTGGCCGCCTTTATGAAAGTCCTAATTGGCTTGCAAGGAAAACAGTGACCCACAACGGAAGGATGTATTTCGGCTCATGATACGGGCAAGTGAGGGAGAAGGTAAACTGCACATGACGGACGATGAACTGGTTGGTCAACCTCACGACACAGCAATCGTTCCATGCTAATTGTACTTGCCTTCGTTAGGCCGGGAACACCTTTCTCATGCTATTTGCTGGTCACGGTGGGTTTGGTTTGGACACCGCAAAACTGGCCCTCATTCTAACAACAGAAACAACCGCCAAAACTCTCGATGCCGTGATCGGATTTTTGGCGTGGTACGAAGATGTTCAAGAGGAGGTGTATCAGGAAATTAAGAAGGTGATGTCGGAAGAAGGTAAACTAGTGAGTGTCGTCCAACTTGTGTCTTGACCCCCCGTTCACGCAACATAGCCTTCAAGACTTGCGGAGAGCTCATCAAGGTTCAATCGTGCTTCTTGGAAGTAGCACGTCTATTTCGTATGTGTTTGCCTCGCTTGCGAGCCATTCCTCATAAATTCGACGTCATAAAACTGCGGGCTTCATGATCTTCCGAGAAACGACTGAGACTGTGGTTCTCAAAACCGACGAAGAGGACGGCCACGGCGGTCAAGTCATTCTGGAGCCTGGCACACGAGTTGCGGTTGATGTCGTCGGTCTCCGTCTGTCACTCATCGAGGTCAGCGTGGTTGTTCTCGTCCATTAGATTATAATCCAAAATACTTCCCGAACCCCGAAGAATTCCGGCCTTCGAGGTGGTGTGGCATGTCTGAAAGCGGTATGACCATGTTTTCTGTGGGGCCGCGCTCATGTGAAAGGGTCCTTTCCTTTTCAACAGCGATGATATTCACTATCGCTACACAGGCATCGGGCGACGCTTTGCGCTTACTGAGGGTGTGGCATTTCTGAGCAATCT
Source organism: Mycena metata (assembly GCA_029378385.1). NCBI lineage: Eukaryota > Fungi > Basidiomycota > Agaricomycetes > Agaricales > Mycenaceae > Mycena > Mycena metata. The sequence continues at coordinate 748,921 of JARKIB010000012.1, forward strand.
TCTGCGCGACTGGAAGCTGCATATCGTGCTGAAGCCCGGCGAGACAAAGCCCCAATAGCGGGCACGCGTCATGCGCGGGGTTACCGCCATGACTCTCGGAGTCGGAGAGGTTCCAGTTCGACTGACCCGCAGGTGATCTTTTTCCCGGCTAAACATTTTGTTCCTGCCACTGGAATCTAGATGATATTGTTTGACTCTCGTTTTCGAGTTCAAAAATATAGCTTCAATTGACGAATTTAAGGCCCCGCCAGCCGTGCGCATAATCAGAAAAACGGAGTTGAACATTGAAATTGAACATTGTCCTTGTTGTCCATCACCGTGACTGTGATGACCAAGTTTCGTAAAATCCCTGCGTGTCCCGTCCCCCGGCGTAGGATCGGTTCTCAGATCTCAGCCGTAATTGCGAATTGCACAGCTAGCTTTTTCTCCAGAAAACCCTAGACTACTTACGGGATCGACGTCGATGACCGCGCGTTTTCTTTCCTTTTCCTTGTTCCGTCGGATTGATCAATCTCCCAGTGCAACGACTAGAGCCCCACCATTGACTCGCTGGGTGCACGCCGACGTTGCGTGCGCTACAGCAGTCACCATCGAATTCCAGACCCGGTCCAGGGGCCCGGGCTCGCCCGCCTCCAATATTAATTGATATTAATCCTTCGACGACCCGTGATAGTTTTCGAACCCGTCATTGCTCAATTAGAGTTCTCTTGTTGAGAAAACGATTGGCCCAAGCTAAATGTGCTGTGAGTGGGAAAAAGCGACATGCCAGTATTCACAGCCCGAGCCCGAGTCGAACGAGCGTCTCCTGCAGCATGATCCCACGTGGGATGCCTTTCACCTGGCGCAGGTGCGGACCATCCGCAATCGGGCTTTCCTCCTTCACCCGATATGCGAGCTATGCTTCCCCAATTTTCCGCCTCCAAAGACTCCAAGTAGAAAACAAATTGCAGGTCGTGGATATTGGTCCGGACTTTAGGATCGCACGGGCACCCTTGTCGTATTCGGAATCAGTTCGGGAATTCTACAGGGTCTCCAAGAATTATAACCCGGCTTCAGATCGAAATAAAAAGAACCTCCAACCGTCGGGTACGGCCCAGGCTCGAATCGAACGGGCGTCTCCCGCCGAGATTCTCACCTTCGACTGCCTATTTGATGCAGGTGCGGACCATCCGCAACCGGGCCTGACTGGTCCTCAAAGGAAACTCAAAAGGCGAGCACATAGGTCTATGGATTTTGATGTTCCATAAGGTAGATCCAGCCTCAAATCGAAGGAGTGTCTCCTCCACCAGTGAATATTAATTTGTAGGAGTGTGTCCTCAACTGAGCATTGAATCGAACCTCGCTGACTTCGGTACATAGTGGAAAAAGGCATTGGATCATCATCGCAATGGCTCGAGCCCGAATTGAACGAGCGTTCCTGCAGAATGTACTGTTATCCAACACACACATTTAGTGCAGGTGCGGACCATCCGCGACCAGGCTTTCCGCATTTCCTAGCTACCTTGAATAGATTTAACCTCGAAGAAAAAAGAAAAACTATCTACTGTAGTCACTACGTGCATAATGGTCCAGGCTTGAACTGAACAAGCAACGGCTGCAGACCATTCTACAAAGCGCGAGTGAACCTTTATTTTTCCCTCGTAATTTGGGTGAATGAGGCCTCAAACGCAGAACCTTAAGCAAAAGAAGGTCGCTTTATGGACTGCTATGGCCCGAGCTCGAATCGAACGAGTATATCTTGCAGAAACCGTGCCTGTCGAGTTAATGGCTGCAGGCGCGGACCAACCGTCACCAGGCCTTGTTGTATGTATCAGGGGCGTGGATAGGGATGTACATAACGACGATGCTCGATCCTTCAACGTTGGTTGAGTTCTTTGTTTTCGGTTAGTTTTCCATAATTTGAGAGCGAAAACCTTGCTCGGCGCTCTTAGAGCGCTTAAAGTGGAATGATAGAGTCACTCATTACTTTGACGTTCGAGAGATTCGCTCTCTCGCAAAAGTTGACAACCAAAACTCAACCTTGAACTTTGTCCCTGTTTCCCATCATGATCACTCGGCCTGGGCGGCAGAAACACGACCACTCTCCTTCTTCTTTCGTCCTTCCTCCACGTCCGTACTCGGACAGTGAAGCTCTCGCCTTGGCTCTTGTGTCTGTTGCTCTTAAAAGTCATACTCTCGGGGCACTGCCCTTGAATCCAAGGAATCTGCTAGTTTGACTTCGGAATGGCCATTTCTGCCTCCCCCATCCTGTTTCCCTTCGTCCTCTTTTCCTGTTACTCTTGCTGGATTTCGCCCCGCGTCGCCCGCCGAGCCGCCGCTCCAGACTACACCTGGTGCCGCTTCCTTGCCTAAAGCCAGCCACAGGCCGGTCCTGAACCTGTCCCTGGGCGTCAACAAGCTAATCCCGCGCGATTTGGCCGTTCATTCTAAATCTCCGCGCGCGGGCCGCACTCTCCTTGTCGAGTCCAGTAGGCAATGATTGTACAATGTGCCTTCGCAATGAACCAGCAACACGTTTCTCCAATGACCTCTTGAATCCAATGCCGACACGCGGTAGTCTGGCAGGTGCGATCCACCCGCAACCACGTCTCTGATAAACTCAAGGAGTGCTAAACATTCACAATTTCTAGGGCTGAGAAGTTCGTGATATCGCCTACGCCACTCCTAACAGCAAGAAAAAAAAACTATTGCTGAGTTGAGTTTCCATGACCCAGGCTCGAATCGAACGAGCATTTCCTGCATGCAAGGTACTTCCCCAGCTTACACGTAAAGCACGCGCCGACCATCTGCGACCGGGCCTTCCTTGCCGGCGAAGGTGAGTATGTCAAAACCCTTATATGATTCAAACCTCGAAGGGATGAACTTCTCTTTCTAGATCTCTTGGGCAATTCAGCAGAGAGTTGGTGGAAGTATACTTGGCCGACAGAATCACTTGATTAAAGCACTATTCCTCGGACTTGGGAGTAAAATGGTCAAGATGCGCGTATTTTTGCATGGCCTGGGCTCGAATCGAACAAGTGTTCCTGCAGAATAGAGGGCTGCGACCGATATATCCGGTACAGGTGCGGACCGCCCGCAACCAGGCCTCCCTTCTTCGGTGGCAATTTTCAGTAGGTGAACGTGAGACTGATCCGCGACTTCACATTGAAATGATATCTCTTTATTTGATCTTCAGTACAGAGTGGGTACACCCATCCTGGACTAACAGAACTCATCCTACTTGGTTGAATCTCCATTCCTTGGACTTGAGATAATAAAAAAGATTTGTACGCCGCTATGGCCTAGCCTCGAATCGAACGAGCTTCTTCTGCATGGATCTGAATCACAATACCGGAAACATGAAGCAGGTGCGGACCATCCGCAACCGGGCCTTCTTCGTTTATCCCGTAACTTCAATACTACGCGAGCATTGAAACGCAGGTTTGGAAGAAAAAAGACACCTGCCACCGAACTATGACCCAGGCTTGACTCGAACAAGCATCTCTGCAGAAATCATAACAGCTGCTTGTTACAGGTGCGAGCATTCCCGACCGGGCCCTCAAGTTCCTGTTTTCCTTCATGATGAGGATTGCATTCGTTGCCTTCAAAGACAAAAGTGAAACACTATACTGCAGCTAGTATATTGGACCTCGAAGTGAGTTGGACAAGTATTCCATGCTCAGCGCTGAATACCAAACATGTTTTCTGGGAACGTGGCATTCGAGGAAGGTGCGGCGGACCGTCCGCCGGGTCTTCCTCGTCGGGTGGTGAATTAAACGAGTTGCAGGGAACGAGTGTAGGTAGGATCGGTTCACTGCTGGCTGTCGGTGAACGATCAGTCAAATAAATAAAGCGTCGAGATGAAACAAGGCTGGCCGGGCTCGAATCGAACGAGTGTTCCTGCAGAACGGAATTTGGCCCAGCTATTCAGGGCAGGTGCAGACCATCTGCGACCGGGCCTTATGCTTAAAAAATTCGAACACGAACGAAACTGGTGAACGTGTTGAAAGTTCGATGGGAACGAAAAGGAAACATCACCATGCGAAATGGCCAGAGCACTTTATACTTCCAATCCGAGTTTATGGCACATATACTGTCCAAAAATTCACTTGGTTCACAACATCAGCTGAAAGCAGGGTTTTTCAGTGCAACTTTAACTGGCTTACAACTGGATGAACAGGCTTACATCTCGCCTGGGTTACATCATGAGCCCTGCTCACATCAAATCGGCAATAGTTGCATGTCCTTCGACGTTAGTTGTTCAAAAAGAGACATCAAATTGATGTGAATGATAGTAAAGTATGATGTGACGATGCCGAAAGACAAAACACAAGTTCGATGATGGCTAGGACTTGGGTGGCCACGGATACCCTGAGAAGTGCTCTGAGGATTTTTAGAACCTCATTCTGGACTAAGGTACATCATTGATTGAGTCCATAATAATATCAAGTCCCGTCAAAGCTTGTGAAAAAATCGAGAAGTTTTTTTTCACCAGGCATCAACACATCTGAGTGGAAAGGGCCAGAACATGTTAAATCAAATTCCAACTCCCAAGGTGGTGAACCAGAGGGTTTTAATAACACGAACAATTGAAATGAGGAGGAGATTTGTCGTGCCGACCCAGGCTTACAGCCGAGATGATTAGCCATCAAAGCTACACAATGACAATGTTGGATGTGCGAGCTGACCACAGTGTACCCTCAACTGACCGAGATGTAAACCACATTGTGAGATGCCACCCACGCCAAAAAAAGTGGTGGATTGGGATGTAAGTTGTGATCAAAAACTGTGTAAAAATAGTGCTAATTTTTGGACAGTATATCGCCCATACGAGTTCCTGGCGCGCTCAATTGTTGACGGTATTAAGCAAGTATTAAGAAAAAGAAAATTCAACGTCGAACTTTGTCCTTGTGTCCGATCACCACCATCGCTCGGCGGGCGCGGCAGGCCTCAGCCAAGCACGACCACTCCCCCTTCCCCTTTCGTTTTCCCTGAAACTCGACTACAAAGCCCTTGACGCAGTGGATGAGACGTCGGGAGTGGCGAGAAATAAATAAGTACACTACTGTTTTGGACGGCACACATAGATAAATAGTCTACATCAAATGTTTTCGAAAGTCTTTGTCGAAGTAGACGGCGCAAGGCGGCGAGTTAGTATGGTGATTGCGGTAAACGCAGCGATGGACTGCCAAAGGGGTCGCACCGGCTTCGAAACGAAGGTCCTGACCCGAAGGGCGGCAATGTGGAAGATAGAGTCCGACATGCGTGTCGTCCTGGGGACCGCCGTGTCCAGCGGTGGATGCACAAGCCCCGGCGAGGCAATCGTCTTGTGGCTAGCTGGTAAGCCTTGCAAGCGGATGGGTTAGACGACGGCGAAGCGTGATCGCACTCAGCGGCGGATGATCACGCGAAAGCCCCCGCAAATATAAGGAGCATCGCCTTGCGCCTTGAGTCAATGGGGTCCCATTTCCTCAAGCGTTGCTCACTCCAACATCTCCCCCTCCACGCGCATCCAATATCTCGCCGATATCTCTCAGCCCCTCCCTAGCAGCGTCCCTTGCCCACCCCATCGAGCGTTTCGACCTCGAGACCGGTATGTATCCAGACGAGGACGCAGAAAAGAAGCCGAGAGACGAAGAATATGATGTTTATGCATTCAGACGCACATATGTGGTCGGATATAGAATGTCAGAGGGTGTGGTCCGGGAGTCAAAAATGAGGCGACGTCAACTCTGATGTCCCCGTATATTCGTGCGAACGCCGCAAGCATATGCCGCGTACACATTCGCAGTGTGGACGTGGATGCGCAGGAACCGCGTCCTGGCGCTGTCGTGGCTGCACGAGCTTCGCCGGACGGCGTTGTGGGAGGAGCAGGGAGGGGAGAAGGTCGACGAGGTATCATATGCGGCCGACAGCGGGCACAGACGGCGTATCGCGTCCACGCTGCTTAGTCGTGGGGTCTATATCTTTGGTGCGGCGGAGGGCGGCGGGGCCGACGGGCGGAGCGGTTGGCGCGCATCTCGCTCTTGAAGATGCGCTCTGGATCTAGCGCCCATCACCCTCATCTCGACCTCGCGGACTCTTGTCACCAATCTCGCCCATCGCCCCAATGCTGCTGCGATCCCGCTGGTGTATATCCCGATGCGTCTGGGGAAGGAGCGACGTAGAGGTCGACCGACGGAGGAAGGAGGGAAGGCTGCGGTGCACGCGGGCGGGTAGGGTGCGCCAGGAGAGCAGGTGGGCGGAGGAGATGGTGGTGTCGCCAGATGGAACGTGGGTGAAAGCCTATCTTGGCGCATGGCGACCGCGATCGGATTTTTGGGAGAGGCGGGTATCGTGGCGCGTCGATGAGGGAGCAGCGCGTGGGGCAGGCGTGGAGGCTACCCAATGCGTGGACGGCAGCGATTTTGTCCGGGTCTATCCTGCCCTTGTCGCGACTGCCTCCCGCATCCGTGGCGCGCATCGCCTTCCCCTTCCCCTGATCTCTCCCACCTCGTTCCGCACCCGCCCCCCGATTCCTCCTCCTTCTACGCAGCACCCGCACCCGGCGCCGTCTCCACATCCCTCCCCCGCCCCAACGCCCTCAACAGCTCCGCATGCCGCTCCGCCGCGGCGCGTTTGGCGCCACCGAGCGCGGCGTGTGTCAGGAGGCCGGTCTTTACCTGCGTGCGTGGTGAGTACGAAGGAGGAGAAGTGGGCGAGGAGGAGGGCAAGGGAAGAGAAGAATAGGAAGGGGTGAGGTACGAGATACGGGGGAGAGACACGCAGGTGCAAGCGGAAGGTAAGGGAGAGCAACGTACCGAAAATAAATCCTGCGCCTGCGTCAGCGCGTCCCCGACCTGATTCAGCTGGTCGCGGATCTTGGCGCTGCGGAGGATGCGCGCGAAGAGCCCGACGCGCGTGAGGGACTGGAGGAGCGGGTGCAGGGTGTGGAGGGTTCTGTAAGCGGGGTTAGCGAGCGTCGGGTAAGATCAGACAAGACAGAGGGAGGAAGACGAGGCTGGAGAGAAACGAGGATGGACGAAAGACAAGGCAGCGTCCCCCGCGTCGTCCGCGCCGTCCACATGAGCAGCGGCAGTACACGACCCATATCGAGGGGCCCTCGCGCGAATATGACAGAAGACATCGACATGAGGACGACGTCCCCACTCCAAGTCGAGACGGAGGGAGAAGGTCGGGCGAAGGCCAAGCGGCTCATGCACGATGGAGAGAAAAACCAATGCCAGGAAGAAGTGCATGCAGCGTAGATCCAGATCCACGTCGCCTCCAAGCGGCGCGTCGACGTGCAGAATAGGCAGGAAAGGATCTCGCAAAGAGATACGCAGCAGTGCATCATCCGCGGACGCGCACGCGCAAGTGTCATCCGCACCCACCGACCCCATCCACATCACACCCACGACTGCGAGCGGGGACCTGAAGCAGTGTGTCAGCGATACGCTACCTGTGCTTGCGCCGCGCGCGCATGATATACCTTAACCGCGTCGACCTCCCGCCTTTCCCCCTGTCACAAAGCGACGTCGAAGCGTGTACGGACACGAAAGCGCCCGCCAGCGCGAGGTTCCTCCGCTCCCACGTCTGGACTAGGCCTCTGCGTCCCTGCCTGCCTCCCGCAAATATACGCACACCCACACCGCCGCCTGACACACACGACGGCGGGAGTCAACGCAAACGCCATGCCCACCAACACCTCCCCCACCTCCACGTCGTCACGCCAGCGGCGGAAAGAGAAAGAAAGAGAAACACGTACTCCGCAAACGCTTCGATCGCGCGCGCCATATACGGCGCCACCCCTCCCCCGCCCCCGGCCCGCGCGGCGTTGAACGACACACCACACGAAGAAGAAGGCAACGCACCAATGGTATACGGCGATGACGCCGAAGCGGGATCGTCCCCGATGTCGGAGGTGCCGCAGCGCAGGACGATCTCTCCGCTACGGCGCCATCTTCAGGACGGGAACCACCAGCAACGACGCCCTCTGCTCGGTACGCCTATGACAGGGGCGGCAAGCAGATCGCCGTTTGACCCGATGGGGATGAACACGATCACGTGGTCAAACACGTTCCGAGGGACGCGTTTGTTTTGGCGACGCGTGAACTGCGAGGAGGGAGGTGAAGTTTATACTACTAGTTCTTTTGCGCCTGTATCAGCGATACCACCGTGCTTTGAGACCGCCCGTCCAAAAAAAGGACTGGCAGAACTGCTGTTGTATGTGAGCTGGGTTTGAATCGACGTGCGCCGTGCATCGAATCGAACCTCGCTGGCCCGGGATTCGTTACATAGTAGAAAAAACGTTATGGGACTACCCAAATGGCCCGAGCCCGAATTGAACGAGCGTTCCTGCAGAAAGTACTATGATCCAACACACACGTTTAGTGTAGGTGCGGACCATCCGTGACCAGGCCTTCTGCATTTCCTAGTCTAAGCTACCTTGAATAGATTGAACTTTGGGGTTACTCGGTTCGGAAGAAAAAATCAAAACTATGTACTATCACTATGTAATGGCCCAAGCTTGAACTGAACAAGCTGCAGAGCATTCTACAAGACGCGAGAGTGAACCTTGCTTTTTTCTCGTAATTTGGGCGGATGAGTTCTCGAGGCCTCAAATGCAGAACCTTGAGGTTAATTTGTCGACTGCTATGGCCCGAGCTCAAATCGAACGAGTATATCTTGCAGGCTGCAGGCTGCGTCCCCATCCGACCGTTCATCGCCATCCTCCTAGAATTGTCCGGTGTCACCTAAGAAAACCACGAAGGACGGTGCTCACCTCTCGCCATTTCTTCTTTCCCCCATCCTTGTTCCCTTCGTCCTCCTTTCCGGCTCCTGTTGCTGTATTTTTCCCCCATCGCCCGCCGAGCCACCGCTCCAGACTACACCTGGTATCGATTCCTTGCCCAAAACCAACCACAGGCCGGTCCCGAACCTGTCCCAGGCTGGGCGTCAACAAGCTAATCCCGCGCGATTTGGCCGTTTATTCTAGATCTCCGCGTGCGGGCCGCACTCTCCTTGTCGAGTCCGGTAGGCAACGATTGTACAACGTGCCTTCACAATAAACCAGCAACACGTTTCTCCAATGACCTCTTGAATGCAATGTCGACACGCGGTAGTCTGGCAGGTGCGATCAACCCACAACCACGCTTCTAATAAACTCAAGGAGTGCTAAACATTCACAATTTCTAGGGCTGAGAAGTTAGGCCCTCGTGATATCGCCTACGCCACTCCTAGGAAAACAGGAAGAAAAAAAAACTATACGCTGAGCTCTTCTATGACCCAGGCTCGAATCGAACGAGCATTTCCTGCATGCAAGGTATTTCCCCATATATATCGCTTATACGTGAAGCACTGGCAGGCGCAGACCATCTGCGACCGGGTCTTCCTCCCTTGGCGGCGAAGGCAAATAGGTGAGTATGTCAAAGCCCTCATATGATTCAAATTTCGAAGGGATGAACTTCTCTTTCTAGATCTCTTGGGCAATTCGGCAGAGGTTGGTGGACTGATACTTGGCCAGCAGAATCACTTGGTTGAAGCACTGTTCCTCGGACTTGGGAGTAAAATGATCAGAAACCACGATACATGGCCTGGGCTCGACTCGAACGAGTGTTCCTGCAGAATAGAGGGCTGCGACCGATAAATCCGGTACAGGTGCGGACCGCCCGCAACGAGGCCTCCCTTCTTCGGTGGCGATTTTCAGTAAGTGAACGTACAACTGGCAGCCCTGGGAGACCGATCTGCGACTTCACATCGAAATGATATCTCTTTTTCAATCTTCGGTACAGAGTGGGCAAACCTATTCTGGACTGACAGAACTCCTCCTACTCGATTGAATCTCCATTCCTTCGACGTGAGACAATAAAAAAGATTCGTACGCCGCTATGGCCTAGCCTCGAATCGAACGAGCTCTTCCTGCATGGATCTGAATCACAATACCGGAAACATGAAGCAGGTGCGGACCATCCGCAACCGGGCCTTCCTCTTTTACCTCATAACTTCAATACGCGAGCATTGAAACGCAGATTTGGGAGAAAAAAGAACATTGCCGTGGAATAATGGCCCAGGAGCATTCCCGACCGGGTCTTCCTTTTTTCTTTGAGCAGATGAGGGTTGCATTCAAAGACATGAGTAGGACCCTATACTGCAGCTAGTATATCGCGTCCGGACCTTGAATTACAGAATTGAACAAGCATCCCATGTTGAGTACCAACCACGTTTTCTGGGGACGTGGCATTCGATGAAGGTGCGAACCATCCGCCGGGCCTTCAACATGAAAAACCCGACGAGCCTGAGCTACAACCTCACATTACAAAGCAAAAGAAGAAAAGAAACCACTACATCTTGCAGGGAACAAGCGTAGCCAGGATCGGTTCACTGCTGTCGGTGAACAACCAGTCAAATAAATAAAGCGTCGAGATGAACTAAGGATGGCCCGGGCTCGAATCGAACGAGCATTCCTGCAGAATGGCATTTGTATCAGCTACTATTCGGGGCAGGTGCAGACCATCCGCAACCGGGCCTTCCTCTTTACCTCGTAACTTCCATACTATGTACGCGAGCACTAAAACGTAGATTTGGAAGAAAAAAGAACATTGTCGTGGAACCATGACCCAGGCTTGGCTCGAACAAGCGTCTCTGCAGAAATCATGACAGTTGTTTTGTTACAGGTGCGAGCATTCCCGACCGGGTCTTCCTGTTTTCCTCGAGGAGCCGCGCAGGTAAGGACTGCATTGGTTGCCTTCAAAAACAAAAGTAGGACACTATACTGCACAAATACTGCAGCTAGTATATTGGACCTCGAAGTGAGTTGGACAAGTATTCCATGCTCAGTGCTGAATACCAAACATGTTTTCTGGGGACGTGGCATTCGAGGAAGATGCAGCGGATCTTCAACATGGAAGACCTGATGAAAAAAGCACTACATTATGTATAATCTCTCAGGGAAAGAGCATAGGATTGTTTCACTGCTGACTGTCATACCTGGGTGAGCGACCAGTCAAATAAATAAAGCGTCGAGATGAACTAAGGATGGCCCGGGCTCGAATCGAACGAGTGTTCCTGCAGAACGGAATTTGGCCCAGCTGTTCGGGGCAGGTGCAGACCATCTGCGACCGGGCCTTATGCTTAAAAGATTCGAATACGAACGAAACTGTAGTGAACGTGTTGAAAGTTCGATGTGAACGGAAAGGAGACATCACCCCGGCACGCATGCGAAATGGCCAGTACACAGTATACTCCCAATCCGATTGCCTGGCGCGCACAATCGTTGACGGTATTAAGCAAATATTAAGAAAAGAAAATTCAACATCGAACTTTGGCCTTGTGTCCAATCACCACCATCGCTCGGCGTGCGCGGCAGACCCCAGCCAAGCACAACCACCTCTTTCGTTTTCCCTGAAACTCGACTACGAAGCCCTTGCCGCAGTCGATGAGACGTCGGGAGTGGCAAAAAGTAAACAAGTACATTACTGTTTTGGACGGCACGCATAGATAAACAGTCTACATCAAGTGTTTTCGAAAGTCTTTGTCGACGCAGGGCGGCGAGTCAAGGCCCGCCCGAGCAGGCCACATCGCCGCGGAGGGCCCAGAAACGGTCAAATGGAATGCGGGTATGAATGGCATGGCGATTGCGGTAAACGCAGCGATGGACTGCTAAAGGGGTCGCGCCGGCTTCGAAACGAAGATAAAGCCGGCCAAGACGTGAGCGTCGTCCTAGGGATCGCGTCCAGGCTCCAGCGGTGGATGCACAGCTTGCGGGAAGCCTCAGCGAGGCAATCGTCTTGCGGCTCGCTGGCAAGTCTAGTAGGCGCAGATAGGTTAGACGACGGCGAAGCGTGTTCGCGCTCAGCGGCGTATGATCACGCTGAAGCCCCCGCAGATATAAGGAGCATCGTCTTGCGAAAGAGTTCCATTTCCCCAGAGTGTTCCTCACGTTAGCATATCCCCTCCACACCCATCGAGTATCCCGCCGGTATCTCTCAGCCCCTCCCTAGTAACGTCCCCTGCCCACCCCATCGAGCGTTTCGACCTCGAGACCGGTATGTATTCAGACGAGGACGTAGAGACGAAAACGACCGACGGAGAAGAAGACGATGTGTCTTCCATTCAGACGCACATATGTGGTCGGATATAGAATGTCAGAGGGTGTGGAGCCGGGAGTCAAAAAATGAGGCGACGTCGATTCCGATGTCCCCGCATATTCGCGCGAACGCCGCAAGCATATGCCGCGTACACATTCGCAGTGTGGACGTGGATGCGCAGGAACCGCGTCCTGGCGCTGTCGTGGCTGCACGAGCTTCGCCGGACGGCGTTGTGGGAGGAGCAGGGAGGGAAGGAGGACGACGATCGAGGTCGATGCTCCTGCATATCATATGCGGCCGGCAGTGAGCACAGACGGCCTATCGCCGACGCGCTGGTTAGTCGTGGGGTCTATCTCTTTGGTGTGGCGGAGGGGCGGCGGGGCCGACGGACGGAGCGGAGCGCAGCTTGCGCTCGGCGTGCGCCTCGTTCTTGAAGATGCACTCTGGATCTAGCGCCCATCACCCTCATCTCGACCTCGCGGACTCTTGTCACCAATCTCGCCCATCGCCCCAATACTGCTGCGATCCCGCTGGTGTATATCCCGATGCGTCTGGCGCGACGAAGGGGAAGGAGCGACGTAGAGGCCGATCGATAGAGGAAGGGTGCGGAAGGGTGTGCGCAGGCGGGCAGGGTGCGCCAGGAGAGCAGGTGTGGACGGAGGAGATGCTGGTGTCGCGAAATGGAACGTGGGTGAAAGCCGTTGCGGCCGTCGAAATTTCGGGAGAGGCGGCTATCGTGTGCCCGTCGATGAGGGAGCAGCGCATGGGGCAGGCGCGGAAGCTACCCAACGCGTGGACGACAGCGATTTTGTCCGGGTCTATCCTGCCCTTGTCGCGACTCCCCTCCCGCACCCGCAGCGCGCATCGCCTTCCCCTTCCCCTGATCTCTCCCACCTCGTTCCGCACCCGCCCCCCGATTCCTCCTCCTACGCAGCGCCCGCACCCGGCGCCGTCTCCACATCCCTCCCCCGCCCCAACGCCCTCAACAGCTCCGCATGCCGCTCCGCCCCGGCGCGTCTGGCGCCACCGAGCGCGGCGTGTGTGAGCAGGCCGGTTTTTACCTGCGTGCGTAGTGAGTACGAAGGAGGATAAGCGAGCGAGAAGAGGGAGAGGGTGAAATAATGATGGGAGTGGGAAGGGGTGAGGTGCGAGATACGGGGGAGAGACGCGCAGGTGCACGCGGAAGGTAAGGGAGAGCAACGTACCGAAAACAAATCCTGCGCCTGCGTCAGCGCCTCCCCAACCTGATTCAGCTGGTCGCGGATCTCGGCGCTGCGGAGGATGCGCGCGAAGAGCCCGACATGCGTGAGGGACTGGAGGAGCGGGTGCAGGGTGTGGAGGGTTCTGCGGGTGGGGTTAGCGAGCGTCGGGTAAGAGCAGACAAGACAGAGGGAGAAGGAAGGCAGGGGGAGGAAGACGAGGCTGGAGAGAGACAAGGATGGACGAAAGACAGGGCACCGTCCAGCGCGTCGTCCGCGCCGCCCACATAAGCAGCGGCAGTGCACGACCTACATCGAGGGCCCTCGCGCGAATATGACAAGGAAGAAGTACACCGCAGCGTCCATCCGGATCCACGTCGCCTCCAAGCGGCGCGTCGACGTGCGTCCGTGGTCGTGCAGACAGCCGGCGTAAAAAGCGCCCCCGACAGCTTGGGTATCCCACACCGCTATCGCCCGCGGATCGAACGGCAGAATATACGCAGCAGTGCACCGTCCGCGCACGCGCACGCGCAAGTGTCATCCGCACCCACCGACCCCATCCACATCCACACCCACGACTGCGAGCGGGGACCCGAAGTAGTGTGTCGGCGATACGCCACCTGTGCCTGCTGCCTTTGCGAGAACATCGGCCTTGCCGACCTCGCTCGCTCCTCCCGCCCCAATGCCACAAGGTCCGTCGAAGCTCGTACGGACGCAACCGCATTTACGCCCAGACTGCGAGTGTGGACGCCGCCTACGCCTCTGCATCCCCCGACTGCCTCGCGTAAATCTACAGGACGGGCATCGACCTTGCCTGGTCCTCGCCTCCCGCAACGCCGGCCGACATACACGACGGCGGGAGTCAACGCGAAAGCCATGCCTCCCCCCACCTAGGCATCCAGTGGCAGAAAGAGAGAGAGAAGAAAAAAACCACTCACTCCGCAAACGCATCGATCGCGCGCGCCATATGCGGCGCCACCCCGCCCCCGCCCCCGGCTCGCGCGCCGTTGAACGATACACCGCCTGCGCCGTCGTCAGTTCATTCAAAGGAATACGACAAAGAGGAGGACGAAGACGGAGAGCCCACCGACGGTATACGGCGACGAAGCAGACGCGGGATCGTCCCCGATGGGCCGTCCGCGCGCCTGGGACTCCTCGCAGAGGTTGATAAGGGCGCGCACGATCTGGTGCACGCGCTCGAGGAGCTGGCGGCATTGCGTGCGGTTCGTGCGCACGGTCTGGGTACTCGGGTCAGCGAATCACGGAGGGTGTATACGATGACGGTGACGGATGACAAAAAGGAAAACGCCAGACGCACCTGCACGGTATCAAAGAGCAGCAAACAGCTGCTCGCGACGATCTGCAGACTCTCTACGTCCATGCTGCTGCTGATGCTCTGCAGCAAGCGGCTTGAATCGAGCCCCTTCTGCACGAGGTCGTCGGCGCGCCGCGCGCGCGCGGGGCGGCGCAGGTAGACCGGGGAGGTGTCGGTGGAGTACCCGGTAGGCGCGTCGGCGGGGGTGTAGTACTCCGTGGGGCGGTCGGAGGCGTAGGGCGAGAGCGCGGTGAGGGCCGCGAGCGCCGCGGGGTCGAGCTTTTCGTCCTTTTCGGGGAGGTCGAAGGGGTTGGGCGGGGAGGCGGGGAAGAGGGAGGCGAGGGTGGCGGAGCGGGAGGGGGCGGGGGAGGTGAGGGTTGCGCTGGAGGAGGCGGTGAGGCCGGTGTCGGTGCGTGCGACGAGGGTGGAGGTGTCCGAGGCCGCGGTCGAGGTGGAGGAGGAGCGGAGGGAGAAGAAGGAGGGGAAGGATTTGAGTGTGGGGAGGGAGGAGAAGGAGGGGAGGGCGAGGGGGTTGTGAGCGCGGGTATCGCGCTGGCGGGTGTTGCGCGTCGCGGGCATGGTGCGTGCGTCGACTACGTGGTGGTAGAGTCGTTGGATGTGGAGGGATGGCCGATTTAAGTGCTATCACGGGTATAGTTGGACCCGTGGTCTGTTCGACGGCGCGGGATCGTATGGCTGGATGGATGATAGATGGCCTATGTAAGGAACGAACGAATGTCAGTCACAGGCCATCCACCCTAAAAGTACTGACGGCTATGATCTCGGATTTTGGGGTTTCTATACGAAACTAAAAGGTCGTATTTAATCTTCAATCCTTTCTGGAATTCGGAGCGAGCGGAGAAACACCAGAAAATCGCTAGCGCTACACAGTTGGAGGGCGAGGTCCGTTTCTGACTGGATAGTTAGATGGATGGATCTGTGGATGGTCTGCGACCACCGAACGAAGAAAGTCAGCCGTCGATCTATCGAGCACACGGGAAACACTCACGAATATTTTTGGGTACGTATTGCTGCTGTATTCGGGTTTATACACACGCCTGAGGTGGACAATCCTTGTTGATGCAATCTCAATCCAATCCAATCGTTCACCAAGTTGCACGGTCGGGAAGGTGTGTTGTATCCGACCTCGATGGATGAGTGGATTGTCTGGACCGAACGAACAAATAATGTCAGTCATCGATCGGCCAAGTCGAGTAAGCGTAAAAGAAACTGACAAAATCGAAGGTACTTTCGTGTTTCTTTAGTCCACGAGCAAGTCCACCAAGCGTATTCCGCGCGATAGCCAGACAGATATTGAGTGCAGTCAATCCAAGTCAAATTCCACTAGACGCTTCGCTTTCCAGGGACCAGGAAGACGCCAGAACGCCACCACAAGTAGGAGCTGTCAAGTACACCAGAGGTTCACTGTCCGAGTATACCGCCTTCCAGTTGACCTGTAACCGCGACGTGAGAGGGAAGACGAAAGAGGAAGGAGGGTGGTCGTGTTTGGCTTCACCTTGCCGAACAAGCCGAGGGATCACGCCGATGGGAAACAGGGACAAAGTTCAAGGTTGAGTTCTTGCTTTCGCGGAATTGCAAGTAGCCATGAAGGAAACGAAAGGATTACAATATTGAGTGCCTCGTGGTGAATCATCTTCAAAATTGGGTTTTGCTACCCAATGAACGAAAACCAATCTACCAAAAGCTTTGCAACATGCGAGGTACGAGCGTAATTGTGTTGTAGCGTCTGTCTAGGAGAGACTGCAATAACTTGAATTTCGAAGTCTTCGGAGGATTTGGACTTGATTTGGAGAGAGGATCGAATTACATGCATCCTTATTGGACATACCCCGAGACACCCCGGATGGTCCGCCTCTGTCGCAAATTATTCACATGTTCAACACCAGTTTGCAGGATATGCTTGTTCGATTCAAGCCTGGGCCATGCCGCTGCTGCCATATTTTTTTTTTGTTCTAAAACCGAGAAAGTCCACGATCCAACGCTCACCTATTGAGCGTAAGAGGTAGGGAGGAAGGCCCAGTCGTGGATGGCCCACACTTGCTCCATGTACTTACTTCACCCGATATTTTGCCTTGATTGCTTGTTCAATGCAAGCTTGGGCCATAGTGGGATCGCGTGGATAAAACACCTTTTTTTTCTCAAACTGAGGAAAAATTACGATCCAATGCTCACCCATCAAGTGTAGGGGGTAGAGGAGTAAGGCCCGGTTGCGGATGGCCCACACTTGCCCCATATCACTTCAATCGATATTCTGCCTTGATTGCTTGTTCGATTCAAGCCTGGCCGTGGGCCATATGATCGGATTGAAACACCTTTTTTTCTCAAACTGAGCAAACCTGTTATAATATAATGCTCACCCATCGGTGTACGGGGTAGGGGAGAGTAAGGCCCGGTCGCGGATGGTCCGCACTTGCACCATGTCGCTTCATTCGATATTCTGCCTTGATTGCTTGTTCGATTCAAGCCTGGGCCATGAGTGATCCATGTACTGAAATGCTTTTTTTCGAACCGAGGAAGGCATGATCTTGGATGGTCCTCACCCCAGCAAATAATTGCATGGGTAAGATCATCTCCTCCAAGGCGCTCGAGCCCGGGCCGGTTGGAATTCAGTTAACACCTACAGACGTTGGAACTCTAAATACTCACCTGTTGAGGGATATTAAGAAGATGCTGAAGGCCTGGTTGCGGATGGTCCGCACTTGCACCAAATATCACATACCTCGCTGTTATTCTGCAGGAGATGCTTGTTCAATTCAAGCCCGGACCATGACAGCTGTACATTTTGCCCCAAACCGAGCAAATGTACGAGTTAATGCCCGCCTATTGAGGTTCTTAGGGAGAGAAGGAAGGCCCGGTTGCGGATGGTCCGCACCTGCACCGGATTACGGTCTCGTCTGATTATTCCATTATTCTACCGGGGTTGCTTGTTCGACTCAAGCCTGGGCCATGAGTACTTCATATCTCCAATGCTTTTTTCGAACCGAAAAAGGCGCATTCACCGGTCGTCCGCGCCTGCGGTAAATATCTGCATGAATAAGATCATCTTCTCCAGGGCGCTTGAGTCCGGGCTGTGGCAGACATTCAGTTAACATCTACAGACGCTGCAACTCTAAAAACCCTATTGAGGCTATCCGGAAGAGAATGAAGGCCCGGTCGCGGATGGTCCGCATCTGCACCAGATATTGCATTTTGGTGCTCATATTCTGCAAGGGTTGCTTGTTCGATTCAAGCCTGGGCTATGAGTGCTGCGAGGAGATATTTTTCTCCAGTCCGAAACCTATGATTTGATGGCCACCTATTGAAGTTATCAGAGAGCGAATTAAGGCCCGGTTGCGGATGGTCCGCACCGGCACCGAATCCCAGTCTCGACTGATTATTCTGCAGGGGTTACTTGTTCGATTCAAGCCTGAGCCATGAGTGCTGCTTCCCACGTTTTTTTTTCGGACCGAAACCTACAATTTAATGCTTCTCCTATTGAGGGGAAAGCTCTTTTGCGGATGGTTCTCACTGCAGCAAACTTACCATTCGATATTTTTTAGCTCACCGGCTGAAGAGAGGCTTCCCAGATTTGTGCCTGGGGTATGAATAATTGACTAGTGCATCTCGAAGAACCAGCTGCAGGATCATTATTTGGAGAATTTCTTATCTGCCTGTTGAGTTTATTTTGAAGACGTGCCAAGGCCCCGAGGCAGATGGTGTATTGTGCTTATTCGATTCGAGCCTGGGCAATACGGTGCTAGTCGATGTTCTTCTTTGAAAGAAAAGTGAGCCCACAACCGGGGTTCAACCCCAGTATGATCATAGACCGTGAATCGGTCTTGGAAATTTTTACCTGGTGTTTACAAATAAGCACTTTCGAGAGGGAGAGAGATATTTATGGCCGGTAGTCGCAGCTTCGAAGAAAAACGTCGTCAACAGAGGAAGGCCTTGTCTCTATCATGCTGATCTTGTTTTTGCCGCACCAGACGCGGACGGGAACAAAATATGCACCAATCAGACATTCCCTGTTCGATAATTGCATTTCAGCCCAGTACAATATCATTTACTGTCGTGTTTGAACAGCGCGACCCACGAATTCTCTCGTCGTCACGGCTCAAAATGCGCGGTGACTGCGAGAACTTTATACCAGCCGGTTCCAAATGAGAAATCCACCCAGCCGGTTCGGAAATTTGGTTGAGCGGAATAAAAAAGTAGGTACATATGTTTACCTATTCAGAGATTCAGTGCCATGTAGGATAATACATCCCTGAAATTTCTCATCGATGCGGAGATTGAACATTTCAACATGCCGTTGCGGCAAACAGTCGCGTCAGCGCCATGTTACGTGATGTCTCGGCAACAATCTTCTTCTCCCCTCGATCCTCTTGCCTCTGGTTCCAACCGCGCCGCAGCCGAGACCACCCTCGCCACCTTCCCCAAACCCTCCCTCCCCGGCGTCTCGCATGACGACATAACCTCGATGAAGAACGTACACTGCGTCGCGGGCGAGCTGACCGCGCGGACACCCAAGATCAACTTCCTCGTGCTGACCCCGGGGTGCTCACGCTGCAGGAAGGTGCGTCTCATTGCGCGGCCCTGGGAGAGCGCTGGGGTGGGGCAGCGTGCGGCGTTGAGCCCTGTTGGCAGCGGTGCCGGTGGGAGTCGTAACAACACTAACACCAGAGGACTACGAAACAGGAACTCACACCTACTTTTCGCACGTGCACACCTCCGCCTTCCCGCCTCCGCCTCCACCTCCACACGCTGGATCCTTGTCCTCGTCGCCGACGCACCATTTAAATATTAATTCCAACAGCTTTGGAGTGGGGAGTGGAGGCAGCTCGCCGCTCGCGCTCATGCAGGTGTTTGCGAGTACGTACGCGGGAGGTGATTAGCGGGTGTTGTGGTGGTGCTGATACGTACGAGCTTCCAGGAAAACCGATGGTGTGGCTTCCGCGCCGCCCCGCGCTACTTTCTCCGGACCGAGGCATGCCAGTGTCAAATTTTCCGGAGAAATGTAGCAGAAGAGTTTATTCTATCTGAGCCTGGGTCCTGGATTGGGGCCCCCTACCACTTTTATGGCTCTCCAAATATGAGAGCTTAAAACCCTTATTTTGCGCTTTCACTCCGGCACCGCATCGCGAGTATGGCAATGGAAGTACAGTACTTATGTACGCCCAAATTCTCAGCGCAGTACCTGAGAGCCCACGTCCCCAGTGGTTCCGGGAAGTCGGCTGTTCCCCATTGGTTTCATAGCTCCTTGTCTGCTACTTCCTATCCTCCTGGTGCAATGTAGGGATGGTTGAAGCCTTATGTCATAAGGAGCGCCCATCGCTTGTACATATTTAGAAAGTGGTACTCTAGTTTTGTGTCACGCTCCACATTGAGACGGCAAGCACGGGTCGAAGGTTTGATAGTCTTTATTTGGAACAGCCTGAAGAAAGAAAGTGACATGGCATGGCGGTGATGAACCAGGGGTAGAACTATCATCAGTAACGAGAAAACATTGTGTTAGTTCTGTGGCTTAGATGCGATGAGCCGGACCAATTTGAACATAAAAAGATATACTTACTTCACCTGTATTCAATCAACCCGTCCGCCCGAACCACACCTCTCCATTCACCTGTCCAAAACCCTTTGGCTCCTTCCTTGTTTCGAAGGTTACCACAGAATACCACTCCATCCTCCGCGTACGCTGCGCCAGGCATTCATTCAACCAACATTCAACGATGAATCCGTTGTCCGATCTAACCAACACGTTGTCGCCTTTTGTGCGCCCTGTTTGCCTCAGATGGCAGTTGAACCAATGCGTTGGAGAGGTTGCCGGAGAAGTGCGCATATAAGCCGGGGGTATGTCAAAAATGTGGTTTTATAAACGTGGGTATTTCCGACGACTCGGAGGATGCATCTTGATGCATCCAAGATTGCTTGAACAACGGGATGAGCAACCACATCTATGCAGGCAGATGTCGGCCCAGACGCGCGGGCGGATGTAGCATGACGACAGCAGTCCATCTGTATAAAAATCGTAACACGTCTGGCTTCATACTTTGAAATACACATACACACGAACGGTAGCAATATGTACATTAAAATTCTGTTTTTCAGACTGGGGAGAGAAATGGGAAGGGAAGACAAAGAAGGGACTGATAATTTGAAGGAATTCTGTTTCCAAGGCTCCGCTTATTTATCTAGGACAAAGTTTGGCCTCAGCGGCTCATAAATCGGCGACAATGAAGGTGTCTCACCCACGCAGTCGCCGATGCAGTCGCCCGTGGGGCAACTTATGTCGTCCGGAAACTCCTTGCAGCAGTTAAAACAGAAGGAGGTACATTCCTGAGGAAGAGTGAGTGAGAGAGGTGCCAGCGCCGGATAAGCGCCAGACGCACCTGCGGTGCCCCAAAGGACCCGTGCGTCGCGAAGTAGTTACAGTTATCGGTGAAGGCGCGGGTCAACGAAACAAGCGAAGCAACGAGTAGGATTGCGATAGTGGGGCGCATGACAGCGAGTGGTTTCGGATTGTGGGCCTGTGGTTGGGAGTGAATGGTTTGTGCGGCTCTTATAAGGCGTCAAGTCAGGCGATGCGTACCACGCTCATGTCAGTTAATCTCGCCTCGTGGGCCTATCATTAGACTATATTCCGCCGTGTAAAATGCGACAGAAATCCACGCCGTCGGTCTATAAACGACGCCAGGGAGCAGCCACTGTTTTGTGGTTAAAATAGAACATACATCAGGCCTCGGTATCGTCGCGTCGGCCTGATCCGGAAGGAAAATCATGTGATCGCGTCGGCTCGCCACCTCCATCATCATGTATGCACCTCGTCTGTCGACTGGGGTCCTGCGCCTCCGCCGCCCTGCCACACATCTCGTTAGTTGCTTTCCCCGGAATGTCCGTTCATCTCACTGAATCCACTCCAGGGAGCCGCTCGCATGATTCTGACTGGGGCGTCCTGTAGTACTCCACCCCAAGCCGTACTATTCAACCGTTGGGATTGCAAGACATGGCATAAAACCACCATCCCGCTCGCCAAACCCTGGTCGTGCGACTGGGAGAACTGGCGCAATGCCAGCTACTTTCATGACGCCTACAGCGGCCTGTCGCCGGAAGCCATGCACCTCACCTGGCGAATCCCTGTGCAGATCTACCCACTCGCCTTTCTACCCCACTGGTTCATGCCGGAGCCGACGTACGTCTTCGTCGCGGAGGCGCGGTACTACTGGGCCCAATATGGCAACCTCAAGCGAATCGAGGGGCCGTTTGCCTCGCACGACCATTTTTTGCGCCGCCTCGGGGAGGATGAGTGGATGTATGAGCAGAGGACGCAGATGCCGAATGTGCTTGACGAGGAAATCGCCGCTGGTGTGCGCGATTCTGATGAGCGCATTGCCATTTCATATCGATACGACTAGCATCTGTCAGATCCTTTCAATCCCTGCTCCCAACAAGAACGTTCGACGTGAGTGTTCAAGCCTCAATGATGGTATCTCAACTCCACTGCGCGTGATCTCCTACTCACTGTAAGACTACGCTTTTCAAATCTACATGCAGAAAGTTGCGCCGTTCTCGCGGCCTATCGCTCAAGCAGCTCGTGTAGGGATCCGACCAGGTGAGTCATCGCTCCAACATCCTCCATGAAATGGTAGGCTCGCGCCCCGGTCATTCGCCCTGACCGGCTTTTCTCCACCAAGTTGAGCAAACTGCTCACTGCTCCTCTGTTCAGGAGACACTCATCTGATTTGGGTCGTCTCAGAGTACCAAGATGTATGGGTAGCGCTCATCTGTCAAGTTTCATCTAACATGCTAGTTCTACCACAAAGTCGGGGGCGCCCATTCGACGATTCGAGCCTGGGTCATGCGATTTGATGAGATGTATAAATCTCGCGGTCCCGAAAGTTTTAGAGCATGAGGCCTCTTCACGCGGATCCGCACCTGCACCAAATGACAGTGAACATGTTGAATAAAGTCTGCAGGGAAAATCGTTCGACTGGACTGGGATGATTAATTTCTCTCTCTCTGTGGCCTTTCTTCAAACCTTGTGCCTTACCAAACTGAAGCATTGGGATACCGCAGGCCGTGAACGTCTGAGCTACTGGAAGATAGGTCCATGGACTTGGTCCATGGACCGCTTGACATGTACCTCTCCGTGGACCTTACGTGAACCGTGGGAGTACCAAGGAACATCGACTAAACGTGGACCTTAGCATGGACCGTGCCGTGGACCACACCATGGACCTAGCCGTAGACCTTGGCGTAGACCTGCGCTTGGACCTGTCACGTATTATGTAGACAGTCACCAATAAATCCCGCTTTGGTACTCGATGTGTGCGTCCTGACAAAAATGTGCATGGCTTCGGATGGCTTACCACTCCTCTTTATTCTCTACTCCTACTACCATCTCTTTTGAATGTTCACTACCCAAAAACCCAAGATCAGCTCCGAGCGCTCGAGTCTTCGGCCAACCTCTTGTTGAATAACCTACTTCCCCTAGAGACCAAAGCAACAAATCTCAACCGGTGGCACGCCGATAGACTGCAGTACCGACTTTGGTGTGTGACACACAGGTCCGCACGCTTCAGAATGTAGTTTTGAGTTTCCCATCACAGTTTTTGTTGAGGTCCACGGACAAGGAGAACGTTGGATCCAGGGGGAGCAAGTTCTATAGACCGGTCTACTAGACCTTCGGAAAGACCTCCGAATAGACCTGGTCTATATTATATAATTACCTGACCGTAGACCTGGCCGTAGACCATGTTCTGGTCAGTATCAATAGTGAATCCTACTGCAATTCCTCTCTTGGTACAGTAGTCTGTCAAATGCACATAGTCTGAACCCAGAAGCTCGACACGAGATTTGCAGAACGGAACGATGCCACGTTTGCCCTTTTGTTCCGTGTCGACGCTATCTTTTTTTCTTCTTTTGTTTTTTTTTCGTTGCCCGGTCAGCTTGTTGCTTGTCCTCCCAGATAGGTATTTAACTTATGCCCTCTTCTGCTCTGAAGCCGTGAATGTCTCTCTCCCCCGGGAATCCTGACCTCGGTGGTATACACGGCAATGACGCGGCATCGTGCCGATTAAGCCGAGGTCTGTGGTGACATTTCGTGACTGGTCTATTGCCTGGTCTATGAATTACTGTTGCCATCGGTAGGTCTACGGTCCACGGTCTACGGTCTGAGGTCTGAGGTCTATCAGACCGTGTCCCCCGTGCATCCAACCTTCTGCGGACAAGTCCATCCTTAGAAGAATTAGGTAAGAGGTCCACGGTCCGAGGTCCATGGTCCATTTAGAGGTCCATGGACCACCTTTCCTATGGATCCCACTCTATGAGGTGCCGGGAGGTGCATATGGCGCAGCGTGTACGAGCGTGCAGCACCGAGTACGCCGAGTACGCGACTTGAGTCGGACTGCACTGTCTTCGACCCGCGCCAACACACAAACTCCCGGAGTAGGAGGTCCGCATACGCACCAACGCCCCCGCACTCTCGAAGCCCGCCGGCGCCGGGTAAAAAGACATCGTGAGCGCAAGGGTCGCGACAACGGTGACGCTGCCGACGTGGGCGCGCCCCACTGCATTCGACCGGCGCAGGCAGACACTTGGAGATAAAGAACGAACAAAGCAAAAAGAACATGGGGCGAAATAAAACATAGGGGCCAACCAGTACTCCCGTTTTCGAAGGGCTAGGATATTTCGCCGCGTCCAAAAAAACGCGCCGCGGCAGCGCCGCGTCACCTAGTAGCACCGCCGTGTCACAATACATGATCGCCGCATCCCCTATATGACCGCCGCGTCCCGACCACTTCACCGCCGCGGCCCTAATCATGGCCGCCGCGTCGGACTAATTCAGCGCTGCGCACCGCCCAACCACTGCATCGAACTTATCCACCGACAACAGATGGTCTTATTTACCCACAATTACGGTAACTCGGCCCTTCACTGCCTCGCCCACTACTCTATCCACAATGCAAAACCCGTGATTCATCCCCTCGAGCCGCTACACGTGGTGTGCTTCTTCCGCGTACCGCCGCATCTCTCATGGCTGACTTTACTCGGTTGAAGTTCGGTGTGCGACTCCCTCTCCGCGATTCAGCGTATAAATCATGATGCATAATTCCTGGTTCCTCGAATGGTGCCTTTAAGTTCTGGCTGACGAGATTTCATACTCACAGGGTTGAGTTAGACATTCAGCCGCGTGGATAAGATGCAATATAAATACAACGCCAGCGTTGTTCAATGTAGAAACGTAGACTTCTCTGTAAGAATTTCTACAGACTCCTTTCCCAACTCCCTGGAGACAGTGCTGGTGTGCCCAACTTGAAAGTGACTTTGCGTTGCAGACTTGGAACATTGAAAAAAAAATTGAAAATCGGAAACCGAATACCTCACCGACGGATTGATCCCGACGAAGTAGCATTTCCCACGGTTGAATTGAGCCATCAGTGCTAACGGGGATCGGGGTTTGAGATGACCGGACCCTCGTTCAGTGTGCCTGCGTTTTAGAATGGTTGAAGAACTTGCCGGTTAGACTCGTTACCAGTCTGCGCTACGGCAAAATAGAGGGTGGGGTTGTTTGCCGTAGGCAGACTGGTACAACTCGGGCCACACCAAAGGGCTGCGCCCGGAGTTTGAATTTTTGGCGGGGGCCGAGGGTGCCGATTGTGTGGCTATGTCGAGCCATCAATTCCCCGCCAAAATCAACATTTTCACAGCTCAGCCTCTAGGCCATAGAAAAATATTCTAAAGAGACAAAACTCAAGTTTGAAGGGGTTAGATTACCGATTTTTGAAAAGGTTTGGAGAGACCCAATAAATTGAGCAAAATCCAGCTTCGGGGAAATTTTTTCAAACTCCGGGCGCAGCCCTCTGATCAAGCCCGAGTAGTACCAGTCTGCCTACGGCAAACAACCCCACCCTCTATTTTGCCGTAGCGCAGACTGGTTACGAGTCTACTTGCCGGTCAGGCAGGCTTGTCTGGTAGAGTTTTGGGTAGCTGGGAAGAGGCATTGGGTGGAAGTCCATACTTGGCCGCGCCGCACCGCGCGCTAAACAGACAGTGTATTACTGTCCAAATTGACTCAGCATGATTCATTATCGAGCGCAAAAGTTCTCTGTGTCGATCCTTGGCCTTCGGGATGGGGGGAACACGCCCCCAACTCATATTTTTGGCCGCGATAACTTTACAGCTGCACATACAGGACACTGCACCTTTTCCTTGGTGTAAAAGGGCCCCATTACTCATTCAACGCCACCAAATGACATTAGCATAGAAGGCGATGCCATTTTACATGATTCTGGGGTACAGGAAGCCGAGGTCTCCGGCGCACGAGCCAATTTGGGGCTAGGATATTTCGCCGCGTCCAAAAAAACGCGCCGCGGCAGCGCCGCGTCACCTAGTAGCACCGCCGCGTCGCAATATATGATCGCCGCGTCCCGACCACTTCACCGCCGCGTCCCTAATTATGGTCGCCGCGTCACTTTTCGACTAATTCAGCGCCGCGCACCGCTTAACCACAGCTAACCACTGCATCGAACTTATTCACCGACCACGGATGGTCTCATTTACCCCACAATTACGGTAACTCAGCCCTTCACCTTCAGTCGCTTGCCTCGCCCACTAACTCTATCCACAATACAAACCCGTGATTCATCTCCTCGAGCTGCTACACGTGGTGTACTTCCTCGATACCTCACCGCTGTGCCATTTCTGCCGTTCATTCTCGCTACTCGTGTAGGCTGCCTCAACTCTTTGTTCTCTTCGGTTTTCATGTTTTCGATCTTACCACAGTCGTTCAAGGAATTTTAGGTGAGTTGTTCAAAGTCAATTTAGATACCCCAATTGTAATTGCGACGCCTTCAGGGCCACACTCCGGGTCCTCCAGGCTTTTGTCCCCCCTCTCTCAAGACCTTCTTTCAAGCTATATTCCTCGACACTGGTCAAGTCCTAACCCTCAGAAAGTAATCCCTTCTGTACCCTTGGGAAATTTTCCGTGTACCGCCGCGTCTCCCACGACTGACTTTGCTTGGTTGGCGTCCGGTGTGCGATTCAGCGTAGAAATCACGATGCCTAATTCCTGGTTCCTTGAATAGTGCCTTTAAATTCTGGCCGACGAAATTTCATACTCATACCACAATAAATAGTTCAAGCTTCAAATGAGCATGTGCAAAATATCCCTTTCATACAAGCAGTCAAGTCCCGCATAAATGCGCCATAATGTACTTTGTTTTGGCAAGAGAGAAGCAAGTCTTTTCATGGCAGAAGAGCGTTGAAATAAAAATTCTAAGACTTTCAGGGGTTTGTGTTAAACATTCAGCCGCGTGGATGAGATGCTATATCCATATAGCTACAGCGCCAGGGTTGTTCAATGTAGACATAGACTTCTCTGTAAGAATTTCTACAGACCCCTTTCCAAACTCCCTGGAGACAGTGCTGGTGTGGCCAACTTGAAGGTGACTTTGGGTTGCGTCGATAAATGCCGACTCGGAACATTCAAAAAAAAAAATGAAAGCCGGAGAGACCGACCTCACTGACGGATTGATCCCAACGAAGTAGCATTTCCCACGGTTGAATTGAACCATCAGTCCGAGGAGGCTCACGGGGATTGGGGTTTGAGATGAGCGGACCCTTGTTCAATGTGCCTGTGTTTGTAGAATGGTTGAAGAATTCGCCGGTCAGGTAAACCGTGTCTGGTAGACTTTTGGATAGCTGGGAAGAAGCATTGGGTGAGAGTCCATACTTGGCCGCGCCGCGCCGCGTGCTAAACAGACAGTGTATCACTGTCCAAATTAACTCAGCGTGATTTATTATCGAGTTCGAAAGTACTGTGTGGCGTTCCTTGGCCCTCGGAATGGGGGGAAACAAGCCCGCAACTCATGTTTTTGGCCGCGACAATTTTGTTGCTGCACATACAGGACACTGTACCTTTTCCTTGGTGTAAAAGGGCCTCATCACTACTCAGTCCACACCACCGAATGACATCAGCGTAGAAGGCGATGTCATTTTTCATGATTCTGGGCTACAGGAAGCCGAGATCTCCGGGGCACGAGCCCATTTATACACAACCCGTCGGCATTTAACATTGAAAATCTCGACACACGGCTGAGTCTAGGGTCTTTGAATGAGAAATTCAAGCAGGTGTATGGTATGTGGTTTTGAATTACATGTTTCTGCTAAACTCATTCTCCGCAGCCACTTTACTGTGTATCGTATTCCAGCCAGTGGCTGTGCAATCAGCCTTCAAGTGGTTAAAGACCATTGAAGGTACACAGAGAGAAATTTCGCTCCGTTCGTAAGCCCAGTGTACGAGGTTACAACTCAACACATAATTTAAGACGGTTCTGCGTCCCTGAAAGGTCTCAAACGTGCGAACGGCGCGAGATTATTGACACGGCGCCATCATGCACTTCGCCGCGTCGCGCCGCGCAGCTTCAAATCTCAGTGTTTTGCTTCAAATGTTAGCATGCGGTATTAGGTGAGATAAATACATACTCTACCTGACTTTGGGAGTTCACGGCTGTACGGCGGGCGAGAACGACACAGAGGTACGGGAAGTGACGCGGCGCTGCTGTGCACTTCGCCGCGTCGCGCCGCGTGGCTTCAAACCTTAATATATTGTTTTAAATGTTGGCACGCGGCCTTGAATAAACTAAAAACACATTCTAGGAGATTTATGGACCTTTGGGTTGTACAACCAGTGAGAATGGCCGACGCGGCGCTGCCGTGCACTTCGCCGCGTCGCGCCGCGCGGCTTCAAAACGTAACATTGACATTCAAGGTGTTGATGAACAGCATTGAGTAAGTCAAATACATATTTGAGGCGAGCTCTGGGTCCCTGGGTTGAAGAAGGAGCGAGAACGGCCCTGAAGTACTGACACGGCGCTGGCACTGCCACACCTTGCACTTCGCCGCGTCACGCCGCACGGTTTCAAAACTCAACATTACCATTTAAATTGGTGATTTCAAGAATCAGGTATGCCCACTAGTGATTTTTTGTGTCTCTGGGCAGTGTCACAAGCGAGAGCGGCGCGAAATTACTGACGCGGCGGCACCATGCACTTCGCCGCGTCGTGCCGCATGGCTTCAAAACGCAAATTAAGATTCAAAATGTTGGCGTGCAGGATCAGTCGAGCTAAATACACCCTTACCCAAGCTTGTGTGTCTCTGGATAGTTTCAAAAGCGAGAACGGCGCCAAAGTAGCGATCACGAGGTACCACCGCCGTGCACTTCGCCGCATCGCGGCGCGCGACTTCCAAACCAAAGTTTTAATTTTCAAGTCGTTGATTTTCAGAGTCAGGTAGGCTGAACTCACAATCTAGGAGGTTTTGGTGTGTCTGGGGGGCTTCAAACCAGAGAACGGCGCTGCCACATTTCACTTCGCCGCGTCGCGCGTGCAAACCTACATGTTCAGTTCAACTTTAAACACCACTGGCTCTATTAAGAGGGCACGGTGAAAGTGCCGCCCTTGGCGCGCACGTGCCGCCCCTTGATGTGGGGGCGGCACCAACATCGCCGCCCCTCTCCAACGGTTGCCGCCCCATAGGGCGGCAACAGTGTCACGTCACACATGTGGTGCCCCCCACATCCGTCAGCCTCTATGTTTTACTGCGGCTCCCCATAGCTTAGATGTTCCGTGTTGAATTCAAATTCTCACGGTTTGACTTTCAAGCATGAAAGTTAAAAGAATTGAGTCGTACACAAGATTTTGCCTGAAGTAGAACTGAAATTATAAGCCCCGCTATCACTCTACCTGCCACCTAGCCCGTGTGATTCTCCATGGATTAGCTCTTGGAATAGGTGGAGAACTTAAGGCTCTCACAGAGGCTCTTCCCTCAGCGAATGGTTGAAGAAAGTCACTGATTAAAGTGGCCATACTAGTACAATAGATCGACCGACTTTCCTTTCCCATGATTACAGACCATCTTCCGGACTACGCTACTCATTTGGCAACTCACTTAACTCAACAGCAGGATCTTGACACATCTCCCACTCCTCTTCTGTGTCAAAAGCCACGGAGTCCATGCTGTTTTTAAGTCGTTGACTCAGACGGGGATATATGGGACTGGGCCCATTGTCTGTCAGAGAATGGAATTCAAGAGGAAGGGTGGGACTTCTCATTTAACATCACAAGTTTTGTCTCACAGTTCAAAGATATCGGGAAATGTGCAACACGCATTGGTCGTTACCTATTTTCATGCACAATATCAGTCTAAATGCAAAGGAAGACAGTAATAATTCTCTGCCACCTCTGCCGCCCTCGGTTCAATGGTGCCGCCCCCAATGTGACACAGTGCCGCCCCTGTTACGCAGGAACATTGCCGCCCCCCAAACATCTGCCGTCCCCACTGCCGCCCCCCAGTACTCGGAATGACGCCCCCTGCCGCCCCTGGTGCCGCCCCCAACCGCCCCCTGTGACGCCCCCTGCCGCCGCTCTGCCGCCCCTACAATGGTAACTTTGCCGCCCCCTTAGCCACTTTGCCGCCCCCAAGGTGCCGCCCAACGAAAAAAAAAGTCTTCTCACAGCACCAGGGCGACTTATATGTATACAATTCAATGAACCACATGTGTTACAGTTCTCTTGTATGCAAACATAGTCATAGAGCCCGCCAGATGTCTAGTCCCATGGTTAATTACTCCCAATGGGAGGCTGCCGCCCCCGGTGCCGCCCTTGCTGCCGCCCCCCTGCCACCCTCGGGCGGCAAGGGGCGTCAGTGGCGGCAATTTCCCTTTGCCCCTATTAAGACCGTTTTAACCATCTTGGCAACGTAAGTACTTCTCCTAGGTGACAACTCTAATGTTTAGAGATTGTGCCTACCATCATGGAGCATAGACCGGTGGCGAAGTCGGTGGGAAGTTGGTACATGGTGCCGCCCACGGTACCGCCGCGTGTCGTATCTTCAGCGCCGCGTCGAGTTTGGTGAGCGCCGCGTCCGAGTTTGGCGAGTGGTTAGCGCCGCGTCGTAGTACAGACACGCCGCGTCCCACCAATGTAACCGCCGCATACCGCCGCGTGACGCGGCGGTATCGCCGCGTCGCGCCGCGTCACCGCCGCACCACCGCCGCGTCCAGATTGACTTGGTCGCCATTTATCTCAATGTCGGTGCCCCTATTCGCGCCGACTCTTCTGCCATCCTATGCCACTACGTCGCGCGTACACCAACAGTCATTGCGGTACAAAGATCGATATTACAGCTGGCGAACGACGCTGTTCAAATTTCGAACCGCCGCGTCACCGCCGCTTCACCGCCGCGCCAACCTGACGCGGCGAACTATTTTGGCCCGCCAATTTGTACACAATCGTCGGCATTTAACATTGAAAATCTCGGCACACGGCTGAGTTTGGGGTTATTGAATGAGAAATTCAAGCAGGTATATAGTATGTGGTTCTGAAGTACATGTTTATGCCCAACTCATTCTCTACAGCCACTTTACTGTGTATCATATTCCAACCGGTGGCTGTGCAATCAGCCTTCAAGTGGTTAAAGACCGTTGAAGGTACACAGAGAGAAATTTCGCTCCGTTGGTGAGTCCAGTGTACGAGATTACAACTCAACACATAATTTAGGAGGCTTCTGTGTCCCTGGAAGGTCTCAAAAGTGAGAACGGCGCGAAATTACTGACGCGGCGCCACCATACACTTCGCCGCGTCACGCCGGGCGGCTTCAAATCTCAATATTCTTCTTCAAACGTTGGCATGCAGCATTAGGTGAGTTAAATACATACTCTACGTGACTCTGGGGGTTTGCGGCTGTACGGGGAGCGAGAACGGCGCCGAGGTGCTGAAAGTGACGCGGCACCGCCGTGCACTTCGCCGCGTCGCGCCGCGCGCCTTCAAACTTCAATATCTTCTCTCAAACGTTGGCAAGCAGCATTTAATAAGCGAAACACACATTCTAGCAGATTTGTGGGCCTCTGTGAGCGAGAGCGGTGCGAAATTACTGACGCGGCGGCGCGTGCACTTCGCCGCGCCGCGCCGCGCGGCTTCAAAACCCAATACTTCCCTTCCAAACGTCAATGGACCGCATTGAGTAAATCAAATACACCTTTCAGCATAGTTCTGGGCCTCTGGGGTGACCCAGGAGCAAGAACGGTGCTGGAGTACTGACGAAACATTATGATTCAAATTGTTGGTTTTAAGAGCCAGGTACTCTGACCTTTGTTTTTTTGTGTCTCTGGGTACTCTCAAAAGTGAAATGGCACCGAAGTACTGACGCGGCGCTGGCACTGCCACATCGTGCACTTCGCCGCGTCGCGCCGCACGGCTTCAAAACGCAACATTAGCATTCAAAATGTTGGCGTGTAGGATCAGGTGAGCGGAACACACCCTTACCCAGGCTTGTGCGTCTCTGGATGGTTTCAAGAGTGAGAACGGCGCGAACGTAGTAATTGATGCGGCGCTGCCGTGCACTTCGCCGCGTCACGCCCTGCGGCTTCAAAACCCAACAAAAACGCTATTGGCCAGCATCAGGTGCGTTTAATTCATGTTCTCAGAGGCTCTAGGGTCTCCGGGTTGTTCGACGATCGAGAACGGCGATGAAGCATTGACACGGTGCTGCGGGGCACTTCGCCGCGTCGCGCCGTGCGGCTTGAAAACAAACCATTTTCACTTACAACGTTGGTGAGCAGGATCAGGTGAGTTACATACATACTTTTAGAGAGTTCTGGGTCTCTGGGCTGCAAGAGGGCAAGAACGGTGCCGAGGTACTGGGCATGACCTGGGTATGAGACGGCACAACTTGGCGGTATATATACCATTGACTGCCTTACGGGGTCAGTGGATAATGTACTGATGTTGAACTCAACTACAGGCTGGTAATGGTGGCGCGGTACTGCCGCGTCTCATATCTCCAGCGCCGCGCCGAGTTCGGTGAGCGCCGCGTTCAAGTTCGGTGAGCGCCGCGGCCGCCGTAGTAGCGCCGCGTCATTTTTCAGACACGCCGCGTCCTACCGATGCTACCGCCGCATGCCGCCGCGTCCAAGTTTTCTCTTTTTTGGCATTAATCTCGAGGTATGTGGACGCATTCACACCAACTCAATGGCAGTTACACGCTACCAATCCATGCCTACACCCTCCGCTATTCTGGTGGGGATATGTCCACTCTAACACGCGATCGGCGCTGTTCAAAAAATTGAACCGCCGCGTCACTGCCGCGTCCGCGCCGCGTCCACCCTGACGCGGCGAAGTGTTTTGGCCCGTTTTCGAAAATGCGCCAAAAAATAAATGTATCCCGGATCATGGGAGTGGTGAGCGCGCGGGGGGACGCGCAACGGCGGGGGACGCAGGAACCGCCGTCGCGCTCAAGGCGCACCCAACGCCGCGTGCAGGATATTAGTCCACTGCATTTTCCTCGTTCACCGCGCAAAAATACTAAAACAACGGGTAAAACAACCTCCCGCCTTGCAGGAAAAAATACAGAAGAATGGAAGAAAGGAAGAGAAGCGCACCCACAACGTCCCCCTGCAATTCCCAGCGTACTCACCCCGTGCGCAGCACACAAATGCACTCTCCGTGTCGCACGCGCAGCCGTTGCTTTGGTCCCACCGATCGTGAGCGGGGATGGGAGCGGAAGTAGGAGAAAGATTTCTCGACCCGGGTCTGAATTAACCACGAAGTGAGTGAGTAGATTAGGAAGAAGGAAGGAGGAGGAAGGAACGAAGAATGGGGGAGAACAAGGAAGGAAACGCACCTTATTCGATTGAATTCACCTCCACTCTCGAATGCGACCCGGACGAAGGAAAACGCGGGGGCAGCGAGCCGAGGCAGCGCGGCAGCTACTACGGGCACCAGACCCGCGCATAGAGCGCCAGCGCGCCGTCTGCGCCATACACGGAGGTGGAGGAAGAAGAGGATAAGGATAAGGGTGAGGTTTGTTTGGGGGGCGTGTTGCGCGACGTGGACAAGGCGAGATGGAGCTGGAGAGCGCCGCGGTGAGCGACAGCTCGGGCGTGCGGCGATGTGCGCGCCGCGATTCGCGAACCACTCGCTTAGACGCGTGCCGAGCGGCGGCTGAGCGTGCGCGCGAGAATCCACCCTGCGCGTGCCCCGAGGAGGATGACGACATCGGGGTAGATGCAGATAAATGACGCGGTAAAGAAGAGGAAATGCCTGCCTGGGCACTGGACCGATTTGATGACCGGAATTTGGAGACTAGCGCCCGCGCCGAAAGTCTGTTACCCTAGGCTAGGGTCAGCGATGCCGCCCTACAATCCTGTTGTTAAATTGTGCAGAAACAGGGGATATTTTGCAGGTTATACAGGAGAAAGGGAAGGAAGGGAAACGACTCACGGATCCCAACCAGGCGCGCGTGTTGGTGGTTGAGGGCAGGAGGCTTAGCTTGCGCGTGTTTGGTTGGAGCGTCAGCGCGGAGCTCGGGCCGTGATTCCCTCTTGCTTTCACACCACCATCACCCACTCTCGGCCAACACTGCTCCCAGTTCACCCACGCGTATCTGGATATAGAACAGCCTCGTCGATCGATGAAGCCACCCTCTGAATGTGCTTTTCATTTCATTCCGTCCCGGCGGTGCTTCTTTGCGTTCTGTTTTTTTTTGCGAATATATTCTTCCTCGATCGCGCTGACCTCGTGCCTAGATATGTAATGACAAAAAATCAGGCAAGCAAGAAAACTGTTGAATGAAGCAAACAGGACTCGGTGGCTTAGCCCTCTCCTCCTCCACAAATCTTCTTGATAAGTACAGCTCAACCCGCGCAAATGCAATTGCACCGCTTTCCACTGCTTCCTTTCATGTCGCGACAGTCGTGCGTCTGCTTTTGAAACACCGGCGCCTATTAATTATTCCTGGCTCCCGGCGGCCCCGTACCTGTTATTCTCAGCTTCCCCGGCGGCAGAGCTGACGGGCCTCGTGTTCTGCTTGTGCTCGTCGCTATAGCCTCAAACTGGAGTAGCTGCGCGTCTGGACCCTACCTGAGCTCGGCCTACAATCGTTTGTTCCTCGGGTTGATACGCACGCCTGAGGACGATTACAATAATCCTTTGTCATTCTGCTCCCGATCCCAGTGTCCGCACCAGGATAAACAACTCATCGACGCGCTTTCTCCCTCTAATTTCGTCTCGTGTCGTACCTGACCCTCTGCCTCCAGGAAGCGCCGATCTGTGATACGGAACGGAGCGGCATAGAGCTAGCGTGCCGTGAGAGGGAGAATTTTGAGCCGCGGGGTGACAACGAGGCAGGAAGATATTTGCCGTCTTTTGTCTCACGCAAAATTGAACCCACGATCCAGGAACCGTAGAATTCTCTTCATTGTCGATTGGTGAAGAATTCGCGAGGTTTGGTAGTTATCGCCGCACCAAACCACGGGATTCTGCAGTTCTGACCGAGGAAGCCCGAAGCCTTGCACCCTGGCCCCCTTTGTGCGAGAGGACAACTGAGAACGGGAAATATCGGTGTCTTGGCGTGGTTCTCCAAAAGCCAAACAAAGCAAGTACAGATTATGAACCAATCCAAGACGTTTTCGTACTTAGCTGTTGGTAGGGATGAACACTGTCCCGCAAACGGGCACGGCCGTCAAAGAGGTGGCCGTCTCCCGTAACATTTCCGGTTCGATGCGGGACGGCACCGCAAAAAGCTGGCCGTCAACCGCGGGGCGGCGGCGGCAGAGCCATTTATCCCCTCCAAGCTTGAAATAATGATGTTAGTAGGTACATATCATCTGGTGAATGTTCCACAAATCGCCCCAAGTCCCTTTAACCACTCACTTTGGCTTATGAACATGTTTCAACCATGGTTGAAACATCATTGATTGTCACGGTGCGCACGTGAGCAGCGTCGCGTCGAAACGGTGTTTTGAACCTCACCGACAGGCAATATAATGGTATTCTTATCTTTGTAGCCTACCCGGAGGGTTAGAGAAATATAACCTGGCATACTGGATGGGGTTCACCTCAATCTGCGTGAATTGGCTTGGCACGTCTACATACGGCCGTCTACGGCCGCCCGTCCGTCCCGTATGTGAAGTCGCCCACGGGCTCGACGAGGCGGGACGGCACCCCATTTACGGCCCCCTTCCGACCCGTAAAGACGGTGACGGTGGGGATTCCTAGCTGTGGGTCGCGTCGCTCCCTGCGCTACTGGGACGTGAGATAACCGCGTCACATGCTGGTCCGTAATCGACACTCGATTGGTCGGCAGACGAACGCAAAGCCACAAACTCCGCGCTGAGAAGCCCTGGCATGCGACTGGGAGTGGCCTCTTAAATCCACTTTGTTTTCCCGTGAAATCCGCTCAAGGCGCCAACAACCTGAACACCATGCAATTCACTCTCCTCCTTACCTTTATCCTCACTGCCATCTCGGGACTCAACGCGCAGGGGCCGGGCGTAGGCTGCGACGGGTTTTTCCCCCCTGTCTCGCCGTTGCCCACCCCAGCACCCCCCGCACTCACGGGTCCAGGCAACTTTGGCGAAAGCTGCAACGAAATTTCCATCTTTGAGGGCGACGCCCTCGCGGCGGCATGCAGGGCATTGAACATCATTGTCGATATATGCAACACCGTGCACATCGGGCAATGTGTTGGTGTTCAGCAGCCATCGGGAAACATGGTGTGCCAGCCCAAGTAGGTGTTTCACGCGCATGGTCATGTATCCATATACATGCGCTCACTGGTGTTTGTGTTTAGCGGGGGAGCCGGAATCAATGGGACGTGTACCTTCGACCAGACTTTGCAGCTCCCAGGGGGCGAGTTCACAGGGGGTCCGATTGTTCTCACTGGTCACTGTGGCAATATTCAAGGCGGGATCACGACGGGCCAGATCGACCTCAGTATGTTGTTTACTAGTTGATGATTGAAGCTCATGTCGCACACAGACCTCTGTTTTGAGAATGTCAATGGCGTCTTGGGTTGTTGATTAGTACGCATGGCCACTACCAAGAGGGAGTTATCAGTACTTGAAGAGGACAAGCAACGACTTCACGGCTGTCCATCATTGTATGAAATATTATCTGCCATGTTCAAATTTAAATCACCTTTTGACCTCGCCCGACACGTCGAAAGCCAGTTTCCGTCATCTGTAATATGGATTGGCTTTGGGGTTCATATCTCATTGTAATCACGTCTCTCCTAAACGAAACTTGCGATGTCAAGCCCATTTTCGGGTGATGTTGTACCCAATTTTCGTATGCCTTCATCGTGTGACATGCTACTCATTCTCGGTTCAATCACAGTTGCAAAACAGTCCCATTGTTCCCATTGAGGGCAATGCCCTGCCAGGAATGACCCGAAGAACGTGATGACATCAGTCTTGAGCCAAAGTATTCTGCTAGTCACATTGGGCACATTCTCTTTCAGTCTGTCGATGAATCAGACTATAGCCAAACCTAACGTGAATATACCGCAGCTACTACCTCAAGCGGCCGGTTATTGAGCCTTCCGCGAATTAATCTTCAACCCCCTCAAAAAACCATCAAATTTCTCACTGTTTCTGTAATCTTTGGCTCCCTGCTTTCGATCTTTTGTCTAGTCTTTTGAGCATGTTGCTTCTATACATGTGTGCCACGTAACCCTTCATTTTCGTACCCATCGACCCATTATTCCGTGCAATAAACGCGCCTTTCTCGCGGGAGGACGCTGAAGCGGTCTGTCCCGTGATGCCATCAGCCGTTCTGATGCGCAAAATGTACCCTTCCCAAAATGTACTTCCTCTAAACCCTTTTTCTTCTTGCCGACTACTTTGTCCCCGCCCGCCCTTTACTTCAGCACTCCCTACCTGGTGGTCCCGCGCGCGGTCCGCACTTACTGTACCGCACTTATCCGGAGAGTCGGGGCGCTCGTTCGACAATTCAAGCCTGGGCCATGCAATATTGATGGAGATGCCTGAATCTCGAGGTCCAAAAAGAATTAAAGCTTGAGGCCCCTTCACGCGGATCCGCGCCTGCACCGAATGACAGTGAACATGTTGAATAAAGTCTGCAGGAAAAAATCGTTCAACTCGACTGGGATAAGTAAGTTCTCTGTGGCTTTTCTCCGAACCTTGCGCATTCCCAAACTGAACCACCCAATACCGTAGGCCTACCCAGTCGATTCTAGACCTGAACCAATATCCACGACCTGCAGTTCTTTCGTCTCCTTGGAAACGGAGGAAATTTGCTCACATATCGGGATCGTCAGACGAGAGAGGAAGGCTCAGTCCCGGATGGTCCGCACCTGCACGGAATAGGTGATCCTTGATATTCTGCAGGGATCCTTGTTCGATTCAAGCTTGGGCGGTGACGAAATTGTCGAAGCGACTCTTTTTTCTTCCGAACCGAGAAACGTGTGCATTGCCAATGCTCAAGTATCGAGGCTAGCAAGGGAGTAGGGAAGCCCCAGTCGCGGATGGTCCGCACCTGCACCGAATTCGGGGTCTCGTGGTAAATTCTGCAGGGATCCTTATTCGATTCAAGCCTGGGGTGTGGTGAAGTTGCCGAATCGATTCTTTTTCCTTCCGAACCGAGAGGCGTGTGTGTGAATGCTCACCTATCAAGGATAGCAATGGAGTCGGGAAGGCTCAGTCGCGGATGGTCCGCACCTACACTGAATGAATACGCTGTTTCTTTGATTATTCTGCGGGGATTCTTGTTCGATTCAAGCCTGGGCCATGGCGTTCTTGGAACGGTGTTTTTCTCTTCGATCCGAGAAACCTGTGTTAATGCTCACCTATCCACTTTATCAAGGAGAGAAGGAAGGCCGGGTTGCGGATGGTCCGTACGTGCACCGAATTACTGGCTTGGACTTGGACCGTTTGCAGGATATGCTTGTTCGATTCAGGCCCGGGCCACTATTGCGCAGATCATTGCCTTTTCTTCCAAACCAAGTGAATGCTCAACTAATATGCAGGGTAAGGGGTAGAAGAGTGAGACCCGGATGGTCCGCACCTGCTCGGAACAAAATGACGTTGAATATTCTGCAGAGATTATTCAAGCACACACCATAGTACCGACCGCGATCAAGCAACCATTTTCTCTCTCTTCTTTCCCAAACCAGACGAAGGCTACTAGAATAGTGCTCACCTATCGAAGGTATCAGGGAAAGAAGGAAGGTCCGGTTGCGGATGGTCCGCACTTGCATCGAATAAAGCTATTCTTCTGCAGAGGTTGTTTATTGAGTCTATTCATTAAACTTCATTTCAAGCCTGGGCAAGGTGAACACATTTTTTTCTTCCAAAACCAAGCGAAGCCTGGAAGTTAATGCTCACAGATTAAGGGTATCAGAGGGAGAGAAGGAAGGCCTTGTTGTCCGCACTTGCAGCGGGGTTGCGGATGGTCTGAATTTGCGTCATATAGAGGTTTACCTCGAGTTTATGTGCGGGTTTTTTTGAGTTTCAACGCCTTTGTGATTCAATATTCCATATTCAATGCTGGTCTGTCAAAGGCCGTTAGAACGGAAGGAAGGCCTAGTCGCGCATGGTTCGCACCTACACGAAATAATTCTCGGGGAGTTGCAGGAATATTGCAGGAAATGCTCGTTCGAATCGATCGCAGGCCATGAGGTGGAGTCGAGATCCCTTTTACTTCAATTAAAGTAAATCACCTCCTGTATGCAACGGCGCGAGGCTTGAAGTTGAAACGAAACACCGTGCAGGTCCGCGAACCAGATCACTTAGTTTTTATATCGGCGTCCGGACAAGACTCTGGAAAGTGCGCAGACTCGAAGCACAAATATCGCGCAGCGAGGCTTGAAGCAAGCAGTCTTACATTGGCAAGAAAGGAACATGGAGTACCACGACCTGAGGTGGCATCGTCGGAACCAGCGCTGGTGCGGGGAATCTTCGACCCCGGAAATACGCCTCAGCACGGGCACCGGGTAAGTCGAGCGAGGAGTTGCCAGCCTTGTTCTGCGAGACACCGTAAATCCGCCCCGTGTCCTAGGCAGGAGATCTCACCGCAATTAGTTCAGTCCACCGGTCGAGCAGGTAAGAGGTGAGAAGGGTTCATTTATGGTTGGAGGAGTAAGCACCATTATTGCGTTCACACTTCGCAGAAGGCCTCACCGCTGTCGACCGGACCACGCAGAGAAGCCGGCACGCCCTCCGCGTCAGTAAAACACGGTGGGCAAGAGAATCCCTTTGAATAAGTGCAGTCCTGAGTCGACCGCTGGAGCCAATGAGGGTGTAACCGGTCGGCGGTAGAATACGAGTAGTGTGTCACTTGTGGAGACAACACTGAAATCGGCCAACGCGAATGACAGGGCAGGAGGGCTTCGCTGTCCGAACACACCGCCGGATTCACAGTCGAGTCGAAACTAGGGAGGAACGAGAATGTTACAGCGTTCATCTGGAGAGACCGGAGTCGAGCAACATGGAGGTCGAAAGAGGAAGGAGGGTGGTCGTGTTTGGTAATGACCTGCCGTACACGCCGAGTGATGGCGGTGATGTCAGACAGGGACAAAGTTCGATCCGGAATTTCTTACTTTTTTTACGGTGCAGCCATCCGAGTGCCTTCGGGGGACAGGCACTCGGACAGGGTCCGAGTGAGTAATTTGAACTGGAATTTTAGCTAAGTGGCTGTCGGGATAACGTGGTACAGTCGCTAATCGGGAAGCGCAACATTTAGTTGGCGCCGCCTATATCTTGTCCATTTCTGCACCAAATTACGCGCGCCAAAAGGGCTAAGTGACTCATAAGGTTCTGAATTCCAACCTCCAATTTACTTCTCGGGGTTTGAGCACTTGACGGGCCCATACGGCGTCGATCTTTCCGGGAGGCCAAATTTGGCCAAATAACGTGGAAGCGCAACAAGTTATGGTCAATAGTTGAGGCCAATGCAGTACATATGTACAGCCAAGAAAATTCATGAGCATTATCTCCAACCCCAAAAACATCTTTACACACTCAGAGTTGTAGATTTCTAGCTTCTAGCACTCGGGCGCCATCACCGCAATTGCTGCTTGTCAGATGGTCAGTTTTACATGGCTCGTTATGGAGCTATACTTGGGTTGCTTGGCTAGATATTTTTTATGCCATGTGGTACGATGCCCTAATACGTCCTCAGGAGTTTTCAACCCAGCGGCACCACCAGATGGTGTCAAAGGACTTGAAAAACCTTGAAATTTGACCATTTTCCCCGTATTTGCTCAATGAAACTCGTATTTCTGGGTCGTCGTAAATGTTTTGACCCTCTAGATGTGTCCTATCGTGCTCAGCGACCTCGAAAACAGGGGTATACGGTCCGAGGACGGTCCAGCCGTGCTTGAAAGCTGTTTGTTTGGCGATGTTGCGCTACGTGGTGTTGTTGCGCTTCCCGGTTAACGACTGTATTTCCAACAAATTCAAGTCTTAAGTCTCAACATTTTGCCGTCCTCAAGTTGAACGATTGTAGTTGTGTTCCGATGCACGAGGCGCACAGCTAGAAACTAAGATAAGGCCCGGTTGAAAATGGTCGGCACCCGCTCTGGATTATGAACGCGATAGCAATTGAACGCTGCGGGAGCGCTCGATTCGACGAGCCATGCACCGTTTGAACAAAATGATTTTGGTCCTATCCCTTTTTCACCCAAGTATGGGAACAGCAACCCAGGCCCCGCTGCAATTGCTTTCCGTTTTGAAATGTGAGGTTGAACATTAGTCTTTCAGGAACGTTAATAATGCTCACCCCGTGGAATTCACCACCATAAACAAAGCCCGGTTGCGGATGGTCCGCCACCTGCGTCTGGTATTCGGTACCCAGCGCTCAGCAGGGAACACTTGTTTAATTCAGGCCCGGGCCATTGCGGCGTGGCCACTTTGGTCAGCTTTTTTGGGTCGAAACCGAATAAACATACAGTTTGATGGTCATTTATTGAGGCCGTCAGGTAGAGAAGGAAGGTCTGGTTGTGCATGGTCCGTACCTATACGAATGCCAACTCTCATACTTCAGCATCTGCAAGAAATACTCGTTCGATTCAAGCCCAGACCGTACGGGAAGTTCTGCCGACTTTTTCTAGATATCTTTTAATCCGGTCCAGGGAATGTGAGATTCGATGATCTTCAATATTCAGTGCTCACCTAGAGATTCAGGCGAAGGCCCTCCTGCAATTGGTGTACCCTGCATGCCGAACCGGATCATGATACATGCAGGAGAAGCCTGTTCCGATTTGATTCATCCAACTTGAAATCAGCCCTTTTCGCCCTGTACGGCCCAAGAAATGGACACTAATTAATGAACCACATTAAGCAGGAATTTATGGAAGAGAGAAACTTAGGCTTGGCCTCTGCAGAATATCCACATATACTTGACAGTGAACACAGAGAGAACTTCGTTATCGACTTGACAGCTCAAGGTTATCAGAGGATTTGAAGAAGGAAGGCCTGGTTGGGGATGGTCCGCAGCTGCGTTATGTATCTTCATCACCTCGCAGTTGCATGCAGGAAATGCTCGTTCGATTCGAGCCTGGGTTTGTGGTCATTTTCTTTTTCAACCGACTTATGAAATGCTGGTTGCACCCACCTTTTGAGAATAGCTCCCAATCGAAGAACGAAATATCTCAAGAAAGTGATGATTTGCTGGATGGGAGGGAAAGTCAGACAAGCGGTAGGTTCTTACTTTTCGCTGATTGAACTGAGAAAATAATGCATAATGGGCCGATAGAAACACTGGAAACATAGTGTTCATGATACAGATTCAAAGATGATAATATTACAGTGTTAGGACTTCTTACAATTCGCCAAACCGCGTCGAAAACCGCGTCCTCGCATGGACACGTTTGATCACGTGATGGCATTCTTCCCCATCAGGCCAGCAGCACAGCGACCTTCTCCTCGGAGTCCTCCAACGACCTAACCACACCCCGGCCCTGCAGCATCGACTCCAACTATGCTCGCACCTTATCGTGCATCCCGACCCACACATCACGATCCGCCTGCCCGCCACTCGCCCGCACTCGTCCTAGCGCAAATACCATCGCCAGCACACTCGCGAGGACCTGGTCTTGCTCCAAAGCGCTTTTGGGCAGAAGGAGATGTATGTCCTCGATGGTCTTGCCCTCCTTTAGTGTGAGACCCGTCACGGCGGGCAAGGGGGAGTGGGGTACATGGCCTGTGCTGGATGGCCCCGCACGACTATAAGAAACTTGTCCCCGCTGTCCATCGGGACCCGGGGAACGGGGAAGTCAAAGCTCATGCAAGATGGAGAGAGAAACCAATCCAGGAAGAAGTCCACCGCAGCGCACATCCGGATCCACGCGGGGCACACAGCTCGCGCACATACGTCCCCGACAGCTTGGGCATATATACAAGGCTTTGCCTCACCGCTCCGCCCAAAGCTCGCATAGGCACTGCTATCACCCGCGGATCGGCGGGCAAGGTCAAAGCATGACAGAGATGCGCAGCACTGCATCCTCAGCGGTCCCCGTCACAGTCAGACGCACGAGTGTAAATGGGTAACTCGTGTGGGCGATACACTACCTGTGCCTATGCTGCCTTGTGTGTGCTGTATGACATGCGGGAACATCGACCTCCCCAACACCGTCCGTCAAGGCTCATAAAGACATGACCACACCCGCCACGCATTCACACCCAGACTGCGAGTGTGCACTCCACGTAGGCCTGCTGCGTCCCCCGACCACCTCGCGCAATCTACGGGACGGGCATCGACCCCGCCTGGTCCTTGCCTCCCGATCCGCAACGCCGCCAGTCAACGCAAAAGCCATGCCTCCCCCCACTTAGGCATCCCAGCGGCAGAAGGAGAGAAAAAAAAACACTCACTCCGCAAACACATCAATCGCGCACGCCATATGCGGCGCCACCCCGCCCCCGCCTCCCCGCAGAGGTTGATGAGCGCGCGCACGATCTGGTGCATGCGCTCGGCATTGCATGCGGTTCGTGCGCACGGTCTGGGTTGGAGGCGTCAGCGACAATTTGATGACGGATGGCAAAGAGAAAGACGCACCTGCACGGTATCAAAAAGCAGAAAACAGCTGCTCGCTACGATTTGCAGACTCTCCACGTTCATGCTGCTGCTGATGATCTGCAGCAGCTGGCTCGAATCGAGCCCCTTCTGCACAAGGTCGTCGGCGCACCGCGCGCGTGTGGGGCGGTGCAGGTAGACCGGGGAGGTGTCGGTGGAGTACCCGGTAGGCATGTCGGCGGGGGGTGTAGTGCTCCGTCGGGCGGTCGGAGGCGTAGGGCGAGACGGCGGTGAGGGCCACGAGTGCGGCGGGGTCGAGCTTTTCGCTCTTTTCGGGGAGGTCGAAGGGGTTGGGCGGGGAGGCGGGGAAGAGGGAGGCGAGGGTGGTGGAGTGGGAGGGGCCGGGGGAGGTGAGGGTTGCGCTGGAGGAGGCGGTGAGGCCGGTGTCGGTGCGTGCGACGAGGGTGGAGGTGTCCGAGGCGGCGGTCGAGGTGGAGGAGGAGCGGAGGGAGAAGAAGGAGGGGAAGGACTTGAGTGTGGGGATGGAGGAGAAGGAGGGGAGGGCGAGGGGGTTGTGGGCGCAGGCATCGCGTTGGCAGGTGTTGCGCGTCGCTGGCATGGTGCTTGCGTCGACTACGTGGTGGTAGAGTCATTGGATGTGGAGGGATAGCTGATTTAAGTGCTATCACGGGTATAGTTGGACCCGTGGTCTGTTCGACCGCGCGGATAGATGGTCCATGTAAGGAACAAACAAATGTCAGTCACATGCCATCCAGCCTAAAAAGTACTGACGGCTATGATTTCGGAATTTGGGGCTTCTATACGAAAGTAAAAGTTTTAACCGGTCGTATTTAATCTCAATCTTTTCTGGTATTCGGAGCGACTGGGAAAACACCAGAAAGTCGCTAGCGCTAGACAGTTGGGACGGTTCTGACTGGATAGTTGGATGGTCTGCGAGCAACGAACGAACAAAGTCACCCGTCGATCTATTGAACACCGGGAAACACTCACGAATGTTTCTGGGTGTATTTCTGCCGTATTCGAGTTTGTACACACACCCAAGGTAGACAATCCTTGTCAGTGCAATTCGAATCCAATCCGATTGTTCCCAGCCAAATGCCTGGGATTCTGAGGGACCAGAAGAGGCGACAAAGTCACTACAACTACAGAGTTGCACGATCGGGATTGGGTCGGTGTGTATCTGACTTTGATGGATGGGTGGATGGTCTGGAACGAGCGCGTAGACAAAACTAACAAATTGGGGGGCACTATTGTGTTT
Source organism: Mycena metata (assembly GCA_029378385.1). Classification (NCBI taxonomy): domain Eukaryota; kingdom Fungi; phylum Basidiomycota; class Agaricomycetes; order Agaricales; family Mycenaceae; genus Mycena; species Mycena metata. The sequence continues at coordinate 793,569 of JARKIB010000012.1, forward strand.
CTTTGGTCCACTAGCAAGTCCACCAAGCGTATTCCGCGCGATAGCCAGACAGATATCGAGTCACTGCGTTTTGGGCAAACCTTCCCTACAGCGGGCAAGAGAGGATTGTAAATATGTGCCAGCTGTCCGTGCCTCTGGCCGACCTTAGTCTCTCGTAGACAGACGCTACAAAAATTTGCTTGTACCTCGCAATTTGTAGTCTGTTGATTAGAGTGATCCCTTGATCGCTCGCCAGATTATTACCAATCATAGAATTTCTCGGATGTTGAGGTGCGTCCTTCGACGCGTTCCTTGTCGATTTAAGGCCTCCCTGACACTTAATACATCTACCCCAATGTTCTCTGCAGCGGAATTTAGTTGCCAAGGTTCAAAAACGCAGATGCCGAAATTTGATGCCCGGCATGCCGTCGGCATGCACCAAACACCAAAATATTAGTTCAAGCTCAAAGGCATAGAATAAAAATATTCTGAAGGGACAGATCCCTTCATAAGGTAGTAGAGTGCACCGATTTGGGTGAATTTTAACTACTGGAGGATGTAGGGAGCAATGGGAAGGGAGGGGGAAAGTGATTTGTAATCACCCACCAAAAGATTGGTAATAATCTGGCGACCTTGCATCAGTGGCGCGGTTAACTACAGACTAGGCCGACCTGGCCGCAGGTGGATCAATCAACCCGCACCACCGTCGACAGACTGCCGATCCAACCGTCAATCCGCGTGTGACCAGCTAATCTGACCGCCTCTGCCCCCCGTGCGGACAGCTGGGCTGGCCACGTCTCCGTCCCCGAGTGGCCCTCTGTCCTGGAATACCGTCCCTCAGTAAGGGGACACCATTTTTCCCCCCCATTGATGCCTCCGCGTCTTCTCAAAAGCTGCCGCTAGACCGGGAAACCTTCAAGTCCACTTTCTCCCCCACTTTGCCCCCACTACACCCCAAACCTCCGACCCTATTCTTTAGTCCGCACCTCCAGCACCATGACCACCAAGAACGGTGCGTGTTTGCGGTCTTGTCCACGCTGACCCTTTAATTCAAATCCACAAAGTAAGTACTTCCACAGATCCAGAAATTACTCATCGACACCGTGACCTCGTTCAGAACACCAGCTGCACCCTGACTGCTTCTGAACTCCCCGGAATCATCATCGCAAGGCTCGAACAGGATGCTATCCCCTGTTCTTCACAGTTATCCTTAACTCATTCTGTATTGCAGCTGCAGCAGCCAGAGCTAACTTGTTCTACCTTGCTCATTAGATATTTGCCGAAACGCAAGCAAGAGGTATGCATTGGCCTTCCCTTGGATTCTTCTGTGTCGCTGATTTACTTACAGTAACTCAGGTTGTGCATTCAACTCCTTGTCAACAACGCGAAGCAGGAAGAAATGAGAACGAACTGGGGTGTCACTAGTGAGATGAGCAGCACGTGGAAAATAGACTCCGCATTTTGCTAGTGTACAAATTTACCCAGCTCTGAATTTATTTACTTTGCTTTCTTCGTCTTCATCTGATTCTTCCGCCTTCAGGTCTTTATCTTTGTGTGAACAGATCATTTGGAACATACCCCGGCCACCGGAAGGAAGGAAGGAAGGAAGTGTATAACCGCAGCGGTCCCATTGAGGAAACAAGCGGGCTCTGCACCTACATACATGTGCCTCTAACCATGTATGCTACAGACAATTACTACCTGAAACACTTTGAATCGGGGCCTAGCCAATCTGTCCACATAGGGGCGAGTTGGGATTTTCAAAATGTCCCAGGCATGGTGCATTGGTCTAGATGGCCACTGTAAGACTGGGACCGGGCTTATTTCACCCGTTCCCAGGTGATTTTCCACATTCACCCGCTACAAGGGCGACAACCGGGTGAACTCCAAGGGGGTTAATTTCGCCCGGAACAGGCGGGTGAATGTCCTAACCCGCTAAACGGGTCAGTTTTGCATGGTCCAGTTCACCCAGATTCTTAACCCGTTATATGGATGACCTGGCGGATTATTTTCACCCAGGAAAGTGATTAAACTAACCTACTCGGAACTTCACGGTGATGGATGATTCCTAGCCCTGTTTTGGTCAGATATTGAGATTGAATGATTCCTAAATGCCATTTGAAGGGCCTTTACAGCAACGAGTAACTGCACTCGCCGCAGATTGTTTTCTCAAGTCCGTTGATCGGGCGGTCCGTGCATGATCAACAGGTGGCGCAATCACATGTGGATGTTTGTTTGATCCCCAGCTCCTTCTCTCTTCCCACCACACCCATTACCAGATTCCCTCGCCCTACTCAACTGCAGCTCTAAACCAACGCTGCCCTCAAAAGACAGGCTGTATGTAATCCGCTTCCGGTGATACCTCAACGCCCGACAAGTCCTTGGACCACCCCATCGTGTGTCAAGCCGGTGGAACTAGCACGGGTTAACGTACTCCGCATTGAATCCGCCACCTGAGCGGCGGGCCAACCATGACATCTTCAAAACATTGTCGCCGCCTAGTCAAGCTCCAAGACCTCAACATTGTCACTGCCTGCCTCCTCAAGCGCCAAGACCTCAACATTGTTGCTGCTCCTCAAGCTCCAAGACCTCAGCCAACACTTCTCTCAATCCTCAAAGCCTCCCTCAAGCCCACTCTTTCAAAGCTTTTGGGCCCCCTTTCAATTCTCGTGATTCCCGGCGGCATCAAAGTCTTGCGGACTTGGCAATCACAGTGTACTCGTAAAATTCTCGTAAATGCTTCAAGATTGATGTCGTCGACTTCCCATCTGTTGTAGCTTACAGTCGGTTTCAATACTATTGCATTTTATCATCTATTTTGTGATTCAAGAGTACCGGGAAGGGGTGGGGACCGCGGACCTTGCGGCCCTTCTGGACCAGTGAGAATAACCCAAAGAACGGGTTCCACAAACCCGGTCTCGAGAAACCCACTGAACGGGTTGCTGAAACCCGGTCAAAACAGCGGTCTGCACCGGGTGAAAAGCAAAAAATATTTAATTACATCCACCCGGTTCTAACCCACTACTAACCCGAACTTTTACCCCAGTTTTCGGGTTACTTCCAGAGCACCCAGGTGAAAGTCACCTCTTCAGCGAGTCAAGGTCACCCATTCTCTGGGTTACTTACCCGGTGAAATTAATCCAGTCTTGGTCTTACAGTGTGGCCCGTCCAGGGCGGTGGATAGAGTGGATTACTGTACCATTACATTCAAATTGACAGTCACATGTCACGCACCCCCCTGTCGATATCGAACTTTGGTTGCAGTCACGTGTCACGGAGGCCAGTGCCGAATAGGTCCAGCGGTTCGTCACGCCACCGAAAAATCGCGTAAAACAGCCTAGAAAATCGCCGTGACTCCCTAATCTTTCTAAGTGTGGTTTAAACAGGTTCCTGGCCTATTTATACCCGCAACTCTGAAATTTGAGCATGTGGTTGGGTTTCTGACCTAACATCAACCTAAAATGGCCTGAAAACAAAACTCAAAATAGGATAGGTATTCAATACACTGCGCAAATATTTCTGTGCTATCCTAAGAAATTACCCTCAACAGAAGGGTAAGATTTGGGGCCCATGTCGAAATTTTTCCCTTGTCACTCGGCTTTCGGGGGGCTGTCGAAATGTCGAATTGGTCGAACCAGTCACGCATCACACCCCCTGTTGATTTGAACGTAATGGTACAGTATGATTCAATCCTCCGCTCTGTCCTCTCATGTCCATCTAATCTGGCAACACCGTGGTTATGTGTGATATATTTGCAATCCTCCGCTCTGTCCCTACCGTGGCAATTTTTCTCAAAACGCAGTGAGTGCAGTCAATCAAGGGGGCCCAAAGATAAGAAGTTACCATATGGGGTAGAGGGGGGGAGGGGTCGAGGGTCCGCCGGGAAAAAAAATTGTATGCAATTTTCTTTTCACCCGGGAAGGTCCGCTGGGGAGTGTAGACACTGCTCAGGACCTCAAACATGATCCCCCAGTATAACTACGCTATTACAGGTCTCCCATTCACCTCATTAGCAAAGTTGAGACACCGTGGTCCGTTTTGAACCAAGTTTCAACCCAACAAGCCGTGTGAGTGTCAAGTGCGAGAACGTTCATAGCTCAGTAGCTTCTTCTCACATGGACTGCTGTTATGTACTTTGCTGTCAAATGACTGCTACGGCCACTTTCTACTGTCGCATCGATACTCTGCTGCCTCGAATATCTTTCTTTAAAAGGGAATTTGATGGCATCATCGTTACGTAGGGGGGGAGGGGTAGGCCAAAGTGCTGGGAGAAAAAAATATGTAGGTGATATCCTTTTTTCTTATCTTTGGGCCCCCTTGCAGTCAATCCAAGTCAAATTCCACTAGATGCTTCGCTTTCCAGGGACCAGGAAGACACCAGACCGCCACCACAAGTAGAGGCTGTCAAGTACACAGACGAGAGGTTCGTTGTCGGAGTATACCACCTTCCAGTTGACCGGAACCCGCGACGTGAGAGGGAGGACGAAAGAGGAAGGAGGGTGGTTGTGTTTGGCTTCACCTTGCCGAACAAGCCGAGGGATCACGCCGGTGGGAAATAGGGACAAAGTTCAAGGTTGAATTTTTTGGTTTCATGGGATTACGAGTACCCATGAAGGAAACGGAAGGATTGTAATATTGACTGCTCCGTGGTGAATTACTCTGAAATTGGTTTCACTTGAATTTTGATGTCTTGGGAGATTTGGAGAGAGTATGGAATTAAATACACCCTTATTGAACACACCCCGATATACCACAAGGCCCGGTTGGTCCGCCCTTGCAGTGAATAGCTTCTTACCACACATGTTTGCAGGATAGGCTTGTTCAATTCAAGCCTGGCCATAGATGTGCCACGAGGTTTCTTTTTTTGTGTTGAATCAAGAAATTCCACCATCCAACGCTTACCTATTGAGCGTAAGAGGTAGTGATTGCTTGAATCAAACACCTTTTTTTCTCAAACCTGTTATGATCTAATGCTCACCCATGAGTGTAGGGGCAGAGGAGTGAGGCCCGGTTGCGGATGACCCACACTTGCACCATATCGCTTCAATCGATATTCTGCCTTGATCGTTTGTTCAATTCAAGCCCGGGCCTTAAACGGTTCATAGTTCCGGTGAAACACCTTTTTTTTTAAAAAAAAGCCGAGCAACTACGAGTTAATGCTCACCTATTGAGGTTATCAGAGAACGAATTAAGGCTCGGTTGCGGATGGTCTGCACCATGTCGCTTTAATCCATATTCTGCCTTGATTGCTTGCTCAATTCAAGCCTGGGCCATATGATCGGATTGAAACACCTTTTTTCTCAAACTGAGCAAACCTATTATGATCGAATGCTCACCCATCGGTGTAGGGGCCGGTTGCAGATGGTCCGCACGTGCATAGAATAGTGTTTTCAAAATTCTGTAGGAGATGCTTGTTCGGAACTTGTTCGATTCAAGCTTGGGCCATGATCGCTGCTTTCATGACATACTGTAAGTCAGAGTCTACAGATATGTAAGTAAATAAATACTGGTATAAAATATACAATGTACCCTCAGTCCCACAAGATGGTGTAAGACTGAGGGTCGTTAGGGGCTGTAGCCCTTATCTATGATCGCCATGGAAGGAACTATAATAAAAAAGCAATACTACCGTTGCACACCATATAAGTAGATTTCTTCCTCAACAAAATGCCTTGTTGCAGATGTTCCTCACTGCAGCACTTAGACTGCAAATGATTGGGCGGGGAAGGTACTTAACCTGCACCTTGTTACAATTCAGTGGAGAATTTTGCCTCTATAACAATCAAAAATGCCCACCTACAGCGGTTATCAGAGAGTAAATTAAGGCCCGGTTGCGGATGGTCCGCACCAGCACCGAATGAACACGTTTGGTGGGGTAGATATTCTGCAGGGGTTGCTTGTTCGGTTCAAGCCCGGGCCATGAGTGCCGCGTCCATGAATTCTTTTTTTTTCGGATCGAAACCTACGACGTAATGCTCACCTATTGAGGCTATGTAGGTAAGGAAGCCCTTGTTGAGGATGGTCCTCGCTGCCATACTGCAAATGATTCGGCGGGGAAGGTGCTTGACCTGGACCTTGTTGCAATTCAGTCGAGAATTTTGCCGTACAACAACCAAACATGCCCACCTATCGAGGATGGCGGGCAAGTAGGGAAGGCCCGGTTGCGGATGGTCCGCACTTGCACCGAATTATTGCCTTGTATGGTTGTTCGATTATTCTGCAGGGGTTGCTTGTTCGATTCAAGCCTGGGCCATGACTGTTCATCCATGAAGTTTGTTTTTTCGGACCAAAACCTACAATTCAATGCCTGCTTATTGAGGATATGTAGATAAGATCGGCCTTGTTGCGGATACTTCTCACTGCAGCACTTAGCCTGCAAATGATTGGGCAAGAAAGGTGCTTGACTTGCACCTTATTGCAATTCAGTCGAGAATTTTGTGTTTACAACAATCAAAAATCATGCCCACTTAATGGGGACAGAAAGGGAGTAGAGAAGGCCCAGTCGCGGATGGTCCGCACTCGCACCGATGTCTGGGTCTCGCGCCGCCTCACAATGTCCTGCAGGGGTCGCTCGTTCAATTCAGGCCCGGGGCATGGTGTCGACAGCATTTTTTTTTCTTTCTGGCCCCAAACCGAACAAATGTACAAGTTAATGCTCGGGTTATTAGGGAGAGAATTAAGTCCCAGTCGCGGATGGTCCGCACTTGTACCGAATTACCGAAATTGCTGACTATCCAATTATTCTGCAAGGGTTGCTTGTTCGATTCAAGCCTGAGCCACACAATTGTAGGTTCTGATTTCTGCCCAAACCGAGCAAACCTATGATTTGATGGCCACGTATTGAAGTCATCAGAGAGCAAATTAAGGCCTGGTTGCAGATGGTCCGCACTCGCACCGAATGAATGTGTTTCGTATCGATATCATCCTGCAAGGGTTGCTTGTTCACTTCAGGCCTGGGCCATGAGTGCTGCTTCGATGAATTCTTTTTTTAGGACCGAAACCTATGATTTAATGCTCCTCCTATTGAGTCGTGAATCGGTCTTGGAAATTCCTACCTGGTATTTACCTTTACAAATAATTTTGAGAGGGAAAGAGATGTTCATGCCAGGTAGCCACAGTTGCGAATAACGGGACTTGTCTATCAAACATTGTCCACAGAGGAAGGCCTTATCTCTTCCATGCCGATCTCATTTTTTGCCGCACCAGATTACCCCTAAGAGGCTAGCTTTGCAATCGTAACGGACCGGAAGAAAAATATGCAACCAATCAGACATTTGCTGTTTGATTGCATCTCAGCCCAGTACGGCATTATTTACTTGAACAGCGCGACCTACGAATTCTCTCATCGTCGTCACGGCTCAAAATGCACGGTGGCTGCAAGAGCTTTATTAGCCAACCGAACGAGAAACCACCCGGTCGGTTCGGAAATTTGGTTGAGCAGAATAAAAAAGCAGGTACACACAGTTATCTGTTCAGAGGTTCAGTGCCATGTATGATAATGCATCCCTGATATTTCTCCTCCATTCGGAGATTGAACATTTCAACATGCTGTTGTGGCAAACAGTCGCGTCAGCGCCAACACGTGAAGCCGCGTGTATGTTACGTGATTAATTTCTTCCGACACAGAGGAGGAGACCCCGGTGCGACGTCATGGAAAGGGAAAGCAGCGGGTTAAGAACCCGGTCCCCACAGAGGAGGTGGACCAGCTGCTCTCCGATTCCGCGCAAGGTCTGCCCGCCGGGGTTCATGCAGGGGATTATGTTGCGGACGAGAATGATTTCAATGTGTCGCAGCTGCAAGATGTGCCGCGCACACAGTCTCCTTCGCATGCCAGCCCTTCCAGTCGTCCGGGCCCTGTGCCCCATTCTTCCTCCGAGCAGCAAAGCTCTGCCTGCGGTTCTACTACCACCCTGGGGTCCCGGGCGCCGGGCCTGCTATCCCTGCAGGAACCCATTTTCCTAGGTTTCCCTACCTCCCAGCTCCTGGAGCCCAACGCGTTTGACGTCTCGAACCTGACCGCCGATGCGGAAATGATGGCCGCCTTTTTCGAGGACCACCCAGAGGCCAATGAGACCGATTACTTTGTCTATATGTCGGCCCTCCTGGGCATCGTTCACAAGGCGATAAAGCATCGGCGGGGTCTGGAGAAGGATGAAGGGAAGGCACCGGGGTCTTCGAAACGTGAGAAGGGGGAGTAAATGTTCGCGTCTGCCGGGGTGTCGTCGCGTTTCACGCTGGGCGCACTGCCCCGCTTGTATTTCGTTGTTTACTGTTTCGTGTTTCGAATATATCGATTTTTCTTGATTCCACGTGATCACGTTCGCCTGTCCGGGTCCCGGTTGGAGAGATAAAAGATTGGAGTGAGATTTGATTTCAGATAAGAGGAGATAAGATTACGCCACGGGTATAGAGTGATGCCGGTTGCGGGTATCTCCTTTGGGTTTCCTACTCATCCACTTTCGGCAGTCGGGGTGTTAGAGACCTCGGGTCCTATTCCCTCGATCTCCACTCCCCACTGCACTCCTATTCGGGCCCCTGAGTCCAAGTAGACCTCACGGGGTGGGATGTCGGGATCATGAACGCGTGCATGGGCCAAGATTGCCTTGTCGGCCCATGCCGACACCGATATGCCGTCATTGTTCCTTTCTGGACCCCGCACTGCGACAGGGTGTCTTCTTGGTCAAGGGTGGGTTCGTACCGAGCGGCAAGCGGGGTGTGCCACAGGCTCCGAGATGCGCTAGCCACACCCCGATCCAGTGGGTAGGTATCACATTCTGCGCAGTATGGGGTTATTGTACTGCAGGTGTAAACCCCGTTGGTACGCTCCCCTGCCGACAGGGTGCTGGTGGTACCACACCACCCCTACTCCCAATACCCCGATGATCACCGTCATGTACACCACAGCTTCGAAGAGCTGCTGTAATCCCTTCACCACATCGATTCTTCTGGTGTCCCCATGATCATACAAACTACTGGAACCGCCGTGGTTGCAGTACATCGAACCATTGGGATCTTCACGTGTGTGTGCGTTTGGAGTAGTGGTACCCACCGCAAATGACCCAGTCGCGCTTTCTCTTTGTGCGCGGTTTATTTGGTGTTCGCGAGGGCCTTTCGCGCTTCATATGTTTTCGACGGGTTTCGAAAAGTCGGAGCCGGTAGTTGAGATTCTACCTTCTGTCAGTGACGACCCTGGGTCGGCCTGATGGCGGCTTCGGGTACAGATCCCGACTAGGACTTCAAACCCCTGTCCGTGTCCCCTCGACAGTCGCACAGCGTATACGACCTGTCGGCAAGTGTGGACCCCGAGATGTGTGGATACCGTCCACCAGATGTCGGGGTATGCGCGAGTCTAGACCCCGAGATGCGTGAAGAGCCGTTCACCGAATGTCGGGGTATGAGAAGTTACACCCCGGGGTACAAGGAAGGCGTTGTTCGTAGCACGGGGTGTGGATAGAATTAGACCCCAGAGGGAATGAGGGTCGATGGGGTCTAAAGCGAGAACACAAGCCAGTATCAAGCCAAAGTGGGCCTGAGATTAGACAAGGTAGAATCTACTGTACAGGAGATTCTACTACTGATTATATAGTAAAATGAATATACTTGGTGATCGTGGTTTCCTAGTAACTAATCACTGTGCAGGGTTAATGCGACAGTTTCTTGGCGTAGAGGGGGTTTCGATGCCGATCGAAACCTCCTGGTTTGAACTTCAATCGGAATTTGAAAAGCGTTGCCGTTCGTGCCGTGCTGATCCGAGTATGCCAAGTCGTGATCCGAGCGTGATCATGACAACTGTGAACAGTCCAATTTTCTGATTGATTGAACTTTACCACCTGTGATATTCCTGTTGTAAATCAGCTGCAGATTCATTCTGAATGTCAGTGCTGCAAGCCGACTTTACAGTCCAGACTCAAAGAGTTACCACATTAAATTGTATTCTTAAGAGCTGTGGATTTCCAGAATGGAAGGTTAATGATTTTGTAGACAGCTATGTGTTATGTAAATTCCTGTACAGACTCTGGTTCAACCAGCATAACACCGGGTCCATTGATCCCCGTGGTAGAATGTGGAGGTGTGAAATTTAATCATGGGGTGGCTCCCAAGAATTGCAAGAAGGTGAGGTCGAGGCAGGAATTTAATGAGGTGGTGAGGAACCCAGAGAATTAGTTGTCCACGAGGTCCGACAATCCAGCCATCCGGTTGAAAACAAAGTGTGGATAAGAATGCACCGGTCTCAGCATGAAAAATATCAATGAAATCTGCAGAGGGGTGTGAACCTGTCCAGGGACATGTGAAGAAGTGTATGAGAAGCTGTTGATGATACATACCTGGACTGGAATGGACTCCACTGGTTTGGCCCTCAAACGGTGCTCCAATCTGTGTTTGAGTCTCAGTGTCCCACACACGTATAGTGTTGTCCCAGGACCCAGAGACAATGTGAGTGCCATCAGGGGAGAAGGCCACAGAGGTGACTTCGCTGGTGTAGCCCTCAAGTGGTGCTCCAATCTGTGTCTGAGTCTCAGTGTCCCACACACGCACAGTGTGGTCATGGGACCCAGAGACAATGTGTGTGCCATCAGGGGAGAAGGCCACAGAGTGGACTCCACTGGTGTGGCCCTCAAGTGGTGCTCCAATCTGTGTCTGAGTCTCAGTGTCCCACACACGCACAGTGTGGTCCCCGGACCCAGAGACAATGCGGGTGCTATCAGGTGAGAAGGCCACAGAGTAGGCTGTCCTGGTGTGGCCCTCAAGTGGTGCTCCAATCTGTGTCTGAGTCTCAGTGTCCCACACACGCACAGTGTTGTCATAGGACCCAGAGACAATGCGGGTGCCATCAGAAGAGAAGGCCACAGAGTTGACTTCGCCGGTGTGGCCCTCAAGTGGTGCTCCAATCTGTGTCTGAGTCTCAGTGTCCCACACACGCACAGTGTTGTCCTCGGACCCAGAGACAATGTGAGTGCCATCAGGGGAGAAGGCCACAGAGTAGACTATGTCAGTGTGGCCCTCAAGTGGTGCTCCAATCTGTGTCTGAGTCTCAGTGTCCCACACACGCACAGTTTTGTCCCCGGACCCAGAGGCAATGCGGGTGCCATCAGGGGAGAAGGCCACAGAGTGGACTGCACTGGTGTGGCCCTCAAGTGGTGCTCCAATCTGTGTCTGAGTCTCAGTGTCCCACACACACACAGTTTTGTCCCAGGACCCAGAGACAATGCGGGTGCCATCAGGGGAGAAGGCCACAGCGGAGACTGTCCTGGTGTGGCCCTCAAGTGGTGCTCCAATCTCAGTCTGAGTCTCAGTGTCCCACACATGCACAGTGTTGTCATATGACCCAGAGACAATGCGGGTGCCATCAGGGGAGAAGGTCACAGAGTTGACTCCACTGGTGTGGCCCTCCAGTGGTGCTCCAATCTGTGTCTGAGTCTCAGTGTCCCACACACGCACAGTGTAGTCATAGGACCCAGAGACAATGTGGGTGCCATCAGAGGAGAAGGCCACAGAGTTGACTCCACTGGTGTGGCCCTCACATGGTGCTCCAATCTGTGTCTGAGTCTCAGTGTCCCACACACGCACAGTTTGGTCCCCGGACCCAGAGACAATATGGGTGCCATCAGGGGAGAAGGCCACAGAGTGGACTCCACTGGTGTGGCCCTTAAGTGGTGCTCCAATCTGTGTCTGAGTCTCAGTGTCCCACACACACATAGTTTCGTCCCAGGACCCAGAGACAATACGGGTGCCATCAGGGGAGAAGGCCACAGACCAGACTGCACTGGTGTGGCCCTTAAGTGGTGCTCCAATCTGTTTCTGAGTCTCAGTGTCCCACACACGCACAGTTTGGTCCACGGACCCAGAGACAATGCGGGTGCCATCAGGGGAGAAGGCCACAGAGTGGACTGCACTGGTGTGGCCCTCAAGTGGTGCTCCAATCTCTGTCTGCGTCTCAGTGTCCCACACACGCACAGTGTGGTCATAGGACCCAGAGACAATGCGGTTGCCATCAGAGGAGAAGGCCACAGAGGTGACTTCGCCCGTGTGGCCCTCAAGTGGTGCTCCAATCTGTGTCTGAGTCTCAGTGTCCCACACACGTACAGTTTTGTCCCAGGACCCAGAGACAATGCGGGTGCCATCAGGGGAGAAGGCCACAGAGATGACAGCCCCTTGATGACCCATTAACACTACCTGCATGATTGGCCAGTTCAGATTTCCCCCTGATTTCAACTTTGCTGCCATCAACCCACTTCCCCAGTGTCTTTCTGCAATTTGTGAGTTTGCTGGGGCAAACCGCAGTGCTGACAAATAAATATGTGGAACAGAGAATGCAATTGGGTGCCCAAAGTTCCTTGCAAATGCCATGGCATCTTGCACATCTCTTTTCAGTTCATCATTTGGGCCCTTTATGGGCAATCAGTCAATGTATTCCTCAGATTTTACTCTACTCACCGGAAGCCATTTGGCTAGTCTCTCCAATGCTCTTGACACAATTGATGTCATATGATAAACGCTGAGTACTTCAAGCCAAAACAACAGCTGTGTCTGCATAAAACTAGAGACATAGTTCAGCATTGATGCCTTCTCCACAGTGCTGCTGAGATGTGCAGACCAAAATTGGCATGCATAGTACAGATGATTAGGAACTCTTTGTGCCAGCCCAGGGATATCATCATTACACAAATATGAGCTTTCCACACCAGCAATATTGAATTTTAGTTGCTTTGCCATAGTCACAAAGCATGCAGTTGCCATCCACTGTTCATGGGCTACCCTTTCATAGTTGAAATGAGATTCTTCTCCAAGAATGACAAGGAAATCCACAAATGACTGATGCACAAAGCGAAGACTTGATCCAGAGTCAAGAACAGAACTCATTCGGATACATACAAACTCAAGGTCTAGGCTCGTCAATGATGGAACTAGAGCTTCCATCTCACCCGCTGTCAGTGGCATCTGTGCCACCAGTATGGCTCCAGCTACTCTTTTGAATACTTTGGCATCACTGCTAGAGGGAAACTTTGAGGTAAGAAGATTTTGGTAGAGTTGTCCCAGTTGGTCCAAGTCTTGTTCCTGATTCCTGTTTTCTTTCCGAACCATCTCGAGTATACGTTCAAGTTCTGTTTTGGGGTGATGATCCCCTACGAGCTTCAAAACTGTGCTGGCCCAGATGAATAATCCAGCAGCTGCATTGATGAGAAGCTTCAAGTCTTGTGGGGCTGGCCAAGGATGAGGGAGTGATTTATACTCCTGGTGAATGGCATCAAAACCATGCTGAAGGTATTTCTCAATATCTTGATGTGATTGCAAAGTGGCCTTCTCCCCGACTTCGAGAACCTTGCACTGTGATCCCATTGAGCCAAGCACAGAATGTATGCTACTCTCATTGCGACTAGTGACAAAGAGCTTCACTTGTGATGGGAGATCTTTCCAGCGGCTGATAGCTGATAGAACCTGCTTCTGGTAGGAACGGGATGCTGTTAAACCCCCACATTCATCCAGTGCATCAATAACTACTATAGGCATCCTCCCAGGAGGCACTGAGAGCTGATTCTCCAGCGACTTTATGATGAGCTTCTCAAAGATGTCATCATGGCCTGTGATGTGTGGAATAACCTCCCCAGAGTCTAAAGTCTGCAGGACCTTGCTCCGAATCTCTGGGTATTTGTTTGCGAGATCATATGCTACATGGCACCAGAGAGCAGCGGGAGGCTGAGATAAAAACTCTTCACGTTTGAAGAAGAAGCTGGATGCTAAACGCCCAGATTCCTGCAGCTGTGTTGTGACAGTCATCGCAATGGCAGATTTTCCTGTGCCAGGATACCCATGGAGCCAGAAAACACTGGGACCATCCAGGTCATTTGCCCAATCATGAATGCTCCGGAGTATGTCAAGTCGAGTTCCGGGCATGCATGACTCAACTGCCTGTTTTATTTCTGGGGCCTTTGGTCTGAGAGTCTGCAGCTGATGGTCTTGCACTATTTTGATTGCTCAGGAATGTGAGGCTTAAGCATTTACTGGTCACTCACCAGTGCTGTCCAACAAGGATTTGAGCTGTATCTCTATTGTTGCTATGGTCATTCCAGACTGCACAGCAAGACCACGGTCAAATTTATATTTGAAGGAAGCAAACTGTTGAGTAAGGTTGTCAAGTTGTTCTCTTGTCTTGGCACCAAGAGTGAGGGAAAGGACCCTTGCTAGTATATGGAATGAGAACCAAAATTGAAAAAACCAAGAATGAAACAAACACATGGGAGATTGAGTACTGTATTGAGTGAGAAAATTTACTGTTGCGCGAACCATGGGATGGAGCTCCTCCATGGCTTCTTTCAGCTGAGCAGACTTGACAAACTGCTCGACATCAGCAATGCAAGCCAAGACATCGGTCATATCCTGGAGTAGAGCAATTATGTCGTTATCACATTTGTTTTGTTCCTGCAGCAGCTGCAGTTGTCAAAAATCAATAACAGTGAAGGCAGGAATTGGAAGGCCTGAAATACCTTGTGGATTTGGTCCACACTTGCAAAAACCGCCTTGGCAATTGAATTTGCCTGATAGAAATGAAGCCAAAGGATTCTTAACATTAATAATCAGACTGACCTCACTTGCTGCAAGGCCCAATGCAAGAACTGTCTGCAGGAATTTTGAGTATTTCCCCAGGCAGTCCAAAAGGCTCTGCAATTCCAACGCATGGGTAGTTCCCACAGCTAAGAGATTTGTTGTTGCAGTTGGTTCCTTGGAAGAGCTGTCAGGAAATAATCCATGAAAGTCAATGCCTGTCACAGACCATACTGAAACTGATGTGGAATTTAGCAGATTGGTCAGGCAAGAGGTGATCTGAACAGGCTTGTTGAACACCATCTGAATAGAAACAGTGTTAACACAGACCATTCAAATGTAGCACTTTCTGTGCTTCAAGAATTTCCTGTGCGACTTTGACACTGAATTCAATCGCTGCTAGAGTCTGACGGTGTTTTGGCAAGAGACTGCTTTGGACAAGCTCGACCTTGAGGGTAGATTTACTTTCAAGAGAACTGCAACACAATGTTCAGCAATGAACATATCATGTTTACACCACTCACTAGGGGGGATTGAATGCAATTTTACACTGGGCATCCTTCAGATCTGCTTTCCTGATCGTTGTGCCATCCAAACGGATTTTGACAACACAGTTCTTGGTCTTTGAAGGCCGGATGTCCGTTGTGGATATGCCTGGAACAGGATTTAGTTGAATCTTTGAGACCTGGTATCGCACAAAAGCCATGTGACTGACTGGATATCTGCACACTAAGACTGCGACTTGTGAGATATGGGCTAAAGTTAGTTTGAATCCCTCACCTTCCCGTTGCTGGAGGCATTCCTGGGGGTCACGGTAGAAAGTAGAGAGGGTGTGTTGTCGTGGTATGCAGTAAAGAGGAAGCTGTGCAAGCTGGCATCCCATCATTCCCTTGACACTTGCTTGACACCGACGAAAATTCCCCACTACTTACTCGTCGAGCTGCACCTCCCAAATAATTACAAGGATTGGGGTCGGGCGCGCTATGGGCTGTCGTTCCGTCGTGTCCTGGTCGTGGTTCTCTCCTGGTCGTCGAGAAACACGATTTCTCCCCCGGCAAGCGGTGTGTGTGGGCGGTGGGGCAAATACTGGCTAGGGGGGGACCAGCTTCGTGTCTAATAACTCGTTTGGACGATATCGTACGTGCTCTTGCCCTTCGAACCGTTTTGACCGCTTTTACTTCGCCCGATGGTGTTTGCGCGCACTGCGTGCTTGCGTCCTTGGATGTTCCTTCTTTAATCCCAATCTACTAACGCTGATCTGGTATCGTACTTTCAGGGCTCGCCGACCAAGGACCCGCCCTCACTTAATCCCGAAACTAGCCATCGATACATATTTGGTGGTGAGCCTGTGACCCTTTCTTTCATATCCTTTCCATTTGCCTTCACTTTACTATACCGTTTCCTTCCCTTTATTTCCTCCTCTCCGCTCACCCCACTGCATACTAACGCATCCCCTTGTAGACCTAGCCCTCCACGCCGGATGAATGAGGCCCGCGCCACTCCTGGGCGCCGAGATTATCGACGCGACGAAGGTGAGAACTTGCTTCCTTGTTATCTATCGACGCTCTGCGGCGGCAGTGGGGAGAATCGAGTACGGCCGATAGTCTTTTCGGCGCGGAAGGCAGTGTGCGTGCGAGGGAATGTGCAGGCAGAGGACCGTGTCGCGGTTTTGGGCGAATCGTCTGCTAGTGGCATCGGGCTGACGCGGGCGTACCCTTGGTGTGCTGCGAGACGTCGGCGTCGACACTGGGCTTGAGGTGCGGGGCCGGATGAGGACGTCGCGCGCGGGCTCCACGCTGGCGGCGTCTGTGCTGATGCTGAGCTCGAGCTGGCAACGGTGCAGGAGGAGGACGTACTGTCTTGATGTCGCGTGTCACGGCAGGCGGATGGGCCGTGGTGCGCGTGGAGGTGCAGGTGGAGGTGGGGAAGTCGACCAACGGCGGGGACGTGGACGAGCTGGATGCAGGCAGCGGCGGACGCGGTCGAAGATGGAGGCCTCAGACGCGACCGTGACTCACGGGCGGGATGCAGGCTGCAGGCGGCGACAGACGCGGGCGGCGCTGCCGGTGGAGGCCCACGATTGCGTCGCATCTAGAGCGCGATGCGTGCGTCGATCGTGGCGTAACACGCGCGCGTCGAGGCGGGCGGATGGGCTGTGACGCGTGGAGGTGGGGAAATCGATGAGCGACGGGGACGGGACGGGCTGGATGTAGGCAGCGGCAGACGGAGGTGGAGGCCTCGGGCGCGGGTGGGATGTAAGCCGCAGGCGTCGGCGGACGCGGGAGGTGCTGTAGATGACCGCGCGGCGGTCGCGGATCCGGGGAATCGGGAGGTGCGGAACGATTTACGTGCGTCGATCGTGGCGGTGGGGGCTAAACGGACGTGCGCATCGGTGTGTCCGTGGCCGCGGTGGGATGACGTGGAGCTCTGAAGCAATGGCGGCACACATTCACTTGAGCACCGACACCGTCAATGCTCAAGGCAAGGCCTTGGACAGTGTGTTGCGATACCTTATCCACCTATCTCAATGCGCTAACCCCAACCAAGTCCTTCAAACTCACGTAGAGAATTTCCTCGAGGGTGCTTCTCTGCCCGCGGATGACCCCGACAGGACGAGCCGGGTAATTGCCAACGACCCTCTTGTCGAAGACCGCCTCACCATCCTTACGCGGACGGGCATGATCAACGGTCCCGCGGCGAGCCTGAAGCGACCCCGCTCCGCGAGCCCATCCCCCAGTGTCCGTGCCGTTCGCCTCACCTCGATGCGACTGCCAGTGCGTTCATAACTCCTAGCCAATCGCTGTACGCTAACGCCGCTGAAGGTTTTCTGCCCGCGCCGCCCCTTGTCCCCGCACCACCTGTCGCTTCGGCGCCGTCCATCGTCACAGCGCCGCCCCTCGTTTCTGCGCCGCCCCTCGTTTCCGCGCCGCCGCTCGTTCCCGCGCCGCCCCTTGTTTCCGCGCCGCCCATCGTCTCCGCGCCGCCTATGGTTTCCGCACCACCACTCGTGTCCGCGCCGCCTCTTGCGGTTGCTGCTCCACCCACCAACGTCCTCATCGCTCCGTCCGCCACGAGCACACCTACCCCAGTCCCGTCTCACACCGCCGCCGCTGTGGGCATCCTAGTCGCCCCCACGGTGAACCGCAAGGGTAAGGCAAGCACACCAACCCAGCGCTATCCCTCCCGGGAGGTGCGTATGGGACCCGCGGTATGGGGCAGAGATATCAGTGCGCAAGTGCTAATCATCATCCACGCGGTGCTCGGGACGGAATATGACTGGGACAAAGTCTTCGTGCGCGCCGCGGATAATCGCGACAAGGACCAGGCTTGGGTTTACTTGGAATTTGTTCCTGAGGGGTACACCACTTGGTTCATTGATGGCTCGCGCCTCCCTATTTGATATGCGTCTCCCGCTACATTACCCCAAACTAATCCGGGCAGCTCATGTTTTTCCTTCACAAACTCACACACGACCTTCACATATAACCATCAACACCTTCCCTTCCTCCTCTTCGTCACATACTCCCTTTATGAACCCCATTCCTGCCATGATACTAACTTCGGTATCAGATACCCTTACCTCTTCTCACTCTGAGCCTTCACCTACGTCGCACGTGGTAAAATTACGAAGCTGGAATATTAATGGCTCGTTTGTTCTTCGTAGGAGCTGCCCGAAAGCCCAAGCTGAGCTTCTAAACTATGACTTCAATCTCTTTCAGGAAACTCATCTGCGACCACAGCAGCATGATAGTGTACATGTATAACTCCCGCCAGGATATTCAATTTATCACGAACTCGACGCCCGAAATCAAACTTCAATCAATCATGGGGTGGTGTCGCGGCGTCCTAAT
Organism: Mycena metata; assembly: GCA_029378385.1. Classification (NCBI taxonomy): domain Eukaryota; kingdom Fungi; phylum Basidiomycota; class Agaricomycetes; order Agaricales; family Mycenaceae; genus Mycena; species Mycena metata. The sequence goes on from JARKIB010000012.1 coordinate 811,940, forward strand.
ATGTCGCGGGTTCCTTCCAAACTGCGAGAAGAACTATGCGGCCCGGACTTTATGGTTCAACAAATAGGCGATGTTCTCATTTTTAATGTTTATCTTCTACCGGACTCAACAAACTGGGCTGGTGACCTTGAGCGTGACCCCTGCCTCGCTCTGGCTTCATCTGTGGCACTCGCGTACGCCGGAAACTGAGCTCGGCAAGCTACTTATTCGAACCATTGCTGCTGGAAAGGACAACTCCAAGAAAGCTCTCGACCTATTTGGTCCAGTCTATTTTGACACAAATCCAACCGTCGTCACGATCTGTGGTGTGGCAAAGAATGCTGGGAAACACACCGCTACCGCTGGGTCATCTGCATACTTTGGCCCTAGCTCTGGTTCGAACCGATCAGCGCGAGTCTGGGGTAAACCAATGAACGCACGGGCGGATTTACTTGCGCTCTTGACCGCAATTGAGCAGGCTCCGCGCACGAAGACTCTGCAAATCTCGACGCGATCAGAATAGGCTATCCGGGCGATAACATACCACAACTTTCGAAACGAAGCTTGCGGCTGGACTGTGAACGGCGACGTGATGAAGGTCATTATTCAAGGGATAAAGCCCGATCACATTGAGTAGGAAGTCATGGAAAAGAAAAACCTGCATCTGGTCTGTGCCGAATATTCACATGTACTGAACAGAGCGATCTACTTCGTTTTCCGACTTCAAGTGCCCACCTAAAATTGAAGGTCGTCAGTGAGGAAGAAGGCCCGGTTGCGGTGGTCCGCACCTACGCTATATAAAGCTACCTCGCCGTTGCATGCAGGAGATGCTTGTTCGATTCGAGCCTGGGCCATGGCAATGAACTTCGACCAACTTTTCTTTTGTTCGACCCATGAAATACCGGTTGCACCCACCTGTGAACTGTCGAGAATACCCAACAAGCGAAGAACGAAGTATCTCAGGGAAGTAGTGATTTGCTGGATGGGAAGCAAAGTCAGACAAGAAGGGCAAGCGAGGTTCTTACTTCTCGTCGATTTGGTTGATAAAATGCATAATGGGTCGATGGCAACTTCAAAGAAACACTGAAAAGATAACTTTCATGATACAAATTCAAAGATGATAATATTACAGCGTTAAGACTTCTTACAATTCGCCAAAGCGTCGAAAACCGCGACCTCGCGTTGGACGCGTTTAACCACATGATGGTGTTCTTCCCCATTAGGCCAGCAGCGCAGCGACCTGCTCCTCCAACGACCTAACCACACCCCGACCCTGCAGCACCGACTCCAACCACGCTCGCACCTTATCGTACATACCCACCCACGCATCACGATCCGCCTGCTCGCCGCTCACCCGCACTCGTTCCAGCGCAAATACCATCGCCAGCACACTCGCGAGGACCTCGTCTTCCTCCCGAGCGCTTTTGGGCAGAAGGAGACGCACGTCCTCGATGGTCTTGCCCTCCTTTAGTGTGAGACCCGTGACGGAAAGAACGTCCTGCGACGCGGGGAAGGCGCCGTCGAAGGATTGAAGTCGGGCGAGTGCCTCCAGTCGGGAGTCTTCCTTCGTGGTCGGCTTCGGTGATGACTCTCCCGACTGCTGTGGCGCGGAAACCGATGGGCGGGCAGGCAGTGAGTTGACAGCTTGACTATAGGCTTGGTGCTCGTTGGCGCTCTGCAAGATGAATCAGCAGGATGCGACAAGAGAAGACAAAAAAGACACGGACAATCGATGCCGACGTCGACCCCGTACCCGACAAGCGTTTCCTGGAGAAAAGGCCTGACAAGCGATGCTGGATGGGGGTTAGCGCTGGAAAATAATACCACAAACGATACACATACCGATTTCTTTCCTTTGTATGCGATCGGCCCCGAATCGCTCTCGGGCACGGAATCGAGGTAGTCGTGATACACGGGCTCAGCGGTTCCACGGGCCTGGGCCGCAGGTAGCGGACGGGAGCTGTACTCTTCCTGCCCTCGCCATGGGACGTCCTCGATGGTCGGATCGTAGTCCTCGACGGTCGGATCGTAGTCCCGCGAGGAGAGGACGTAGCTCTGGACCGGCTGCACCGCCGGCTGCACCACCGGGATGTTCTCCTGAATTCCACGTCATCAGCAAGATACCAGAACATGGAGAATACACGTACCACCGCCGACGCTGACCCCGTCGCCGAGCCTCTCCTGAATAGACCCGATATAATGCTCGCGCGTTTCTAGATGCGCAATACGCATCAGTAAATGAAACGACGATGCAATAGCGGGGTACAGACCGCCTTCCTGGGGGTCGACGATGATACGCTGCGCTGCGGTGCTACGACGGCGGTGTGCACGCGCGAGGGCATGCCGTATTCCTCGCTAGTCGTCCACGGGGTGGAATCCTCGATCGTCGGATCGTAGGAGTCCCATGTAGACGGCCTGCGGGAACTAGAGTAGGATTCGCTATCGACAGCGGAGGACGCAGTAATCCAGTGATTGGTAGAGAACGAGTCGACTGCCGGTGGCTGCGGGGCCTGCCTCACGTACGGCGGCGGCGCCTGGTGGGTGTTCTCTGGCTGCGGAGCCCTGGCCGCCCCGGGTGCCTCGTCCACCGCCACAAACGACGTGTACGTCGACGTGATAGAGTACGTCGTCCCCAGCCTCACGATGCTAGCGCGCACGGTGCGGGCCAAGAGGTCGGTGTCTCTAGGATCCTTGAGGGTAGCGGTGAGCGCGCCGGCGTACTGCCCGTCCTCGAGGTCCTGGATGATCTTGCGCGCTGCGAGGGCGTGGAGCGCGGGGGTACTGGGCAGGCGGCTCACTGTGACGGGGATGGGGAGCGAGATAGAGGCGCCGTCGGGGGTGGAGCCGTGCAGGGTTACGGTTTGGGGGATAGTGGCGCGGCCTACTGAATGGGTCAGATACGAAGCCGGGGATGGAAGGTATGCAGTAACAGACCTCGGAGAATCGCGTATACATTGACGCGTGTCCCAGGGAAGAGATTGCGAATCTTGAGAGGGGATTGCTGGACATCGGAGGGAGGAGGAAGGACCGCGTGAGGAGGTGGTGGTCCCGTCTTGTCAAGGTGTGTGGGGTCGACGGCCTCGTCGAATATATTAAGGGACTTCTGCTTCTCCTTGCTCTTCTGCTCCACCACCTTCTCCGACTTCCCGACGAGCTCGAATTCGTCCTCCAATTCCGGACGCCCCCAATCCACGGTGATCCTCGATATCAAGGGCGTCCTCGCCGCCTGGAGCAGTCGCGCCACTTTCCCGGTGAAAGTCGGTCACCAGCATACACGCCCCATGCCCCACGCGCGCAATCCCCTCACACATCGCTGTCGACACCGAGTTCCCAATGCCTAGCACAGAGACACGCAGTGGCGCGCGCTCCTGTGCCGCCTTCACCGCACCACTCACCTCCGCAAGCACCCCATCGACATCGTACGCCTCCCCGTCCGTCAGCACCAGCACGCTCGTCGGCCGATCCCTGGCCCTGATTCTGAAGCATCTCGCTAACGCCTGCCGTATCTCAGTGCCCCCGTAATTCGCATCCATCCCATCGACATGCCGCGTCGCCTCCTCGAGTGTCGCTTGATTATACGCGCGGCTCCCCGCCGGCCACAGCTCGGAGACGGTGCTCCCAAAGGACACGACCTGGAAGAGCGAGTCTTGGTGCGGGAGCGCGCGGAGGAGGACTACGAGCGCCTTGTGCGCCGCGGAGATGCGTTTGTTTGTCATGGAGCCGCTGCGGTCGACGAGGAGGATGAATTCCTGGCGCGCGAGGTCGGGGAGGGTGAAGCGGGGCACGAGGGTGAGCGCGAGGGCGGCGGTGTTGTGCGTCGGGTGTAGCTCGGCGACGCAGCGCGGGGCGTCGAGACCGGCAGACTTCACGGTGAGGACAAAGTCCTTGGTGAGCGGGAAATTAGAGGAGAGGGAGACGCGGGCGTAGTGGGAGAACGGGAGCTCTTTGAAGTTGGGGAGAGCGGGATCGGGCCCGAGCTTAGTGGTTGTGGTGTGTGAAGGGGAGCTGATCTTGGCTATGCGAGCGACGGCCTCGACGCTTGTGTTTATGATCAAGAATGGTGTCGACTTCGATGTGATGGCTGAAGTAGAGGTGAACCGGGGGCGCCGGCGCACTCCCATAGCGGGCCCCGATATGGAAGGGAAGGTGGAATCGAATGGAGTCATTCTCCTCGTCTTCAGCAAGCTCTGTCGCGTAGACAAGCTCGATCTGGACCTGCTCGTCCGGCGGAATATTCCCCACCGATACCTGAAATACTGTACAAAAAACTTGGTTAGAGCGGCAGAAATAGAGGATTGCATAGACCTACTATCCGGTGTCTGCTGCTCCATCAAAGAGGCTAGCTGTCCCTTTGCCACTGCGGTATTGTATGTCTTTCTGGCCTCCTGCTTTTCCAGAACCGAGCCGACGACCCTGGTGCCGTCCTGCTTGATCATGACAAAGCCACAGACCGACGCCCGAGCAGGGATTGGGAAGGAGTAGCTAGCGTCGATGGGAAACAAGCGGTCATTGCCGTAGACCTGCGTGAGCTTTACTTGGGCTGCGAGCTCCTTGATACTGGCTTCTGCACGGACTCCAAGCAAGGGGAGATACAGAACTTGATTACGGTGGGTGTAGTACAGGCCGTACATTGGGATTGCGACCCCTCAGAGCTTCCAGCGAGGTTTATATCGCGTGCACTTCAATTGCTGTTGCACAGCCTATACGCGCGCACATGCATTGACTGATTGATTTCGTCGAAGCTTGCGTGGAAGCATTCTAACTCAGGAATGTATAGGGCTCGATAGAGTTCCGTCATGTCTCGCGTACGTTCGCAAGGAAAGCTGTGATTCCGCGACTCGAGCGTCGACAGTAACTTGAGTCGAATCCTTGCTGGGACCGGGGACCAGAAAGACAGCAATCGCTGGATTTGACCAAGACATGCATAAAGGCTTTGGCAGTGGGACACGCCGATTCTCGAGTTGACCGACACAAGACCGACATCGACGTGGGAGGAAGGAGGCGTGTTGTGTTTGGCAGCACTAGTGCAGTGATCACGGTGATGGACAACAGAGACAATGTTCAACTTCAATGTGAATTCCGTTTCTGTGCCCTTGAAAACGGTTTAGAGAGGGTAATTCCCCTTACATTGGGGGAAATATGGGAAAATAATTCGAACGAAACTTGCTGTTCGAACCAAGTTTGAACGAATTTTATATTTGCAGTTGGAATCCGAGTCGGCCAGGATCTATCAATGATCATGAGTCTATCCAAATAGACATTCAACAGGCGAGATGGGACCTTCATCTGCTCAAGCCTCCTTTCACCTGAGACTACAGGGAGACGGCTGTTTGACCCAAAAATTACCTGCGGATCAGTCAAACTGCGAACCTCTCCGACTAGGTCACTAGGGTTATTAGTAAGGAACCGCAACCCCACGCATGATACGCGCTCACCACTAGGGCCGTGTCTCACCAGGCTTCAGCACATTGCAATTTGTGCAGCTTCCAGTCACGCAGAAGGTTCAGAAAAGCTACGCCCTCGGTAAGCGCAAAGCGGCGATTGATACCTGCAAGGTCCGATCAGCCTATTTGTTTTCCAAGTCGTTTCGGTCCAAAGGGCCTCACATGCGCGAGGTCCGACAGAGAACATGGTCGTTTCGCGTTTTTTTTTTTTCAACCGATTGGAGCCACGAATTTCAGGTAGGAATTTACGAATACCCAGAAGATCAACGGCCACCCATGTGCCAGGCTCAACTTCGAGCCTCAGTCAAGAGTGACCTGCTCGACATGGCCGTCTTCCGCGTCCGTTTTGAGTATCACTATGTCCGTTGTTAAAGATTGCCATAACGGCGGCGTGGGCTAGGTAGTTACAGGTTGTTCCGGACGAAATGACACTAACGGAAGAGACGAGAAGCTTCCAGGAAGGCCACCTGAACGTTTGTGAGCCGCGAATAATCTTGGAAGGCCTGAATTCTTTTGAGAAGGATAACGTGAAAGGGAGCGTATTTCGTACCAGCCTTCCACCAGGCGATGCGACGGTGCGAATCTCCTAATATATCTCTTCCTGAATATCCTCGTGCAGAGCCAAAAATGCAATCGCAGCACCAAGAGCTCTGGCCGTCGTTTCTGGTTGCATATCTTTGTGTAAGAGCAAGTTAATCATGCAACATGCACCGCTGACCGTGGCAGACCGTGGCCCGCGATTAACATGAGGAAGGTATTACCGACATATATCACCTCTGAATGAGGAGGCGCAAATATTTTTTTACTGGAATATTGCTTACCAGCTCATCGTCCGACAGCTCTAATTTTCCCTGCCCTTGGCTTGCTTTGCTAGCAACCGGAGTTTAAAGATAATGTTCTCTTTGTGGCCACCGTTTTCTTCCTCGGAAGCCAGCTCCTCTCTTCGAATACTAATCAGCCCTCTCATGAATGTTCCTAGGGAGCAATACACCGCCTCTATCTGGCGCAATTTGAAAAGAGTCAATACTTTATTTGAAAGAGTACTCGAAAACCCAACCTCTGAATCAGAAGTCTATACATCCACCGCGGTGTGATCAATCCAGGGGACTTTGTCTCAAGGGAAATTGACATGCTACTCAAAGCCGCAACGAGCAATGAGAATCACCGCGAACTAAACCACAATAAATACGCGAACTGACCGCGCAATAAATATCTTGACGCGGCGTAGCGACAGAGGAATCGACCTTGGAAGTCACCCCGGTCTTGAGGCCGTCTTAACAGTGACCCATCCCTCATTTTAAATCGTTTGCTGGTATAAATTCGCGGGCTCTTCTCACACAAATGTGTTTCTACACAAAGATATCAACTGTGGCGATTCCATTCAGCCCCATTCTCCGCGAAGATATTTGGTCGTGTAGTAAATGTGAGCAGCTCTACCGCCAGGAAGGCCAATCATTGGTACTTCATCAGTATGATTGTCAGTTCGGGTTTCTTGAATTGCCCTTTCACCGATAAAATCTATCGCGCCACCCAGTATATATATATCGATAGTGGGGAATAATACAGGGTCGTCCGGATTATTCTAGTACTGGCAAAGTCTGGTTCGTGTAACGGTTCGAACCTGAACCGAACTGAACTGAATGCGGTGTTCAGGTTCAAAGTTTGACCTGTGGCTCGAACCGAACACCAGGTTCATGAACCAAACCCCGAACCAAGATTTTCACTATTTTCAGTGGTAATTTCGAGCTCAAGCTTGTAAATTAATACTCATATATGTGTAGTCCATAATTGCTATCGCACCGCAGACATTATAACCTGGGACCCTATATGCTGGAATGCATCACAGTTTCACCTGTGTTAAATTGCATGGTTAGAAATTTAACACACCATGCAATTCTTTTGAGTTGAAGGTCATTGAAATACCATCACCTACAAAAATGCTATGTTGATGTTCGAGTGTTCCACCAATGTGGATGAATAAATAGATGTATTTCTGAATCGACTGAAGCCTCACATAAACACTTACAGTAAGTACACAGGCAAACAACATAGTTGATACTAGCACACAAATCAAGCTGTAACCAACCCAGCTTCTTCCTTTTCCAACTTGTCTTCTGATAAATCCTCCTCCATTTCCTCCACCTTCCCTATAGGAGCAATGAACTCAGTGAGTTGAGCCAAGTTTCTTTTGTGCTGTTCCTTGACATCTTTACCAATCCCAACCAACCTCTCATCAATATCTTGAACCCGTTTGGCCTGGCCTGAGTGCTCAAAGAGTGGCCTTGCTGTTTCCCAAAGCTCCAGTGCCCTCAGTAAATCACCATGCTTGTTGGAGAGATCCCCAAGTCGGATCATGCACTCTGCTCTGCTCCGGTGAACATCCATCTGGGTGAATCCCTCCAATGCAAGTGTAAACAGTGAAAAGGCTGTGGACTCATCATTCTCCTTCAGGAAGACATCCCCCATGAATTGCAGAGCCTTATGGATTCCCAGTTGCTCTTTTGCTTTGAGTGAATGTGCAAGAAGGACAACAGTCCATGAGGTTGGATGATAACACCCCTCCCAGCGATTAATATCTGCCAGTCTTTCCAGGCAGTAAGTCACTGTACTTCCCCCACCCAATTCGAAGGCATTTACAAAATAATGTGCTTGACAAATCCCCTTCTCTAAGATTGAGATCTGCCTGAATGGTATCACATGCAATAGTCAACAGTGCGTGGTTACTTGGTCCGAAAATCACTTGTGATGCATCAATCTTCTTTTGTATCTCGGTCTTTGAAGTCCCCATCAGGACCTCTATCTCAGCAGTGTTCACTAGGGAAGCAGCTTGCTCATGATTATCAGTAGCTGTGTTTTGAAGAATTTGAGTCTGGATGTTATGTGCCTCGACATATTCTGATTTGAGCCTGTGAACCTCGGCCTGAATTTGAATGAAACCAGAGTTAAGCTCCCCATGAGACAGACCACATAAACCCAGAATTAGTCTGCCCCTGGTGGCCAGGGTAATGCATTCTTGGTATTCACCAAGGCATCTCAAGCAAAGGGCCTCATTGTATAGTGCCCGTGCCTCTCTGTACATGTCCCCAGAGATTTTGGCAAGCCTCTGTGCCGTGTGTGCAGAAGCTCGACCAGCAGCATGGTCACCAGCAATTGTTTTAAATTCTCCGAGGGTATTAAGTGCATCACACTGCCTCCGAAGGTTGTTATTTCCTTGTGCCAGGGAGAGGGCATTCTGAACATGATGTAAAGCCACTGAAGTGTTGGGGTTGAAATAGAAGTAGTAGAGTCCGAGATGACGGTGAAAACGGGCTGGGAATTCTGTTCAGTCTATAAAATAGGAATTGAATCTGAAACATACACTCAAGGTTTAGGTCATCAACGACACCCCGGATCTTGTACCTACAGTAGGTTCGGATCAAGCCGCCTTCTCAGCACACGTGACATTCACGTGCTTCGCAGGGAATTCTGAGAAGGGGCTTGTGCCAAGATGCCAAAAAACAGCAATGTGTTCTGACCGCTCTCCTGCCTCAGTAAGCACTCCAATCTCTTTAGACTAAAGTAACAGTTTGTAGAGTAGAAGTACAAAAGTGATTTAGCTTGTTCAGAATTCCCTTAGGATCCTTCAAGGTCTCAGGAAACCGGTCGAAACTTGTGCTTTTTCGCAAATCAGAAGAATTGGAATCTGCTCTACCTAATCATACCCTCAGTGGAAATTAGAATCTGAGTCGGCAGTTCGATTCTGTTCATACTCTAAATGCCAAAACCACTTTTTTTACCATGAGCATAGGTCAAAATATGAGCCTGTAGGTCGAAGACGAAACGAGACCAGATTTGGACGTGCTTGGCCATCTATTCAATTTGGTTTCCATTATTTGGAAAACTCTGCCCAAAATATTTTGTTGCGGTAGTTGTGACCCCATACAGCCAAGGAACACTTTCTAATGTCCCTGGAAGCCTTCACTGCTCGCGGTAGAACCAGGTAGACCGCCAAGTCACAGCTGTCACAGATGTGGTCACACGTCTCAAATGAACAAATCTATATTTTCTGCGTGAACAAAGCAGTTCTCGGCATACTTCTTGCTGGTGGACCTGCTGTAAATGATGTCCTGAGTCGATCGAGCCCATAAAAACATCGGATTGAGGAAGCACTCCTAGAAGTTTGATCTACATCTGAAATGCATGTTCCGGTTCCAGAAGCGAGTGTACTGCAGTAGCACCTGGTTACTTTCCGCATCCAAGTATCCAAGGCTACAGAGAGACATCCAAAGAACAATTTATCAAGTTAGACCATGAGGGTCTGAGTGGAAATGACTGAGAAAAAGATGTTTGAACACATAGTCCATTTTTGGCAGTTTGTACCAAGCCTCTCTCCGAGAATCACCGGCTCGCCGGCGCGGAGACAGGCTTGCTCCGAACCTATACCTACAGCGGTTTCAGATGATTTTAGGAGTTCATGAAAGTGTTTCAAAAGTGGTTGTATCATCTGCTCTGTTGGAGGGAACAGTTTTCCCATATATTCCCTGATAGGCACCAAGACCTTCAAGCATTTGCGGTCATCAATGTATGCTGTAATGCGGACTGCGGTTCTACGAACTGCCTGACCCGGGGTGGGTATAGTCAAGTAGTGTTTACAGAATTTAATTCGTCCTCTAGGAGGAAATTGCTCTGTCGCAGAGCTGCGTAGTTTCAAGGTATGCTAGTGCGCAGTATATAAAATTGTGGTGTGTGTGTGTGTACAGTCCTCTCCGTATGGAGTGAACACTTTGCCAGGTTCCTTGAAGATTTGGTTCTTCGTTGGGGGATGGCCTTCCGAATGTACTGCGGATGGATAGTTTTCTACACTTCCTCGAAGGGTTCGCTCCGCAATGTGAATGCTGTTCCGTTCCGGAGTGCTCGGGTTATCTGTTATACTTTATCCACCCGTCTCGAGCGTATCAGACGGCAGGTCTCTTCAGCACAGTGTAACACTATACAGACGGCTATAGCGATTCCCTTTGTAGCCTGGTTTCTCCATTGGTGAACACCTTGAAACGGAGTTACTTCCGTTTCGAAGACTCAGGGGTGAAGTGTGCGAATTGAATGGGGAAATGGTATGATCATGTAGGATAGGCCTTCCATATACGATGTGGTGGGTTCCTCGCACGGATATGTGTTCGAACTCCTAATAAGAACGGTTGCACAAAGCCCAGTTAGGCTACTGGCCGTTTGGTGGTGTGCCGCGTAATCTGCTACCCCGCGCTTTTGACTCCGGATTGACTATATTTCCTCTGTATCAATTTATCGAAACGGAGGTGAGACGGACGAGGTTCCTTGACAAGCCCTTTAGGTGACCTTGGTTTGGCCTACTATTGGGCGGCACGACCTGTAGCGGAGTGTATTCAATGTAAATCCCCACCCTGGTGGACTTCAGGGGGAGTAGCTTTAGGTATATGCAGTGGGAGGCAATAAGATGATTATTCTGTATCATACAGCTGGCTTTTATACGGTTCTCCGTCCGGTACTCATGCGTGTAATAACTCCTTGTTTAGGAAACAGAGTCTTCCTCCATTTCCATTCTGACTCGCCACGTCGATCTCCATGCGCTCCCTATGTTTGAAGGGGCTGACAGTCAATTCGGATTTGCCTCGTGCCATCTCCGTTTCCTGTTTGGTCACCACGTTTCCCAAGAGCCCACTCTGTAGGCCGGTCCGCCATCGGGCCGGCTCGTATTGAAGTTAAATGTGCTTCCGTTTCCCGGAGTCCGAATTATAGGTGAACAAGTGCATCCCCGAATCACGGTTGAATGGTGCAGTTGGTAGCACTTGCGGTTGAATTGAGAATAACTTCATGACCTACTCGCCACAGGACCTCTGTTTGATTCGGGGTTCGGCCTTCCCACTATCTGGCTATAACTTTTTATGAGTTACTTCCCGTTTTGCTTATTGGAATCACGGCTGGGTGGTGTAATGGTAACGCGTGCAATCTACTTGAATCTCCCAAGCTTTCATCTCCGAATTCCTTGTTCGATTCGGGGTCCGGCCTTGGGTGTGAAAGTCGGGTTTTTATTTTGACGGGACTCGTGTTTCTTTTGGATTCGGAATCGTGAAGCCGTGGCCTGGTGGTGTAATGGTTAACACACATGAAATGAATAACCGTGTAGATTGGCTTCTTCACGAGTTCTCCGTTCGATTCGGAGTCTGGCTGTTCGCTTAGTCCAATGAGCTTTTTTAATTCAGGTCCGTATCGTTTTTATCCATTTGTTGAGGCTCTCCGTCCATAATCACAACCAGGTGGCGTAGTGGCAACGCACGCAGGATAAGTCCCCGCTCAACAATATTTCCCTGTGAGTTCTTTGTTCAATTCGGGGTCTGGCCTTGTGGAATGGTATGAGTCTTTTTTATTCAGAGGTGCGGCAATTGTCATATTCTTGGATACGGAGTCACAATCTTGAAAGCTTGTTTTTCCTCCTGTTTGGCTGCGTTCGGAGCACATCACAAAGTCACAGCTCACAACGCCGCAGCGAGGAGTCAGTACCTGCACCCTTCACCTAGCTTGACCTAACTGACCTATAGTTCTAGTGCGCACCACTGCAGGTGTTATCCTATAGTGAGGTGAATTTCTTGAAAATCTGCATTGATTTCGCAAAACGGCTACATGACCGTGGATACCCGGGGAGATGGCTTTGTACTATCTTTGAGGAAATCAGGTACAAAGTTGAGCAACCAAATGTGCTGAGATCAGCCGAGCCCAAAAACTCGGATGATGACTGTGACCTGCATGTCTTTTAAGCTCACCCAAAATCACAACGTGGGAAGGAATTGACCTCCAACTATGTTGGCAGGAGCTGGATGGAGCTTGGAATGAACTCGGGGCTGGCTACCCAAAGTTCAGATTTCTTGCATTCCTCAAAAAACCAACCTCGCTGGGTGACCGGCTTAACATTTTTAACCAAGGCACACTTGAAGTGTATGACCGGCAGCTAGTGGAGAACATTTAATTCTCTTTTTTTCTCAATCCTCAACATGCACCGTGTATGACCCTTCAGGCCCCATTCTTACAGCCTCGCATTTCTTTGGATTTCAAGTTTTTTTTTGAGTTTTGAAGTCCTGTTCTTCACTCAGTTATAAAAACTAAATGCCCAAACCTTTCAGCTTGCAAATAATGAGTTCCGAGTTTGATTGTAAAAAATGTGGGATACACCTCTTCTTTTGTACCCTTGAATGGGCCACTGGGGTAGACCACTGTACCTCAGACTCATTCTCCAACCCTTCACCAGGCATTTAAGTCTGTTGTAATTTGAACTTTATCTATTGAGGTGCAAAATTCGATCCACCTACTTAAAAAAAAACATTTTGTGCATGCTAGGCACATGGGGTGCACCGTGTAGATTTTGGCGGTACGTCGAGGCAGTTCAGAGGAAGTGTGGGCCCCAAAAAAAAGTTGTGCGAATCCCGTTACAACATGTTTGTCTTGTTTGACAAACACCTCTGGTGATAAGTAAGGGATCAGACACCACCTGATTGTCATGATCACACTTGGATCACGACTCGGCACACTTGGATCAGCACGGCACGGACGGCAGCACTTTTCAAATTCCGATCGAAGTTATTCAAACCAGGGGGTTTCAATCAGCATCGAAACCCCCTCTACGCCGAACAACTGTCGCATTAACCCTGCGCAGTGATTAGTTACTAGGAAACTACGATCACCGAGTATATTTATTTTACTATATAATCAGTAGTAGAATCTCCTGTACAGTAGATTCTACCTCGTCTAATCTCAGGCCCACTTTAGCTTGATACAGGCTTGCGCTCTGGCTTTAGACCCCTCAGCTCTCATTCCCTCTGGGGTCTAATTTTATCCACACCCCGCACTATCTAGGACATCTTTCCTTATACTCTGGAGTTGTGATTTTCTCATACCCCGACGTCTGGTGAACGGTGAAACGGGCAAGATGCGCTGACTACGGAATGGGCTAAACTAAGCTCTGAATGCGGGCTAGCTGAACAACTAACACACCACACACAAAACACACACACACCAACCCAATCCTATCTAAACTGACTCACGGGGGACGTAGCGCGTCTTCCTCAATGAGTTCGGGTCCTGAGTCGTAGTATGCGACTGCGGATCTGATGTCTAGAGCACGTATAGTTGTTCTATGCGTTCAAAACGTCTCAAAGTGCAGCGTCTAGACGCTAGTTGGCTTGGCTGCTTGGCTTCTAAACAAGACTTCCAGGGAAGGATGTACAGGTTTTATATATAAAGGATTGTTACTAGGAATCGCACCGAAGTACAGGTGCCTAGGCGAGGAGGTGTAGATTTGGACTGAAAATCCCGTTCAAGGGCTATGCTGCTTCGTCTAGACGGCCTCTGGTGCACAGCTAGCCTCTCGAGAACTAGCGGCAGACTCGGACTCCTTTGAATCCAAGATCTTTTCCGTACACTTGAGTTTATTAAGGACCTCAAAGTACTATCCAACACAGCTAAACGACCGGTGGTTGTCCCAGGGTTCTCCCAAAGTGCTGTGCCGGGCGTGGTCGGTTTTAGCAAGGTGTTTCCTGGTCACCCAATGCGGATGCCCTGCTAGAGTCCACTCGCGACGCTTAGTGCAGTTCTCAAGCCTTCTAATGTGCGTGCGGTCCTGATTTATACGTGGAGGCAGTCGCCACTCACGACCTCCCAACGCGAAGCTTTGCTTATAGGTTCACACAAATGTTCTGGATCCAACAAGCAACGCTGCGATTTTATAGACTACTGTTACACAGAGAGAGATGGTACTTTAATCTCCGCTAAGTGGCCTGAGCACACCCGAATCGTCGTAACGATGAGCGGGGCATACACTGGTCTGTTGCGGTATTTTATGAGGCTTTATATATGATTCTGAGAGAAAGAGATGATGTAAAGAGAAATGAGTAAAACAGGCCGATGTTCTGGTCATGCGGTCAGCCTCAGAAGGCTAACCGGGTCTATGCTGGCTCTGGGCTTGCCAGAAAGTCATATAGATGACGATCTTGGGGGCCCAGTTCGGGTATATGGCCAGTTCGGGTCGTCTAGACAGCTCCCGACCTTGTAATTTGCAAAACTCCGTCCCCCGACGCCGGACTGCTCACCAATCCGCTCGGATACCCCGATAGCGCACGGACTAGACATATATACGTCGGCCCATGGCTACATCTCAACAAGAACTCCTTCGTCATGTTTGTGCTTGTGGCGCTCCAACGCTGACCACGTCGCGTTGGTCACCTGACTGGCTAGAGGGGCACTTTAGGGCGACCCCTCCTTATATCCCTAAGCTCCTTGCACCGTCTAGACGCGGTACCTTGCCGTCTAGATAACCTATAGAGTCGTTCTATGCTTGTCTAGACGCCTGTAGCTTAGTGCACTGACTCGTCTAGACAGACCCTATATCATGTTGCTTGCCCTGCTAGTGAAGACTATGGCTTTCCTGTGCAGTCGTTGGTTCCTTTGATAGGGTGATTGACATTCTGAGGTACTAGACCCCGTATAGACCTCCTTGGTATGTGTACTTCGCACAGTGTAACACTTGTAACCGCGCCTAGCACTGTACTAATACTACAGCCAGCAGCCGGAGCTCACTCTGACTCTCCTTTGTACCACCGAACAGAGTTCTAGTAGGTATATTGACCCGTCTAGACGACTGTATTATTACTTAGTAGCGTCTAGACAGACTATTGCTAAAAAGCGCAAATAATAGCCGGATGGCAGCGTATTCAACGACACGCCGTTTCAACGGCTCTTCACATACCTCGGGGTCTAGACTCGCGCGTACCCCGACATCCGGTGGACGATATCCACGCATCTCGGGGTCTAGAACCACCGACAGGTCGTATACGCTGTACGACTGTCGAGGGGACACAGACAGGGGGTTGAAGTCCTAGTCGGGATCTGTACCAGAAGGTGCTATCAGGCTGACCCAGGGTCATCGCTGGCACTGATGAGCAGATGAAATGTTGACCTTAATGTCGTGCTTATCCCAACATCCTCTGCCCCCAGCACTCTCTAACTCATTGTCATCATCGCTCGGTCGGGGAGTGAACTCCTCCTCACGTGTACACTAAATCCCATTTACTCTTGTTGCGACCAGCTTAAATACATAACAGACTTTTTGGATACCAATGAAACAAAAGAGATAACATCACCAAGAATGAGATGCTAAAATGTGTTCAAAACAATTTATTGCACCATCAATGGAATGGTTGGGCTATAGTCTACCACTGGTCATAAAATTGTATTGTGGCCTTGACTAATAGCTCCTCAGTGTTTCTTGTCTGATCAACACCTTTTCAGCTCATATCTTTGTGGGTTTGGTCACAAATGTCTGCAAAAAATTAGTGACCATTTTTTTGGCGCTCACATTCTGTTGGTGAACTATTTTTGGTGATCTAAATAGATAAGTTGATTTTAAGAGTATCCTGACATAAATAAGCCACACAGGGTGTGAAAAAAGATATCAATACACAACCAATTCAGTGGCAATTGTTCAAGCCACTACAACCAAACTAATATTCTCTCCATCCAACTCATTTTCTGATAGATTATCCTCCACCTCTTCCACCTTCCCTGCAGGAGCATTGAGCTCTGCAAGTCGAGCCAAATTCCGTTTATGCTGTTGTTTTACCTCCTCGTCAATCCCAGCCAACCTTTTATCAATATCCTGAACTCGCTTAGATTGTGATGAGCGCTCAAAGAGTGGCTTAGCTGTTTCCCAGAGTTTGAGTGCTCTCAATAAATCATCATTCTTCTGAGATATGTCCCCAAGTCGGATCATGCATTCTGCTCTGCTTTGGTGGACATCCATTTCTGTGAATTCCTCCAAGGCAACATTAAACAGAGAGACAGCTGTAGCTTCATCGTTTTCATTAAGAAAGGCATCACCCAGGAATTGAAGGGCTTTGTTAATATTTAGTCTCTGCTTTAGCTTAAGGGAATATGCAAGGAAAACTGTTGTCCACGAGGAAGGATGCTGTGATTCCTCCCAGCAGCTGATATCACCAAGTCTCTCGAGGCAGAGGGTCACCACATCTGAGAAGCTTCCCCATGCAGACCTGAGGCATTTGCGGAACAACAAGTTTGACATATCCCCTTCTCTGAGATTGAGAGCTGCTTGACAGCATACACAATACATTATTTCTCTCTTGTGACCTTGCTGCTCAAAGATGGCCTTTGATGTGTCAAGCTTCTTTTGTATCTCATCAGTGGGACTTCCCATGAACACTTCAATCTCTGCAATGTCCATCAGGGTCATTCCGTATTCATAAAGGTTCTGACTAGCCAGTGCCTCCTGCAAAGTCTGATTGCGGATAAGATGTCCCTCAGCATACTCTGATTTGAGCTGATGAACTCTTGCCTGGCAGTCCTCCAGAGCATAATAGAGATCCCCATGAGGCATACCACACAGACCCAGAAGTGTTTTGGCCCTTGTGCACAGGAGGATGGAAGTTTCATAATCCCCCAAGACCATCTGACATGCCTCCTCATAATACAGTGCAATTGCCTCTTGAAATAAGTCTCCAGCAAGCTTGGCCAGCCACTGCGCTTCCTGTGCATGTGCTAGGGCAGCAGTGTAATTACCACCCAGCCATTTGATGCGTGAAAGGACACTAAGTGTGCGACATTGTTGTTTGTAGGTTCCATTTGTTTGTGCCAAGTGGAGAGCAACCTGACAGTGTTCAATGGCTTTGGGTATGTCATGGGTGTGTTGAATGTAGTACCATGCTAGAGAGCCATGAAACCTGGCTAGGAGATGTCAGTGTCCAGTGTATGAAGGCTAAGAGAAAACCTACATTCAAGTTCAGGATCACTCAAGCATTTCAAGTAGTCCAAGGCTTGGGCAATCAACATCTCTGGATGAGATATTGAATGAAATCCAAATGAAATGAATAGTTCAACAATAAAATGAGTCTTCAACCGTTGGTCATGTAAGAATGGAAGAAGGTGACTGATGTCTTCCATAAGAACAGTTGCATGTCCAAAACGCCTGGTGAATGAATTGAAATCACAGGTGCAGTAGATGCTCTTTGCAATGTCAGGATGCTCCAGCTGGAGACCACACCGGAGAATGTTCTGGATATTTGTATAATTGGATGTTATTCTGGCAATAGGAAAAGCTCCAGATTCCTTGCCCCAGGCTGTCACATATGACTCCAGAAGCTCATGAAAGTGTGCGAGGAGTGGCCTTATCATTAGATCTGTTGGGGGAGAATACTTTCCCATGTATTCTCTGACAGGTACCAGGATCTTCAGGTGTGTATTGCCATCAGTGTACGCCAAAGCAGTACGAAGCAGTGCAGTCTTGCAACCGAAAACATCCTTGATGGGAAATTTGCTCTGCCTAAGTTCCACATCTGACAGGCCATCCGGCAGCATAGAGAGTAGGGCCAACAGATCCTGGGAGAATGGCATAGAGGTGATTCTAGGGCTTGAGAGCGAGAGTGAAATGGATAGCTCCAGGTTGGACCTCCTGTCATGGCCCTCTGAGATGAGAGAGGTCTTCTCTGTCTCCCAGCGTGATAATATTGTGCTGCAGTCCTCCATGTCCACCAGATGAGCTAGAAGGCCAATTGCAAGTGGCATGTTGTCTGTAAGATCAAGAACCTGATCTACTTCCTCCATTGAGTGCTTGTCATCTGCAATGTCAATGAACATCTTTCGAGCAGCCTCTTGTGGCAAGGGGCCCAGGGGCAATAAGAATGGTCGGGTCCATTGAACCTTTGCTGGCCGCTCTGCTCCTCGCATGGTGACCTGTCTTTTCATGAGTGAGGTTTCTCACCGAGAAACAAATATACACACCAGCAGAGCTAGACTGGGGATATCGGCAAGCAGAGAGAGAAACTCTTCCATCTCTTTGCGGGATTTGATCGGCTCCCATGGTGTCTCCAGATTGTCGAGGATTAACAAGGTGGGAGGAGCATTCATAAAGTGGTTGAGAACTGACTGGGTCAAATCTTTCCCAGGGTTCAATCCAAGATGAGCTCCGATGAGACCTGCAAGCTCCACATTATCTGACACAGTGTCACATGTGATGAAGAACCGATTCTGCTGATATTTGGTGGTAATCTGCTCGTGATGTAAAGCTGTTCTTGCAAGACTGGTTTTTCCCATTCCACCTGCACCTAGAATGGCTACTCTTGGATTGTCTTGGTTAAAAAGTTTGAGAATTTCTGTGAGCTCCAAGTCTCGACCATGGAATATGTTGGGCTCTGCTGGCAGCATTGAGATAGAGTTAGAGCTGAGGTCTTTGTGAGTATGTGCAAGATATATGAACTGTTGATATCACCTCGTGTATGAGCCAGAATACATCTTGCTAATCTAGAGGAATGTCAACACCGGCTTTCTGAAAGCATGTGCTCACATACAGAGGAAGTTGAATCTGAACTGGACATTGTTTCAACCAAGTTGAGTACCTCCTGGTACTTGACTTGTGCCTGATCTTGCATTTCCCTGACATTAACCAGAACATCTGTAGTTGTCCCAATCTTTGCACTGCTGTTAGTTGATATTTGTTCAGAATCGAGTTACATGCCTGGAAGAAATCAAGTCCTTGTTGCAACCCTGCCTTGCAATCCTTAAGTAAGGTATGCAATTCCGCTTGCCGGAAGAATTTTTTGACTTTGCTCCCACTTTGTTGAGCTTCAACGAAGGCATAAATCTTGTGGAGGGTCCTGAAGACATTGAGTCAGAGATTCAAGTGGGTGCAAGGGTTGAAGAAGTACTCCGTAAATTTTGCCATCTGATTCAAAACACTTGGCGACAATTCAGCACCAGTGTCCGACTTGATATATACACCAATAATGGCATTGAGTAACTGGTGAATGTGTTCCATCAACTCAGCACAATCACTCTTATCCTGTTTGATCGTCTACAGCACTAATATTCAGAGCTGCTTAGATAACTGATTCAGCGTGGAGCACACCTCCATCATTTTCAAAAGAGACTGTGTGGTATTCGAAATAGCTTTGAGGGCGGAAATATTGAGAGTTTTTACAAGGACATCGAGTGTATTGGCCGCAATGGCAACACAGGTTAAGATATCCTTCGAACGAATTTCAGTTATAGTTGCCTGACGAGGCATGTTGGTAGAGGGACATCCGAGCATCTAAGAATCAGCAGGGATTTATACAGTTATACTTGAAGGAGCTGTGGGAAGTTCTGATCGCATTGGCTGCTATTCATCTGTTCTTCTCCCGTCTAAATGTTTCTGTTGTTCTCCCGTCTGACATGTTTCTGTTCTTCTCCCTTCTCTATGTTATTTTTACACCATCGTTGGTTTGCCACTTTCATACAGCAGTCAAATAGTTCCACCTCTCCCTAGACATCAAATACTGTCTCTGCTCTCACTGACTTCACTCAATAACAGGTGAGGGTTGTCCTCTGCTCCCGCAGGTTTTGTAGGATCCCGTGAGTCCAACTTTACTGCTGATTGATGAATCCCGGGTGCTGATATTGCCCCCTCAACCATTGCATCCTCGAGATAGCTTCCCATCGGAACTATTCATTTTGCTTCCGTCGGTGTTCGTGGCCTCGACAACATTGTTTTTTTTTTCTTTGCCCAAACCGAGCAAATGTACGATTTAATGCCCACCTATTGAAGTCATCAGGGAGAGAATGAAGGCCCGGTTGCGGATGGTCCGCACCAGCACCGAATCCCGGTCTCGACCAATTATTCTGCAGGGGTTGCTTGTTTAATTCAAGCCTGAGCCATGTGTGCTGCTTCCCACGTTTTTTTTTTTTTCGGTTGCGGATGGTTCTCACTGCAGCAAACTTACCATTCAATATTTTTTGGCTCACCGGTTGAGGAGAGGCGCCCCCGATTTATGCCTGGAGTATGAATAATTGAATAATTGAATAATTGACTAGTGCATTCTCTCTTGGAGGAGCAGCTGCAGGATTCTTACTTGCCTGTTGAGTTTATTTTGAAGGGGTGCAAGGCCCCGAGGCGGAGGGTCCGCGCCTGCGAGGATTGGCTATTTGTCTTCAGTCTTATTCTGCAGGAGACGCTTGTTCGATTCGAGCCTTGGCCATGCGGCTACTGAGTGTTCTTTTTTGAAAAAGACAAGAAAAAAGGTTTGAGCCCAAGGAATCAAGATGCACCCCCAGTATCACAGACCGTGAACAAGCCTTGTCTCTCTCATGCCGATCTCCTTTTTTTGCCGCACCAGACCCAAGAGGTCAGTGTAACGGACAGGAAGAAAATATTCACCAATCAGACATTTGCTGTTCGATTGCATTTCACTCAGCCAGTACTGTATCATTTACTGTGATGTTTAAACAGCGCGACCCACGAATTCTCTCGTCGTCACGGCTCAAAATGCGCGGTGACTGCGAGAACTTTGACCAGCCGGAAATTGGTTGAGCAGAATAAAAAAGTAGGTACATACAGTTATCTGTTCAGTTCAGTGGCGTAAATAAAACCTCCCTCGGATTTCTCACCGACTCAACGATTGATTATTCCTAATTTCTTCATCTGTGGCGTGTTCATTCATTCATAATTGTTGCGCAGCAAGACAGGTTGTATCTCGAAACCTGCGCCCGGTTAAAAATGACTGCGGTTCCTGCAGCGCCCAACTTTGAAGATGTCGAAGCCTTCGACCTTCGTCATCGGTCATCGCTCGAGTATATAAAGAAGTTGCAAGAGACTTGCGTTACTACGCTTGGTATTCCAGAGAGCATCATCAAAGCCACGCGGCGAAGCGGGCAGCTTGATATAACGGAACATTTCTATAAGAACACGCTTCAACGGGATAATGCCTTGCTTGCGTTCGTGGTTGTCTGAGAAGTGGTGAGTGCGAACATTAATATTCTGGCGTCTTCGTCGTGGTTCGGACTTGGGACAAAAGCCTTGAAAGCAGCCAGAGATTGATAATGAGCCCTAGCCAACCGGAGACACCGAGTCCTGAACCCATATATCCCCAGCTGAATGTACTCCTCAGTCTTGATGATGGTCGACAACGCTGCAGCGAACCCGTGAGCTTTTGAGTCAAGACAACGCCATGCCGTCCAAGGATGATCGATGACCACGGAGGTTCACTAGTGCTCTCCAGAGAATAGCTTTTTCGCGCGTTGACTCTAGGCAAATATTTTCTCGCTCTTGATGATGGCGGTCAAATGCAAGCTGCATTGATGGGTGGCTGTCCTACACAGCCTCACACCGCGTTCTTCTCTTCTCCACCTCAACCCAACGACGGCAACGTTCCAATAATTCTGATTCCGGCCCGGCAATAATCACCGTCAACGAACCTACGACTCGGACTCTCCGCGCCACACCGCATCCGCACCCGCCTCAACCAAACGACGATGCCGCCCTGTCCTCCCTCCTTCAAATAGCTCTTCTCCCGGAATTAACGTGACAACCCTCGCTCTTTGGTCAGGAGATGTTGAGGAGAAGGATTGGGGTGCTGATGGATGTGGAGAGGGTGAGTGCGCGTTAACGTTTCTTCACTTGCACTTGCTTCAATTTCTTCGCTATCATTTTACCGCTACTTTACTTTATTTTGCTGCTTCGTGTTTACTTGGCCGACGTGCGCTGACACGCGCGCACAGAAACGGCTCCCCGACCCGACCCGCAATACCCTGCTCGACGAAACGCTACGGATGATGAAGCAGACCGAGGATGCAGGCGAGAAGATGGGTGTCACCCTTGGATCGATTTGTTGAGTGATACGTGCACATTTTCGTTCTCTCAGATGTCTTATAATTATGGTTTGGGTGGTGGTGCAGATTATATCAGACTTTTTATCGTGGTGCACACGCCGCAGTTATTTCGTATCGACGCGGCCGATCTCCCGCCTTTTATTCTGGCTCTCGACACCTGTCCCGGACGCCTTCACGTACGGGTGACCATCCTGTAGGAGCCCTTGTCGTGTGCTCCGGCGCATTTATTGGCGCCCGAATCGCTCGCACCGGATTTGCACTCCCGCGTCGTCCGTGCATGCTCCCCCGTGCGCAGCGACGTCCCGAAGGCGTTCCCACACTACTCACCCGCGGCCCCGTCCCCGTCCCCATCCGAAACTCTGCGTGTAAGTGGTGCTTTGGACGCTCGAATTGGCGCGCCTTCGCCGCTGCGTCGCACGACAGATGCTTCTGCCGTTTCACAGTCCACGGCCTTCCCGCATGCGTTCCGGAGAGGGCGTCCATTCCCCGTGCATTCCCCGTCCGCGCCAGAATTGCGTCGGAACGACGGCGCGGGGGGATCTCCTGCGGGATCACCGTACCTTCGTCGTCTGTGCCGTCTGCGCGCATTCGCATCTACCCGACGCAGTCTGCGGCCATCGCCACCGCGAACCTTCGCGCGCGGGCTTGCGCCTCCTTTGCGGCACCCAATTAGTGCGCGGCCGCGAGGACTTTTGCGTCGAGTCCGCACCGTGTATTTGCAGCCAGGGAGCGGGTGTCTGTCTTCCTTCGCCGTGCGCTCGCGCTCTGGAATTCTGTGCGTGGAGGTTGCCGAAGTGCTTGCGAGTGGGCAACGCTAATGCAGTTTTCTCCGCTTGGGGGATGCGCCGGCCTCTTGTGATTTTATTCCCGCATCCGTGTCCGGCTGCCGCTCTTTCATTGCGTGTGGTCTCTCATTTCTCGTGTGGCGGGCATGTGGACGTTCGTCGACGAGTCGGCGTGTACGCGTTCATTCACCTCCCTGCTTGTGGTCGGGGTCCGTTCATTTTATCTCGATCTCAGCGCATCCCGTGGACGCGTGGGGAAGCACTTTGCCTGTGGATTACCTCGCCATCCGAGTTTTCTTTCTTTTTCAGCTCGATCGCGAGGCATGCACGCCGCCCCGCGTCACTCCGTCGCGTGCGACTAGAATTGGCAAGATTCGGGACGCCGTCTACATCCCACCTTGGCGCTGCAGCTTGCGCCGCGATCTACTTTGTGAGGACCGTGGTGGGGACACGATCTCCCTGCGCGTGCGCGTACCCTCGCCCGACGTTTTGAGCGCTGCGCCGCGTGTTGTGTGGTCGCTTGGGATTTGCTTCTCTGAGATGCGTATGGCGTATGGACTCAGGCTCGATGGACGCCGGGTGATGCTCGCGCGCAGGGGCGGGGCTTCATTCCCCTTCCTATATCATCCCTCCGCTTGTGTGACCGTGTCTTTCCTTCCGTCCTTCTTCTCTCTTCCTCTTTTTCGAATTTTTGCTCCTTCCTAATTGGGCATCGGATTGATCGGGATTAGAAGCTGACTGTCGTTTTTTTTCAGGCGAGACGTGGAACGTCCTCAAAATCGGGGGTCTAGTTGACGCAGGTTCGCCTGCGCATCCTTCCATTCTTTACTTTCCTTTTGCTTCTCTATTCGTACTTTATATTTTTGCGCTTCGCACCGCTCTTTTACATCTCTGTAATGCTACCTACCTACCGCGGTCGGATCTCCGCTACCCTCCTGCTCCTGGCCTTGCCTTCCTTGTGGTTGTTTGAGATAGCCACACATCCGTGGTGCATGTACTCTCCATTATTCTTCTTATTTTTGCGCCAGACCCGTCTCTCTATCCCGTCCCCTTCATTTTACTTTATTGGACCACCGGTACCCATCTGCTTATCCCATCTACTCGTATTCCCCCTCGCGCTTCCTATTCACTCATTCCTCCTTGTCCATCCCTCGCTTGTCATTCCTCCCCCTTATTCTTCGATTCCGATTCCCTCTGCTTCCTTCATTCCACCGCCCACCGAATTTTATTCAGTTTCCCATTGACATGCATACAATCTCCCTCTCGCCTTCGGCGCTCGCGGTATCCCTTTCTCTGTTTTATTTCCCCGCGGCTTCCGCTCTCATCTCCCTCCTTTCATCTTCTTTCCCAGTTCTTTGCATGTGCTAACACCCTCCCACCCAGGAGCGCAAAACCCAGTAGTTTTTTGACGGTGCGCAAAAGTGATGCAGGGCCGCCGGGGCGTGAGCGACGCGTGATTGTGTTCGTATTCTTGGTGATGGGACACTGATGTGCCCGGCCAGCACAGGCGATTTGCTGTCAAGGATGAGCGTGGACAAGTCGTGTCGAGTGCGAGGTGAAAAGGGTAGAGGGTGGGGGTGGATGTGCGTCTTTGTGTGCGCGTTATGCGCATATCTTTGTTTTGGGGAGATGAGGAGGTCATGGGGGAGGGAATGCGGATAGTGTGCGGCGCTTGGGCGGGGACGAGGCGTAAACGCAGGAGTATGCGCGCCACGCCGTACCGCACGTGGGTGCAACCGAAGGGTGTAGTGTTGTTGCAAATGGGAGCGCGGTTGTAATCTATTCTCCTTTTCTTTTTCTTTTCCTTAAAAAAATGTTTAGTGGTACGTATGCACAGCATGAAGCGTTGGACAACTGATATGGATTAGCCTCTCGCTGCTGTGACACAAATGCAGGGCCAGAGCCCTCGCGATCGGGAGAATTCAAAAGAGACCACCCCCGAGGAAATGTGTTCACACGAAGTAACCCGCGACAGCGCGGGCTCTTTTTTCTCCTTTACTAGATCAGTGCTCCGTTTCCAACGAGGAACTGCGTGGATAGGATAAGATAGGATAGGATAGGATATATTACACGGCACGGTCCGAATCATGAACGCCGGTCCCAGGAGTTATCCCAGCATACACACACCGGCAATCACGAAATTTCGGATGAGCCGAGCCGCAAGTCGAAATTCAAAGCGTCGAATTGACAATAGTTGGGCCTGAAATCTAAGCTGATTCTCTGAGTTTTGTAAAAGAATTTGTGCGCACTGAAAGCCAAAGAAAAGTCTTTGTATTCAACTTCAGTGGAACTTTAATGGTACTCAAAGTTTCAGTTTACAAATAGTGCAAGCTGAAATTGTGTTGCTAAACCATAGGCATCAACATGCAAAACAATGTAGCTGAAACCAATACGGATTCTAGCATTTCAGGTGTGCTTTCACCTCACCTGAAATCAAAGCCGAAACTTTGCATTTCGAACCAGGTGAAATCGAATCTGGTTCAATTTCACCTCGTTCGAAATGCAAAGTTTCGACTTTGCTTTCAGCAGCGCTGAAAGCACACCTGAGACACTAAATTTTATATTAGTTTCAGCTCCAGCTTTTCATATGTCGATACCTCTAGTTTCGCAACATGATTTCGGCTCGCCTTTTTTGTAAACTGAAACTTTGAGTACCATCAACATTTCAGTCAAGTTGAATACAAAGATTTTTCTTTGGCTTTCAGTGCGCATGAATTCTTTTACAAAACTCAGAGAATCAGCTTGGATTTCATGCCCAACTATTGTTAACTCGACACTTTGAGTTTCGATTCGCGGCTCGGGCCACCCGAAATTTCGTGATTGCCGGTGTGACAAGCAAGCTACTTCGTGGAAATCGGCTTGAATTTAGGAGGCCGCGGTGGCGGATGTATTTTCCGGGTGGCGCTAAAGTACCCGTTGATTGAGTGCTGCCCCTTCTTTATACATCGGTAAAAATAGTCCAACAGCCCCCGGTGTACCTAAACCATAAGTGTGATATAGCCTTGCTGGCTGTTGGTTGACGTATCCAACGGCGAAGATCCCTGCACAAGTTCCTCCAAGCTGGGGAACCCAAGACTTTTCATCGCCCGAGGGGCAACGGCCCATCTTCTTTCCATGTTTTTTTTTTCAATTTCCATCACACCTCCCATCTGCTTCTATGTGGTTCCCAGGCGGTATCTGGTTTTATCCCACCTTAACTTGTCGACTACTATTTCTGTCACAATTTCCATCCCTTGTAAGTTAGCTGAGATTGTCTGATGGACATTACCAAGTGTAGCTTTGTGATTAGTCGGCAGATCGCTGGGAGGGTCAAATACAGATGTACATGGATAGTGTGAGAATCATGATAAAGGGTGTACGGCAGGATAAACAATATAAAAGCCTCGGAATGTCGAAACACAAATGACCCTTTCCGAAATGCCCCATCAACCAACTCTGACTGAAGTTCGCTTGAACGATATCTCAACCTGTGTGGCCGTTACAGTTAGCACACTCGGTGTCCTGGTTAATACCCTCAAAATCTCTGGGCTGGAAGCCATGGTGAATACCACTCAGTCACTTTTGAAATTGATTCAGGTATATTTCCAAAGCAATTGGCCAGTATGACTCTAAGATGTTGCTCCAGACTACCAAACAAGAGAAAAATGAGTGTGCTGAGCTGATGGAGCAGACTCACAACATCCTCAATGCAATCATTGGTGCCTATGTCAAGTCGGACACCGGTATTGAACTCCCACCCAGCACATTGAATGAAATTGCAAATTTCACTCAGTAACCCTCCGCTCCCATACACATGCACATGGCTCACACAATATATTTCGGACCCTACACAAGATTCATACATTTATTGAGGCACAGCAAAGTGGCAGCAAAGTCAAGAGATTTTTCCGGCAAGGGGAATTGAATGGGTTACTGAAGGATTGCAAGGCAGGATTGCAACAGGGAATCCAGTTCTTTGAGGCAAGCACTGTGCACTCAAAATAAACTTACCGACTCAAGAATGGTTTGCAGATTAAATCCTCAGATATCATGTCCACTGCTAGGGAAATGGAGGAGCAGGCCCAGATCAGACACCAGGAGGTACTCAATACAATTGAGACCCTATCCAGCTCAGACTCAGCATCAACTGTATGTGAGGACATTTGTCGGTATGAGCAATAATAACAGATGCACAGATTAGCAAGATCTATTCTAGTTCATACACAAGGTGATCTCAAATACCTCTGGTCTTTTTGTGTGAATGCTCATAGATATCATAGCTCCACCTCCATCTCAATGTTGCCAGCAGTGGCGAAGATATTTCACGGACGTGAATCAGAGCTTGCTGATATCCTCAATCATTTCAAGGAAAGCACCCCGAGGATAGCCATTCTGGGTGCAGGGGGCATGGGAAAGACCAGTTTGGCACAAACTGTCCTACATCATGAAGAAATTGTCATCAAATACGAAGAAAATCGGTTGTTTGTTGTCTGTGACACAGCCGCAAGCAAGGCGGAACTTGCGGGCCTCATTGGGGCTCATCTTGGAATGAAAGCCGGTCAGGACCTCACTCAGGCAGTTATTCACCGCCTTTCAGAGGGTCCCCAAACATTGCTGATTCTTGATAACCTCGAGACTGTTTGGGAGCCAGAACACTCCTGTAAAGAGGTGGAGGAATTCCTCTCCCTGCTCACAGACATAGCTGGCCTAGCATTGGTAGTGAGTACTTTCTTTCCTTTTTCTGTCCCGGTTTGCTCATGAAGTGCAAGATCACAATGCGAGGAGCAGAAAGACCCTCGAAAGTGCAATGGACACGGCCATTCCTGCCCCCTCTGGAACCCCTGGCACAAGACACTGCATGCAAGATATTCATTGATGTTGCAGAAGACAGCCACTCGATGGCCGAAATTGAACAAGTCCTTCAGCTCACAGACAATATGCCACTCTCAGTCAGCCTTCTTGCACATGCCGTAGATCTGGAGGGCACCACTGCAATATTGTTGCATTGGCAGAGGGAGCATACCTCAGTCATTTCAGAGGGATATGACCGAAGATCCAATCTTGAATTATCCATCTCGCTTTCACTTGCAAGTCCCAGAATCACGTCCACACCTCACTCACAGGATCTTCTGAGCCTCTTGGCAATGCTCCCAGATGGGCTCTCCAATGTAGAACTGAAGCAAAGCAACTTTGACATGGAGGATATTCTTGATTGTAAAAGGGCTTTGCTTCGCACTGCTTTGGCATACACGGATGGACATAAAAGGCTGAAAGCTCTAGTCCCAATCCGAGAATATATGGCAAAATTTCTCCCACCATCCGAAAAAATGATCAAACCCCTTTTCAAACGCTTCCGGGAGCTCCTGCAAGTGTATACAGCTGATAAAGGGAAACAATCAGCAGCCCTCTATGTCGAACGACTAACTTCAAATTACACCAATATTCCGAATATTATCCAGAACGGACTACATCCAGGGCATCCCAATCTAGCAGATAGCATCTTCTGTGCATCTTACTTCATCCGATTCAGTACATCCATTAGCAAAGAAGTAATGCCTCTGGTCGAGAAGGTAATCACCCTCCTCCCACACTCAGAGGATCATCGGGCAAAAGCATCCTTTACTGTTAGATTATTTGATGTCCATGAATGTTATTCAATCCCCGATCGCGAGGCACTGATTGCTCAGACTTTCGAGTGGTTGAAGACCTTTGATGATCCTGATTTGAAAAGTAAGTTCAACTTTCTGTGTTTAACTATGATGTGTACTGAGAAGAAATACCCACCTTTTACACTAATTTAGGCTACTATCACTCAGGTTATGACATCCCCAAAGCTCTAAAATATTGTCAAATGGGCCTCTCCTGGGCAAAGTCACATGGAAACATTGAAAGACAATCTGCGGCCTTAAGTCGCCTTTCATGGATCAAGTGGTGTACTGGTGACTATGATACTGTCCAAGTCTATGCGCAGGAGGTGCAGAGACTTGCAAATGTCTCTGGAAATTTGCAGAGGGAGGTAGAAGCACTACACACTCAGGTCTTGTGCTGCATGACTTCAGGTAATTATCAAGAATGCAAGTTTCTTGCCACGAGGGCCCAGGCCCTTTTAGAGCTTTGTGGTCTGTCCCATGGGACCTGGGACCATTCCCTGATGAGCGCTCAGGCAGAAATGCACACACTAAAATCGGAGTATAGTGATGCTCGTAACCTCCACAGGCAACTCGTGCAGGCCTATCAGGGTGAACAGCTGCGGTATAAAGCTTTTTCCCTGATGAACATTGCTCAAGTTGAGATTTCTATGGGAGTTTCATACAACACGATCCAAGAGAAAATATCTGCATCACAAAGCATTTTCGCACAAATGGGAGATACAAGGCAATTGATTGCTTGTGACATAACTCAAGCTGATCTGAATCTCAGAGAAGGAGACCTGTCATGCTCCATACTTTGCAAATGCCTCAAATCTGGGTTGGGGCAGTTTTCTGACATAGTGGGCTACTGCCTGGAGACACTAGCAGATGTCACTCGCTGGGGTTCAAACCACGATCCCTCCTGGAGTATAATCCTACTTGCACACTTGCTTAGGACAAAGAGGAAACTCGGAATTTACAAGGCCCTGCAATTCATTGGAGATGTCCTCCTCATGCAGAATGATGAAGTCACTGCTGTAACCCTGTTCACTGTTGCCTTGGAGGGATTCACCTACATGGATGTACACCGTAGCAGGGCAGAGTGTATGATCCGCCTCGGGGACATATTCAAGAAGAACAGGGATTTCCTCAAGGCATTAGAACTGTGGGAGAAGGCACAACCACTCTTTGAGCGCTCATCACAAGCGAAGAAAGTTCAGGATATTGATGAGAGGGTTGGTGGTGTCAGTGAGGAAGTAAAAGAACAGTACCAAAAGAACTTGGCTCAGTTGACTAAGCTCAATGTTCCTGTGGGGAAGGTGGAGGAAGTGGATAGTAATGCCGAAGAGCCTGAATTGGAAGAAGAGCAGATGGAATTGCTTGCAACCTGAGTTTTGAACCGTTTATATGCAGTCCTAGCTCATTTTGTATTTATGTACCTGCTGTGTTTGTTGTTTGTTTGAAAATCTATTTATTTATAAAATCACAAGTTGTGATCTGAGGAGATACATATTGAGTGATGCCAAAGGAATTTAAGTTAGGGTACACCAAGAGGGAAGCACAATTGTTATGATAAAATTTTGAGAAACCCATCAAGGATGTAGAAGGTCAAGAGTATGGTAAACCAGCCATTGCAGGCACTTAATACTCATCAAAATTGCCACAACCCTACCCATCGTGCTTTGCCCCTTGGCTACACATTCAGCGACAATCTAGATCGATTCGGCCTCATCAGATACTCCCCCACCCACCTTCCCACCTCAAGTGCACCATTATTGACTCCTCTGTGAATTAATTCCTGACCCCCCCAAAAAGTGCATTGTGTTCACTCACAAACAACAATCAGAGTTCATTCACGCGAATATAGCAGCATAGGGTGGTATAGAGCGATGTAGTTGGATTTTCAATATTGCCTTTGTTGGAATCAAGTACGAGAATCTAGTATTAGCAGTGAACCCGTTGCAAACACGTGGGGGATTCCTTCGCACTCCTGGGGTTGGTGGATTTTTGGGCCCGAAACATAGCTTCCAAACATGTGTTCTGTTTAGCACAACTTTCAGAGCCTGCTCAAAAATGAGCTGAACATAGCTGATTTTTTGGATCCCCTTTGACTCCCAAATTCCAAGAATGTTCAAGCCTCTAAACTTGCTGAAAACATGTAAGATGTTTGCCGTCAGTTCGGCTGGGAAAAACTCCCTGGTTTGGGGCACAAACATGCAAAATCTCATTGTTCTTGCGCTGTTTTGAGTTCAAACAGTTTGCTTTTTGGTTACAGAAGATTTGCGGAACATGTCAGAGACTCAGATTTTCTGTGACCATTTGGGTTCAAAAAATGGTGGATGTTTGCGGTTCAATTGGTGCCCAAACACGGTTTATTTCTGGTTCGCATTTGGCTTGGACACAAACAGTGAACCCAAAGGATAACATGTTTGGAGTCGATGTTTTGGTTCCAAACAGCCATCAGCGCCAGGAGTGTCGTATCTACACAACATATATACTGTTTTCTATAATTAAGGTACACATTTAGTCTGTCATCCAGGAACAGGGAGGGGGGGACCTGGTAACTAAGTGTGCCCCAGCCACGAATGACGTTATGTGCACGCACATAGCATCTTGATATTCCAGCAGCCTGCCAGCTCGAATCACAGCTTTTCAACACAGGCCTGGACCCCGTATGAGATCATATCCAATGGAACCTACTCGATCCACACTTCCTCTGCAGCACCATAAGAGAGATTCTGAGAGAAGATGACAGGGCTGGCAATATTGCGGCAAGGGACAAGGAGTTGAAGTTGGAAACAGTGGCCAAGGAGCTGGCAGAAAAGGACGTGCAGTTGGACCCCATGAGAGAGGAAATGGAGGTGATGGACAAGGAGTTGGGAACACACCCGCTAGGGCTACCGCAGAATGCGGTGATAAGCCGGGAAACTGCTACGTGTGAAAAGAGCGAATCTTTTCATTTTTAACAGTGAACTATACCGAAGCTATAATCAACCAGAGCGGATTGTGACCTCACACAAGTCTGACTAAATGGTCCAGATGGCTAGGGTGACCTTGATATGTGCAACCGGTTCTATGGACAGGGAGTACCACTATTAAACTGAGTCCCCGAAAATCAAGTGCACGAACTAGACGGATATGCGATAAGATTCGGAAGGGCCAAAGTGCCAGCCAGACTACTTACCATGAGGAGTTGGATTCATGAACTATACGGAGCGGAGTAGCGACGATCCTGAACTAGTTGGCTAAAGGCCGTCTGTTTGGAGGAGTTTGAACCAAGGACGCGACGCGATTGAACACGTGACTTCGAAACGTGATAAAACGGGGAATCACTCGGTGCCTTGACTTGTCTCGGAAGGCCAGCCGGCCTGTCTCGCATAGCCAACCGATGGTCTATTTCGAGACAGACCCGGAAGACCAACCGGACGGGCTGTTTGGCGAACGGGGAAACTGCTTCGGATACCTCCCGAGCTATTCTAAGATATGAAGTGATCCGTGATCACCGAAAGGCAAGTGATCTGAGACAGAGTTGAACCAAGTCCAGTCAAACTTACTGGCGCGGGATATACCAAAACATCTACAAACTAGACGGCCGTCTAGTTGACTGAGTCAGGACTACGAAGGCGTTCCAGAGGGAGCTGGAAGCGACAGGATGAAGAAGACACGGTCAGGAAAAATCAAACACCCTCACTCACCAAAAACGGACCAATCTCCATCTGGACCACGGAAGCCAGCTGAGCTAACCAATCGGAGAAGAACCGAAATATTTGAAACGCTGATACCGGATAGTTTACCGAATGGACACCAATTATTTATTAGTCACATATTTCTGAATCATGTATAAAAGGACAGTAGAGTAGAGTAGAAAGCAGCAGATTCCCTGGGACAGTGGCCTGACACGCCATTGGTTCTAGTTAGTCGTGCTCTTGGACTGCTAGTTGCTACACGCACTTGTATTTCGCACACCCTTGATTGATTGGATTGATTGGATTTTAAAACAGACAGATCGAACTGAACGGACTTGATTGATTTGACTCGCACGGACTTGTACTGAACGGAATTGGACTCGCACGGACTTGATTGAACGGACTTGAACTTGAACGGAATTGAACTCGCACGGACTTGATCGAATCGTATTGGACCTAACTCATCGAACTGATTGGACTTGAATATCTGACCGAACCCATTTCGCGACTTGACTAAACGTTCTGTTGTGTGTGTGTGTAACTGTTATCTAAAGAGCATTGAAAAACCATACGCCGGTCTAAACCACCGTAACTTGCTATAAAACCCGCTTTCGAGCAAAAACCTCAACTTGTGTTGAATCGGACTAGCCAAACAGACCGTCCTGCTCCTTCGATCTGAAGTAGAGCCGCAGCCTTGCTATTGAAAGAACTCGACTCATTTGGTCTATACAAGCCTAATACTTGGCTTACACCCCCGAACAAACCCGTTCATCACCCAGTACAGAGAGTGGTAGTTTTGGTGTTTTAGTTTTTGGTTTAGTTGGATATACTCCGTCTATCTCATTTCTAGCATTTTCCATCCGTGCACGTAGTGAAGACCTTTCAGCGGCGTAGTTGAACATGTTGAACAATGCACTCTGGGCATATAATTATGGATTGTCGATGGTACCGATATGTGATATTCACCTTCATTTTATTATTTTTCCATGGGTAACAAAATCTTTCACTTTGAGGAGTCAACTTCCGTGCCGCCCCGCACTATTTTCTCCAGACTGAGGCATGTCAAATTTTCCGGAGAAATGTAGCAGAAGAGTTTATTCGATCTGAGCCTGGCAAGTTGGAGCCGGGTTTGCCGCAAGTCGGGGTTTGCCAATTTGCCGATCTGTGGTCACGCGTGCCGGAAGATCAAAAGTCCGAAGTTGGACTCGTATCAAAGCAGGAACTAAGAACCCATATACGGAAACGGGGTGTCTACGGAAAGCTGGAGACAGCGACAAGACGAATCCGAAGACTATACTCGAGGGAGAACGAAGTACACTTGAGGCTTGTCAGAAGTGCTGTTCAGGCAGCCGCCAGAGGAGTATGAATTGGTAAGGGGATTAATTTGCAACTAGGGGGCAGTCAGCCGTCAAGAGGCTCCGCTAAGGCCTGAAAACCAATACAATAACACGACATGTGATACCAGATATTTGACTACATACCTTCCTAGGATACCCAAAGTCAAGTAATCAACGTAGTGTAAGCTATAATAGAGGAGTATATAAGGAGGACAGTTCTAGTATGTACGGTACCAAATAACACCCTAGCTAGTAGGTGTCTATCACAGCGATAGGCTCTACGTCCGTGGGATTTGAGACTTGTCACCTATTACCTACTTCAGGATTGGAGTTAGTGTTTGAATTTACAAGTTTCGGTTTTGGATACTACTTCAGGATTTGAGAACACGGCACACATTTGAGAACACGGCACCAGAACACGGCACGCACTTGTAGAACACGGTACTTTCGAACACGGTACTTCAGAACACGGTACTTTCGGTGATGCGCTCACGGCGCGTCTGAGAGCGTGAGCTGACACAACGAACATCAAACTCAACACTCCGACGACCATGAAACGGGGGTGCGAGTGGGTCACTCCATGTTCAGTACTCGGCTGGTACGCCGCGCAAGGGAATGAGATGGGAGCTGTGGCGGATACGGTGGCGTGGACGTGGACGACGAAGGACAGAACGATGGCGACGAAGGACATGACGTAGGCGGTGGGCATCGATGGCGACGAGGGACCGAAGGGTGAAGTACGAAATACGAAAGGTGAGATGTATTGCTGGTGGGCAACAAACTGGGGAGTACAGGAAAGTAGGTAGGGTTTTTATAGTAAAAGAGGGAGGCAGTGCTATCGTGAAATGGAGATAAATCGAAAAGGCGCCAAGTAGAAAGGCGCTGCCGAAAGGATATAAATAGAAAGCGCGCCGCGAAACGGAGGGCGCGAAACGGAGGACTGATGGCGGAGTGTGGCGAAAGGGGTTATTGATACGGAAACGGAGACCATGCGGTGCGGAATGGCGTGCGGAAAGGTGCTGTCGAGTTGCGGAGGCGCCATCCGATTCGATGAACCGTGGGAAAGGCGCTCGGTAGAAAGGCGCTATATTTGTATGCGCGCCCAGCGCAAGCTGGTGCGCATCATCGGCAAAACTCAACCTATCAGCCACGAGTCGTTACATTGTCTTAAGTTGGGAACTTAAATCCATCACATTGAATTAGCGCATCTTTGGGATTCTTTATCCTAAGGAACACTTGTTCTCCACGCACACACACAAGTACCCTTTCTGCGGTTGTCTCAAGACAATTGGACCAAGAGTGCACTTCCGGCAAAGATACACTTAACTTGCGGCTCCCTTGAACCTTTTCAGTGTTCAATACACCCCGACCTCATCAGAGGAATCTATCGCTAGTACAAATAGTAGGGTTTGTAGGGTTTTGGTTGGTTGTTGTGGGTTTTTAGTGTTGTTTTTGCATCACTTAGAAGCTTGCATTCAGTCCCGTCAATTCCCAGAGCACCCATCTTCTCAGCCATAGACACTGAGCAAGCCCTTTCAACACTTATTTTTTTTTGAAGCGCTTTCACTCTGGCACTGCATCGCGAGTATGGCAATGGAAGTACAGTATGTATACAATCCAACCCAGATTCTCAGCACAGGACCTGAGAGCCCACGTCCCCAGTGGTTCCGGCAAGTCAGCTGTTCCCCATTGGTTTCATAAGTCCTTGTCTGCTACTTATAAGGAGTGCCCCCTGCTTGTACATATTTAGAAAGTGGTACTATATAGTTTTGTGTCACGCTCCACACTGAGACGGCAAGCACGGGTCAAAGGTTTGATAGTTTTTATTTGGAACAGGAAGAAAGAAAATGACATGGCATGGCGGTGATAAACCAGGGGCAGAGAAATGGGAAGGGAAGACAAAGAAGGGAATGAGAATTTATTGTGTACATTTCACATTGAAGGAAGTCTGTTTCCAAGACTCCGCTTATTTGTCTAGGATGAAGTTTGGCCTCAGCAGCTCATAAGTTGGCCACAATGAAGGTGTCTCACCCATGCAGTCGCCGATGCAGTCGCCCGTGGGGCAACTTACGTCGTCCGGAAACTCCTTGCAGCAGATATTACAGAAGGAGTTACATTCCTGAGGAAGAGTGAGTGAGAGAGGTAGCAGCACCGGATAAGTGTCAGACGGTGCACCTGCGCTGTCCCAAAAGACCTGTGCTGCGCGAAGTAGTTACAGTTATCGGTGAAGGCGCGGGCCAGTGTAACAAGCGAAGCAACGAGTAGGATTGCGGCAGTGGGGCGCATGTCAGTGATTGGTTTGGATTATGGGTCTGTGGTTGGGAGTGATTGGTTTGTGCGGCTCTTATGAGGCGTCAAGTCAGGCGATGTGTACCACGCTCATGTCAGTTAATCTCGCCTCGTGGGCCTATTGTCTCAGTTTAGACTGTATTCCGCCGTGTAGAATGTGATAGACACCCACACCCCTGATAAGCCAGGAAACTGCTATGTGTGAAAAGAGCCAATCTTTTCATTTTTAACAGTGAACTATACCAAAGTTATATTCAATCAGAGCGGATTGTGACCTCACACAAGTCTGACTAAATGGTCCAGATGGCTAGGGTGACCTTGATATGTGCAACCGGTTCTATGGACAGGGAGTACCACTATTAAACTAAGTCCCCGAAAATCAAGTGCACAAACTAGATGGATATGTGACTTGGCTTGTGGGGCCATTGCTCCGCATGGCATGTACGAGGACTTTTATCTCTAAATATTTATTGTGAGTTCAACCCGAGCTCTAAACTTTATACTTGTGCATATACCAGTGTCACGGGAATTTTCCCTCAGCAATATTGAAAGAAATCCGGTGGGTGGCTTTCAAGGTACCGCTCATTGGTACAAGTTGTCATTCCATCATGAAACCATACACAACCATCAGTGCCAATGATTCTTGAAGTAAAAATGGAAGCTCCCATAGTATAGGACACCTATAAGTAGGAGAATGTATGTGGCTCCATTCAGATCGAGGTACAACTTTGATTCAACTGGCAAATATGAGCCAGTCTGTTCAATGAGAAGCTCAGGAACTCAAAGCAAGCCTGACTGAGAAGCAAGAGAATATCACACCGCCAAAAAGGAAATTTCGCTTAGTTGAATAGGTTCACGAAACCTTGAGTTTCGGGAGGAATTTCGGCCGGTGGCTGAAACCTTTAGTTTCAACCGCAGAATCCGTTGCGGCCTGACCGGCACGGGATGGTCCGGGGCGGGCCGCAGGTAAAAAATATAGGTATCAGCAGGCTGCCGAAACTGTTGCCGAAACTCAGGGTTTCGAGAACCAATTCAGCGAGGCCGAAATTTCTTTTTTTGTCGGTGTGTGGTTGGTGGCATGCATTGAAGAGTTCGAGTTGTTCCCACACAACCCTTGACCCCAAAATTCATGCCGGGGATGACACAAATTACCCGGCAAGCCTCCACAAAGTTTGGGAGCCGGAAAGTCTATGACTCCATGGCTCTCCGGGCTCTCCGCGGAGTAAGCTGTGTACCGATGGGAGTGATGCGGATCAGTGAGACCAGCGGCACCCTCGGCACATTAGCCCCTGAAGTTAGCCAGTGCTGCTTGCCACTCACTCAGTCCAGCAACTCACCAAAGCAGCATTAGCTATGAAAGGCAATATTGCATCCAGTCCCGTAGTAAAGGAACAACCCAAAGTAAAGACTCTAATAAAATGTGTTTCAAAACTTTGTGCAGCGAGAATTGAGTGGGAGGAAGGATAAATAGAGGCCAAGCATGGGTAAGACTATTTTAACCATTTCACCTGCAAATAGAACATCCCAAGGCGGCGCAGGCAAAAGAACAAAAATAACTTCCCGGCATCCCAGCTTGATGACCCTTGATCGCCATTAGAACTCTTCAGTCCTTGAAATCTAAAGGTAGACTGCCACAGCAATGGAATTAAGTAGGTGAAGAAAGGCGGACATTGTGTCCAAGCAAAACCTTAAGAGGTCTAGCGGAGTTGTCGATCACGGAGATCAAACTCCGATTTGGGTGCCGGACTTGCCGATGGAGCCATAGAGCTGTGGAGTCATAGACTTTCGGATTCCCAAATGCACTCCAAGCCTCGGAGTTTTACAAAGTCCAGTTTGAATTGAAATGTCCCAAAATTCATGCCGGGGGTGATGCAAGACACCGGCAGGCAGCGCAATTTGACAGACACAGCCGAAACACAGCCCTGTGTGACTGATGTGACCTAGATTGTTGGCCGGAGACGGCAACGTACGAAAAGCATACAAAACCTTTCAAAACCCAGAGATAGGTTACATTTTTTAATGATGGTAAGTAACAAAAAATGTAGGGGTCCCCGGAGATAGTAAAATTTATTGATCCCCCAAAGTCACACTTTTGTGGGGTAAAGAGGAATATAAGAACGATGACTAAAGTTTTAGTCCTCGTAATAAGATTCAGAAAGGCCAGAGTGCCAGCCAGACCACTTACTATGAGGAGTTGGATTAATGAACTATACGGAGCGGAGTAGTAACAAGCCTGAACTAGTTGACCAGAGGTTGTCTGTTTGGAGGAGTTTGAACCAGAGACGTGACACGATTGAGCACGTGACTTCGAAACATGATAAAACGAGGAATCACCTGGCATCTTGACTTACCTCGGAAAGCCAGCCGGTCTATCTCGGACAGCCAACCGACGGTCTATTTCGAGACGGACCCGGAAGACCAACCGAACGGGCTGTTTGATGAACGAGGAACCACTCCAGGTACTTGCCGAGCTATTCTAAGATATGGAGTGATCCGTGATCGCCGAAAGGCAAAGTGATCTGAGAAGAAGTTGAGCCAAGTTCAGTCAAACTTACTGGCATGGGTTATACCAAAACATCTACGAACTAGACGGCCGTCTAGTTGACAGAGTCAGGACTACAAATGTGTTCCAGAAGGAGCTGGAAGCGGCAGGATGAAGAAGATACGGTCAGGAAGAATCGAACACCCCGCTCACCAACAATGGACCAACCTCCATCTGGACCACGGAAGCCAGCCGAGCTAACCAATCGGAGAAGAATCGAAATATTTGAAACACTGATACCGGATAGTTTACCGAATGGACATCAATTACTTATTAGTCACCTATTTTCTGAATCATGTATAAAAGGACAGTAGAGTAGAGTAGAAAGCAGCAGATTCCCTGGGATGGTGGCCTGACATGCCATTGGTTCTAGTTAGTCGTGCTCTTGGACTGCTAGTTGCTACATGCACTTGTATTTCGCACACTCTTGATTGATTGGATTGGATTGGATTTGAAACAGACAGATTGAACTGAACGGGCTTGATTGATTTGACTCACGCGGACTTGTACTGAACGGGATTGGACTCGCACGGACTTGATTGAACGGACTTGAACTTGAACGGACTTGAAGTCGCACGGACTTGATCGAATCGAACTGGACTTGAGTTATTGAACTGATTGGACTTGAATATCTAACCAAACCCATTTCGCGACCTGACTAAACGTTCTGTTGTGTGTGTGTGTAACTGTTATCTAAAGAGCATTGAAAAACCCCACGCCGGTCTAAACCACCGTAACTTGCAATAAAACCCGCCTTTGAGCGAAAACCCCAACTTGTGTTGAATCAGACTAGCCAAACAGACCGTCCTGCTCCTTCAATCCGAAGTAGAGCCAAAGCCATAGTGCATTAAAAGAACTCGACTCATTTGGTCTATACAAGCCTAATACTTGACTTTCAACCTCGAACAAACCCGTTCATCACCCAGTGCAGTGCAGAGAGTGGTAATTTTGGTGTTTAGCTTTTGGTTTAGTTGGATATACTCCGTCTATCTCATTTCTAGCATTTTCCATCCACGCACGTAGTGAAGACCTTTCACCGCCGGTCTATAAACGACACCAGGGAGCGGCCACTGTTTTGGTGTTAAAACAGAACATACATCAAGCCCCGGCATCGTCGCATCCACCTGATCCGGAAGCAAAATCACGTGATGTGTCACCTCCCAACCCCCTCCATGTTTTCACCTTATCTGTCTACTGGGGCCCTGCACCTCCGCCGCCCTGCCACACATCTCGCTAGTTGCTTTGCCCGAAATGTCCGTTCATCTCCCTGAATCCACTCCAGGGAGGCGCTTACATGATTCTGAACAGTGGAGCCTCCTGTACTCCACCCCAACCCGTATTTAACCGTTGGGACCGCAAGACATGGTACAAACCCACCATCCCGCTCGCTGAGCCCTGGTTGTGCGACTGGGAGAACTGGTGCAATGCTATCTACTTCCATGATGCCCACAGCGGCCTGTCGCCGGAAGCCATATACCTCACATGGTGGCCTATCCCTGGGGAGCCCTACCCTCTCGCCTTCCTACCCCACTGGTCCATGCCGGAGCCGACTTACGTCTTTGTCGCGGACGGGCGGTACTACTGCGTCCAATATAGCCACCTCAAGCGAATTAAGGGGCCGTTTGCCTCGCACAACCATTTTTTGCGGCGCCTCGGGGAGGATAAGTGCATGTACGAGCAGGGGACGCAGATTCCAAATTCGCCTGACTGGAAAATTGCCGCTGGTGTGCGCGATTCTGCTGAGCGCATTGCCATTTCATATCGATACAACTAGCATCTGTCAGATCCTTTCAATCCCTGCTCCCAACAGGAACATTGGACGTGAGTGTTCAAGCTTTAACGATGGTATCTCAACTCCACTGCGCAGTGATCTCCTACTCACTGTAAGACTATGCTTTTCAAATCTACATGCAGAAAGTTGTGCTGTTCTCGCGGCCTATTGCTCAAGCAGCTTGCGATATCCGACCAGGTGAGTCATCGTTCCAGTACATCCTCCATGAAATGGTAGGCTCACGGCCCGGTCATGCGTCTTGACCGGCTTTTCTCCACCAAGTTGAGCAAACTGCTCACTGCTCCTCTGTTAAGGAGACACTCATCTGATTTGGGCCGTCTCGGAGCACCAAAAGCTATGGGTAGCACTCATCTGTCAAGTTTCATCTAACATGCTAATTCCACCGGGGAGTCCGTTCGGCAATTCGTGGGTCATGCGATATTGATCGAGATGCCTGAATCTCGGGGTCCAAAAGAATTAGAACTTGAGGCCTTGAGGTCAAGTTCCCCACGTGGATCCGCACCTACACCGAATGACAGTGAACATGTTGAACAGGGAAAAAATTATCCGACTCGACTGGGATAAGTAATTTCTCTGTGACCCCTTTTTTCAAACCCTGCACGTTCCAAACTGAAGCATTGGGATGCCGTAGGCCTACCTAGTCAATTCTAGACCTTGACCGTACCCACAACCTGCAGTTTCTTGTCGACGTTGAGATCTAGGAATACTTACATATTGGGTTCGTTAGGCAAGAAAGGAAGGCTCAGTCGTGGATGGTCCGCAACTGAACAGAATAGAAGACCTCTCGAGATTCTGCAGAAGATGTTTGTTCGACTCAAGCCTGGGCCCTGGCTTGTTAGACTCTTTTCCTTCCGAACCGAGAAACCCGTGTGTTAATGCTTACCTATCAAGGATAGCAAGGGAGTAAGGAAGGCCCAGTCACGGATGGTCCGCACCTGCACTGAATAAATACGCTGTTGCTTTGACATTCTGCAGGGATCCTTGTTCAATTCAAGCCTGAGGTATGGCGCTTCTGGGAACCGCTTTTTCCTCTTCGAACCGAGAAACCTGTGTGTTAATGCTCACCTATCCAGTTTATCAAGGAGAGAAGGGAGGACGGGTTGTGGATGGTCCACACGTGCACCAAATTATTGGCTTGGACTTGGACCGTTTGCAGGATATGCTTGTTCATCCAAGCAAGGGGGTGCGATTTTGTGAATGACGGAACATATGCCGTTTTTTGGTTTTTTCAACATTTTGTTGAATCAACCAACCACTGTCCTACCAGAAAATTGTTTGTCTAGAAGTTCAGCCGATCAGTAAATTTTGAGTACACGAGAAAATACACGCATCAGCCATCAAACGCGTGGAGTCACATCGAGTCACACTGAGTCACATTTCCGACTCAGAATTTAAGGAATAGAAAGGAGGGAGATGAGTCACGGTGACTCAAAGCGAGTCATAATGAGTCACGTCCAGCAGTATAAAAGGAGCCCAGAATCCCATTATGTAGCTTTCTAACTTAATCTGTAACCACCACCACGTAATTAGAAATTTATTTTCTACGCTTACTTGTGCGGTTTCTTGAGTTCATAAGTCTTGTGCGCAACATCTACGTGCACATTCAACCGTATCTGCCTGAACCGCCCGTCCCGTCCGTCGTCGAGGCGCTTATCGCTGAGCTTGCCGATCGAGCTCTTTAGCGCGCGCCTAACCGTTACCGATCCGAAGTCCGCCGTATCGTACCGTTCCGAACCAGTGCCCGCCGTACCGTTTACCGAAGCCAGTGCCCGTCGTACCGTTCACCAGCACCCGCTGTACCGTATCTAATTCTTGTGAATTGGAATTTATTGAGAGGTTTCCCCAACTAGGTTATTCCTCTGAACAACGCTACTTCCGAGGAACCCTACAGAGAACTTTTTCTCTGTTGATCACCACATCATACCACGTGATGTCCTAATAAGGCAAGCCCGAGGTGACCGACAGGTTGAAAACTCACTTGACCGTTCAGACACAACGGAAAACACCTCTGCACAACCCCAGCATCACCTTAAGCTGTTAATTCAACGCTCCAGGGAGCTCAACGGACAGTCCCATGTTTTTTATTGTGTTTTTCACCCATGGCTGGCTCATACTTTCGAAAACACAACCAGAAAGAGTTGATCTGCATCCCAACTTGTGACAACAAACAGAAGTTATTATAGGGACTCAAACTCTTCAAGTTTTCTGAGGCCATGTGGACGGAACTTAGAAACCATGCGAAGAGATAATCAAAACAATGTCGGGAGCAAATGGGTGGTTGAAAAAAATATTTCTTCTGAAATGCACGCCAGAGCAGTGATAAGCCGTGAAAATGAACGCCGGTGAAAACTCAGCTTTTCACTACTTCTGGCTTCGCACACACGTGCATCGAGCCGCTAGCCGCAAGTCCTGTTGCGTAGCGGTGGACTTGAGTTGCAATGGTTAATTGGGAACCGGCTGGACTATGGGGGCAGAAAGTACATACTGCCGCAAGTCGTTCAAACAGCACTTCAGGATCCGCCAGTACTTCAAAGACAGGAACACGTCCTTTGCAATGCGCCATGTATCAAGGGACTTAGGAAATATCCACTCTGGGGACTTCAGGATTGACCGAGGAACACTGAGTAGTACTTGCTGCAATGTAAGTAGCACTTACGGCTGTTGTCCATTGTTATGACAGAAGTGCGCGACGTGTAATATCACGTGACGCTCGGGTCTTTCGGACAAACAAGTTGGAGCCGGGTTTGGCGCAAGTCGGGGTTTGCCAATTTGCTGATCCGCGGTCACGCGTGCCGGAAGATCAAAAGTCTGAAGTTGGACTCGTATCAAAGCAGGAACTAAGAACCCATATATGGAGAACGGGGTGTCTACAGAAAGCTGGAGACAGCCACAAGTTGAATCCGAAGACTATACTCGAGGGAGAATGAAGTACACTTGAGGCTTGTCGGAAGTGCTGTTCAGGCAGCCTCCGGAGGAGTATCAATTGTTAACAACACGACATGTGATACCAGATATTTGACTACATACCTTCCTAGGATACCCAAAGTCAAGTAATCAACATAGTGTAAGCTATAATAGAGGAGTATATAAGGAGGACAGTTCTAGGACCGAATAACACCCTAGCTAGTAGGCGTCTATCACAGCGATAGGCTCTACGTTGGTGGGATTTGGGACTTGTCACCTATTACCTACTTCAGGATTGGAGTTAGTGTTTGAATTTACAAGTTTCGGTTTTGGATACTACTTCAGGATTTGAGAACATGGCACGCATTTGAGAACACAGCGCTAGAACACGGTACTAGAACACGGCACGCACTTGAGAACATGGCACGCACTTGTAGAACACGGTACTTCAGAACACGGCACGCCAGAACACGGTACTTTCGGCAAAACTCAAACTATCGGCCACGAGTCGTTACATTGTCTTACACTGGTTGGGAGATTCAAATTTTTCACCTCAATTTACGGTGAAAAATGTTGTTTGTTTTTCAGACATTTTTCACCGAAAAAAGAGGTGAAAAATTTAAAACTTTTTCACCACTATTTCAAGTGGAATTCAAGGTGAAAAACTTGAAACAAAACTCATAATGTTTTACACCAACTATTCACCCAAAATTCAGCGGGTTTTTCAGACATTTTTCACCGAAAAAAGAGGTGAAAAATTTAAAACTTTTTCACCACTATTTCAAGTGGAATTCAAGGTGAAAAACTTGAAACAAAACTCATAATGTTTTACACCAACTATTCACCTAAACTTCAGCGGGATTTTTACACATTTTTCACTGAGAAAAGAGGTGAAAAATTTAAACTTTTTTCACCACTATTTCAGGTGGAATTCAAGGTGAAAAACTTGAAACAAAATTTATGAGTTTTACACCAACTATTCACCCAAAATTCAGCGGATTTTTACGCATTTTTCACTGAGAAACGAGGTGAAAAATTTAAAACTTTTTTCACCACTATTTCAAGTGGAATCCAGGGTGAAAAACTTGAAACAAAATTTATAAGTTTTACACCAACTATTCACCCAAAATTCAGCGGAGTTTTACACATTTTTCAGTGAGAAACGAGGTGAAAAATTTAAAACTTTTTTCACCACTATTTCCAGTGGAATTTGAGATGAAAAACTTGAAACAAAATTTATGAGTTTTACACCTCAAGATTCACCTCTATTGCCACCCGGAAATTGGGGTGGAAAATGTAAAACTTTATTCACAACAATATTCAGCGGAAAAAGTGCTGAAAAATTCGTGAAAAAAGTGATAAAAAAAGCGGTGAAAAATTTCACATTTTTCACATATTTTTCACATTGTTTTCTACTGTAATTTTTGGTGAAAAATGTAATGAAATATACATGTTTTTTTTCACCCCATTTTACACCAAGAATATGACTGAAAAAGTTAAAACATTTTTCAGAGATTTTTCACTTGGAACTGAGGTGAAAAACTTGAAATATTTGAATTCAAGTTTTTCGGTGAAAAATGTGAATTTTTTTATTTCGAATTTTCCACCTCAAAATTCACCAGTTTTTCAGGTGAAAATATTGGTGAAAAACTTGAAACCTGGTTGGCTGAAAATGTCACTTGCTTTTCTCTTCTCCAGTTTTCCCTTAAGTGTGTCACATAGTTTGGGAGGTTGCAGCCGAAGAATTGGGGTAGAGCAGCACATGTATGTTGGTGGTCAGTGACTGTATGTTCCTTGTGACTACCTCTTCCAGTGGCTTTAGCTCTTCTGAATAGAAATGGTTTTAAACTGTTTCAAAAGTACAAGATATAAGGAGACAAACTTGTAGATATGATGGGAGTGCGCATGTTTTGGAACTAATTGAAGTTTGTTATTCG
This sequence comes from Mycena metata, assembly GCA_029378385.1. Lineage (NCBI taxonomy): Eukaryota > Fungi > Basidiomycota > Agaricomycetes > Agaricales > Mycenaceae > Mycena > Mycena metata. The sequence continues at coordinate 856,897 of JARKIB010000012.1, forward strand.
GTGAGCAAGCTTTCTGCTGGAGATCTGTGACAGGTCAAATACGTTGGTGAAAGTGTTCCTGGGTTTGTAGGTATGGCGGTCACTTCGCACATTTATTATTCCGGGGTTTTTTCCCACTTTTCCACCTTTTTTTCGGGTCTTTAACTTTCCATACTTTTTTTTTGGGTGTTTTCATTCTGCTATTCTTTTCTTCCCATGGACACAGATTAGTATTCATTCAATGTGCTGGAACATGACAACTTTATGAACAAGACCTAGGGAGGACAGTGGTTTTGAACACTGCCCTACATTAGGGTTAAACACTCTTGATGGCCGAAGGTGATTGCGGTCGGTTGCATAATAAATGTGCAATGTGACCGCCATATGTAGGAACATAAGAACAACAATGGGATATTGGAAGAAAATTCGGTGGGCACGGTGGCAGAAAATCCGGTGCGGAATTGCCTCTTGCGCAGGCAAAACAATCTGAAGTGCCCAGTTTCGGTCATTTGGCTGGGAGATTTTCTACGGCAGGTCAGAGATCGCAAAGAGAGGCACTGCTGGGTCTGGGGGAGCATAGCAATGGGAGAAAATTCGGTGCAGAATTGCCTCTTGTGCAGGCAAAACACAGTTCCACACCGATTTTTTTACCAACATTGCACATGCATTGCTACGCTCCCCAAGGACCCCTCAGTGTCTTTTATTGCGATATCTGAGCAGCGGTAGGAAATCCGCGGGCCAGACACCTGAAAGTGGGCACTTCAGATTATTTTACCCGCGTGAGGGGCAGTTCCGCACCGAGTTTTCTGCCAACATTGCACGTGTATTGCTACGCTCCCCAGGGACCCCTCAGTGTTGTTCATTGCGATATCTGACCAGCGGTAGAAAATCCGCGGGCCAGACACTCGAAAGTGGGCACTTCAGGTGGGTTTGCCCGTGCAAGCTGCAATTTTGCAGCGATTTTTCTGCCAAGATGGGACGCGCATTGCTATGCTCCTCAGAGACCCATCGGCGCCTCCCTTTGCGATATCTGACCCGCAGTAGAAAATCTGCGGTCCAAATGACCAAAACTGGGCACTTTGGCTTGTTTTCCCCGTATGAAGAGATCATTTTGCCCGTGCAAGCTGCACATTCTGCACCGATTTTTCTGGCAACATGGCACACACTTTGCCACTCTCGAGCGGCGGTAGGAAATCCGCGGTCCAAATGACCCAAACTGGGCACTTTAGCTTGTTTTTCGTGCATAAGGAGATTATTGTGCCCGCACAAGCTGCAATTCTGCACCGATTTTTCTGCCAACATGGCACACGCCTTGCCATGCTCCCCAGGGACCCTTTAGTCGCCTTCATTGCAATATCTGACCGGCGGTAGGAAATCCGCGGGCCAAATGACCAAAACTGGGCACCCTAGCTTGTTTTTCCTGCATGAGGAGATTATTGTGCCCGCGCAAGCTGCAATTCTGCACCGATTTTTCTGCCAACACGTTACATGCCTTGCCACGCTGCCCAGGGACCCTTCAGTGTCCTTCATTGCAATATCTGAGCAGCGGTAGAAAATCCGCGGGCCAGACACCCGAAAGTGGGCACTTCAGATTATTTTGCCCGCGTGAGGGCCAGTTCCGCACCGAATTTTTTGTCAACATTGCACGTGCATTGCCGCGCTCCCCAGGGGCCCTTCAGTGTCTTTCATTGCGATATCTGACCGGCGGTAGGAAATCCGCGATCCAAATGACCAAAACTGGGCACTTTAGCTTGTTTTTCCTGCATAAGGAGATTATTGTGCCCGCACAAGCTGCAATTCTGCACCGATTTTTCTGCCAACATGGCACACACTTTGCCATGCTCCCCAGGGACCCTTTAGTGTCCTTCATTGGAATATCTGACTGGCGGTAGAAAATCCGTGGGCTAAATGACCAGAACTGGGCACTTTAGCTTGTTTTTCCTGCATCAGGAGATTATTTTGCCCGCGCAAGCTGCAATTCTGCACCGATTTTTCTGCCAACATGGTACACACATTGCTGTGCTCCCCAGGGACCCTTCAGTGTCCTTCATTGCGATATCCGACCGGCGGTAGAAAATCCGCGGGCCAGACACCCGAAAGTGGGCACTTCAGATTATTTTGCCCACGTGAGGAGCAGTTCCGTACCGAATTTTCCGCCAACATTGCACGCACATTGCGACGTTCCCCAGGGACCCCTCAGTTTCTTTCATTGCAATCTCTGACCAACGGTAGAAAATCCGCGGGGCAAACACTCAAAAGTGGGCACTTCAGGTGGGTTTACCTGTGCAGGGTGCAATTCCGCAGCGATCTTTCTGCCAATATGGTACACGCCTTGCCACGCTGCCCAGGGACCCTTCAGTGTCTTTCATTGCGATATCTGACCGACGGTAGACAATCCGCGGGCCAGACTCCCGAAAGTGGGCACATCAGAAGACATCGCAATGAAGGACACTGAAGGGTCCCTGGGGAGTGTAGCAATGTGGGTGCTATGCTGGCAGAAAAATTGAGGCAGAACTGCAGCTTGGGTGGGCAAACCAATTTGAAGTACCCACTTTCGAGTGTTTGACCCGCGGATTTTCTACCGCTGGTCAGATATCACGATGAAAGACACGGAGGGGTCCCTGGGAAGCGTGGCAATGTGGGTGCCATGTTGGCAGAAAAATCGGTGCAGAATTGCAGCTTGCGCGGGTAACATAATCTCCTCACACGGGAAAAACAAGCTAAAGTGCCCAGTTTTGGTGAATTGGCCCGCAGATTTACTACTGCAGGTCAGATATCGCAAAGGGAGGCCCTAATGGGTCCCTGGGGAGGATAGCAATGCGGGTCCTATCTTGGCAGAAAAATCGGTGTAGAATTGCAGCTTGCGCAGGCAAACCAATCTGAAGTGCCCACTTTCGGGTGTCTGACTCGCGGATTTTCCACTGCTGGTCAGATATCGCAATCAAAGACACTGAAGGGTCCCTGGGGAGCGTGGCAATGCACGTGAAGTGTTGGCAGAACCTTTGGTACAGAACTGCCCCTCACGCGGGCACAATAATCTGAAGTGCCCACTTTTGGATATGTGGCCCGCGGATTTTCTACTATGGCTCAGACATTGCAAAGGGAGGCCCTGATAGGTCCCTAGGAAGCACAGTAATGTGCGTCCCATCTTGGCAGAAAATCCGGGGCAGAACTGCAGCTTGGGCGGGCAAACCAATCTGAAGTGCCCACTTTCGGGTGGCTGACCCGCGGATTTTCTACCGCTGGTCAGATATCGCAATGAAAGACACTGAGGGGTCCCTGGGGAGTATGGCAATGCGCGTCCCATCTTGGCAAAAAAATCGCTGCGGAATTGCAGCTTGCACGGGCAAACCAATCGGAAGTGCCCACTTTCGGGTGTCTGACCTGCGGATTTACTACTGCTGGTCAGATATCGCAATGATAGACACTGAGGGCTCCCGGGGGAGCACAGCAATGTGTGTCATGTTGGCAGAAAAATCGGTGCAGAACTGCAGCTTGTGCGGGCAAACCCACCTGAAGTGCCCACTTTCAGGTGTCTGACCCGCGGATTTCCTACCGCTGGTCAGATATCGCAAAGGGAGGCCTTAATGGGTCCCTAGGGAGCATAGCAATGTGGGTCCCATCCCGGCAGATAAATTGCTGTGGAATTGCAGCTTGCGCGGGCAAACCAACCTGAAGTGCCCACTTTCGGGTGTCTGACCTGCGGATTTTGAACCGCTGGTCAGATATCGCAATGAAAGAGACTGAGGGGTCCCTGGGGAGCGTAGCAATGCGCCTGCCATGTTGGCAGAAAATTCGGTGCCGAACTGCCCCTCACGCGGGCAAGATACTCTCCTCATGCGGAGAAAGCAAGCTAAAGTACCCAGTTTTTGTAGTTTGGACCGCGGATTTTCTGCCATAGGTCAGATATTGCAAAAAGGCCCTGATGGGTCCCTGGGGAGCATAGCAATGCGCGTCCCATCTTGGCAGAAAAATCGCTGCAGGATTGCAGCTTGCATGGGTAAACCCACGTGAAGTGCCCACTTTCAGGTGTCTGACCTGCGGATTTTCTACCGCTGGTCAGATATTGCAATGAAGGACACTGAGGGGTCCCTGAGGAGCGCGGCAAGGCGTGTCCTATGTTGGTAGAAAATTCGGTGCGGAACTGCAGCTTGGGCGGGCAAACCAATCTGAAGTGCCCACTTTCGAGTGTCTGACCCATGGATTTTCTACCGCTGGTCAGATATCGCAATGAAACACACTGAGGGGTCCCTGGGGAGCGTAGAAATGCACGTGAACTGTTGGCAGAAAATTCGGTGTGGAACTGCCCCTCACGCGGGCACAATACTCTGAAGTGCCCACTTTCGGATGTCTGGCCCGCGAATTTTCTACCGCAGGTCTGATATCGCAATGAAGGACACTAAAGGGTCCCTGGGGAGCGTGGCAAGGTGTGTGCCATGTGAGCAGAGACATTGAGGCGCAACTGCCTCTCATGTGGGCAAAATGATCTCTTCAGGGACCCTTCAGTGTGCTTTATTGCGATATCTGACCAACGGTAAAAAATTCGCGGGCCAAATGACCAAAACTGGGCACTTTAGCTTGTTTTCCCGCATGAGGAGCTTATGTTGCCCGCGCAGGCTGCAATTCTGCACCAATTTGCCTGGAAACATGGCACGCGCATTACTACGCTCCCCAGGGACCCCTCAGTGTCTCTTACTGCAATATCTGATCAGCGGTAGAAAATCCGCAGGCCAGACACCCGAAAGTGGGCACTTCAGATTATTTTGCCCACGAGAGAGGCAGTTGCACCTCAATTTCTCTGCCAACATGGCAGGCACATTGCTACGCTCCCCAGGGACCCCGCAGTGTCTTTCATTGCAATATCTGGCCTGCGGTAGAAAATCCATGGGCCAGACACCCGAAGGGCACTGTGGATTGGTTTGCCCGCGCAAGCTGCAATTCTGCAGCGATTTTCTGCCAAGAGAGGATGCACATTGCTATTCACCCCAGAGACCCTTCAGTGTCTTTCTTTGCGATATCTGCCCGGCGGTAGAGAATCCGCGGGCCAGACGCGCGCAAGTGGGCACTTCAGATTATTTTGCCCGTGGGAGGGGCAGTTCCGCACCGAATTTCCTGCTAACGTGGCAGGCGCATTGCTACACTCCCCAGGAACCCCCCAGTGTTTTTCATTGCAATATCTGACGAGCGGTAGAAAATCCGCGAGTCAGACACCCGAAAGTGGGCACATCAGATTATTTTGCCCGCGTGAGGGGCAGTTCCGCATCGAATTTTCTGCCAACATTGCACGTGCATTGTTACACTCCAGAGGGACCCCTCAGTGTCCTTTATTGCGATATCTGACCAGCAGTAGAAAATCCGCGGGCCAAATGACGGAAATCGGGCACTTTAGCTTGTTTTTCCGGCATGAGAAGATGATTTTGCCCGCGCAAGCTGCAATTCTGCACGGAGTTTTCTGCCAACATGGCACACGTCTTGCCACACTCGCCAGGGAACCTTCAGTGTCCTTCATTGCGATATCTGACCGGTGGTAGAAAATCCGCGGGCCAGACACCCAAAAGTGGGCACTTCAGATTATTTTGCCCACGTGAGGGGCAGTTCCGCACCAGATTCTCTGCCAACATTGCACGTGCATTGTTATGCTCCCCGGGGACCCCTCAGGGTGTTTTATTGTAATAATTGACCAGCGGTAGAAAATCCGCGGGCCAAATGAACAAAACTGGGCACTTTAGCTTGTTTTTCCTGCATGAGGAAATTATTTTGCCCGTGCAAGCTGCAATTCTGCACCGATTTTCCTGCTGACATGGCACACGCCTTGCCACGCTCCCCAGAGACCCTTCACTGTCCTTCATTGCGATATCTGACCGGTGGTAGGAAATCCGCGGGCCAGACACCCAAAAGTGGGCAGTTCAGATTATTTTGCCCGCGTCAGTGGTAGTTCCACACCAAATTTTCTGCCAACATTGCACGTGCATTGCTATACTCCCCAGGGACCCCTCAGTGTCTTTTATTGTGATATTTGACCAGCAGTAGAAAATCCACGGACCAAATGAACAAAACTGGGCACTTTAGCTTGTTTTTCCTGCAGGAGGAGATTATTTTGCCTGCGCAAGCTGCAATTCTGCACCGATTTCTCTGCCAACATGGTACACGCCTTGCCACGCTCCCCAGGGACCCCTCAGTGTGTCTTATTGCAATATCTGACCAGCGGTAGAAAATCTGCGGGCCAGACACTCAAAAGTGGGCACTTCAGGTGGGTTTGCCCACGCAAGCTGCAATTCTGCAGCGATTTTTCTGCCAAGATGGGACGCGCATTGCTATACTCCCCAGGGACCGATCCGGGCCTCGCTTTGCAATATCGGACGCACAGTAGAAAATCCGCAGGCCAAATGACCAAGACTGGGCACTTTAGCTTGTTTTTCCTGCATGAAGAGATCATTTTGCCCACGTGAGAGGCAGTTGTGCCTGGATTTCTCTGCTAACATGGGACACATATCGCTACCCCTCCAAGGGACCACTCAGTGCCTCTCATTGCGATATCTGACCAGTGGTAGAAAATCCGCGGGCCAGACACCCGAAAGTGGGCACTTCAGATTATTTTGCAGGTCCCATCTTGGCAGAAAGCTTGCACGGGCAAACCCACCTGAAGTGCTCACTTTCGGGTGTCTAGCCTCCAGATTTTCTACTGCCGCTCAAATATCGCAATGAAGGACAGTGAAGGGTCCTTGGTGAGCGTGGCAAGGCATGTACCGTGTTGGCAGAAAAATCGGTGCAGAATTGCAGCTTGTGCGGGCACAATAATCTCCTAATACAGGAACAACAAGCTAAAGTGCCCAGTTTTGGTCATTTGGGCCGCAGATTTTCTACTGCCGCTCAGATATCGCACTAAAAGACACTGACGGGTCCCTGGGGAGCATGGCAAGGTGTGTGCCATGTTGGCAAAAAAATGGGTGCAGAATTGCAGCTGGCGCGGGCACACTAATCTCCTCATGCAGGAAAAACAAGCTAAAGTGCCCAGTTTTGATCATTTGGCCCGCGGCTTTTCTACCGCTGGTCAGATGTTGCAATGAAGGACACTGAAGGGTCCCTGGGGAGCATGGCAAGGTGTGTGCCATGTTGGCAGAAAAATCGGTGCAGAATTGCAGCTTGTGCGGGCACGATAATCTCCTTATGCAGGAAACACAAGCTAAAGTGCCCAGTTTGGGTCAGGTGGCCCGCGGATTTTCTACCGGTGGTCAGGCATCGCAATGAGGAACACTGAGGGGTCCCTGGGGAGCGCGGCAATGCGCATGCAATGTTGGCAGAAAATTCGGTGCGGAACTGCCCCTCACGCGGGCAAAGTAATCTGAAGTGCCCACTTTCGGGTGTCTGGCCCACGGACTTTCTACCGCCAGTCAGATATCGCAATGAAGGACACTGAAGGGTCCCTGGGGAGCACAGCAATGTGTGTACCATGTTGGCAGAAAAATCGGTGCAGAATTGCAGCTTGCGCGGGCAAAATAATCTCCTGATGCAGGAAAAACAAGCTAAAGTGCCCAGTTCTGGTCATTTAGCCCACGGATTTTCTACCGCCAGTCAGATATTCCAATGAAGGACACTCCAGGGTCCCTGGGGAGCATGGCAAAGTGTGTGCCATGTTGGCAGAAAAATCGGTGCAGAATTGCAGCTTGTGCGGGCACAATAATCTCCTTATGCAGGAAAAACAAGCTAAAGTGCCCAGTTTTGGTCATTTGGATCGCGGATTTCCTACTGCCGGTCAGATATCGCAATGAAAGACACTGAAGGGCCCCTGGGGAGCGCGGCAATGCACGTGCAATGTTGACAAAAAATTCGGTGCGGAACTGGCCCTCACGCGGGCAAAATAATCTGAAGTGCCCACTTTCGGATGTCTGGTGCGCGGATTTTCTACCGCCGGTCGGATATTGCAATGAAGGACACCGAGGGGTTCCTGGGGAGCGCGGCAATGCCCGTGCAATGTTGGGAGAAAATTCGGTGCGGAACTGCCCCTCACGCAGGCAAAATAATCTGAAGTGCCCACTTTCGGGTGTCTGGCCCACGGACTTTCTACCGCCAGTCAGATATCGCAATGAAGGACACTGAAGGGTCCCTGGGGAGCACAGCAATGTGTGTACCATGTTGGCAGAAAAATCGGTGCAGAATTGCAGCTTGCGCGGGCAAAATAATCTCCTGATGCAGGAAAAACAAGCTAAAGTGCCCAGTTCTGGTCATTTAGCCCACGGATTTTCTACCGCCAGTCAGATATTCCAATGAAGGACACTCCAGGGTCCCTGGGGAGCATGGCAAAGTGTGTGCCATGTTGGCAGAAACATCGGTGCAGAATTGCAGCTTGTGCGGGCACAATAATCTCCTTATGCAGGAAAAACAAGCTAAAGTGCCCAGTTTTGGTCATTTGGATCGCGGATTTCCTACCGCCGGTCAGATATCGCAATGAAAGACACTGAAGGGCCCCTGGGGAGCGCGGCAATGCACGTGCAATGTTGACAAAAAATTCGGTGCGGAACTGGCCCTCACGCGGGCAAAATAATCTGAAGTGCCCACTTTCGGATGTCTGGTGCGCGGATTTTCTACCGCCGGTCGGATATTGCAATGAAGGACACCGAGGGGTTCCTGGGGAGCGCGGCAATGCCCGTGCAATGTTGGGAGAAAATTCGGTGCGGAACTGCCCCTCACGCAGGCAAAATAATCTGAAGTGCACACTTTCGGGTGTCTGGCCCGCGGATTTTCTACCGCCGGTCAGATATCGCAATGGAGGACACCCAGGGGTTCCTGGCGAGCGCGGTAATGCCCGTGCACTGTTGGCAGAACGTTCGGGGCGGAACTGCTCCTCACGCGGGCAAAATAATCTGAAGTGCCCACTTTCGGGTGGCTGGCCCACGGATTTTCTACTGCCAGTCAGATATCGCAATGAAGGACACTGAGGGGTCTCTGGGGAGCGCGGCAAGGCGTGTGCCATGTTGGTAGAAAAATCGGTGCAGAATTGCAGCTTGCGCAGGCACAATAATCTCCTCATCCAGGAAAAACAAGCTAATGTGCTCAGTTTTGGTCATTTGGCCCGCGACTTTTCTACCGCTGGGCAAATATCGCAATGAAGGACACTGAGGGGTCCCTGGGGAGCACAGCAATGCGCATGCAATGTTGGCAGAAAATTCAGTGCGGAACTGCTCCTCACGCGGGCAAAATAATCTGAAGTGCCCACTTTCGGGTGTCTGGCCCGCGGATTTTCTACTGCCGGTCAGATATTGCAATGAAGGACACTGATGGGTCCCTGAGGAGCGCGGCAAGGCGTGTCCTATGTTGGTAGGAAAATCGGTGCAGAATTGCAGCTTGCGCGGGCACAATAATCTCCTCATGCAGGAAAAAACAAGCTAATGTGCCCAGTTTTGGTCATTTGGCTCGCGGATTTTCTACTGCCGGTCAAATATCGCAATGAAGGACACTGAAGGGTCCCTGTGGAGCGCGGCAAGGCATGTACCATGTTGGCAGAAAAATCGGTGCAGAATTGCAGCTTGTGCGGGCACAATAATCTCCTCATGCAGGAAAAACAAGCTAAAGTGCCCAGTTTTGGTCATTTGGCCCGCAGATCTTCTATTGCCGGTCAAATATCGCAATGAAGGACACTGAAGGGTCCCTGCGGAGCGCGGCAAGGTGTGTGCCATGTTGGTAGAAAAATCGGTGCAGAATTGCAGCTTGCGCAGGCACAGTAATCTCCTCATGCAGGAAAAACAAGCTAGGGTGCCCCGTTTTGGTCATTTGGCCCGCGGATTTCCTACCGCCGGTCAGATATTGCAATGAAGTGTGCCATGTTGGCAGAAAAATCGGTGCAGAATTGCAGCTTGTGCGGGCACAATAATCTCCTCATGCAGGAAAAACAAGCTAAAGTGCCCAGTTTTGGTCATTTGGCCCGCAGATCTTCTATTGCCGGTCAAATATCGCAATGAAGGACACTGAAGGGTCCCTGCGGAGCGCGGCAAGGTGTGTGCCATGTTGGTAGAAAAATCGGTGCAGAATTGCAGCTTGCGCAGGCACAGTAATCTCCTCATGCAGGAAAAACAAGCTAAAGTGCCCAGTTTTGGTCATTTGACCCGCGGATTTCCTACCGCCGGTCAGATATTCCAATGAAGGCCACTACAGGGTCTCTGGGGAGCGTGGCAAGGCGTGTGCCATGTTGGCAGAAAAACCGGTGCAGAATTGGAACTTGCGCGGGGACAATAATCTCCTCATGCAGGAAAAACAAGCTAAAGTGCCCAGTTTTGGTCATTTGACCCGCGGATTTCCTACCGCCGGTCAGATATTCCAATGAAGGCCACTACAGGGTCTCTGGGGAGCGTGGCAAGGCGTGTACCATGTTGGCAGAAAAATCGGTGCAGAATTGCAGCTTGTGCGGGCACAATAATCTCCTCATGCAGCAAAAAACAAGCTAAAGTGCCCAGTTTTTGTCATTTGGACTGCGGATTTCCTACCGCCGCTCAGATATCGCAATGAAGGACGCCGAGGGTCCCCGGGGGAGCATCGCAAGGTCTGTGCCATGTTGGTAGGAAAATCGGTGCAGAATTGCAGGTTGCGCGGGCACAATAATCTCCTCACGCAGGAAAAACAAGCTAAAGTGCCCAGCTTTGGTCATTTGGCCCGCGGATTTTCTAATCCTGTCAGATATTGCAATGAAGGCCACTGAAGGGTCCCTGGGGAGCGTGGCAAGGCATGTAACGTGTTGGCAGAAAAATCGGTGCAGAATTGCAGCTTGCGCGGGCACAGTAATCTCCTCATGCAGGAAAAACAAGCTAGGGTGCCCCGTTTTGGTCATTTGGCCCGCAGATTTCCTACCGCCGGTCAGATATTGCAATGAAGGCCACTGAAGGGTCCCTGGGGGCATGGCAAGGCGTGTGCCATGTTGGCAGAAAAATCGGTGCAGAATTGCAGCTTGCGCGGGCACAATAATCTCCTCATGCAGGAAAAACAAGCTAGGGTGCCCCGTTTTGGTCATTTGGCCCGCGGATTTCCTACCGCCGGTCAGATATTGCAATGAAGTGTGCCATGTTGGCAGAAAAATCGGTGCAGAATTGCAGCTTGTGCGGGCACAATAATCTCCTCATGCAGGAAAAAACAAGCTAATGTGCCCAGTTTTGGTCATTTGGCCCGCGGATCTTCTATTGCCGGTCAAATATCGCAATGAAGGACACTGAAGGGTCCCTGGGGAGCGCGGTAAGGGGTGTGCCATGTTGGTAGAAACATCGGTGCAGAATTGCAGCTTGCGCGGGCACAGTAATCTCCTCATGCAGGAAAAACTTCGGGGCGGAACTGCCCCTTACGCGGGCAAGATAATCTGAAGTGCCTACTTCCGGGTGTCTGGCCCGTGGATTTTCTACCGCCGGTCAGATATTGCAATGGAGGACACCCAGGGGTTCCTGGGGAGTGCAGTAATGCCCGTGCACTGTTGGCAGAACGTTCGGGGCGGAACTGCCCCTCACGCGGGCAAAATAATCTGAAGTGCCCACTTTCGGGTGTCTGGCCCGCGGATTTTCTACTGCCGGTCAGATATTGCAATAAAGGACACTGAGGGGTCCCTGGGGAGCGTGGCAAGGCATGTAACATGTTGGCAGAAAAATCGGTGCAGAATTGCAGCTTGCGCAGGCACAGTAATCTCCTCATGCAGGAAAAACAAGCTAGGGTGCTCAGTTTTGGTCATTTGGCCCGCGGGTTTCCTACCGCCGGTCAGATATTGCAATGAAGGCCACTAAAGGGTCTCTGGGGAGCATGGCAAGGCGTGTGCCATGTTGGCAGAAAAATCGGTGCAGAATTTGCAGCTTGTGCGGGCACAATAATCTCCTTATGCACGAAAAACAAGCTAAAGTGCCCAGTTTTCGTCATTTGGACCGCGGATTTCCTACCGCCGCTCGAGAGTGGCAAAGTGTGTGCCATGTTGCCAGAAAAATCGGTGCAGAATGTGCAGCTTGCACGGGCAAAATAATCTCTTCATGTGGGGAAAACAAGCCAAAGTGCCCAGTTTTGGTCATTTGGACCGCAGATTTTCTACTGCGGGTCAGATATCGCAAAGGGAGGCCCTGATGGGTCTCTGAGGAGCATAGCAATACACGTGCAATGTTGGCAGAAAATTCGGTGCGGAACTGCCCCTCACGCGGGTAAAATAATCTGAACTGCCCACTTTCAGGTGTCTGGCCCGCGGATTTCCTACCGCTGCTCAGATATCGCAATAAACGACACTGAGGGGTCCTTGGGGAGCGTAGCAATGCATGTGCAATGTTGGCAAAAAAATCGGTGTGGAACTGCCGAAATGCCTCTCCCGCAGGCAAAACAGTCTGAAGTGCCCAGTTTTGGTTATTTGGCTGGCAGATTTTCAACGGCAGGTCAGTTATTGCAGACAGAGGTCCCACTGGGTCCGTGGGGGGCGTAGATGCAGGCCAAACAATCCAAAGTGGCCGGATCTTGTTATCGTCCTTACACATTTTCTGCTGCAGATATGCAGTAGTATGGCGGTCACATTGCATATTTACTATTCTGACCTTTTCTTTTCACCTTTTCACCCTTTTTCCCGATTTTCAACTTTCTTTACTAATCAGTAAAGACATGACCTACCATAGAAAATCTGCCACCTGAATGCCCAAAACTGGGCACTTCAGATTGTTTTGCCTGGGCAAGAGGCAATTCCGCACTGAATCCTCCGCCAACATACCACCCGCATTGGCGTCTGTCCCGCAGACTCGCACATACCTTCCCCCATGACATATGACCTGCCCTGCTGCGGATCTGCAGCAGAAAATCTGCCAGCTAAATACCTGAAACTGGGCACTTCAGACTGTTTTGCCTGCCAATTCCGTACCGAACTTTTTGCCAACATACCACCCGCATTGCTACGCTGCCCATGGACCCAGCAGTGCCTCTGTCTGCAATATCTGACCTGCCATAGAAAATCTGCCAGCCAAATGACCAAAACTGTGCACTTTACCTTGTTTTGCCTGCACAAGAGGCAATTCTGCACCGAATTTTCTCCCATTGCTATGCTCCCCCAGACCCAGCAGTGCCTCTCTTTGCGATCTCTGACCTGCCGTAGAAAATCTCCCAGCCAAATGACCGAAACTGGGCACTTCAGATTGTTTTGCCTGCGCAAGAGGCAATTCCGCACCGGATTTTCTGCCACCGTGCCCACCGAATTTTCTTCCAATATCCCATTGTTGTTCTTATGTTCCTACATATGGCGGTCACATTGCACATTTATTATGCAACCGACCGCAATCACCTTCGGCCATCAAGAGTGTTTAACCCTAATGTAGGGCAGTGTTCAAAACCACTGTCCTCCCTAGGTCTTGTTCATAAAGTTGTCATGTTCCAGCACATTGAATGAATACTAATCTGTGTCCATGGGAAGAAAAGAATAGCAGAATGAAAACACCCAAAAAAAAAGTATGGAAAGTTAAAGACCCGAAAAAAAGGTGGAAAAGTGGGAAAAAACCCCGGAATAATAAATGTGCGAAGTGACCGCCATACCTACAAACCCAGGAACACTTTCACCAACGTATTTGACCTGTCACAGATCTCCAGCAGAAAGCTTGCTCACCGAATAACAAACTTCAATTAGTTCCAAAACATGCGCACTCCCATCATATCTACAAGTTTGTCTCCTTATATCTTGTACTTTTGAAACAGTTTAAAACCATTTCTATTCAGAAGAGCTAAAGCCACTGGAAGAGGTAGTCACAAGGAACATACAGTCACTGACCACCAACATACATGTGCTGCTCTACCCCAATTCTTCGGCTGCAACCTCCCAAACTATGTGACACACTTAAGGGAAAACTGGAGAAGAGAAAAGCAAGTGACATTTTCAGCCAACCAGGTTTCAAGTTTTTCACCAATATTTTCACCTGAAAAACTGGTGAATTTTGAGGTGGAAAATTCGAAATAAAAAAATTCACATTTTTCACCGAAAAACTTGAATTCAAATATTTCAAGTTTTTCACCTCAGTTCCAAGTGAAAAATCTCTGAAAAATGTTTTAACTTTTTCAGTCATATTCTTGGTGTAAAATGGGGTGAAAAAAAACATGTATATTTCATTACATTTTTCACCAAAAATTACAGTAGAAAACAATGTGAAAAATATGTGAAAAATGTGAAATTTTTCACCGCTTTTTTTATCACTTTTTTCACGAATTTTTCAGCACTTTTTCCGCTGAATATTGTTGTGAATAAAGTTTTACATTTTCCACCCCAATTTCCGGGTGGCAATAGAGGTGAATCTTGAGGTGTAAAACTCATAAATTTTGTTTCAAGTTTTTCATCTCAAATTCCACTGGAAATAGTGGTGAAAAAAGTTTTAAATTTTTCACCTCGTTTCTCACTGAAAAATGTGTAAAACTCCGCTGAATTTTGGGTGAATAGTTGGTGTAAAACTTATAAATTTTGTTTCAAGTTTTTCACCCTGGATTCCACTTGAAATAGTGGTGAAAAAAGTTTTAAATTTTTCACCTCGTTTCTCAGTGAAAAATGCGTAAAAATCCGCTGAATTTTGGGTGAATAGTTGGTGTAAAACTCATAAATTTTGTTTCAAGTTTTTCACCTTGAATTCCACCTGAAATAGTGGTGAAAAAAGTTTAAATTTTTCACCTCTTTTCTCAGTGAAAAATGTGTAAAAATCCCGCTGAAGTTTAGGTGAATAGTTGGTGTAAAACATTATGAGTTTTGTTTCAAGTTTTTCACCTTGAATTCCACTTGAAATAGTGGTGAAAAAGTTTTAAATTTTTCACCTCTTTTTTCGGTGAAAAATGTCTGAAAAACCCGCTGAATTTTGGGTGAATAGTTGGTGTAAAACATTATGAGTTTTGTTTCAAGTTTTTCACCTTGAATTCCACTTGAAATAGTGGTGAAAAAGTTTTAAATTTTTCACCTCTTTTTTCGGTGAAAAATGTCTGAAAAACAAACAACATTTTTCACCGTAAATTGAGGTGAAAAATTTGAATCTCCCAACCAGTGTTAGTTGGGAAACTTAAATCCACCACATTGAATTAGCGCGTCTTTGGGATTTTTATCCTAAGGAACACTTGTTCTCCACGCACACACACAAGTACCTTTTTTGCGGTTGTCTCAAGACAATTGGACCAAGAGTGCACTTCTGGCAAAGATACACTTAACTTGCGGCTCCCTTGAACCTTTTCAGTGTTCAATACAACCCGACCTCGTCAGAGGGATCTATTGCTAGTACAGAGAGCAGAGTTTGTAGGGTTTTGGTTGGTTGTTGTGGGTTTTTAGTGTTGTTTTTGCATCACTTAGAAGTCTGCCTTCAGTCCCGTCGATTCTCAGAGCACCCATCTTCTCAGCCATAGAGACTGAGCAACCCTTTCAGTGGTCTTATATATTTAAACTTCAAGCAAGGCTCAACAGTGGGGACAACTTGTACCCCAAAATTTGGTTCCAGGTTGTCCCCTGAAGTCCTTTTCAAGATAGTTCATTAGAGGAAGGTCACAGGATCACCCCGACGATCGTTCCGAGCCTGTATGTATGAGGTGGGGACCCAAATTTGGTTTCTGGGTCTCTAATCTCACCGTAAATACTCTCTAATCTCACAAAATTTCCACCTCAGAAAATGACCTCGCGGCCGAACCAACCAACCAGGGTCCGGTCCGGCATTCACGGGCCGGCACCCCCTTGTATTCAAGCCTGGGCTGTGATTGACGAATCAACTTGGTTTCTTCCGAACCGGGAAACCTGTCTGTCAATGCTCACCTATTGAGGATAGCAAGGGAGTAGGGAAGGCTCAGTTGCGGATGGCCCGCACCTGCACGGAATAGGCGATCCTTGAAATTCTGCAGGAGATGTTTGTTCGATTCAAGCCTGGGCTGTGGCGAAGTCACTGAATCGATTATTTTTTCCCCCGAACCGAGATGCATGTGTGTGAATGCTATGGAGGATTGCAAGGGAATAGGGAAGTCCCAGTCGCGGATGGTCCGCACCTGCACTGAATAAATGTGTTGTTTCTTTGATATTCTGCAGGGATCCTTGCTCGATTCAAGCCGGGGTTATGGACGGCTACGACGTGAATTGTTTTTCCAAACCGAGAAACCCATGTGTTGACGCTCACTTATTAAGGGGTAAGGGATAGAGGAGGAAGGCCCCCGTCACGGATGGTCTGTACCTGCACCGAGTTACTGCCTTAGACTCGGACCGTTTGCAGGATATGCTTGTTCGACTCGAGCCCGGGCCACTATTGCGCAGATCATTGTTTTTTCTTCTAAACCAAGTGAATGCTCAACTATGCAGGGTAAAGGGTAGAAGAGTGAGATCCGGATGGTCCGCACTGCTCGGAACAAAATGACATCGAATATTCTACAGAGATTATTCAAGCACACACCATAGTACCGACCGCGATCAAGAAACCACTTTCTCTCTCTTCTTTCCCAAACCAGACGAAGGCTACTAGAATAATGCTCACCTATTGAAGGTATCAGGGAAAGAAGGAAGGTCCGCACTTGCATCGAATAAAGCTATTCTTCTGCAGAGGTTGTTTATTCATTAAACTTTATTTCAAGCCTGGGCAAGGTGAACACATTTTTTTCTTCCAAAACCAAGCGAAGCCTAGAAGTTAATGCTCACAAATTAAGGGTATCAGGGGGAGAGAAGGAAGGCCTTGTTGTCCGCACTTGCAGCGGGGTTGCGGATGGTCTGAATTTGTGTCATATAGAGGTTTACCTCGAGTTTATGTGCGGGTTTTTTTTAGTTTCAACGCCTTTGTGATTCAATATTCAATATTCAATGCTGATCTGTCGAAGGTCGTTAGAACGGAAGGAAGGCCTAGTCGTGCATGGTCCGCACCTGCACGAAATAATTCTCGGGGAGTTGCAGAAATATTGCAGGAAATGCTCATTCAAATCGAGCGCAGGCCATGAGGTGGAGTCAAGATCCCTTTTACTTCAATTAAAGTAAATCACCTCCTGTATGCAACGGCGCGAGGCTTGAAGTCGAAACAGCACACCGTGCAGGTCCGCGAACCAGATCACTAGGTTTTTATATCGGCGTCCGGACAGAATCTGGAAAGTGTGCAGACTCGAAGCATAAATTTATCGCGTGATGCTAGCGAGGCTTGAAGGAAGGCGGTCTTACATGGGAAAGAAAAGAACATGGAGTACCACGACACGAGGTCACATCGTCGGAACCAGCGCGGGTGTGGGGAATCTCCGACCCCGGAAATACGCCTCAGCACAGGCACCGGGTAAGTCGAGCGAGGGGTTGTCAGCCTTGTTCTCGAGACGCCGTAAAGTCTAGGAAACGGGCAGTAGATCTCACCATGGATATTCCAGTCCACCGTTCGAGCAGGCAAGAGGTGAGAAGTGTTCATTTATGGTAGGAGGAGCAAGCACTACTATTGCGTCCACGCTTCGCAGAAGGCCTCAACGCTGTGCACCGGAGCACACAGAGATGTGCAGAGTCGCCGGCACGCCATCGGCGTCAGTAGGACACGGTGAGCAAGAGAGTGCCTTTGAATAAGTGCAGTCCTGAGTCGACCGTTGGAATGAGGGGTGAGAAGGGCCCTCGAACCACGCAAAGAAGGGCGGTGTCAGCGGAACACCCGTGGTGTTGACCGAAATCGTTCTAGCAGACTGCTGCCATGCGGTGAGAGGTAGAACACGAGCAGTGGATGGAGAGAAGACAGAAATCGGCGGCCAACGCGAACGACAGGGGCAGGAGGGCTTTGCTGTACAAACACTCTGCCAAATTCGCAGCCGAGCAGACTAGCGAGGAACGAGAAATGTTACAGTGTCCATAGTCGAGCAACATGGAAGTCGAAAGAGGAAGGAGGGTGGTTGTGTTGGTGATGACCTGCCGTACACACCGAGTGATGGCGGTGATACAGGGACAAAGTTCGATGTTGAATTCCTTACTTTTTTTTACGGTGCAGCGATGCCGAGCGCCTTCGGGGACGGGCGCTTGGAGCGGGTTTGAGTGATTAGCGTGCACTGAAACTTCATGTCGGGGTAATGTCGTATTTCCAGCCACTTTCCAGTCTCAACATTTTGCCGTCCTCAAGTTGAACCGGTCAGAACACAATAACGATTGTTGTTGTGTTCCGACGTATGAAGAGCCCAACTAGAAACTGGGATAAGCCCCGGCCAAAAATCATCGACACTCGCCACAGATTGTGAACGCGACGCCAATGAACGCTGCGGGAGCGCTTGATTCGCCGAGCGCAAGCCATGCACCGATTTGAACAAAATGATTTTGATCCTATCCATTTTCACCAAGTATGAAAACAGGAGCCCAAGCCCCGCGCCCTTTGCTTTCCGTGAACCTTTTGAAATGTTGTTGAACATTAGTCTTTCAAAAACGTCAATAATGCTCGCCTAGTGGAATTTACCACGAAGCAAAGAAAGCCCGGTTGCGAATGGTCCGCACCTGCAGTCAGGTATTCGGTACCCAGCACTTAGCAGGGAACACTTGTTTAATTCAGGTCTGGGCCATTGGGGTGTGATGAGCCTTTTGGGTTGAAGCCGAATAAACATATGATTTGATGCTTTTACCCCGGTCCAGGTGATCTGTATTCAATATTCAATGCTCACCTATTGGGACGGACAGTGAGGTAGAAATTCTGGCAGGCCCCGCTGTAATTACATTCTGCCTGCCACACCCTGAAGTTTGAACCATGATGCATGAAGGAGAAGCCTGTTCCGATTTAATTCATCCACTTTGAAATCAGCCCTTTCGCCCTTTCCAGGCCCAAGGAATGAACAATCCACCACGTTGAGTAGGAAGTAGCGGAACAGAAAAACCTGCACTGCACCTGGTCTGTGCAGGATATTCACATGTACTGTACTATTATGACCAAAGGTTCACACCATGTCACCCGTCACCTCAAAGGTTCACTAGGATCAAGGTTCATTGATTGGCAATCACCAGAAATTCCCATAAATGGACGGACAGCAGCCCCCGGCAAGTGCCGGCCGAGAATTTTTGACAGTTTTTGCCCTTATTTCACGCCAAAAATTGAAATGTCACTGTCACCCATGCCGAATTGGTTCAGTTCACGACCCCCTGTCACCCGTCACCTAAACCATTGGTCGTAATAGTACAGTACTTTACACAGGGAAATCCACTTTGTTTCCAATGCTCACCTAAAATTGAAGGTCGTCAGCGAAGGAGGAAGGCCCGGTTTCGGTGGTCCGCACCTACGCCATATGAAGCTACCTCGCCGTTGTATGTAGGAGATGCTCGTTCAATTCGAGCCTGGGCCATGGCGAATAAAACTTTTTGTTCTGACCGCATGTTACACCCACCTGTTGAAAATACCCAACGAATTGTTTCACGACACTCGGATGGTCCTCACTCCAGCAAATAATTGTGTGGGTAGGACCATCTCCTCCAAGGGGCTCGACCCCAGGCCGTGTTGGAATTCAGTTAACACTTGCGGACATTGGAACTCTAAATACTCACCTATTGGCTATCAGGGAGAGAATTAAGGCTCGGTTGCGGATGGTCTGCACCTGCACCAAATGTTGCGCTCTTTGCCATTATTCTGCAGGAGATGCTTGTTTGATTCAAGCCCGGGCCATGAGTGCTGCATCCTGAATTCTTTTTTTCGGACCGAAACCTACAATTTAATGCTCCTCCTATTGAGTGGAAGGCTCTTTTGCAGATGGTCCTTACTGCAGCAAACTTACCATTCAATTTTTTTCCCTCGCCGGTTGAGGAGAGGCTCCCTGATTTGTACCTGGAGTATGAATGTATAAATATATGAATAATTGACTAGTGCATTTTCTCTGAGAGAACCAGTGCATTGACAGGATTTTTTTTTTTTGAGAGGGAGAGAGATGTTCATGGCAGGTAGCCAAAGTTGTGAAGAACGGGACTGGTCTATCAAAATGTCGTCCACGAGGAAGGCCTTGTCTCTTTCATGCTGGTCTCATTTTTGCTGTACCAGACTAAAGAAATCAAAACACATAATAAGCAATAACAAACAATAACCGAGACCTAGGGCAGCTTGCCTGCCCTAGGTTGGGAATTAGCAGTTCCCGGGTAGGGTAAGGCTGGCCTTACCCTAGCTGGGAGCACCAAATCAGATAGTATGGCTTCTTTAGTGCAGTTGGTTATACCTCTGCTTACTAAATTTCCCTTAGACCCATGAGGTTCTGGGTTCAATCCTGGCATTCAACCTTATTTTTCACCTCTTCTCTACCATGTCTTATGTAAGACAATTGTGGTCTATCCCAAGGTAATGCATTACACGGTTATATTGCTGCCAGTAAAGTATTGGAAGTAATGCAATGTCATTTGCAGTAGTTACTGGCAGTAATGCATTATTGGTATGTATATTGCACCTACGAGACTAGCTTTGCAATCGTAACGGTGAAATGTGCAAGATGTGCTGACAATGAATTGAGGCTAGCTAAGCTAAAGTGTGGGCTAGCTTAAACACTAACACACCACACCAATCCCCTTATGATTATAATACTAAGTGGTTTGTACATGGAGGTCGTAGCCGCTCACAAGCTCCCAATGTGAGTCTTTGCTTATTAGTTCACACAGTTACTCGTGGATCCAACAACACTGATTCAATTTCTATAGACTTTACAAACGAAGAAGATACTTTATCTCCGCTAGCTAGGCCTGAGCACACTCTTATTGTCGAAACGATGAGCGGGGCATAAATTGGTCTTTAGCGGTGTTTACATGGTCCTTTTATACTAGTTGAGAGAAAGAGGTGAGGTAAAGTAAAATGGGTAAAACAAGTCCAAAACTGGTCCACGCAGCTCCCCTACGGCGAGCTAGCCGGCGCTATTGTGCCCTAGACTTGCCAGACAGTCAGCTAGCTGACCATCTTGGGGGCCTAGGCTGGGTATATTGCCAATTCCGTACAGCTTTACAGCTCCCGGACTCTCTGTATTTGCAAAACGACCCGGGAAAACTGTTCCCGCTATCGCCTGCTCACCAATCCTCTCTCTCAATCCCCGTCCCTGCACGGCCTGAACATCTCATTGTTCAGTCATTGTACCATCTCACCTAAAATACATCTCTTGAGTTTGTTTATCGCAGCTAGCTGCCTCCAAACGTGTCGCGTCGATCAGCTGATCTGTCATCCGGCACATCCTCATGCCAATGGTTTCTCCCAGCCGTCGCTATCGCTAGCTAGCCCGATAAACCCGAAGCTAGCACCGAGCTATCATAGAACCATGGCCCCTAGCCCTGAGCTATCCCGCTATCAGCACACCAGCTGCTCGTCTGTCACTCCTCCTCCTTACGCTAGCTGGTAACTCTCGTTATCCTGTGCTCTCTGGAAGTCGTCTATCGTCCCGCTAGCCCACACTATAAGGTACTAGACCATAGTAATCCTCCTTGATGTGTGTATTCCCTTAGTGTAACACTTGTTCATGCACCCAGCACTAAGTTTGTACCACGGTCAGCAGCCGGAGCTCACCCTGACCCTCCTTTGTACCACCAAACAGAGTCCCAATAGGAATATTGTGCCTATCAAAAAGCTAGCTTGTTACAACCTGAAGCCTAGTATGCCTTGCATTTAACTAGTGCTAAAAGTTGCAAAATGCAGCTAGATGTCGGTACATTGTTGTTGCGCCGTTTCAACGAACAGAAGGAAAAATGTGCACCAATCAGACATTCCCTGTTCGATGATTGCATTTCAGCCTAGTACGGTATCATTTACTGTCGTGTTTGAACAGCGCGACCCATGAATTCTCTTGTCATCACGGCTCAAAATCTTCCCTTGTGGTCCATCACTTTTGATAAACAACCAATTTATTAATATCAATGTGGCCACCGGGTTTCCACAATCCTGTCCTAGGCTCTTTTTCATTCTTGTGCAACGCATAAGTCAAGCCGGTCCCATGTGGGATATAATTTGGTCTCGGATTTTTGTCCTCACTCGTAAATAATTCGGTATGCTCTCTTTCCCTATATAGTCCGATGAGAATAACAATATGGCCCCTTTCTTTGGGTCATTCTGCCCACGGCATTCTCCGTTCCGGAAATAGGCATCTGACATTCCCGTTATCCCGGATCAAATATTCCGCCATCACGATTTACATTTCCGGCCATTGTTTAATCGTGTTCCGGTCACCTCTTTCCGTAGCACACCAAACACTACCCCAATTTACTTGAGCCAAGTATGGAACTTACTCCATTTAACAGTGCAAGTTCGGGAAAAATTCAGTTAACTTAAAAATTATCAGATGATTGAAAGTGCACTTTGACCCTCATATCCCCTTGCAATAGCCATCAGGGAATTGACTATTTCACAGGATGAAAATTTGAATCTCACTACACATGTTTATCATTTAGAAATCTTTGGTTTTTGAAGGCGTACAGAGTGTATTTTAGAGCATAGGATCTGTACAACCTGACAAGAACTAAGTCAGGGTGAGGGTGTGGGACTGGTCTCAGAAATTGCAAATAAAAGCAGCGGGACAATGGGCCCTTTTTCACAATGGAGTCTCGCTGGTGTGCAAGGGGTGAAGGACAGGATCAGGACACGGAGGAAGTGAAGATGGCTACTGTGAACAGTCCTATTCTCTGATTGATTGAAATTTAGCACCTGTGATATTCCTGCGGTAAATCCGCTGTGGATTCATTCTGAATGTTAGTGCTGCAAGCCCACTTTACAGTTCAGACAAAGAGTTACCACATTAAATTGTGTTCTTAACAGCTGTGGATTCCAGAAGGAAAGGTTAATGATTTTGTAGATAGCTATGTATTATATAAATTCCTGTACAGACTCTGGTTCAACCAGCATAGCACCGGGTCCATTGATCCCCGTAGTAGAACGTGGAGGTGTGAAATTTAATCATGGGGTGGTTCCCAAGAATTGCAAGAAGGTGAGGTCGAGGCAGGAATTTAATGAGGTGGTGAGGAACCCAGAGAATTAGTTGTCCATGAGGTCCGACAATCCAGCCATCCTGTTGAAAACAAAGTGTGGATAAAAATGCACCAGTCTCAGCATGGAAAACATCAATGAAATCTGCAGAAGGGTGTGAACCTGTCCAGGAACATGTGAAGAAGAGTATGAGAAACTGGTGATGATACATACCTGGACTGGAATGGACTCCACTGGTTTGGCCCTCAAGTGGTGCTCCAATCTGTGTCTGAGTCTCAGTGTCCCATACACGCACAGTGTTGTCCCAGGATCCAGAGACAATGTGGGTGCCATCAGGGGAGAAGGCCACAGAGGAGACTCCACTGGTGTGGCCCTCAAGTGGTGCTCCGATCTGTGTCTGAGTCTCAGTGTCCCACACACGCATGTGTTCATAGGACCCAGAGACAATATGGGTGCCATCAGGAGAGAAGGCCACAGAGGAGACTGCACTGGTGTGGCCCTCAAGTGGTGCTCCAATCTGTGTCTGAGTCTCAGTGTCCCACACACGCACAGTATGGTCATGGGACCCAGAGACAATGCGGGTGCCATCGGGGGAGAATGCCAAAGAGGAGACTGCACTGGTGTGGCCCCTAAGTGGTGCTCCAATCTGTGTCTGAGTCTCAGTGTCCCACACACGCACAGTGTGGTCATGGGACCCAGAGACAATGCGGGTGCCACCAGGGGAGAAGGCCACAGAGTTGACTTCGGCGGTGTGGCTTTCAAATGGTGCTCCAATCTGTGTCTGAGTCTCAGTGTCCCACACATGCACAGTGTGGTCATGGGACCCAGAGACAATGCGGGTGCCATCGGGGGAGAAGGCCACAGAGTAGACTGCACCAGTGTGGCCCTCAAGTGGTGCTCCAATCTGTGTCTGAGTCTCAGTGTCCCACACACGCACAGTGTGGTCATAGGACCCAGAGACAATGCAGGTGCCATCAGGGGAGAAGGCCACAGAGTAGACTGCACCAGTGTGGCCCTCAAGTGGTGCTCCAATCTGTGTCTGAGTCTCAGTGTCCCACACACGCACAGTGTGGTCATGGGACCCAGAGACAATGCGGGTGCCATCAGGAGAGGAGGCCACAGAGTTGACTTCGCCGGTGTGGCCCTCAAGTGGTGCTCCAATCTGTGTCTGAGTCTCAGTGTCCCACACACGCACAGTGTTGTCCCAGGAACCAGAGACAATGCGGGTGCCATCAGGGGAGAAGGTCACAGAGGAGACTCCACTGGTGTGGCCCTCAAGTGGTGCTCCAATCTGTGTCTGAGTCTCAGTGTCCCACACACGCACAGTTTTGTCCTCAGACCCAGAGACAATGCGGGTGCTATCAGGGGAGAAGGCCACAGAGTAGACTGCACGGGTGTGGCCCTCAAGTGGTGCTCCAATCTGTGTCTGAGTCTCAGTGTCCCACACACGCACAGTGTGGTCATGGGACCCAGAGACAATGCGGCTACCATCAGGGGAGAAGGCCACAGAGTTGACTTCGCCGGTGTGGCCCTCAAGTGGTGCTCCAATCTGTGTCTGAGTCTCAGTGTTCCACACATGCACAGTGTGGTCATGGGACCCAGAGACAATGCGGGTGCCATCAGGGGAGAAGGCCACAGAGTAGACTGCACCGGTGTGGCCTTCAAGTGGTGCTCCAATCCGTGTCTGAGTCTCAGTGTCCCACACATGCATGTGTTCATAGGACCCAGAGACAATATGGGTGCCATCAGGGGAGAAGGCCACAGAGTAGACTGCACTGGTGTGGCCCTCAAGTGGTGCTCCAATCTGTGTCTGAGTCTCAGTGTCCCATACACACACAGTGTTGTCCCAGGACCCAGAGACAATGCGGGTGCCATCAGGGGAGAAGGCCACAGAGGTGACTTCACCAGTGTGGCCCTCAAGTGGTGCTCCAATCTGTGTCTGAGTCTCAGTGTCCCACACACGCACAGTTTTGTCCCAGGACCCAGAGACAATACGGGTGCTATCAGGGGAGAAGGCCACAGAGGTGACAGGTGCTTGATGACCCATTAACACTACCTGCATCATTGGCCAGTTTAGATTTCCCCCTAATTTCAACTTTGCTGCCATCAACCCACTTCCCCAGTGTCTTTTTGCAATTTGTGAGTTTGCTGGGGCAAACCGCAGTGCTGACAAGTAGATATGTGGAACAGAGAATGCAATTGGGTGCCCAAAGTTCCTTGCAAATGCCATGGCATCTTCCACATCTCTTTTCAGTTCATCATTTGGGCCCTTTACGGGCAATCAGTCAATGCATTGCTCAGATTTTACTCTACTCACCGGAAGCCATCTGGCTAGTCTCCCCAATGCTCTTGACACAATTGATGTCATATGATAAACGCTGAGTACTTCAAGCCAAAACAACAGCTGTGTCTGCATAAAACTAGAGACATAGTTCAGCATTGATGCCTTCTCCACAGTGCTGCTGAGATGTGCAGACCAAAATTGGCATGCATAGTACAAATGATTAGGAACTCTTTGTGCCAGCCCAGGGATATCATCATTACACAAATATGAGCTTTCCACCCCAGCAATATTGAATTTTAGTTGCTTTGCCATAGTCACAAAGCATGCAGTTGCCATCCACTGTTCATGGGCTACCCTTTCATAGTTGAAATGAGATTCTTCTCCAAGAATGACAAGGAAATCTACAAATGACTGATGCACAAAGCGGAGGCCTGATCCAGAGTCAAGAACAGAACTCATTCGGATGCATACAAACTCAAGGTCTAGGCTCGTCAATGATGGAACTAGAGCTTCCATCTCTCCCGCTGTCAGTGGCATCTGTGCCACCAGTATGGCTCCAGCTACTCTTTTGAATACTTTGGCATCACTGCTAGAGGGAAACTTTGAGGTAAGAAGATTTTGGTAGAGTTGTCCCAGTTGGTCCAAGTCTTGTTCCTGATTCCTGTTTTCTTTCCGAACCATCTCGAGTATACGTTCAAGTTCTGTTTTGGGGTGATGATCCCCTACGAGCTTCAAAACTGTGCTGGCCCAGATGAATAATCCAGCAGCTGCATTGATGAGAAGCTTCAAGTCTTGTGGGGCTGGCCAAGGATGAGGGAGTGATTTATACTCCTGGTGAATGGCATCAAAACCATGCTGAAGGTATTTCTCAATATCTTGATGTGATTGCAAAGTGGCCTTCTCCCCGACTTCGAGAACCTTGCACTGTGATCCCATTGAGCCAAGCACAGAATGTATGCTACTCTCATTGCGACTAGTGACAAAGAGCTTCACTTGTGATGGGAGATCTTTCCAGCGGCTGATAGCTGATAGAACCTGCTTCTGGTAGGAACGGGATGCTGTTAGACCCCCACATTCATCCAGTGCATCAATAACCACTATAGGCATCCTCCCGGGAGGCACTGAGAGCTGATTCCCCAGTGACTTTATGATGAGCTTCTCGAAGATGTCATCATGGCCTGTGATGTGTGGAATAACCTCCCCGGAGTCTAAAGTCTGCAGGACCGTGCTCCGAATCTCTGGGTATTTGTTTGCAAGATCATATGCTACATGGCACCAGAGAGCAGCGGGAGTCTGAGATAAAAACTCTTCACGTTTGAAGAAGAAGCTGGATGCTAAACGCCCAGATTCCTGCAGCTGTGTTGTGACAGTCATCGCAATGGCAGATTTTCCTGTGCCAGGATACCCATGGAGCCAGAAAACACTAGGACCATCCAGGTCATTTGCCCAATCATGAATGCTCTGGAGTATGTCAAGTCGAGTTCCAGGCATGCATGACTCAACTGCCTGTTTTATTTCTGGGGCCTTTGGTCTGAGAGTCTGCAGCTGATGGTCTTGCACTATTTGGTTGCTCAGGAATGTGAGGCTTAAGCATTTACTGGTCACTCACCAGCGCTGTCCAACAGGGATTTGAGCTGTATCTCTATTGTTGCTATGGTCATTCCAGACTGCACAGCAAGACCACGGTCAAATTTATATTTGAAGGAAGCAAACTGTTGAGTAAGGTTGTCAAGTTGTTCTCTTGTCTTGGCACCAAGAGTGAGGGAAAGGACCCTTGCTAGTATATGGAATGAGAACCAAAATTGAAAAAACCAAGAATGAAACAAACACATGGGAGATTGAGTACTGTATTGAGTGAGAAAATTTACTGTTGCGCGGACCATGGGATGGACCTCTTCCATGGCTTCTTTCAGCTGAGCAGACTTGACAAACTGCTCGACATCAGCAATGCAAGCCAAGACATCGGTCATATCCTGGAGTAGAGCAAGTATGTCGTTATCACATTTGTTTTGTTCCTGCAGCAGCTGCAGTTGTCAAAAATCAATAACAGTGAAGACAGGAATTTGAAGGCCTGAAATACCTTGTAGATTTGGTCCACACTTGCAAAAACCGCCTTGGCAATTGAATTTGCCTGATAGAAATGAAGCCAAAGGATTCTTAACATTAATAATCACACTGACCTCACTTGCTGCAAGACCCAATGCAAGAACTGTCTGCAGGAATTTTGAGTATTTCCCCAGGCGGTCCAAAAGGCTCTGCAACTCCGACGCATGGGTAGTTCCCACAGCTAAGAGATTTGCTGTTGCAGTTGGTTCCTTGGAAGAGCTGTCAGGAAATGATCCATGAAAGTCAATGCCTGTCACAGACCATACTGAAACTGATGTGGAATTTGGCAGATTGGTCAGGGAAGAGGTGATCTGAACAGGCTTGTTGAACACCGTCTGAATAGAAACAGTGTTAACACAGACCATTCAAATGTAGCACTTTCTGTGCTTCAAGAATTTCCTGTGCAACTTTGACACTGAATTCAATCGCTGCTAGAGTCTTCTGGTGTTTTGGCAAGAGACTTCTTTGGACAAGCTCGACCTTGAGGGTAGATTTACTTTCAAGAGAACTGCAACACAATGTTCAGCAATGAACATATCATGTTTACACCACTCACTAGGGGGGATTGAATGCAATTTTGCACCGGGCATCCTTCAGATCTGCTTTCCTGATCGTTGTGCCATCCAAACGGATTTTGATAACACAGTTCTTGGTCTTTGAAGGCCGGATGTCCGTTGTGGATATGCCTGGAACAGGATTTAGTTGAATCTTTGAGACCTGGTATTGCACAAAAGCCACGTGACTGACTGGATATCTGCACACTAAGACTGCGACTTGTGAGATATGGGCTAGAGTTAGTTTGAATCTCACCTTCCTGTTGCTGGAGGCATTCCTGCGGGTCACGGTAGAAAGTAGAGAGGGTGTGTTGTCGTGGTATGCAGTAAAGAGGAAGCTGTGCAAACTGGCATTCCATCATTCACCTGACACCGACGCCACCGGCGGAAGAAGTACTCCGCTGATGGCGACAGACACGACGCGCTCCCGGCTCCCCCTGGTCTCTCTGCCGCCCAGGGCTTCCTACATGGCCTCGGCCTTCGCAACCTTGTCCCGGACGACAAGAAAGTCGACAGCAAGAACAAAGTCCGCGGTCTACAGCGCGAACTTGACGCGTTGGCGCAAGCGGTGGCGGCACACATTCACTTGAGCACCGACACCGTCAATGCTCAAGGCAAGGCGTTGGACAGTGCGTTGCGATACCTTATCCACCTATATCAATGCGCTAACCCCAACCAAGTCCTTCAAACTTGCCCATCCCCCAGTGTCCGTGCCGTCCGCCCTCACCTCGATGCGGCTGCCAGTGCGTTCATAACTCCCAGCCAATCGCTGTACGCTAACGCCGCCCCTTGTCCCCGCACCACCTGTCGCTTCAGCGCCGCCCATTGTCACAGCGCCGCCCCTCGTTTCTGCGCCGCCTCTCGTTTCCGCGCCGTCGCTCGTTCCCGCACCGCCCCTTGTTTCCGCGCCACCCGTCGTCTCCCCCAGTCCCGTCTCACACCGCCGCCGCTGCGGGCATTCTAGTCGCCCCCACGGTGAACCGCAAGGGTAAGGTAAGCACACCGACCCTGCGCTATCCCTCCAGGGAGGTGCGCATGGGACCCGCGGTATGGGGCAGAGATATCAGTGCGCAAGTGCTGATCATCATCCGCGCGGTGCTCGGGACGGAATATGACTGGGACAAAGTCTCCGTGCGCGCCCACCGGGCCGAGACGGATAATCGCGACAAGGACCAGGCTTGGGTTTACTTGGAATTTGTTCCTGAGGGGTACGCCACTTGGTTCATTGATGCCTTTACCGCCGCCCGCGCCTCCCCATACGATATGCTCACCGTCTCCCGCTACATTACCCCAAACTAATCCGGGCAGCTCATGTTTTTCCTTCACAAACTCACACACGACCTTCACATATAACCATTAACACCTTCCCTTCCTCCTCTTCGTCACATACTCCCTTTATTAACCCCATTCCACCTAATACTTCTTCTGCCTTGATACCAACCTCGGTATCAGATACCCTTACCTCTTCTCACTCTGAGCCCTCACCTACGTCGCACGTGGTAAAATTACGAAGCTGGAATATTAATGGCTCGTTTGTTCTTCGTAGGAGCTGCCCGAAAGCCCAAGCTGAGCTTCTAAACTATGACTTCAATCTCTTTCAGGAAACTCATCTGCGACCACAGCAGCATGATGGTGTACAACTCCCGCTGGGATATTCAATTATCTCACGAACTCGACGCCCGAAGTCAAACTTCAATCAATCATGGGGTGGTGTCGCGGCGGTCTCTAATACATCGCGGGTTCCTTCCAAACTGCGAGAAGAACTATGCGGCCCGGACTTTATGGTTCAACAAATAGGCGATGTTCTCATTTTTAATGTTTATCTTCTACCGGAATCAACAAACTGGTGACCTTGAGCGTGACCCCTGCCTCGCTCTGGCTTCATCTGTGGCACTCGCGTACGCCGGAAACTTCCAAATTCTGATGCTGGGTAATCTCAACGGGCGAGCAAACTCCCGAACTCCCTCTGTTCATGACCCACCACGGCAGTCCATGGATGACAAACCCGTGTCGACGCGGGGCCGGTTTTGGTTCAAACTATGTGCCGACTATAACTTAATGATAGTCAACGGTGTACAGCGCTTCGGACCAAACAGCGGCGCCTTCACCTCGTACCAGGGGACACGAAGGACGGTAATTGACTATGTGATCTGTTCAAAGTCCATTTACTCCAAAACCACCGCTTTCTCGGTACTACCTCTCGAGGCAGACTACGATCACTGTGCCTTGACGGTTCAACTAGAGGTGGACGCGTCACTGGTTAATCGAACCACCCAGGTGCCAACCCGAAAGCGAAAACGGGAGCAAATTGTTTTACCAGATGAAACTGAGCTCGACAAGCTACTTATTCGAACCATGGCTGCTGGAAAGGACAACTCCAAGAAAGCTGTCGACCTATTTGGTCCAGTCTATTTTGACACGAATCCAACCGTCGTCACGATCTGTGGGGTGGCAAAGAATGCTGGGAAACACACCGCTACCACTGGGTCATCTGCATACTTTGGCCCTAGCTCTGGTTTGAACCGATCAGCGCGAATCTGGGGTAAACCAACGAACGCACGGGCGGATTTACTTGCGCTCTAGACCGCAATTGAGCAGGCTCCACTCTGCAAATCTCGACGCGATCAGAATACGCTATCCGGGCGATAACATACCACAGCTCTCGAAACGAAGCTTGGGGCTGGACATGTGTGAAGTCATGGAAAAGAAAAACCTGCATCTGGTCTGTGCAGGATATTTACATGTACTGAACACAGAGCGATCTACTTCGTTTTCCGATTTCAAGTGCTCACCTAAAATTGAAAGTGGTCCGCGCGCGAGGAAGGCCCGGGTGCGGTGGTCCGCACCTACGTTATATAAAGTTACCTCGCCGTTGCATGCAGGAGATGCTCGTTCGATTCGAGCCTGGGCCATGGCAAATCACTTCGACCAACTTTTCTTTTTTCGAGTCTCGACCCATGAAATACCGGTGGCACCCACCTGTGAACTGTCGAGAATACCCAACAAGCGAAGAACGAGGTATCTCAAGGAAGTAGTGATTTGCTGGATGGGAAGCAACGTCAGACAAGAAGGGCAAGCGAGGTTCTTACTTCTCGTAGATTTGGTTGAGAAAATGCATAATGGGTCAATGGTAACTTCAAAGAAACACTGAAAAGATAACTTTCATGATACAGATTCAAAGATGATAATATTACAGCGTTTAGACTTCTTACAATTCGCCAAAGCGTCGAAAAACGCGTCCTCGCATTGGACGCGTTTGACCACGTGATGGTGTTCTTCCCCACTAGGCCAGCAGCGCAGCGACCTTCTCCTCCAACGACCTAGCCACACCCCGGCCCTGCAGCATCGACTCCAACCACGCCCGCACCTTATCGTACATACCCACCCACGCATCACGATCCGCCTGCCCGCCACTCGCCCGCACTCGTTCCAGCGCAAATACCATCGCCAGCACACTCGCGAGGACCTGGTCTTCCTCTCGAGCGCTTTTGGGCAGAAGGAGACGCACGTCCTCGATGGTCTTGCCGTCCTCGAGTGTGAGACCCGTGACGTGCGACGCGGGGAAGGCGCCGTCGAAGGATTGAAGTCAGGCGAGTGCCTCCAGTCGGGAGTCTTCCTTCGTGGTCGGCTTCGGTGATGACTCTCCCGTCTGCTGTGGCGCGGAAACCGATGGGCGGGCAGGCAGCGAGTTGACAGCGTGACTATAGGCTTGGTGCTCGTTGGCGCTCTGCAAGATGAATCAGCAGGATGCGACAAGAGAAGACAAAAAAGACACGGACAATCGACTCGTGCCGACGTCAACCCCGTACCCGACAAGCGTTTCCTGGAGAAAAGGCCTGACAAGCGATGCTGGATGGGGGTTAGCGCTGGAAATAATACGACAAACGATACACATACCGATTTCTTTCCTTTATATGCGATGGGCCCCGAATCCCTCAGCGGCGCGGAATCGATATCATGCTACGATGGCGGTGTGCACGCGCGAGGGCATGC
This sequence comes from Mycena metata, assembly GCA_029378385.1. NCBI lineage: Eukaryota > Fungi > Basidiomycota > Agaricomycetes > Agaricales > Mycenaceae > Mycena > Mycena metata. The sequence continues at coordinate 888,654 of JARKIB010000012.1, forward strand.
CGTATTCCTCGCTAGTCGTCCACGGGGTGCATCAGGAAACACCTCCTTTGCTAAAGAGGCCAGATTACCCCAAATTCGCACTAATTTAGCTATTTAAGTTCAGTTAGCCGTGTTAGCTTTCTAGTAAACTTGGAGGTAAATTAGGGCTAACTTACTCCCAAGCCAGCTAATTTAGCCCATGTTTTCCCTCCCTTTTCACGCCTAGTTCTGATATTAGTTTCGGTTTGGGGTCTGTTCGTTCGCCATAGTTGCACGAGAGCCACATGAATTGACACCTGGGAGACTACTACAAACAATCAGGAAGCATGTAACTGACTACGATAAAATAACATAAACCCAGCCACGCCACGCCGGCTGGATATATCTCAGTAAGGAACGCATACACGATGTTGAGATCATGATATGCCCGACAACAAAAGGACCTGGGTAGATGGAGTCAGCGAATTGAGGTGAATGGGAAAATGCTGTGCGCACCGGTGTATTGAGCCTGCTTGAAGGAACACTGGCGAGTCGAAATTTGATACCATCGAGGCCAGGGAAGCTTGAAGGTCGAAAGTCTTTAGGAAGATTTATTGTTTTTGAACGATGGAATTGATTAGCTTGCGGCGGCGGTAAACTAACGGCTTGAGGCGGAGCGCGAAGTAACCTAGGAATCTTGACGGCCTTGAAGGAAGTTTGTGGTGCGTAAAAGTTATGGGTGAAGAGAAAGCCACGGTAAATCAATCGCCTTGATGAGCTTGCGGCGGCCAATGCTTGAGGTGGCCGCAAAGGTCAATTTTGATGCACTGAAGTTGCGCGATCGACTTGATGAACTTGCGGCGGCAGTCTAATAGCTTGATACTTGAGGTGGCCCACAAAACCAGACGATGAGCTTGAAGTTGCGCGTCACGAAACCAGACAAGATAGAATCTTTAATTACTGTTGCATTGCGTGACCTTGCAATTGAAAGAGAGACTCGGAGAGTAAGAGGGACCCTGGAGTATGGAGATGTTAGTGAAGCAGAGAGTGAGATCAGTCCATGCGTACACAGAGAGCATACAGAGACGCACCGCTGCATTTTAGGGCCAAACACTACTCTGCGATCAAACTTCCTCAAACATCGCGTCGCCGTGGCCAGGAGTCCAGGAGGGATGAATGATCTGAAAAGAAAGGATGGGAGATGGCCTGGAGAGTGTTGAGCGTGAGCAGCGCGGCGAGGAAGTGGGGGGAAAGGAAGAAAGGTGTTTGACTTTGTTGTGACAGCATCAAAACGAACCACTTTCGCGCTCACGTGAGGATTTGATCCGACGGCGTTTGGACTTCGCGTTTCAACAAGTTTCAACTTTCACCAACTTGTCGCTAATTCTCCAACTTTTGCCATGGATTGAATTTGGGATGCAAATCCTGGTTCTTCCCGCTTGCCATCGGAATGCAATTAGCTCAATTGCATACTGTGAATTAAATTTTCACTTAGTTTATTTGGACGTGCTGCAGCACAGCTACTTGTAGGGCAGATGCGTGGGATGTCCCACTACCAAGAATTTTGGACAGATTTTCGGCCACAGGTAATGAATTCAACGGTCACAGAAATTGCCCAAGGACCTCAAAGACACATTCTCAACTTGAAAGGCAAAAAGCAAATCTACACAACTGCACTCTTAAACAACTTCAATATGAACCTGGGTGGTGAAGAGACATGACCATGCTCTAGGCGCACCTAAAGGGATGATAGATATGCTTCTCCGAGATCTCCGGCCGTTAAATTACCCCAAATTACCTTCGCTTCCTCGCATTAGTTTCCTTTCCACACTTTCACACTAATTTACCCTAATGTTTTAGCGACGAATAAAATTAGTCCTAAATTAGTGAAGGAGGTTTTTTCCTGATGTGGAATCCTCGATCGTCGGATCGTAGGAGTCCCATGTAGACGGCCTGCGGGAACTAGAGTAGGATTCGCTATCGACAGCGGAGGACGCAGTGATCCAGTGATTGGCAGAGAACGAGTCGACTGCCGGTGGCTGCGGGGCCTGCCTCACGTACGGCGGCCCTGGTGGGTGTTCTCTGGCGGCGGGACCCCGGGTGCCTCGTCCACCGCCACAAACGACGTGTACGTCGAGGTGATAGAGTAGGTCGTCCCCAGCCTTACGATGCTAGCGCGCACGGTGCGGGCCAAGAGATCGGTGTCTCTAGGATCCTTGAGGGTAGCGGTGAGCGCAGCCACGTGCTGTCCGTCCTCGAGGGTTACGGTTTGGGGGATGCTGGATCGTCCTGCCGAGTGCGTCAGATAACGAAGCGAGGGATGGAAGGTACGCAGTAACAGACCTTGGAGAATCGCGTATATATTAACGCGGGTCCCAGGGAAGAGATTGCGAATCTTGAGAGGGGATTGCTGAACATCGGAGGGAGGAGGGAGGATCACCCGAGAAGGTGGTGGTCCCGTCTTGTCGAGGTACATCGCGGTTTTCACACTTTGCGCGTGAGCTCGCGTGGGCTCTCGTACGCGCACACACGAGCGTCAAAGTCCGCGCGTGCGCGCGATCACGAGCTATGTCTAAAATCTCACGCGACCCCCATACGCGAGCCTACGCGAGCGACGCGAGCTCAATTTTGATTGAAATGCCGGCTAATCCAGATAGTTGAAGGCGTAAAAAATGTTGAGTGAAACAAGGCCAGTACAATTGCACTCACAAATGAGCTGAGTGTGAGGATGCACTCAGTAGAGACCCTTCACAAAAATCTCCAGCTTCGCTTATGCTCGCGTATACTCGTGGACGCGAGATACGCGACATCACAAGATCAAAAGTCCGCGCGTGATTTGCGCTTTTGCTGATGTAGGCCCCGTGAAGCTCCCGCCAAGGGTTGTCCGCCCAAAACCTCGGATTCACACCGCCGGGGGTTTAATTAAAAGGGGGTTTTAGTTGATCTCGCTTCTTTAAGTATAAGAAGAAAAAAAAAGCTCACTTAAATTAAACCTGAAATGATAAATTTAAAATTCTGTTTCCAGCCTCGGTATTTGTTTTACAATACCTAAAGAATTAAGATCAACTAAAATGGCCTTTTAATTAAAGGGGCTGAGCTGACCCTCGTTCTGGGGGTTCGCCAAGGTCAGGATCCAGGTCAGCTCAGGCTCATTAATTAAAGGGCCATTTTAGTTGATCTTAATTCTTTAAGTATTGTAAAACAAATACCGAAGCCGGAAACGGAACTTTAAATTTATTATTTGAGGTTTAATTTAAGTGAGCTTTATTTTGTTTCCCATACTTAAAGAAGCGAGATCAACTAAAATGCCCTTTTAGTTGAACCCCCACCGGTGTGATTTGGGCCTCAAAAACCTAACTTTTTGGTCAGGCTGGGCCCTCAAAAACCTAAAATCGGACAAGGATTGTCAGGCGGATAGCCATGAAAATCGGTTTTGGCACTGTGAAATTCGATTTTCGCACCAGGGCTCGAACGCCCAAGGGCAGCAAAGCAGGACTGAGACTGTTTAGACATGGAGAACATTCTGATTGACAACTAGCCTGCGGTGACTAGAATTTGGGTAAAAATTCTCACATCCCTCAGATTCCCTCCCTCAAAAACCTAAATGGCGGACAAGGCTTGGGGAATTTTGTCCTCAAAAACCTAATTTTCGGACAAGGAAAACCCGAAATTTGGCCCTCAAAAACCTAAATCTTCGGACAACCCTTGGCGGGAGCTTCACGGGGCCTGTCGAGGTGCGAATATTATCAAGGGTCTTCTGCTTCTCCTGGCTCTTCTCCACCGCCTCCTTCGACTTCTCCGACTGCCCCACGAGCTCGAATTCGTCCTCCAATTCCCGACACCCGCAAAGTATACCTTGAGTATACCGCCTTCCAGTTGACCGGTAACCGCGACGCGAGAGGGAGGACGAAAGAGGAAGGAGCGTGGTTGTGTTTGGCTTCACCTTGCCAAACAAGCCGAGGAATCACGCTGATGAGAAACAGGGGTAAAGTTCAAGGTTGAATTTTTGTTGCGTGATTAATTTGCTACAGGGGCGGACCCTCCGCAACCGGGCCTTGTGGTATGTCGAATAAGGATGTATTTACAGCCATTTGCGGAACTTAGGGCGCGGGCTGTTTTTTTTTTTTTTTAACACTTTTCAACGAGAATCATTATTGTGAGCTCAGTTCTTGTCCGTTTGCCTTGTGAATATGCTCATTGTGTTCGCAATGCAAATGCGGAGGGCACCACGGTCTCCGTTTCTCCTGATGCGATCGTAATTGCCTTATTGGGAAAATATCGGCCTTTTTGTACAGAACTTGTCGCATACTCTGTGCTGTGGTCAGATTGACCTATAAATTTGATATGATGTCTTTATGAGTATTACGAAGGGCTGGACGGACCGGTATTTCCTCATATTGTATTTATTTCTTGTATACAAGGTATTCAGATATCCCACATTATGAGAATGCAGAATACCGGTGAACTAAGACACACATTCAAAATCCCGGCCCGTCCAGCCCTCAGTGATACTCATAAAGACATCATATCAAATTTATAGGTCAATCTGACCACGGCACAGAGTATGCGACAAGTTCTGTACAAAAAGGCCGATATTTTCCCAATAAGGCAATTACGATCGCATCAGGAGAAACGGAGACCGTGGTGCCCTCGGCATTTGCATTGCGAACACAATGAGCATATTCACAAGGTAAACGGACAAGAACTGAGCTCACAATAATGATTCTCGTTGAAAAGTGTTTTAAAAAAAAAAAACAGCCCGCGCCCTAAGTTCCGCAAATGGCTGTAATTCGATGATGCTCTCCAACTTGAAATCTTCCTAAATTCAAGTTGTTGGTAGGTTGTTGGTTTCGTTCATCTGACGGCAAAACCAATTTCAAAGTGATTCACCACGACGCAGTCAACATTTTACCTTTCGTTTCCTTCATGGCTTCTCGCAATCCCATGAAATACCCGTTGCAGGATATGCTTGTTCGATTCAAGCCTGGGCCATGAGCCCTTTCGACTGAAATGTTTTATTTCGAACCGAGGAAGGCACGGTCTCGGATAGCAACTAATTGCATGGGTAAAACCATTTCCTCCAAGGGGCTCGAGCCCGTGGTGGAATTCAGTTAGCAAGCATTGAAACTCTAAACACTCACCTATTGAGGTTATCCGGGAGAGAATGAAGGCCCGGTTGCGGATGGTCCGCACTCGCACCGAATTGTGGGTCTTGCACCACCTCCTAATAATATCCTGCAGAGTTGCTTGTTCGATCCAAGCCCGGGCCATGGTGTTTTGTACCACCCCGTTTTTTTTGCCCCAAACCGAGCAAATGTACGAGTTAATACCCGCCTATTGAGGGTACGATCGATTCGAGCCTGGGCCATATGGTAACAGTGCTGGTCAATATTTTAAAGTTCCGAGTCATTGAATTAAGGCTCCAACGGTTTTCGTTTATAAACCATTTTAAACCCTTACAGCCGTTTGCATAAGTCTGTGAAAACATGATTTTTTTTTTCGAGCCCACGTGCTCGTGCCGATGATGCCGAAAGGCTCTCCGACCGAAGGTACTCTCAGGTTAGTATGGGCGGACCTCCGAGGTTGTAGCCCGGCCTTGCTGACAAGTCAACTTGTCGGCCCGGTAGAAGGAACGACTATATACTGTACCATTACGTTCAAATCGATAGTCACGCATCACGCACCCCCCTGTCGATATCGAATTTTGCTCGCGGTCACGCGTCACGGAGGCCGGTGTCGAATAGCTCGAGCGGTTTGTCACGCCGCCGAAAAAGCGCGAAGAAATCGTACGAAACCGCATGAAAAATCCCTGCAACTTCCTGCCCCTGCTGAGTGTGTTTTAAACCAGTTCCTGGACCATTGTACCTGCAGCTCTAAAATTTCAGTGTGTTGGCCTAAAATCAACCTAAAATGGCCTGTAACAAGAACTCATAAGAAAATGTTGAAGAGGATTCAACACACTTTGCAAATATTTCTGTGCTATGCCAAGAAATTGCCTTCAACCAAAAGATCAGATTTGCGGCTCATGTCGAATTTTTTCGCTTGTCACACACCTTTCGGGTGGCTGTCGACATGTCGAATTCGTCGAACTAGTCACGTGTCACCCCCCCTGTTGATTTGAACGTAATGGTACAGTACTTTCGCCCTCCGGAACACCGGCCCGAGCAAGAAAAAAAAAACATGTTTTCACGGAATTATGCAAACGGCTGTAAAACGGTTGTTAGGTTTGGTTTAGGGGGCAGGGGAAATAGTAAACAAACGGTTTTATACTGAAGCCCGAGACAATCACCGAGGCCACGCTAGCGAAGATGTGGATTAAGGATGGGTTGTTCAAGGCAGCGTCGCTAGAATGTGGTAGAGGCTGGTTATTAAGTTTTCCACCCCAAAAAATGCCGTTTTAAACCGTTTAGGTGTAGTTCACCAAAATTTCAAAACTACCGTTGAATTCCAAGGGGAAGTTTGCCACCATGCCGCTATAAATTACACAATTGCAAGAGGAGGCTGTGTACCTTCCACCATGGGACTCAAATATTCGTACCTTGAATGCTTGGAGAATGCGAGCGCAACTTCGCATAGCCAATATTGATCACATCAAAATACCGCTCCCACGGTTCAGCTTTCAGCGTTTACATTCTGGGGTTGCATTTGGCGTCACCCGCGGTTTACTATGGGTCCCACAAAGACTGATTGTCTTCCCCTACAGCCACCACTCAATCCTGAAGAGACTTAGGCTGAAGTAAATCCTGTCCGAGCGGGGCAAAACTTGACGGATGCTGGGTCTGACCCTGGCGGATTTGTATTCCTGTGTGTCGGGCCACACACGCAGTGAGTGCGGAGCGGATACTGCATAATACCTGCTGACCTTTCGGCCGGACTGACATAATATTTCATTGGGTCCCAAAACATGTATACAAGGTGAGCGTTTTGCAATTGCTCAGAACCTTGCCCCACATCCCAATGGTGTCCTCTACACAAACTTACCAACGCTCCCCCCCCCCATACTCAATACTCTGCGACATTTTTTGGTACTCTCTCTTTTCGCGCCGCGGCGGAACTCCAATATCCTCTCGTTCATCCTGCGGAAACTCTGTCTGCATGGACATTCCCAAAAGAAGTTTCAACCGGGTGAATACTCGCATCCTTCCCGAATGATGTACCGTGGCCATTTAAGCGTCCTATGTTCGTTTTCCGCGTCCTTCGGGGACTGGAAGTCTGAACATAGGCATCTCAAAAGTTCGCCGGTGCCAACAAGGCCATGTACCGCCGAAAAATCCGGAGGGGTTTCTCGGTTTCCCGATAACACCCAATTTTTTCGACGGGGGTTTCCTATCAGGAGCCGGCAGTTTTTACCGGTTTTTATTACATTTGCATTCCCCTTTCGCTGTAGTTTACCGTGCATGAGACGGAATACCTCTATGGTGCAGCTGACACCAATCTAATCACCACGTACTACTGCATAATGTATCGCTATGCAATGAATGTTAAGGAGAGTTGTGGTACAAATGTTAACGCTACAGTGAGCGATGAGATGGCAAGTAAGTAAAGTGTCATTCAATGCGGATTCCGGTACTATTACGCTCTGGATGTGTGGGGCTGTTCAATTCATCCGTTGCATCCGTTGAGCGAGCTGCCACTGCTTGAAACGATTGTCTGGAGTCGCCGCGAACGCAAAGTCCAGAATGTATATTCTGAATTCGTTGCCGCAAGCGAGACAAACGCGACCAATGGTATCGTCCCAAGTCAGAGCCGTGAGGCCCATATCCATGTTGTCGAATTTGCGCCTCAAGTATTCGGGGAGGTCAATGGATGACTGGATAGAGCGCTTGCGTTAGTAACTGCGGATTGATATTACGGGCGACGCACATAATGTTTTCTGGATAACGCTGGGCGATCCTTGCGCGAAATCGGCTCCGATGAATCTTCTACGCTGTGGATAAAAGGATTGAGTTGAGGCGAAAGATAACGACGGATGGTCAGCAGCTTGGGCGCATCTTTGCGCGTGCTGTCGACGGTATACATGAGGGGCTTGGAAGAGCCCGCGAGGACATTTGTCGCCCAAGGTGCACTAACATGCACCGTCTGGGGAACGACACAGTCCAGATCGAAATAGTATTGCGTCGGTTTGTTCGGCTCCTCTTTTATTTTCGGCCAGATGAGATAGTGTACGATGCCGACAGGCTCTAAGGTGGGACAATATAGCGAAAGAGGTGGCGGGCACCCAGATGCCGGCCGGAGGTTAGGGTGGTCAATACCGATGGAGGGAGTGACGGGATCCGAAAGATGGAAACTGGCGAATACGCGGGGGTCGACGGGCCACTCGCACCTCTCGAATGGTTTAACAATCGCATCGTTTCCGGGATTTTCCGGGATGTGGAACATTTCTATGAAGTGCAGGGTGGAAGGATGACCCGGGGTCGGTTCTGAGACGATAGTGCGGATGACAACGACGTCGTTCTGGTCAGAGAGCACCCTAATGGTGCGTATCTGATGAGCCTGGAACTCAAACTCAGCGTCTCGTACATTTGTAGCGCGCGTAAGGTTCACCTTTTCCGGGAAGTCATTGTAGTTCTGGATCAGCATTGACGACAGTACACTTGAGTCGAGGTCGATGAAGACCATTTTTCGGGGTTGTTGCACGAAGGCGACGTGCGCTTTCTTCTTCAGCTCAAATAACGTTAGAGAGGTGATGCGGGTTTCGGATTCAAATATTGAGACTTGAGGGAATGGCGGTGGTCTGGAAACAGCAAGGTTGTAGAATTCGATGGAGCCCGGTTTTACTCGAGGGTCCACAAGGGCTTCTAGAGTGTCGAGGGAGACATGCAGGCATAGAGACTCGTAGATCAAAGGGTATGGAGGGTCGATGGCATCCGTGTCGCTGTAGTCCGACGGGTCGATGCTAGAGGATTGGGCGTTGTTAAGTAAACACGGGCACAGAAGAACGCAAGACGAATGCTCACCCGCATTGTTCGCCATTCTTGACCGTTCGACGAGTGTAGGCAATCATAATACCATACGTCCCATTATGCTTCATGTATTTCGCCTGGAGATCGTACGCCTTCGATATGGTCGGCGTACGGGCGATGGCACGTTTCCCTTGGGGATGGTCGAGAGAGAATAGGGTGATGAAGTAACGATGATTCGAAAGGTCGCGAACGGAGGCTATAAGGAACTTGCCCCCAGGCAACAAGCACATGTCAAGAACACGATGATGAGAATTTAGAACCTTAAAGTCCATTACTCGCGGTTCATCCCGACGCCAGTTATCCTCGAGCGAGATCCCACGAGACACCAGTTGTTCCACTTCCAAGTCGGTAGCTCGGAGAGAATACCGAAAAGTAGGGCGCAATGGCGGAATGGGGGTTTTCATGCGCTCCAAAAAATGTTTCCAAATGACAGGTTCGTGTGTGAGCAGAAAAAAAGTCTTGTCGACCTGGAAAGACCGAGTTCAAAAGGATGCACCAAAAAGAATAGACGGAGGACGACACATACTACGCGTAGGGCCATAATATCTTCAATATGCAGATGTATGAAAATATGGCCAACAAGAATGTCGAGGGGCAGGCGTTGTATGTAGCAAATCGAGGGCTTCATAAAATAAGCCGTTAAAAAGTTGGGAAGGAATGCGGTTATCGAGGTGGAAAAAGACATGTTGGGTGCTCAGCACCGAAGGAAATAATGAGGTAGTCGGGAGCAGGCTCGGACAGAAAGTTGGATGGCGTTGAGTTAGCACGGTACTTTATCTGCCAGATCTTTGTTCTGCATTCACCCGTGGTAACCTTGTAATTCGTTTGCCTTGGACCCAAAACGTAGCCCTTGTAGATTTGTACAACAATATCCTGAATCTGATTCCTGATTCGGACAAGGCTTGAACAAGGAGAACCGGGTTTGAACTTTGCTTCTCCGCATCAGACTTTTGACAAATTTGTTGTGGCGTTGTCAAGGCATTGTACAACGCCAAACAACGCCAAAAAACGCCAAAAAATGCCCGAAACGTCACAATGCGCCAATGCGGACAATTTTCGGCGAAAATCTCACAACGCCGGAACAAGATCATCAAATATCATCGGAACGCGGATTGATTGCGAGACCATTCGACCTCTCGGAGTCCCTCTACTACCCTCCGGACCACCGCACAGCATATTGGCCATTGTCCTTGTCCCACCACCCTACAAAAGCCAACTTGATTTTGGTGAACAACGCCGAAACGCCAAAAAACACGTGAAACGCCACAACAAAAATGTCAAATGGCTGATGCGTACGGGCCACGGGGAATCAAGACAGACGCCATTGTACACATCCTTGAAGTTCTCGGTGAGAGCCTCAGAGGGGATGCTAACGAACTTGTCCAAGTGGTGGTTGAGTTTAGAACGGTTTCGGGATAATCCGGGTGATCCTTGATTGACATGATCGCGAACCTCGGCCGAAAGAGCCGCTGTGTTGCCGGCGGTGGCTCTACCAACGACCCCGCCGCTCGGACTCGGCATCCACTTCTACGTCTGCGCACCGAGTACGGGTGCGCCTTCACACTCCTCACAAACGCTAGCACCGGCACAGACACGGTCCCCGTGAAGTCGGAGTCGGTGACGGGATAAGCGGGAGAGGGAGGCTGGAGCGGGCAATGTTCGCCCAAAAGGCCTTTATGGCGGGTCAGAATTTGGCAAAGGCCTTGCAAAGGGCAAAGGCTTTGGCCAAAGGGCACGGCAAAGGCTTTTGATCAAATTCCCACGCGGTCCAACACCGGCAATTTTATTCACGTTAAACACCATGCACATCCGTCATTATTTTCCTCCTCTTTCATGACCTTTGTGAACAGTTTGCGTCATATTCTTTTGAACGCATCCCTTGCAGTAGGTTCCCCAGTGAGGTTTATTCTCTTTGACCGTGAAAGACCCCTTAGCAGGTTCAAGTCTGACATTTGTCGCCGGAGGAAGAAAAAGAGAAAAGATCAAAATGACGTGGGTCATACGTGATGGTCAAAGGCTTTGGCAAAGGGCAAAATTTTGAGCGAGATCCCCAAAGGCCTTTGCCCTTTGGGCGAACACTGCCGGCGCCGGCCCGGGGTCGAATACGAGAACCCTTCATCGTCCGACACCCAGAGCTCGAAACCCCAGGCCTCCGAGTCCGCCCCAGTATGCATTTGATTCTCTCCTACGCGAGATATCTGTTTCCTCATACGGCTTGCTAGGCCACTGTTTCTCGAAGATCAACTCGAGTTTGTCGAAGATGAACGTGGGCTTCAGCAGGATCCAACTCTCCTCCAAAAGCCTACATCCCCATATGCGCCTCCTCCGTCTCCATCCTCTACTGCGTCCGCCGCATCACTGCTCCCTCCAGGGCCCACACTTCTGCCTCAACCTCAACCTCAGGAGGATGCTGTTGCAGAAATACTCAAGAAGCACCAGGAAGTGTTTAGCAACGTTCTCGAGCATCCGTTTCCCAAACAACTCGGACAGGGTGTTGCATCCCTCGATGGTTTCCGATATTACATGACTGTAAGTCATTCCTAATTTCTTCACCTGTGGGGCGTTCATTCATAATTGTTGCGCAGCAAGACAAGATGTATCTCGAAACCTGCGCCCGGTTAAAAATGACTGCGGTTGCTGCAGCACCTAACTTTGAAGATTGTCAAAGCCTTCGACTTTCGTCATAGGTCATCGCTCTAGTATACAAAGAAGTTGCAAGAGACTTGCGTTACTGTGCTTGGTATTCCAGAGAGCACCATCAAAGCCACTCAGCGAAGCGGGCAGCTTGATACAACCGAACATTTCTATAAGAACACTCTTCAACAGGATAATGCTTTACTTGCGTTCGTGTTTGTGACACCTTCAAAAGCAACTTTGAACATTTCCCAACAGATACTATGTTGTCCTGTTGTCCTGTTACCTTGCGTATTGGTGAGGCAGATCTCAAGTTGAGCTGATTGAATATGTCTGACCTCTCATACTGCTCAGACCTACTGGGAGATCGCCAAACGTTTGATGAATGATCCATCAACCGCTAGAAGTAAGCGCACCACACACCATATCTTATGCCGACTCTCAATGACCATCAGATGTCGCTTATCACCGAGCTTGGACGGAGGTCAACTATGATGATTCCTCAGTGGAAAAATATATCAGTATGCTTCCAACCTACCATGCACATTGTGTTGGCGCACAAGCAACAATCAGAGTTCATTAACACAAATATAGCAGCCCAGGGTGGCATAGAGCGATGGAGCTGGATTTTCAACATTGCCTGCCAGCTCGAATCACAGCTTTTCAACACAGGCCTGAAGGCCCTTACCCCGTATGAGATCATACCCAATGGAACCTACTCGATCCACACTTCCTCTGCAAAGAGTCTTGTCCTCGCCGTGCAAGATGATGGCACAGGCTCTTTGCGGCCGCCTGCGGATAAAGTCCTCGACCCATATCTTCCGAGCGATACAGCATCATTTGTTGTGGGAATGGAGAAAACGGGCGGTGATAGCGAGAGGGTAGCTACGTAGGAGCCGATGTGTATCATGTTTCGTTCTGCTGCGAATTAATCAGTCGTCTAGTGGCACATTTCTGCAACCACAGCCGGATACACCTTCCAAAACGTGGCGACAGACCTCTATCTCGGGATATCCACGGCAACCGATCGGGGAGAATACCGTGTTTTGCAAACCGTTTTGGATCCATACTACTGGTCAGAATTTTCACTGTACCAGTATGTTGTACTATGAAGGATGTGAGGGATGCAGCAACACTGACGGAATACTTGTTAGGATATGGCACATATACTGTCCAAAAATTCACTTGGTTCACAACATCAGCTGAAAGCAGGGTTTTTGAGTGTAACTTCAACTTGCTGACAACTAGATGCACAGGCTTACATCTCGCCTGGGTTACATCATGAGCCCTGCTCACATCAAATCGGCTATACTGTACGATCCTGTATGGGAGCAACGGCTCCGGGACCGTGACACACCCGTTGCCTTTCTTTCAGGCAACGCGGCCTACCGTGAGCGTGACGGTTGCTCAAAGAAGCAACAAGAAATAAATTTGCACAGCAACTGTGCAGGTATAATTTGGGTATTATGGAAGTTTGTGCACTTGACTGCTCTTGGGGCACTAAATTCTTGGTTTCTCACTCATTTCAGGTACTTTCGAGTGCATAGGAATTTTTTCAACTCTTTTTCTTGCGGCGTCACGATAAATTCAAGGCAACGAGCCTCGTCGTGACCGTGACCCCGGCAAAAATAAGCAACGCAACGGGGCTCCTGTTACCGTGACCGTTGCTCCCATACAGGATCGTACAGTAGTTACAATCATCCTAATTTTTGGACAATATATCGCCCATATACATGCGAGAGAACGAGATTCGTCGATAGAAACTCGAAGAGGTGAAATCGGCACATGAAGCCGATGAATTGGGGGTAAGACAATTCTTTTCGGGAAATAAGAAAACACTCTGACAGTCTTGCCAGGTTGAAATGCGCGCCGAAAATACACTTGAACAGGTCGCGACATTATGGATTACTGATATGTGGTATTCGCATTCATTTTATTATTTTCATGGGTGACAAAATCTTTCAGTCTGAGGAGTCAACTTTCCACGCCGCCCCGTGCTATTTTCTGCAGACCGAGGCATGTCAAATCTTGGGGAGAAATGTAGCAGAAAAGTTTATTCGGTCTGAGCCTGGGTTGAGCCTGGGTTAGTCTCTCGTGGACAGACACTACAACAAATCTTGCTCGCACCATGGCGACAGCAGTCCGTATGTAGGATGCTCTGTATGAAAATCGTAACACATCTGTCTTCATAGTTTGAAATACACACACACACGAACGGTAGCAATATGTACATTAAAATTCTGTTTTTCAGACTGGGGAGAGAAATGGGAAGGGAAGACAAAGAAGGGAATGAGAATTTGTCGTGTACATTTCACATTGAAGGAATTCTGTTTCCAAGACTCCGCTTATTTATCTAGGACAGAATTTGGCCTCAGCGGCTCATAAATCAGCGACAATGAAAGTGTCTCACCCACGCAGTCGCCGATGCAGTCGCCCGTGGGGCAACTTATGTCGTCCGGAAACTCCTTGCAGCAGATAAAACAGAAGGAGGTACATTCCTGAGGAAGAGTGAGTGAGAGAGGTGCCAGCGCCGCATAAGCGCCAGACGCACCTGCGGTGCCCCAAAGGACCCGTGCGTTGCGAAGTAGTTACAGTTATCGGTGAAGGCGCGGGTCAACGAAACAAGCGAAGCAACGAGTAGGATTGCGATAGTGGGGCGCATGCCAGCGAGTGGTTTCGGATTGTGGGCCTGTGGTTGGGAGTGAATGGTTTGTTGCGGCTCTTATGAGGCGTCAAGTCAGGAGATGCGTACCACGCTCATGTCAGTTAATCTCGCCTCGTGGGCCTATCATTAGACTATATTCCGCCGTGTAAAATGCGACAGTGTAAAATGCGACACAAATCCACGCCGTCGGTCTATAAACGACGCCAGGGATCACCACTGTTTTGTGGTTAAAATAGAACATACATCAGGCCTCGGCATCGTCGCGTCAGTCTGATCCGGAAGGAAAATCATGTGATCGCGTCGCTACAGCTCGCCACCTCCAACCTCCATCATCATGATTGGAAGTTGCCGACAAGGCGGCGGGCACAAACAGTTTTGGTCAGCGTAATGACAAGTGGGTCACGTTTCGTGCACCGGCACGTGTCGTTTGTGCGGACATTTTTGGTCTCTAGAGCACAAAAGAACTAACGTTCTGTTTGTGAATGTTTTCACCTCGTCTGTCTACTGGGGTCCTGCGCCTCCGTCACCCTGCCACACATCTCGCTAGTTGCTTTGCACAGAATGTCCCTTCATCTCACTGAATCCACTTCAGGGAGGCGTTCGCATGATTCTGAATCGGACCTCTTGTACTCCACCCCAACTCATATACAACCGTTGGGACTGCAAGACATGGTACAAAACCGCCATCCCGCTCGCCGAGCCCTGGTCGTGCGACTGGGAGAACTGGCGCAATGCCAGCTACTTTCATGACGCCTACAGCGGCCTGTCGCCGGAAGCCATGCACCTCACCTGGCGAATCCCTGGGCAGATCTACCCACTCGCCTTTCTACCCCACTCGTTCATGCCGGAGCCGACGTACGTCTTCGTCGCGGAGGCGCGGTACTACTGGGCCCAATATGGCAACCTCAAGCGAATCGAGGGGCCGTTTGCCTCGCACGACCATTTTTTGCGCCGCCTCGGGGAGGATGAGTGGATGTACGAGCAGGGGACGCAGATGCCCAATGTGCTTGACGAGGAAATCGCCGCTGGTGTGCGCGATTCTGATGAGCGCATTGCCATTTCATATCGATACGACTAGTATCTGTCAGATCCTTTCAATCCCTGCTCCCAACAAGAATGTTCGACGTGAGTGTTCAAGCTTCAACGATGGTATCTCAACTCCACTGCGCGGTGATCTCCTACACACTCTAAGCTTACGCTTTTCAAATCTACATGCAGAAAGTTGCGCTGTTCTCGCGGCCTATCGCTCAAGCGGCTCGTGGTAGGGATCCGACCAAGTGAGTCATCGCTCCAGTACATCCTCCATGAAATGGTGGGCTCGCGCCCCGGTTATGCGCCCTGACCGGCCTTTCTCCACCAAGCTGAGCAAACTGCTCACTGCTCCTCTGTTAAGGAGACGCTTATCTAATTTGGGCCGTCTCGGAGTACCAAGATGTATGGGTAGCGCTCATCTGTCAAGTTTCGTCTAACATGCTAATTCAATCCACCGCAAAGTCGGGGGCGCTCGTTCAACGATTCGAGCCTGGGCCATGCGATATTGATGAGATGTATGAATCTCGAGGTCCAGAAAGTTTTAGAGCGTGAGGCCTCTTCACGTGGATCCGCACCTGCGCTGAATGTCAGTAAACACGTTGAATAAAGTCTGCAGGAAGAATTCGTCCGACTCGACTAGGATAAGGAATTTCTCTGCGCCTTTTCTTCAAACCTTGTGCGTTCCCAAAGAACCAGATGCATTCGAATACCGTAGGCCTACCCAGTCGATCTAGATCCGGACCAATATCCATCAGCCTGCAGTTTCTTTTCGACACCGAGATCTAGGGTTCGTCAGCAGAGGAGGAAAGCCCAATCGCGGATGGTCCGCATCTGTATGGAATAGGAGACCTCGAGATTCTGCAGGAGATGTTTGTTCAATTCAAGCCTGGGCCCTGGTTTGTCGGGGAGACTCTTTTCCTTCCGAACCGAGAAATGTGTGTGTCAATGCTCACCTATCGAGGATAGAAAGGGAGTAGGGAAGGCTCAGTCGCGGATGGTCCGTACCTGCACTGAATAAATACGCTGTTTCTTTGATATTCTGCAGGGATCCTTGTTCGATTCAAGCCTGGGCTGTGGCGAAGTTGCCGAATCGGTTATTTTTTCTCCCGAGCCGAGAGGCGTGTGTGTGAATGCTCACCTATCGAGGATAGCAAGGGAGTAGGGAAATCCCAGTCGCGGATGGTCCGCACCTGCACTGAATAAATGCGTTATTTCCTGCAGGGATCCTTGTTCGATTCAAGCGTGGGTTATGGACGGCTACGACGTGAATTGTTTTTCCAAACCGAGAAACCTGTGTGTTAACGCTCACTTATTAAGGGGTAAGAGATAGAGGAGGAGGGCCCCCGTCGCGGATGGTCTGTACCTGCACCTGCCTTAGACTCGGACCGTCTGCAGGATATGCTTGTTCGATTCGAGCCCGGGCCACTATTGGGGTAGATCGTCACTTTTTCTTCCAAAACTAGTGTTGGAAAAGTTCGGTTCAACCTTTCGGTTCGAACTCGAACTGAACCCGAAGTTCAGGTTCAGGTTCAACCAAATGCCCGAACCTGAACCTGAGGTTCCGTTCAGGGTTCGGGCAAGTCCCAAGTACCGCTGAACCGAACCGAACCTTGAACCGCAAGTACGCCTCTGGTCGCTCATTTCGGGCTTATTTGGGTGATTTTTCACTGCTTTCACCTTGCGAGAATTCAGTTACACCTAGCTGACACACACTTCAAGCTTTCGAGTGGGGATGGTGGTAGTTTGGAGGGGTTTGAAGAGCAATTTCTCGTTTGATATCGATCTGATGGCCTACCTGATGAGCCCCGCAAAGCGAAAATAATGTTTAAGGGATGCGGAAATTGTGGGGAACATACCTGCATACTTACAGAAGCACCCTAAACTCACACCCAATTGATGTCAGGGTCAACTTGAGGTTATTCTATGGTGAGAAAGAAAAAGAAAGTTCGAACGAGTTCGAACCTGAACCGAAGTTCAAGTTCAAGATTCGGGCAAAAGTACCCCGAACCTGAACCGAACCAAACTTTTCCATCACTATGGACCAAAACCAGTCAATGTTTAACTAATATGGAAGTTAAGGGGTAGAGGAGTGAGGCCCGGATGGTCCGCACTTTCACGGACTCTGAACAACATGAGGTTGAATATTCTGCATTGGGATTACTCAAGCACACACACCATAGTACCGACCGCGATTAAGCGACCATTTTCTTTTTCTTTCTTTTCCCAAAGAAGCCTACGAATATTAATAATGCTCACCTATCGAGGGTATCAGGGAAGGAACGAAGGTCCGGTTGCGGATGGTCCGCACTTGCATCGCATCGAATAAAGTGATTTCTTCTGCAGAGGTTGTTTGTTCATTTCGAGCCTGGGCCTTCTGGTAAGGGTGAACATGTTTTTTTCTTCCAAACCGAGCGAAGCCTAGAATTTAATCCTCACAGATTGAGGTTATTAGAGGGAGAGAAATTTTCCGCCTTTGCAGCGGGGTTGCGGATGGTCCGAATTCGCGTCATGTATTTGATGTGCTGGCGAATTTTCTTTTTGAGTTTCAACGTCTTGGTGACTCAATGTTCGCCTGTCAAAAGGGAGGAAGGCCCGGTTGGGGATGGTCCGCATCTGCACGAAGTAATCCGGTGCCGAACATCGTTCGAATTGAGCCCGGGCCATAAGGTGGAGCAGAGATCCCTTTTACTTCAATCAAAGTAAATCACCTCCTGCATGGAACGGCGCGAGGCTCGAAGTTGAAACAAAACACCGTGCAGGGCTCTTACCTCCGCGAACCAGATCACTGAGTTTTTCTATTGACGTCCGGACAAGAGTCCGGAAAGGCGCAGACTCGAAGCACAAATATCGCGTGATGACAGCGAGGCTTGAAGCTTGAAGCAAGGCAGTCTTACATGCCTCAGCACAGGTACCGGGTCAATTATTCTCCGAGTGAGGTTGAACATCAGTCTTTTCAAGAACGCTTACCTCTTAGTGGAATTCACCACCAAACAAACAAAGCCCCGTTGCGGATGGTCCGCACCTGCATCGAATAACAGTATTCAGTAACCAGCGTTCAGCAGCAGGGAACACTTGTTCAATTCAAGCCTGGGCCATTGGGGTGCAATAAGTTTTTTTTTGGTCGAAGCCGAATAAACATAGGATTTGATGCTCATCTATTGAGGCCATCGGGTAGAGAAGGAAGGTCTGGTTGTTACCTACACGAATGCTAACTCCCATACTCCAGTATTTGCAGGAAATGCTCGTTCGAGTCAAGCCCAGACCGTAGGGGGATTTCGTGGCTTTTTCTAGATCTCTGTAATCCGGTCCAGGGAATCTGAGACTCGATCTTCAATTGGTATGAGCGGTTGGGTGGAAATCTTGGCGAAGGTACCCCGCATGACGAACCGGATCATAATGTATGCAGGAGAAGCCTGTTCCGATTTGATTCATCCAACTTGAAATCAGCCCTTGAGAGCCCAAGGAATGGACAATGATTAATGAACCATATTAAGCAGGAATTTATGGAGGAAAGAAAAAACTGCACTTGAGCTTGGCCTCTGCAGAATATCTACATCCTGTATACCTAACAGTGAACACAGAGAGAGAACTACTTCATTTTTATTAACTTGAGTGCTCACCTATCAGAAGGAAAGCCTGGTTGCGGATGGTCCGCACCTGCGTTATATATCTTCGTCACCTCGCCGTTGCATGCAGGAGATGCTCGTTAGGAATACTGGGTGCACTCACCTATTGAGAACCTATAAAACGACGAACGACGCATCTCAAGAAGGTAGTGGTTGGCTGGATGGGAGAGAAAGTCAGACAGGCGGTAGGTTCTTACTTCTCGTTGATTTGGTTCATAATTGGTCGATGTTAACTCTGAAAACATAGCGTTCAGGATACAGATTCAACGACGATAATATTACAGCGTTAAGACTTCTTACAATTTCGCCAAATACCGCGTCGAAAACCGCGTCCTCGCATTGGACGCGTCTGACCACGTGATGGTGTTCTTCCCCATTAGGCCAGCATCGCAGCGACCTTCTCCTCCAACGACCTCACTACACCCCGGCCCTGCAGCACCGACTCCAACCACGCTCGCACCTCATCGTACATCCCCACCCATGCATCACGATCCGCCTGCCCGCCGCTCGCCCGCACTCGTTCCAGCGCAAATACCATCGCCAGCACACTCGCGAGGACCTGGTCTTCCTCCCGAGCGCTTTTGGGAAGAAGGAGACGCACATCCTCGATGGTCTTGCCCTCCTTTAGTGTGAGACCCGTGACGGAAAGAACGTCCTGCGACGCGGGGAAGGCGCCGTCGAAGGATTGAAGTCGGGCGAGTGCCTCCAGTCGGGAGTCTTCCTTCGTGGTCGGCTTCGGTGATGACTCTCCCGTCTGCTGTGGCGCGGAAACCGATGGGCGGGCAGGCAGCGAGTTGACAGCGTGACTATAGACTTGGTGCTCGTTGGCGCTCTGCAAGATAAATGAGCAGGATGCGACAAGAAAAGACAAAAAGACACGGACAGTCACCGATGCTGACGTCGACCCCGAACGCGACAAGTGTTTCATGGAGAAAAGGCCTGACAAGCGATGCTGGAGGGGGGTTAGCGCTGGAAATAATACGACAAACGATACACATACCGATTTCTTTCCTTTGTATGCGATGGGCCCCGAATCCCTCAGCGGCGCGGAATCGATATCAGCGGGTCCACGCGTCTGGGCCGCAGGTGGCGAAGGTGAGCCGTACTCTTCCTGCCCTCGCCATGGGACGTCCTCAACGGTCGGATCGTAGTCCCGCGAGGAGAGGAAGTAGCTCTGGACCGCCTGCGGCTGTACCGGCTGCACCACCGGGATGTTCTCCTGAATTCCACGTCATCAGCAAGATACCAGAACATAGGGAACACACGCACCACCGCCGACGCTGACCCCGTCACCGAGCCTCTCCTGAATAGACCCGATATAATGCTCGCACGTTTCTAGATGCGCAAGACACATCGGTAAGAAAAGATGATGCGATAGCGGGGTACAGACCGCCTTCCTGAGGGTCGACGACGATGATACGCTGGGCTGCGGCGCTACGACGACGGTGTGCACGCGCGAGGGCACGCCGTATGCTTCCGGATCCCCACCTCGCGCGGACACACCGTATTCTTCGCGAGTCGTCCACGGGGTGGAATCCTCGATCGTCGGATCGTAGGAGTTCCATAGTGACTGCGGGGCCTGCCTCACGTACGCCGGCGGCGCCTGGTGGGTGTTCTCTGGCGGCGGAGCCCTGGCCGCCCCGGGCGCCTCGTCCACCGCCACAAACGACGTGTACGTCGACGTGATAGAGTAGGTCGTCCCCAGCCTCACGATGCTAGCGCGCACGTCTCCAGGATCCTTGAGGGTAGCGGTGAGCGCGGCGGCGTGCTGTCCGTCTTCGAGGTCCTGGATGATCTTACGCAGCGAGGGCGTGGAGCGCGGGGGTGCTGGGCAGGCGGCTCACTGTGACGGGGACGGGGAGCGAGATGGAGGCGCCGTCAGGGGTGGAGCCGTGAAGGGTTACGGTTTGGGGGATGCTGGATCGTCCTGCCGAGTGCGTCAGATACGAATCGGTGGATGTAAGGTATGTAACAAACCTTGGAGAATCGCATATATGTTAACGCGGGTCCCAGGGAAGAGATTGCGAATCTTGAAAGGGGATTGCTGGACATCGGAGGGAGGAGGAAGGATCACGCGAGGAGGAGGTGGTGGTCCCGTCTTGTCAAGGTGTGTGGGGTCGACGGCCTCGTCGAATATATTAAGGGACTTCTGCTTCTCCTCGCTCTTCTGCTCCACTACCTTCTCCGACTTCCCGACGAGCTCGAATTCGTCCTCCAATTCCGGACGCCCCCAATCCACGGTGATATTCGATATCAAGGGCGTCCTCGCCGCCTGGAGCAGTCGCGCCACTTTCCCGGTGAAAGTCGTCTCCTCCTCGGTCACCAGCATACACGCCCCATGCCCCACGCGCGCAATCCCCTCACACATCGCTGTCGACACCGAGTTCCCAATGCCTAGCACAGAGACACGCAGTGGCGCGCGCTCCTGTGCCGCCTTCACCGCACCGCTCACCTCCGCAAGCACCCCATCGACATCGTACGCCTCCCCGTCCGTCAGCACCAGCACGCTCGTCGGCCGATCCCTGGCCCTGATTCTGAAGCATCTCGCTAACGCCTGCCGTATCTCGGTGCCTCCGTAATTCGCATCCATCCCATCGACATGCCGCGTCGCCTCCTCGAGGGTCGCTTGGTTATACGCGCGGCTCCCCGCCGGCCACAGCTCGGAGACGGTGCTCCCAAAGGACACGATCTGGAAGAGCGAGTCTTGGTGCGGGAGCGCGCGGAGGAGGACTACGAGCGCCTTGCGCGCCGCGGAGATGCGTTTGTTTGTCATGGAGCCGCTGCGGTCGACGAGGAGGATGAATTCCTGGCGCGCGAGGTCGGGGAGGGTGAAGCGGGGCACGAGGGTGAGCGCGAGGGCGGCGGTGTTGTGCGTCGGGTGTAGCTCGGCGACGCAGCGCGGGGCGTCGAGGCCGGCAGACTTTACGGTGAGGACAAAGTCCTTGGTGAGCGGGGAATTAGAGGAGAGAGAGACACGGGCGTAGTGGGAGAACGGGAGCTCCTTGAAGTTGGGGAGAGCGGGATCGGACCCGAGCTCAGTGGTGGTGGTGTGCGAAGGGGAGCTTATCTTGGCTATGGGAGCGACGGCCTCGACGCTCGCGTTTATGATCAAGAATGGTGTCGACTTTGATGTGATGGCTGAAGTAGAGGTGAACCGCGTAAGGGGCGCCGGCGCACTCCCATAGCGGGCCCCGATATGGAAGGGAAGGTGGAATCGAATGGAGTCATTCTCCTCGTCTTCAGCAAGCTCTGTCGCGTAGACAAGCTCGATCTGGACCTGCTCGTCCGGCGGAATATTCCCCACCGATACCTGGAATACTGTAAAAAAACTTGGTTAGAACGGCGGAAATAGAGGGATGATATAAACCTACTATCCGGTGTCTGCTGCTCCATCAAAGAGGCTAGCTGTCCCTTTGCCACTGCAGTATTGTATATCTTTCTGGCCTCCTGCTTTTCCAGAACCGAGCCGACGACCCTGGTGCCGTCCTGCTTGATCATGACAAAGCCACAGACCGACGCCCGAGGAGGGATTGGGAAGGAGTAGCTAGCGTCGATGGGAAACAAGCGGTCATTGCCGTAGACCTGCGTGAGCTTTACTTGGGCTGCGAGCTCCTTGATACTGGCTTCTGCACGGACTCCAAGCAACGGGAGATACAGAACTTGATTACGGTGGGTGTAGTACAGGCCGTACATTGGGATTGCGACCCCTCAGAGCTTCCAGCGAGGTTTATATCGCGTGCACTTCAATTGCTGTTGCACAGCCTATACGCGCGCACACGCATTGACTGATTGATTTCGTCGAAGCTTGCGTGGAAGCATTCTGACTCAGGAATGTATAGGGCTCGATACAGTTCCGTCATGCATGTCTCGCGTACGTTCGCAAGGAAAGCTGTGATTCCGCGACTCGGCGGCGTGTTGTGTTTGGCAGCACTAGTGCAGTGATCACGGTGATGGACAACAGAGACAATGTTCAACTTCAATGTGAATTCCGTTTCTGTGCCCTTGAAAACGGTTTAGAGAGGGTAATTCCCCCTCAAATTGGGGGAAATATGGGAAAATAATTCGAACGAAACGTGCTGTTCGAACCAAGTTTGAACGAATTTTATATTTGCAGTTGGAATCCGAGTCGGCCAGGATCTATCAATGATCATGAGTCTATCCAAATAGACATTCAACAGGCGAGATAGGACCTTCATCTGTTCGAGCCTCCTTCCACCTGAGACTACAGGGAGACGGCTGTTTGACCCAAAAATTACCTGCGGATCAGTCAAACTGCGAACCTCTCCGACTAGGTTTGGACTAGGTCACTAAGGTTATTAGTAAGGAACCGCAACCCCACGGATAATACGCGCTCACCACTAGGGCCGTGTCTCACCAGGCTTCAGCACATTGCAATTTGTGCAGCTTCCAGTCACGCAGAAGGTCCAGAAAAGCTACGCCCTCGGTAAGCGCAAAGCGGCGATTGATACCTGCAAGGTCCGATCAGCCTATTTGTTTTCGTTTCGGTCCAAAGGTCCTCACATGTGCGAGGTCCGACAGAGAACATGGTCGTTTCGCGTTTTTTTTTTTTTCAACCGATTGGAGCCACGAATTTCAGGTCGGAACTTACGAATACCCAGAAGATCAACGGCCACCCATGTGCCAGGCTCAACTTTGAGCCTCAGTCAAGAGTGACCTGCTCGACATGGCCGTCTTCCTCGTCCGTTTTGAGTATCACTATGTCCGTTGTTAAAAATTGCCATAACGGCGGCTTGGGCTAGGTAGTTACAGGTTGTTTCGGACGAAATGACGCTAACGGAAGAGACGAGAAGCTTCCAGGAAGGCCACCTGAACGTTTGTGAGCTGCGAATAATCTTGGAAGGCCTGAATTCTTTTGAGAAGGATAACGTGAAAGGGAGCGTATTTCGTACCAGCCTTCCACCAGGCGATGCGACGGTGCGAATCTCCTAATATATCTCTTCCTGAATATCCTCGTGCAGAGTCAAAATTGCAATCGCAGCACCAAGAGCTCTGGCCGTCGTTTCTGGTTGCATATCTTTGTGTAAGAGCAAGTTAATCATGCAACATGCACCGCTGACCGTGGCAGACCGTGGCCCGCGATTAACATGAGGAAGGTATTACCGACATATATCACCTCTGAATGAGGAGGCGCAAATATTTTTTTACTGGAATATTGCTTACCACTCATCGTCCGACAGCTCTAATTTTCCCCGCCCTTGGCTTGCTTTGCTAGCAACAGGAGTTTAAAGATAATGTTCTCTTTGTGGCCACCATTTTCTTCCTCGGAAGCCAGCTCCTCTCTTCGAATACTAATCAGCCCTCTCATGAATGTTCCTAGGGAGCAATACACGGCCTCTATCTGGCGCAATTTGAAAAGAGTCAATACTTTATTTGAAAGAGTACTCGAAAACCCAACCTCTGAATCAGAAGTCTATACATCCACCGCGGTGTGATCAATCCAGGGGACTTTGTCTCAAGGGAAATTGACATGCTACTCAAAGCCGCAACGAGCAATGAGAATCACCGCGAACTAAACCACAATAAATACGCGAACTGACCGCGTAATAAATATCTTGACGCGGCGTAGCGACAGAGGAATCAACCTTGGAAGTCACCGCGGTCTTGAGGCCGTCTTAATTGACCCATCCCTCATTTTAAATCGTTTGCTGGTATAAATTCGCAGGCTCTTCTCACACAAATGTGTTTCTACACAAAGATATCAACTGTGGCGATTCCATTCAGCCCCATTCTCCGCGAAGATATTTGGTCGTGTAGTAAATGTGAGCAGCTCTACCGCCAGGAAGGCCAATCATTGGTACTTCATCAGTATGATTGTCAGTTCGGGTTTTTTGAATTGCCCTTTGACCGATAAAATCTATCGCGCAACCCAATATATATATATCGATAGTGGGGAATAATACAGGGTCGTCCGGATTATTCTAGTACTGGCAAGGTCTGGTTCGAGTAACGGTTCGAACCTGAACCGAACTGAACTGAATGCGGTGTTCAGGTTCAAAGTTTGACCTGTGGCTCGAACCGAACACCAGGTTCATGAACCAAACCCCGAATCAAGATTTTCACTATTTTCAGTGGTAATTTCGAGCTCAAGCTTGTAAATTAATACTCATATATGTGTAGCCCATAATTGATATTGCACCGCAGACATTATAACCTGGGACCCTATATGCTGGAATGCATCACAGTTTCACCTGTGTTAAATTGCATGGTTAGAAATTTAACACACCATGCAATTCTTTTGAGTTGAAGGTCATTGAAATACCATCACCTACAAAAATGCTATGTTGATGTTCGAGTGTTCCACCAATGTGGATGAATAAATAGATGTATTTCTGAGTCGACTGAAGCCTCACATAAACACTTACAGTAAGTACACAGGCAAACAACATAATTGATACTAGCACACAAATCAAGCTGTAACCAACCCAGCTTCTTCCTTTTCCAACTTGTCTTCTGATAAATCCTCCTCCATTTCCTCCACCTTCCCTATAGGAGCAATGAGCTCACTGAGTTGAGCCAAGTTTCTTTTGTGCTGTTCCTTGACATCTTTACCAATCCCAACCAACCTCTCATTAATATCTTGAACCCGTTTGGCCTGGGATGAGTACTCAAAGAGTGGCCTTGCTGTTTCCCAAAGCTCCAGTGCCCTCAGTAAATCACCATGCTTGTTGGAGAGATCCCCAAGTCGGATCATGCACTCTGCTCTGCTCTGGTGAACATCCATCTGGGTGAATCCCTCCAATGCAAGTGTAAACAGTGAAAAGGCTGTGGATTCATCATTCTCCTCCAGGAAGACATCCCCCATGAATTGCAGAGCCTTATGGATTCCTAGTTGCTCTTTTGCTTTGAGTGAATGTGCAAGAAAGACAGCAGTCCATGAGGTTGGATGATAACACCGCTCCCAGCGATTAATATCTGCCAGTCTTTCCAGGCAGTAAGTCACTGTATCACAGTACTTCCCCCACCCAAGTCGAAGGCATTTACAAAATAATGTGCTTGACAAATCCCCTTCTCTAAGATTGAGATCTGCCTGAATGGTATCACATGCAATAGTCAACAGTGCGTGGTTACTTGGTCCGAAAATCACTTGTGATGCATCAATCTTCTTTTGTATCTCGGTCTTTGAAATTCCCATCAGGACCTCTATCTCAGCAGTGTTCACTAGGGAAGCAGCTTGCTCATGATTATCAGTAGCTGTGTTTTGAAGAATTTGAGTCTGGATGTTATGTGCCTCGACATATTCTGATTTGAGCCTGTGAACCTCGGCCTGAATTTGAATGAAACCAGAGTTAAGCTCCTCATGAGACAGACCACATAAACCCAGAATTAGTCTGCCCCTGGTGGCCAGGGCAATGCATTCTTGGTATTCACCTAGGCATCTCAAGCAAAGGGCCTCATTGTATAGTGCCCGTGCCTCTCTGTACATGTCCCCAGAGATTTTGGCAAGCCTCTGTGCCGTGTGTGCATAAGCTCGACCAGCAGCATGGTCACCAGCAATTGTTTTAAATTCTCCGAGGGTATTAAGTGCATCACACTGCCTCCGAAGGTTGTTATTTACTTGTGCCAGGGAGAGGGCATTCTGAACATGATGTAAAGCTACTGAAGTGTTGGGGTTGAAATAGAAGTAGTAGAGTCCGAGATGACGGTGAAAACGGGCTGGGAATTCTGTTCAGTCTATGAAATAGGAATTGAATCTGAAACATACACTCAAGGTCTGGGTCATCAACAACACCCCGGATCTTGTACCTACAGTGGTTTCAGATGATTTTAGGAGTTCATGAAAGTGTTTCAAAAGTGGTTGTATCATCTGCTCTGTTGGAGGGAACAGTTTTCCCATATATTCCCTGATAGGCACCAAGACCTTCAAGCGTTTGCGGTCATCAATGTACGCTGTGATGCAGACTGCGGTTCTACGAACTGCCTGACCCAGGGTGGGTATAGTCAAGTAGTGTTTACAGAAGAATTTCATCCTCTAGGAGGAAATTGCTCTGTCACGGAGCTGCATAGTTTTAAGGTATGC
Organism: Mycena metata; assembly: GCA_029378385.1. Lineage (NCBI taxonomy): Eukaryota > Fungi > Basidiomycota > Agaricomycetes > Agaricales > Mycenaceae > Mycena > Mycena metata. Next base: position 915,570 of record JARKIB010000012.1, read on the forward strand.
TAGTGCGCAGTATATAAAATTGTGGTGTGTGTGTGTACAGTCCTCTCTGTATGGAGTGAACACTTTGCCAGGTTCCTTGAAAGTTGAAGATTTGGTTCTTCGTTGGGGGCTGGCCTTCCGAATGTACTGCGGATGGATAGTTTTCTACACTTGCTCAAAGGGTTCGCTCCGCAATGCGAATGCTGTTCCGTTCTGGAGTGCTCGGGTTATCTGTTATACTTTATCCACCCGTCTCGAGCGTATCGGACGGCAGGTCTGTTCAGTACAGTGTAACACTATACGGACGGCTATAGTGATTCCCTTCGTAGCCTGGTTTCTCCGTTGGTGAATGCCTTGAAACGGAGTTACTTCCGTTTCGAAGACTCGGGGGTGAGGTGTGCGAATTAAATGGGGAAATGGTATGATCGTGTAGGATAGGCCTTCCGTATATGATGTGGTGGGTTCCTCGCAAGGATATGTGTTCGAACTCTGAATAAGAACAGTTACACGAAGCCAAGTTAGGCTACTGGCCGTTTGGTGGTGTGCTGCGTAATCTGCTACCCTGCGCTTTCGACTCCGGATTGACTATATTTCGTCCGTATCGATTTATTGAAACGGAGGTGAGACGGACGAGGTTTCTTGACAAGCCCTGCCCTTTAGGTGACCTTGGTTTGTCCTACTATTGGGCGGCACGACCTGTAGCGGAGTGTATTCAATTTAAATCCCCACCCTGGTGTACTTCAGGGGGAGTAGCTTTAGGTATATGCAGTCGGAGGCAATAAGATGATTATTGCATATCATACAGCTGGCTTTTATACAGTTCTCTGTCCGATACTCATACGTGTAATAACTCCTTGTTTAGGAAACGGAGTCTTCCTACGTTTCCATTCTGATTCGCCGCGTCGATCTCCATGCGCTCCCTATGTTTGAAGGGGCTGACAGTCGATTCGGATTTGCCTCGTGCCATCTCTGTTTCCTGTTTGGTCACAACATTTCCCAAGAGCCCACTCTGTATGCCGGTCCGCCGTCGGGCCGGCTCCGTATTGAAGTTAAATGTTTTTCCGTTTCCCGGAGTCCGAATTATAGGTGAACAAGTGCATCCCCGAATCACAGTCAAATGGTGCAGTTGGTAGCAATCACGGTTGAATTGAGAATAACTTCATGACCTACTCGCCACAGGACCTCCGTTCAATTCGGGGTTCGGCCTTCCCACCATCTGGCTATAACTCTCACAACGCCGCAGCGAGGAGTCAGTACCTGCACCCTTCACCTAGCTTGACCTAGCTGACCTATAGGTCTAGTGCGCACCACTGCAGGTGTTATCCTATAGTGAGGTGGATTTCTTGAAATCTGCATTGATTTCGCAAAACGGCTACATGACTGTGGATACCCGGGGAGATGGCTTTGTATTGTCCTTGAGGAAATCAGGTACAAAGTTGAGCAACCAAATGTGCTGAGATCAGCCGAGCCCAAAAACTCGGATGATGACTGTGACCTGCATGTCTTTTAAGCTCACCCACAATCACAACGTGGGAAGGAATTGACCTCCAACCGTGTTGGCAGGAGCTGGATGGAGCTCGGCATGAACTCGGGGCTGGTTACCCAAAGTTCAGATTTCTTACATTCTTCAAAAAACCAACCTCGTTGGGTGACCGGCTTAACATTTTTAACCAAGGCACACTTGAAGTGTATGATCGGCAGCTAGTGGAGAACATTTAATTCTCTTTTTTCTCAATCCTCAACATGCACCATGTATGACCCTTCAGGCTGCATTCTTACAGCCTCGCATTTCTTTGGATTTCAATTTTTTTTTTGAGTTTTGAAGTCCTGTTCTTCACTCAGCTATAAAAACTAAATGCCCAAACCTTTCAGCTTGCAAATAATGAGCTCCGAGTTTGATTGCAGAAAATGTGGAATACACCTCTTCTTTTGTACCCTTGAATGGGCCACTGGGGTAGACCACTGTACCTCAGACTCATTCTCCAACCCTTGACCAGGCATTTAAGTCTGTTGTACTTTGAACTTTCTCTATTGAGGTGCAAAATTCGATCCACCTACTTAAAAAAAAAACATTTTGTGCGTGCTGGGCACATGGGGTGCACCGTGTAGATTTTGGCGGTACGTCGAGGCAGTTCAGAGGAAGTGTGAGCCCCAAAAAAGGTTGCACGGATCCCGTTACAACATGTTTGTTTTGTTTGACAAACACCTCTGGTGATAATTAAGGGATCAGACACCACCTGATTGTCATGATCACGCTTGGATCACAACTCAGCACACTCGGATCAGCACGGCACGGACAGCAGCACTTTTCAAATTCCGATCAAAGTTATTCAAACCAGGAGGTTTCAATCAGCATTGAAACCCCCGGCTGAACAACTGTCGCATTAACCCTGCGCAGTGATTAGTTACTTGGAAACCACGATCACCAAGTATATTTATTTTACTATATAATCAGTAGTAGAATCTCCTGTACAGTAGATTCTACCTCATCTAATCTCAGGCCCACTTTGGCTTGATACAGGCTTGCGCTCTCGCTTTAGACCCCTCAGCTCTCATTCCCTCCAGGGTCTAATTCTATCCACACCCCGCACTATCTAGGACAACTTTCCTTATACTCCAGAGTTGTAACTTTCTCATACCCCGACGTCTGGTGAACGGCTCTTCACATACCTCAGGGTCTAGACTCGCGCATACCCCGACATCCGGTGGACGATATCCACACATCTCGGGGTCTAGAACCACTGACAGGTCGTATACGCTGTACGACTGTCGAGGGGACACAGACAGGGGTTTGAAGTCCTAGTCGGGATCTGTACCAGAAGCTGCTATCAGGCTGACCCAGGGTCATCGCTGGTACTGATGAGCAGATGAAATGTTGACCTTAATGTCGTGGTTATCCCAACATCCTCTGGCCCCAGCACTCTCTAACTTGTTGTCATCATCGCTCGGTCGGGGAGTGAACTCCTCCTCGCGTGTACACTAAATCCCATTTACTCTTGTTGCGACCAGCTTAAATACATAACAGACTTTTTGGATACCAATGAAACACAAGAGATAACATCACCAAGAATGAGATGCTAAAATGTGTTCAAAACAATTTATTGCACCATCAATGGAATGGCTGGGCTATGTCACTCTACCACTGGCCATAAAATTGTATTGTGGCCTTGACTAATATCTCCTCAGTGTTTCTTGTCTGATCAACAACTTTTCAGCTCATATCTTTGTGGGTTTGGTCACAAATGTCTGCAAAAAATTAGTGACCATTCTTTTGGCGCTCACATTCTGTTGGTGATCTAAACAGATAAGTTGATTTTAAGAGTATCCTGACATAAATAAGCCACACAGGGTGTGAAAAAGATATCAATACACAACCAATCCAGTGGCAATTGTTCAAGGCACTACAACCAAACTAATATTCTCTCCATCCAACTCATTTTCTGATAGATTATCCTCCACCTCTTCCACCTTCCCTGCAGGAGCTTTGAGCTCTGCAAGTCGGGCCAAATTCCGTCTATGCTGTTGTTTTACCTCCTCGTCAATCCCAGTCAACCTTTTATCAATATCCTGAACTCGCTTAGATTGTGATGAGCGCTCAAAGAGTGGCTTGGCTGTTTCCCAGAGTTTGAGTGCTCTCAATAAATCATCATTCTTCTGAGATATGTCCCCAAGTCGGATCATGCATTCTGCTCTGCTTTGGTGGACATCCATTTCTGTGAATTCCTCCAAGGCAACATTAAACAGAGAGACAGCTGTAGCTTCATCGTTTTCATTAAGAAAGGCATCACCCAGGAATTGAAGGGCTTTGTTAATATTTAGTCGCTGCTTTAGCTTAAGGGAATATGCAAGGAAAACTGTTGTCCACGAGGAAGGATGCTGTGATTCCTCCCAGCAGCTGATATCACCAAGTCTCTCGAGGCAGAGGGTCACCACATCTGAGAAGTTTCCCCATGCAGACCTGAGGCATTTGCGGAACAACAAGTTTGACATATCCCCTTCTCTGAGATTGAGAGCTGCTTGACAGCATACACAATACATTATTTCTCTCTTATGACCTTGCTGCTCAAAGATGGCTTTTGATGTGTCAAGCTTCTTTTGTATCTCATCAGTGGGACTTCCCATGAACACTTCAATCTCTGCAATGTCCATCAGGGTCATTCCGTATTCATAAAGGTTCTGACTAGCCAGTGCCTCCTGCAAAGTCTGATTGCGGATAAGATGTCCCTCAGCATACTCTGATTTGAGCTGATGAACTCTTGCCTGGCAGTCCTCCAGAGCATAATAGAGATCTCCATGAGGCATACCACACAGACCCAGAAGTGTTTTGGCCCTTGTGCACAGGAGGATGGAAGTTTCATAATCCCCCAAGACCATCTGACATGCCTCCTCATAATACAGTGCAATTGCCTCTTGAAATAAGTCTCCAGCAAGCTTGGCCAGCCACTGCGCTTCCTGTGCATGTGCTAGGGCAGCAGTGTAATTACCACCCAGCCATTTGATGCGTGAAAGGACACTAAGTGTGCGACATTGTTGTTTGTAGGTTCCATTTGTTTGTGCCAAGTGGAGAGCAACCTGACAGTGTTCAATGGCTTTGGGTATGTCATGGGTGTGTTGAATGTAGTACCATGCTAGAGAGCCATGAAACCTGGCTAGGAGATGTCAGTGTCCAGTGTATGAAGACTAAGAGAAAACCTACATTCAAGTTCAGGATCACTCAAGCATTTCAAGTAGTCCAAGGCTTGGGCAATCAACATCTCTGGATGAGATATTGAATGAAATCCAAATGAAATGAATAGTTCAACAATAAAATGAGTCTTCAACCGTTGGTCATGTAAGAATGGAAGAAGGTGACTGATGTCTTCCATAAGAACAGTTGCATGTCCAAAACGCCTGGTGAATGAATTGAAATCACAGGTGCAGTAGATGCTCTTTGCAATGTCAGGATGCTCCAGCTGGAGACCACACCGGAGAATGTTCTGGATATTTGTATAATTGGATGTTATTCTGGCAATAGGAAAAGCTCCAGATTCCTTGCCCCAGGCTGTCACATATGACTCCAGAAGCTCATGAAAGTGTGCGAGGAGTGGCCTTATCATTAGATCTGTTGGGGGAGAATACTTTCCCATGTATTCTCTGACAGGTACCAGGACCTTCAGGCGTGTATTGCCATCAGTGTACGCCAAAGCAGTACGAAGCAGTGCAGTCTTGCAACCGAAAACATCCTTGATGGGAAATTTGCTCTGCCTAAGTTCCACATCTGACAGGCCATCTGGCAGCATAGAGAGTAGGGCCAACAGATCCTGGGAGAATGGCATAGAGGTGATTCTAGGGCTTGAGAGCGAGAGTGAAATGGATAGCTCCAGGTTGGACCTCCTGTCATGGCCCTCTGAGATGAGAGAGGTCTTCTCTGTCTCCCAGCGTGATAATATTGTGCTGCAGTCCTCCATGTCCACCAGATGAGCTAGAAGGCCAATTGCAAGTGGCATGTTGTCTGTAAGATCAAGAACCTGATCTACTTCCTCCATTGAGTGCTTGTCATCTGCAATGTCAATGAACATCTTTCGAGCAGCCTCTTGTGGCAAGGGACCCAGGGGCAATAAGAATGGTCGGGTCCATTGAACCTTTGCTGGCCGCTCTGCTCCTCGCATGGTGACCTGTCTTTTCATGAGTGAGGTTTCTCACCAAGAAACAAATATACACACCAGCAGAGCTAGACTGGGGATATCGGCAAGCAGAGAGAGAAACTCTTCCATCTCTTTGCGGGATTTGATCGGCTCCCATGGTGTCTCCAGATTGTCGAGGATTAACAAGCTGGGAGGAGCATGCATAAAGTGGTTGAGAACTGACTGGGTCAAATCTTTCCCAGGTTTCAATTCAAGATGAGCTCCGATGAGACCTGCAAGCTCCACATTATCTGACACAGTGTCACATGTGATGAAGAACCGATTCTGCTGATATTTGGTGGTAATCTGCTCGTGATGTAAAGCTGTTCTTGCAAGACTGGTTTTTCCCATTCCACCTGCACCTAGAATGGCTACTCTTGGATTGTCTTGGTTAAAAAGGTTGAGAATTTCTGTGAGCTCCAAGTCTCGACCATGGAATATGTTGGGCTCTGCTGGCAGCATTGAGATAGAGTTAGAGCTGAGGTCTTTGTGAGTATGTGCAAGATATATGAGCTGTTGATATCACCTCGTGTATGAGCCAGAATACATCTTGCTAATCTAGAGGAATGTCAACACCGGCTTTCTGAAAGCATGTGCTCACATACAGAGGAAGTTGAATCTGAACTGGACATTGTTTCAACCAAGTTGAGTACCTCCTGGTACTTGACTTGCGCCTGATCTTGCATTTCCTTGACATTAACCAGAACATCTGTAGTTGTCCCAATCTTTGCACTGCTGTTAGTTGATATTTGTTCAGAATCAAGTTACATGCCTGGAAGAAATCAAGTCCTTGTTGCAACCCTGCCTTGCAATCCTTAAGTAAGGTATGCAATTCCGCTTGCCGGAAGAATTTTTTGACTTTGCTCCCACTTTGTTGAGCTTCAACGAAGGCATAAATCTTGTGGAGGGTCCTGAAGACATTGAGTCAGAGATTCAAGTGGGTGCAAGGGTTGAAGAAGTACTCCGTAAATTTTGCCATCTGATTCAAAACACTTGGCGACAATTCAGCACCAGTGTCCGACTTGATATATACACCAATAATGGCATTGAGTAACTGGTGAATGTGCTCCATCAACTCAGCACAATCACTCTTATCCTGTTTGATGGTCTACAGCACTAATATTCAGAGCTGCTTAGATAACTGATTCAGTGTGGAGCACACCTCCATCATTTTCAAAAGAGACTGTGTGGTATTCGAAATAGCTTTGAGGGCGGAAATATTGAGAGTGTTTACAAGGACATCGAGTGTATTGGCCGCAATGGCAACACAGGTTGAGATATCCTTCAAACGAATTTCAGTTATAGTTGCCTGACGAGGCATGTTGGTAGAGGGACATCCGAGCATCTAAGAATCAGCCGGGATTTATACAGTTATACTTGAAGGAGCTGTGGGAAGTTCTGATCGCATTGGCTGCTATTCATCTGTTCTTCTCCCGTCTAAATGTTTCTATTCTTCTCCCGTCTACATGTTTCTGTTCTTCTCCCTTCTGTATGTTATTTTTACACCATCGTTGGTTTGCCACTTTCATACAGCAGTCAAATAGTTCCACCTCTCCCTAGACATCAAATACTATCTCTGCTCTCACTGACTTCACTCAATAACAGGTGAGGGTTGTCCTCTGCTCCCGCAGGTTTTGTAGAATCCCGTGAGTCCAACTTTACTGCTGATTGATGAATCCCGGGTGCTGATATTGCCCCCTCAACCATTACATCCTCGAGATAGCTTCCTATCGGAACTATTCATTTTGCTTCCGTCGGTGTTCGGCTTCTTGTTACAGTACCTTTCCTTTACTTGGTGACCCTGCCCTTTCTACTCCCATTGAATGAACCACACTGCCGACACATACAAAGAAGTACACACTCATGTATCGGATTTTTGGGTGGGCAAGGGAACTTGAACTACCCTTGTACCGGGACCTGTTCTATCATACTGTGGATAGTGAAGGTACTACATATGAGTACCCAGGTACTAATTACGCCAAAAAGGTACTAAAAGCGAGGGCATTAATTTCGGGCTGGGAGGAACATTGGGGAGGAAATGCCGCGCCTGCCGCGATTTGCCGCGGCGGTGGCTGTGTTATTGACGTGCCAGTGCCGCGCGGCCTCTGGCTAGTTCCACAGGCACCGTTGAGCCTGAGGAAGAGTTGATACATGATTTAGTAGTCCTAATACATCATTTAAATCTTATTATCCCCACTTTTACGGGTATATACCAAACCAGGACCATACACACATTCGCAAACCAGACACATTGGTGAATGTGTCTGATTTGCGTTGTGCTGGCGTTGACCGAATTGATTGGCCATCAATCTCCGAAATTTACGCACAAGTCCTTTCGCCAACACATATACAATATTCCCTGACCCTGACACTAACAAAACCCTAACCACTAACCAAAACCCTAACCAAAACCTCTAACCCTAACCTCTAACCAAAACCCGAACCACCCTAACCTCTAACCTGAACCGCTAACCCGAACCAACCCCTAACCGGCAATATTCGGCGCAGATTCCGCCGAATGACGGCCGCCAAATCAATCCCATCAAAGCAGACACATTCAATGCCATGTGTCAGATTTGCATCGAATGTGTCTGGTTTGCGAATGTGTGGATGGTCCTGGTTTGGTCTATCCCGCACTTTTACTCCCGGCATACTCATCTGATTCGGCCAATCCCGAATCCCGATGTTTGCCTGAATCATTTGCGAAGGCGTTACTGACCCTTTTTTGACACACACAGATGACTGAGCTCATGGTACGCACCTTATGAATTGACAGTGTACTGATTCAAGGCCGTACAAGGTGAATTTTATGTTGGTGCTCCGGCAAGTGCCATTTCCTGCCTGCGTGCAAATTTTGCCTAGCGAGTTACGTCGAAATTTGGTGAAGTGATCTTAACCATACTCGGAATTTCACATTCATACTGAATACTCTGTGCATGTAAGTACTGAACACTGAACACATTTTGGTGTGAGTAAAATCGGAGTCAGCCCGAGACTAATAGATAGTTGAAGTCCTATCTTTTTCAATTCTTTCCTCAAGCAAGTAATGAACAGTTTGCTTTTCATTCTTGAGTTGTTTATAAACACAGATTCAATCACGGTAGGTCGGTTCAACTTCTGAGGATGGGTGCAATCAGATAAGTTGTTTCCTTCGCACTGGTTGCACCAGATTGCCGCCCCTTATTCTGTATTCTGCTGGAGAGTGCCAAGTGCTGCTCCGCCCGGGGATCAGCAACCTCCAGTGTGTTTACAATATTTTCTGTAGAGCACGTTTGTTGTTTCTCACTCACATGTCCGTAGTCCTTTATTTGCTTAATGGCACCTGAAATCTATCACTTAGAGGTTCGACCTATTGATTGTGCAAGGTATCTCTGGTCAAGCTGGCTCATTACTTTTCGGGGAATGTGGGACTGAATGTCGCAGCAGCCAATATTCGGTTATTCTGCAGCGTTGCCCGTTCGATTCAAGCCCGGGCCATGAGTGCTGCTTCCATGACTTTTTTTTCGGACCGAAACCTATGATTTAATGCTCACCTATTGAGGTTATCAGGGAGAGAGTGAAGGCTCGGTTACAACAATTCAGTGGAGAATTTTGCCTCTACAACAATAAAAATGCCCACCTACTTATTGGGGACAGCAAGGGAGTATGGAAGGCCCAGTCGCGGATGGTCCGCACTCGCACTGAATTACCGAAATCGCTGATGATTCGATTATTCTGCAGGGGTGCTTGTTCGATTCAAGCCTGGGCCATGGCTCGTACCAGGAGATCTTTTTACCCCAAACCGAGCAAAGCTATGGTTTGATGGCCCCTTATTGAGGCTAACAGGCAGAGGAGGAAGCCCTGGGTGCGGATGGTCCACACTTGCACTGAATTGACGTTGTGTGCTTATTCGATTATTCTGCAGGGTTGCTTGTTCGATTTAAGCCTGGGCCATGGGTTGGTACCACACATTCTTTTGCCCCAAACCGAGCAAAATGTATGAGATAATGCTCACCTATTGAGGATAAGAGGCAGACGAGGAAGGCCCGGTTGCGGATGGTCCACACCTGCACCAAGTTATATGTTTGGCGGGGTAAATATTCTGCAGGGTTGCTTGTTCAATTCAAGCCTGGGCCATGGCCTCGACAACATTGTTTTTTTTTTCTTTGCCCAAACCGAGCAAATGTACGATCTAATGCCCACCTATTGAAGTCATCAGGGAGAGAATGAAGGCCCGGTTGCGGATGGTCCGCACCAGCACCGAATCCCGGTCTCGACCAATTATTCTGCAGGGGTTGCTTGTTTAATTCAAGCCTGAGCCATGTGTGCTGCTTCCCACGTTTTTTTTTTTTTCGGTTGCGGATGGTTCTCACTGCAGCAAACTTACCATTCAATATTTTTTGGCTCACCGGTTGAGGAGAGGCGCCCCCGATTTATGCCTGGAGTATGAATAATTGAATAATTGAATAATTGACTAGTGCATTCTCTCTTGGAGGAGCAGCTGCAGGATTCTTACTTGCCTGTTGAGTTTATTTTGAAGGGGTGCAAGGCCCCGAGGCGGAGGGTCCGCGCCTGCGAGGATTGGCTATTTGTCTTCAGTCTTATTCTGCAGGAGACGCTTGTTCGATTCGAGCCTTGGCCATGCGGCTACTGAGTGTTCTTTTTTGAAAAAGACAAGAAAAAAGGTTTGAGCCCAAGGAATCAAGATGCACCCCCAGTATCACAGACCGTGAACCAGCCTTGTCTCTCTCATGCCGATCTCCTTTTTTTGCCGCACCAGACCCAAGAGGTCAGTGTAACGGACAGGAAGAAAATATTCACCAATCAGACATTTGCTGTTCGATTGCATTTCACTCAGCCAGTACTGTATCATTTACTGTGATGTTTAAACAGCGCGACCCACGAATTCTCTCGTCGTCACGGCTCAAAATGCGCGGTGACTGCGAGAACTTTGACCAGCCGGAAATTGGTTGAGCAGAATAAAAAAGTAGGTACATACAGTTATCTGTTCAGTTCAGTGGCGTAAATAAAACCTCCCTCGGATTTCTCACCGACTCAACGATTGATTATTCCTAATTTCTTCATCTGTGGCGTGTTCATTCATTCATAATTGTTGCGCAGCAAGACAGGTTGTATCTCGAAACCTGCGCCCGGTTAAAAATGACTGCGGTTCCTGCAGCGCCCAACTTTGAAGATGTCGAAGCCTTCGACCTTCGTCATCGGTCATCGCTCGAGTATATAAAGAAGTTGCAAGAGACTTGCGTTACTACGCTTGGTATTCCAGAGAGCATCATCAAAGCCACGCGGCGAAGCGGGCAGCTTGATATAACGGAACATTTCTATAAGAACACGCTTCAACGGGATAATGCCTTGCTTGCGTTCGTGGTTGTCTGAGAAGTGGTGAGTGCGAACATTAATATTCTGGCGTCTTCGTCGAGGTTCGGACTTGGGACAAAAGCCTTGAAAGCAGCCAGAGATTGATAATGAGCCCTAGCCAACCGGAGACACCGAGTCCTGAACCCATATATCCCCAGCTGAATGTACTCCTCAGTCTTGATGATGGTCGACAACGCTGCAGCGAACCCGTGAGCTTTTGAGTCAAGACAACGCCATGCCGTCCAAGGATGATCGATGACCACGGAGGTTCACTAGTGCTCTCCAGAGAATAGCTTTTTCGCGCGTTGACTCTAGGCAAATATTTTCTCGCTCTTGATGATGGCGGTCAAATGCAAGCTGCATTGATGGGTGGCTGTCCTACACAGCCTCACACCGCGTTCTTCTCTTCTCCACCTCAACCCAACGACGGCAACGTTCCAATAATTCTGATTCCGGCCCGGCAATAATCACCGTCAACGAACCTACGACTCGGACTCTCCGCGCCACACCGCATCCGCACCCGCCTCAACCAAACGACGATGCCGCCCTGTCCTCCCTCCTTCAAATAGCTCTTCTCCCGGAATTAACGTGACAACCCTCGCTCTTTGGTCAGGAGATGTTGAGGAGAAGGATTGGGGTGCTGATGGATGTGGAGAGGGTGAGTGCGCGTTAACGTTTCTTCACTTGCACTTGCTTCAATTTCTTCGCTATCATTTTACCGCTACTTTACTTTATTTTGCTGCTTCGTGTTTACTTGGCCGACGTGCGCTGACACGCGCGCACAGAAACGGCTCCCCGACCCGACCCGCAATACCCTGCTCGACGAAACGCTACGGATGATGAAGCAGACCGAGGATGCAGGCGAGAAGATGGGTGTCACCCTTGGATCGATTTGTTGAGTGATACGTGCACATTTTCGTTCTCTCAGATGTCTTATAATTATGGTTTGGGTGGTGGTGCAGATTATATCAGACTTTTTATCGTGGTGCACACGCCGCAGTTATTTCGTATCGACGCGGCCGATCTCCCGCCTTTTATTCTGGCTCTCGACACCTGTCCCGGACGCCTTCACGTACGGGTGACCATCCTGTAGGAGCCCTTGTCGTGTGCTCCGGCGCATTTATTGGCGCCCGAATCGCTCGCACCGGATTTGCACTCCCGCGTCGTCCGTGCATGCTCCCCCGTGCGCAGCGACGTCCCGAAGGCGTTCCCACACTACTCACCCGCGGCCCCGTCCCCGTCCCCATCCGAAACTCTGCGTGTAAGTGGTGCTTTGGACGCTCGAATTGGCGCGCCTTCGCCGCTGCGTCGCACGACAGATGCTTCTGCCCCGCAGTCCACGGCCTTCCCGCATGCGTTCTGGAGGGCATGCATTCCCCGTGCATTCCCCGTCCGCGCCAGAATTGCGTCGGAACAACGGCGCGGGGGGATCTCCTGCGGGATCACCGTACCTTCGTCGTCTGTGCCGTCTGCGCGCATTCGCATCTACTCGACGCAGTCTGCGGCCATCGCCACCGCGAATCTTCGCGCGCGGGCTTGCGCCTCCTTTGCGGCACCCAATTAGTGCGCGGCCGCGAGGGCTTTTGCGTCGAGTCCGCGCCGTGTATTTGCAGCCAGGGAGCGGGTGTCCGCCTTCCTTCGCCGTGGGCTCGCGCTCCGCGAATTCTGCGCGTGGAGGTTGCCGAAGTCCTTGCGAGTGGGCAACGCTAATGCAGTTTTCTCCGCTTGGGGGATGCGCCGGCCTCTTGTGATTTTATTCCCGCATCCGTGTCCGGCTGCCGCTCTTTCATTGCGTGTGGTCTCTCATTTCTCGTGTGGCGGGCATGTGGACGTTCGTCGACGAGTCGGCGTGTACGCGTTCATCCACCTCCGTGCGTCCGTTCATTTTATCCCGATCTCAGCGCATCCCGTGGACGCGTGGGGAAGCACTTTGCCGAATTTTCTTTCTTTTTCAGCTCGATCGCGAGGCATGCACGCCGCCCCGCGTCACCCCATCGCGTGCAACTGGAATTGGCAAGATTCGGGACGGCGCCTACACCCCACCTCGGCGCTGCAGCTTGCGCCGCGATCTACTTTGTGAGCACCGTGGTGGAGACACGATCTCCCTGCGCGTGCGCGTACCCTCGCCTGACGTTTTGAGCGCTGCGCCGCGTGTCGTTTGGTCGCTTGGGTCGGATTTGCTTCTCTGAGATGCGTATGGTGTGTGGGCACTGGGCTCAGGCTCGATGGACGCCGGGTGATGCTCGCGCGCAGGGGCGGGGCTTCATTCCCTTTACTATATCATCCCTCCACTTGTGTGACCGTGTCTTTCCTTCCGTCCTTCTTCTCTCTTCCTCTTTTTCGAATTTTTGCTCCTGTAGTTTTTTTTTTCAGGCGAGACGTAGAACGTCCTCAAAATCGGGGGTCTACTTGACGCAGGTTTGTCTGTGCATCCTTCCATTCTTTACTTTCCTTTTGCTTCTCTATTCGTACTTTATATTTGTGCGCTTCGCACCACTCTTTTACATCTCTGTAATGCTACCTACCTACCTACCTACCGCGGTCGGATCTCCGCTTCCTCCTGCTCCTGGCCTTGCCTTCCTTGTGGTTGTTTGAGATAGCCACGCATCGGTGGTGCATGTACTCTCCATTATTCTTCTTATTTTTGCGCCAGACCCGTCTCTCTATCCCTTCCCCTTCATTTTCCTTTATTGGACCACCGGTTCCCATCTGCTTATCCCATCTACTCCTATTCCCCCTCGCGCTTCCTATTCACTCATCCCTCGTCCATCCCTCGCTTGTCATTCCACCCCCTTATTCTTCGATTCCGATTCCCTCTGCTTCCTTCATTCCACCGCCCACCGAATTTTATTCAGTTTCCCATTGACATGCATACAATCTCCCTCTCGCCTTCGGCGCTCGCGGTATCCCTTTCTCTGTTTTATTTCCCGCGGCTTCCACTCTTATCTCCCTCCTTTCATCTTCTTTCCCAGTTCTTTGCGTGTGCTAGCACCCTCTCACCCAGGAGCGCAAAAGTTTTTTTGACGGTGCGCAAAAGTGATGCAGGGGCGTGCGCGACGCGTGATTGTGTTCGTATTCTTGGGGATGGATAGTGTGTGGCGCTTGGGCGAGGACGAGGCGTAAACGCAGGAGTATGCACGCCACGCCGTACCGCACGTGGGTGCAACCGAAGGGTGTAGTGTTGTTGCAAATGGGAGCGCGGTTGTAATCTATTCTCCTTTTCTTCTTATTTTCCTGAAAAAAAAGTTTAGTGGTACGTATGCACAGTATGGAGCGTTTGGACAACTAATATGGATTAGCCTCTCACTGCTGTGACACAAATGCAGGGCCAGAGCCCTCGGGAGAATTCAAAAGAGATCACCCCCGAGGAAATGTGTTCACACGAAGTAATCTGCGACAGTGCGGGCTGTTTTTTCTCCTTTACTCCGTTTTCAACGAGGAACTGCGTGGATAGGATAGGACAGGATAGGATATATTACACGGCACGGTCCGAATCAGGAACGCCGGTCCCAGGAGTTATCCCAGCATACAAGCAAGCTACTTCGTGGAAATCGGCTTGAATTTAGGAGGCGGTGGCGGATGTATTTTCCGGGTGGCGCTAAAGTACCCGTTGATTGATTGCTGCCCCTTCTTTATACATCTGTTTCCCCCGGTAAAAATAGTTCAACAGCCCCCGGTGTACCTAAACCATAAGTGTGATATAGCCTTGCTGGCTGTTGGTTGACGTATCCAACGGCAAGGATCCCTGCACAAGTTCCTCCAAGCTGGGGAACCCAAGACTTTTCATCGCCCGAGGGGCAACGGCCCATCTTCTTTCCATGTTTGTTTTTCAATTTCCATCACACCTCCCATCTGCTTCTATGTGGTTCCCAGGCGGTCTGTACCTGCACCGAGTTACTGCCTTAGACTCGGACCGTTTGCAGGATATGCTTGTTCGACTCGAGCCCGGGCCACTATTGCGCAGATCATTGTTTTTTCTTCCAAACCAAGTGAATGGTCAACTATGCTGGGTAAAAGGTAGAAGAGTGAGACCCGGATGGTCCGCACTGCTCGGAACAAGATGACGTTGAATATTCTACAGAGATTATTCAAGCACACACCATAGTACCGACCGCGATCAAGAAACCACTTTCTCTCTCTTCTTTCCCAAACCAGACGAAGGCTACTAGAATAATGCTCACCTATTGAAGGTATCAGGGAAAGAAGGAAGGTCCGCACTTGCATCAAATAAAGCTATTCTTCTGCAGAGGTTGTTTATTCATTAAACTTCATTTCAAGCCTGGGCAAGGTGAACACATTTTTTTCTTCCAAAACCAAGCGAAGCCTAGAAGTTAATGCTCACAGATTAAGGGTATCAGGGGGAGAGAAGGAAGGCCTTGTTGTCCGCACTTGCAGCGGGGTTGCGGATGGTCTGAATTTGTGTCATATAGAGGTTTACCTCGAGTTTATGTGCGGGTTTTTTTGAGTTTCAACGCCTTTGTGATTCAATATTCAATATTCAATGCTGATCTGTCGAAGGTCGTTAGAACGGAAGGAAGGCCTAGTCGTGCATGGTCCGCACCTGCACGAAATAATTCTCGGGGAGTTGCAGGAATATTGCAGGAAATGCTCGTTCGAATCGAGCGCAGGCCATGAGGTGGAGTCGAGATCCCTTTTACTTCAATTAAAGTAAATCACCTCCTGTATGCAACGGCACGAGGCTTGAAGTCGAAACAGCACACCGTGCAGGTCCGCGAACCAGATCCCTGGGTTTTTATATCGGCGGCCGGACAAGAATCTGGAAAGTGTGCAGACTCGAAGCATAAATTTATTGCGTGATGCTAGCGAGGCTTGAAGCAAGACGGTCTTACATGGGAAAGAAAAGAACATGGAGTACCACGACACGAGGTCGCATCGTCGAAACCAGCACGGGTGCGGGGAATCTCCGACCCCGGAAATACGCCTCAGCACAGGCACCGGGTAAGTTGAGCGAGGGGTTGTCAGCCTTGTTCTCCGAGACGCCGTAAAGTCTAGGAAACGGACAGTAGATCTCACCGTAGATATTCTGGGAGCTCAGGCCAGCGAGGCACGAGCTAGCCTAAGCGGGAGACAAGGTCAGACGCGGGCGCCCCGGAGAAGCTACCCGTCTTCTCCCGGTGTCGCGTCACAATGTGACATTCTTTTTCTGCTTGCGACGCTCACCATCTCCGCCGCTGCTGAGCGCGCATTCGCAGATTTTTGTGTCGAGATGGCCTCCACGCGCTTTCACTCTGGCTTCCTCTCAGACGCGTCCTCAACTCTTTTTCACGCGTCTCTGGCTGGATTCACCGGCAATCTTTTGGATGTCGTTAGCGTGGCTGTGTCTGATCTCCTGGCGACACACTTAGCTTGATCTCTTTCCACAAGACCGAAGACTACAACCTCAAGCTAAGTTGTTTCCTCATGATCTTTCATTGTTTTCCTCTCTCTATGTTTCGGGTGGTTCCCGAGATGTTTTATTCTTTTTTTTATCTTTTATCCGGATGTGCGCCATTCGTGCGGTGTACATCGGACCTCCGTAACCTCGAGGTCGTTCGGAGTCATCCCATCCCTTTTTCCTCTGCATCTATTGCTGGGTGCACGTTGTTGCACTGGATTTTGTCTTTAAGCTCGAGATTGTTCGGAACGTTCTGTTTGGGCAGGCACCTCTTGTGGCCTCCGGCAGGGCGGGCAACTTGTGAACTTTATCCTCCTTGTTGTTTTCGTCTCTATTCTCAAGCCTCCTCAAGCTTCGGGCTTCAGATTTGAAGCTTAATCTCTCTTACTGTGATTTCGTTCAGCTCGGTCCCAGCTTGTGACCTCTGGGGGTGGGACAGATCTGCATCTGTTCGTCTTGCATTTGCATTCATTTATTTTTATCCCTTTATTATCACGGCCGCACCGCTCCCTTTGGGTGGTTTCGGTCGTTCTCGTCTTCGCCCTCACGCGAGCCTTCGGCTCTTTGGAGCTGTGCTCCCGTGTGGTGTTCTCGGGCTTCATCCTTTCTCTCTCTCTCCTATAGCCCGGGAGTGCCACTGCGTCCGGAAATTGACATCTTCTCGCTCCAGAACTATCATCAAGCATTCCGTCCCGGCGCATCTCTCGCACATCCCTCGTTGCTGAGAAGAGCCCGGGTTCTGGACCGAGACGCGAAGCAAGTTGATCTGCAGGATCCTTCGCGGGGTGTCGATTTCATCGCAAACCCTCAATCTCATAAACCAATTTTTGCATCCCTTGTCACCTTCGCTCTGACTTTTTGTTATCATTCCCATCCATCCATCATCGCTCCTTTTTGCCCTCTTTCGTATCTACTCCTAGCTACTCACGACGGCGACAAGTCTACCTTGTCAGTCCACCGTTCGAGCGGCAAGAGGTGAGAAGGGTTCATTTATGGTAGGAGGAGCAAGCACTACTATTGCGTCCACGCTTCGCAGAAGGCCTCAACACTGTGCACCGGAGCACGCAGAGATGCACAGAGTTGCCGGCACACCATCGGCGTCAGTAGGACACGGTGAGCAAGAGAGTGCCTTTGAATAAGTGCAGTCCTGAGTCGACCGTTGGAATGAGGGGTGAGAAGGGCCCTCGAACCACGCAAAGAAGGGCGGAGTCAGCGGAACACCCGTGGTGTTGACCGAAATCGTTCTAGCAGACTGCTGCCACTCGGTGAGAGGTAGAACACGAGCAGTGGATGGAGACAAGACAGAAATCGGCGGCCAAGGCGAACAACAGGGGCAGGAGGGCTTCGCTGTATGAACACTCTGCCAAATTCGCAGCCAAGCAGACTAGCGAGGAACGAGAAATGTTACAGCGTCCATAGTCGAGCAACATGGAAGTCGAAAGAGGAAGGAGGGTGGTTGTGTTGGCGATGACCTGCCGTACACACCGAGTGATGGCGGTGATATAGGGACAAAGTTTGATGTTGAATTTCTTACTTTTTTTTTTACGGTGCAGCGATGCCGAGCGCCTTCGGGGACGGGCACTCGGAGCGGGTTCGAGTGATTAGCGTGCACTGGAACTTCATGTCGGGGTAATGTCGTATTTCCAGCCACTTTCCAGTCTCAACATTTTGTCGTCCTCAGGTTGAACCGGTTAGAACACAATAACGATTGTTGTTGTGTTCCGACGTATGAAGAGCCCAATTAGAAACTGGGATAAGCCCCGGCCAAAAGTGATCAACACTCGCGAACGCGACGCCAATGAACGCTGCGGGAGCGCTTGATTCGCAGAGCGCAAGCCATGCACCGATTTGAACAAAATGATTTTGATCCTATCCATTTTCACCAAGTATGAAAACAGGAGCCCAAGCCCCGCGCCCTTTGCTTTCCGTGAACCTTTTGAAATGTTGTTGAACAATAGTCTTTCAAAAACATCAATAACGCTCGCCTAGTGGAATTTACCACGAAGTAAAAAAAGCCCGGTTGCGGATGGTCCGCACCTGCAGTCAGGTATTCGGTACCCAGCACTTAGCAGGGAACACTTGTTCAATTCAGGTCTGGGCCATTGGGGTGTGATGAGCCTTTTTGTGAAAGGGTCGTGCTTCCAACGAAGCTCTTCTCGTGGATTTGAAGACCGGGGACGGAGTGCGAGGAGCACGTCGACGTCCCAGTTCGGTGGCTCAAGCAGAGCCCGTAACGCTGAAGCGAACTCACGCCTGAAGGCGGAGTTCGAGCTTCGACGTGGCAGATGAGCCGACTGCCGTCGGCTAGGTCCGTAACCTGGGAGGAGGGAGCTGAGGGTTGAGGGGAAGCTCAGCCCCAATGGTGGCGCACGCGGCCTCTTGACTCTTGAAGAGCACTTGCTTGAGGTCGTGGTTGTGCGGTAAAAGTGTATTGATTGCCGGCCTCGCCGGCAACTAAACTACTACAAACACTACGATCAGACTACAATATATACGGCTTTAATGTACAGTAATTACAAGTCCGTCACAGAGCCCCCCAGTCTGAGCGTAAGGTTTACTCAATTGTACCAATCCTCAGGATACTCCGGAGGTTCGTAGGGCGCGGCGGGAGTAGGCACAGGGGCTGGTTGCGACGCCGCGTCATGAAACAGCGCGGCCTGTAAACTCCCCTCCTCCTCTTTATTCAAGGCGCTCTCCCTCCTTTTGGCAGCCAATTCCGCTTCCTTCTTGGCCCTTTTTGCAGCTCGGTTGTGCGGCCCTCGTTCCCGCCTTCGTTTCTCGCGCACTTCGCCGACTCTTTCTTGCAAAGGGACGCCGAGTCTCTGAAAGACCGACGCCGTAGACCCTTCACTCACAGGGAGGTCGAGACGTTGCAGCAAATCTCTCGCGGGGGGAGCAGCAGGGGCCTGGAGTCGAAGAAGTAAACTGGACTCCGTGACTACGTCCATGGCCGTCCCACTTTCTGAAGGCCTACGTTCGTCCAGGTCCGGCGACGCACTTCGAGCGCGTTTGCGCGGCATTGGTGGAGTTCGCGAGCGAGAGCGCGCGCGCCCTCTCCGTTCCAGTCGAAGTGAACTCGACCGGGAACGGGGGCGTCGCCGCGAAGAGCGCGATCGGGAACGCGCGGCTCGATATCGCCGTTCATACCTCCCTTCCTCTAAGCTTCGGGACCGCGATCGGTACTCGCGTCTGCGCGGCGAATATGATCCTCGACGCCGCGATGAAGATCGGCTACGTCGCATTTCGCGGTTGTTGTAGGCCGGCAACCGCGCATCAGGTCGGTAGCGGCCAAGGAGAGGCGGGGAACGAGGACGTATCGGAGAGCTCGATCGCTCTCTACGACTCGTCTCGGTGGAGCGGTTCCAAGGGCTTCTCCTTGGCGGGGAATTCCGACGACTCGGGCCGGCAACAGGCGGCAGAGGAACGGGTGGAGGAATTAGAGGCGGTCGGGGGAGCGAGACCGCGGGGCGAGACCAAGAGGAAGGCGGCGCCGATGTTGGTGGCACATCTCGAAGCGGAGCCGCCGGGTACCTCCATGAGTGAGAGGCGGGTCCCATTCTCGGGGTCCACCGGTCCATCGGCGCACGAGAAGCGGTGGCCAACGAGTTACTCAGGGACGGCGGGCTTTGTCCCAGCCGTGGAACCGAGGGAGGCGGGTTCGGAGGAGGGTCTAAGACGCGAGGACGGCGAGGAGGGCTACGAGCAGATCTTAACGGCTGAAACGGAGACCACCTCCTACCCGCGTCAGCGAGTAGAGGGCGTTCATCAACGTTCGCCTTAGTCGGAGTAGGGGGATCGTCATCGACGTCCATCGCGTCCCCTTTATCTTGCTCGCCGTCAGTGGCGGGGCCCAGGGAGACTCGTCCATCAGAGTCATCGTCCTGTCGCACCCATTCTCCTTTCCCTTCCTCGAAGAGGCCTCCGGAAACCGTAGGAAGGTAACGCGCATCGGGGGCGAGCGGGCGTCGGCCAACATCCGCCGGGTGCGGCTTCTCTGTGGCGTACATCCATTTGGACCACCGCCCCTCTCTCAGCACCATATGACCCGCATTCTTGAAGGGCCACTTGGGCACTGGTCGGCCAAATTCTCTCCCGGTCGTCAACCAAGATCCACTGGGCATGTCAGGAGCGCCTTCGAAGATGAGTCGGCGATTATTGGCACGATCCCAGAACATAACCTCTCCAGGCCCTAAATTGCGGGCGACGTTCTTCTTGCCGAGCTCGAGCATGAACGGCGAGCCTGTTTCTTCGTCGTCTTGTTCCCGGTAGGTAGTCCAGGCTCCGGTTCCAGCTTGAATGATCTCGGGTGGCCGAAGCCACGGAGCATGGGCGGGGTCGACATCAACCTCACCGCCTAGCCTCACGTTCTCCGCCTCCAGATCCGCCTTGGCCTGCAACACCTTGTCCTGCAACTCCCGGGTTTCTCGCGCGAATTTAATTCCAGTCGGCGTAGTTGAAGGCGAGGTCATCGCGCCCATGATGCGGCGCCGATTGAGAAGATTACGCTCGTCAGTAGATTGGCATTCGCGTGGTCGGTCTCGCGGCAAGATCTCGTTCGCTCGAACTCTCAGAAGGGCCCGAAGATCAGCCCAACCGCCCGGATTGGAGGGTAGAGTCGTGTGGGGAGTCGGATTGTACTCGGTGGCAGTATACCGATATCGCTCTCTGAAGGCGACTTGGTCGGCCGGGTACCGGCGCGCATCGAGGACGTATTCTTCGATCTCGGTGCGGGAGAAGAAATCGAGGCAGACGTCCTCCGTAACGTGCTCGGCTTCCGGGAGTCGGTGGATAACGAAGCAAGGTACGGCCCCGTGCAGGAGATACCAAAAGCAGTCTTCCTTGTTGGCGTCATTTATCCATACTCCGAGCAAGCGGTCGTTGGCGGGCTGGACTTCGTGGATTTCTTCCGGGTGAAGCGGTTTATGGAGGAGGAAACTAACCATGTCCAGCCACGCGCCCTTTTCGCGCATGCCCCGCTGTAGTTCGGTGAGGGTGTCGACGGCTTCTTGGTACGCCCGTATTCCACGGAGCTTCTGGAGCTGCACGTTGGTAGGAACGAGGGGTCGGCAAGCCACGAACTCCGTACGTTGCCCACCTAGGCGCTTGATAAGGAACTGCATGTCGCGGTCCATCTCCGAGTTTTGCTGAACAAGCTTCTCGACGTAGGGCAAGGGGAGACGGCCTTCCTTGGATTCTCCGGGTTCGTCGCGCCAGACGGAGTACACGGGGGTATACTCGATGTCCGTTTCCAAGGCCTTACTTTCCCGGAGTATAAAGCCGAGCCAGGGACGGTGGAGTTGATAAACCTGAGGGACCTTCGTGTAGTCAGAGGGTCCCCCTTGCCCGTCGAATCGTCTTTGAGCCGGTTCTGGGGAGATAAGGACAGGCCCGTTGAGGTTGTAGGGCCCGGGGTAGAACGGGTCCTGGAGGGAGTTCGGGCTCCAAATGAGAAACTGTTGCGCGCCGACTTGAACGACGCGCGAGTGGTAGAACTTGAATTCGGGTAACCGATAGTCCAACCCAAAGTTGACGGGCGGGTTCAGTCGATACCCATGAAAACTCCGTAGCCGAGACGGAGAAAAGACGCATGAGGTAGGTATAGATTCGACCGCGGAGTTCTTTGTAAGGGAACTCGACGCGGTCGAACTTTCCAGTAGTTTGGGTTCCGGGATGGCGCCCGCGGCGGTAGGAACGGCGGAGTTCGTCGATACGGAACTCAACGCGGCGTCCGAAGTCGAAGGCGCGTTGGTAGGGTTGGTGAGGTCGGAATCCATAGTTGACCGAGGGGTAGGTCGCGACGGGCGAATTAAAGTATAAAACGAGCGTTAGGGTAGTTAATACGAACGAGTATGGAGTCGCTGAGGACGTCACAAAAACTCGTCGTGGAGGTATAAAAGAAAGGAGAGATGATCGGCCACGCGAATCTAATAAGTACAAATCCTGGCACAGCCACTACCCCCGAATCCAGTCGGGAAGGCTACCTCGAAGTTTCTTGAGCGCCAAGTATTCGCGACGCAACTCCGGGGCGTTACGTAGGTCGTACTCGGAGACCCAGGAATCTTCAGAAGGGTCGAAGCCGCGCCAGCGCACGAGGTACATGCGTCGGTTTCCGTCTTTCCTTTTCGTCAGGCGGTGACCGAGTATGGCTTCAACCTCGTATTCTTCGGAGGCATTGAGGATATCTCGAGTCGGCGGGAGAAGGACGCGGTCGCCGTAGAGGGGGTCAGATTGGTGGTATTTTCGCAGATGGGACATGTTGAAGACAGGATGCATAGGGTAGTTGTCGGGGAGGCGTAACCTGTACACCATAGGATTAATGCGTTCAAGAACTTCGAAGGGGCCGATGGTACGCTGTACCAGCTTGCGCCCAGTGCCTTCGACGTCAACGAGCTTGAGGGTGTGAGGATTGACCAGCGCGAGATCGCCCGGCTGCAGTTCCTGAATCTCCCGCCGGCCTTTGTTGTACGCGCGAGCTTGGCGTTCCTGAGCCAACACGAGCGCGTCTCTTGCTCGCGCTCGGTGGGAATCAAGGACCGCGAGGTAGTCTTCAGCTTTCTGACTAGCGACAAAGGGCCGATTCACAGGATTCCGGCCGGGCACTAGCGCACTCGTTACCGTGCGTGGTTGGTAGCCCATAAGTAGGAAGTCGGGGGTATAGTGAGTGGAAGAATGAACGGCAGAGTTGTACGCGTGGGCAGCCTCACTGAGCCATCGAGCCCAGGAAGTCCTGTCGCCAGCAACATAGGCGCGAAGCATTTGTTCGATGGTCGCGTTGAGAACCTCGGTTTGTCCGTCGGTTTGAGGGTGGTGCGAGGATGAAAGCACCATGTCCGCGCCATAGTGTTCGAGTACGGAGCGCCAGAAGATGGTGGCCCAACGTTTATCACGGTCGGCGATGATTCTCTCAGGCATACCGTACACGTTCACCACTCGTTCGACGAAGAACTTGGCGAATCCCTCCTGCGATAACTCGTTGTGGGTGGGGATGATGAGGGCGTACTTGGTCAGTTTATCCACGATGACCAAGATAGCGGTGAACTTCTCAACTCCGGAGGGAGGCAGTCCAGTGATGAGGTCGAGGGAAACCGTAGCAAATGGTCGAGACGGGATGTGAGCAGGCCTTAACCCGCCCATGGCTGCGCGTCGATCCTCCTTGATCTTTTGGCATACATCGCAGGTTCCACAGAAGCTCTCCGCGTCCTTGTTGAGGTCCGGCCAGAAGAACAGTTCCCGGAGTCGAGCCTTGAATTTCTCAGGCCCCGCGTGCGCGCCTTCATGAGCCGAGTCGTGAACCAGGGCTAAGATGTAAGGCATTTTTGACTTGGGCACGCAGAGTCGAGCGTTCCAGTCGGCGTCGATGAAGTAAAGAAGTCCGTTGCTTCCCTTTTGGAATCGGGAAGGAGTGAGCGGGGTCTCAGGATTAGGGATCGCGTCGACGAAATGCTTTCGAAAATAAGCATCGGAGCGATACCCGTCCGAGAACTCCCTAATCAACTCGGGCTTGGCAGCAATGAGCAGGTGCGACCGATTCTCCCAGTCCTCCTCCATCGAATCAGGGTCGCGTGGTCCTACGCCCGCCGGGTACGTCCAGTGCCCGCCTTGAGGGAACGGCAGGTCGTCTCCCGCTAGCTCGCCTGGCGCCAACTTCTCCGCCGGGTCGACTTCATCATCCTTCCTCGCTTGTCGTCGCGTTTGAACAGGGAACGTCTCGTACTGGAGGATGACGTCGTCCCACCACATGGCGGTGAAGACGGCTTTCTTCGTGGCCGAGCGCGAATCTTCATCCTCCACCTCTTGAGCGCGTTGCTGCTTGCCTTCGTCTGGAACTATAGACGGGATATCGTCGAGAACAGGGGAACTATGCGGCGGAATCCGGGGCAATCTCGACAGGGGATCTACATTGGAATGGATCCGCCCTGCGCGATGCACGATTTTCAAGCCCGGATAAGCTGCAAACACCGCCCCCCACGCCGCTAGGCGCCTGTTCGCGTTTTCGTAGACCCTCGCCCACTGCAACACAGCGTGATCCGTAATCAAGATCACTTGTTCCCCTTCAATGAATGGCTGATACTTCACCAATCCCTCCTTCGCTCCCAAAGCTTCCCGCTCCGTTGCGCTGTAATTCCGCTCCGCCGATTTCAGAGTCCGGCTCCAGTATGCTATAACACGCTCAACGTGCACAATTGTATCCTCGAATTCATCCGCCCATTCGTCCTTGAAAGGCTGCTCCACGACGTCGTTCGTAAGGGTGACGAAAAGTCGAGGCACGGGCAACTTCGATTCCCATGCCCCCCGAAGTCGATCGTAGACCGTGGTGCCCTTCAAGTCCTTTATCGCGATAGGCTGAATCTGCTGCAGACTCGTACCAATCGCGAAATCGGAAGCATCACTGTACAGTCGGTAGGGGCATCCTTGAATTGGGTGACCGAGTATGGGAGCGGCGGCCAGCGCGTCTTTGGCTTGCCTGAACGCGATCTCGTGCTCCGCCTTCCACTCGAACCTCACGCCCTTCTTCAACAACGTGAATAGAGGGGCCGCGATGTACGAGTAATACGGTATGTACTGCGAGAAATATACACACATCCCTAAGAACTTCTGAAGATCATTGAGGTGCGTGGGGCGCGCTATTTCCAGGATTGCCGCGACTTTCTCCGCGTGGGTGGATAACCCTAACCGCGAAACTTTTTGTCCGAGCAGTAAGATTGAAGAGTATCCGACGAAACATTTCGCCGGCGACAAGGTGATTCCAGCCTTGGCGATGGCGCCCAGCACCTTGTCAAGATGAACGATGTGTTCCTCCCAACTTTTCGAGAAGACGACGATGTCGTCGATGTAGACCAACGTAAATAACCAGAGGTAGGGTGCCAGCACGCCCTGCATTACACGCTGGAATACGGAGGGGCCGTTCCGGAGCCCGAAGGGCATTCTACGGAACTGCCACAGCCCCCGATGCGACCGGAAGGCAGTTTTCTCCTTAGCGTCTTCGGCCATTTCCAACTGAGTGAACCCAGCTAGGGCGTCAAAGGAGGAGAGTACCTGAGCTCTGCTCAGGCTTTGAAGAATTTCCGACTGTCGCGGAATGGGGAATTCGTCGGGGATGGTCCTTTCGTTCAGCTTGCGATAGTCGATAACCAGTCGAGGTTTACCATTGCGGTAGACGACCACACAAGGGAACCCCCACGGACTCACGGACGGTTCAATTACCTCCGCTTCAAACCACGCGTCCATTTGTTTGTCGATTACCTCTCTCTTGGCGGGGGAAGCACCGTACATAGGCACGGAAATGGGTTGCGTATCGGGTTTGAGTGATATGGGGACTTTAGTGTCAACATGGCCCAGGCGTCCAGCGACTCCAAAGGCGTTAGCATTACGCCGTAGCACTTCTTCGAGCGGGGCCTTCTGTTCGTCTGGAATATCGGGCCCCCAATTGACCAGAGTGGAGACGTCCACGTCGGGGAGAGGTTCCTCTGGTACCGCTGTAGTCTTCGGTCCCCAGGCCTCATCCCCGTCGAGTTTATCGTCGTCACGCTCTGGTTTCTCGGAGGCGTTCGCCAAGTCTTGCTCCCGCAAGGTTCCAATAGTGGTTTTGATAGCTTCCGCGGCGAGAACGAGTTTGTCTCGTTCCTCCTCGTCCTTCGGTTTGTCCGCGTAGCTATCTGGGTCTAGCAGATGCCCGACTACTTCCCCCTTTCGAATGTACCAAGGCCGCGTGCTCGGGTTGGCTATCGGAAGGTACGGCGCAGCCGTATTAATCCAAGTGGTCGGCGCAGCCAGCACCGATTCGTCGTCCGTTGTTATCACTACCTTCTCTACCAACCAGTCCGTCCTCCCTTCGAACGGACCCCGCACCTTCACGTTATGCACGGTGCCGGCACTGATCAAGGCGTCCTGCGCAGCGTAAACCTCCTGCGGCTTGTTCGTTCCCCTTCGCGCCGCTCTAGTGCGTTCTCTACGAGCGGCGGATCTGCGCAAGAAAGGCTTCGATTTGATTGCCATGACTCGTCGTATGTCGAATCCCAGATCGACGTTCTGAGCTGAAGAACCCGGAAGGACACGAGAGGAACACCCAATTTTGATGTCGGCATGTCCACTCGAATAGCGCGTAACTCCCAATTCGTACGAAAGCTGGAAGTCCTCGCCTAGAAGGAGGGGCACGCGCATTCCTCGCACGACGTAAGCCTCGACTTCAAAACTGATGAGTATTCCTTCGGTGGACTTGGAGAACATAGTGAATCGCGTGAAGCCCAAAACCTTGGCTTCCCCGGTAAGCGCATAAAGCTTCATTCGGATCCCTTCTCGCGGTTTAGGGAGGTCGCTGAGAGTCTGGAAGTAGTCCTCAGACATAAGAGTTACATCAGCGCCCGAGTCCAGTCTGCCCTTAATCGGTAGTGCTTCTGGAGATCCAACCGAAACCTTGACATGGAGGGCCTTGACGCCCAAGGAAGCGTAGCCGGGAGGATGCGATCGTGCTCGATACGCTCGCTCTACTCGCGTCCCGGAATTGGAGACGCTGGCGACCCGGAGATCTTTGGGTAGCAGTTCTTCGACTGATTTCTCAATCGGCCGCTCACCCGAGACTTCAACGGGCACCTCATCCGGTTTAGGTTTGGGCATTCTGTTCTTAAACCGAGCTACCTTCCGCGGCATAGTCACGCCCTCGTTCACCTCCTTTTCCTTGCCTTTGTCTCTCTTAGTTTCTTTGCGCGCGTCGAATCTAATTCTCCGCCTGGTATTTCGATTATTGAGCTCGCGCACAGGGGCATGGACAGAACGGACTCCGGAGGCTTTAGCCTTCACCGAGTTCACGTACTTGGAGGTCGATGGCTTAGGGTTCTCACTCGAGTAAAGGGAAGCAGATTCATTCACGAACTCGGCGATCATAGCTACATACTCATCATAATCCGCTTCTTCCACTTCCTGTGTCACGTCGACTTGAAGCATATTGGCCTCGCGCATCATGAGCCACTTCCCGTAGTGCGGGCAGTCGCGCGCGTAGTGATGGGCGCTCGTACAGACGTAGCACACTCCATTCTTCGGCGGACGCTCGCTGCGCACGTCGTCCCTTTTGACGAACTCGTAACCCTTGACAGTTTTACCTTGCGGCCAATCACGGCGTACCGGGGGCGCGCCAGGGGGTCCGGGGTTCAGGTTAGAATTCGCGCCCAAAGGACGGCGAGGGTTGCGGAAGTTGTTCGTTGAGGCGTAAGCTGACTTAGAGCCGTTGGCGTCCTGGCCAGGGTTGTCAGAATCAGAGTCCTCGTGGTTAGAGACGTCTGCAGCGTTGGCGTTGCGATTGGAGCGGCGAGTGTAATAGCTGCTCAAGTTCCCGAGCTTCTGCGCCGTAGTCCATTCTCCCATAAGGGAGGAGCGGTAGCGTCTGACCGCCGCGGTGAGCGAGAAGATGTTAGGGTATCTTTCCGAGTTGATAGTGCCGGCCCAGACGTCCGGAGCTGTAGCGAGGATGCGGTCGACAACGGAAACCCCATCTTCCTCATCGGGGAAGAGGAAGACACTATAGACGAGCCGGCGCTGGATGAAGTCGAGCGGCAACTCGTTGTCGTGCCCGCGCTGGCGGAACCGCATTTCCTCCCATTCGCGGCGACGATCTTGGAGCCACTTCGCATTGAGGAAGTGCGCTTGGATAGCCTGCAGCAGATTGGACCAGCTTTGGCCGAGGAAATTGCGGACGGTGACAGTTTGCGTTTGCCACCACAATTCTGCACGCCCCGTGAACTTCAAAGGAGCGATAGCGCCGAGGTCGATGATCATCTGCGGCGATAGGCGAACGAGCTCAGCCATCTTGCAGATATACGCGATGGCGGTTTTGCCGTGACCGTCCCATTCAGGAACAAGCTGAATATTAAGCTTACGGTTGAGTTGCCAGTCGAAGTTCCCGTATGGGTTCGCATTCCCATCGACGTTACCGAAGGGAGGTCCGCCGCCAGGCGGTCCTCCACCTCCGTTACCTCCTCCTCCGAAGGGAGGTCCTCCGCCCTCAGGCGGGCCTACACCTCCAGGTCCAGCTCCTCCAAAGGGAGGTCCTCTGCCCCCAGGCGGGCCTGCACCTCCGGATCCACCGTTCCCTCCAGCTGGCGCACCTCCACCATTGACGTGGAGAGGCGCTGCAGAGGCTCCCGGGCCGTTCGGTCCGCCGGGCGCATTTGTAACATTGGCGCCTGCGGGCGCTCCGGAATTCGGCACGATAGCCGTCCCGGTCGGCGCGGTTTTAGGGACATTCCTAAAATTATAGGAAGTCCAGTGTGAGGTGGTCTGAGGGATGGCGCGCGAGGCTACGTTCGCATTGACTACGCCAGCGTCATTGTCATGGACCTGGACGCCGTTGGCCGCGCCGGCAGCGCGGAGGGCTATGCTCGCGTCACGCGCTGCTTGAGTAGGAGAACGGTCTGTCGTATCTCCTTCTACAATAGGAGGCAGTCCATTGACGATGCTGGCAGGCGCCAAGTTGTTCGCAGAGCCGGCTCCCCAACCAGTGGGTAATTTCCCCACTCCTGGCAGCACGCTGACCGACCCAGGACCGACCGAGGAGAGAGACGGGGGTACTTGAGGGTTATTGGAGGTAGAGGACACGAGGATAGACATGTGGGGAGGGAGCTCGTAGAGACGCGCCCCCGCTGCTCCGGAGTCTACTTTGGTAGACGTCTCGAACGGAGCAGATGAGGCCTCGTCATTCGCAGCAGCGATGTTGACGACGACGTCTTCGTGTACAGCAGGATTTCGAACATGGATTTTGTAAAACTCGGAACGCAACCCACTAGTCGTTTCAGCTACCAGATGATTGCGCGCTTGAGCGCTGTAGGCGCGAGCTCCATAATTCGGTCGCGCGAGGAGTTTTCCAAGCTCGACTCGCGTTTCATCCTTGCCGAACGCAGATCGTACAGAACTGCGGGTAGAGTCGATAGAGCTGATGGCGTCCAAACCTTCTTGACCGTAGACGCGTTTGATGGAGTTAAGGAGACGTTTGATATGCTTAGTGGCTTGGGTCAGGCGAAATTGAACCGAGGAAAACGCCATGAGGACATGCGAACGGCTCATATTTTCCTCCATGAATCTGAGAAACTGCCAGCCCGGATCGATGTAGAACTGTTTCGACTTGGGAGTCTTAGAGAACTCATAGAGAGCCTTGAGAATCTGATGGACAGCAAGAGCGAGCTGCGCGATGCGGTCGAGGGAGTGGTGATTGAGGGAGAATAGAGTAGCGCCAGACTTGGAGTTGTACCCATTGATGTCGGAGAACGTCATCCGGACGGAGGCGAATTCCTGTACGCCCTCGTCGAGGGAGCTCCAGTCCCACTGGCTATGCGGGAGCGTCCACCTCATGACGGCGTTGCGCAAAAGGTCGGTCTCATCCAGTGTCTTGCCAGGCAGATCTCCATCCTCAACCCCGTAGGGGAGGAGGGGATCGTCGTCCTGCGAAGGGTCGAGAACAGGGTGGTAGCGCGAGAGAGAGGAACCGAGGTCTTCGTCAAAGAGGTCGAGGTGTTTAGCGAGCGAGATAAAGATACGGGGGTGACCGCGTCCTGCTACGAGAGCGGCGGTGACACTTTCGTTGAAGTCCACGGGGGCGCCGTCAGCGCCCTCACCGTGACCATCGAGTTCGCCGGTCAAGTACGCGACACTCTCGTCAAGGCGATCTCCCATGGATTGACGTACGGTCTGCATGTCAGTTGCCGCTTGCTGGAGGACCTTGAGCCCCTCGACAGCTTCCAAGACGGCTCGGCTGGTTGGAACGTCATCCAGAATGGGAGTCCCAACTTCTTTGACATCGACGGGTTCGAGAATGGCTCGACTGGTAGAGGCGATAACGGGTCCGCGGTGGTCGAAGTCTTCTTCGTCAGGCACCTCCACCATTCTTCCTGGAGACGCCGGCGCAGCGGCGCGGGAATTGGTGGCACGCAACAACGTCCCGACGTACATGGTACGAAGAGAGTTAGCGCGAGCTAAGGTGGCGGCGAGACTCTCCGCTCCATCGACGCTAACGGACCCGGTAGCATCCGTAACGGAGGAATCAGAGACGGTTTGGAGAGGGGGAACGGATGAGGTAGTGCCATTATCGGATCCTCCCCCGTTAACTTCAGCGGGAATCTCACCAGCAGCGGGCTGGGACTCTACCGCGTGAACGGTCGAGGTAGCGGGAGCGGTGGAGTCGGAGACGAGCAAGGTTGGAGTTGAAACAGAACGAGCAGAGCGCCGAGTGGGCATGGTCGGAATACGGGACTTGGTTGGGTCGCCAGACACGGCGGCCTTTTTGCGAGGCGCTTTGGGAGCGTTCGTCGAAGTAGACATAGTCTGGAGTAACCTAGCTTCGTCTTCCGATTTTATAGCTCATTTCCTTGGCCGCGGCGCCGATAGCGGGTTTGGGGCCATAAGGTAGTTGAACGAGTTCCGCGTGAAGGAAATGGCGCCATCGATATTCCCGATGGTCGCGTTTGGGCCAGAGTGCGAATGAGGAGATGGGTGAAATTCGACGACGAGGAGAATGATTATCGCGGCCATTCGCGCGTAAATTCCTCCCGTCCAGCAGGTAAGAAAGGTCCCTACTCCCGTTGGCATAGCAGAGTTCCGCGCTTAAACGGCCAGGCGCCCCAAGGTTGCGCGTGGAAAGCGGAAGCAAAATTGCCAACATGTTTCATCCATATGATAGCGCCTCAACTGACTCGGAGACGCGACATAGTCCGTCCTCACGAGGTTAGGAGGTCCGCGTGGACGACGGTCGTTAGTAGATAGGATGAAGGAGAAGGGAGGAGTTTGAGTTTCGGGTCTTCCAATCCAGTTTGCGTGAAGACCCCTGCGGTGGTCACCACTGTGAAAGGGTCGTGCTTCCAACGAAGCTCTTCTCGTGGATTTGAAGACCGGGGACGGAGTGCGAGGAGCACGTCGACGTCCCAGTTCGGTGGCTCAAGCAGAGCCCGTAACGCTGAAGCGAACTCACGCCTGAAGGCGGAGTTCGAGCTTCGACGTGGCAGATGAGCCGACTGCCGTCGGCTAGGTCCGTAACCTGGGAGGAGGGAGCTGAGGGTTGAGGGGAAGCTCAGCCCCAATGGTGGCGCACGCGGCCTCTTGACTCTTGAAGAGCACTTGCTTGAGGTCGTGGTTGTGCGGTAAAAGTGTATTGATTGCCGGCCTCGCCGGCAACTAAACTACTACAAACACTACGATCAGACTACAATATATACGGCTTTAATGTACAGTAATTACAAGTCCGTCACACTTTTTGGGTCGATGCCGAATAAACATACGATTTGATGCTCATCCATTGGGGCCATCGGGTAGAGAAGGAAGGTCTGGTTGTGCATGGTCCGTACCTACACGAATGCCAACTCCCATACTTCAGTATTTGCAGGAAATGCTTGTTCGAGTCAAACCCAGACCGTTACGGGGATTTTGTGACTTTTTCTAGATAGCTTTTAGCCCGGTCCAGGGGATCTGTATTCAATATTCAATGCTCACCTATTGGGACGGACAGTGAGGTAGAAATTCTGGCAAGGCCCCGCTATAATTACATCCTGCATGCCACACCCTGAAGTTTGAACCATGATGCATGAAGGAGAAGCCTGTTCCGATTTAATTCATCCACTTTGAAATCAGCCCTTTCGCCCTTTCCAGGCCCAAGGAATGAACAATCCACCACGTTGAGTAGGAAGTAGCGGAAGGGAAAAACCTGCACTGCACCTGGTCTGTGCAGGATATTCACATGTACTGTTCTATTACGACCAAAGGTTCATGCCATGTCACCTATCACCTCAAAGGTTCACTAGGATCAAGGTTCATTGATTGGCAATCACCAGAAATTCCCATAAATGGACGGACGGCAGCCTCCGGCAAGTGCCGGCCGAGAATTTTTGACAGTTTTCGCCCTTATTTCACGCCAAAAATTGAAATGTCACCGTCACCCATGCCGAATTGGTTCAGTTCATGACCCCCCGTCACCTGTCACCTGAACCATTGGTCGTAATAGTACAGTACTTTACACCGGGAAATCCACTTCGTTTCCAATGCTCACCTAAAATTTAAGGTCGTCAGCGAGGGAGGAAGGCCCGGTTTCGGTGGTCCGCACCTACGCCATATGAAGCTACCTCGCCGTTGTATGTAGGAGATGCTCGTTCAATTCGAGCCTGGGCCATGGCGAATAAAACTTTTTGTTCTGACCGCATGTTACACCCACCTGTTGAAAATAGCCAACAAATTGTTTCACGACACTCGGATGGTCCTCACTCCAGCAAATAATTGTGTGGGTAGGACCATTGAAGAAGAGAGGAATGGTCCTGAGGCGGACCGAAAAGTGTCCAGGTCGTGCCGGTGACGGCGCCGAGTCTTGAGGTAAAATGAGAGTGAGAGCTGGGAAATAATCACTGAAGCCGTAGATCGAGGGTTGAGAAGGGAACCAAAACTTAGCTTAAAAAGGCTCAGAGGAAGGTGGATGCACGCGAAATACTCAGCCAAGTGGATTCGACGTCGTGGTAAGAGGTAAAGAGAGGTAATGAGGTAATGATCCGGCGGAAAATATTCCAAAACAGATGTACGTAAATTGTCCATGGTTCAAAAGCCGTAGCTAAAGTTAAACCGTCACAGCAATCCAGGAGCTACGCAAATACGGAATAGGGAGATGCACGCTGCCCCACTCAGCGCCGAGAATGGGTGCCCAGTCCATCTCAAGATCAATCCCCGGCGTAGTCCGAGATGCCCGAGACGGTTCAACCCTTTGCGTTGGCGGTACGTAGAGTGAAAGGAATGATGTCTGCATAAAATATGAGAGGTGTGAGTATAACATTGTGACGTAGAGGGTGAAAGGTCCTTGGAATAATATTTGGAGTGTGGAGAAATATTTGTACTTGAGATGTATGTTTGAATAGCTTGAGCGTAGGATCTGCAATATTGTAGTTGCTGAGAAGTAAATGAAATCTGAGAGTAATCAAGTAAGTAAAGTAACTGTGGAGGTAAGGTGAGTGAGATGTAAAATATGTAGCAATTGAGTAAATCTGTGTGGTGTTGTGCCGGGGAACTTGATTTGAGCGTAAAACCTGCCCATAACCCGAAGGCGATGAGCGAGGCGAATCGCACTTCCACACCATCTCCTCCAAGGGGCTCGACCCCAGGCCGTGTTGGAATTCAGTTAACACTTGCGGACGTTGGAACTCTAAATACTCACCTATTGGCTATCAGGGAGAGAATTAAGGCTCGGTTGCGGATGGTCTGCACCTGCACCAAATGTTGCGCTCTTTGCCATTATTCTGCAGGAGATGCTTGTTTGATTCAAGCCCGGGCCATGGGATTGTAAGTTCTGATTTTTGCCCCAAACTGCGCAAACCTATGATTTGATGGCCACCTATTGAGGTCCTCAGAGTGAATTAAGGCCCGGTTGTGGATGGTCCGCACCAGCACCGAATTGAAATCTCGTCTGCATTGCTTGTTCGATTCAAGCCTTGGCCATGAGCCCTTTCGACTGAAATGTTTTTTTTTTTTTGAACTGAGGAAGGTATGGTCTCGGATGGTCCTCACCCAGCAAAGAATGGTGCGATAGGGTTCTGTTTTTAAGTCTGGTTAATAAACATGTTTATAAACCGGTGTTTATAAACCCAGTTTATAATGGTTGGGCCAAAACCCCCGGTTTTTAAATCGGTGTGGCAGTGCTCGGCAGACCTGCCAGAGGGCCAACCTTGGGGCCAACTTCCGCAGAGTTCAGGCAGGAAAATTCAGAAGAAGTGATCAGCACCCCTTTCGTGGCAACTTCAGCCCTCTGACTGACTTAGCTCTCGCAATTGTCACTCGGATCAGTTTGTGTCCTAAGTTCACGGTTGGTGCCTTCGGTGTTTCCAAAATACTTGCCCGAGAGCTTAGAAGAGCAACTGGCTAGCAGTTACCTGACTCATAAGGTCAGCCTGGGCCGAAAATCGATTCAAAACTCACCAGAAGCCCAAATTTTCCCCCATTCCGGCCATGTGTTTATAAACCGGTTTATAAACACCCTGTTTATAAACGAAAGATTAAAAACTGTTTATAATTCGTCCGGGAATTATAAACAGAACCCTATGGTGTGAGTAGGACCATCTCCTCCAAGGGGCTCGAGCCCAGGCCGTGTTGGAATTCAGTTAACACCTACAGACGTTCAAGTTGGAGCTTTGAGAACTCGCCTATCGAGAGAATTAAGGCCCGGTTGTGGATGGTCTGCACCAGCACCGAATTATGTATTTGGTTGGGTGTACATTCTGCAGGGGTTGCTTGTGCGATTCCAATCTGGGCCATAGGGCTGGTGACAATGGTTTTATTTGTTGAATTGAGACAGTCCACGATCCAACGCTCACCTATTGAGGTTCTCAGGGAGAAAAGGAAGCCCGGTTGCGGATGGTCCGCACTTGCACCCAATTAGTGTCTCGTGGGGGGTAAATATTCTGCAGGGGTTGCTTGTTCCATTCAAGCCCAGGGGCCATGGGATTGTAGTAAGTTCTGATTTTCCCCCCAAACCGAGCAAACTTATGATTTGATGGCCCCTTAGTATTGAAGTTATCAGAGAGTGAATTAAGGCCCGGTTGCGGATGGTCTGCACCAGCACCGAATGAATGAGTTTGGCGGGGTAAATATTCTGCAGGGTTGCTTGTTCAATTCAAGCCCGGGCCATGAGATTGTAGGTTCTGATTTTTATTACCCCAAACCTAGCAAATGTACAAATTGATGCTTACCTATTGAGGGTATAAAGAAGAAAATTAATGCCCGGTTGCGGATGGTCCGCACTTGCACCAAATGTCGCATACCTCTTCGATATTCTGCAGAAGATACTTGTTCGATTCAAGCCCGGGCCATGGTGTCGACAACATTGTTTTTTTTCTTTGCCCCAAACCGAGCAAATGTTGTTGGAATATGGAGTGGCTGTACGAGCTGTTGCGAGCTCATGCGCATGCTGCGGCCGCTATCATGAAGGTAGCTGTGGATAGCTGTGGAGTTGCAGTGTACATATTGCTGTAGCCAAGCTGTAGCACTGGTTATCGTTATCGCTGTAGAATAGTATATAAGTAGTGTACATACGCTTGTAGTACCCTACCGGATTACAGCGAGATTCCCCGCCATTGCAGTTCGTAGTCTGATGGGGCTTATTTCCACAAATGTATGATTTAATGCCCACCTATTGAAGTCATCAGGGGGAGAATGAAGGCCCGGTTACGGATGGTCCGCACCAGCACCGCATCCCAGTCTCGACTGATTATTCTGCCGGGGTTGCTTGTCTGATTCAAGCCCGGGCCATGAGTGCTGCATCCTGAATTCTTTTTTCGGACCGAAACCTACAATTTAATGCTCCTCCTCTTGAGTGGAAGGCTCTTTTGTGGATGGTCCTCACTGCAGCAAACTTACCATTGAATTTTTTTCCCCTCGCCGGTTGAGGAGAGGCTCCCTGATTTGTGCCTGGGGTATGAATGTATAAATATATGAATAATTGACTAGTGCATTTTCTCTGAGACAACCACTGCATTGACAGGAATTTCTTTTTTTTTGAGAGGGAGAGAGATGTTCATGGCAGGTAGCCAAAGTTGTGAAGAACGGGACTGGTCTATCAAACGTCATCCACGAGGAAGGCCTTGTCTCTTTCATGCTGGTCTCATTTTTGCCGCACCAGACTAGAGACATCAAAACACATAATAAGCAATAACAAACAATAACCGAGACCTAGGGCAGCTTGCCTGCCCTAGGTTGGGAATTAGCAGTTCCCAGGTAGGGTAAGGCTGGCCTTATATACCTCTGCTTACTAAATTTCCCTCAGACCCATGAGGTTCTGGGTTCAATCCTGGCATTCAACCTTATTTTACTGCCAGTAAAGTATTGGAAGTAATGCAATGTCATTTGCAGTAGTTACTGGCAGTAATGCATTATTGGTAAGTATATTTGCACCTACGAGGCTAGCTTTACAATTGTAACGGTGAAATGTGCAAGATGTGCTGACAATTAATTGAGGCTAGCTAAGCTAAAGTGTGGGCTAGCTTAAACACTAACACACCACACCAATCCCCTTATGATTATAATACTAAGTGGTTTGTACATGGAGGCCGTAGCCGCTCACAAGCTCCCAATGTGAGTCCTTGCTTATTAGTTCACACCGTTACTTGTGGATCCAACAACACTGATTCAATTTCTATAGACTTTACAAACGAGGAAGATACTTTATCTCCGCTAGCTAGGCCTGAGCACACTCTTATCGTCGAAACAATGAGCGGGGCATAAACTGGTCTTTAGCGGTATTTACATGGTCCTTTTATACTAGTTGAGAGAAAGAGATGAGGTAAAGTAAAATGAGTAAAACAAGTCCAAAACTGGTCCACGCAGCTCCCCTACGGCGAGCTAGCCGGCGCTATTGTGCCCTAGACTTGCCAGACAGTCAGCTAGCTGACCATTTTGGGGGCCTAGGCTGGGTATATTGCCAATTCCGTACAGCTTTACAGCTCCTGGACTCTCTGTATTTACAAAACGACCCGGGAAAACTGTTCCTGCTATCGCCTGCTCACCAATCCTCTCTCAGTCCCCGTCCCTGCACGGCCTGAACATTCCGTCGTTCAGTCATTGCACCATCTCATCTAAAATATATCTCTTGAGTTTGTTTGTCGCAGCTAGCTGCCTCCAAACATGTCACGTCGATCAGCTGGTCTGTCATCCGGCACCTCCTCATGCCGATGGTTTCTCCTAGCCGTCGCTATTCCGAGACAGGCTCGACGCGAGGTACGAGCGGCTTGAGCTTGTCGGAGGATAGGGTAAGAGTGCGGGATGAGCGGGGAAGTCGTGACGCTCGGTGTGACACGTCACTTCTCGCTTCCTCCGCGCGTCGACGACGCTTGCGCTCTCCCGCCGTTTTCTCGCTCGCCGCCGCCTACGGCGTACTTGTGCTACATACCATCGTTACATACAATACTCCGGGATTCTGTACAAAGCCTCAGAACGCGCGGGACAGCGCCAAAAGCCATTTTCGCCACATACGAGTCGGACCTCTCTACGCGTCGCCGTCGATCATACGGACTTCGAAAATCATACCCAACCACTCAAAAGTGTTGAAATCGCGCCACAGGACACCGAGAGCGCCCTGGAACGGCCCCATGACACGGTCGACGCGCCCGAATGCCGCCACGTCAGCCAGCAATATACGGCCATACTCTGAGACTTGACGCGCCAATCGACACACTTACCCGACGTATGGATCATGGGCGACATTGCGAAGCACTCGGGTCGACGCGGAGGACAAGCATAAGCACTTTGGGTCTCGCCAGTGAGCTTTCCACCTTTTTGTGGCAGCCCTTCCATTCGGTTTCTATCTCCCGCATACGAGACGACCCCGGGCAGCAGACATGCCGGCGCCGCTAGCGTTTGTCATCTTTTTCGGCCTTCGTGGCGTGTTGCCACTGTACCCTTTCCCTCCCTTTCCCAATGTCTTCGAGGCAGCGCGTACGGGACGTTACGTGCCTTTTGAATGCCTAGGAGAACGAGATCAGCACCGTTGGGCGCCTGATCGGACCGTTCTTTTTACGCTGCCAGGGTTGTGCCAGGGACGTGGGCAAGTGTTTGCCTGGGGTTGGCCTTGGTCGACGCGCTCGCGCTCGTCTCTCTTCTTCCCTCGCATCCGGGCTGATGGGCCAGCCCGCGCGTCGCCGCGCGGACCTGCAGTCGCGGGGCTGAGGCCCGCATCACATTGCGTCTGCCCGATACTTGGATAAACACCCAGCTTCTTTGTTCCTCCCGTATGCCATTTGCGCAGTTCGTCACCCCCTTTTATCTTTTTTTTTGCATCCCATTTCTTTACGGGGCCTGTCTGTGCGGCGCCGCCGTCTGCGGGCTTCCATACGGTCGCGTACATTTTCGCGCTCGATCGATTCGGCGCTCACTGCCCTCATGTACTACCGGCTCGCGGTGCGAACGCCCAGCGAGCTCGGTCCCGGGTTACGCCGCTCTTCGGCACACCGTAAAGGCAGGGGCCGCCGTCATCTGCGTACTGGGACAGCCGATCTCCACATCCTTCTGTGGCATTCCAGTATTGACATGGGGCTGCCGCGTCCGCTTCGCGGGCCTCTTACTTGCTATCCTCTGCATTCCCCCCCTTTTTCCTTCCCATACACTTTGTGCCGGTGTATGCACAGGTAACACTCCTTGTCCTGTCCAGCGGGTCAAGGCCTGGGGGTTCGCGCTCGTCGCGTTTTCGTGCTGTTTTCGTGCTCCACTGCCTTCAATGTTGCATCGGTCGCGTTCGTGTTTCACCATGGTGATAGAACCCGCTACCCCCCGTACCGCGCTTATGGTTCGCACCCTGCGCCTGTCCTGTCATCGCGCATGAAGGGGGAATGTTCCCTATCCATAAACGAGGTCTCGGCGTTCTAGAGAGTACGCACACAGTTCTAATCTAGCGCAGGTGTACACCCCTCGCGCCTCTTTTCTCGTCGCTGGGTTCGTGGGCCCTTTGGCGAAATGATTCAAGCTCCTCACGTCTATCTTCTTCGTCCACCGTCACATCCGTAGCGGGCACGGCATGCTCCTTCCCTTCATCACTAGGGATTCACCGGCGGCGGCCCTGGCCCAGTCCAGCGTGTTCCCGGCCCAGTGCAGCGCATTCCCGCGTCGATATCAGGACATCCTTTCTTGTCATACAACCTCATGATCATGTTTCCATGCCTCGTGCCCTCGTTCTGGTCCCAGCGAACCTCACGGCCTCCCGGAAAATTGTGAGGCTTACCTCGTCATCCTTACATGCGCGCGTACTCGTATATTGGCTACACTACCACCCCGCGATGTTTCCGCGCGGCGTACCCACTTACCCTTACCTCGTCTTACCCCGCGCCCTACTATGCCCCGCGTCGTACCCGTATTCATCCCTACCCCCGCGCGTATTCGTTCTTACCCATGCTAGTCCCTACCGTCCCTTACTCCTTCACAGATCACCTGCCGCCGGGCACACAGGCCATGGGATCTTCATCACAGCCAATCCGACCCGCCCGACCACACCAGTTGGTTCGTCGTGCGGGCCGCGTCGTTACTCTCGTCGAGTACACATATCATACACTCATCATGTCCTTCCGCTTGACGGGGCGCGTACACATACATTCCACTTAATAACCTTGTTCCACCATACTCGCCGGATCTACGGGATACAATCGCACCTCACCGGTGACTAGTACGTCCTTTAGCTTTCTCTTCTCTTTCTTTCACTCTTTCCCTTTCCCTCCTTCCTCCTTCCGAATGTGTGGAGTCTCTCGCGGTTCCTGTCCCGTTCGGGGCACTTTGCCTTCCCCCTCGTTTAGGCCGGATTTGGCCGCGTTTGTTTGCGTCCAGCTTACGGACCCGGGGTCGTTGCTCCTGGGTGCGCTTAGAGGCAAGCATTGCTTGCATTGCTTGAGTTGTATACCTCATGTGCACCTTATTCCCTCTTCGGCTGTCTTTCCATTTTGTGTTTTGGTCTGAGGCACAATCACCGTCCCCGTCTCTGTTCCTGTCATTTCACGCAGTCGTACCCCCGTGCTGCAGCGTGTTTGCTTGCACCCGCGGCTCCCTTCGGTTTTCCATTTCAACGTTAACCCGAGCACTCGTACTGAGGGTCTTGTGCTGGGCCCGCTGAAGATTTTATTCACTTTCTCCACATTCTCCGGCATTTGGGGTCTTCAATCACGACCAGTGTGTTATTTTTCTTTCCGTGTCATATTATTGTTTCGCCACTTTATGCTTCAACCCCATTTTCGCTCATATCGGGGGCCCCGATTTGATCACCGTCCTCAGCAGCCGGGGACTCCATCCCGGCCGAATTAGCTGCATCTTTCATGGATGTTCCTTTACGGGCGCGCCCTTATTCGTTCTCCGTTTCTCGATGCATTTCTCTTTTGCTCTTGCCGTTCCCGTATTCTTTCTTTCGCATTGCATCCTCCTTTACCCCCGATCGGGTTTCTTGCGGGCTTATTGCCGCGCTCGCTGCACTATAGCACTATGGCTATGGCCAATTCTCGCGGGCCGCGGGTGCTGGGATTTAAAATAGCTGGGTGCCCAGCCACTAAATGCATTCCACGACGATGGTGCACGCACATATATTCATTGCTTTCCGACATTCTTCCGACATCCTTTTCACACTTTCCCTTTCTGCTTTGGCCGCCCTTCAAGGCTTGTATTTTCCTCTTTGCGGCGGGGCCTGGTCGTTCATTTGGCATATTTTTCTGGTCACACTGCTGAACCTGCACCATATCCCCACGCCTCCAGGGGCCGTGGGCTTTTGCCAGGCACTTTTTGGCCTTCGAGCGTCCTTTCTACCTCCTGGTTTCCCTTGTATTTTTGGTTCCATCCACGCCTCCCTTGTTACGGTTGAGGCCCCCCCTCTTTCGGCGCCTCTCGTTCTCAGCGGCGTCCCAGAATGCCCTCAGAGGCTCGAATCCTATTCCTTTCTGACTCTACCGGAGAACACCGTCATACCCAGTCGAAGAGCGCTCCGTAAACCCAGCTCATACCCCACCCTACCGAAGTCGTGCTCATCGGCCGCCTCTCGTTCTCACCGGTTGACATTTCTTAACCTACCGCGGTCCCATTACATGCATAGGGCTCTGGATCTTATCAGGAAGCCCGCTTACAGACCTTTCATTTTTCGGCGTCCTTTGTTTTTGCCTCCCAATCGTGATTTATGAGGGCTACACAGGGTCTCCGGCAACCTACTCGATCCCGTCCCGGGCCGATCTTCCAATCTTGGTCTTTCTCGCTACTTCGTCACCTAGCTCTATTTCGGATCTCGGGGATTGACCCGCCATAACCTTCACTCGGGGCCCATTCACTCTCTTCGATTAGGAAGTCCGACTCGGCGCCGCCCCCCTTTTGTGTCGACTTGACCCAGATTTGCCCTTCGGTCCCAACTTACGCCGGCTGCCTCCGCAACAGCATACATGACTTGCTGCCTCATAGCTCTCCGCATCTCCTCTTTCGTGGATTAACATTCGACTGCGCCAACCATCTGCGTTTCATCACCTAATTCCCGCCAAGACCTTGTTTTTTAACTCCTTGCTGTGGACTCTTTCAATACTTCCGTGCGCGAACCATGGTCGTTATATTCTACTTGTGCTGGTTGCCTCTCCCGTGTTCGCACCAATCTCGACCCTTGCTGGTGCCAGGCTCCTTCAAGCCTGCCCCCATACTGCCGGCATCAAGGCCGCGCTGCCTTCCTCGCGCATCTTATTCAGTACCGACTCTACTTCATGCTGGCTTTGGTCTTTCAGTGGCCCATGCATCCTATCGGGACCTGTACTCATAACCTGGCCCGCCTGTGCTCATATGCCGCTCCTTCTTCCTTCTCAGAGGTCATGCCCGGGTGCTGCCTCCCCCTGTCCCTTGGCATTCTCGACTTCACACCTTTGGGTGCCACTTGGGGCTAATTCCGTGCAAATCTTCTTACCCGCACCCGAATCCATACATCCCTCCTCCTTACTCTCGTCGAGCCCTTCGCGTAGCTCTGTGTGGGGTGGAGCCGGCTTCGCGCCTCTGGCGCAACCCATCTCGGGGTGAGCTCCGCTCTGGGTGGTAGAGTTGGGTTGCGCGCTTTGCGCGCTCGCCGTTTGCACCCACTTCTCT
Organism: Mycena metata; assembly: GCA_029378385.1. Taxonomy (NCBI): domain Eukaryota; kingdom Fungi; phylum Basidiomycota; class Agaricomycetes; order Agaricales; family Mycenaceae; genus Mycena; species Mycena metata. The sequence continues at coordinate 957,537 of JARKIB010000012.1, forward strand.
CGTTCCAGCCACGCGCTCAGAGCCGTCCGCCGCTCGACACGTTTCGGGTTTCGTTGAGGCGTTGAGGCGGTCGCGCACGAAGCGCGCCCTCACCCTCACGTCCCAGCAGCCGCCCAAAGGGCGGCCGAGCGACGGAGCCTTACGGCTCTTCCCCCACACCCCGTCATCTTGTGTTCGCACGAGATTACGGATCTCCTTACTCGTATCGATGCTGCCCGTTCACGCGGGTAGCTCTGACTGCCTTACCCTATTCCGAGACAGGCTCGACGCGAGGTACGAGCGGCTTGAGCTTGTCGGAGGATAGGGTAAGAGTGCGGGATGAGCGGGGAAGTCGTGACGCTCGGTGTGACACGTCACTTCTCGCTTCCTCCGCGCGTCGACGACGCTTGCGCTCTCCCGCCGTTTTCTCGCCCACCCTACCGCTTCCCTCTTTTTTATGTTTCTTGTCTTTGGTGTGTGGTAGAGTTGGGTTGCGCGCTTTGCGCGCTCGCCGTTTGCACCCACTTCTCTCGTTCCAGCCACGCGCTCAGAGCCGTCCGCCGCTCGACACGTTTCGGGTTTCGTTGAGGCGGTCGCGCACGAAGCGCGCCCTCACCCTCACGTCCCAGCAGCCGCCCAAAGGGCGGCCGAGCGACGGAGCCTTACGGCTCTTCCCCCACACCCCGTCATCTTGTGTTCGCACGAGATTACGGATCTCCTTACTCGTATCGATGCTGCCCGTTCACGCGGGTAGCTCTGACTGCCTTACCCTATCGCTAGCTAGCCCGATAAACCTGAAGCTAGCACCGAGCTATCATAGAACCATGGCCCCTAGCCCTGAGCTATCCCGCTATCAGCGCACCAGCTGCTTGTCTGTTGCTCCTCCTCCTTACCCTAGCTGGTAACTCTTGTTATCCTGTGCTCTCTGGAAGTCGTCTATCGTCCTGCTAGCCCACACTATGAGGTACTAGACCATAGTGATCCTCCTTAATGTGTATACTCCCTTAGTGTAACACTTGTTCACGTGCCGAGCACTAAGATTGTACCACGTTCAGCAGCCGGAGCTCACCCTGACCCTCCTTTGTACCACCAAACAGAGTCCCAATAGGAATATTGTGCCTATTAGAAAGCTAGCTTGTTCCAACCTGAAGCCTAGTATGCCTTGCATTTAACTAGCGCTAAAAATTGCAAAATGCAGCTAGATGTTGGTACATTGTTGTTGCACCGTTTCAACGGACGGGAGGGAAAATGTGCACCAATCAGACATTCCCTGTTCGATGATTGCATTCCAGCCCAGTACGGTATCATTTACAGTCGTGTTTGAACAGCGCGACCCACGAATTCTCTCGTCATCACGGCTCAAAATCTTTCCTTGTGGTCCATCACTTTTCATAAACTACCAATTTATTAATATCAATGTGGCCACCGGGTTTCCACAATCCTGTCCTAGGCTCTTTTTCATTCTTGCGCAACGCATAAGTCAAGCCGGTCCCATGCGGGATATAATTTGGTCTCGGATTTTTGTCCTCACTCGTAAATAATTTGGTATGCTCTCTTTCCCTATATGGTCCGATGAGAATAACAATATGGCCCCTTTCTTTGGGTCATTCTGCCCACGGCATTCTCCGTTCCGGAAATAGGCATTTGACATTCCCGTTATCCCGGATCAAATATTCCGCCATTGCAATCTACATTTCCGGCCATTGTTTGATCGTGTTCCGGTCACCTCTTTCCGTAGCACACCAAACACTACCCCAATTTACTTGAGCCCAGTATGGAACTTACTCTATTTAACAGTGCAAGTTCGAGAAAAATTCGGTTAACTTAAAAATTATCAGATGATTGAAAGTGCACTTTGACCCTCATATCCCCTTGCAATAGCTATCAGGGAATTGACTATTTCACAGGATGAAAATTTGAATCTCACTACACATGTTTATCATTTAGAAATCTTTGGTTTTTGAAGGGGTACAGAGTGTATTTTAGAGCATAGGATCTGTACAATCTGACAAGAACTAAGTCAGGGTGTGGGACTGGTCTCAGAAATTGCAAATAAAAACAGCGGGGCAATGGGCCCTTTTTCACAATGGAGTCTTGCTGGTATGCAAGGGGTGAAGGACAGGATCAGGACACGGAGGAAGTGAAGATGGCTACTGTGAACAGTCCTATTCTCTGATTGATTGAAATGTAGCACCTGTGATATTCCTGCGGTAAATCAGCTGTGGATTCATTCTGAATGTCAGTGCTGCAAGCCCACTTTACAGTCCAGACTCAAAGAGTTACCACATTAAATTGTATTCTTAACAGCTGTGGATTCCAGAAGGAAAGGTTAATGATTTTGTAGACAGCTATGTATTATATAAATTCCTGTACAGACTCTGGTTCAACCAGCATAGCACCGGGTCCATTGATCCCCGTAGTAGAACGTGGAGGTGTGAAATTTAATCATGGGGTGGCTCCCAAGAATTGCAAGAAGGTGAGGTCGGGGCAGGAATTTAATGAGGTGGTGAGGAACCCAGAGAATTAGTTGTCCATGAGGTCCGACAATCCAGCCATCCTGTTGAAAACAAAGTGTGGATAAAAATGCACCAGTCTCAGCATGGAAAACATCAATGAAATCTGCAGAAGGGTGTGAACCTGTCCAGGAACATGTGAAGAAGAGTATGAGAAACTGGTGATGATACATACCTGGACTGGAATGGACTCCACTGGTTTGGCCCTCAAGTGGTGCTCCAATCTGTGTCTGAGTCTCAGTGTCCCATACACGCACAGTGTTGTCCCAGGATCCAGAGACAATGTGGGTGCCATCAGGGGAGAAGGCCACAGAGGAGACTCCACTGGTATGGCCCTCAAGTGGTGCTCCGATCTGTGTCTGAGTCTCAGTGTCCCACACACGCATGTGTTCATAGGACCCAGAGACAATATGGGTGCCATCAGGAGAGAAGGCCACAGAGGAGACTGCACTGGTGTGGCCCTCAAGTGGTGCTCCAATCTGTGTCTGAGTCTCAGTGTCCCACACACGCACAGTATGGTCATGGGACCCAGAGACAATGCGGGTGCCATCAGGGGAGAATGCCAAAGAGGAGACTGCACTGGTGTGGCCCCTAAGTGGTGCTCCAATCTGTGTCTGAGTCTCAGTGTCCCACACACGCACAGTGTGGTCATGGGACCCAGAGACAATGCGGGTGCCACCAGGGGAGAAGGCCACAGAGTTGACTTCGGCGGTGTGGCTTTCAAATGGTGCTCCAATCTGTGTCTGAGTCTCAGTGTCCCACACATGCACAGTGTGGTCATGGGACCCAGAGACAATGCGGGTGCCATCGGGGGAGAAGGCCACAGAGTAGACTGCACCAGTGTGGCCCTCAAGTGGTGCTCCAATCTGTGTCTGAGTCTCAGTGTCCCACACACGGACAGTGTGGTCATGGGACCCAGAGACAATGCAGGTGCCATCAGGGGAGAAGACCACAGAGTAGACTGCACCAGTGTGGCCCTCAAGTGGTGCTCCAATCTGTGTCTGAGCCTCAGTGTCCCACACACGCACAGTGTGGTCATGGGACCCAGAGACAATGCGGGTGCCATCAGGGGAGGAGGCCACAGAGTTGACTTCGCCGGTGTGGCCCTCAAGTGGTGCTCCAATCTGTGTCTGAGTCTCAGTGTCCCACACACGCACAGTGTTGTCCCAGGAACCAGAGACAATGCGGGTGCCATCAGGGGAGAAGGTCACAGAGGAGACTCCACTGGTGTGGCCCTCAAGTGGTGCTCCAATCTGTGTCTGAGTCTCAGTGTTCCACACACGCACAGTTTTGTCCTCAGACCCAGAGACAATGCGGGTGCTATCAGGGGAGAAGGCCACAGAGTAGACTGCATGGGTGTGGCCCTCAAGTGGTGCTCCAATCTGTATCTGAGTCTCAGTGTCCCACACACGCACAGTGTGGTCATGGGACCCAGAGACAATGCGGCTACCATCAGGGGAGAAGGCCACAGAGTTGACTTCGCCGGTGTGGCCCTCAAGTGGTGCTCCAATCTGTGTCTGAGTCTCAGTGTTCCACACACGCACAGTGTGGTCATGGGACCCAGAGACAATGCAGGTGCCATCAGGGGAGAAGGCCACAGAGTAGACTGCACCGGTGTGGCCTTCAAGTGGTGCTCCAATCTGTGTCTGAGTCTCAGTGTCCCACACATGCATGTGTTCATAGGACCCAGAGACAATATGGGTGCCATCAGGGGAGAAGGCCACAGAGTAGACTGCACTGGTGTGGCCCTCAAGTGGTGCTCCAATCTGTGTCTGAGTCTCAGTGTCCCATACACACACAGTGTTGTCCCAGGACCCAGAGACAATGCGGGTGCCATCAGGGGAGAAGGCCACAGAGGTGACTTCGCCAGTGTGGCCCTCAAGTGGTGCTCCAATCTGTGTCTGAGTCTCAGTGTCCCACACACGCACAGTTTTGTCCCAGGACCCAGAGACAATACGGGTGCTATCAGGGGAGAAGGCCACAGAGGTGACAGGTGCTTGATGACCCATTAACACTACCTGCATGATTGGCCAGTTCAGATTTCCCCCTAATTTCAACTTTGCTGCCATCAACCCACTTCCCCAGTGTCTTTTTGCAATTTGTGAGTTTGCTGGGGCAAACCGCAGTGCTGACAAGTAGATATGTGGAACAGAGAATGCAATTGGGTGCCCAAAGTTCCTTGCAAATGCCATGGCATCTTCCACATCTCTTTTCAGTTCATCATTTGGGCCCTTTACGGGCAATCAGTCAATGCATTGCTCAGATTTTACTCTACTCACCGGAAGCCATCTGGCTAGTCTCTCCAATGCTCTTGACACAATTGATGTCACACGATAAACACTGAGTACTTCAAGCCAAAACAACAGCTGTGTCTGCATAAAACTAGAGACATAGTTCAGCATTGATGCCTTCTCCACAGTGCTGCTGAGATGTGCAGACCAAAATTGGCATGCATAGTACAGATGATTAGGAACTCTTTGTGCCAGCCCAGGGATATCATCATTACACAAATATGAGCTTTCCACACCAGCAATATTGAATTTTAGTTGCTTTGCCATAGTCACAAAGCATGCAGTTGCCATCCACTGTTCATGGGCTACCCTTTCATAGTTGAAATGAGATTCTTCTCCAAGAACGACAAGGAAATCCACAAATGACTGATGCACAAAGCGGAGACCTGATCCAGAGTTAAGAACAGAGCTCATTCGGATGCATACAAACTCAAGGTCTAGGCTTGTCAATGATGGAACTAGAGCTTCCATCTCTCCTGCTGTCAGTGGCATCTGTGCCACCAGTATGGCTCCAGCTACCTTTTTGAATACTTTGGCATCACTTCTAGAGGGAAACTTTGAGGTAAGAAGATTTTGGTAGAGTTGTCCCAGTTGATCCAAGTCTTGTTCCTGATTCCTGTTTTCTTTCCGAAGCATCTGGAGTATACGTTCAAGTTCTGTTTCGGGGTGATGATCCCCTACGAGCTTCAAAACTGTGCTGGCCCAGATGAATAATCCAGCAGCTGCATTGATGAGAAGCTCCAAGTCTTGTGGGGCTGGCCAAGGATGAGGGAGTGATTTATACTCCTGGTGAATGGCATCAAATCCATGCTGAAGGTATTTCTTAATATCTTGATGTGATTGCAAAGTGGCCTTCTCCCCAACTTCGAGAACCTTGCACTGTGATCCCATTGAGCCAAGCACAGAATGTATGCTACTCTCATTGCGACTAGTGACAAAGAGCTTCACTTGTGATGGGAGATCTTTCCAGTGGCTGATAGCCGATAGAACCTGCTTCTGGTAGGAACGGGATGCTGTTAGACCCCCGCATTCATCCAGTGCATCAATAACCACTATAGGCATCCTCCCAGGAGGCACTGAGAGCTGATTCCCCAGCGACTTTATGATGAGCTTCTCAAAGATGTCATCATGGCCTGTGATGTGTGGAATAACCTCCCCAGAGTCTAAAGTCTGCAGGACCTTGCTCCGAATCTCTGGGTATTTGTTTGCGAGATCATATGCTACATGGCACCAGAGAGCAGCGGGAGTCTGAGACAAAAACTCTTCACGTTTGAAGAAGAAGCTGGATGCTAAACGCCCAGATTCCTGCAGCTGTGTTGTGACAGTCATTGCAATGGCAGATTTTCCTGTGCCAGGATACCCATGGAGCCAGAAAACACTGGGACCATCCAGGTCATTTGCCCAATCATGAATGCTCCGGAGTATGTCAAGTCGAGTTCCAGGCATGCATGACTCAACTGCCTGTTTTATTTCTGGGGCCTTTGGTCTGAGAGTCTGCAGCTGATGGTCTTGCACTATTTTGGTTGCTCAGGAATGTGAGGCTTAAGCATTTACTGGTCACTCACCAGCGCTGTCCAACAGGGATTTGAGCTGTATCTCTATTGTTGCTATGGTCATTCCAGACTGCACAGCAAGACCACGGTCAAATTTATATTTGAAGGAAGCAAACTGTTGAGTAAGGTTGTCAAGTTGTTCTCTTGTCTGGGCACCAAGAGTGAGGGAAAGGACCCTTGCTAGTATATGGAATGAGAACCAAAATTGAAAAAAACAAGAATGAAACAAACACATGGGAGATTGAGTACTGTATTGAGTGAGAAAATTTACTGTTGCGCGGACCATTGGATGGACCTCTTCCATGGCTTCTTTCAGCTGAGCAGACTTGACAAACTGCTCGACATCCGCAATGCAAGCCAAGACATCAGTCATATCCTGGAGTAGAGCAATTATGTCGCTATCACATTTGTTTTGTTCCTGCAGCAGCTGCAGTTGTCGAAAATCAATAACAGTGAAGGCAGGAATTGGAAGGCCTGAAATACCTTGTGGATTTGGTCCACACTTGCAAAAACCGCCTTGGCAATTGAATTTGCCTGATAGAAATGAAGCCAAAGGATTCTTAGCATTAATAATCAGACTGACCTCGCTTGCTGCAAGACCCAATGCAAGAATTGTCTGCAGGAATTTTGAGTATTTCCCCAGGCGGTCCAAAAGGCTCTGCAGCTCCAACACATGGGTAGTTCCCACAGCTAAGAGATTTGCTGTTGCAGTTGGTTCCTTGGAAGAGCTGTCAGGAAATAATGCATGAAAGTCAATGCCTGTCACAGACCATACTGAAACTGATGTGGAATTTAGCAGATTGGTCAGGGAAGAGGTGATCTGAACAGGCTTGTTGAACACCGTCTGAATAGAAACAGTGTTAACACAGACCATTCAAATGTAGCACTTTTTGTGCTTCCAGAATTCCCTGTGCGACTTTGACACTGAATTCAATCGCTGCTATGGTCTTATGGTGTTTTGGCAAGAGACTCCTTTGGACAAGCTCGACCTTGAGGGTAGATTTACTTTCAAGAGAACTGCAACACAATCTTCAGCAATGAACATATCATGTTTACACCACTCACTAGGGGGGATTGAATACAATTTTGCACCGGGCATCCTTCAGATCTGCTTTCCTGATCGTTGTGCCATCCAAACGGATTTTGACAACACAGTTCTTGGTCTTTGAAGGCCGAATGTCCGTTGTGGATATGCCTGGAACAGGATTTAGTTGATCTCTGAGATCTGGTATCGCACAAAAGTCATGTGACTGACTGGATATCTGCACACTAAGACTGCGACTTGTGAGATATGGGCTAAAGTTAGTTTGAATTCCTCACCTTCCCGTTGCTGGAGGCATTCCTGGGGGTCGCGGTAGAAAGTAGAGAGGGTGTTGTCGTGGTATGCAACAAAGAGGAAGCTGTGCAAGCCGGCATCCCATCATTCACCTGACACCGACTCTTCGCGTCTCACTCCATCCTCGTCCTTGCTGCGATCCTGGCGCTACTTCTGGCGGGCACACATTCCCGACCCCCCAAAATCTCCCCTGGTCTATGCTCTCTCTCTCGACTAGGCAACTCTCTCGTGCCGGACTGGGCTCACCGCGCTTCGGCCAGACGCACCGGGGAGCGTAGATGCTTGTGGGATTTGAGCCATGGTCCGAGCAGGCTCGTATACGTCTGTGGGTGGTGTGTGGCGAGCACACTAGTCGTCTACAGCGGGGATCCGTGGCGGGCGGCGAACCTCGGGTGAGCGTGGACCGGGGATGCAGACTTCTTGATACGACTGGGGAGACGCGTGGTATCTGGCGACGCTTCGCTGAGTGCGGCGTGTCTGGGAGCATTCACCGCTTGTGTGCGGTGTCGTGCGAGCGCCGGTGCTGTGGACGAGCTTACGAGACGATTCGTCCTGCCCACTGTCGCGGTGGAGACCTATATCGAGGATGTCGATGGAATTCTCGGGCAAGAATTGCGTTGGGCTTCGAGCAGTGCGGCTGCGGCGAAGGGTCGGATGCGCTCAGGGTCGGACGGGCACCTGGATTGAGGCGTCGTCTACCGAAAGCTTACGCATCCTGGGCCTCCTGGAGTCTTGCTCGCAGAAAGCTTCCGCCGTGGTGTGTCCGCACAGAGGTACGGGTGGACGAGTTCATGGGATATCATCAAGCTCACGCGCGCCGCCGACGATTCTCAGTGCCTTGCTGAGTGCGGTCGAGGGATGTGTCTGCCATTTTCTCGCTGTGTGCATCGCGCCCGCGTGGACGACGCGCTTGACCTCATCCCTTGCGACTGCTACTCCGGAGGACGCGTCTACATCTGCGTCTGCTTGTCGATCTGTGGTGGGCTTGGCGCTATTTTCCTGCCAGACCATTGGCTCTGGCGGTGCGAGCGCGCCGTACGGCTGCGAGCGGGGCATTGCTATCCTCGGCGTCCTGGTACCCTGCATACCACTCCTCTGGCTGCAGTCGACGCGCATACGCGTCCGCGTCTACGTCTGCTTGACGATTTGCCCTTACCGTGGATTGGTGGCGGCCTCGTCTATTGCCCTCGCAGAAGATTGGCTCCAGCTGTGCGAGCGCACCGTACGACTGCGAGTAGGGCACATAAGGAACATGCGTGTCTTCGTCGACCATCTCGATGACGCTGCGGTCGACGTTTGTTTTCTCGTCGACCATATTTGCTTGCGGTGCAGCAAATTGGCCTCGCTCGGGTGCGTGTATGTGGCCCAAAGCATCCTCGACGAGTTCTGCGATGCGGAGGCTCAAGGGCATCGTGCTGGAATGCGACCCCTCAAGGACGTATGCGGTGGACATGACATGGTCCGACGTTACGACCTTTGGCTCACTTGTCAAACAGCTCCCCCGGTAGGGCATGATCAACGCTCCCACGGCGAGCCTGAAGCGACCCCGCTCGGCGAGCCCATCCCCCAGTGTTCGTGCCGTCCGCCCTTACCCCGATGCGGCTGCCAGTGCGTTCATAACTCCCAGCCAATCGCTGTACGCTAACGCCGCTGAAGGTTTTCTGCCCGCGCCGCCCCTTGTCCCCGCACCACCTGTCGGTTTGGCGCCGCCCATCGTCACAGCGCCGCCCCTCGTTTCTGCGCCGCCTCTCGTTTCCGCGCCGTCGCTCGTTTCCGCACCGCCCCTTGTTTCCGCGCCGCCCATCGTCTCCGCGCCGCCTATGGTTTCCGCACCACCTTTCGTGTCCGCGCCGCCTCTTGCGGTCGCTGCTCCACCCACCAACGTCTTCATCGCTCCGTCCGCGACGAGCACACCTACCCAGTCCCGTCTCACACCGCCGCCGCTGCGGGCATTCTAGTCGCCCCCACGGTGAACCGCAAGGGTAAGGCGAGCACACCGACCCTGCGCTATCCCTCCAGGGAGGTGCGCATGGGACCCGCGGTATGGGGCAGAAATATCAGTGCGCAAGTGCTGGTCATCATCCGCGCGGTGCTCGGGACGGAAATGACTGGGACAAAGTCTTCGTGCGCGCCCACCGGGCCGAGACGGATAATCGCGACAAGGACCAGGCTTAGGTTTACTTGGAATTTGTTCCTGAGGGGTACACCACTTGATTCATTGACGCCTTTACCGCCGCTCGCGCCTCCCCCATACGATATGCTCACCGTCTCCCGCTACATTACCCCAGACTAATCCGGGCAGCTCATGTTTTTCCTTCACAAACTCGCACACGACCTTCACATATAACCATCAACACCTTCCCTTCCTCCTCTTCGTCACATACTCCCTTTATTAACCCCATTCCACCTAATCCTTCTTCTGCCTTGATACCCTTACCTCTTCTCACTCTGAGCCTTCACCTACGTTGCATGTGGTAAAATTACGAAGCTGGAATATTAATGGCTTGTTTGTTCTTCGTATGAGCTGCCTGAAAGCCCAAGCTAAGCTTCTAAACTATGATTTCAAAACCCAGACAAGAAGGGTAAGCGAGGTTCATACTTCTCGTCGATTTGGTTGAGAAAATGCATAATGGGTCGATGGTAACTTCAAAGAAACACTGAAAAGATAACTTTCATGATACAGATTCAAAGATGATATTACAGCGTTAAGACTTCTTACAATTCGCCAAACCGCGTCGAAAACCGCGTCCTCGCATGGACGCGTTTGACCACGTGATGGTGTTCTTCCCCATTAGGCCAGCAGCGCAGCGACCTTCTCCTCCAACGACCTAACCACACCCCGGCCCTGCAGCATCGACTCCAACCACGCTCGCACCTTATCGTACATACCCACCCACGCATCACGATCCGCCTGCCCGCCGCTCGCCCGCACTCGTTCCAGCGCAAATACCATCGCCAGCACACTCGCGAGGACCTGGTCTTCCTCCCGAGCGCTTTTGGGCAGAAGGAGCCGCACGTCCTCGATGGTCTTGCCCTCCTTTAGTGTGAGACCCGTGACGGAAAGAACGTCCTGCGACGCGGGGAAGGCGCCGTCGAAGGATTGAAGTCGGGCGAGTGCCTCCAGTCGGGAGTCTTCCTTCGTGGTCGGCTTCGGTGATGACTCTCCCGACTGCTGTGGCGCGGAAACCGATGGGCGGGCAGGCAGCGAGTTGACAGCTTGACTATAGGCTTGGTGCTCGTTGGTGCTCTGCAAGATGAATTAGCAGGATGCGACAAGAGAAGACAAAAAAGACACGGACAATCGATGCCGACGTCGACCCCGTACCCGACAAGCGTTTCCTGGAGAAAAGGCCTGACAAGCGATGCTGGATGGGGGTTAGCGCTGGAAAATAATACCACAAACGATACACATACCGATTTCTTTCCTTTGTATGCGATCGGCCCCGAATCGCTCTCGGGCACGGAATCAAGGTAGTCGTGATACACGGGCTCAGCGGTTCCACGGGCCTGGGCCGCAGGTGGCGGACGGGAGCTGTACTCTTCCTGCCCTCGCCATGGGACGTCCTCGATGGTCGGATCGTAGTCCTCGACGGTCGGATCGTAGTCCCGCGAGGAGAGGACGTAGCTCTGGACCGGCTGCACCGCCGGCTGCACCACTGGGATGTTCTCCTGAATTCCACGTCATCAGCAAGTTACCAGAACATGGAGAATACACGTACCACCGCCGACGCTGACCCCGTCACCGAGCCTCTCCTGAATAGACCCGATATAATGCTCCCGCGTTTCTAGATGCGCAATACACATCAGTAATGAAACGGCGATGCGATAGTGGGGTACAGACCGCCTTCCTGGGGGTCGACGATGATACGCTGGGCTGCGGTGCTACGACGGCGGTGTGCACGCGCGAGGGCGCGCCGTATGCTTCCGGATCCCCACGTCGCGCAGACACACCATATTCTTCGCTGACCATCGGATCCCTGGCTCGCGCGGACACACCGTATTCTTCACTGGCCGTCCACGGGGTGGAATCCTCGATCGTCGGATCGTAGGAGTTCCATAGTGACTGCGGGGTTTGCCTCACGTACGGCGGCGGCGCCTGGTGGGTGTTCTCTGGCGGCGGCGCCCTGGCCGCCCCGGGCGTCTCGTCCACCGCCACAAACGACGTGTACGTCGAGGTGATAGAGTAGGTCGTCCCCAGCCTCACGATGCTAGCGTGCACGGTGCCCGCCAGGAGGTCGGTGTCTCCAGGATCCTTGAGGGTAGCGAGCGCGACGGCGTGCTGTCCGTCCTCGAGGTCCTGGATGATCTTACGCGCAGCGAGGGCGTGGAGCGCGGGGGTGCTGGGCAGGCGGCTCACTGTGACGGGGACGGGGAGCGAGATGGAGGCGCCGTCAGGGGTGGAGCCGTGAAGGGTTACGGTTTGGGGGATGCTAGATCGTCCTGCCGGGTGCGTCAGATACGAATCGGTGGATGTAAGGTATGTAACAAACCTTGGAGAATCGCATATATGTTAACGCGGGTCCCAGGGAAGAGATTGCGAATCTTGAAAGGGGATTGCTGGACATCGGAGGGAGGAGGAAGGATCACGCGAGGAGGAGGTGGTGGTCCCGTCTTGTCAAGGTGTGTGGGGTCGACGGCCTCGTCGAATATATTAAGGGACTTCTGCTTCTCCTCGCTCTTCTGCTCCACCACCTTCTCCGACTTCTCCAACTTCCCGACCAGTTTGAATTCGTCCTCCAATTCCGGACGCCCCCAATCCACGCTGATATTCGATATCAAGGGCGTTCTCGCCGCCTGGAGCAGTCGCGCCACTTTCCCGGTGAAAGTCGTCTCCTCCTCGGTCACCAGCATACACGCCCCATGCCCCACGCGCGCAATCCCCTCACACATCGCCGTCGACACCGAGTTTCCGATCCCTAGCACAGAGACACGCAGTGGCGCGCCCTCCTGTGCCGTCTTCACCGCACCGCTCACCTCTGCAAGCACCCCTTCGACATCGTACGCCTCCCCGTCCGTCAGCACCAGCACGCTCGTCGGCCGATCCCTGGCCCTGATTCTGAAGCATTTCGCTAACGCCTGCCGTATCTCGGTGCCCCCGTAATTCGCATCCATCCCATCGACATGCCGCGTCGCCTCCTCGAGGGTCGCTTGGTTATACGCGCGGCTCCCTGCCTGCCACAGCTCGGAGACGGTGCTCCCGAAGGACACGATCTGGAAGAGCGAGTCTTGGTGCGGGAGCGCGCGGAGGAGGACGACGAGCGCCTTGCGCGCCGCGGAGATGCGTTTGTTTGACATGGAGCCGCTGCGGTCGACGAGGAGGATGAATTCCTGGCGCGCGAGGTCGGGGAGGGTGAAGCGGGGGACGAGGGTGAGCGCGAGGGCGGCGGTGTTGTGCGTCGGATGTAGCTCGGCGACGCAGCGCGGGGCGTCGAGGCCGGCAGACTTTACGGTGAGGACAAAGTCCTTGGTGAGCGGGGAATTAGAGGAGAGGGAGACGCGGGCGTAGTGGGAGAACGGAAGCTCTTTGAAGTTGGGGAGAGCGGGATCGGGCCCGAGCTCAGTGGTGGTGGTGTGTGAAGGGGAGCTGATCTTGGCTATGGGAGCAACGGCCTCGACGCTCGCGTTTATGATCAAGAATGGTGTCGACTTTGATGTGATGGCTGAAGTAGACGTGAACCGCGTGAGCGGCGCCGGCGCACTCCCATAGCGGGCCCCGATATGGAAAGGAAGGTGGAATCGAATGGAATCATTCTCCTCGTCCTCAGCAAGCTCTGTCGCGTAGACAAGCTCGATCTGGACCTGCTCTTCCGGAGGAATATTCCCCACCGATACCTGGAATACTGTAAAAACCTTGGTTAGAGCGGCAGAAATAGAGGGATGATATAGACCTACTATCCGGTGTCTGCTGCTCCATCAAAGAGGCTAACTGACCCTTTGCCACCGCGGTATTGTATGTCTTTCTGGCCTCCTGCTTTTCCAGAACCGAGCCGACAACCCTAGTGCCGTCCTGCTTGATCATGACAAAGCCACAGACTGAAGCCCGAGCAGGGATTGGGAAGGAATAGCTAGCCTCGATGGGAAACAAGCGGTCATTGCCGTAGACCTGCGTGAGCTTTACTTGGGCTGCGAGCTCCTTGATACTGGCTTCTGCACGGACTCCAAGCAACGGGAGATACAAAACTTGATTACGGTGGGTGTAGTACAGGCCGTACATTGGGATTGCGACCCCTCAGAGCTTCCAGCGAGGTTTATATCGCGTGCACTTCAATTGCTGTTGCACAGCCTATACGCGCGCACATGCATTGACTGATTGATTTCGTCGAAGCTTGCGTGGAAGCGTTCTGACTCAGGAATGTATAGAGCTCGATACAATCCCATCATGTCTCGCGTACGTTCGCAAGGAAAGCTGTGATCCCGCGATTCGAGCGTCGAGAGTAACTTGAGTCGAATGCTTGGTGGGACCGGGGACCAGGAAGACAGCAATCACGGTTACAGGATTTGACCAAGACATGCATAAGAGCTTTGGCAGTGGGACACGCCGATTTGACCGACACAAGATATCGACGTGTGAAGGAGGGGGTGGTTGTGTTTGGCACCACCAGTGATCACAGTGATGGACAACAGAGACAATGTTCAACTTCAATGTTGAATTCCGTTTCTATGCCCTTGGAAACAGTTTAGAGAGGGCAATTCTCCCGTTAAATTGGGGTAAATTCGAACGAAACGTACTGTTTAAATGATTTTTTTTAGTATTTACAGTTGGAATCCGAGTCGGCCAGGATCTAGCATGAGTCTATCCAAATAGACATTCAATAGGCGAGGTACGACCGTCATCTGTTCAAACCTTCCTTCCATCAGAGACTATAGGGAGACCGCTGTTTGGCCCGAAAATTATCTGTGGATCAGTCGATTCTGAGTTCTCGAACAGCGAACCTCTCCGACTAGCGTCATAGCCGCAACCCCACGCATGACGCGCGCTCGCCACTGGGGCCGCGTCTGACCAGGCGTCAGCACAGTGCAACTTCCAGTCGCGCAGAAGGTTGCTCAGAAATGTTGCGCCCTCGGTAAGCGCAAGCGGTGGTTGATACCTGCCAGGTCCGATAAGCCTATTTCCTCACATGCGCGGGGTACGAGAGAGAACATGGTCATATCGTATATCACCTCGAAGGGCGGAACTCTTATGGGTCGGGGAAGTATTTCGGGTTGTAGGCTTTCGTTTTTTTCTTCAACCGGTTGAATTCAGGTAGGAACTTACAAATATTCGGAACATCAACGGCCACCCATGTGTCAGGCTCAAGATGAGCAAACAAGATAAGAAAGGTGTTGCCGACCTATCACCGGGCAAATATGTTTTCATTGGAATATTACTGACCAGCTCATCGTCCGACGGCTCTAATTTGCCCTGCCCTTGGCTTGGCTAACTAAGTCGTTCGCCTCTCAAGGCACTCAAGGAAATACCGTAATCACTCACTCATAGATCTTTGGGAAGAGGAGGCCCGAAACCTTACAGGTGCGGGTGGGTTCTCTGTGAGTGACAGCCCTCTCATGAATGTTCCCAGGAAGGAATACACCGCCTCTATCTCGCGGAACTTGAAAAGAGTCAATACTCTATCTGAAGCAGTACCGAAAACCCAATCTTTGAATCGGAAGTTTATACATCCACCGCGGTGTGACGAGCCGCACAATGGACGACCGAGACGCGACGAGGAGGGCCTCTCCGAACGGCATACTAGATCCATGAAACTTTGTCTCCCAGGATAATTGACTGCCCAAAGCCACAACGAGCAACGCGAATCAACGCGAACTGAGCGCACAATGAATATCTCGATGCGGCGTAGCGACGGAGGAATCAACCTGGAAGTTACCGCGTTTATAACAGGGATTTTGAGGTCGGCTTGGTCGACCCATCCCTCATTTTGAATTATTTGCTGATATAAATTCGCGGTCTCTTCCCAAGCGAACGCGTTTCTATAAATATCAGAGTGTTGGGGTGATGGCGGGAAAAGTAACGTTTCTGAGGTGAACCTCTCCCGCGTAGGTACCCCATGACCAACATCGTTTGAAATCCATACTTGGGATAAACTTCGCCGATGCATCAGCGCAGAACGCGGATGCGTAATTTCTCGCCGCACACCAGTGGTTGCGCCACTGCCACTGCCAACTCAACCCAGGATTCCAAAAGTACGTTGGGATAGGGCTGCCAAAAGCGGATGCTGAGGAGAATATTGAGCGAAGCCCCGGGAGCTTCCCTAATTTCTGCCACGGTTCGTTAGCTCAATTCAGAGAGTGGTTGCCACTCACTCGAACGTTCGCTCTGTATTCGAGGACTTTGGAGGTGACGTAGATAGTGAGGAGGCCGGCGAAGTACTTCCAGAGCGACATCACACGTCGGAGGTCTATTTACGCGCCAAAGGTCAGGAAGAGAGCGGAGTTGAACTGTTGAAGGTAAACATCGGCATTTTCGGAGTCCATTTGCCAATGCTCGGCATCAAGCCGAGCCAAAGCCGAGGGAAGTGTTTCCGAAATAAATGTTTATGTGTGTCGTCCCAGTGTGCGAGAATCCACATTTACGGCGGATTTCAGCTCTAATTATAAATACCCTCGTTTCAATACCTCGCTCCTTTCAATTGATTTATCCAACCATCCGTGATTTCGATTTGAACTCCGCTCCGCACTCGGTTCGCAAAGGATTTTCTATGGTGTGGTTATTGAACTTCTCGGACAGTAGCCATTCTAGTTCTGTGGCGACTAGTATGGTGCCTACCAGTGCCTATCACGGCGCAAAATATAGATCTGCATAGTTTTCAAGGTTCGTCCTGGCGTTATAATCTTAATAATGACTCTGGTATGTAGCTGGGCGATGGGAGTATTATAGCTCTCTTCCTCTGTCTTCTTTGTTTCCCGCAAAAGTCGGCGTACCGTCAACGGCGATCAGAGTTGGAGGCGCATACAGCATGCGGTCGGAAACAGTAAATCAGCGCTCAAACAGAAGCGATTTTGAAGAATGATGAGGGGTCAGGGAAGCCACCAGAAATATCCCATCCCTGGGGATGGAACCAGCGGCGCTGAAGCGGAAGCAATGTTGAAGAAGAGGGAGAGCCATCGTCAACCATTTACGATCGGGCTATTGGCATGTCCATCCCTGGCATTGAAGACGAGTTTATTTTACGCTACTTTTACACGGCGTCAGACTGCTTGGACTGGCTCTAAGGTTTGACCCCAGCTCCTATCCTCGTGAGTTCCATGTCTGCAAGGCGGTGGGAAGTTGACGCTAGACGAGTACAATATTTGAAGATGCACATACCCATGTTCACACCGGTGTCGAGCTCCGCCGAACCGCCTGAGGGACCCACGAAAGGTGTAAATCGGGGATTGTTGGTGACCGTCGTATTCGCCGACAATCGCCCGTTCATATGGGATAACGCGGGATCGCGAATATTAAGCATGAGCCGTGTGATGAGAATAGAGGAAATACTAGCAAAAAAGGGTTCGGAAAACTTGCACTGCGACGGCGGATAGGCTCACATATTCGTAAACGTTGTAGCAATTCCTCGCGTGTAAGGCTGAGGGCGACAAGCGTCAAGTTTGGGTAAGGACCGCAACGGAAAGACATACGCTGCCAAGCTGAGTGAAATTGACGAGTTAGAGGGCGAACAGCATGGTTAATGGAGTTGCACTTACAACAAACGTTAAAATGTTGAATAGGTTTGACATGACTATCACGCTGACAGACGAGTATGAGGACAGCATCTTCAATTTGGAGACGGAATCCCGCACCCAAAATAGATAGAGCCTTCAAACGTCAGAACATTCGGATGCGGTAGAGAGAAGAACATACCGTCGCGCAGTAATACAGTCAGAAGATCCGCGCCGCGGGGACGGTGGAGTACTTTATAGAGGGTGAGTAGAAAAATCATGCAGTCGAAGACAACGATGTCCGCCCATGCTATGGCGAAACTGACGCCCCTAGAATGTGCGTGCTGAGCGAATTCGAATTGGTGAGGGCAAATGGAGGGCCAGGCTTACTGTGAGTGCGAAATTGCATAGTCGCACCCGAAGTATAGGTGTAAATAGTGGTCGATAGTGCCAGTTCTTGCAGTAACGACAGACCACTACGAGTAGGTGAGCAGCGGCATTCCTACGGATAACAGGCTAACGCACAACGGCCACAGCAATGGCCCCAACGGTCACTGCGAGCATCAAGAGCAGGATGCGCCTGCTGCGTTCATACAGAGCGTATGTCCGCAGAATGAGCATCGCTGCAGATCATCAGGATCGAGTTTGTTGTCGAAGGTGAACGAAACGCACCTATGATTATTAATTGAGTCACAATGATGAAGTATTGGTGGTAGGATCCCAGATGCCGACAGCTTTGAAATTGTCAGTGGCGGTAGACACACTCGCAGCTTAAGCGCACATCTAGGGCAAATCAGCACAAAGGTCAATGCAGGCGGGGGACACAAACCAAAGTCTTTCCGGGAGTACTGCGTTGGGTCCAGAAGTACTGGATAACCACCGGCACATTCCCTAAGGTTCGGGTAAGGCCTTCCGTGGAATGAGGTAGCGTCTCTGGTTTCACACCTAAAAGTGTGCCATATCGATTCGCGAAAAACAGAATATTTGGCCAGGTGAACGGAGCTCCCCAATATCGAGAAATTTCCCAGTCGATGGTCAAGCAGTAGTCATAAAAAAGTATAGCTGATAGATAAATGAGCATTGCGTAGAAGTCGGTAGATATGGGAGGGGACTCGCTGAAAGATACGAGATTGAAATAATAGTGAGAATTCCTGGTGGAGGTAAGACTTGATACTCTGTTGTCAGTCGAAGGATAATACGGACAGGTGGGTTTGAATCCGGGCTGCGTTCAACATAGAGAGAGGTGCAGCATGAACAAACGTGGAGGAGGGAGGGAAAGGCCGTGCAATCCGCTTTAACGTAAGGTCTCCAACGTCCGCATTGACTAGCCGTAGACATTCAGCATGATCTATGAAAATGTCAAAACAGAAGGCTCGTTAAAAACAGAACACCGCGAAAATCTCGCACATTCACTCTGTCCAGGCACGCATTTAAATTTGGGAACCTTGAGTGAGCTTCACTTGGCGTATGTGTTTGAAAAAAAGGGAAACTGGGCCGCTATGCGTCCCCTCACCAGTAGATCACGGCGGTCTCACTATACAGCCAACTCAGTGATATCCTTGGGCTATATAAAATGATTGGAACGCCGTAAGTTCTTAGTTAACAAGCAATCTGAATTACTTCGCAGACAAGGTGGATCAAGCCTTACCCAGCCTCCACACTCCACGTTTGCCATTGGTTCGGCTTTAAACCATCGCCTGTAGCCTATAACTTGCGAAGTAAGTGACCCTTAATTTTCTTGGAGAGGTGCGATTGCCAGGGAGTCTGGGATTGGTCTGGGCTCGCACCTGTAAACCAAGGAGACATAGGACTGTTTACTTCCATGCAGGGTATCTTGTGGACCGGATGCTTCCCTGAGAGATGCGCGTCGTGATGGAAAGAAGACAAATCCGGAAAACACCGACCATCATCAGTTGCGACCGATGATCGGACCAAGGCGGACTTATCGGCAGGTCAAGTTCACAATTTCTTTGGTTGGAGGCATTTTTAAAAAAGAAATAATTGGTGTAAGCCCGCGTGCCGCGGCAGAGCCCGCCATCTTAAGTTCAACAACACCACGAGTGTGTTTCTACATGTACTATTGATCTGGCCCATCTGGGAGACAGCTTTACTGAATTCCACAATGTATTCCTATCCTTCCGACTTCGGCCACCCGATTTTAACACGTCGTAATAATACAGTACGCAAAGTGGCTTAACCTTTGAAGGTGCACAGAGGATGCCTAAGACCAGCCTACGAAACGATCAGAATACTTCTCTTGATTTTTATCGTATCTATAAAAGATGGGACCTTTTGGACTTTACCATGAGTACAGATGTAGAGACTCTCTTGTAGACAGACACTTCAACAAGAGCTCACACCTTACTGAAGTTGAAGCACAGAGGTCGGCGAAGAACACCAGAAATTCAGGTGGAACATGGAATTGAGTTGGCAGAGTTGCAGGGGGTTAGGAGCTTTGCTGGAAGTCGTGTGTTACACAATAGTTGGCCGGTGGTTCAAGGTGGACACTGAGATTCAAAAGGTGAGATCCGCGACCCAGAAACAATTGATTACACAATGGAAAAACATCGAGGGTTGGACCTAGGCCCGAGAAGCCCGATCCTGCGATAAATGGATGGGTTGAGATTTGAGGAATTTTGGCCAGCGCAACCTCCCCTGACCTGCGATCGGCTCGGTCGCGCTATACACAGAGAGCGAGCGACATGGCAACACACAGAGAATCTCTAAAGCATTCGACAGGAGTAGAATGGCCGTGACAGCGGGGGAAAGGGGGAAATAATTGATAAGTTTTGATTAATGAAAGGCAAGGATCACGCAGGCCATCATACGGCGTGTACGAGGTGATGGGAAATCACGGACAGGGGGGAAAATGAGGGAGAAAAGAAAGAGTTTCTGATCTAGAATCAGAGCATCAGAAGATGCAGTCAACGATCATCCATCATTTTTCTCAAATGTGCTTCCAATGTTTTTGCAACTCTCACTACAAAACCCACTAGGAGATAGCGGGAATACAGTTTGCCGACGCTCGGCATCAAGTCGAACCAAAGCCGAGGTACTTAGGTGTTTCCGAAATGAATGTTGATGTGTGTCGTCCCAGTGTGCAAGAACCCGCATTTACGGCGGATTTCAGCTCTAAATACCTTCGTTTCAATACCTCGCTCCGTTCCGCACTCGGTTCGGCTTTGCGAACCGGGTTCGCAATGGTGTGGTTATTAAACTTCTCGGTGGTGTATACCAGATGCGGCAGTACGACACACCTTAGATTCAACACATCGTGCTCAAGTATGACACATTGATGGGTCTATGCCCTTGGAAACAGTTTAGAGAGGGCAATTCTCCCGTCAAATTGGGGTAAATTCGAACGAAACGTACTGTTTACATAAATGAATTTTTTGGTATTTGGAGTTGGAATCCGAGTCGGCCTAGACCGGTAACCGATCTCTCGTATGAAGTGGGAAAACGTTCATAGAGAGACCGGTCGATCTGAGTTTGAAATCCTAGGGCGCGCGATCAGTGGCTGTGAATCACGCTTATATCACGAGTTACTCACGTTCTACTTTCCCACACACTACTTTTTGAAGCGTTTTTCTCGCCGACGTCATCTCCCGTCGTCATCGTTTCCCCGGCCCGCCTACCGTTCTGCGCTGAGCAAAGAAACACGTGAGAAAAGCATGACAAAAGCATGACTGCTCGCGCGTCCTATCAATTCAAACTCAGATCGACCGGTCTGTCTATCGACAAACTTGTTTTCATAGACAGATCGGTTCCCGGTCTAGAGTCGGCCAGGATTTACCAGGATTTAGCATGAGTCTATGCAAATAGACATCCAACAGGCGAGGCACGACCGTCATCTGTTCAAGCTTACTTCCACCCGAGACTACAGGGAGACGGCTGTTTGACCCAAAAATTACCTGCGGATCAGTCCAACTGTGAACGTCTCCGACTACCATAGGGACATAGCCGCAACGCCCGCTCGCCACTGGGGCCGTGTCTCACCAGAATTCAGCACATTGTGAAGCTTCTAGTCGCGCAGAAGGCTGTTCAGAAATGCTACGCCCTCGGTAAGCGCAAAGCGGCGATTGATACCTGCAAGGTCCGATAAGCCTAGTTTTGGTCCAAAGGTCCTCATATGCGCGGGATCCGATAGAGAACATGAGCATTTCACGTTTTTTCAACCTATTGGAGCCATGAGTTTCAGGTAGGAACATACCCAGAAGATCAACGGCCACCCATGTGCCAGGCTCAAGAGTGACCTGCCCGCTATGGCCGTCTTCCGCGTCCGCTTCCGACGAGATGGCAGTGAAGGAAGAGACGAGAAGCTTCCGAGAAGGAGAAGCTTCCGAGAAGGAGAATTGAACCCTTGTGAGCTGTGGCCAGAGCTCTTGACACTGCGATCCGATTTTTGGCTCCGCACGAGGATATCCAGGGATCAATGCATCAAGAAATCCTTTTTAGATAGACTCGGATGCAGGCCTTCGAAGATTGCTCGTCGTTTCTGGTTGCGGAAACAGTGCACCCATTAGGGCTGCCGCCCGTTGCCGTTGCGACGGTTCAACGGCAGCCGTTCGACGGGTGCCGTGCCCGTTCCGTCGGAGATTTTGCGTGTCCAAAAACGGCCCGTTGAAGGACGGGCCGTAACGGCAAGCCAACGGCACACGGGTGTATCATAATATTTTAGCTTTGAATCGTGTTACAAGTGGTCTATTGGCCCACTTTTATGCACCTTCACCTCGCTGCGAGTCCTTCCTACACTGTTGGGACCTAGAAGAGTTGTACTGACGCCTGCCGAGACTGCCGTACCTCCATTCCGCTTTAGGAAAGACTGGACATTTTGACGGAAAAATTTGTCTAGTTCAATAGACAGGTGAATTGTGAGCTGAAAGAGTAGTAAGTACCCCAATGCAACCCCAATGGATGTTACATTACTATATACATCATGTAGACCTGACATTTCGTTCAAACAGAACACCCCAACAATATTCAACCTGGTTGACCCGTTGCCACGGCCGCGACGGCCGTCCCGTTGACCGTCCCGTACCGTCAGGGATAAAAAATTCGAATCGACGGGCCGTAAAATGACGGCCGTGCCCGTCACGGCAACGGGTGGCAGCCCTAGCACCCATTACCGTGGCCCGTAAGAAGGGTATTGCCGACCTATCACCTCTGAATCAGAAAGGTTAAATCGATTTTGCTGGAATATTACTTACCAGCCCATCGTCTAACAGCTGCAATTTTCCCGCGAACTAAACCACAATAAATACGCGAACTGACCCCATAATAAATATCTTGATGCGGCGTAGCAACAGAGGAATCAACCTTGGAAGTCACCGCGATTTTGAGGTCGTCTTGGTTGACCCATCTCTCATTTTGAATCATTTGCTGGTACAAATTCCTTGTCCCACACTAACACGTTTCTACGCAAAGATATCAGCTGTGGCGACTCCGTTTAGCCCCATTCTCCGCGAAGATATTTGGTCCCCACAGCGCATAGTAAATGTTAACAGTTCTTTGGTACTTCATCAGTATTGGGCTTCTTGAATGGTCCTTTGGCCAATAAAATCTATCGCGCAACCCAGGTTAGACCATATGTCGATAGTGGGGAATAATCCGGAGTCGTCCGGATTATTCTAGTGCTGGAAAGGTCCGGTTCGAACCTGAACCGAACTGAACTGAACGCGGCATTCAGGTTCAAGGTTCGGCCTGTGCTTGAATGGAACACCACGTTCATGAACCGAACCCCGAACCGAAAGACCCAATTTTCAGCGATTTTCAGTGGTAATTCGAGCTTAAGTTTGTAAAAGCAATACTCATATAGCCCATAATTGCTATCGAGTCTGCCGCGTCATTATAGCCAGGGACCTTATATGCCTGAATGCATCACAGTCGCGTGTGTTGAATTTTCTAACTATGCGATTCTTTTGAGTTGAAGGTCACTGAGATACCGAAATTGAGTTGAGATTGTACAGACTCATCAAGGTGCCAGAAGAAAGCATATATAAGTGTTACCGACACAAATTAGCACTAAATTATTCTAAAAAAAGGGAAAGTGGTACTGCTTTTGCTCAATCATGACAAGTAGCCAATCAGGCTTTCCTCTGTGTTGATGAGAACGAGTAATGTGTAGAGGATTTATCCGGCGGATCCGGCGGATCCGCCGGATGGAATCGTTAAGGATTTACCCAGTTGTTAAGGATTTCGCAATATCGTTCAGGATATAGGTAATCGTTCACGTTATTGGTACTCGTTCAAGATATTGGCACTCGTTCACGATAACGCATGTTCGTTCAGGGCACTACGGCGATCGTGAAGGCTCCGAACGCCCGTTCACGATTTGATCCGTTCGCGTTCAAGATTTGATGGGACCTTCACGAGATGTTGGAACCCTTCAAGCAAACCACGACAATCTTTCATGAGCATCCGCATCGTTCACGAGCTCTCCGGTCCTTTTCGAAGGTTTCTTTGCCCTTCACGAGCCGATTAATCTTTCAAGAGCGCCACCCATCCCGATCACTGCGTCTGTCCCATGCCACTACATCCTCACCGGTCCCCACCACGTCGGGCGCATTGGAGCAGTGCGCCACAGTATACCGCCGTTCCAGAACCTCCAAACTCAGGCATATCAATCATGCGTGGACTGAGGCTGCGTGTCCTCTTTTTTACTTGCTCTACTCGTTCCGGCGTATCGTGCGCGACTTTGGCGTCCGGTGTGTTTTAGTCTGCGTGGCCTCAGCGCAGGCGGAGGTGCAAACCACAAAGGCCGGCTAGCTGGTGGGCCTTGGCCGTGCGTGTTTCGTGGGGAACGTGGAGAGGGCGATGGTGCCAGTAAAGGACCTAGCAAATCTAACGTGTATAGGCGGGTCCTGGCGCCAATCTCCGCACCCCAGCCCGACGTTGGGGCATCCGAGGAACCTAGTGCACGCATTTACTTCATTTCTCACCGCAGACGCCGACTTTTTCAGTAACTCTGGACCCGTGCTCACGCTGCAACGCGCCGCTTCCTCGAAACTCCTCTGAAAGACTCCTTTGCTTCTCAGCGGGCACTCTATCGCAATCCAAACCCCAGCCCAGGAGGCATGCGACGAACCCATTGCTTCTGGAACAAAGCCGTTGATATCTTTCTTAAAATTCAAGGGCTCGGGGAATATCCTCAACTACCACCTCTTGCAGCCAGGATAGTGCGCAACAATTTTGTCACCTCTGTTGCATGCTTACGCCTCGTGCAGGTAGAACGGGGGAGAGCAGTAAATTTGGCGCTCAGAAGTTTCCCCACCAAGATTAATGCACCAGGCCTTTACTCGTTAGCTCTTATAGATTTTTTTCGTACCGCTAGGAAGTTCGAAACGCCGTATCCCAATTCGGCCATTTGTACTTGCACTACTTCTCAACAACCACCGTTGCTTTATGCTCCGAGTTGCCTCCACCTCCGTTAACTAACAAACAGTTGACGACCTCTTAAATGCCCTGTCGAGGCATGTGCAGTCACTGCAACTGCACAATTCTCAGGCTTGTCGTCCCAACTCAATCTCATTCCTTGCAGTTTGCTTGGGAATGCCTCAGTTTCGCTGTGCTTTGAAGCTTGAAGGTCACCACAAACTAGGTCACCGTCGTAAATGAAAGTTTGAACAGCTCTCAATGCAAATTTACGGTGGCCCGGGTTGCGTGTCAAACATGGTAGGTATAGATAGAGGTACAAGTATACACCCGCGCGGAATATATATGCCACTACAGCGTGAATATATATATTTGCCCCCTGAACGACGTGTACAGTAAGTAACCAGACCATGTCGATCTTCTCATTCCTTCCGGTCTTGAAGGCACAAAGTGAACCTGAAAGAGTGCTGAGAATCGTTAATAATGCAGGGATGCACCTGAAGGCGCGTGGTAAATCTGAAGGGACGGAATTATCGTGAAGGATTCAACGGGGGCCTTGAGGGACGAAAGCATCTTAAGGGACAAAATTATCGTGAAGGGTTCGACGTCTTGGAGGATCTGACAGGTAGCCTTAAGGGAATTCGACATATCGTTCAGGTTCTGAAACACCTTGAAGGACACGAGAGAATCGTGAAGGAGGGCTCACGTCGTTCAGGTGCGGGGCGATCCTGAAGGTTTTAAGAGGGCCTGAAGGGTGTGGGGCGATCCTGAACGGTGTCGAGTGTCATGAACGACGGATAAATAATCGTGAAGGACAGTGTTTTCATCTGTGAATGTGGCTCTTCAATCTTTTAGAGGACGACTCTTGGACGATTATGTGTGCGCTTGAACGATAATAAGAAGTCTTGAAGGGTAAGGAATCACCTTAAGGAGGGCATCTGGCGGATCCGCCGGATCCGCCGGATGAATCCTCTACACAAGGGATGTTCATGTGTTGATGAACACCTGAATTAGCCCTAAATGCTGACTAGTCACGGGAACTCGATCATATTTTGCTATATAAGTAGCATAGAATCTCCTCACATGAATTTGGTTTGAAACTAGGCTTAATTTCGCTTCAAACTCACTCTCGTGTTTGCTCTCGAAGATTAACTCTACCTCACACCACGACATCTTGAGGACAGTTTCCTTACATATCTGGGTTTCAAGGTTATTATCACTGGTCCTCTACATGCAACGTACAATTGCTAGGTGCACGTATTGACGTCTGAAGTCCTAGTTGGGCTCTACACAGAAGCCAACATCAGGCTGACCTAGGGTCGTCACTTACCAACACCTACCTTCCACAGTAGTCAGCGGCAACTTCAGATCGTGTATAGCGTCTGATACAGTACTTCCTAAACTTGTCAATTGAGCATTCGAGAATAACAGTCACTTTTAGAACAAGTCAGATTGCAATAGATATATTTTAACTGATACCCTCGAACTCAAAGAGGATTATTTCAAGTGGGATCGTGCATGTATGCATGTGGTTCATGTTTAGGGTTCATCTCTGGGCTTGAGTTGAATTTCTTTGGCATTCCACAACAAACCCTGGAGTTAGTGCTTCATCAGCCTTGTAAGCATTGTGAACTTAGAATATCTTTTGGCTATGATAAGTAGTGCTACAGCGAAGAAGCTTCAGATAGACACATATAATTATATAGAGAAAGAGATGAAGTGAAATCAATTCAATTTAGGAGTATTCATTGAACTTCAACCCCAATCATGGCAAATAATCTCTTGTGACCCGCTTCTTAACACCAAAAAAGTGACCAATATCAGAGATGGGTCAAGAACAATTGGCTGGTTCCCAGTAACAGAGGTCCTATGTGGGAGGAAATCATCACCTACAGAACTGCATATGTTGATGTTTGAGTGTTCCACCAATGTGAATGAATAAATAGATGAATTTTCTGAGTTGACTAAAGTCCCACATAAATATTTAAGTACACAGGCAAAGGAAGGAATACATATTGATACTTGCACACAAATCAAGCTGCAACCAACCCAACTTCTTCCTTTTCGAACTTGTCTTCTGATAAATCCTCCTCCATTTCCTCCACCTTCCCTATAGGAGCAATGAGCTCAGTGAGTTGAGCCAAGTTTCTTTTGTGCTGTTCTTTGACATCTTTACCAATCCCAACTAACCTCTCATCAATATCTTGAACCCGTTTGGCTTGGGATGAGCACTCAAAGAGTGGCCTTGCTGTTTCCCAAAGCTCCAATGCCCTCAGTAAATTACCATGCTTGTTAGAGAGATCCCCAAGTCGAATCATGCACTCTGCTCTGCTCCGGTGAACATCCATCTGGGTGAATCCCTCCAATGCAAGTGTGAACAGCAAAAAGGCTGTAGATTCATCATTCTCCTTCAGGAAGACATCCCCGATGAATTGCAGAGCCTGATAGATCCCCAGTTGCTCTTTTGCCTTGAGTGAATGTGCAAGAAAGACAGCAGTCCATGAGGTTGGATGATGACACCCCTCCCAGCGATTAATATCTGCCAGTCTTTCCAAGCAGTAAGTCACTGTATCAGAGTACTTCCCCCACCCAAGTTGAAGGCATTTACAAAATAATGTGCTTGACAGATCCCCCTCTCTAAGATTGAGATCTGCCTGAATGGTATCACATGCAATAGCCAACATTGCCTGATTACTTGGTCCGAAAATCACTTGTGATGCATCAATCTTCTTTTGTATCTCAGTCTTTGAAATCCCCATCAGGACCTCTAGCTCAGCAATGTTCACCAGGGAAGCAGCTTGCTCATGATTATCAGTAGCTGTGTTTTGAAGAATTTGAGTCTGGATGTTATGCGCCTTGACATATTCTGATTTGAGCCTGTGAACCTCGGCCTGAATTTGAATTAAACCAGAGTTGAGCTCCCCCTGAGACAGACCACATAAACCCAGAATTAGTCTGCCCCTGGTGGTCAGGGCAATGCATTCTTGGTATTCGCCTAGGCATCTCAAGCAAAGAGCCTCATTGTATAGTGCCCGTGCCTCTCTGTACATGTCTCCAGAGATTTTGGCAAGCCTCTGTGCCTCGTGTGCATAAGCTTGTCCAGCAGCATGGTCACCGGCAATTGTTTTAAATTCTCCAAGGGTGTTAAGTGCATCACATTGCCTCCAAAGGTTGTTATTTGCCTGTGCCATAGAGAGGGCATTCTGAACATGATGTAAAGCCACTGAAGTGTTGGGTTTGAAATAGAAGTAGTAGAGTCCTAGATGACGGTGAAAACGGGCTGGGAATTATGTTTAGTCTATGGAATAAAAGTTGAATAGGAGACATACACTCAAGGTCTGGGTCATCAAAGTCCTTGAAATAGTCCAAGGCCTCAACTATCAACGAGTCCAGATGGGAGGTTCGATGATATGACCATGCTGGGACCAATTCCGCAATGAGATATGCTTTCAAGTGATGATCTCCTAAAGAGGGAAGGAGGTTGGTGATATCCTCCAGAAGAAGAGTTGCTCCATGTCCAGTACGCAAACTGAAGCGATTAAAATCACATGTGCAGTAAATGACATCTGCAGCATTGGGAAACTCCTTCTGTATGCTAGTTTGGAGAATATTGTGGATGTTTGTATAATTTGATGTTATCCGATCAATTGAAACAGTCCCGGATGGTGTACCCAATGACGCTGCAGCAGATTTTAGGAGTTCATGAAAGTGTTTCAAAAGTGGCTGTATCATCTGCTCTGTTGGAGGGAACATTTTCCCCATATATTCCCTGATAGGCACTAAGACCTTCAAGCGTTTGTGGTCATCAATGTACACCAAAGCAGTACGCAGCAATACAACTTTACAGCCAAGGATATCCTTGATTGGAAATTTAGTTTGCTTGAGCTCTACGTCTGAAAGGCCATCCGGAAGCATGGAAACCAGGGCCAAAAGATCCAGAGACTGTGGCATGGAAGCAACTCTAGGACTTGAGAGTGAGAGTGAAATAGATAGCTCCAGGTTAGACCTTTTGTCATAGCCTTCAGAGATGAGGGAAGTTTTCTCAGTCTCCCAGCGAGACAATATCTCTGGGCAGCCTTCCAAATCCACCAGATGGGCCAGGAGGCTGATTGAAAGTGGCATATTGTCTGCAAGAGACAGGACCTGGTCCACTTCTTTCAGGGGATGCTTGTCATCAGCAATTTCCATGAACATCTCTCGGGCAGCATCCTGTGCCAATGGTTTTAGGGGTGGTAAGAATGGCCGGGTCCACTGCACTTTGGATGGCCTTTCCGCTCCACGCATTGTGATCTGGGGCTTCATGAGTGAGATTTCCTGTAGGAGGAAAAATTACAAACCATCAATGCTAGACTGGGTATGTCCGTGAGAAGAGAAAGGAACTCCTCAACCTCTGCACGGGATTTGGTTGACTCCCAGACAGTTTCAAGGTTATCCAGAATCAGCAAACTGGTTGCACTCTTGGAAAAGTGCTGTAAGACCGCTCGAGTGAGGTCTTTGCCAGATTTCAGTCCAAGATGTGCTCCAATGAGCCCTGCAAGCTCTGGTTTACTTGATGCAGTGTCACAGGTAACAAAGAACCGATTCTCATGGTACTTGGTGGTTATCTCCTCATGGTGCACCACAACCCTTGCTAGACTGGTCTTGCCCATGCCGCCTGCACCCAAAATAGCAATCCTTGGAGTGCCCTGCCTGAAGAGCTTAAGAATATCTGCAACCTCTGAGTCACGACCATGGAATATTTTGGGCTCTGCTGGTAGCATTGAGATGGAGTTAGAGCTGGAGTATTTATGAGCACAATAAAGAACCAGCTATTGGAATTAAGCACCTTGCATATGAGCTAGAGTATAGCTTGCTTATCTGCAGAACCGTCAGACTGATACTTTGAGGAACTTATCTACATACATAGGATGCCGAATCTGGACTTGACAAATTTTCAATCATGTCGAGTATCTCCTGGTGTCTGAGCTGAGCCTGGTCCTGCATCGCCCTCACATTGGTCATGATGTCTGTAGTCTTGATCTTTGCCATTGTGAGTTGAGGTATGGTTGGAATGTGAATACTGACATGAAAGAAATCAAGTCCCTGTTGCAATCCTGCCTTGCAATCCTTGAGCAGCGCACTCAACTCTCCCTGGCGGAAGAACTTCTTGATTTTACTACCACTTTGCTGGGCCTCGACATAGGTATGAATCTTGTGGAGGGTCCTAAATCCACTACATTAGAACTGTAGGAAAGGTTGAGCTGTGGAGGTACTCCATGAATTTTGCAATCTCATTCAACAGGCTCGGCGGCAATTCAGGACCAGTATCCGACTTGATATATGCCCCGATAATTGCCTTGAGTAACTCATGAGTGTACTCCATCAATTCGGTGCACTCATCCTTGTTTTGTTTAACAGTCTGAGTCACCAATTGAGCCATGTTCCAATACCAATGGAAGGGGGGTGTACCTGCACCAATCCCAAAAGGGACTGCGTTGTATTTGAAATGGCCGCTAAACCAGAGATCTTGAAGGTGTCCACGAGGACATCAAATGTGTTGGCTGTGATAGCCAAACACTTCGAGAGATCGTTCAGACGGACTTCAGTTATCGTTGGTTGACGGGGCATGTTAGAAGCGGTCGTGGAATTTGGGACTCATCAGAACTTATAGTACTCGAAGCGAGCTTGAGAATTTTTTTCATCTAATTCGCCACTAGTGCTGTTGAGTTTTCTTCTGTGATAAGCATCCAACCTAGCTACCCGATAATATATCAATCCATCTGATTCTTACCAGATTTACTGCAGTGAATTGCCGAAGCCTTGTCAAACAATTGAATACCCTTTTGGAGCAATTCAATGTAAGATTGCTGTGAGAAGAAATTTACGAGCGGGCAAAACCATAGAGTAGTAGTCACTAGAGTGCCTGAGCATTTCTCCATGCACCGTACGGCGTGCCTCCAGTCAACCTCGCTTTCTGGTTGCCGAGCAGCCAAGGGCAGTAACATTCAAAGTTATCTCATCTGTTGTTTTCGCAGACACCACTCTCGCCGACTCTTTCGTACCCCAATTATACCCGATGTACGTTGAGGCTGCCGGTGCAAGTGCACCCGCAGGCAGGTGGAGGGGTTGAAGGGGTTATAGGTCAGGCAGACGCCGGAGCTGCAGGATCAGTATAATTGGAGGGGATTGAAGGTGAGCCGACTGACCTTGTATTGTTCGTGGCATTTTGGGATGCATCTTGTATTCGAGGACTTTGGACGTGGCATAGATAGCGAGGAGGCCGGCGAAGTACTTCCAGAGCGACACGTTAGAGGGTGTTTATGTACGCGCCGAAGATTAGGAAGAGATCGGAGCTGAAGGCAAACATCGGCATTTCCGGAGTCCCTTTGCGGATGCTCGGCATCAAACCGAGCTCAAGCCGAGGTAAGTGTTTCCGAAATGAATGTTTATGTATGTCGTCCCAGTGTGCGAGGACGCGCATTTACGACGGATTTAAGTTCTGTATGCCTTCGTTTCAATACCTTGCTCCTTTCAATTGCAATTGATTTATCTAACCGTCCGTGATTTCGCGGCCAATTTTTCGCAAAGGATTTTCAATGGTGTGGTTATTGAACTACTCGGACAGTAGCCCTTCTAGCTCTGTGGTGGTTAGTATGGTGCCTACCAGTGCTTATCCCGACGCAAAAGATAGATCTGCATAGAGTATTGCATCTGTCTTCCTCTGTTCGTCTGAGCGTGGCCATTGTCATTTAAATCAGCGCTCAGACAGAAGCGATTCTGAAGAATGATGAGGGGTTACACTGCGTTCCGCCCCCAGGTAGACGGACCCTCCGTCTACCCACGTAGATGATGGGGTAGACGGTCATGTCTATCTACCTACAGCTACACACGTAGACAG
Source organism: Mycena metata (assembly GCA_029378385.1). Lineage (NCBI taxonomy): Eukaryota > Fungi > Basidiomycota > Agaricomycetes > Agaricales > Mycenaceae > Mycena > Mycena metata. The sequence continues at coordinate 989,093 of JARKIB010000012.1, forward strand.
TTGGTGTCTATGTTTATCGAGGTTCGGCTACGTTCGGCTACCGCCGTAGCCGAATGTAGCCGAACGTAGCCGAACGTAGATGAACAGGTAGATGGAGCGTACCTGCCGAATGTGGTGAGCCTGCGGGCCCACATATGGAATATTCAACTCAATTGCCAGGTGGACCTCCACTGAACCCTTCAATTGAGTTTGTGCTGGTTTCGGGAGGAGGGTGGATCTACGGGCGTAGACGGACGTAGACGGACGTGACGGCATGGAGCCGAACATAGCCGCATGTAGCCGAACCTAGCCGAAGCGCGTCCACATGACGTAGAGACATGTCGACGCAAGTAGATGGATGTTCCATCTACCTGCGCCTACCCCCTGCGTCTACACGCGTAGATGTAGGTAGAGGGATGTCGACGCAAGTAGCTGGGGGGGGGGGGTCTACCTGGGGGCGGAACGCAGTGTTAGGGAACCCACCAGAAATATACCATCCCTGGGGATGGAACCAACGGCGCTGAAGCAGAAGCAATGTTGAAGAAGAGGGAGAGCCATGGCCCATCTTTAACCATTTACAAGAGCGTGGCGGGGCGCGGAGCGCCCCACCGCTTCGGTTCAAGATCAAAAGAAGTCTGGGAGCTGTAAAAGTTGTTAAGTTCCGAAAATAAAGCTGTTGAGTCGTGCCGAGGTGGGATATCCATGGCTATGCTCGGCCCAGTCAAGCCGGACCTTTCCGCATATGTGATCAGAGATGCCACAGGTGAAATGGCGGTGCCATCAGCGGAGCTTAAAAAGCTTCCAGACAGGCGTAATCTTATAAAGAGCGTGACCATCAGGCTATGATGTCGATCCCTGGCATTGAAGACGGGTTTATTTTACGCTACTTTTACACGGCGTCAGACTGATTGAACTGGCTCTAAAGGTCTGACCTTGGCTCCTATCCTCGGGAGTTCCATGTCTGGGAGGCGACGGGAAGTTAACGCCAGACGGGTACACGGTTTTAACTCGCACATACCCATAGTCAAATCGGTGTCGAGCTGCGCCGAACCGCGTGAGGGACCCACGAAAGGTGTAAATCGGAAATTTTTGGTGACCGTCGTACTCGCCGATAATCGCCCATGCATATGGGACAACGCGGGATCGCGAATATTGAGCATGAGCCGCGTAATTAAAATGGAGGAGATTCTAGCAACAAAAAGGGTTCGCGAAGCCCATGCTGCGACGGCAAGTAGGCTCACATATTGGTAAATGTTGAGGCAATTCCTCGCGTATAAGGCTGAGGGCGGCGAGCGTCAAATTTGGGTAAGGACATCCGCAACGGGAAGACATACACTGCCAAGCTGAGTGAGATTGACGAGTTAGAGGGCGAACAGCATGGTTGGTTAGTGGAGTTGCACTTACAACCAACGTTAAAATGTTGGATAGGTTTGACATGACCATCACGCTGCCAAACGAGTATGAGGACAGCATCTTCAATTTAGAGACGGAATCCGCACCCAAAATAGATAGAGCCTTCAAACGTCAGAACATTCGGATGCGCTAGAGGGAAGAACACACCGTCGCGCAGTAATACAGTCAGAAGATCCGCGCCGTGGGGACGGTGGAGTACTTTATAGAGGGTGAGCAGAAAAATCATGCAGTCGAAAATAGCGATGTTGGCCCATGCTATGGCGAGACTGACACCCCTAAAATATGCGTGCTGAGTGCGGTGAGGGCAAATGGGGGCCAGGCTTACTGTGAGTGCGATATAGCATAGTCGCACCCGAAGTATAGGTGTAAATTGTTTTTGATAGTTCCAGTTTTTGCAGTAAGGACAGACCACTATGAGTAGGTGAGCAGCGGCGTTCCTACGGATAACAGACTAACACACAACAGCCACAGTAATACCCCCAACGGTCACCGCAAGCATTAAGAGCAGGATGCGCCTACTGTGTTCATACAGTGCGTATGTCCGCAGAATGAGCATCGCTGCAGATCATCAGCATTGAGTTTGTTGCCGAGGGTGAACAAAGCCCACCTGCGACCATTAACTGAGTCACAATGATAAAGTATTGGTGGTAGGATTCCAGATGCCGACATCTTTGAAACTGTCAGTGGAGGCGGACACCCTTGCAAGCTCAACCGCACATCTGGGGCAAGTCAGTACTAGCCTCACTGCAGGCGGGGAACACAAACCAAAGTCTTTCTGGGAGTACTGCGTTGGGTCCAGAAGTACTGGATAACCACCGGCACATTTCCTAAAGTTCGGGTAAGGCCTTCCGTCGAATGACGCAGTGTCTCTGGTTCCACACCTAAAAGTGTGCCATATCGATTCGCGAAAAACAGAATATTTGGCCAGGTGAATGGGGATCCCCAATATCGAGAAATTTCCCAGTCGATGGTCAAGCAGTAGTCATAAAAAAGTAGAGCTGATGGATGAATGAGCACTTGCGTGGAAGTCGGTAGATATGGAGGTGACTCGCTGAAGGATACGAGATTAAAATAATAGTTGGAATTCCTGGTGGTGGAGGTAAGACTTGATACTCTTGTTGGTCGAAGGATAATACGGACAATTGTGTTTGAATCCGGGCTGCGTTCAACATAGAGCGAGGTGCAGCATGAACGAACGCGGAGGAGGGAGGGAAAGGGCAATAAGAAGTCCGTGCAATCCGCTTTAACGTAAGGTCTCCGACGTCCGCATTGAACAGTATATTGACTAGCCGTAGACATTAATATTCAGCGTGATCTATGAAACTGTCAGAACAGAAGGCTCATTAAAAACAGAACACCACAAAAATCTCACCCAGTCACTCTGTCCAGGCACGCATTGAAATTTGGAGACCTTCAGTGAGCTTCACTTGGCGCATGTCCTTGAAAAAAAGGAAACTGGACCGCCATGCGCACGACGGTCTCGCTATACAGCCAACTCAGCGATATCCTTGGGCTATATAAAATGATTGGAACGCCGTAAGTTCTTAGTCAACAAGCAATCTGAATTAGTTCGCAGACAAGGTGGATCAAGCCTTACCCAGCCTCCCCACTTCACGTTTGCCATTGGTTCGGCTTTAAACCATCGCCTGTAGCCTTGCTATAAGTAACCCTTAATTTTCTTGTAGAGGTGCGATTGCCAGGGAGTCTGGGCTTGGTTTGGGCTCGCAGCACCCGTACACAAAGGAGAAATAAGATTGTTTACTCCCATGCAGGGTATCTTGTGGACCGGATGCTTCCCTGGGAGATGCGCGTCGTGGTGGAAGGAAGACAAATCCGGAAAACACCGAACCATCATCAGTTGTCTGGTCGGCCGATGATCGGACCAAGGTGGACTTAGCGGCAGGTCGAGTTCAATTTTTGGTTGGAGGATTTTTTTTCAAACCCCCCCCCCGGATGCGTGTTGACAGGGCTATGCCGGAGTATGCCTACCTAGGGGTTTACATCCACCCTACTGAGAGTCCCGCTAGATTACAAACCTCCCACGGAAGAGTCAATGTTCGTGCTCTACAAATTCTATGCTTCAATCATGTCTGCCGCTGTGCAGTGCGCAGATGCAGAAATGAAGTTGTCCCGAATGAGCCGCCTGCGGTAGCAATAATGTCCCGTTGAGAAAGTCTTCATACATCGGAGGTAGGAATAAAATTGCATGCGGGGTGCTGCTTTACATGCCTAGGCGGTAGGTTGAATTCATTCAAGGGTTAAATTCTGGTGTATTGCCGCATAACGTAGATTCACACTACGTGTGCAAGAGTGGAGAACCATCACTTCCCTCCAACAAACGAGGTACGCGTTTGTAGCTGTACTCACTGTACTCACCCTCTGTTTATAGAAGTACCACGTCCTCCTATTTGCCTGTCAATTTGATTGCATAATGAAATGAGACGGTCATACTCAACTACTGTATGTTTAAGTTTCCAGACGACTTTGACGTTTGTTTGGCATGGCTTGACATGGCCGGGGACGTGAATGTGGCACGTGAAGTCCACGTGATCGGAGTGCTTTTGTCTCTCGCCACCAGCTTTGCCAAACTGGGACTTGGAGGCCTTCACTGTGGACACAAAACTTCTCTGCAATCGCTGGATTGGACAAACAGTCTGCATGGCCTCGGAAATCTACTGTTGCAAGGATCATGAAGGAAAGCCGTTGTGGAGCGGAATGCCTTCGAATTCTAAACCTGGAGGCCCCTCTTCAGCATTCAAAATTCAACCATCGCTCAAAATTGCGCCTGTGCATCGCGAACCAGGCACTTCGTGCAGCATCGGTGGAACGGCATTTCCGCACAGCGAAATCAACGGCCCAACAACGATGCCGCTCATCTACGCGCGCTTGCTTGCTCGGGACCAAATTTATGCTCCAAGGTCGCACGACTCGGACGAAGCACAGATGACTTCGATGAGCGCCCCTAAAAACTCAGCCTGGTCACCGTCGGTCTTCCCTGCGTAGCGTGTGCTTGGTCGGCGAGGTTAATCTCGGGCAGCAAGCTCCACCCGTTCAGAACTGAAAGGGGAACCGATGAAAAACTCTCTCACCCCGGCCGCCACAGCCACGTGGTTCAAAGAGGCCGTTGTTGCCGCGGCGCTAGGTTCGCGGAATTCGGAATAGGCGATTCTCGAACATACGAGACTTCTTATTCTACAGCATTCGGGGCGTCTGTTATGTCGCTTCCAGGGCAATCTGGCCTGTCATCAACATTTTTATCTGCTTTGTCCCCCTCGAAACCCCCTCGAATGCCAGCCCTCCTCAATATCCTTTGCACCCCATGCTGTGCCCACCGTCGCCGACTCGCCGAATACGGTCAATTGTCTGCGGATGCTTTTAATTCCCGAGTCCACGAACGGGCAAAACCCGATCTCTTCAATTATAGGCCTGCTCTTCAATCACACTGCCGAGTGTCTTCGCATCTTTGCGAATCAGGGCGTGAGCGCACATTAATGCTTATGGCATGAGAACCTTGGCCGTTTATAATTACTTATAGGGCCGCTGACATCTATCCCCGCGCCCACTTCCGCTCCTTCATCTCCAGCGGTGTCCAAGCTGCAGTTTCGTCGGCCCTTGCCATGGCGCTTGCCAACTTAATCTTCACCGGTCTTCACGACATCCAGGCGACGCGTTTTGCTCAATGTGCGTCGCATGTCCTTTGAAGTTGTTCATAGTCGATTGACTTTTGCGCTGCCTTTTTCAGTGGCTTCCAGCGCAATAATTATTTTCGACCACCGTTCGTTTCGTTCCCCCCTTCACATATATCAGTGGCACTCACAGCGGCGGACAGTCATCACACTGGATGAAGAGGTGCTCGATACGCTTCCCGCTCATTGAATTTTCACTGACGTGGCCCAGGTCGAGTTGATCTGGGTAACTTCGACCAACGCCGCGCCGCACTCATACATAATTGACTCCTTTGCGCAGAAGAGCTCGTGGTCTATGGCGAAGGTTTTATTCATAATTGTGCGTAATTTTCCTCCTGCCCGCGGGCTTCCACCTAAATTAACCAAACCAACGCAGAATCGGTACTACACCCTGGTTTCGGTCATGTGCGTTTCAATCTCGTGGCACCGCAAATGCTCTGACTGACGTCGGCGCCACACAGCGTCAACAACTACGGTTCGTCTCCGATGACTGAGGTTACTGATGCTTACAGCCCGGATTAGCTCTTTTCAGCCCTACGCTTACCGATGCAGTGAGTCCTTTGTATTCCGCACCTTGGTGCTGTGCTGACCAGGACTCTGATAGTTGTGCGTTGACCGATCTTGCCCCGCTCTTATACGCTTATTCACATCCGCACCCCTTTCCCGTGTAGTTGTACGTCCTGCCTGCCCTTTGATCATTTCCCGTCGGCGACTGACCGAGGATATCTTGTTCCAGGTCTCCGTTTCTTTCACTGGCAAGGTTGGACTGGTCTGATAGCATGTATGATAGCAGAAGGTGCTCAACAGTCTCTTGGTTCACTGTTACTGTTCTAATTCCGTTTTCTAGTAATATTGCAAATGCGTCTCTACGCCCTGTATTTTCTAAATAAGAAGGTTCTGGCGCTTATGGTAGCCACCTTCATCATTTCATCTGCCTCCTCTGCCGCGATAATGGGAACGGTTCTCCGAGGGATCACAGGTCCGCATGCATTCTCTCACAGGCGTAAAAATTAGTTTTGATGATTCACCGCAGCTACCGCACATCCACTGCCGGGCACAACATTTTGCGTGCCCTTTGGCGTGCCGAGCTATTTCTTCGCGTTCTGGCTGCCAATCATCGTATTTGAGAGCCTCTTGTGCGGGCTGGCGCTCTTCCGAGGATTCCAGACGTTCCGAGCTTCGGGCTCGGCGTTCCAGTCCGGCAGACATCTCGTCGCCATCCTTATTCGGGATTCCGTTCTTTACTTCCTTGTGTACGTTTCTAGGGAACGCTCCTCCCTCGCAGTGTTCTCACTATGCACCAGGATGTTCGCCACATATTTCACGAACATGCTCGTTTGGGTCAGCGCCCCCGTACGTGTTGCACAGCCGTTCACATTCTTAAGCTAATCGACTTTGCAATTGATAGACCAACCTTCTCGAAATTCCCATCGCGTTCTCCGTCGCGCTCTCATGCTGCCTCGGCAACCGCATGATCCTCAACGTGCGCGAAGTAAATCGTGAGATGGAGGAGAGCAGGCGCACGGAGGACTCGATCAAGCACCAAGCAAGGCAGACGCGGTCGAGCTTCTTCGGCCCTGCGGAGCCGCTTTCGACCATCGAAATGGGGCAGCTTAGGTCGATGAGGGCCGACCAAACCTATGGACCGTTCGTAGTCTTGTAATAGTACCTCGGTCCGTTGTGTAGATAGACGTGTATTGATAGGTGATTTCAGCGCGCCGAGTAAACTCCGGCTGAGTAGTGGGCGACAGTAACTAACAGCGGGCGTCCTCGACATCTATCCATTGAAGGCTGACCGGCACCGCAATAGGAAAAAAGCAGGTCGAGGGGAATCTAGATTCCAACCACTGGCAGATTATATTTTCGGTGACGGTACCGCCCGTGATCTCCAGAGACTTGGGGGACATATATATCCTCCGATGAGTCGGCAGATTGAACTGTCAGTGTCAAGGTGGAGAATGAATCAAGTCATGGTAAACCCCCAGGGGCGACACACTGTATGTTATGTGAGCGCTGAGGAGTAGAGGAAATGTGACAGAATGGGTCCTAATTGCCCGATCAGGGACGGAAACCTTGGGACGGTTGAAAGGGGAAGCGTTCGGAGGCGCGCTGCAAAGCAGTCAGTAGTCTCATGGACCACTGGGGGAGGGGGGGGGGGGGGAACTGGCATCGTGCCGCCATCTAAATCACAACTTACGGAAGACAATGAAGAAGTATCATCCCGAAATCAGCGTATAAAAAGATATATATGTGTGTTGAGGAACCAAGAAGACTTTTCGCAAGGCACCAACTGAACGGAGCACTTCACGGCGTTCAAGAGGAAGACGCGCCGAATTAAATGCCCTGTCGAGCGAACGAACGGATCAGCACCGGTGATCAAGGAACTGTTGTCACTCATGAGGTCACCCCATCGGGATTGGGTATATACCCCAGTGACGACACATCGGCGCACTCTCGTCAACTCGAGACGATCGAATTCGGAGGAGGGTGCGCGCGGCGGGGGAAGCTTTATTTTAAGCTTCGTAATATAGGGAACGATGTGAGGGGAGGTTGTAAGGAACTCCCGCACGGTGCTGTCTTGGTGACCGTGCAATGTCAGCGACGAAAGAAGAGCGCGCTGACTCGGCCCGCGGAAGCTGGACGACGCTAACGCGCAGGTCTTGAGGGAGTTAGTATCAAGCACCTCAGACACGATAGCGTCGACGAGTTCCTGGGGAAGAGGAGCCACGGTTGAAGATGTTTTGGCCAGATTGAGGCTTGTAGGTTCTGTCGGGGTCGCTGCATCGACAATGCAATGCTGATGCGGTATTTCGGTTGCGCGATGGGCCCTCCATCCCGCGCACCAACCAATTTGTAGGGCGAGCGATAGGTCTACCACCGTGTGATCGACTGCTCGTCGAGGAACCGCCGCTGCTCCGGGTGCAATGATAGCTCGAGGTCCTCGAAAACAGACAACGCTGGTGGCGGGATAGCGCACGCGGAAGGAGAGACCCCTGGATCAATGGAATAATAGAAAGTTCCGGGATCCCTGCAAGCAGGCGGTGGTGCGGCTGGGCGAACATGTCCTGCGCGGGCATACAGAATGGTGGATAAGGCATGAGGCGATGTTCTGTGAACGCGGGGGCCTGAGGTCGAAGAGGTTTGGGCCCTATTTGGCCGCGGGTGGCCAACGTCCGGGGAAGCCATTCAAAGGCCTCAGGCTGCGGTGAAAATTGAGTGAAAACCAAGTCAAAAGTCGGTGAAAACTGGAGACGAATCGCCAACGGTGTGACGAACGTTAGTGGAGTTTGGGCAAATACAGAGGTAAGTTGGACGATTAACCAGGATAAAACTCGAGCAACGCAGTTGTGGTGGCGAAAAGGGAAAGGGTGTGTTTGGCGAGGATTGGGATTATCGCTCTGACCTAACAAGGACAAAGCGCGACGTTGAATGAACTTAAATGAACTTTGCGCTCGAAAAAGATTAATCATCAGGAGGGATTCAAGAAACATTTCAAGTCTCCTTGTTCCAGCGTCATGGGTGAAATCCGAAGCTGAATTTTCGAACTACGCTCAAGATACAATTTTAGTCGCGATAGTTTACCCAAAAAGAGGGAGAAAGAAAGCTTTGCCCTTGTAGATTACCTGTAGTGCTCAACAAAACTCGAATGTAGAAGGCTGATTAATTATCTCGAGTTACCCCAACCTCAAACAGCCGCGTACCAGACCTCAGATTTATCTTCAACAGTCGGACCCTGCGGCTCGCTCACAAATTCTGCTGCACCCCAAACACCCCCTCGGAGCCCAAAGCCCGCGACCTTGCCAGAGTCTACGACAAATTCGGCGACATTGCTCTCCAGCTTGGTATCGTAGGCCCAGAAGGGCGCAGAGCTATTCCCTGTCGACTACAAACACATTTGTTGAAGATAACAGAGGGATCTGAAGCTCGACTCACCATCGAAAGCCACGACTCGCTGACATTGAACAGCGCGCCAGTATAGTGCTTCAGCGTAACGTAGTCCGCGAGTGACCGATTCCATGTCCACACCAGGTCCGCTGCCGCGATCTGGGCGGGGAAAGTGTTGTTCAGGTGCGCAACGAGCGTCGTACAGGTGGCAGTCCGGCGGCGGTGCCGCAGAGCTCGATATCCGCACCGTATCCCAGGTTACGATACGTCCCGAGCACCGTAGAAAGGGAGAATGGGAGCGACGCGTTTGCTGGGGCGGCAGTGCTCGTTGCGGCTGCTCCGATTTCCTGCGCAGCGGCTTGGTACCTGGCCAAGATCGTCAGTACAGATGCCGAGGCCGAAACGGTCGGCATACCGAGAGTTCCAGTCTATTGGCTCGAGACCAAGTATCTCGTCGGCGAGGCGGAACTTGATAACCTCTTTCAGGAGTGGTCCAAAGGCGTCATCGTTCGTGAGGATGGCAATTCCGGCATTGTCAAAAGGGAAGCGTGTTATCCTGCTGTGGTACCCTGTCGATGATGTTTGCATTTCTAAGGAACCTGCAATGGAATAATGACCGACCTGGCAATGCCCCTTCGTGCTATAAGAAAGGACAGTGAGAATGCGAAAGGATGTGTATTCTTGAGTGTGTACCTCAAGCATATCTAAAAGTGAATGTTCTAAAAAACACAAAGAGCACAACAACCTTAACCAACTTACCGTGGCCGCGATAGGCAATTCGGGACTGTGCCCCACTATAGACTGCAGGCGAGAGCTCTGTAGCGCCCGGGAATTGACCGAAATCGCTGAAAAGTCAAGTAAGTAAATACAACGAAAGAGAGATAGTCGGCATACTCATTTCCCACCCACACCGTGACTCCCGTCGCGAGCTTGTCAAAGACAGCGGCCGGGACGATCGTCGCGTTCTTAGTCGGATGCTGGCCGTTGGAAATGAGCATCTGCAACCATCGGGCCTGTGGAAGAGCTGATCAACATAACATATGAGTGATTGATACTGAACGCACCATGTCTGTCGCTGTGCTGAGGAGGCCCCCAGCCCCAGAGATAGCTGCAAATAATGGTATAAGAATAAAAATACACCGGTTCACAATCCAACTCACTGCTACCGTCCTCGGTCTCAGTAGGGAAGAGGAAAGGCAAGACTCGCGTAGTCCCGGGGCCGAGCGGATTTTCGGTAATGTTTATCGCCTCCCGTGCGAATCCATCTGCCATCGTGCCCGTGGCGTTAGCGATAGCAAATGAATATGTTGTCGAGTTGAGGCCCAATCGGTCGATAATGTGCTCCTTCACGTATCGCGCGAAGAGCGGCTTGTTTGGCAGAAGCGCGGTCGGGAGGTAGGAGAGAATTGCATACATGATGTTGTTGTACTGCGCGGCGTCCCTGAAACCCAGTGACGGCTTCAAATATTGAAGACGTTCAATCTAACATCCCAGATTAGTGAATTGGATCAAATGGATGATATAGTTCGGCCGTACTACGGCGGGAAATGTGTCATTGAAGAGAAAAAATCCGAAGTCATGGGCTGGCAAGCCTGTACGATGGCTCATGAGGTCTGCAATTGTGCTTTCTGAAGAAGCAATAGCGTCCATGAGCTTCCAATTGGGAATTAACGACGAGATCTTGGTGGTCCAGGATATTTGAGGAGTGAGGCTCTCGTTCGATATTAATAGTCCGGTTGCAAGCACATCGAAAAGCTGAAACAATTTCTCAGTTCGGACAGGAGTAAACGAAATCTAAAGACCTTACCTTGGAGTTGGATCCGATGGCGAATATTGTGTTTTCATCGACCTTGGTGCCATCGGCTTTGGCAGCGCCATAGCCCTTGGTTTCAACGAGCCAGTTACCCTGCGCATCCCTGCGCGCAACAGCAACGGCCGCACCAGCAGCGCTGTTCCATTCGGTGAAAAGGTTGGTGATGAATGCGTCAACGTCGGGATTGAGAATCTGGGTGTTATTTGCCCGCTTTGAAATAACCCTCGCCGACGCCAAGAGACTGAAAGAAAAGAGACCTGTTAGAGGGATCAAGAAGCGCATTTATGAGATGAAATAAAAAACGCAGACAATCCAGACTTTATACCTCATACACGAGCACTGGCAGTGCCAGTCGCACAACGGGAGCTACTAGGATACAGTATGGATTGTCACCTTTTTGCGCCGCAACTTCGCGGTCAGAACTCCGGGGATCGGGATTCGTACTGTATGGAATCTATGGATGGACCGGCGCTCAAGAAATCAGCGCTCAGCGCCGGTACCACTGTGTCTTGGTCAGACCTGCGCAGTTGCACCGCCCGGGGCTGGCTAAGTTTGGGCCAAGTGATTGATCCACACGCTGCCTGGTTTCGGACTTACCGCAGCGTCCTGATATCCCGCGTTTTTACTTGAAAGGCGACCCAACTGACTCTCGTCACGAAGGTGTTACGACATTTATATCGAGATTCGAGGCGGCGTGAGTGCATCCATGGAGTTTAGGCAAATACGACGCTGGGCAGGAGGGGTAAGTTGGACGATTAACCAGGATAAAACTCGAGCAACGCAGTTGTGGGGGCGAAAGGAAAAGGGCGTGTTTGGCGAGGATTGGCATTGTCGCTCTGACCTAACAACGACAAAGCGCGACGCTGAATGAACTTTGCGCTCGAAAAAGACCATTAATAACCGGGAGTGGTTCAAGACACATATAATAGCCTGCCCGGACGCCGGAAGAATTTCCTAGTGTCGAGATGAATATTTCAACGTTCAACTTCAACAAAAAAAAAAAGCTGGCATCGTGCCGCCACCTGATCACAAGTTATGGAAGACGATTTAGATGTATTATCCCGAAAATCAGCGCCAAAAAAAAAATTATACAAGTGCTGAGGAACCAAGAAGACTTTTCGCAAGGCACCACCTACACGGAGCACTTCACGGCGTTCAAGGATGTTCAAGAGGAAGACGCGCCGAATTAAATGCCCTGTCGAGCGAACGAACGAATCAGCACCATTGATCAAGGAACGTTGAACAGTTGTCCTCACTCACGCTTTTGAACCCTCCGAGGTCGCCTCGAACCGTTCGAACCGAAGCTTCCCGAGTCGGTCCATTGTCGGCATTGTTCGTCGCACAAAATAGGTAAATTCATCGAAATCCTGCTGCGGCAGAGCGTCCCTCCATCGAACGAGCGGCCACGCCCCGGTGTTTTTCGTTCCGAAGCGCAAACGGAAATATGCCTCCAAAGCTCTGAGGGTCAGTGCAAAGGGCGTGTCGGGCGCGTGGTACTGCGAGGTATGGCAGTATGTCACGATCAGCTCTTGCAACGTCGACGTGGAACCAAGGATGTCTGAAATAGTGCTGATGAAGTGCGTCCCGTTGCGGTGAAGATGGTGGAGTACGAGTTCCAAGTGGGACAGTGACGGGAACGCGGGAAGCGTTCGTGCGTTGGGGGACACAACTGAGGAGATGCTGGTAAGTATATGTGGCGTGCACTACCAAAGAAGAGACTGACCGGTGCAGTCGATTCGAAGATATCGAAGCTTCTGAGCCGTGGCCCTGAGCATGTTCATGGTGTGCCCCTGAGGCTCCAGTTGAATAGACAAGCGGGTGAGGTTCCCGAGGAGCGAGGTGTATCGTGGGTGGCACAACAACTCCGAGACACCGGTGGTCGAGGAATCGAGAGCTAATGAGTTGGCGGACGTCTGTGATTTGGATGTAGGAGACGATGACTGTGCATTTTGATCGACGTAGGTATGGTGGAAGGATAGCACGGGGGCGCATGTCAATAACTGGGCGAGAACGGCCGAGGGGATGGCCTTAAGAAGGGAAAACCCGAGCGACTGCAGCTGTTGCCGCGAGAGATATTCAAGAAATGTGAGGGCGAATGGAGGAGTGAGGTCACCCCAGCGGGATTGGGTAGATACCCCAGTGACGACACATCGGCTTACTCTCGTCAACTTGGAGAGGATCCATTCGAGACTGTCGAATTCAGAGAAGGGGGCGCGGGGTGGAGGGACTTTTATTTTGAGCTTCGTAATGTAGGGAGCGATGTGAGGGGAGGTTGTAAGGAGCTCCCGGATTGCGCTGTCTTGGTGACCGTGCAACGTCAGCGACGAAAGAAGAGCGCGCTGACTCGGTCCGCGGAAGCTCGAGGACGCTAGCGCGCAGGCTTTGAGGGCGTTGGTATCAACCACCTCGGACATGATGGCGTCGATGAGTTCCTGAGGAAGAGGAGTCACCCTTGAAGGTGTTTTGGGCAAATTGAGGCTTGCAGGTTTCGTCTGGGTCGCTACATCAGCGACCTCTCGGACGCGTTGCCGATTCGGTATTCTGGTCGCGCAACGGGCCCGCCATCCGGCGCACCATCCAACTTGTATTGCGAGCGATAGAAGATCTACTGCCGTATTGTCGACCTGCTTGGCCAGGAACCGGCGTTGGGCTGCGTCTAATGATACCTCGAGGTCCTGGAATACAGACAGAGGCGGTGGGGCGATTGCGAGGGAAGAAGGGATGCGCGACGCATGCACAGAGTAGTCAAAGCGAACTGCGAATGTCGCAGCTGGCCGAACATGTCCTGCACGGGAATACAGGAGGGTAGATAAGGTCGGGGTCGAAGGCATTTGGACCTGGTCGAAACCGTTCAGTGGCTGCGGATGGCCAACGCCTAGAGAAGACATTTAAAAGCCAGTTGAAACCTCACAGTCAGTAAATTAAACTTGAGACGAATCGCCGACGCGCCGGGGTGCAAATTCGAGGGCCGCGTTTGGCGAGAAAAGGAAAAGACGTGTTTGACGAAGTTTGGCGTCGGCGCTCTAACCCAACAAAACCGCGACTGAATGAACTTTTCCGCTCGAAGAGGGACTGTTAATCGCTGGGAGCGGTCCAAGACAAGGCTTATTAATCACAATAACCTTTCAGGACGTCAGAAGAATTTTCTGCTGTTCAGAGAATATTATTATGTTCAAGTTGAGTGTTCAACTTGAACTTTAACTTGAAGTGAACACGGATGACACCGTTGAATGGAAATTTAAGGACGAAAGGGTCATGGATGTGTCGTAGTAAAATCAAATAAATGCAGAATCTTCGTGACGCTGGATGGAACAGCTGAGCTCGGCGATTAACCAATAAAACCCGCGCGCGGTGCAAGAGCAGCCACGAGGACCGCAGGTGTGGCGAGGGCGGCATTGTGGCAACCAGTTAAGCGACACATGCTTGTGGTGATGGGGTCCTAAATTTAGTGAACCCACCGAGTAAACTCATGGTGCGGTCACAAGCAATCCGAAATATCGCCGAGGTGCGCTGAAGGAAATGTTGCATGCAGTTGTCTTCACTGAGTCTTTTGAACCCTCCAAGATTGACTTGTACTGTTGGACCTCATGAACGTACGAAATTGGCGAATTCGCCTAGGATATTCTGAGACGCCGAAAGAATTTTTTGAATTGAGTGGCTTCAAATTTTAGGTACTGCGGTGTCTATCAGCAAAAATGATATCAATTGAGAAAGTGTAAGAGAGCCCGCCGACACAGGGCGATTGAGTTCGTATAAAATGTAAACGTAGATCGTTCCGCTATCAGTATTAACCGCGCAGACTCTAAGCAAGCTACCGCGACTCGCGGAAATGTCTACAAGCCAGCCGGTGAGTTGAAGGCAGTCAACAAAGCAATGCTGAGTCGTGCTCACTTTGTGCAACCCTCCCAATCAGGCTCGAAATACTCAAACACAAGCTTCCCTGCACTATTATGCTTTGGCATCGACCGCTTCACCAGGCGGACGAAGTTGGCGCTAAACTCCTCGCGATAAGATGGCAAGAAGCCCATCCGCCACCGGATACACGGCAAGCTACCTTTAGACACCATAATTGTTTCCAAAACCGCCAGCGATGCGTGCGCGAGGACGTTCGGCGGGGCGGACGAAACGTGCATATATATAGCTAAGGATCAACTCGGGCAGTGGAGCGCCTTGCGCTTTGTGGTAGGTGGTCAGAATGTTGCAGACGACGTCGATGAACCACTGGACGTTGCCGTTGGGGTGAAAGACGGCGTTGGCGCGAGAGACGGCCAGCGCCACCTCGAGGGTGCGGAGCCGGGGGAGAAACGGGAGAATTCGAGATGCTTCCGGAGAGTTTAACACTACTCGACGAATCAGTGAGGACAATAAGATAAGATTAAATGCTGAACGGACCAGTACAGTCGAGACGAAGGTAATGGAGCGTCTCAGACGCGGTTTTTATTAGCGCGAGGCTTTGAGACTGTTCCAACATTACAGATAGACAGAGGATAGTTGAGGTGTGAGTGATAACACCTGGACTACGAAGATGCTGAGCGACACCTGCACATCCGGCATCCAGGAGCAAAGATCGGTTCGGCGCGCGGGTGTATGAGTCGTCGCCAACCTCGTCTCTCGCACCACTGTGACTTTGTAGATCGACATTGTAGAAGGATAAGGTACCGGCGGATTTGATGAGACAGCGAAACACGGGTGGCGGGATATCCTTCAGAAGGGCAACGTGGAGGGACTGAAAGTCCTGGCGAAAGATGAAATCAAGAAGAGCGGTGGATAATGTAGGGTTGACGTTGCCCCAACGAGCGTTTAGGAATACACCGGTGATGGTGCATCGAGCAACTCTCGTCAGTTTACCAAGTACCCAACACAAAGTTTCTAGCTCGACGAGGTCGGTGTAGCCCCAAAGTTTTAATTTGAGGTCGGTGATGTAGCTCGCGATGTGCGGAGCCTCTGTGAGGAAAGTGCGCACTTTGAAGTCGCCGTGGCCATGCAATGTCAAGGAGTGAATGAGGATTCGCTGGCTTGGCCCGCGGAGACTCGAAGAGGACAAGCTGCAAGCCTCTAGAGAACCCTTATCGTCCACTTCGCTCACGATGGCGTCGATGAGCTCTTGCGGGAGGGCGACGGATTCAGAGTCATTTTTCTTTTGCGCTCTTGTCTTTTTCGCGTTGAGCTAGAAAGTGGCCAGTCGCACGCTGCCCTGAGTCTAAAGTACGGGGTGAAGAGGGACTGCCGCTTACAGTCATCTCAAGCACTAGTACGGACTTGCCTCGGGAGGCGGATGCAGGAAGAGAACGATATTGATGGCGGGAACGTGACCGCGACGCGTAAGTCTAGGGAACCAAACAGCACCATACTGAGTTTTGGCCGCGAAAGCAGTATTTATTCACAAAGCAAAAAGTCTATGAAAACCAAAACGAAAGCGAAGTTCAGGGTATAGCACTATAACGCAGTGGGGTACTTTTCAGTCCGAAATTGTCCGCAACACAAACAGAACAAAAGATATTATGCGATAAACACCACATGGGCGAGGCAGCGAACACAAAATGCTCCGCCATTGCCAGGCGAGTCTCGAAATGAGGTCAAGCAGGGAATGAAATCCCAAAAACAAAAAAGCCCGGTGTGCGAGGGAACGCGACTTACGCCGGAGCGCCGCCCGTCATTGCACCGGGCGGCAACAACCCCTGCGCCGCATGCCAAAACCACCCCGTCTGCGGGTTGCGCCACCATCCAGGCGCGCTCGCATGCGTCTCAGTGAAGCCCGCAGGCACCACAACGGGCTGCGACGCAAGAGTATTGAACGCCTGCTGTTGTGGGGCTGCATTCATGTTCATGTTCGGATAGCCTTGGTTGTAGAAACTACTTGTCGGGTGGGCGGGGTTAAAATTTGCTGGGTTGCTGTGGTTGTTGGGGTCAAACATGAAATTGCCTTGATTGGAGGTGAATTGCACAGGTGTATTTGGAGCCGTCGAATATATAGCATTGCTAGATGCAGAATTATATGATGTATTGCTCTGGTTGTGAGGACCTGCCCCTCCGGGGCTGCTTGGGTACGAGTTTGCGCCGGAAACTAGGGCGATTTCGGATATATGGGGGACCAGGTATGATATAGGATAAGGAAACGAACCACGAGTCAGATAGTTTTGTCTATGGGTCCAATAATTCTGGAGGTTCGTTGCAGACACCGGAGGCGTGGTATAAGCGAAATCCTTGTGCGCTAATGAGATGAATTAATTAACATCCTGCACGGCTCGGCATGGAAAGGGACAAATACGGTGCATTGCCTTGTGGTTGTTCAAAATCATGGGCACCGTGGCGGGCGTGCCGACCCAGATCCAGGCATCGGGCAGCTTCCAAGTGATGGGTGGCGCACTGTCGATGCGCACCCACCGACGCGTGTCGATGGGCTGGTCGCTCGCAATCGTCAGCAATATATCCAACATTAGCGGAGAAGTCTGACCGTAGTCGCACAGAGACGCGCCACTTGAAGCATTTGAACCGTCGGGTTGACCGCAACGACGAGGCACGGACGCAGCTCCCGCGCCTTTTTGCGGTCGAAGGCCGTGTTCGGCGGCAGTGTGGAGACCTCCATATCGTAGGAGTTTGGGTCGCACCAGAGGATGAGTCCAGGGAAGAACTGGTTGATGTTTTCAAACGGTGGGAACATAATGACAGTAGTTCGAATCCAAGGATGAAAGCGTCGCGCGGGATGAGGTGGAGAGCGCATCTGCCACGTTTTTATCCCGTGGAAGAGGCGCCCACATCACGTCGGGGTTCGGGAGCCGCGCCCTGCGGCGCATCAGCGGGTGAATCAAAGCGAGTCATGCAATTCCGCGGACGCTTTTTCGGTTGATGGGACCTTGTCCTTGGCGCTCAGTTGGGCTTAGAGGCTTGAAAGCTTAAAATTTCGAGTCCTCCCAGGGCCGGTGTGCTGCAGGCTATGGTCATGTTCAAAGGGTGAATCAGAGAGCCGATTCGGAGTCGCATGAAGTCCAGTGCCTAGAAAATTCGAACGCGGGTTCAAGCTGCCGCACGAGTCTTTCTGTTTTTCGGCCAGGTCATGATGGGGAAGCTGAAAGCATGGTCGAGTCACAACGGTGATGAACGGCGATCCAAATTGGGACGACTTGTGATCGCCGCTTTGCGACGTGGGGTTCGAGTCATGAAGCTCGGCGGAGAAGATATCTTCTCGTTAGTAAACCTCTAAGATAGGTAGGTGGGTGTTTCGGGAGTGTGTCAGGGGCATAGGCAGTTCAAGCTCTCGTGTGTTGAAAACAGTGTTGAGTAGATGAGTAGAACTCCGATCACATCGGAAAGCTTAAACGACATTATCTCCGGTTCGGCAAAAGGTAGGTACTATCAATCCCAATTGATCAGAAATTTCCCAATGGGTCAGAAAACACTTTTTTGCTCCCTCAGTTTTCAACCTTTTCCCCCGGAGTTTTCCGGGATTAATTTGTGTAGTAGTCGTTCGTATCCATGTAAATTTTCTAAGGCGTCGAGGGATGGGAAGATTTGGGAAAATGTTGCCGGGGCATCAAACCTGGTGTGTTTTAGGACGAGCACGTTGTTCTGTTTTGCTCGCTCACAGAGAGGCCCCGAGAAAATTTGAGGGTATATTTACAGGCAATTTAAAAGGTCCTGCCTCCAAGGATTCTTTTGCCGGTCCCGGGTTCGACTGCAATGGAAGGGTTTTGAGCACCATCATCAAAGGCGTGACATATTCAATCCCCGCCCACATCACAGTGATCATCGAATCACTCGGCGCCGCTTCCGTGGCAGGGAAATCACGATCGATCAGCGGAGATTTGGATGCCGTTTGTGACATTCAGTGGCTGACCGCGTCCCCTCCCCATTACAGTTGAACCCGCACCCGGCAAAAAAAACCTAGGGGACAAAACCTTCTAAATTACCGTTAAGTATGCCCTCAAATTTTATCGGGGCTTCGCTGTGAGCGGACAAAACAGAACACCTTGCTTGTCCAAAAAACACCGTGGTTTGATGCCCCGGCAACACCTTTTCAAAACTTCCCCTCCTTCGATTCCTTAGAAAATTTACATGGACATGGACGACTACTATACGAATCAGGCCCGGAGAACTCCGGGGGAAAAGACTAACAACTGAGGGAGAGAAAAAGTGTTTTCTGACCCATTGGGAAATTTCTGATCAATTGGGAATAATAGTATTGAGTTCCTGAGGCCGTCCCTCGAGATCAAGAGCGGATTACATACATTTGACCCTCGGTCTCAGTCCTTGTAGGGTGACTAAAACATCGGAAACCCCAGCGAAGTTTTATGGAATTTAAAAGAAACTTGGCCACTGTACAGCGCCTCTCGGTCAATGTTACAATCGCGCCAGATAGATTGTGCAAAGCGGGACAGCCTTTGATATTCCTCGTCTCTTGCTGGGAATGCAAAGTGGTTTGATCTACTATTTCCCCACCATCGGGAACAAACCGCGCGGCGACGTGAATTTCTCACCCAATATGGGCCGCCTTCCAGACTCTCTGCTTTGATGTAGCCAGGGTGTTTTCCCCAACCCAAACAGTTTGAATTTCTCACTCGCAGTACACTGGAGAGGTTGACGGGTCGGAGTAATTTCACTGTTTTTCAACATTTCCTTGCTAGTACAGTGGGATCGAAATCACATCGTATGTACCACTTCTGAAGTGTGAATCCTTGCGATTGAGTGCCCCTGAGAAATTTCAGAGGCCGACTTGTCCCATGACTCTCGCAACAAATTGAAAAAACCGACTTACCTCATTACGCCAGGTCCAAATGTGTACAAAGAATCAGCTAGTTTCTAAACCTTCTGGCACCAAGAAATCGCCCTGAGTATTCTCAGTGATTGCGCTAAGAGTCTGTAATAGGTCCCCAAGGACATGGCCGTTGTCGGCACAGAATATTTCAACCGTTGGAAATTTGTCCCGTTGCGTTGGAAGGATTTCGATTGTTTGCATGCTATTTCACTCAGTTTTCCTTTTGATTCCCTCTCTGTGTGCACTCATGTGCTGCACTTACGCTGATTATTCTGCAAAATAACCCCCGCCAGCGCCGCGCCACCTGTCGATCAGTGTTTCCGAAATGATCGCAGTTCTACTCATCTACTACGAACTCGGTTGAAAGTTTTCAGCACCCCGTTGTCGAGTCACTCGGTCCTCGCAGGACACCTATTCTTCTGGCTCGTTTGAAAGACTATCAGATGGAAACCGGAGCAGTACGCTTTGAAGTAGCCAGCCAAGTCCAGTTTACAACGGAATATCTGGTGAGTTGTAGGAGAAATAAGCACTGCGTTCCACCCCCAGGTAGACCCCCCCTCAGCTACCTGCGTCTACATGCCTCTACCTAAATCTACGCGTGTAGATGAAGGGGGTAGACGCAGGTAGATGGAACATGCATCTACTTGCGTCGACATGTCTCTACGTCAGGTAGCCGACGTTCGGCTACATGCGGCTACGTTCGGCTACATGCCGTCACGTCCGTCTACGTCCGTTCACGCCCGTAGCGCCGATGATGTCCGAAACCAACAGGAGAATCTGGAAAAAAAAATTAGGGGAGAGTAGGAACTCAATTGAAGGGTTCAGTTGAGGTCCACCTGGCAATTGAGTTGAATATTACATATGTGGGCCCTCAGGCTCACCACATTCGGCAGGTACGCTCCATTTACGTGTTCATCTACGTTCGGCCACGTTCGGCCACATTCGGCTAGGCGGTAGCCGAACTTAGCCGAACGTCGATGAACGTAGACAACCAATGTCTACCCGTGTAGCTGTAGGTAGATGTATATGGCCGTCTACCCCATCATCTACGTGGGTAGACGGGGGGTCCATCTACCTGGGGGTGGAACGCAGTGAAGCTCAGAGGGGATGTTGTAGGACACCCATTCCTCACGTCTCCATATAAAGACGCACAATCCAGAGCACCTTAGGGAGAATGCATCAATTACGTGAAGGGGAACTATATGTTAGGGCTCACCATAATGTGTCAGAGGTCAGGTTGTAGGTCCAATGAGTCCTCGAGTGAGCAATAAAGATCTCGTCCAAGAGTTTTGTGTACTTTGAATTGTTCTAGTAATTGAGTTTCTAGCTAGGGATAAAGTTCAGAACAGTAAACACCGGTCCCTGGTTTGGGAAAAGCCTTGTTATCCAGAGCCGAAACAGGTTTGAAACCTGAGGTTTACATCCCCCAGAATTGCCGCCGAAATGATCCGTTAATGATCCGTTTCGGCACTACTAAAACTTTTGAATTTGACGAATGTCTATTCCACCAAGCTCAGTCCCGGTACTTTTATTCAGCAACAGGTTCAGGATCCTGAAACGTCCATTTTATCACAGAGCGCAGATGGCATCCTTGAACCATCACAGTAGTCGTCTGACGTTCCCTGACTTTCAACAGGAAGCGAGGATAAGAATATATTCGCTCGAGGTACCTCGCTTCTTTATGAAATTGTTGTCGGTATACACGTGTAATCCTATTGAGAAACGCGGGAGAAACCTGGTCACCTCAATAGAATTATCCTGGACGCATCAGCATCGCCGTCCACTTATCCTTGATCCGTGTTAGTCCGTGTAGAATCTGTCCAAAGTTGACGGATGCGAAAGTATTCAAAACTTGCCCCGTTTAATTTTACGAACTTCCGTCATGTCATTGTTTGGCGGCGCGAGAGAGTTGCAAAGAGAGTACAAAAGGCGAACCAACAATGTATCTGCTCATTTTCCCCTCCTCTTCTTTCAAGTTCTTTGACTCGTTGCTTCTACCCTTTCCTACTCTTCTCGTTGCTTCTTTGATTCTAGCCTTTTGTCTGCAAGCCAGAGTCCCACAATCTTTGTCACTACTCCCCCTACGCCCATGTTGGTTTCCACCCTTTTCACTGTCCTTGCCGCCGGTCTTGCCACAGCTGTGCCTCTTGACCTCACACCGAGGGCTACCAAGACCAGTACCACCGCCACCAAGATTGCCGTCTCTGGTGCTGGAGGTAAGTGTATATCCCTTGAAAGAAACCGTTCAACGTAGTAACTTATCGATAGGTTTTCTCAACCCTACCGCTGTCGCCAAATCCCAGGTCAAGGATCTGACAGCCACCCGCGCTGCAACTAGTGTCCAAATCAAAGTAGGTTTCGATCAAGTCGCAGCAAGAAATGTTGATTCTACCATTGCCGTACTCCAGGACTCCACCGGCCAGTGCCTCTCGATCGATCCCACCGCCGGTAATTTCCGCGAGAACCTGATCCCCGTCGCCGTCAAGGACTGCGATGGCAGCGAGGGCCAGAAGTTTGACTTCATCACCAAGGGCGCGCACATCGACCAGGTCAACTCGGCCCTCATCGTCAGCAGCCTCACCCAGGGATGCCTCGACTTCGATGCCCGCCGCGCCCCCGATATTCAGGTCCACCTCTTCTCTTGCGGAGGTCGCGCTGACGGTGGTACGTCCAACTCATCGCCTCCTTTGGCACGATGGATTCTCGCTGACTCGCGATAATTAGCTGGGAAAGAAAGCAGCTCCCAGTTCTTCCCCTTCGTCGCGGCCAACCTTACCGCACCCTATGCACTGACCCCGGAGAACACCAATAATGCCGTCTGCTTCGTCAACAGCGACGGCGCCTTGTCTCCCCAGGACTGCGATGCCACCAAGCCGTCTGCTACTGAGGTGTGTTTCTCTTGTTCCTTCTCTCGGTATCCTTCTCGTTGACGCGAATTTCTTTGGAGCTCTTTACCATTGTTGCTTGATTGTCGCTCTTTTAACTTACGACTGAATGGGTGCTTGCGCTTTTTCCGCCATCTATATATGGACGACGCACGCGCTGATGCGGGTCATAACGATAGAGGGATTGGCTTGGGTCTACTTGACGGTGTTAAGTTCAACGTGTTTCTAAACAGGCAGTTATGGCCGATACAGGGTATTCTTCCGTTTTCACGCGATTCCACAGGGTTGCAGTTTCATCGTGAGCTTAAGGCCAGAGGTTGCCAGAGACTAAACTCAAACTGAAGAATGTTGAAAGAAAAGGTTGTAAAGAAAAATCGAACATGTTGGGCCGATGATCCGTGATCGCCGAGAGCACGGCACTGCCTCTCAAACTCTCCTTTCACCCAACTTTCACAGTTACCGCTGCACCAACTACTTCGTCCTGTGCGGGACAGGGAAGGAGAGATTCACGGCCGATTCACTTCTGTCTACGCTTCTGATCCCTTGGCCTGCATCGGAAATTGGAAGATTTCGAAGTCTTCAATAATACGTGGCGAGTGGCGACCTTGAAACTGACGGATACTCAGTCGAAACCCGAAAACAGCTCGGAATGCCCTGCGCCAATTCCTCGCCCTTCTTTCGCCGGGAGTCACACCCGCAATCAGATACGCCCGATGATTACTTCAGCACTTTGCGTGCAATTATCAAGCTCACCACATTCGCTTCAAGTTGCGCTCCGCAGTGATTCACAATCTATTTGCGCTAGATAGTCCAGGTTTGAATAGTAGGCAACTCATTTCAGCGTACACTATTCAACATCGCATTTTATGCTCATATCCCATCCAAAGTTTTGACTCACTTTTCCGGAATCCATGTGTTACACCCAATCAAAGGCTTCCAATTGGTCGACCTTTGAAAGAGGACCTCCACGATCGCCAATCCGTCAGAAATGGTAATTCTCGCAACTGGGAAGGTTCTAATTCGCGATTTTTGGAGAGCACCTCCACAGTCAGCGAGCCGACTTAAAACTTCTTTATTTTATCTCTTAGTTTTCCTTGCAAAACATCATGTCAGACTCTGACCTGGCCTGCGGCAACGTCGACAACGCGGACACATACTTCGGTCTCCGGGTTGCCTCCGTGTTCATCATCTGGGTCTGCGGGACGTCCGGGACACTTTTCCCCGTGCTTGCCCGGCGTAGCAGCTGGCTTCACGTCCCAAAGTCGTTGTTCGAGTTCGCCAAGTACTTTGGCTCGGGTGTCATTGTGGGTCCATCTACTACTCTTTCTTTCTCAAGCTCATTCCTCGCAGATTGCCACCGCGTTCATTCATCTACTCGACCCCGCCACCTATGAGCTGACATCGTCCTGCTTGTCGCCTGCCTGGCAAGAATACGTGCGTTGCCCCCTTTGATACTCGCGTATCGTTGAACTCACTGATCTCCGACAGCCATACGCCCTCGCACTATGCATGCTCAGCATCATGTCCATCTTCATCCTCGAACTCGTTGCTTTCCGGTGGGGGACATCGCGACTACAAAAGCTCGGCATCAACCACGGTGCGCTGATTTCGTTCTTGGTGGTTGGAAAAAACTCAATCGATCATTCAGACCCTCACGGTCACAATGTGGGAGGGCACGCCGCCCATGGGCCGGAGGGCTCACCATCTGAGCTCACCAAATCGGTGGATGACATCGAGGAGCAGGGTCCGAACCACAAGATGCGCGGGCACCTGGACGACTCTGCTGCGGCGCAAATCATCGGGATCGCGATTCTGGAATTCGGAGTTCTCTTCCACAGGTACGTTTCACGTCACCTTTATCCCGTGTTTCTCACCCAGTGTTCCCAGTGTCCTCATCGGCTTGACCCTTGCCGTGGACGACGGTTTCAAGATTCTCTTCGTCGTTATCATCTTTCACCGTACGTCCTCCACACTCGTTTGCGAAGTTCATCCTTTAACACGTACCTGTCCCTCAGAAACCTTTGAAGGACTCGGCCTCGGCTCCCGTCTGGCGTACATCAGGCTCCCCCCGCGCTACAATTTCGTCCCCGTCGTAGCTTCCTTCATCTACGGTATCAGTACACCCATCGGTATCGCCGTTGGACTGGGTATCCGTTCCACGTATAACCCCGGCAGCACAACCGCCTCGATCGTCAGTGGTGTGCTCGACTCGCTCAGCGCGGGAGTCCTCATATACACCGGGTTGGTCGAGGTATGTTGCATTTTCTCTCGAGCGATAAGTACTGGAGCTCATGATTACTTCCCATCCAGCTCCTGGCGCATGAGTTCCTGTTCAACAAGGAGACCATCAACAGCAGCAATGGGAAGCTGGCGTATGCGATTGGGTCCATGCTGTTGGGTTGCGCGATCATGGCGCTGCTCGGGAAGTGGGCGTAGACTCTCAAGTTGGGCTGTCTAAAATTACAGTCGTTTACTTACTTACCGAACATTCTCCTCGGGGGACTAGAATATTGAACCATAGATTTAGTATACGCTCAAGTACAGATGTATGTGGATCTTCTACATTATATTACTTACCACTGTCAATTGTTCGCACTACAGCGGAAGTTAGATTCGTGAACCAGTGCCCTATTGCTCCGAACTCTACGTGTGATTACGGTTTTGACACTGCACCCATTTTTGTCGTGTTACTGACTTGACGTTTAGGCTGGTCAAGTCGCTCACTATCATCTCAGCGCCTAGTCGAAACTTCCATCCCTCGGTCGGTCTAGATGACTCACTTGGCGCTGTCAGTCTGGGACTGCCTCTATGCCAGTGTAATCATCGGCAAGATCACAAAAGTTTTGGAACCTGTGGGTCTTTTTCTCTCGTGGAAAAAAAAGGTTGACAGAACTGATAATGGGACGGCTCACAGAAAGAACAATTGGGGGTCTTTCGGGTTTTTTAACATAGCTTGTGGTCTTGCGGACTTTCGGCGCTTTTTGGTTGTTTTTGGCTTTGCCGAGCTGCTCAGGAAAGATCAAAAAAAGCAAAGCGATACGAAGCTGTGAAACGATCGGTCAACGGCGATTGAAAAGAAAAGACGCTGTGTTCGCCATAGTTCCCTCAGTACACTGTGCAGCATGTCACCGTCCTTAATTTCAGCAAACCTCATTCTCTTCACAATAGCAGGGCTCTTCTATGGCATATATCTGGTGTTGTTCTGCATCTCCACATACCTTTTGGTTCGGCACCTCCGAGGCCCTACTGCGTCTAATGAAAAACGGAAACGGGGCTCAATATTCACGTCCATGGTGTTCGTCTCGGCCATCCTTCTCTTCGTGGTCGTCACAGTGGTAGGCAGATCTATCATGATCGGTGATTTATTCAAATCCCTCCCCAAGCACTGGATAGCGACCGTTTACCGCGCATTCATCGGATTTGTATGCACGCAGACCACATTTGAGGCCGAACTATATTTCAACAATCTCGCAACACCTGCCGCGATTATTCAGGATGTGTTTTTAGTTCTTTCCTCTGTTATTGGAGACTCCATGATTGTGAGTGTTGCCGAATTTGCCCATGTGCGGGCTTAAAATACGGTCAAAGATCTACCGCCTCTGGGTCGTCTGGACCCACAACAAACCAGTTCTCGTAGTCCCAATTATCACCCTTACTGTGTGTACAGGTGAGTGGCTATGCTACGACACAGCAGTGGTTAAGGTTCATCCTTCAAAGTTGTATCTTCAGTATCGACGAGTGTGGCTTCTCACGGCCGCAGCTTCTTCGACGATCCCTTGCTGAAATACTCGCCGATTTTGACCCTCGTGTGAGTCAACACACTCTGTAGACTCGTTACCAGTCTACGCTACGGCGAAGAAGTGATGAGGTTATTTACCTTGCCTGCGGCAAACCAACCTCCCCATATTTTTGCCGTAGCGCAGACTGGTTACGAGTCTACACACCTTGTATATTTCATTTGGTTGATCCGGCTCTCAGCACCAATGTGTATTGCATATGTAAGTCCCTGCCAGACGGTGAGAGTAGGACTTGTACTCACCGTCGCTCATAGCATTTATCGGTTGGAAAATCTGGACAATCACCCACATCTCCTTGCCGTCCGGAGGAACAAACCTCAGAGTACGCATTCTTCTCTTCCCTGGGTCATAAACCCGTCTTTACTCGGTATATAGCACTTCCTGGCTATTGTTGTTGAAAGCGCGGCGCTCTACGCGTCAGTTACCTCTCCACTTTGCATTGCATCAGTCTCTGATCGCATTTACCACAGATTGTGGGCGGTGCTCTTCCTGGTTGCATTCGGGACACAGTCCAATCTTCAGGTGGTCGTCATCCAGGCGGGACCCGAGCTAATAGGACTCGTGAACGCGCTGATTATGACGCGGGTTGGACTGGGATGGACGAGTGAGCAGGTAGAGGGGACTGCCTCTGCCTACCCATCGGTGCTCGTTTTTGCGGCGTCTAGTGACTCTCAATAATATCTTTTGGACACTAGGATGGCTTCCATCGCAGGCATACAGTGTTGACGAAAAATAATGCAATAGGGTGACCCAGGAGAACGAGTGACGCTGAAGCAGAATGGATTGAGCGGGTACAGGGAAGTGAATTAAATACTGTGTTGGCAGGGGGCAGTATATATATTGTGGATGTTCTTCGCGAGTTGCGAATCCTCGGTGCTGAGGGCGTTGCAGTACAGTACTTATTCACTTCTGATCGGGTGGACGAAATCTTTTCGTTGAGACTCCGAGGGAGGTTCAGCGCTAGGTTCAGCGTGGGTGTTCCCTTTGATTTGGAATGGTGTCGGACGTATGGGAACAAACCTCGAATTTCAACAGCGCAAAAGCGATGTATAGGTGACCAAGGATCGTAGCCGCGTTAGACGACAGCGTAGCGAAGTCGGTCGTAAGGGCCGCGGTGTCGCATGCACGGGACGCAAGGCGGGCCATTCGATAGTCAGCCACAGGCAGCAACGTTGGGGTACGAGAATCAGGCGCGACGTTGGAGTTGTGCGGCAGTATCGAACACCAGTCAGATACGAAGGAGGTTGAACGGATGGACGGGCAATACGGTTTACGTGCAAGGACAGCCTCCAAGTTACACACGCTATGGGTCGTCCTGACGAGTCCTGAAGATACGAAGAACACTGGAACACGGAATGAATTCTCGGCTAACTGGTACAGTAATAGTTATGATATCATGTCCCGTCACTCACCTACCTATTCCGAGCACCCAATTCCTACACCAATCCACGGAACCTGCGGACATGGAACGATCAGCGGCTGGTAGCAGGGGAAAAGAGGGAGAAAACGAGATGATATGGCTCAGATACAGTAAGTAATTTCATGACAGAAGTTCGTTGCGATTCTGAATTATAATCATCGCAGCCAGCGCGAAAGAGGTAGATGGGGGACAAGGGCAAAGAGGGTAGAGTCTCACCTTGCTGCGGCTAAACGATCCTAAGGTAGACCTTGAAGTGGACCAGGCGCTGAAGCGAGCTTCACCAAAGACGATGGTGGTGGGAAGAGAAAATATTTGAAGGTCATGTTTGGCAGCGGGGTTTTTATACCCGAGTGATTGCCGAGATCCGGCCGGTATCGGCATTGCGTTATTGCGCGACCCTGACGCGATCGCGCGACTGCGACGTTCCACTTGCTCTCCACCACCATGTCCGAGTCCACTCAAGGAGAACACGAGCGCCTGTTACCGCAGAATCCACAATATGGCTCCGTTTCGGCGTCGCCTCTCGAAGGCGCAGCGGTGGGTAGGAGTACGGGAAACAGTGAGCCGCAGTTCTTTTTTTTGCAGAGTGGGTACAGATTTTTTCTCATCGGATTATACTTTCAACAGCTGGAGAGTCGTTTGACAATGTACCGCATGCACGACGGAAGCTTGGTGCGTTCAAAGTTGAACTGCGGGGAATTAAATAATAAAACAATCATTGTAGGCCTTGCCAGCGCAACATTCCTCGTTTTCAATCGCGTCATTGGGACGGGGTGCGTTGGCACCGTGTTCCCGACTCACCTCCCCAACAACTAACAGCGCTGCAGGATATTTGCGACCCCGAGCGTGATATTACATTCCTCCGGTAGCGTCGGCATCGCCCTCCTCATGTGGGTGCTTGGCGCCCTCATCGCCATTGCGGGCACGACTGTCTACGTGGAGCTCGGGACAGTACGCGGCTCGATGGTTAGTAAATCAACGTACTCAAACTAACTGCTAGGGCCTCCCACGAAGTGGAGGCGAGAAGAATTACCTCGAGTACATGTACCGACGGCCCAAGTTCATGGTCAGCTGTACGTACGGTGTATACACCCTCATTGCCGTCAGTCCCCTCCTTCTCGCACACACACGAGCGATGTTCAAATGAGATCCAATACCCAGGGTTCAAGTGCCCCCAACGGGATCGTCTTTGGCGAATGCAAGTTCTCGTTCCTCTTGTTCTTTGTACCGATATCATAACAATATCGCCGCAGACATTACCCACGCCCTCTCCCTCCCGCCCACCCCCCTCACCGTCCGCTTTGCCGCCCTTCTCGTGCTCACCTTCTCCCTCCTTATGATCGGCGTTCTCCCCCGCATTGGCCTCCGCCTCCTCAACACCCTCGGCACCTTCAAATTCGCCATCCTCTTTGGCATCGCGGGCCTTGGGCTCCTCTCGCTCGCGGGCGTTCCGGGGCTGCAGGTGGGCGCCGAGTACCCGACACCAAGGAATTTTGAGAGTTGGGAGGCGGTGTGGGGGGGCGGGAGGGGGGATGCGAATGCGCTGGTGTCGGCGCTGTATAACGTTATCTGGTGCGCTGCGTCGCGCTCTTGTTTTATGACTTAGTGGACGTGGTGACTGAGTGACGCGCGCAGGTCCTTCATCGGGTACTCCAACGCGAACTACGCACTCTCGGAAGTGAAGGATCCAGTGCGGACGATCAAGCGCGCCGCGCCGCTCGCGATTTTGTCCGTCGCCGCCGTGTACATGCTCGTCAACGTCGCGTACTTTGGCGTCGTGTCGAAGGAGGATATATTGGGGAGCAGGCAGATTGTGGCGTGCGTGGTTCAATTCTTCTCTGGTGTACATGTGTTGCATGTTATTTCTTTAGGGCACTATTCTTCCGCAATTTATTCGGGCCGGCGACTGAGCGCGTGGGTGTCTCTTCATCCTTCAACCCACAACTGAAGTTTAAAAAATAACTTTAGGCACTGAGCGCCTGCATCGCGCTCTCCTCCCTCGGCAACATCCTGTCAGTCAACTTTACGCAGGGCCGCGGTGCGTATCCATCTTCCTTCATCGTTTCCCTCTTTCCTCCTCCCTCCTTCCTTCTTTATCGTCTTAGTCTTACTTACTCCTCCGCACCGCCAGTGATCCAAGAACTCGGCCGCGAAGGCGTCTTCCCCTTCTCCGCCTTCTTCGCCACGAACAAGCCCTTCGGCGCGCCGCTCGCAGGGCTAGTGACGCTGTACGTGTTGTCGGTGGCGATGGTCGTGGCGCCCCCGCCGGGAGACGCGTATACGTTTTTGTTGAGCAGTGAGTAGTGCTCCTTCTTCCATTGCCGTTTTTCTTCATCGATGTATTTATTTACTCACCACCTACGCACGACGCAGTGTCCTCCTACGCCCTCACCCTCATCAACACCCTCGTCTCCTTCGGGCTCCTCCTCCTGCACACGCCCGCCTACCGCCCCTGGGCCTGGGACCCCCCCTTCCGCGCCCCGCTCTTCGTTGTCGTCCTCTTCTTCATCTCCAACGTCTTCCTTGCCCTGATCCCGCTGATCCCGCCCGCGGAGGGCCAGAGGACATTTGAGCGGATTCCGTATTATGTGCGTTCACGTCTCTTCTACTTACTTACTTTTCTTCTGTTTTGCTGACCAGTGGATACCGAATTTGCGTTATGTAGACCCACGTCCTCGTCACCATCGCC
This sequence comes from Mycena metata, assembly GCA_029378385.1. Classification (NCBI taxonomy): domain Eukaryota; kingdom Fungi; phylum Basidiomycota; class Agaricomycetes; order Agaricales; family Mycenaceae; genus Mycena; species Mycena metata. The sequence continues at coordinate 1,019,412 of JARKIB010000012.1, forward strand.
GCCTCCCAACTGGGCGTCGCCTATTGGGCCCTCTGGTCCGTGTGGCTCCCGCGGCGTGGCGGGTACGCGCTCAAGCGCGAGTGGCGCGTGCAGGAGGACGGGGTGCCACGGTTCGTGTTTGTGAAGGTGCCGAAGGTGGTGGGGGTGGGAGTGGCCACGTGAAGCGAAATTACAGCTGCATAAGCTTAAAGGGCTAGAGATGCGGGTTAGATGGAAGAAGGGAGTTGTACAGTACTAGATGTGTCCTCAATAATGTAGATTATCGGGTTTGTCCAAGACGAAGGGAGGATAGTTTTCTCTCTCTGTCAATACACACTGTGATCATTACTGCACACCTTTCAAACACGGACATATTGTCCATTATTTTAGGGCGAAATCTCAAAAGCTGTCAGTCTGAGTGTGGTCTGTTTGGCTTCGGCTGTTACGCGTTGTAGTCACGTGCACCTTGTACATTAATGTTTTTGCTCTTCGTTTGGAGGCCTAGGCATCTGCAGTTTATACAGATATGTTCGAGATCCTCCGGTTGGTGGCAGAATTGGCAGATTGCTCGTTCTTTACGTATACAGTCGGGAACTATGGTGTATGCTCATCCATATTTCTGCCGGTGTCGGGCAGTACAAGAAGTTTCAGTGGATTTGGCAGTGGTAAGGACGATGGGTAAATTTGCTGATGATTGTGCTCTACTCTATCCTTGCGATTTTCTTTCTGCGATACCCAGCATACACTGGATACAGTACTTCAACAAGCGAGTTCCGAGTGTCAACGGTTGAAGTGTCTGTCTTTGAAAGACCAATCACTGCGTTTTTAGCAAAAAGTCCAGTGTGGCGAAAGTTGAGACTAAGTGATCGCTCGGAAGGCTTAATTCGGGATTAGTAGATAGCCGGGCCTCGGGCTATACTCGTGGGTCGTCATATCGAGCAACATTAGCCCGCGTTGGGCTACTCGGTAATCCCGACTTAAGCCCCTTTGGGCTATCACAATCGGTTGGACGGATTAAGTCTGGCCTTTGACTTCGGCCTGGGTGCCAAACTCAAGATACTTTGATCAGCCCGAGGGCTATTCTCGAGCACATGGTCAGGGAAGGGTGGCTACACTCGGGCTAATTTATTCGGTTCGGGGTTTCCGCCGCTACTTATTGTTCGGTTTTTTATCAAATTTTGTTTTTCATTTCAAAAGAATACTAAGGAGAGAGGGAAAGCAATGATGTATTCAAGATGGACGACGTAGGTGGACACATTTAACCTGCTTTGACTACTTAAAATAAAATGATAACTGACCTCCCCCCAGAACTTGAGATCGATACCGCAGTAGGCCACAACCACCAGAACTTGGAGCAAGGTTTGAAGGAAGAAAGGAAACTTGAACTTGGAGGCGTTGACGGCGCTCTTCTGCGTACTAGTATCAGACTTGCGAGGACCGCTGAGCGACAAGTTGTTTTGTGGGAAGATGTGGGAGGGGCCACTGCTTTGTTGGCTAGAGTGGGGTTGGCGGGGACTTGGCAAACAACTTTGAGGATGGAGGGAGGAGCAGGAGAGAGAAAGAGAGAAACACCGACTTGCCGCTAACAAACGTCGGTTAAATAAGTTGATCAAATAGCCCGAGTTGGGCTAAAGTCGGGCTATTGATCTGGCCCGGTTGCGACACTCCGGCGTTGTATTTTGGCCCAGTTGCCCAGACCGGCCACTTGGTTCGCCCGAGTAACGCCAACAGACCAGACTGAAAGCGCCAAGTTCGTGCTTCTGCAATATCCCTAGGTCGGCCAAAGTAAAGCAAAACCTCGAGCCAATGAAACACCATCCAGGCTATTCCCGGAGGCTCGAGATAATCCCGAGCAAGGCGGGGACGGATCACCCATTTTCGGGCTAAAATGCGGCTTTTGTATGCGCAAGCGTGGCCACCCCAGCATTTAATCTCGCCAGCGGGCTACACTTGAGCAACAACATATCTCTCGAGTTTCGCCCGCCCGGGGAGTTTTTGCTGAAAACGCAGTGAATACAGTACATGGATACACACATCATGTGCATAATAGATGGTACATAGAGTGTTTATATATGCATAACCTCTTCAGTTATTGAAGGCTGTTAAAAATTGTTTGAACCTTGCGGTAGCAGAGGAGACTCAAGTTCCAACGTACATAAATACCTTCTCCGCGTGATAGGTCGTACATAGGGTGTTTATGCATAACCTCTTTGGTGATTGAAGGCTGTTAAAAATCGTTTGAACCTTGCGGTAGCAGAGGAGGTTCAAGTTCTAACGTACATAAATATCTTCTCCGCGTGAGATTCATGGGCGAAGACGGCGCGCGGTCATGATCTTAACGAGTTTCGGAACGACTGGTGTGTCTTGGACATGACGAGAGACCAGGAAGTCCTCGGCCTTCAGTTTTTCAATTTGTTTGATCACCTCGTTCCGGAAAGACGGCTTCATATAAGCATCCAGCGCTTTAGAAAATGCGAGTGAAAAAGGCTTGCTTCCAGCGATACCAGCCCCGGATGTTTGCTCCGCGCATATGCAGATGGATGTGAGTGCGTGTCAACGCGGAAAGATAGACCAAGCCAAAGCCGTAGGCGTACCAGCGACAAGTTCAAAACGGCCCGAGTTGGTTTCAAGGCAGTCACCCTGTTTCTGGTTGACTGTCCGCATTAATTACGTGTAATCAGGAAGCGGCGTACCACACGGGGATATTTCGCCTTCAGTGACTTGGCGCAGGCTGCGACGATGACGTTCTGCAAGGAGTTGAGTGCACAATCTGGACCGGGAGGCAACGTCCCTCACGAACTGCAAGACATTTGTTAGTCTCGAAGAAAAGCCTGAAGTCTGATACTGACTTCCTAAATTTGAACATCACGAGTCCTGTTCGTACGATGGAGAAATATGACGCACGCGGAGAAGGGCCTGTTGCTGTCGTACTTTCGTCAGCTTCGCCAAGTTAAGAAGGGAGACCAACATGTACCTTTGGTAGACGAGGCGGGCTCGCCCTGGGAGCGACACGGCCGTTCTACGATTTCGAGGCCGTTAGGTATACAAATTAACAAGCTGATGGAATGCTCTTCCTCACAGCTGGAGGGGGAGACGATTTTACAGGCTTGTTCGGTGTCTTCTTCGGCGGGCTTCGATTTCTCTTCGATCCATTTGGGATGCCCTCGTTCTAGTGAGGATTAGATCGAACCCACAGACAACACCCGAAAAACCGCACGGGCTGTGAAGATGTTTTTGCTTTCGCGTTCTATCCGGACATACACGAACCACGTCGTCCAGTCAGAACGAAGTAGCTTTGACGGCGCACCACGCACGACGGGGAGCTCAGCCTTGGGCTAGGTCATGACCCAGGGCAATAATCACACGGACAATAATCACACGGACATGCTTACCAATTTAGATTTAGAACGCTGAGTTGACATCCTGGGGTCCGCCATGGGCTTAAAAGAAAGATAAGATACAGCGCAATAGTTTCGTGATAAATCACTCACCCAAGCCTGGGGGAAATGCGCAAGGGTGTCCCGGACGAGTACTGAGTGCACATTATTACACACACAAGAGTTGATGGTCGTGTTAAACTTGCCTCTTAGTTCATTAGAGGCCTTCAAACTTCTCGTAAGGCTGCCGATGAGCTTTTGAAACCAGGATATCCTAAGCCACAATGAGGCAGGATTTTTTCGCGACCTGGTGGCTATCGACTTACCGACTTGGTGGGGCTGGCTTCAAGTTGTATTTGATGAATCTGATAGCGTTGGAGGAAGCCGAACTATCACTAGGGATGTGGAGACTCACGCAGCAACAACATAATTTATGCAAAGGTCTACACTGTTCCGCTGCGAGGATACGAACAACAGTCGAACAGAATCCTCTGAAAGAGCTTTGACAGTTGCCCGAAGGACGTTGGTGCAGTCCGCATGTTCTTTGCGCAGGTCTAAAGATCAACAAGTTGTTGAGATTGCCACGGATCGATGCTATTTCTTACCATCAAGTGGTACATAGTCTGCTGGAGGGTGATTCGTTGACATAAGGTATTTTTGGAAATGCGTGTTGAGCATTTCCTGTGCCTTGCTCGTGGTCAGTTCTCGCGCCCGCGTTAAATTTACTCCTTGGCCCGTGAGCTGGACAAACGCCTGCGTTCTGAGTGCGTCCAATTTGGTAAAGACCACGAAAACGGGAACTTCAACGGGAACTTCAAGCATGGTTTATACTCGCGCAGAAAGGCGGCCGGAGGGAGACAGACCTTTCCCAGTGATGTCATTGTTGAAGAATCGTTCTTCAGCTTTCGAAAATGGGCGGTTGGTGTCTGTCGGCAAGCAGTACCTGGTTCCACTGAGTCGAGCCAGATCCCTAAAAGTACACACACTCACCAGATGACGTGCAGCTTCTCCGCCAGCAGAGGGCTCGCAGTACGCTGTGTGATGAACTTTTTCACTTTATCCATCTCCTCGCCACTCCCACTTTCGAAACCGCGGGAGACGTGGAAGATCGTGTGGGGGTTGCTTCTGAAAATCAGCTGGTTGTTGATGTCGTGGGGAGGGCGCTGGGGCGTGGTCAGCTTCTCTATGTCTCGCATTTCGACGTAGAAGAACCTCATCGGTGCCAGTAGCCATGTCCGTCTAGGGAAAACCGCGATCAGCCTGAGCGCCGGAAACGGGACAGCAAGTACCGCATCCCCCCCGGCGTCGAAGACCTCGGGATTTTCGTCGGAGTGGCAGAGTCGCTTTAGCAGAGTCGTCTTCGCGGCGTTCGTGCGTCCCACCACAAGGATTCTGAGGTGGGGGCCACTGCTGCGCAGAGTGATAATGTTGTTCATAGGTGCTAAATGCCAATGGAAAGTTCAACGGGCAGGGAGATGTATGGGACGGATGCAAGGACAGGGAATGAGGTCAGATAGGCAAGGCGCAGTTTTGAATGACTCGCCGAGACCTTCAGGCGGCATGTGTGTGCGACGCGTTCCAGTGCGACACACGCGTATTCCATTCTACCTGTAACGTGTCGGAAATGAGCAGGAGTTACCGATACATGAGACGTTGACACGAGCGTCATGGATCCCAGGTGGAAAAAGAAGTAGGACAGCGAGGAATGTACTGGCATCTAACACATGTACTGTAGTGTTTCGACCAACCGTTCACAGGTTGTGACGTGTGACCTCAAGTGTTCAGAAAACCAGGTGTTCACAGCGTGGGAATTTGCCTTAAATGGTAATGCGGGCCGCGAAAATTCAACTGATGGTATCAATTTCGCTTGAATCCGACGATTGTAAGGCTTGTGATGCGTTACGATGTGCGAAAGTGTTCAATTCACAAACCTCCATGACCTGTGATGTGAACACTTGGTCGAAACACTACAGTACCCTTTGGTCGATGTTGGAGAAATTTGAAGTAGTAGTAGCGAGCCGTCGCACCTGGCCACGCGTTTGTTGGAGACTGGGTTTCGGTGGGGCTGGCGGTGTAGGCTCCTTCAAAGGCCTCGCTAAGCTTATACGGTCAAGCATGTCACGGTTGGATCGAGCTGAAAAGCTTGTGATTTCGGACTTAGAGCTGCGGTGGGACCACAAAAAATCGTGAGTTGAAACGTAATATTTCTGAAGCCTCCACTTCCTGGTGCGACATTTCCAAAGTTTCCTGTTGAAAAATTAGATTGTAAATAACTTGATGAAGAACCAGAACACCGAGCTTTCCTGTACCATGGCATGCGGGGGACAGTCGTTAACATCAGTCCATGCACAAATCCTCAGTAGCTAGGCTCGTAACCAGCCTGCCATCACGGAAGTGTATACTATAAACTCATTTTTCATCATTTATTCTAATTTTATGCCAACTGAACGTGAAGACAGTACATTTTCTACTAGTTTAGCCACTGGTTCGAACTTTTTGGCCAAGTCAAGCATTCAGGTCAAAAACTTCCAAAAAGAGTAAAGGAACTTGGAACTTGAACTTTGAAGTTGAACTTTGATCAAGTCGAAGTTGAACCTTGATCAAGTCGAACTTGAACCGGGGGATGATGTAGATTAACTCCATCGGCAGCTTGGCTGTGGTTCTGCATCCACTGTTGGTGGTTTTCACCCTCTCCCTTTGGTTTCGAGTGTGATCCAGATCAAGATTCTATACCAGGAAGCTATCATGCTGGGATCATAATACATGTAAACAAGGCTGCAATTTTCTCGACCTCTGTATATCACCGCAGCGGGAGTATTTGATATTATTAGATTCCCATTTTTTGAGGCCATGTTCCTGCTTCAAACTGCATGCAAATTGGTCCATAAATGGACACACTGATATAGTGGCGAACCGGGAAGCAAAACACAACGTAGAAGCGAAACACCGGCCCGTTCGCTACGTCGCAGATCTCGGATGGGCTCAAAATTTTGGGAGGTGAATCTCCTCCTTAATAAACCCTGGCTTGCAAAAAAAAATTGCCTGAAACCATCATATTGCGCCCGCACAGTGTGATTTTTTCTGAGGGCACCATTTGGCACATTTTCAGGGCTTCAATCAGACTGTCCACGGAACTACTTGCCAACAGCCAAAGGGTGTTGGGGGGTTGTGTTTTAGTCCCACAGGACCTAATATGAATTTAATGGCCCTTCACGCTACCAAAAAACGGTAGAATAAGCTGTTTTTCATTGTTTCGCTACACCGTTAATGCGCCAAATTTGGCCTTCCGGAAGAAGTTGCTTTGTTCTCCAAGAGTACGTAATAAAATCGGATGATTCTTTATACTATGGTGTTGCCCGGATGTCGTAGAGTCGATCTATCACAGCAACAAAGATGACTGATGCCATATTGAGCCCACAATCTGCCACGCACACTGAGCATTTCGCTTCCCGGTTCGCCACTGTATCTCAATCAGTTTCTGCAGATTTGGATGGCAATGAGCTTCGTTTGAGTCATTTTCTGTTCTCCCTCATCATAGGAAAGCACAAAAGTGAAGCCAAGAAGGCCAGTCAGGATGCTGGTAGGTTTCCTTCAACTCCAAGATTCTACAGTCCCTTATGTTCACTAGTTCTGGCCCATCTCTGTGAACCAGACCATTTGAATTCCCTTTGAAACAACGATGTCGGGAATGAGAAAGAGCTGAACGCCTTCAAGCTCAAATTCAATTCATTCTTCTTGGTCTCTCCGATTCCCCAGACATCTCTCTCTTCTATCTTTCCTACTTCTCATTATTTGCACAGGGAGATTTCCAAGAGGTCATTCGGTATCTGAGCAACATTGCTGTTGAGCATCGTGACTTACACCAAGTGCTCAAATCAGTGAATTCCAGGATTAAGGGACACAAGAGCACCGGCACTTCCAGCAATGCTACTCGCCGTCAGAAGCGCTCTTTGGTTAGTTTTCTTACTACTCCTCAGTATGGACTTTGTTGAAGTCGCTGTCGCAGAGTGTCGCAATGTTCAGGTATGGCCTCCTTCATCCCTCACTGCTTTTCTTCTCATTTTGCTGCAGCCAGTTGTGCCAGGCAAGATGGTTTAGGTGGGATTCAATGCTGGGCCCGTCATGCACAGGTATTCGGACTTATAAAAAGTTATACAAAACTGCTCGACAACATCACCAAAACCGAACACCACAGCAATATTATTGCAGTGACGACAACTGTTTGGGCTGCTGCAGAGACTTGGCTCCCAACTGACATCACACATCACAAACTCAAAAACATTCCAGGCCCCGAATCGCTACAGTTGGATGGCTCATAATGCATAAGCTCATAATGCATACCTGCCAAATTTTCTCATAGCGCATAGGATTCTGGAGCCACCAATATGCATTTTGTCACCATAGGAGGGTGGTCATAATACATGTTGCCCATAATGCATAGGCTTCAGCCAAATTCGGCTCATTTTGGCAGGGAACGGATGTTATGCATTATGAGCCATCCAACTGTACCTGTAATGTGGGCGAAGGTATTCTTTTCAGCTTTACAACCTCCAACATCTGACTTTTATATCGCACAAGGGACTGGGTTTGTGTTGAAGTTGAATGATGTCACCTATTCCTTTCCACAGGTTCAGAGGGCCCCTCCTGAAGCATATTTGACCGTGGCCTTGGGGCCTGTGCAATTAGTGTCAATGTCAACCACACCATAGACCTGCCTTCAGCCAGTCTCCCTGTGGACAGTTTTCCTGCTGCCACTCCAACATCAAATACCCCATCTTCGTCTTTGTGCCCCTTGACACGGTCCCAATCTGGGTCTAGCCCACCAAAGGTGGATCCTGCCACCAAACTTATGAGGAGCAAAGGGTGGAAGGGGATAATCAACCGCAGGTGGGATAGCTCCGTGATGTCCACATGGAAAGAATATCTGCGGGGATCTGTTACAGCGTGAAAACAATGCAGAAGAGATAGGCTGGACTTCTTGGCTAGGACAAGTTGGACCCCCTGAGCATCTCAATGAAGTCCCAGTTGAACCGCTGAAATGGGCAAGATGCGCTGACAGTGAATTGAGGCTAGCTAAGCTAAAGTATGGGCTAGCTTGAACACTAACACACCACACCTAAAACCTAACACACCACACCAATCCCCTTATGATTATAACACTAAGACTAGCGTGTCTTCCTAGTGAGTTCAGGTCCCGAGTCGTAGTATGCAACTGCTGGTTTGAATCCCTAGTGCACGAGTAATGATTTATGGCCTCAACTATCCCAACAAACAACTCTAATCTCTGAGCTAGCTCGACCGTTTGACCGAAACAAGTCTTTCCAAGGGATTGGAATGAACGGGTTGGGGTAAAAAGGGTTTTAACTAAGCGGACGTAGATTGCTACGTCGTCCTAGGCGAGATGATAAAGTGTCTTCTGAAAACTTCCAGTTACGGACTATGCTGCGCCAGCTATTCTCTCCTCTATGACGATCCCAGATCAACAGATATTTGGGTGCCGACTTAGAACCTTGAATCTAAGCTCTTTTCCTTAACACTTGGGCTTATACTGGACCTAGAGGGTTCACTCAAGCTCCGTTAATCGGCCAATGAATCGACCAAGGAGTTCTACCAAAGTGCTGTGCTGGTCGTGGTCCGTTTTATGGGAGGTGTTTCCTAGTCACCCAATGCGTAGCCCTTGCGAAGTCCACCACGAAGTCAACGACAACTCTCAAACGTTCTCTTTGTGCGCTCGGTCCCGATTTATACGTGGAGGTTGTTGCCGCTCACAAGCTCCCAACGCGAGTCCTTGCTTATTAGTTCACACAGTTACTTGTGGATCCAACAACACTGATTCGATTTCTATAGACTTTACAAACGAAGAAGATACTTTATCTCCGCTAGCTAGGCCTGAGCACACCCTTATCATCGTAACGATGAGCGGGGTATGAACTGGTCTTTCAGCAGTATTTACATGTCCTTTTTATACTAGTTGAGAGAAAGAGATGAGGTAAAGTGAAATGAGTAAAAACTGGTCCGTGCAGCTCCGCTACGGCGAGCTAGCCGGTGCTATCGTGCGCTAGGCTTGCCAGACAGTCAGCTAGCTGACCATATTGGGGGCCTAGGCTGGGTATATTGCCAATTCTGTACAGCTTTACAGCTCCCGGACCCTCTGTATTTGCAAAACGACTCGGAAAAACCATTCCCGCCCTCGTCTGCTCACCAATCCTCTCCCAATCTCCGCCTCCGCACGGACTGAACATCTAGTCTCGTGCCATCTCTTCTGAAATACATCTCTTTGAGTTTGTTTGGTGCAGCTAGCTGCCCCCAAACGTGTCGCGTCGATCACCTGATCTATCACTCGGCATATCCTCATGCCGACAGTTTCTCCTAGCCGTCGCTATCGCTAGCTAGCCCGATAAACCCGAAGCCAGCGCCAAGTTATTTATGGAACGTGGCCCCTAGCCCAGTGCTATCCCACTAGCTGCACACTAGCTATTCGTATGTCTCTCCTCTTTACACTAGCTGGTAACTCTCGTTATTCTGTGCTCTCTGGAAGTCGTCTATGGGCGCGCTAGCCCACACTATGAGGTACTAGACCATAGTAATCCTCCTTAATGCGTATACTCCCCTAGTGTAACACTTGTTCACGCGCCTAGCACTAAGTTTGTACTACGGTCAGCAGCCGGAGCTCACTCTGACCCTCCTTTGTATCACCAAACAGAGTCCCAATAGGAATATTGCACCTATTAGAAAGCTAGCTTGTTACAACTCGAAGCCTAGTATGCCTTGCATTTAACTAGTGCTAAAAATCGCAAAATGCAGCTAGATGTCGGTACATTGTTGTTGCACCGTTTCACCGCCACAGGGTCCCTTTTACCCCGACCAGGTTGTCGCTCTCGAGGCCATCATCACACAGTGGTGTGGTCTTGCTGTGAATTTGGACATCATTTATTTATGGAACATTGCCTTAGCTTTTTGTCGTACTTTAAATAACACTGCATTTTGATTGTCCTTCACATTCAACTTTGGTATTTGCACTTTTCTCTCCAGAGCTAGAGTGCGAGAAAATGAAAAAAAAAAACCCCCCCCGCAAAAAAAGAGGCAGAGAGTGAGGGAGAAAGGTAAACAATAGGGCAACATACAGGATTCGAACTTAGTGCGGTGAGGCTCCCCATCACCAACCTTGAACAGAGTTAGGGACATAAAACCACTAGACTAACAGAGCATGGAGTATAAGCAGACAGATTAAAGCTGGGAGCAATGCTGAAAGGGGAACACAAAAATATCACATTTATGAGGTTGTCCTGCAAGTTACAGCCAGTGTAAACTGAGTTGATGACAAGGAGATTAAAGAATAATAGAGGTACGAAAGATTGGGCACAAAATTGGTAGAACGAACAGATGAAGGGAGTTGAAAGGCAGCAAAGAAATTAAGTGATAAAGGGTTATAATGAATAGAGGAGATTAAAAGTATTAAAGACCTAAAGTAAGCAGCGGAGCAAAGTAGACAATGAAAGAAGCGACAAAGTCATAGAATGAGACATTGAAAGGGTATAAATTTACTTTAAGCAAAGGTGTGGTTGTCGATGCCATTGAGCAACTGACAAAGGAGCCAGTGGTGAATAAACTGGCAGTGAGAAGGAGGTTCTTTGGACATGTATGATGCCTGGGCAGCCCTCAAGAGGAATAAGACTGGGATGCGACACTCAAGGAAGCAAGTAGGGTTACATTTGTGATCATTGAGGGAAACAGAGAGTGAGGTTGTCCACCGAGGTCTGAACTGAGCTCAAGTCAGTTATCGATCAGTGGCCGGTTTAGCCGAACCAAGAGGTAACCCCATTTGGTAGTTGTGCCTCACTAAAGAAACCACAGCCCTGTAAGCGAACCACCAGATCAATTATTTCCCCACCACCGGTCGCATCAAGTAAACCAAAGGTTCACAAAAGGTTTGGGTGGTGTGTACAAGTACAGATATGGTACTTCAGGTACAAAGTTCCAATGACCTGTCATGTTTGCTTAGCCAGGTCAACTTCGGAGTAAAAGTTCCGAACTAAAGCTCGAATATTTGATGAAAAATAAGGTCATAGTAAACACGTTGCGGCATAGTGCTTGCACTTAGAGTTGCCGTAGTAGCAGGCTGGTCACGAGCCTACTCAGTAGCCACAAAAAAAAGTGCTGCAGCGGCAGTGGGTACTTTGCCGCAGGGTGGCTGTGTTGCCACGCACTGGAAGAGACGGAGAGGAAGAAGGTGCTCCGATGGTCAAGGACTCGGAGGCAGGGTCTAGACCAGTGATCCGGAAGTTGTTAAGATTTTCCGAGACGGCGACGACTCGGGGATTGGCAAGGAGCAGCCTGTCAACGTTCAACTAATTCATAAGCTTTTCTCAAGTTCTGAGGTGATTTTATCCCCAGCGCTACTTAAGTTCCTCAGGTACTTAAGTTTTTTTTTTTTTTTTTTTTTTTTTTTTGAGGAAGTGTTTGGATAGTAAGGGAGAAGGTGAGCTTGGGTCGCGTTGCCCTCCTTCACCCCTCCACCCGAACAAGCCGCAGGCGCCTGTTTGAGCTTCTTGGCCGGCATAGCCGGTCACCCCTTACCCGCTCAGATTTTGAGGTCTTGGACTTGGAACCAGACCAGACTATATATACAACCCTCTCGAGGAAATGCGTCTTCCGCATTCGCGCCTATAACGCGTTATGTGGGACTTCGGCATTTCCGTCGGCTCAGGCTTCCCGGCGATCGAAAGTCAATCGCCGTTCCGCCATCACTGCCAACATTCATCCGACACCCACTAAAACCCCGACTGTCTTCGGCCAATCTTTGGCCAACGTCCGCTCGTTTTTGAGAGTTTTCTTCCAAGTTTTCTTGACAAGCGACATCTTGAGAGCCTTCTTCTCGAACTTAAATTCATTCGTCATCGCGCAGTCCACAGCAAGCCTGTTGTTTATTATCTTCAGCCACCGGTTCCGGATCTCTGGCAGCGATGCGGGTCTCTTCCTCTGGATAACGCGTTCGTTTCGTAGGCGCCAAATTAGGTGGGCAGATTCCGTGATTAGGATCTTATACAGTCGTGTCGTTCCGGGGTCGCCGAGCTTTACAGCCCCGCCCGCCATGATTTGGGCCACTGTAGGTCGCATGTCTTTCCCTGCCTTCAATTGCCACATCTCACTTGCAATATCCCAGACCTCCCGCTGGCCTGGTACACCACACTCCGTCAGGATGTGCTTCATAGACTCATGCAGCCCGCATTGTGCACATCTTCCCCTTTGGGAGTGGCTTGGTATACTATCCCAGTACGCACCGACCTTATACCCGTCGTGTATTAGCATCCATAAGAAGAATCTAATGCTTCTTGAGATGTCCTTATGGCGCGTCGACTTCCAAATTGCGCGGGATTCGGGGGTGGCGCCGTCCGGTCCAGCGGCTGCTCCCTTTGCACTGTCCAGGTTCTGCACTGTCGCTCGGCGCGCCATTAGCGCTTGGTACGCCGGCTTCTCCATTTTGAGCTTCCTGATTATCTTGTACGCCTTCGCCTGTGTCATCGCCTGAAGTTTTGCTCCCGGGAGCACTACGTCTTTACTAACCTCTGTATTCATGATATAGGTGTCTGGTTTTCGGCTTCCTTCTGCCGCCAGTCTGTCTGCCGCCTCGTTACCTGCAATTCCGGAGTGTCCCTTCACCCATGTGAGTGTCGTCAGTGCCTTTCGTGTACGTATCAGCGCGGCGGTCAGTTCAAACAGTTGACCATTCTTGACAGTGTGGAAGCCTTCATCCTGCCATTTCGGCAGGTTTTTGGTAAGTCCGTTTATTGCGTACTTGGAATCACTGAAGATTCGAAGTGGTGCATTTGCAGGGACAACTTCCACTGCTTCTTTTATGGCCAGCAACTCTCCGACTTGGTTCGACGGGCCCAGCTCTTCCGGTACCCGAATGGCCATGTTCCTCGGGTCATCTTCCCCGAAAAAGACCCCGGCGCCGGCCACCGTGTCTGCGGAGCCGTTGTTCAACGCTGATCCGTCCGTGTACACTTCCACGGTTGGTCCTTGCGGTCTCGTGAACCTTGTATCCGGCGCAATGTCTTGGGGGTTCGTATACCCCTCCGTGAATATTCTAAAGGTGTCCGCGATGGTCCCATTCGTCGTGATGCGTGAGTCAAATTGCCTTGTGTGCTCCTCGTCGTCCATGGGGAGCTGATTACCTTCGTAGTCCTCAGGCTGGGGCACTCTCGGGTCCCACTTTTCCTCCAGTGAGTTCCGCAGTTCCTGCGCCTTCCAGAAGCATAGATTTGGGTGATCACATCCCGTTATAGCTTTCGTTATCAAGCACGCATTGCAGTCGCAGTCCTCGCGGTTGATATGCCGGTATGTGCCTGCTTTGCGTGACAGCTCTCTCGTGTCCCTGACAGTTCTTATACGATGCTTTTCTCTCAGACACTTGACAACGTGTACGTTCGCGTTGAAAAGGGTTCTGTCCCCACCTGAAAATTTGTGGTACCAAATTAACATGTCGTCCTGTATCTCCCGGGATACTGCCATGGCCTGCGTTGAAACATTGTATTTGCGTCCTATCGCCATCATCCCGGCGAGGTCCTTACTTTTAAGTTCTTCAGCTGATTGGTATGGCGACCATGATTGGAGGTACGAGTTCAGCCTCATCGCTTCGGCGACACTTAGGCTTGTTCTGACTGCCCCTTTTGCCAGGATCTCGTCTGCCACAAAACACCAGAGTGGTCTCTTAGGGCCGAAGCTTAGGTATGTTTTCAACCACGTTACAGTGATCGCTTCGTTGCGCGCTATAATATCAAGGAGGTTCTTTCCCCCCATCTCGGCCGGTGCGTACACTGTTTCTTTATTTACTGCTACACCTTTCTTCTCCGCCCACAGGAAATTGCGTACTCTTTTTTCAAGCCTGGCTTCGACATCGGCCGGCATTCCTTGTACCGTCGCAAGGTATTGAGTCATACCTCCGACAACCATCATGACAATGAGGCGGCGGCCTTCCATTGAGGGATGCCCTAACTCCCACTGGTCCAGTGCGGCGTCGATCTTTTCTAAGGTGCGTGACCACGTCTCTACTTGATCAACCCCGTTACCGACCCATGCACCCAGTGTACAGATCGGCTCGCCTTCCATCGCAATTTTGATATGGCCTGGGATCGGAGTTCCCCCTATACCGTTGACAAATCTTGCGGCTCGAACACGATCCCTGTGATCGATTCGGCTGATGGGGATCATCTCCGTCTTCCCGATATTGAACTTTGCGCCCGCGGCGATGCACCATTCATTCAGTACATCCATCAAGGTGCCGAAGTCGTCCGACGCATCCAGGTATACGAGTGTATCGTCGGCAAAGAGGGTGGTTATCAATTCCTCTCGCTTTCCTTTTAATCTGAAGCCTTTTAGGGTTGACTTGCATAGGGATTCGGCTAGGGGTTCGATGGCAAGGTCGAATAGCAGGCATGATAGAGGATCTCCTTGCCTTACCCCTCTCGTTACTCGGAATGGGCGTGAGCTCATCTCTCCGTTGATTATTACATGTGTTTCAGCGTCACTATATAATGCTTTAATTGTGTTGATAAATTCCTTTGGGATGTTATAACTCTCGAGTGCGCGCCACAGATAGTCATGTTCCACCTTGTCGTAAGCCTTTTCTTGGTCAAAAGCAACAATAACACCGTCTTTGTCGATACTGACCTCAGCGAGTTCTATGACTCGTTTGGTCAACCAGATTTGGTCTCTGATCTGGCGCCCCGGGACAAAACCTGCTTGGTCGGGATGAATAAGGTCGGGGGCAGTTTTCGCGAGCTTGATTGAGAGCGCTTTCGTGAAAACTTTATAATCTGTATTTAGTAGCGAGATGGGTCTGTAGTTCGCAATCTCAGCCTTGTCGTTCTTCTTGTACAACGGGCACATCCAGCTCTTGGAAAAACCGGTGCCCTGTGCCATCCCATACTTCTCGATATCGTTGTATACCTGGTGCATTGCGCCCAGAATGTTGAACGCAGGTTTGCCTATCTTTTTGTAGCTCTCGTACCGCTGATCCAAAATCTTCCAGACTTCATAGGTTATGCCATCCAGACCTGGAGCTTTGGAGTTCGCCGACCTTCTCAGCGCGTCCCGAACATCCTCCAGAGTTAGTCTTGATTTAAGTGCGTCATATTGTTCAGGCGTGACCTTCGTCTCAATCCTATCAAGCACCTTCTTGATTGTATCCTCTCGGTCTCTTCGCCGTACACTCGCCGTCTCTGACTGGAGTTTGTCATGGTAGTCTCGCGCCATTCCCGCCATCTTCTTTGAATTCGTCTCGTATTGGGGGGGGGCCTTCAGGATCTGAGTCCTTCTTGAGTCTACTGATCAGCTCTCGGGGCTTATGTGGCTTGTTTATTGCGGTCCAGTATGGCCCAATAACTTCGCCATGCAGTCAATTCTTCACTTGGGCTGTCAGGCGGGTTTCATGGTGACGTTTCCTTTCCAGTGCAGTCAGCTTTTCCTGCCACACCGCGCATGACAGGATTTTCTCCTCCTCTGTCAGTGTCTTATCTTTCGGGTTCATGGCCAAGTCAATTTTATTCTTCAGCTCGTCCATTTCTTCAACAATCTTTGGGACTATTATCTTGGCCCTTTGCCGCGCCTTGTCGCCGAGTTTGATTTTGAATCCCGCCCAGAGTGTCTGGGCGTTACGGTTCAGGTTCCGCTGGCCGATCGCCTCTTCTTGCGCTGCTTTCTCAAGACCTTTCTCGAGCTCCAGCCCCTCCTCGTAGATGAATTTCGTGAGGATAGGGTCTCGTATGATATGTGCCGGCCATCTCCACCTGCCGGGACCAATAGTTGGTGCATCCTCTGTAGTGGCCCTTACCGACACCATTCTGTGGTCTGTATTAATTCCCACAGCTTGTATATCCCATTCATAGGTGTCGTCGAATAGGTCCCTCTTCACGTATATTCTGTCGATCCTAGACTGCGACCCGCCCAGCGCAATTGGCTGGAGGAACGTGTAGGCTCTTGTCGTAGGGTACGTTTCTCGCCATCCGTCTACGAGTCTCAGATATGTTTTCAGCTCGTCGAAGGCATCTACTGCATTTGCGCTGTCTTCGTGCGCGGGTAAACGGTCGATCGCGTCTTCGACAAAATTTGTGTCTCCTCCTAGGTAATGTGGCCGTCTAACTGCGGGGTGCGCCACATACCAAGCTTTTATTTTCCTCCAGAATGCCGCGTTCTCAGAGGGGGCATTAGGCGCGTAGACCCCAAGGATGGAAAGGGGTTCACCATCAACATTTTTCATTTCCAGGATCATTGCGCGCCCTGGGACAATCTCCGTGACTTTAATGTCCTGGGTTTCCACCATGTTTTTATTCAGGACGAATGCGAGCCCAGCTCGTGCTGCCGGTGCCGTCTCGTCCGGCGTGAATTCGACACGTATCGCTCTCCCGAATAGGTTGTCGACGTCCGCTTTGTGGTTATCGTCAAGGTGAGCTTCCCCTACGATTAGTACTCCGATTTTCTGCTCTCTGATGAGTTGCCAGATGTGGTACCACTTGTTGTCATTGTGCAACACGTTCGGGTTTCCTCGTCCTTTGATATTGAGTGCCGATATTTTTATTGAGGCTTTCGTGTCCTTCTTCCATCTTGGCCCCATTTGTCTTGGGGGTGCGGGACCGGGGTAGGTGCGTCTCTGCGAGCCACTTGCAGGGCGGTTGCCTGTGTTCGCAGCAGCCCGCCGCCGCGGCTGTATGTTTGGGGCCGGTGGTATGGGTTGGGCAGCTGGTGCTCCATGTCTGGAGGGCCCGGGCACACTAGGCGCATTTGCGTGCAGCGGCTGAGCCGCCACAGGTCTCAGGAATGGTCCACTACCATTCAAGAACGGGGGGACGCGCCCGTTATGATGTTCGTTATCGTTTCTATTGGGGGTGGACACATCCCCTCGGCCTTCGCTGGCCTGACACTCGTTCACACGACGAGCGTCGACGCCTGTAGCATCTTCCCCTGCAGGGATTGGGTGCTGACACTCAGCCCCGCGCGCACGCTGCGCGTTATCAATGCCTGTGGTGGCACCCCCCGGTACGCGCAATGCGTTCGGAGTTGCTTCGAGCCGTTCTTCATTAGCTCGCCGGGGAGGCATTTCCCCGTGAGGGTTGTGGCCATCCCGGGTTGCTTCCGAGCGGCTCTCAGCCCTATCCCCTCCATCGCGGTGACTTTCATTGGAAGCACGGCCGGTGGCAGAGCCGCTACTTTCTCCAGCCACCGCGTGCCGTTCCTCGTCGATTTCTGTTTCACCTGTAAAGTTTGGAAGTATGTTAAATCGGTTATAGTTGGTAGCGGAAAAAAAGAGACCCGCCGGCGACCCTCACGAGGGGTCACCGGCGGCTTGCCTCAGTATTTTGGGGTTGCAGGGTACCTCGCGACACGCTTCGGGGAGCGTGCCGTTCAATACCCCGCATGCCAGGACTGCTGGCCGGCAGACCCCGACTAAAAAGTCCTGCCGTTGCGGCGGGGCAGCTCCAGAGTAAGCTCGGTGCACCCGAGGGTGCACCTTGCCTATTCCTTCACTGCTCCGCTTGTCCCTCCCCCGTTTCCTGTCCAGTTCTTGCGAGCTGTCAGTAAATGTGGCGGGTTCGGGTCGCGTACACGAGTGTACTCGTGTACGACTTCTTCCAAGCCCCGACTTGGGTGTTTGTACCTTTACTACACTCATTTACTCTTCAAGTTCCCGTCGCTCAATGTTCGGCACAAAGAATACATTCGCGCAGATAAATAGAATCACATATATAGGGAGCGGGGGGTGTTCGCAAGTAAGGACTGTGTGTAGGGGTATAAAGTTATCTTGAATGAATCAACTAAGAATAAATAAATGCAGAGCCCGAGTTTAGAACCAACCACGACGGCCGCCGCGGCTGCGGCCACGCCAGAAACGCCCGCGTCCGCCTCTGTTGGTGTTGTTGTTATTGTTATGCCCGCCGCCGCCTCCGTGAGTGTCTGCATCGTTCTGGGCGTTTGGCTTCAGACGGTGGAGGGGGTGGTTGTCCGGCAGCTCTGACAGCTGTCCCGGCGGGCCCCACCAACCGATGTTGTCCTCCTTGTACGGGCATTTGAAGGACAGGTGATCAGCGCCCTTGCACAGGACACATTCCTTCGCGTGGCCCTATCAGCCGTGAGTATATGTATACACACGGGGTTGGGCAGTAATTAGCTACCTGGGCTGACCGGGTGGTGAAGCCGAAGCGTCCAGCGGCGAAGTCGAGCTTGCGGACAACCTTCGCAAGGTTCTCGTGGTCCTGCTCGCTCCCAACGGGCTCCATGTACGTGACGAGCACGGGCGTCTTCGCGTCAGGGATGTACTCACAATGGATGGTGTTGAGGGCGTCGAAGACGCGCTGTTCGGCGGGGCCGCCACGGTACGCAGTCCCCTGGTCGACCTTGAGGAAGGCCTCGCGGCATTTGTAGGTGGCGCGCACAATCCCAGCGCGGCCAGAGGCCTCGATCTCCTCTTTGGTGCCCTTACCCCGGCTAATCGTGTGGTGGGCGAGGACCCAGATGTGTTTACCGACGTTGGCGGCATGGTCAATCGCCCATCCGCCAGCTGAGGGGTCTAGTCCTAAAACGTGCTGCGCGCAGATGGCGTCGGCGCCGGCGTTGCTCTCGACAGTTACCAGCAGCGTCGACGACCCGCGGTACTTGCTACCGGTGATTTGGGCCCCCTCCATGGTGGACGGCACGGGGGCCTCGACCGTAAGAACACCGTCGGGGGCGAGCATACGAAGCGCCGCATGGAACTTGTCTTCCAGCGGGACGTCCCAGTCTACCTTGTTGAAGAGCTGGTCGCCGCTGTTGGCGACGGTGATGGTGATATGCCTGTATGGGGTCACCTTCCAGGCCGCGAGGTGGGTCTCCGCGATGTGCTCCTCGAGCTGGGTGTTGGTCCGGACGAGGGGGCGAAATCGCGGGTCGAGTTGCTGGAAGTGGGCGCGACCTTCGGCGTCGACCGGCGGGGCCCCCTGCGGTGTAAGCGCTTGGAGGTGGGGGTTGCGCGCCGCGGCCTGGGGGACGTGGGCTGCTATAGTGGCCTCGTCAGGGAGGACAAAGGGCGCGGGCACGGGAACATTGTGGATCGGGATGACGACCGGGGCTGGTGCAGCGGCGGCTGGAGCCTGGGGGGGCGGCGCAGGGGCTTGGTTCCCCACGGGAGGCGGCAGGGCTGGCGGGTTTTGCGCGGGGGGCGGCGGCGGCAGCTGCAGGGGCGGCACGTTATTCATGTCGACGTCGCTCATGTTGGAGAGGGCTGGGCTGGGCGGGGGCGGTGTCTGCGCAGATGTGGACGGTGTGGGGGTGACGGAGCGGGAGGCGCGGAGTTCACCGGGTTCTACCTCCTCGTCGGTGTCCGATGGGCTGAAGTAGTCGGCGGTGGTGGTGTCTACCGCTGAGAAGGAGAGGGTGTTGACTGGGACCGTGATTCGGGCGTGGTACGCACTCTTGCGCTTTTGGGGGGTGTTGAACGGGGTGGCGTTTCGGTCGGCCGGGAGTTGGATGTTGTCGTCCGAGGTCCTACGACGAACCTTCCTGTACGACTCCTGTGACGATGCCAGCGTGCTCCTTGGCTGGGTCAGGTACCCACAGGTGTACGCTGTCTGTTCCACACACCTAGAGCCTTCTTGCTGGTTTATTCGCCGCGAGTGAAAAAATGGAGGAAAAAGAGTTTAGTGGGGCGTCCAGCTTTTAAGGCTCTCGCTTAGCGTCGTGGGATCCTTCACGTGGATTGCTGCATAGTGACTACCCGCTGGGTATAGTATTTTCGTCGTCGAGCAGCGTGCTTCGTCGAGAGTCGTCGAGCATTTTGGTGTATGTGGTCGTGGTCAAGAAGTGGCATAGATTCCTATTACAGCTATTTGCAGATCTAATGGCACTAGCCAAATTTCCGCAAACAAGAGCAAATTTGATCCTCTCCTTCTTGTCGCGTCCATTGTGAGCGCATTTCTTGCCGGATCCTCTTGAAACTAGGTGCGTTAGAAAGCGTTTCAACGGCGCTATCGATCTGACGGGCTCTCTCTCTCCATCTACGTGTTTCCATTTTCGACCTTATTCGGCTGCCGCGCGATTCAGCCCCGCTCTCAAAATCCTCTTTCTGAGCTCAATTCTCGTTCATTCTGCCTGGAAATAGGTGCGTCTGAACCGCACTCTCCGCCTTGATCATACCATGCTCACTGTTTATCCCAGAATCACCAATACCGCCATCCACTGGTTCCTCAAGATCTTGATACCTATCCCTCACCTATTCCACTCTTCCTCGCTCAGTTCTAGGCCGATTTTCCTATTTCAAGGTGTGTTACAACGCATTTTCACGGCGTATCCAGCAGCCGAAGCTTTACTGCAGCCCTATACCTGCACAATGGTGAACCGCAGCATCAGTCGTGACGTGAAAATAGCGGCCTTGAACCTTTATGAACACGGCCGTCTCTCCCTCACCGAAGTCCTGGACTGTGTCGGATTTTCCCGCAGGACCTTCTTCCGTGTTCTCAGGCTGTGGCGCACCACTGGCGACGTTGTACGCTCTCGCCGGCGGACCGGCCGCACCCGACTACTCCATTTCGATGACGTTGACTATCTTTTGCGGTTGGTTCAGCACCAGCCAGACTATTTTCTCGACGAGCTCCAGGATCTTCTTCAACACAACCGCTTTATTTCGATCCACTTTACTACTATCCATCGCGAGCTTGAACGTGCCGGCCTTTCGACCAAGAATCTGAAGGTAATCGCCGAAGAACGGAGCGAGCCGATTCGTCTAGACTATGTCCGCGAGGTTGCACAGTACCCGGCAGACTACCTCGGCTTCCTTGACGAAACCTCTAAGAATGACAAAACTTCAGCTCGGCGTCGCGGAAGAGCACGAAAAGGGAAGCGGGCGACGAAACGGCAGAAATTTGTTCGCGGTCCTCGCTTGACGGCTACCGGCCTCCTTACACCGCAAGGGATGCTCGCGTCCAAGGTTGTTGAAGGTTCCATGCATCGTGACCAATACCTCGAGTTCTTAGAGGAGCAAGTTGTAAGTTTCCTCGCCGTAGACATCTTTTTTTGTTTTGATGATATTCAACAGCTTCCGTTATGTTCGCCGTATCCGGGCCCTCTGAGTGTGCTCGTAATGGACAATGCCCGCATTCACCATGGTGCAGAGATTCTCGAACTCTGTAATCGCTTCGGTACGTTCAACCACTGCGCCGCGCGACGAAAATTAATTTTATTCTAAGGTGTGCGCATAGTTCACTTACCTCCATACTCGCCGGATCTCAACCCAATTGAGGAGGCCTTTGCCCAGATCAAGGCATGGATACGCCGCAACAGCGACTTGTTTACCTACGGACCAGATGCAGAACCAGAAACTCGTATCTATGACCTGATGGAGGCGATGAACATAGTTTCGGAGTTGGATGCAATCGGATATTACATTCATGCTGGTTACTTCTAAGCTCAGTACTATACTTGTACACATACCACAATTCTATGCTATAACAGCCCACTTCCTGATCGCAACTTGCAGTTCTGCAATCTCCCCAACCATAAACTCCATCGCTGTGAGCTGTGCCATCCCGATGAACGCAAAGGCGTCGGTTGTCTTGAATCTATTTTGCTTGAACCGAGCGCAGATTTCGTCGTCGAGGTTGTAGTCTTTACAAAAGTTGTCGATTGTGAGGGACAGGCCTGGAGCAAAGTTGACGGGGATGAGCATGAGAGGTGCGTTCGGGTCCGTAAGTCGAGGAAGTAGTTGAGCGGGGGCAGGGGCAGGGGCAGGAGGAGGAGCCACAGCGGGAGCACGGCCAAGCAGACCAGCAATTTCTGGCGGAAAGTTTATGTTGATCGTCGGGGTGACTGGAGCTTTCTGGTTCAGATCCAGTCGGCGTTGGAGAAGGGGGGATCGGGCAGCGAGGCTGGCTGGGTTAATTTTGTCAAACAGTTCATTGTTGGGCGGTTTATTGATATCCGCGAATTGCAGGCCCTTCAGCTATTAGTCCGGAATCAGTATCACAGAAGTTTAGTCAAAGATCGCACTTACCCACGCAGCAGCCCAGCTCTCCATATGAGCATGTGCGAGTGGGAAGTGCTCGGGGTCGGTTGGATGCACGAAACAATGTTCGCTGCCACATGGACCACCCGGCGTCGGACACCGCCACTTATCTCGCAACAGCCCAATCTTCTCGTTCAGTGCTACATTCCCGGGCAAAATATCGCGCTCTTTTCGTACCTGGGATAATCAGAACGAGGATTTGAACACATAAAAAGCGACATACTTTCGTCTTCTCTCCGCCATTCTTCGCTTTGGGACCGTTATCGCCAGCATCATCGTTTTCTTTATCGTTAGCGACCTGATGGGAGTTGCGCTCAATGGTAATCAGTTGGGATATAACAAGTTCTTACGGGTTTGGGTTCAACAATGACTCGTGCGGCGGCGCCTGTCTTGATACCGAGAGCGGTGCTGAGGAGATGTTTATAGTGGTCTTCGCTACTCAATTTGACAGGATCGGAGATACGGCGCGAGACAGTGAAAGTCATGTCGTAGTTGTCGAAGTCAAGGATAGCGGGATTGAGGGCAGAACAGATTCGAACTCCAATTTGAGCCTTGAGGGTATCCCATGGTTCGTCACTGTTCAGTGTATAAATCTCGCTTGCCGGAGATCCACGGGAGGTCCGGGATTTTTTCATCTGTGCGGCAGTATACACCGCAATGGTGACCGTGATTTCGCGGACAAGCGGGACTTTTTCTGAAGTATATAGGGTGAGTATGAGATCCAGAGACTCCAAGGATAGAATAAATACCTATCATCTTCTTCCCTTTGCCACGCTTCCTCTTTGCCGGCACAACTACAGGCTCATCATCGTCCTCGCCCTCGTCGTCCTCATCGTCCTCCTCCTCCTCCTCCTCCCCCTCCTCCTCATCATCATCAGAATTGTCTACGCCATCTGAATTATCCGCGTATTCGAAGACGAGACAATCGGTATACACCGTGCCGAAGGATTATTGCACTCACCTTTCTGGGGGTCCTCATTGTCTTGATCGACATCGGAATTCACCATGGTAATGTCCTCATCGTCAGAGCTATTGAGGTCCTGCGCAGCAATTTTGGCAATCGTTTTGGTGATCTTCCGGGCAGCGGTACGATTAGAGCGACGAGCGGTCGACATGTTACTGAGCCCGACCGAATTGTATGAGAAGCGGCACACGGCCTTTGAATGCGTTGTAACACACCTTGAAATAGGAAAATCGGCCTAGAACTGAGCGAGGAAGAGTGGAATAGGTGAGGGATAGGTATCAAGATCTTGAGGAACCAGTGGATGGCGGTATTGGTGATTCTGGGATAAACAGTGAGCATGGTATGATCAAGGCGGAGAGTGCGGTTCGGACGCACCTATTTCCAGGCAGAACGAACGAGAATTGAGCTCAGAAAGAGGATTTTGAGAGCGGGGCTGAATCGCGCGGCAGCCGAATAAGGTCGAAAATGGAAACACGTAGATGGAGAGAGAGAGCCCGTCAGATCGATAGCGCCGTTGAAACGCTTTCTAACGCACCTAGTTTCAAGAGGATCCGGCAAGAAATGCGCTCACAATGGACGCGACAAGAAGGAGAGGATCAAATTTGCTCTTGTTTGCGGAAATTTGGCTAGTGCCATTAGATCTGCAAATAGCTGTAATACACCGTGGGCGTCGACGTACGACAGCGATACTAATCCACTTCTAAATTCGCCGAGCGCACCGGCGTAGCAGTAGGAATACACATCCTCTGCTGGGTCCTGAAGACCCTCCCCCTCAAGGGGACCCCATTGGACACATGGGTAGGAGCACGCTGCTTCCTACGCCGCGCACTGCGGCGGGGGAACCCGCCTTTTCCGTCCTATCACCAAAAGATGGTGGTGGTTCCCAGGTACTTAAGTTTTTATTACCACACAAAATACAGCCTGTATTTTCAGTTTGGCTAGAACTCAAGTGGTAGTAGACAGTTGCAATAGAACTAGAACTTAAGATGTACATCTAAGATGGTAAAAACTTGAGTTCATGATTCAAAAAATAGCTAGGACTCGAGTTCTCGATGGAACTGAAGTACTCGAGTGGCCGTCAAGAACTCAAGTGTAGAAAACACTCAAGTCTCACCTTGCCTCAAATTGTCTTCGGTGAGTCGACACAAGTTCAAGGGGGTACCGGCATTCAAACCGGCGACTAAGGGCCGGTTAGTTAGTCCGGCCGCCAGGCCGGAAAAAAAAAAACTTTCAACCGCCATTTTTTGGCCCGGAAACACTGTTCACCAGCCCTGGGGCGGTTGATTTTGGTCTCTCAGTGTTGTAAGCCTTCAAATTACCCTGTTTACTGATCTGCACCCGTTGCCTGAGTTGAAGTCCATATATAGTAAGAGAGATGATATTTCTCGGAAGATCAAAACTTGTCTTGGGAGGCTGTTGTGGAGGGTTGAACCCTGCAATTGGTATCATACATCGAAAAGAGCTTAATATGGATGGGCTGCATTGATTTTATAGCTCACCGGCGACTTGAACACGTAACAAATTACCATATATGGTGCGTGGGAACGTTACGTTAGTTAGTTAGTCCAGCGGTTGAGTCGGAAAAAAGAAAAACGGCCCTATATATATTTTTTGGAATGCCGGTACCCCCTTGCACAAGTTCTATAATCGAAGTGTCTTCAGTTTCGTGGGGCATGTTAAATGAGAACTGTACCTTTGGGAATACACGCTACAGAATTTAATTGTCCCCACGCCGACTCAATAAATTTCCACTTGTCACAGGCACCGACAGGAGTTGCCACTGAGGAAATTCAAGTTTCAGGCGTGGTGTGGTCTTAAACAACACAAACGAAGACCCGAATGAGTAGGACTGAGACAGTGGTGCAGGCCTGCGAGGAGATGAGGAGAAAGCCACGGCGAGAGGGGATGAGGACGAGGACATGGTGGTCGTTGGAAGGAAAGCTGTGGTCATCACGAGGTCACGGTCCGTTGACGGTCCGCGTTTGAGGAGTAATTGATGGCATCATCGCCATTATTCGACTTGCGTGCATCTTCACGGCTTGCTTTCACACCACCACCATGCCGCTGGAATGTTTACCACTCCTCAATCTTCTCCAGCAGCCTGTGGACTCTGGTTATTACCTAGGTCCTCTGGTCAGTGATCACTCCCGTTGTGGTTCAACCCGCCGGGCTGTTGCTCACCACATTTTGCAGGTGGCAAATGCCCCTAGTGTTCTGAATGCGGAACATCGAGGTAAGCACCATGCAGCAACCATTTGAATGTCCACTAATTCTCTGTCTTTCGGTCTATGGTCACCAAATGGTCGCTTCTTCTGCCAGAGGCGTTCTAGATTTCTCAGACTCTCGAGGTACGTCGCCGTGTTTGATTGACTTCTTTAAATGTTACTGACACATTCCCGTCCTCACCCTATTGGCGGTGTGGTGTAGCTCCTCGGTCATCGTTTGTCCCTTTTGAATAAAAGTACCTTTTACATTCGGACACGCAGAACTCAAGTCATCGGCGGGACTTGAGTACTTGAGTAGTTGGTGGACTTAAGTTGTCGGCGGGAACTTAAGTGTTGCGGAGAACTTGAGTGGTTGCGGAGGACTTGAGTGGTGGCTGGGACGACTCAAGTAATTTTGAGCTGGAGCTGGGTGGTATGGGTGTAGCGCGCACGAGCGTGGAACTTAAGTTCCAGCCGAACTTGAGTCTCGCCTAGCAACACCTTAAGTAGTGCTAGCGATAAAATCGGCCTACAACTCAAGTAAACCTTATTTTATTTTATTAACGTTGAACAGGAGGATGGTTGAACCATGGTTGAACCGTGGTTTGATAGGTTCAATGGTGGATAGTGGGGGATGGAGTTGATTCAGGAAGATGGATGAAGACACACTTGAGACCGTTGAAAGTGCTGCAGGTAATTGCAGCGGTGCCCCATGAGTGCCGCTGACAACTACCAGAAGTGCCGCAGTGGGACGGCAAATTGGTCACAGTGCCGAATGGACTATTGCAGACAATTTCAAAAGTGTCGCATGTAGCAAGCGCGACTGCCGCTGCATGCAGCACAATCGCCGCTGCAAAGTGCCAAAACTGCCGCAGACAAGTGCCGCAGACTGCTGCTACTGCATATATGCCGCAGACTGCCGCTGCAAGTTGCCTCAAGTCGTGCCTCAACGACGCCAAAGGCATTCAATAGGGCTGGGAGGAAATGCCGCGCCTACCGCGATTTGCCGCGGCACTGACGCGCAGTGACGCGGCATTGCCGCGGCGGTGGCTGTGTTATTGACGCGCCAGTGCCGCGCGGCCTCTGGCTAGTTCCACGGGCACTATTAGGCCTGGAGGTGAGGGAAGCCATGTTTTTGTAAGCATAATGCATTGTTTAGACCCTATTAACCCCACTTCTACGGCTGGGATACTTACTTGAATTCTTCAATGCCGATGTTTGCCTATTGTGATTTTCGACCTTCTGTGTGGCTCCAATGAAGGCTGAAGTTGTTAACTGACCTCATTGAGAGTCTTATAATCCTCCCTGTTGGGTCAATCAGGATGAATTTCTCACCTAGAAACCCTGTGCCCTTTAACTGTAACCCAATTTGCGGCGCTGCGCGCAACTGTCTTCCCGATGTACTTCATACAGTGATACTTTATGAACACAGTCTTCTTAGAAAGGGCAGACCACGGTCTTCCTAGGAAGCCTGAGTTCTACCTTATAGAGACCACACTGGTTGTCAAACGGCGGATACAAACATACCTACGGTTGTTTGTATTCAACTTGATGAATATTCATGACCCAGTTCACTGAAGCCTGAACATTGAAGAGGACTGGGATATCGTAGCTCTGCAGAAACACCATACTAATGAGATGTGCTGCTATTGATGCGACTATCTGCCGCCCCACCATGGAACTCGTGAGAGGGGATAAGGTTCATCGTGCGTTGATGTATTAGTGTACGAGGCGAGAACATATCGAGGTTCACTGCTCTTGCGAGCAAACAATGGATAAATTGTGCGTAAAAATTACATTCACATGGGGAGTGACAGCCCTACTGCCAGCCTTACGTGCGAACGGAGTCGGCTGAACCGTGGGAATTTTGGTCTTGAGTGAATCGAGATTCATTCTTGCATTGTCAAAATGAAGGAAAGAAAACAACTAACGATTGAAGGGTAAGTAAAAGCCGAAGAGAACTAGAGAACTGGAATACAGTACCCTGTGGTCTCAGAGTATCAAATTTCACTGACTTGTCCAGGCATTCTTCGCAACTCTCTAGGACATACGAGGACACCCGGAACGCGGCTTTGCTTGAAGTCGGTGACTGCCCCATAATTTAAAACCTCAGCCGCCAACTGAGGTGCTCCGATGTCTCTGATGGGGCTTGAATGGAGCCTACTCAACCACAGTTCGCCCTCAAACATCATACCTTCCCCAGCCGACCGAAAACGGCGAGAAATACAGACTAGAGTTACAGGGATCCCGCGTGGCGCGGCACCGCGATGCACCTTGACGTGGGATCGGCGGGGAAACCCTGATGGCCGTATTGTCCTGATTTGTCCTTAGTGGTCCACGTGTGCAACACATGAGAGATTGAGTTGCCCCGATTTATTACCATAATATTCCCAGTTCAACACATCCAATACCATCTATGTATACACACATTGCAGGGGTTCTAACTTCCACCCTCCACCAAAATACCAAGTTGT
Source organism: Mycena metata (assembly GCA_029378385.1). Classification (NCBI taxonomy): domain Eukaryota; kingdom Fungi; phylum Basidiomycota; class Agaricomycetes; order Agaricales; family Mycenaceae; genus Mycena; species Mycena metata. The sequence continues at coordinate 1,047,440 of JARKIB010000012.1, forward strand.
CCCAATGCCGCGTCAGTGCCGCGGCGCCGCGCCGTTGCGCGTCAGTTCTCCAAACCGTTGAACTTTGGATTCTCCGAACTTTTGCCCTTTAACCTAAGCAGCTATCCATCCAAAGTCTAAATGGATGGACCTGGGTTTGACTCTAATAGTGGTTGCCTGAGATGAACCCGTGGTGCCGGACACAAGATGACCATCTGTCCCCTTCTGAATGCAGCTACTTGAAGCCGGGTCAAGAACAATCAGAATTAGAATCTCAAGTTCAAGTTCAATTACCTCACTGTTATTGAACTCAAAGGACGAACAACTCGTCAACCAACTGAACCGTGAAAATTGCAGAGCTTCCGACAATTGTATTGCAATCCTAAGTTGTGTGGTCCGCTGCTTCGTTCCCTCGCACCCGCCGGACCTTGTGTCGAATCAGAGCGATCCAGTTCAAAATTCCTTGCTTCACCTTGAGCCCCTTTCTACCGTGGATTGAACTAGTTAAACTGATTCCACACAGTATCTCTTGGGAGTAGAAACAGAAGGGCATCAACAATCCCCGCAGGTGTAATTGGGGCGGAAACTGTTGGCGGGAGAAATGAATTCAAGCAGGATATAATGGTCCTTTATCTTAGGCCTCACGTCGCAAGAAGATCAATTGAGGCAAAAAAACGCGCACAGATCAGATCACACTAGTTTTTAACTTGTTTTAATTCTAGATCTAAATCCCACCCTGGCTCAAGATTCGGATGCAGAAAAGCTCGAGTGCGGCGTAGCAGAGTGAAATTATTGGTTTAGCGGGTGCCAGCAATAATTACTCTTCATAACTATGAGCTGTGGATGTCTATTATAGGAACTTGCTGCTGCTATCTGCGTGAGGGTTCCTGTCTTGTGTGTTTCATGTATGATCGTGTCATGATCGGTTTTTTACACTTCGTTTTGGAGACCTGGACCTAAATCGGTACCAGAAATTCTAGCTCTTTTGCGGCATCGCGTCGGCCCTGATCCGTTACCCCTTGCTCTTCGTCTCTCCATCCTCAGCCAGACCGCAGACATGGATACTACAAGCGTTTCAAGGAAGCGCACAACAATGGTGGAGATCGATGAACCCGACACACAGCAAATGTGGCCCTGCTTGCCTGAATCCTCAAAAATTATACTGGAAGCGGTGGATGAATTGGCGGCGCACTCCACCACTGGCGCATAAGGTCCCCCGCACCACACATCTTTTCATCCTGGTCACGCTCCTGGTCCACCGCCAGACATCTGTTCACACCTCCGCTAGAACTTTTGTGGGGTTGGACTAGCCTTATTTTGCTGATGTTGTCTTTTCGGGCTGCATAATAACCTGTCTCGCTAGTGGGTGACTTCCCTTAACGCATAAACAACTTTTCAGTTTTTCTGAGCTTGTTTAAGAGTGCCAGTGATGCTGGCCAAGTTCGGAATAATTCACCTATGCACCGAAAGCTAAATTTTCACCAGCATACAATCACGATATGAGTTCCACCATTTTCGAGGAAGACCGGCGGGAATTCTCTGAGAGGTGACAAGAGACCACTCCATTTTTCTTGGCACAAATAGGCCAACTGCTCAGTCCAGAGGAAGGCGGGGAACACTGTCATACAGCCAAAGAGTTTATTCACTTTTGTTATAATCTGGAAGAGGGGTACCTACCCCCTCTTCAGATTTAAGTTGATTCGAATAAATTCTTACCGCGTTTGGGTCTCCGGAGTGATGGGGTCCCCACAGCTGTCGCGGCGTTTGGTCGGAAAGCTTCAAAGAAAATGCGAAAAGCATTGTTTATGCATTAAGGGAAGTCACCCAGTTTTTGTACTCTTTGGCCCCGACAGCTGTCGCGGCATTTGGTCAGAAAGCTTCAAAAAAAAAATACGAAAAGCATTGTTTATGCATTAAGGGAAGTCACCCAGTTTTTATACTCTTTGACCCAACGTTGAACAGTAATGCAAAAAATACGACTAGACGGCGCACCGGTTTGATTTTTTTCTCTTGCAATTTCGGCACTCATCAGCTGTCCCGAACTCTAATCAGCCCAGGCTCAGATGTGCGACCGGCGCGCAACAGGTTGGGTGGTGTGAAAAGCGCAGAACCGTGATGCCGATACGGGCCGGTACTCGGCAATCACTCGGGTATAAAGACCCCGCTGCCAAACATGACCCTCAAATATTTTCTCTTCCCACCGCCATCATCTCGAAGCCCGCTTCCCCCAAGCCAGGCTCAGAGTCGTTTGACCTTGTAGAACTGCGTAAAGGAAGGTGAGAATCCACCCTCTTTGCCCCTCTATCCCTATTCCACGTCTTTCGCGCTGGCTGTGATGATTATAATTCAGAATCGCAACGAACTTCTGTTATGAAATTACCTACTGTATCTGAGCCATACCATTTCCTTTTATCTCTGAAACCCTCGTGCCACCAGTTGCTGATCGTTCCATGTCTGCAGGCTCCATGTCGGGTGTAGGAATTGGGTGCGGCGCGGAATAGGCAGGTGCCAGTGAGCGGTAGGACGTAGGGTCATAACTGTTACTGTAGCGGTTATTTCGGAATGCATTCCATGTTTCAGGACTCTTTGTATCCGTAGGATTCTTCAGGAAGACTTGCCGTAAATATGGCTGCGAAATTTTCTTGCTCGGACACAGCTCGGACACCTTCTCCGTATCCGACATCGCAACCTTGACCTTGATTCTGACCAGCGCAGATGGATGTGCGACAGCGCGTTATGGTAAGAGCTAGGTTCGGCACTATTAAACACCGTGATCTACCCCTGGCCATAGCGCTTTTTACATTCTCCTTGACACTTCAAATTGTCCCCAGGCCCTCGGATCTGTATTTCGCCACGTTACGCTAGTTTTTTCTGTCCAGCCTGTTATCCGGTCAGTCTTACCTTTATGCCGATACCCGACGATTAATATTTCAGCCTTCAGATCTGCCTTGTGTCGTGTCGCAGGCACAACCTGTCCCGCATAAGGCAGGCTGAAGGCAGGTTGAATGAACCTGCCATTGGCCCGGTGCTATAAGTATTCTTCTGAGCTACCCGGGTCTTTCTCAACTTCACCGTCCTCTTTCAATCATACCATGAGCAGAGCCATCATCCGCGCGTTTAAAACAGACAGGATTCCGGCGTTCGACCGTGGGGAGGAGGAGTATGAACGATCTGTAGCGACACCGAATCTTCTCTACCGCTTCGCGCGCCCCGACTTTGTGCTGCAGCCTGAGAACACTGTCCAGGTCCAGACCATCATCCGACAAGCTCGGGTGCAGAAACTCAAGCTCACGATTAAAGGCGGCGGCCACTCCTATGCGGGTCACTCGACGGCGTTCGAGGGCGTGTCGCTCGACCTGCACCGGATGAACAACGTGCACCTCGACATGGCTGCCAAAACGATAACCTTCGGCGGAGGCTGCCAGTGGGCCCATGTTTACAAGAAGCTCATTAACGGACGACATGATGGCTTTGTGGTCAATGGCGGCCGCTGCCCCTCCGTCGGCGTGGGCGGGTTTCTCTTGGGCGGCGGACTCGGGCCCTTCTCGCGCAGCATCGGCATGGGCAGCGACACTGTCAAAGAGATTCAGATCGTGACGGCAGATGGCAAGCTTGTCACGGTCAAGGATACTGACAGTCGCACTTCCGACAAGGGCCGCCTCTTCTGGGCGCTGCGCGGCGCCGGGGGCGGCAACTTTGGTGTCGTTGTGAAGATGACAATGGCAGTGAAGCAGCTGCAGGACCCGGAAGGCTACGTGGTCGCTGGGCGCTACCAGTGGTTCGCCGCCCAGGACGAGCCTGACCTGTTCGACCAGCAGGACTTCATGCCGACGATGAACATGTTCTACACCACCGACTGGCCCGAGCGCATGACGATTGACAGCACGTGGATATGCGACCTCCGCACGAACTCGGGCAACGGCGTGCGGTTCCTCACGTACTTCGATGGAAACAAAGAGGATTTCGAAAACACCATCGACCAGTACATCAAACACCCAGAGCTAGCCAGGCAGCTCAAACGGCGCTCGTTGGACGAGAAGTCGACGCGGTTCCTGCACGAGACGCTCGTTGCGCAGTGGTCCGAGGAAACGGTGAAGGCGTTCCCGACCAACAAGAGCTACAGCATCTACAGCTCTTTCGTTTTCCACAACGACCCCTCTACCATCGAAAAGGTCACCGCGTTCATTCACAAGAGGGCGGAGATGTTCCGCAAATCCTTCCCCGGCGAGCGCGTCGAGTTCTTGGCCACCTTCATTCATTCTGGGGGCAAGATGAGCACTCCCAAGCCCACTGACTCGGCCTTCTTCTGGCGGGAGGCGACGTACCACATGTACCTTACCCTCGAGTGGGAGGACAAGTGGATGGAACGGGACATGCGGAAGTTTCTGTGGGATGCCAAGGTGCAGCTGCGCCCACTGTCGCTTAAGGGCAAGGCGGCATTCGTCAACTTCCCTGATGGCGCACTGAAGCCGGCTGACGTCTGGCAGCAGGCGTATTGGGGCGACAACAGTGAGGAGTTGCACCTCGTCAAGGAGAGATGGGATAGGGAGAATTTCTTCGATTCACGACAGGGCGTTAGCCGTCCCACGGACGGTCCCAGCAAACCGAAAGGTGTGCCCGATCGTGTTCCAAACAGTGGCGGGAGCTGGGATGGAATAGAAGGCTCTGAGGAGGAGGAGGACGAGGACGAGGATTCCGACGATCGAAAGGAGCCGAAAAGATCGGGCAATGACGAAGACTTGACCGATTCTCTCGCCAGCAAACACTGGGAGGCTTACGAGATGGAGGATAATCTGGCGAACCTCCAGGAGCCTGCGGAGTTGGAATTCTGAAGTAAGGCAATCATAATCACGTAGTAGCAACCTTTTAAGAAAATGTTTGGTAAATTGTGTCCCTTCGGTTTTTCAATTGAGGGTTGATTGAGATGAAACTCAGGCAGGTTATCTTAAGATCAGGGCGCTTAATACCGCCACTCAAACTTAAGTTCAGCTGAACTTAAGTTCCTCCCCCCCAGGCATGCAGATCACATGAGCACCTCTCTACCCTCCCTCGTTGACTGAGGACTTAAGTTCCACTGAGAACTCAAGTTTGGCTCAAACTCAAGTCCCGCTGACAACTTGAGTTCTGACAGTGACTCAAGTTGTGTACGAACTGGAGCACATATTTCCTGTCCCCAAATCTACGCTCAAGCGGGTTTGAGTTGTTGGAACGGCTTAGTTACCGCTATATTACGATGAAATTTTTAATCTATGATACTACCTTTATCCTCAGCCAGGTGAGCCGGAGAAGAGCCAGCGAGCCAGGGCTTAAACAAAGTGTGCTGTTTGAATCACCAATAACAAACAGATATTTAGACGAGAGGGACACACATATATAAATGGTTTGCGTGGCTTTCCGCCTCACCGAGCCAACGCTAATGGAGTGGGTGGCAAAGAAGGTCGTGGTGGGTGGACCTACAAACGTCCGATATAAGTTAAGAACCTCATCAAATTCATTTCGATGAACATGAGAAAACAAGAGGGTAGACAGTGCTCACATGTTGCGGCAGCGCGGGCTCCTGGTTGTGCTTGTGTTGGGTGGCGGAGCGAAAATATCGCCATCGAGACAATTAGGAGGGTGTGCGTAGGAATAAGGCCTTGAACGCATTTGGACCCGTCGATACGACGCTCTCGAGATCTGAATATCGAAATTACGAGGTAGAAAGCAACGAGCACGTATACAATGAAGAGTGTAAGTTTATCTGGCTGCTGGCGGTGGCTTCAAGCTAGTCCTACCGGAGCCCGAATTGACAGCCATGGTGGCATGCGGGGCACGCAACTTGCAGTGGCATGAGGACCCGCCGCATGAATCAATTCCAAGTTTGCGAAGGTATTGTCGAGGATCGCAGGAGGTAGGTCGAGATTAGAGGTGGGCCAAGACGACACGGTACGCAGGGGACGGTCAGTCAGGCATGATCAGTGAGAGAGTGGTGGGTGAACGAGAAAGGACAACATGTGACGCGTGATGAAAAGGACAAAGGGCCTTGCCGACGCGTAATGCGGGCCGAACTCCGATACGGCGTGAGAATGCTTAAAGCGAGGTCAACCAAACATAAATCCAATGTAGTCAATAGATCTAGAAATAAAAGGGACGTCGCGATTGAATCAGTGGACACAGCCCGCACTACTGTGTAAACGGCGGCACTCGCCAACTATGAGTTGCAGCGGCGACCAATTTGCGTTGGGTCCGGTGTTGGATTATGGTGATGCGCGGGGAGACTAGACGAGACTTACATAATTTACTGGATGGTGTGCGTTAAAATTTTGTGAGAGTAATGATATATTGTACAGGGTCGTTGGATGGAGTCTAACTGGAGTATATGAGTGACGTGAATCCTGAACAGGTTTCTGCAGTCTAACCCTGTAGTGTCGCAGAAGGAAGTAGTTAAAAAAGTTCAGGAGTCAGTGGTCCAGCATTTCTTCGCCACCCGGTTCACGTCGAACCAAAGGAGCAAACGCGGGACGGTTGAAAAGTTGGTCAGAGATCGCCGAACAACACTAATTGATTCCAATCAGTGGGATTTCCCGGCATGACCAGCGGCCGGACACATTGTGTGTAGTCAGAGGCACCCCGTGCTCACAGGACTCAATGCACTCGCCTTTGTCGCCGTTACAGAGTCACAGTTGCGGCGGGATTAAATCTCTCGGACTCTTGGGATTAGAATGTTTGCCTCAATATTGCCGCAAGGCAGTCGGTTTCCATGTTGGATAAATTTTTAGATCCCTACTATATAGTCATAAGTGATCTCTCGCAATTTTCCCTCCATTTCGGAGCCGGAATGTGGCTCACACAGCGGGAATTTCCTAAAATGGCAAGACATTTGATCCCGCCGCAACTGTAACTTACTGCCAATGTAGCTGCTGCCATGGACAATAGCCTACTGGGGCTCCTTAACATTAAACTGCCGCAAACAGGTCGGAAGGAACAAAGTCAGAATTCCAGTGCTTCATTGGAGGTTGATGTGGTCCGCCTTCGTCGCGAGTTTGTTGTGGCCGTCTCCTGTATCTTGCTTGCATTGTCCCTGAAATCTGGATTTCGCCTAGCTGGTCTCGTGGGATTTGAATGAGAGGGCACTTGACCCAGATTCTTGCAGCGCTTTTCAAAATTCAGCCCCCGATCCGAGCAGAGTTGCCTTTCTCTCTGAGCTTTGAGTTCTGGCCGTCGGTTTAACAGAATTCGACAACCACTGAATAGCTTTGCACGGACGTGATGGTACTCCTTACCGACGTGCACCCCACACAAGGGCGGAAAAAAACTCAAATAAACTACGGCCGCACGGGCCGAACCAAAGCCGGCCCCATGTGAAATGATCCGACCAATGTCGCGGGTGATTGCCTTCGGGAATTGGTCGCAGCCGCGATGCCGAGGCACCGGCGCTTGTGGCCCAAATTCTCGGTTGATGGGCAGAGGTATAAAGTGCGTAGTAGGTCAGTGATCTTCTGGAGTCAGGATACCGAAGCCGCGACACGGCGTCACGGATTCTCTATTTGACCCTCTCTGGGACCGAATCCGCACACGATGACCTCTCGATCTGGGCTTACATTGCGCGGATTCGGCAAGTGCGCAATCAGTAAGTTCTAACACAATTTGATGCGCGCAAACTTGGGAGCGCTGAAAGAACTCGCCCAAACTAATCCCACCTGTAACAATCCCGGTCTGAGTCTCTGTGAAGCAAAAATCAAGTAACACAGGGGCGGAATGAGCGGAATGTTCCTTTTTACCGGAAGGTCTGAGTTGAGTTTGAGCTCGACGGCGAGTTTTAAGAATGTGGGTTCAATTGAACCTGAAGTGGATCTGAGGTCACTGGCAGGGGGAAGTCGATGTGCGGCGGGGAACAGACTAATTCAAATAAAGAAAACTTACTGTAAACGAAATCGTGTTACCAAAACTTTTAACTCATTTGGCTTGGCAGAGGTGTGAACGGAGTTGTGGGTTAAATCGCCACAAAATTCGTCAGGAATGAGATGAAGACCCTGCGAACCATACACGCCTTGACACGCAACTTGAAGCCACTTCGGGGTCAAGTCAGCTTGACCAACGGAAATTTGTCAAGGAACGATCCAGGCATCTCACGTCGAAGTCCCAAGTTCAACACGTCCCCGAGATGCCCAAGGGGAAGTCTTACTGTCGAAAAATCGATTAGAAGGCGATATTGGCTACACAAACACCTTTGGCGAAAATGGTGGTTCGACGAATTCAAGTCAACCCCGGACCCATCGGTATGGGTTATCTGAAAGTGGACCATATGATATATAAGTTGAAGGTCAGTGGTAAAGTCCATGCAAAACCAAAGGGCTCACGATGGGGACAAGGTGAAGTCCAAGTAAGTAATATGGTGAGGGTTTAATCATGATTGACCGAGGGTTGATCGAGTAACGAGCCACTATTGAAACACGGCCGGTGAAATATTTTGAACTGAAAAACCTGGCTTCAAACCAACATAGTCGCACCCACAGGGACGACTTGAAAGACGTTGAAATGAAGTGGAAGCCTTTGAGTAAACACCCAAAAGAAGATATGCATACCAGGACTCACAGGAGCGGACATCCTGTGTGTTTGAGTGCCCCCAACTTTGCGGGGTTTTCAACATTGCGCGCTTCAAATGGCATGGGAATTTGCCGATTGCGCGCTGGCGGATTCCGCCGAAACCGCGCAACGTAACCTCAGGGTTTCTTTACTGCGGAAATCGTCTCACCAGGCGTTAAATACGGCGGAAATGGTACTTTAGGTAATGTGTTGCACGCGGGAATAAACGTGCATTTGACTCACAGCTGCTGGACTGCGTTCAAATTTACTTATATGGAAAAATCGAGGATGGTAGTGACCGCAAGAACCACCACGGGCGGATGACCCTCGGCGAACTCCCGCCCACATTGCCCCTTCAAAGCCAAATATGGAGTCTATTTTGCATACCTGATTTTAAATGCATCCCCTCTTCCAGTGGTTGGAACCTCCCTTCGTGAATCGTTGATCTGCCTGTATTACCTTTCAACCGTGGCGGTTGTGACAGGTCGCCGACTCTGTCATTTGTGTGGCATCTCGCAGACCCAGCCCTCCGGCAGGTTGCATGAGTGATGGTCCTTGCTCTTAATTGGCCCGCAGACCGATTTTTCAGCACTGAACTGGTACTCACATTACTCATATTGCTTAAAAGGTCCACCCAGCCAATTCTTTCAAACACATCCAGTGAGCATCCGAGTGTCTGATTCAATTTGCGAGAGTTTATATGCGACAAATTACGGTCGGACATTCTTCCAGCTCAACACCGGCGACAATATCCACTGCGCATCGACTCCTCCACAAGACCAAAATCGATTGAGTCGCACTACCGCTGATCAGGGAGGATCGATTTTGCTCCTCTATGAAGGGAGACTACGTAGCTTGGGCAAAGCTTGGCAATTATGCTGTTGGATGCTACCACCACTACCAAGGTCGGTAGACTAGTCCCAGAGTGTTTCCTGATTGGCAGATCCCCGACTTCAAACAGGGGCGGCGAGGCCTCGAATTTATTGAGACAGTTTAAGTTCAATGCATTCGGTGAGCCGAGTCTCAGGCCCGGTCTCTCTTTTCTAAAATGCATGGTTTGGGGGCGGTCATTGACAAACGGGTGTGTCTCCTTGCATCCAGATTGCTATAGTGCCACTTTTGAACCGAGTTTGATCCCGGACCGCTTTGAACGCCGTATCGGGTTTCGGCCCGCATCACGCGTCGGCAAGGCCCCGGGCCTTTGTCCCATCATCCATGATCAACCGTTTCCTTGTTTCTCTCATCCACACCCCCACTCTCACCGACCATACCTGACTGGTCGGCGTCACCCATCCTAGACCCAACTCCTGCGCTCCCGACAACTTTACCTTGCACTTGGCAAACTTGGATTCAACTCATGTGGGGCGTCGTGCCACTTGCATGCCACCTTGATCCGACAGCGTCTTTTTGTCCATTCAAGCATTCCAGGAGTCTGTTTGATTCCAAAATCATTGGATTCGCTCCTACTGACCTTTCACAGACTTTTCTACAGTTCGCGAGGCTCTTCAATGCCGAGATAGTCCTCCACGCCTGGTGCGTTAATCTTTTTCCCTGCCCTAGATGGGTTATTGAAGTGCCCACTCGAGACTACCTACAACTCAGCTTGGATCCAAGTCTCGTGTTGCTTTCCTACTCGTCCACCCTTGAGCTACCTTTACCAAGTAATGCCTTCAATCCAGACACTCGGACGTTGAAACTATGCCCAAAGTTACGTCTTTCCCTTCATTTTCACTCTGACACTTTGATTTTAACCGCATCTCGATAGACCGAAACTAATATATTTTCTCCTGGTATACTTCGTTCACTTGACACTCAGGTGTTGTCCACCACCTTTCCACCGGCCCTTGAAGCTCTTAAAGCCAAACCCCCCACATCCTTTCTCCCGCCCGTGCGTTTTACCTTGAATGTCATGTCAGCTATGCGCGTGTTTATCTGGGGTTTAAATTATTCATTCCAAACCTTCACTAGGTTGAAATTGCCGACATACAATGATTGGCATGCCACTTTCTCTTTCGTCCTTCGCTCAAACTGACATGAGTCTGTAGTCTCGCCCACTCAAAACCAGTCCACTTTGCAACCGCCGGACCCATCTTTGAATTGAACCAGGTGCGTCTTCTCAATTTATATATGAAGCCCTGGAGCGGCTCTTTCAACTCGAGCTTGAACGGGCCAGGACATGTTCATGATCGCAGACTAAAGTACAGTGCGGCAAATAATAATAATGGTTCACTTAAGTAAATCGAACTCAAGTTTATTCGCGAACTGGAGTTCCTCCCGCAGAGCTTGAGTTCTCAGCTGAACTTGAGTCGTTAGTAGAACTTGAGTTCTCGGTTAGTAGGCCCGCTATACAGGTCAGTCACACACCTGGACAGAGAACTTGAGTTCTGGCGAACTTAAGTTTTGATGGCGGTATTAAGCACCCCGATCTTAAGAGAAGCTAAGGAATTACTTGGATTGAGTGGGAGGGATTTTTCTCGCCTGCACCTGGAACCACGGCTCGACACCGGTGTATCGGATACAAAGACTTATCCGGAAGCCTTTGTTCGTCACATTAACGAGCGGTCCATATCCTTCGTCACATCCGCAAACGGCCGATCGAAGTCCGCAGCGTCGTCGAATAGGACCTCAAGGCCCTCGCTGTTCAAGGTCAGTAAATTCCCCTTGGTGTCCGGAGGGGCACTGTATAACTCTTTCCCCTTCGTACTAGCCCAGATGGCGGCAAATTTCAAGGTGTGTCTTCGGGCCACGATTAAATCGTATAGCGACTCGTAATCGCAAGCCATCCTGAATCCGAAGTGGATGGATTCTAATCGTGGGCAGATGTCGATATTCGTGAGGTCCTGGAAGCGCGCCGTTGAGTTCCAAACCTCGTCCGCAAATGTGGCATTCAAATGCAGGAGGGTTGGGATAACTCTCAACATGGGGAGGATGTCGGCGAGGAGGCAGTCGTCCACAGTCAGACCTTTGAGCTGACATCGAGACCGCTGGAAAAAGGGGAATACAGGTGCGATAGGGCTCCACCCAGCGCCCCTGCGGCGATGCCGATAAAACTTGAGAAAGAGATACTCGAGGTTCGGAGTGTCAAGGAAGTTTAGGATTTTGTTGTGGGATACAGCCGGGCGACGCAACTGGGGCAAGAAAGCAATGGGGGTTGCGGACAGCGCGGCGTTGAAATCGTATGGAGTCCTCAGGGTGCATTCAACGAGGACTTCGGTTCGACACAGAATTTCGACGCAGGTAGCAGCGGAAAAGTTGCCCTTGAAGTGCGTGATCTGAGCCCATGGCATCCGTAATTTGGGTGCGTCCTCAGCGTCGGTGAGGGAGACCTGGCGCAACTGCGGTGCAATCCCAAAGATGTCGTTCATCTCGGGGGGCATCGGCGGCGAGTAGAGCGATAGACGCCTCAGAAGTTGGAGGCGTCCCCGAATCCCCGCGAATACCGAGAGGGTTTCGGCGTCCATGTCCCACTTGAAGTCGCCTTGTCGCCACCGATGACTCTCGCGAACCAGCGCCTCAAACAGCCTAAATATGTGCGGGGGTGGGTTCACAAAACCGCCCGGGATGAATGTAACATCCAGCGAGGCCCCCTTCGAGCGTAGAATCTGAGTCTCGAGAGCCATCAGGGGATAACACTCCACGGTTTGTTCAGCCGACTTTAGGAAGCAGTCGATGTGTATGGTGGACCAAAGCTGCGGATCTCCGAGAGCGCAGCCTCTCCAGCGGCAGCACACGAGTCCAATACGCCAGGGGGGAGTGAAAACGGTTTCACCCTCGAATAGGGTCCGGTGACAGTTAGTGTCAACTGTCAGTAACTGTCAGGATGACTGTCAGAATCTGACTGACAGTGAATTATTTTTGCGTGGTCGAATCTGACAGTTGACAGTTCCAAACCTTTTTTTTTTTTGCTCCTGTAGCGCCGCGGGTAATCCCCGTACTTTCGTCCACCCCGGTGCTTGCACCCGACATGGAGGTATGTGAAGGTCCCAAGTTCGGTGGATTGGCTAGACGACCTCAATTCCTAGCTCCGAGATAGTTCAATATATCACGGGCACCTTACTTATAGGAGTCTCAGGCACATCCATATTTAATACTGTGCCACGTAGATACATTCTTGTCTTCTCAACGCCAGTTGCTCTGCACCCACTCCACTCTGGTCCTGTTCTCTGCTCTCAGCGGAATTGCCAGGTCCACTCCTGTATTGCCAATGATGACACCTCTGTAGGTCTCAGTGCAGCTGCTCAAAACCATCTGTCCGGTGTGTGCTGCCCACGGCACGCCGATGATTCTTATTCTCGAACTGCCCACAGCAAAACCTATCATTGATTTGGTCAAGAAAATTGCAAAACTCACGTTGTTTCTCCCGGAGACTGTACCACTTGCCACAGAGGAAGATGATATTCCGCGTCGCATCTTCGAGCTGGAAGGTGAAGAAACTTTGTGTATGTAGTAGTCCTGTACGCCGAGCCCGCAATTGTCAGAACTGTCAACTGTCAGAACTGACAGTCAGCCTGACTGTCAGGCTGACAATTAATTATTTTCTCCAAACGCTAACTGTCACCGGACCCTACCCTCGAACTTCCGTGGGTGCGGCAGACTTGAGCTAAAAAACTCGCATAGTATCTCGCTCGGCACTCGGTCAAGTACCGTCGAGCCTGCGCCTCCTGCTGCATGAATCTCCCGTCCTGGAATCGGCCAATCCTGCATCATGGAGGGAATATGGTGCTAGGGCCTGAGAGTTGAGAGAGAGTCGCCGCTTGGTCGCCACTCGCGACTCACTGATTTCAGCAAATTTCGGTTTCTCAGTGGAGCTCCTGGACTCCGATGTTATATCTGCACAGTATCAGCGGTATTCTTCAACTTGAATTTGGTGTAGCAGCAACTCGGTGAGGCGTTGGTGAGGACGAGGACCAGCGGGCCGCCCATTCCGTGATCTGATGCGCCAAAGATCGGGGCTGTGTTCACAGCTTAGTTAACGCTCACCATCTGACATGCAGGTTGTGGAAAGCGCGATCATCTTCTGTATTCGAATCCCATATAGTTTTTATCGAACCGTTATTTCTCAAGTCTAAATTGTCGAATTCTTTCTGCGCATCGGATTCGACAGACATGCCATGAGCATGGTCTGCCAGTGGCCGGCCGCCCACGGAACCAGGATTCAATACTTTCGCCTTGTCCGCTAAACAGGTGAATTCCCTCGAGGGCCCTTGAGTAAGCACGGGGTGTTGCTTTCCTGGTTCAGCTCGTCGAAACATTTTGATGAGTTACTTCAGCTTAGTTTTTGTAAGCTCCTACGCGCTTTGGTGCTCTATCCAATTCCTCGAGACCAGCGTTGGCCAAGAAATATGAAATATATCTATGGCTGTCTCTTCTAGTGGTTGAAACACCGTCTGGCGAGGAATATTTTCGGAATGGTAACCTTAGCTGCAAGAGCTTTGGATCCGTTGGGATCATCCGTCTCTAGAGACTCCGCGTAGACTCCGCATAGAATCGATGCGAGACCTTCGGGTAGAATTTCGCGTAGAATGATGGGAGAATGTCGGGTAGAAAACGTTTCGTAAGGACGCGTCGAAGGTGCCTCTCCCTTGCACAACAATCCTCTCGGGATAGGGACTAGGTTCCGCCATGTAGGGGATGATCAAGATAAAGAAATGAAATGACCGTGGATGGGTTGAAGCAAACAAGTGTGGAGGAGAATTTCTCCAAGTTCATGATACTGCTTAAATCCTGCCAGTGAGCTCGTGAGCAGGGAGTCACCCTTGTTTGATTGGCAATATTGAATTTGACGGCGTGAATGTTGAACATTCATCCATAAAAATCATGTTGTGGGTTGAACGCTGAACAACTGCAACTTTGATTCAGCACAGGAGTATGGAACTTACATAGACTACAATTCAAGGAGTCAAAGGTAGTCCACACCAAGAATCAGGCTCTACCCAAGCTCTACCACGCTGGCCCAGGCGATAATATTGATCATTAAATCAGAGCACCGCTAAGGTTTACCGACTCTAGCGAGCTCGGGTAGCTGTGTCTACCCGAAATTCTCTGGAGAATTCTCTGCCCCAGCGGATTCAAGCCTCTGGCTGCACTGGTGGCCTACACCTTTTGGGTTAGTAATATCAGTGACCAATTCTATCCGACATAAGGATTATTGGCATAATTCTGACCTCCTGCCGCCGATGCTGCCGATATTAGACAGTGCCGACTGCTGCCGATAGGCCGGGTGTCGGCGCCGCTCTTATTCTCAGGTCAAAATCGAGTAGCTGTAGCCTCTTAGGAATCACTTCCTTCCCTTGCGGTTGAATTCTCTCGTTTCCGACCATAAGGCCATACAAACACTCAGTTGAACTGTTCAAATCACAGAGTGTTCAGTTGTTTAACCGGTCCTGCCAACGCCGCAATGAGGGTCAGAAGCCATCGCCGTGACGACGACAGATTGACGACGAAACATTCCAGTGAAGTACTTGTACCTGGATCGTCCGCAGCCGGAAACTCGGAACTTACTGCGTGAGCAAAAGTTTCAGGTACTGTAAATTGCTTGCCAGTTGAAAGCTGTATACCGTTTCAACAGGTGTTCAACATTCGGGAGCAATATTCGGGAGATCACCGAGATCGCCGTTGGATCGTTGATATCTCCTTTTGCCTACTTTCCTTCTCAAATCACACCACTAACACGCTTGCCTTTTATTTCCTGCGGCCGATGCGAGGGCATTGCAGCGAACTGAAAATTCTGAGAGCACAAAGTCTCGAAGCGGCGCCGAAGTCTCAGTGAAGCCGTAGTCATCGTTACTGGCGCTCACCTGCAAGAAGTCACCAAGGGGCTCTGGTTTCTATTCTCGTAAGCAAATCCTTGTCGATCCTTGAAGCGGGATGCTCGCCATGTGGGATATGTTTCACAGGTTGTCGCTCTGCCCTTGGCACCGGGCGCATATAAAATCTACCCGGCAAATAACAGAAAAGTATCAAATTCCCCTCGCATCTTTATTTTTTTTCATTCCCCTCCCCACTTTCCCCTTACGTTTCTCAGCATGAAGTCTTTTGTTGCTCTTTCGCTCGCCATGGCCTCGACCGCCGCGGCCCGCACCATGACGGTGTATAACGCCTGCCCGTTCACGGTGTGGCCAGCCCTGTTCACTTCCAGCGGTGGACGCCCTAGTCACGCAACTGGGTGTGTAAAGCCTCGCTTTCGCGGGCTATGTGATCGCTGACGCTGTACGCAGATGGGTCGCACCCTCCTTCACGAAGGAAGTCTTTGACCTCCCCTCCGACTGTGGGTTTCCTTTCCTCAGTTCCACTTACTCCGCTGACAACTTCTTGCAGGGGACGGTCGTATCTGGGGTCGCCGGGACTGTGACTTCTCCAAGAACCCGGGACCCAACTCCTGCATTACTGGTGGTTGCAATGGGGGCTTAGTGAGTGATCGTGTCTTCTCTTCTCGTTTTATGCCCTGATACAATTCGCCTTCTAGGTCTGCGATGTCAACACCGGTACGGTGAGTAAATTGATTTTCCTATATGCACTATCATCGTAATTGCTGTACCCAGGGCGTTCCCCCCGCTTCGCTCGCGGAGTTCAACTTCGCCGGCGCCGGAGATCAGGACTTCTACGACGTGTCTCTTGTCGATGGATACAATCTGCCGTATGTGCTCCCTCTCTGCGTTCATGACACGGTTTCTAATTCTATTTCAAACCTAGTATTCGAATTGACAGCAACGTCGGTTGCCCGACCCCGACCTGCCACGTTGATTTGGGTCCGATCTGTGGGTAGACTTTGGTTATCAATGCCTCTAAGACTTACCATTCCTCAGGTCCGTCTGAACTCAAGGGCCCCTTCGATAGCAATGGCTTCGCGGTGGGTTGCAAGAGTGCCTGCGTTGTGGACAGCCTGAACGGCCGCGCCGGTATGTCTCCCCACTCCTCGCTCCCTCGCATCGCTCTGATCGACTCGGACCCATCCCATAGGTGACTCGGCAAACTGCTGCAGCGGCTCCCACAAAACCCCCCAAACCTGCCCCACATCCGGCGTCCAGGATTATTCGTTCTTCAGTCAGTGTTCAAACTCAACTCGCGCGAATTGACTAATAAACCAACCTCCTTGCAGAGAGCAACTGCCCCAACGCTTATGCCTACGCCTACGACGAGTCCAGCGAGTCCGCCCTCTGGACCTGCCCGCACAACAAGAACGCAGCGTACACCGTCACTTTCTGCCCTTAAACGATTAGACCATAGGGATTACGATTAGACCATAGGGATTTCCTCCCTTTTACGCTCTCTTGCCCCCATACCCAATTACATCAGTACATGCATAGTACCGATGTGAGACGTAATTTTTGCAATAGCTGGGCCCGGAGTCCGCAGAGCTTCGCCCTCTTCTTGCTTTTGCATGCCTTCGAAACTTAGGCGCAGCTCTGGCATCGTCCTTGGCTCAGTTCCCTTCTGCGATACGCTTCCTTGAGGTCCCGACCTTGACCGATTGTACATGTGGGCGGTGGCAGCTGTTGGATTGCTATATCTCCAAATTAGTTGTAGTCGAGATTTCTTTTTTTTCGTGCTCACAATTGCCGAGTCCTTTGCGAATTTTTGAACCGTGGTTGAAAAATCACATGTTAAATCTTCACGTGCCCCGGTTTATCTCCTTTCGTCGATTCCCCTTCTCCGCCCACGACACCACCATCAACCCACTGCTCCATTGTACAGAGCTCGAAATGCCGCTGGAAGTAACCTCTTTCGTTTTCGATTCTCCACAAAGTGTCCAAGACGCGCCAGGTTGTCTCCTGAAGATGGCGGCAAAGCGGTATCGCACTCCCGAATCCACGGAAAATTCGACAGGATTATCGCTGCTGTTCACCCACTGCGTCGGAGGTCGTAAGTCACTTGCTTCCATCGCTTACCGTATGCGAGCTCGAGACGACATCCAAGACAAGGAGCAATGGGAACCAGTAATCCAACGAATCCTGGAGCTCCGCTCTTCGGAGGTGCACGAAGCGTGGGCGTTTGACTGGCAACACCACGGAGACTCTGCCATTCTGAACCATGACCTTTTAACTTCGACTCCAAGTCGTGTCTACGGAGTTTGTGCGTCACTTCTCGATATCCTTTTCACCCGTTAATTGCGATTTCAGCGGTATTTGAATGGTCGGACGCCATTGCTGCGTTTATCAGTTCATCGCACATGCGTGGTAGACGTATAATACTTGTGGGGCACTCCGCCGGTGCTGGAACCATGTAGGTAATATTTCCTATCGATTTCGACCAAGGCTTACGGTCTGGTATCAAGGGTATTAACAGCGAGAAACAGAGCATTGCACGACATTCCCTATGCTGCGCTCGTTCTCATCGAGCCCACAGTAATCCCGCGCGAACTTTTCTACCTTACCATCGAGGACCGCGTGCAGACGATGGAATTCGTCGTCACTGCGACCACCTCCCGGCGCGAGCGGTGGCGCTCACGAGAAGACGCGCATGCGTGGCTCGGGCGCCGCGTTCCTTGGGATTCCTGGGACCCACGCGTGCTCCGCACGCTAAGTGTAAGGCCACCTTTTCTTCGTCTTCCATGGACCTTCCCCGATTACACTGCTTTCTAGGAGCATGGACTGGTGGACATGTCAGACGGTGGGGTGGCGATTAAATGCGATCGGCGGCAAGAGGCCCTCTGCTACCCCGACGTCGAGCCGCACTTCACCGCCGCACAGGAGCTAGGCAGGATCTCCGGCACGATACCAATGCACTTCATCTGGGGAGATGAGAGTCCGCTGGTGTATGCACCCTGTCCTTCTGTCCACTGGCAATGACTCATAACTATACAGGCCCCAATTCGTCCAAGACGCCCTCGCTGACGGATCCGACGGCCGGAAAGCCTCCTCTGTCGTCAAAGTCCAAGGCGGTCATAGGGTTGTCCCCCTTTTTTCTTGATCTCTCGACCATCTAATCTCTTCTCAGATCGTGCAAGAACAGCCAGCCAAAGTCGCCGATGCGATTTGCGACATCATCGACTCGGCTGGCCCGCACGCTCACATTCCGCGAAGTAAACTATAAGACGCCGCTTTCATTGCATAGACAGAAATACTTTCGAACGCTATTTTACCCAGAAGACATGCCCTGAACCCGGAATCAGCGGGAAGAAACCCCAAACTAATTTATCTATGGCACCTCAGATGCATTGCGAGTAGAAAGGGTTGAGGACGCTGCAGGTGAACGGAGACTGGCACGTAGTAGCCCCCACGTAGCCCTGTGAGCGGTATGTATCACTTGAATTCTGACCGAAGCAATAAACACGAACCGTTCCCCCGCACTGACCCCATTCCGGTACGGTCCCGGTGCTGGTGGCGGTACTGCTCGTCGTGGTGACGGTGGCTGTCGTGGAGGTCGCCTTCGTTGTCGAGGCCGTGCTTGTTACGGGTGGGGTCGTTTTAACGATTGTCGACGAGGTGGAACTTGAGACCGGGGGCGCAGGCTGTTATTGCGGGAGTGGTGAGCGAGCAAGGCTATCTCATGAAGCGTGATACTCACGGCACCGGAGCCACCTGCGGACCAGACGGCAGGGCCAGGCTGCAAGGAGGAAGTTGAGCTTGTCAAGTGGACCAAAGGGTGTATCAGAAACAAGCCTGGATGTAGGAGGTGGGGATAGGGAAGTAGATGTTGATGCTATACCGCAAAAGGTGTGAGTTGTCGGTGCAGGGATTCGGAAGGATCAGGGAACGCACAGAATGCCGGGTTCCTGTTGAGCGAGGCAGCATCAGGGGGAAACGGACAATGAGTCTTGGGGAACAAATACGAACGTTGCCCTATCAGAGAATTATACTAGTCAGAAAGCAACGGGGTGCGGGGGAAATGATACATACGGTGTATGCTCCAGGGAATGCAACAAGGGGACCAGGGGTTCCGGTACCACCGTTAGTGACCTACTCGAGTTGAGTCTAGGCGGTCGAAGCAATTAAACCGTTGGCTGGTACCTGTACTTGTGCACACGAAATGTAAAACTGGCCGCCGGCTTAGTGCGACGAATGGGGAGGGAGTAGAGACGGACCTGAGCCCCGCCAAAGGTCTCAGCGACATGCAGTGCAATGTGTTCAATGCGAATAAGGTACCTAACCCAATTTCGGCGTCTGAGCCTCACTGCATAGACGAAGGGATACGCACTGGCCAGAAGGTAGGGCGGAAGGAATAGTGAAGTTTACTGCCACCAAGTCTAGTGTGGCCAATAAGCAACGATGCACCAAGGTGATGTTTGACGTACTTTCCGAGGGAAACTGGATGGTGACACCGTCGGCTACGGCAGGGATTTGGAAGACCTGCCCGTCAAAGGTTAATCCATTAGTTCCACAGAGCTTGTTGTGCCGACCTTGAACCAAACGTCACCGCTTCCGTCCCAACTCGCCACATCTGTCCCGGCGGGTGCCTTTGCCATGTAGACGTTCACCGACTTGCTCGAATAAGTACCACAGTCACAAAATATCAAGCCGGAACCTACTCCGGGGTGGTAAAGACCAGTGTCGGGGTTCCCGCTAACAGTAAATCCGACTGTAGATCCCGCTGCTACGGTTGCCGTCGAAGAGGTGCCCGACTCCAGCGAAGTATAGCATCGAATATCGGTGCTAGTTACATCCGTTACCTGGAGCAACCGTTCGGGGTTATAAATTGTCAAGAAGGAAGCGCTGGGCGTACGGGGTTCAGGTCTTGCCAGTTGTTGGTTTGACTGATTTGAGTTGAACTTTATTGAATCACAGAATTTACAAGGAGCTCACCGAACAAACTCCCAGGCACTGGTAGTGTTGACTCCACCGATGATGAGCTGCGGCCAGGTATCTATTCCATTGCTCAGCATAAAATTTCCAGAGGCGGAGGGACAAGAACACACAGTGAGCCGAAACTTTAGCGGCAAGAGCAGCTACTGCAACGAGGACAGAAAGAGGCTTCATGGCGGTTGGACCTGAGCTAGAGACGATGTCCAGCAGGGGCAGTTTTAACTGCAAGATGTTGAGAAAATCTGGCCTGATTGGTTTTTCGTTCCCTGGTTCAAGCCGGCAGCGTTCTGCGGCATACGAAATCCGTCGATTATCCGGCCAAACTGTCGTCATGAGTTGTTGCCGTTGAGGCATTTCCCAGGGTGTTGTGTGCCGTCGAGCAGGAATGAAGTCATGTGAATAGCAGGACCAGGGTCAAGAACAGGCGAAAGAATCCTCATCTGACAGAGCGTAGTAGTTGCCCAGCCAAAGGTGACAAAAAGAGCCGCCGGACGTAGTCTGTTTTTCGGCTCTTCCGCGGATCGAGGATTTAACGTCCACACTTGAGCGTCCAGAGCAGAGTCGAATTATGACTTCCAAGAGCCGTTTTTACTAGGTGTTCAGTTTGCGTCCACCCAACGATGTGTTCCACGAGCTCAGAGGCGAAGTCAGAAAATTTGAACCGGCGTTTTCCCGAAGATCTTCTGCGTTACGCGGTTCTTTGCTTCAGGTAATGATCTGCAATTCTTTCGCCACTGGCCACATGACCCTAAATTCAACAACCTCGGATGTCGAGCGGGATAACTGAGGTGGTAAATATAAGCTTCAAGAAATGTTCATTCACTGATACACGACACACTACCTCCGCCGACTAAATATCTGACGCGTCGACAAGGAATCGCTTTCCAACTCGCTCTTCAAAGACATTGGGAATAGTATTCTGTCCGAGTGTCAGCGAAGAAGAAGAGTGCCACTGAAGTATAAGGCCTCACGGTTGGTGAGTTTGCAAGTGAACGGCGAGGCACAAGCTGTGCTGCCGGTGTAACCTACAAAAATTTTGTGTGAGCTCCCTGTTTGTTGCGGTACCAGGTATGGAGTACCTTGACCACCACACTGTCCATACTCCGGGACTGTGGTGCCGGTGCTCGAGCCCGTGGAGCTCGATGTAGTGCTGGTAGCCTTGGTCGTTGTGCTCGTGACTTTACTGGTCGTTGTGGACGTTACTTGGCTTGTCGTAATCGTCGAGGTCGGAGGAGCGGCCTGACAGGGGATGAGAAAAATCTCGCATATCGGGAAATACTCACTCCTCCAGATCCGGACGCGGGCCAAACCGGGGGCCCGGGCTGTTTATGATGTCAGCCGTTTCAAAATCTCGAATCATCCTGGGCTTGCCTGCGTGTAGTTCGTCGGGATGGGGTAGTAGATGTCGATGCTAGCATAAATTCTCAGTGATGAGTCGCGTTGGAAAGAAAAAATCGAGGACGCACAGAATGCCTGGCTCCTAATACGTGCAATGTAATGCTAAGTTAGAGCGAATTCCGCCAGCAACTGAAAACGTACATAGCCCTAAAAAAACCCGTCAGTCTGTGAATATTGTTCCGAGTAGATCAACGTACAGTGTAAGCTCCGGGGAAGGCCACGAGGGGACCTGGAGTTCCGGTTCCTCCTGCGACGGGGCAGTATTAGTAGGTTAAAATCCACAGCCAAAGTCCTGACCGTTGGTAACCTGTGGGGTCGGCCCGTCAATAGAATGCTAACCTCCGAGCTTGTGATAACCGACCTGGACCTGAGCAAAGACTTCTGAGTGTCATCGCTTGAAGCGTAATGAGGGACTTACCTGTGCGCACGCGATGTAGAACTGATTTACAAGGTGAACATGAGCAATGGACGACGAGGAACCATGTTTGGCCCACCTGAGCACCGCCATAGCTGCTGGCAACGTGTAGTGCGATATGTTCCGTTCGGATTAAATATCTGTAAAATGTGTTTCGGCGACTGGCCTCAAGTAACGGGCGACTGACTCACTGGCCGGATGGAAGGGCAGATGGGATCGTGAATTGGATCTCGCTCAATCCTAATGCCAATTCAGTGTTCGTTGTTCAAGTTTATCTTGTACATACCCGTGGCGGGGAAGGTGATGGTCACTCCGTTGGCAATTGCGGAGATTTCGTAGATCTACTCAAGTCAGCTAGGGCGGAAAACCCGGCACAAAGTGTACCTTGAACCAGACGCTCCCGCTCCCATCCCAGCTTGCGACATCTGTGCCGCTCGGCGCTTTGGCCATGTAGACATTCAACACCTGAAGAAAATCAGGACGCAGTTCAGGGGCGAGAGTGGTAGCACGGACGCCGGGGTGGTACAAGTTGGACGGATTTCCGTCGACCGTGAATCCAACTGTGGATCCCGCTGCCACAGTTGCAGTCGATGAGGTACCGGATTCCAAGGAAGTGTAGCATCGAACATCGGTCGAGGTCACGTCAACCATCTATTGGTCAAGTTCAGGGAACGGCGTGGACAGAGGCCGAAACTAATTACGGGGTTGAGATCTTGCCAGTTGTTGGTTTCGCTGCGATTATTGGGTTGAGAGTTTGTATAAGGGGTAATTACACAAGACATACCGAACATACTGCCAAGCAGTAGTATTAGAACCGCCTACAATGAGCTGGGGCCAGGTATCTGCCGATCCGCGAAAAGTTCATTAAATCGTCGTCGTGGCGGGAAAACGACGCACAGTGGGCAGAGCCCTTGGCCGCAAGAGTGAGCACAGCAGCAAGAACCGAGAGGGACTTCATACTTTCTTCAGCGATAGGACAACGGACTGTCGCCGTCCAAACTTCAAGGGTTTAAATAACGCACGGTTATAAAACCCCGGGGTTCGCTGAAAATAGCAAACGAGCGGAGGGTCTTAAATGCGACCTAGCGCATCAAAATTTCCGTCGATTTCCCGGGCGTTGAGGCATTTGAGGCGGAGTCAATTGGGTCAGGTGAATTCGAGTCGTCAAGATTCATACAGTGCTCTATCGCCTCCCAATGTTTATCCGTTGCATCCCAAGGAACAGAAAAAAGCAGAGTTAGAACCACAGTAGTGCCAAGTCCGAAAGGCCTTACGAGTGAAGAGCGATACAATTTGTCTTTAAAAGGCACCGTTTTTTTAGCAAGGGTTCCGCCTTGAACAGGCCTGAAGTACCAGAGGTCGATGATAACGGCAGTCGGAGATTTTCCGGCAAGAAGCGCGGCACAGACAGGCAAGGGTAGTGAAGGCAGAGAAAAAGCTCAAGCGGATCGCCGATCACGGCGTCGGAACCCGAATTGATTATTTCCCAGCACGTGCCTCAGCGCCGCGTCGTGTGCGCACCTAAAGCTATATTTTTTGGGCTTGAAAAGAGTCTTATAATTATAGGCTGAGGCGGATGAATGCCTGGAATTCTCCGCATCATGTATCTAAAGCCCGGTCCCGGAGGAGGAGAAGATATTTTTAGACGATTATTTTCAACCCTCCGAGCTCAGAAGTTCAACGCATTCCCTGCAATGATTGAGAGACTCATGAGGGTTTGCCGTTGAGGCATTGCTCGCGGCATTGTGTGCAGTCATCAAGGAATGAAGTCATGTGGGTGAAGTATATATACATACTTCGGAGCCGTTGAGGCATTTCTCGCGGCGTTGTATGCAGTCATCAAGGAATGAAAAGTCATGTGGTGAGGGCACATCCTTCGGAGCCGCTGTGTCTCGGTGCTTGCGTGGATCTGGGGGGGAGGCAACATGCATAAATTCAGGTCGAGAAGGATGGTGAGTTGGAGGACAATGCTCAAGGACTCGTGGTCGAGCATCGGTCGTTTTTTGTCGCGTCCGACTTACATGTAGTAAAAAATGTCTTCCACGAGCTCCCAAATGACGTCGGAAAACGCTTCAAATTTGAACCGATAAGTTTCCGAAAATCTTCTGTGCCGGAAATCGTCTTCAATCCTCCAGGGTACACCGCCATTTGGCAGACACATGGCCTCCAGGTGTGGTGAATTTGTGGACCATATGTCGCTGGCGACTGGCCGCCATG
This sequence comes from Mycena metata, assembly GCA_029378385.1. Lineage (NCBI taxonomy): Eukaryota > Fungi > Basidiomycota > Agaricomycetes > Agaricales > Mycenaceae > Mycena > Mycena metata. The sequence continues at coordinate 1,071,755 of JARKIB010000012.1, forward strand.
TGTCGATGGGCTGGCGGCTACGTTCAACGGTAAATGGCCTCATCGTTTGGCCACTTCAAGCTGGCGGGCAGCTGCAGAGGCACCTGGCATTCAGGGATCGGTACACCCTGAACATTCTCCAATATATTATTTTAGTACTTATTTTTCGGGCTCTGAGCGACGAAGATGAATAGATTCTTGAAATGTATACGGAAAGCATGTAGATCTACTTATCTGAGTACTAAAACCGGTGCCGATATCAAACACGTCAATGACCTGAGCGAGCTTCCTGGGCTTGAAGGCTAGACGGCGGCGACGTCGACGAGTTCGAGTTGAGGTGTTGAGGATGACGGGGCTGATCTTGGCGAGCTTGAAGTCTTCAGAAACTTGAAGGCTTGCGTATCCCACTGAGATCTTGAGCGAATGTTATTGAAGGCGGCGACGGCGACGGCTGAGACCTTTTGGGTCGAAGACAATCAACGGTGAGCTCGGCGGGTTGAAGTTCTTAAGCAGCGGGCTTGAAGGTGTTGAGCGATGGGCGAGAGCGAGGAGGAACGACGGCGGTAGTCGAGACATCTTGAGGGGTTTTAAATCTTGCCGAGTCTTCAAAGTCTTGATGCGGCTTGAGCGGCGTTCTCATGGCCTGGAACTTGAGGTCGGCGTTCTTGCACTTGAGGGCTTTGCGGCTTGAGCAGTGTCCCACTAAGGTCTTGGGCGCGGCCGTTAACGGCGAGCAGCGACTTGACTACGATCGTGACGAACGACAAATTTGAGGATCTTTAGTAGTGAATTCGACACCTACGGAATTGACAGTATTCCACCCGAAGTCTTGAGCAAACCAACGATGCAGCGACGGCAGCGACGGCAACGGATTTGAGGGTTGACGACTGGGGTGAACGGGGAGCTCCCCGGTCCGAGGATGTTGGTGAGCTTGGAAGCCTTGAGAAGCAAGGTGGAGGGTCGACGGACTGCGCGAGACGGCGAGCTTGGGCGACGGACAAGGAGGAGGAACGATCGAAGCCATGGTTGGATCGACTGCCTGACTCCGGGACACGACAAGAGATGAACCGGCGCGCGCGCATGTCATGGAAGCCGAGTGTGGGTCCGGTCGTGTTGCGACTGAGGTGGTGTATGCAGGGATGGTAGCAGAGAGGGTCAGAGGAAGGGGAATGCATGAGGGGATGGGCATAGAGCACACACCGGCGGTCTGACCAATTCTGCCTTAGACCGGAACTTGAAGTCGGTTTATGAGGAACGATCGCAAGAACGATCGACTCGGAGTCTTGAATGAAATAAAGCTGCGACGGCGGAGGGCGGAGGGCGGAGGGCGGAGGGTCGCAACCGCCAGAGTGGGTGAAATTGGCTCCAGGAGGCGGGTAGACTGTCGACGCGAGGTGAAAGTCCCAGTGGCTTTGATCAACACACACGTGACAATAAGCAAGTGCAAACAGGTGCACGGACCACCTATCACGGCACAAGCGCCCTTATGTTCGCGATCGCAAGTCGGTACTCAGTCATGTAACATCCTATGTGGGACTTAATTCTCGTCAACATTTCGGCCTCATCTAAGGCAGGAATTTGGCAGAAACGGTCGTTATTTTGGCAGAAACGGTCGCTATCCAAAGTTGACAGCCGCAGCAAAAATTACAAGGGAAGAAGGGAGGGTGTTAAAGCCACAGCAAGTGTGGGTATCAATGGACCGCAACGTACGGGGGCAGATCAATTTCTGAGGCATGTGTGGTCAGGATTATTTCCTGAAACATGAGGCCAGCTGACACCAATAAATGTCCAACATATAGCGGACCAGCTAGCGGCAAGCTGCAAATCCAGCTGCACGGAGCATCTGGCAGCCAGATAGCCACCAGATGTTGACACGTTTCGCTTCAGCTGTCTGCGCGGCGACCCTGCCATCTGCCGCCAACGTGATGGCACTTTGGTGGTGTACGAGTAGCGGCTGCTGGGAAAACACCGGTAGGATCGCTAAGGTTTGGAAATATAAAAGGTTAAAAGGTTCAACCCATACGGAACAAACATCGGCAGGAAATCGAAGCACAACCAACGTTCGAGTTATTTTTGCGGAAGAAACTATACATAGCCATAACGCCGAGTACAGACCGTTGGCCTGCGGAACCGAATCGGCGAATGACGATGCAATTGTGAAGGCTAACATTTCCCTCATTCATCCGACCCCGCATAGGGTAACACTGTAGTAATTGATTCGAGGACGGCACGGTTGGTTCTGCAACTGCGTTGGCCCCTGATACATCTGTTTCGGCCCCAGTTAATTCCCCCTTCGGTGGGGATGCTCAGAGGAATTTTTGGGAGACGCGCGGCCAAGAAATTTTATTTGGACTTCTTTCTCAACCACAGCAGCTATACATCACTGGGAACATATTCTCAAGGCGTGCGAGCATCACTGGTGCCGTGCTGCTGATCGTCCGGCGATCAAATTTAACATCAAACTTAGCCTCAACACCCAAGGGGAACTCGGGATTAAAATATCGGACGTGGGGAGGGGGGGGGGGTCTGGCCGAGGGCTGAAAAAAACTTCTTCCTATAAGTTATGAGAGGGAGGAAAAAGGCGGGGAGAGGCATGGCAGAGCTTCTAATGAGTGAGAAACCTCAAGCTTTGCTTCCCACTCACCTCAGGAGGTGTTGAAATATATAATTCCAGTCAAGTTCAACCAAAAGTGGTTTGTCGGCGGCCCCGGAGTAGGTTCAGAAAAAATCTCCAAGTATAATTGAGGAGCAGCACTTTGAATAGCTTTAGGGAGGATATCACATACCTCAAACAATAAAATGCACTGGCAGTGGTTGTCCGAAGAAGGTTCGGTAGGTGGCAGGAAGTCCGGAGAGAGCGGCCCGGCGCTAGGGGTGGGAAGTACCTTCCCTATATAGAAGGAGGGGGGGGGAGGGGGTCTAGCCAAGGTTGAAAAAAAATTATCGACCCCCCTTCCGACTTTCGAATCCCGAGCCCCCCTTGTCAACACCCAGGACCTAGCACTTGGACTTTGTTCAAACCCAGGACCTAGCACTTGGATTTTGTTCAACCTAAGGACTGAAAACTGTGGTCTACCGCTCTGATCCTCAGAATTCCATTGGACTTGGAATAAACGATGAAAAAAGATCTCATAAATTTGCCCTAGCGCAGAAAATTTCCACAGTTGTGGGTTTTTCACCCAAGATGTGTTCGGCGGTCTTAAGTCAACAAGCTCACATGTCAAGGGGCGTTATTGGGGTGGGTGCAAATATACATTCGGACAGTAATGATTCATTGAGGTCCTCCGTCGACTAATAAATATTCGATGCCTGGATAAGGAATCGCCGTCTCCAACTCGCTCTTCAAAGACATTGCGAATAATATGCTATCCACGTGTCAGTGGAGAGGAAATAGAGCGAGAGTATATAGACTCACCGCTGCTGACTTTGCAAGTGAACGGAGCGGCGCAGACTGTGCTTCCGGTATAGCCTAGAGGCATGATGTGAATCGCTGTTCATTGCGGCACCAGGTAGCGGGATACCTTGACCACCGCACTGCCCAAACTGCGGCACTGTGGTGCCGGTGCTAGTGCCTGTGGAGCTCGATGTGGTCGTGCTGGTGGTGGTCTTCGCCGTTGTCGTCGTAACTTTCGTCGTCGTCGTGGTCGCAATTGTTGAGGTCGGAGGAGCGGTCTGGCGGGAAATGAGGAAGAGCTATGTAGCATACCCACAGAATACTCACCCCTCCCGATCCGGAAGCAGGCCAAACCGAAGGCCCGGGCTGTTTATTATTTAGCCCTGTTCAGATACTCATGACGACTTCCAGCGCACCTGAATGTAGGTGGTCGGGATAGGGTAGTAGATGTTGATGCTAGTATAAACACTCAGCGACGAGCTGCATCAGAGAAAAAATTGGGAACGCACAGAATGCCAGGCTCCTGGTGCGCGTCCAATGTCAGAGCGGTCTCTCGTAGGAACATGAACATACATTTCCCTAAAGATCCCGGTAAGTCGTGAATATCATCCCAATAGATCACCGTACAGTGTAGGCTCCGGGGAAAGCCACGAGGGGACCTGGAGTTCCGGTTCCGCCTATAATGGAACAGTTGAGATGCTATTGAAATCCACCGCCAAAGTACTGACCGTTGGTAACCTGCGGGGCGGTCCGTCAATAGAATGCTAACCTCCGAGCTTGTGATAACTGACCTGGACCTGAGCAAAGACTCCTGAGCGTCATCGCTTGAGAAGCGTGATGAGGGACTTACCTGCGCGCACGCGATGTAGAACTATTCAAGGAGAAATTGAGCAACGGTCTGTGCAGTAATATCCTTGGCGTTGACGCACCTGGGCCCCGCCATAAGAAGAGGCGCTATGGAGTGCGATATGTTCCGTCCGAATCAAATATCTGCAAAAGTCCTTTGTTCCTCAACGACTGCGCAAGGAGGCAATGGCACGCACTGGCCAGATGGCAGGGCAGATGGGATGGTAAATTGGATCTCGGCCAGTCCTAACGCCAATTCAGTCTTCGTTGTTCAAGTTTGTTGTGTACATACCAGTGGCGGGGAAGGTGATGGTCACTCCGTCCGCAATCGCGGGGATTTGATAGATCTACTCTCAAGTCAGCCAGGGCCAAAAACCCGGCACAAAATGTACCTTGAACCAGACGGTTCCGCTCCCGTCCCAACTTGCGACATCGGTGCCGCTCGGCGCTTTGGCCATGTAGACGTTCAACACCTGAAGAAAATCAGTCTGCGGTACCGGAGTCCAAGGAGAATGGTACTGACGCCAGGGTGGTACAAGTTGGACGGGTTCCCGCTAACAGTGAACCCAACAGTTGACCCCGCCGCAACAGATATGGTGGACGCGGTACCACTCTCCGCGGATGTATAGCATCGAACGTCAGTGGTCGTCACGTCAAGCATCTACCGGCAAATTCAGACAACGGTATGGACGAAAATCCCAACTAAACACACCGGGTTGAGATCTTGCCAGTTGTTGGTTTGACTGCGAGGGATCAGCGGGGATGTTGGTATAAAGAGAATTAGTTGTCCTACCGAACGTACTGCCAAGCACTAGTGTTTGAACCGCCTACTATGAGCTGGGGCCAGACATCTTCAATGCGAGGAAAGTTCAGAAATCGAGTTTTTGGAGGAAAGAACTTGACGCACAGTGGGCAGAGGCTTTGGCTGCCAGCGTGGCCACGGCAACGAGAACAGAGAGGGACTTCATGCTTTTCTCGGGCGTAGGGATGAATGAACCTGAGCATCCCGCGGGATTAAATAGCGGTACAAGTGAAAAAAACCTCGGCGTTGGAACCCGGCAAGACTGGGGATAAATTGATCAGCGCGTTCTCACATGGGCGGTTAGCTGACTATGATGAAACGGCGGAGGCTTTTGAATTGACCTCAGACCTAAGTACCGCATCCAAACTTCCGTTGATTTCCCGGATGATACAGTCGGCTACGGGCGGAACAAGTAATGCTCCACCCAAGCGCGTAATTCTTCCCATATTTCTCCGTCGCCGCTCTACTGGGGGCGTTAGTTTCAACTGACGCAAGCGAGTAATGAGCCACAATTCGAGGTTTTCAAAGGGACGAAGCGGATGGCACCAGCCTGAGTTTGTTACTAGTGAAATACCAGAAGGTCCGACCAAGACACCATTCGGAGAAGAGTTTCCGGCCCCATGGTTCACGATTTATATGCCAAGGAAAGAGATTTGCAAGTTGTAGCAAAGCTGTAGCTGGACCCCTGATAATAGACTTCGAAGCTAGATCCCAAAAATCCGGAATCTGGGCATTTTTGTCCGGACAAAATAAAAGTTCCCACGCTTTCTGAGTACGCGGAAATTGCTTTTTTGCTGGACGAGCATTTTGGGGTTTTTTTTTGGTCAAAATTTTGGCGAAATTTGTCCGGTTGGGGGATCTGGCCTCGAAGTTTATTATGCTGTAGCCTGTAGCGAAGGAAAAAGCCTGGTTCGGATCAACGGCGGCGTAACTACAATCATTTCCCAGCACGTGCTTCGGCGCGTCGCGCCTCTCATACGGAACAAGCACAAAAATAGGGATTTCTCTTGAAGGCACTGAGTTGCATACCAGTAAAGAGTGCTAACAAACCGATCCCGCCCTAGCTCTGAGCCCTCAATCTCTGTGTTGGTTTCTCGTTCGAAATTGATTCGAAGATTGTGCGACGATTCACCAATTTCTGGACAGGGAACGGAACAATATAGAGTCCGTGGCTCAGGAGTTCAAAGTACCTGTAAGCCGAAAGAAAAGGGCGAAAAAGGAGTATGGGAATACATGGCTGCACCCGGAGCCGAACAAGGTGATCCTGCAATTATAATCGTACACAGTTGAGGTACCCACCGCTATTCAGCCGTTTCGACGCAAATGTACACGAAGTTCCTTGAGATAACTTCAATGCACTGGATCTCAGTAGTTCACAGTCTGGCGCACTGATGAAGGTCCAAACGAGGAAGGTACAGATTTGAATACATACGCGTACACTGGTTGGGAGATTCAAGTTTTTCAGCATAATTTACAGTGAAGAATGTCGTTTGTTTTTCAGACATTTTTCACCGAAAAAGTGGGTGAAAAACTCAAATCATTTTCACTATTTTTTGGAGAACAAACGTGAACAGGAAAGTGTACAGAAGTATACGGTATATATTGTATATTCTGGTACACCAGATATACTTTCGTACACTTTCGTATACCACCGGGAATTTTTGAGACATCGTACACATCGTACACTCTGGTATATCTCGGCCAACTCGGCCAATTTCGGCAGAGATGGCACCGGGCCGTTTCGGCAGAGACTCATCGTGCATCACGCATTTGTGACGGCTCGGTCTTTTCTGCTTACCACCACCACGCTGCCTCGTATACGTGTCGTCTGCTCCCCGCCCAGCGTGGAAGTTACTCCCTGCTATGGCTTATGTCCTCTGTTCCAAGTGCCAGCGTCAAGTTCCCGCCGCCCTGCGCTGTCGTGGCCTCTGTCGTCCCGGACTCGTCCGAGACCTTGCCGAGACCACGAACTTCGAAGGCCTCATCTATTGCGCTGCCGAGAAATGTTCGAATACCGTCCGGAAGGTGCCCGGAGGCGTCTGCGGCATCGTGGGTGGTTGAGCAACGGTAATCACGTCTTTCAGTCGGCCGGCAAGTCGAAAGGCAAAGGACATTCCTTCTTCCATCCCAATAGAGTCACAAAGCCCGGGAATGGCGCTGAGAGTGGCATATATCTCATTGAAGTTGTCCATGGTGGCTGCAGCCGAAGACATATCAGGATGGAGAATAGTAAATAGTACGATAATTGACGCGTCACGGACTTTGAATTCTGACAGCCACAGCCGCTCGGCGATACGGCACAATGTGTGCCGGCCGGTTCGATTTAAAAGTTTGCAACCTTGCAAGTATACAGAGTGTACAGAGTGTAGTGTTCAGGTAAGCAGACTGAATGTATAACCGGTGTATAGCGGAAGTAGCCGAAAGTATACCAAACCTCTCAAATATCTTGAAGTATATAGCTCTTGGTATACTTCCCAGCTCACGTTTTTTCTGATTTTTTGAGCTCAAGGTGAAAAATTCAAAAGAAAGGCAAAAAGTGGTGAAAAATGTTTGAATTTTCCACCTACTTTTTCAGTGAAAAATGTCTGAAAAACAAACAACATTTTTCAGCGTAAATTGTAGTGAAAAACTTGAATCCCCCAACCAGTGGTATACGCCCGTTCTATCTAGACGACGGATCTGGCTCAGGATTACAGAGCCAAAAAAAGGAATTAAAACAAAATTGAGTCCGACAGCCCATGCATGGCTCAATCCCGAGTCGAACCGGGTTCCCTGCCCAAACATACCATCACATGAGACAAGTGGTACGGGTGCGGTCCTACCGCTATCGAGCCGATACTAATCCAGCTCTGTGCACTGTAGCTGGCTCCCTCAAAGGCCATCCGATGGATAATTATCCACTGGAACCCCAACATTACTTCAAGTTACGGTCAAAAGAAAGTTCCAATTAAGAAGACGGCCAGCACTATCAAGCGAGGTACGAGCTAGGTATTGATAGAGCGTCTGTCAAGAGAGACTAGGCCAGCACTATCCTCGGGAGCTCAAGAGATGCAAGTAGGATGGTATGAAAGAACAAAAATAAAGGATAATCTAGCTAGAGCTCATGACTCGACCCCGAGTCGAACGTTAGTCCCGGCAAAAATGTCCGGTGGCGTAAAGCCCAAGTCTACTATCAAGCCGATACCAACGCAGTCTATTCTGTTCTCTCGATTCATGTGGATGACTCACCGGAAGCCCACTCTGAATTATACATTTGGAAACACTGCAAGTGACCGCAAATAATCCTCAAACCAAAAAGCCCATCCAAACACTAGTAGGGCGCTTAACAATCGATTTTGCGTTTGGGTTGAAGCGTTTCGATATTGGTGACCCGTCGGGCATCTTAGACTAACTCTGAGTTCTACGGGACATGCTCGAGTCAGCATCCCGTCTCCCTCCACCCTTCAGAATCGGACCAAAAACAACTGCCGCAGAGAGGAGCGCATGGGAAGCCTCCATCGGCAGATACGTCTTCAACCTTGTGGCCTACAAACTCTCGCAAGAGACAAGCGCCAGCAAGTTGCTCGACCCGTTCTACGTACCGGACTATGACGCGTTGCTCTTTTACTTCGCTTGCGCCCACTTGCTCAGCGCCACAACAAAAATCAGCGAGGCGGGAAAACATCTTGGATTAACCGCCGAACTAATCGCTGAACTCTTTCGGCGGTTGAAACAGGAAGGATTGAGGCGGGATGGCCCGAACGGCCTTTGTACGTTCGGGAATAATATTGTCTTACCGGCTTTGCGAGCACTCATAGGGTAAGCCTACCTCTGTTTATTGTTGGGATTCTAATTGACAACTGTGCAGAGATGTTCCCACTCCACCAGGATACAGATATGACAGGACCCGACTCATCCTCGTCCCCGATCCGGAATATGGCCAACGCAGTTCATTTCCCCACAATTTAGTGAGGTATCGGAGGAAGCAAGGTCTGATACGTCTCTGGGGGCTTGTTGCGCGACTGGAATCGGATCACATAGTTGGCGAGCCAGGCTCGATGTCGCTGCTCTTCCACCAGGCGCCGATGTTATTGCGCGCACTCGAAGATCCGGTCCAGCGCGGTGTTTGGGAGACGCTGTGGGCGTCTGTGCTACAGTGCGAGGAAGATCTGGAAGGATCGCGGGGGTGGCAGCTCAAGGGTTGGGGCCGTTCAAGGACGCCTTGAAGGCACTCGTGTGCAGTACAAGGATGCCAATTGAGTGGAAGGGGCGATTCTGTGTGCGTTTGATTTTCTTCTTCTTCACATAACGACATTATTGATTGTCTGTTCAGATGATTTTGGAGGAGCTCGAGAAGAATAGATAATCTGGTCCGTACGTTACCGCCAGTAAGAGTTACTTAGCCCAGATCGAGGCGGCGCGCGGCATCGTGGGAGGGTGTGGGAACTTCGCTTGCGAAACAAGCCAGGGCATCCTGTTACTTCATCGAGAGACAAAAGAGCTTCCTGTTGACTGAATACGTGTGGGAAGGGAGGGAGCCTTTGGTCGCGATCCGTACGGGATATGACGGTGTTTATTTTTGAGGCTTGATGGAGAGTCTCGACGCAATGCACTTGTCAGGAATCTAGCCGCCGGCAACCTTTTTCCGAAGTCGCGTTTCATACTCCCACAGTCTCCCAATGACACCAATTCAGTCGTCCATGAGGTGATTGTATCTTGGCAGAAGGTCTCAGGTTCGCTCCCGCGTGTAACTTCAGGATCGCCGAACTGCCAGCAGGAAACCAGAAATATCATCTGTGCTTCGGAAACTCGAGCGACGACCAGGAGTAGGTGAAAAAACGAATCGATCGCTATAAGAGTCTGACCCCAAGTCGAACGTTTTTTTTTTCGAACTTGAAAGCAGTAAGTAGTGCAGGCACCGCGCGCAGCTGTTGCAACGTGGCTCGGGATACATGGCTCGATCCCGGGTCAAACGGGTGACCCAACAACTCGATGAATTTTCAAGATGTACAGGTGCGGCTCCCACCGCTATCGAGCTGATACTGACTTCCTTTTCAATCTTTATGAGGACACGGGTTTGAGTTAACCTCAACCTGGGTGATACCAACTTTCACCTGGTCTGAATTGCGCTGCAAAATTAGTATCTCGGGCCACCATGGCGCACCCACCTCTAATTGAACTGGTGCCTGCTCATCCGAGCCTAAATGTGAACGTAACGAGCCCCTATATCGCTTACGGCATTCGTGTCTGTTCGCGTAGCGGATCACATGACCGTGTTCTTCTTTCCCACCAACTACACCCACACCAAAGCATTAACACCGCTGCTACACACGTCCTGCGCTTCCTCTGAGTCTGGCTGGGTCTTCGATCATCCGTGTTCATCTGGCTCTTCTCAACCTGCTTCTCCTTCTACGAGTCTCTCTGGGTCTTCAAGTTGTCACCCTCTGCACAAATCGTGATTCGAAATCAGCGCAGGAGCACGCGGGAATAGAATGGAAGTTCAAGAGAATCTATTCGAAATCTCGTGGGCTGAAACCACCATAAAGGTACCCGCCTTGAGTGCTGACCCGCCGTGATACCAACTTTTGTAACGTCCAGCGCAAACAAAGCATATATCATTTCTCGATACACAGTGATTACGATGACAGCTCGTCCGACGCTTTAGGTGTCTCTATGTACCTTCCCCGTGCTGAACGAACCGCTGCTTGGATAGGACATTGACGAGCCGGGTGCAAACGGCGCACGCGGTCGACTGAAGGCCGGTCTCAGTCCCCCTCGTCATAACTCATGTTCACCCTTAGCCCCAGGATTTTGGCCGCGTTCACTCAACACACATTCACCGTGCCGCAAGTGTTGCATCGAGCCGCAGTTTATTGATAGCACGGATCCGAGTGCATATCCTTCCCTCTTCATTTCTTTCACCCCCTCAGGCTTTGCGTTTATTTTGAACTCCACCTTGGTAATTCGGAGCAAACTATTGCACTCACTACAGACTTACTCGTGGATGTTCGGCACCCACGCGAACTCCTCTACGTGTCCAGCCTTGGGTGGTGACCCTCCGCCCTCGCCTTCTTCCAGACCGATACTTCGTTACATGCGGGTGAGTGTTCGGAAATATACGTCGAGCCCGTTTGGCTCAGATATCGCCAGGCGGCGTTGTGGGGAGGTGGAATTGCTTGTGTAGTGAATGCGCCGCGCAGCTATAAGTCCGCGACGCACCGGCTCAGGGCCACACAAATTCAGGGGTCTCCGTCTTTCGTTCTGCAGGGTGTATCTGGGGAACTGCGCATTACGCGCGGTGCGATGGGCATCATCGCGTGTGGCTTTGCGGTTGTCGAACTTGAAGCGCGCCGATGTCATCCCATATCGCGACACTGCCGTTATCCCTGACGAACCTCAATGCCTTAGGGACCAACAGTTCGTTTTGTTTGCGAATCTCTCACAGCCTGAATGGAAACGACTCCGATAAGTACATGGTAAGTTTACCCATCCAACGCCTGGACCCCTCGTTTAGTTTTGAACTCCTGTACGCGACCCTTCTAAGGTGAGAAGGAGGCATTTTACTTAAACCTACCGAGATGAAATCCAGTTTCAACCCAGAGCGGCCAGGGGCAACTTTGTTGTCCGAGACCTGAGAGTAGAGCTGAATGTGACACCACCGTAGTGCATCCTCTCCTCCTCCTCCCACTGGTTGGGAGATTCAAAATTTTCAGCACAATTTACGGTGAAAAATGTTGTTGGGTTTTCGGACATTTTTCAGTGAAAAAAGAGGTGAAAAATTTAAATATTTTTCACCACTTTTTGCCTTTCTTTTAAATTTTTCACCTTGGGCTCAAGAAATGGTAAAAATGATTTGAGTTTTCACCTACTTTTTCAGTGAAAAATGTCTGAAAAACAAACAATATTTTTCACTATAAATTGTGCTGAAAAACTTGAATCTCCCAACCAGTGTCCACGGCAAATCTAACGAGGCGAGTACACAGCGCAAATTCAGTGGACCAACTTCAATAGGTTGAGTTTCTGCACCCAGTACCGGCCATTCTTAATGCAGTACCGCACGAAATCCAATTTTCGTCACAGACAGAGGAGAGCAGCTTGCCATGCTTTTACAAATTCTTAGCCCTAGTGCAACCTTGAACGTTGTAGGAAAGAAAATTACAAGAAAAAGTTTGAAAAACATTCCGAGGTTCGGCAACAATTCTTTCGGGAGCCCCAGCTGAAAAATCATTTTGAACTCCGCCTTTATTCCCGGTTTTTTGACCCGTCAGACACGGTGTCGTCCAAATTCGAACGCGAGGAACGAGGGGGCAAATTTATAGAGCGAGAGTTATACATCAAAATGCCATACAATCGATCATCAGCATCAAGCGATATTTGCCATCAAACCCTTGTCCTTCTACCACGACATGCCTCACGTCTTGCCACCGGATCGGTTACCGCTGGAACTTTGGCGGCGGATTGCGGCCAATGTAGTCAATTCTCCCCCGGACCATGGTCGGGCTGGCGCCACTCGCCTTTTACCGTGGCTCGGCGTCTCTCCCTTGTCGCTAGCACGGAACATGCATGGCGCTGCGTTTCCTCTTGTTTTCCGGGACGTATGGTGGAAGCTTGATGGGCCTGACGGAGCCGATAGAGCCTTGGTGTGCCGGATGCTCGAGCAGGAGCAAGATTGTATCCAGGTTATACGCAGTCTCACTCTTTCGACTCGGCAAAGAAGGGGAAGTCATAACCCAGATGTCCCAGGTTACGAAGATGCCGAGACGGAAATTGTGCCCATCCTTCTCAAAGGTGCGTAGTATTCTGTCCGTCTGGATGTTCATTTACCTGCGCGCGCAGCGTTGGAGCGATTCCCGATGCTGCGAGAATTCGCTTGGGATGATAGGATCGGTCCTATGCCGATCTCAGTTCTGCAGACACTCCTGTCCGCTAACAAGCAACTGGAAACACTGAGAATTGGGTAAATATTATTTCTCCTCGAGAGCTATATCTTAATCTTTTTTTTCAGAGCTGCGCATTCTGCCATCTCACCGCTCGATCTCTCTGGGTTCCTTAACCTCGTCGACCTTGAAGTCTATTGCGATTCGGCCTCCCTAGACGTCAGCACAGCTCAAATTTTGTGCCCAGACTCGCTACGCTCTCTCACGTTGAATCTCTATCCCTCTACATATCTCCATTCCGACGACGTGGTCTCCGCCACCTTCGAGACCTCGGTCGGCAATTGCAGGGCATTGTCTGTACTGCGGCTCGGAGGACTGTTCGTCGGATTCAATTTTGGGGGTCTAGAATCATCTTACACCTTCCTCCACACCATATCTTTGACGCTAATCACACCGCCGGTGGGCACAGGCCTCGATTTTATCGACTTTCCGGCACTTACAAGTCTAACCTTGGACTCCATACCAGGTTGAGCCTGCGGCGCCCGGAACTAGCATCGGAGCAGTACCTCTGACTAAAGGAGACGCGGATTTGATATTTGCGCCACAGATTAGCTCCGGCACTATTTCTTCCGCCTCGCCGGCACCCAGTCCTTGCACACTGAAAAGACTCGAGCTGCGGAACCACCACACCCAGGCTTTTATGGTCCGAGCAATGCGCTCATCCCGCCCATTTCCGGCCCTGCTGCACTTTGGCCTCGACATCAATGGCCAATATCTACTCGACTCCCTTCCGTTGTTTCTCGGGCGGGCCGATGCGTTGCAACGGTTGGATCTTCGTTACCTCCTTTATACCATGGATGGCGCAATACCTCCCTCCTTCTTATTGCCTCCCTCTTTGCCAACCGCTTTCAAAGCGGCCGCAAATCTTCGCCACATTTCCCTGCCCATAAACCGACTTTACTTGGGTCATCCCATTTTCCACGAGCTCGGAGATGCGCTTCCGCACGTCTCCTCTTTAGCATTAGAACTCTCAATTTCCCCGAGCCCTCGCATGCACGACGCGTTCACTGACCTGGAGGTGAGTAGATATACCTCCGCTCCTTCACTTCTCAACGCCCTGCCAGCACATCCACGACACCGTTAAGGCCTTTTCCAAGTTCACCCGGCTCCAAACCCTTGTCATTACACTTAATCTCAATCCTTCGCATCCAATACTGTTCAGCGACGCCGATCTCGAACAGTTAGCTGCTCATGTTCCCACACTCCGTACTTTCACCTTCCGAAAAACCTGGGAGATCCAACGAAATGCCATTACAGGCAAGCTACTGTGCATAGTTCAAGAGTAATTAGAAAATCTGCATTCTATTCAGTGACCATTCGTCGCCTGGCTACTCCTTATGTTTTCTGAGCGCGAGAATCTAACACCCATTATATCTGAACACTCTGGCTTGCAGAGCCGACTTGTCTCATCAATTTCAAACTGGGGATGGGGAGCTGAACGCTATGTGACAGACGCACGACCGTGCAATAGATCCAAGCAGGCGGTCCAGTTCAAGTTTGGAGGTTTGAGCGGTGTTGAAATTCTCTCCAGTTCCTCGATGTAAAGGGAGGATCTTGGAAGAACCATAGAGACGAAGTCGGTAGCAATTCTGTCTGAAGGTTAGAGTTTCTCTCCCAACTGGTCTCGGGAAATCCTGTGCGTGGAGGCTGAATGGAGGAGAAAAAGAAAAAGCAGTGAAGCACTGCCACTCCGAGAATTTCCGCGATCCCTACCCTGTGATGCGCGCCAAGCGCTCTCTGCTTCAAACCACCACAACCTTGACCACGACCAGAAACCTCTGGACTCGATTCCACTGGGGTATCTCTCTGTTGACTGGGCTTTCTGTTTATCGATATCCATCCTCTTCAATCCAAGATTCCTGCTCCTAGAGGAGTCCTCCTTAACCCGATTTCGTTACTCCTCTTCCGATATGCAAAACACCCAAGACGTGCCAAATCCTCGTCCCAAACGCATCCTTGTCATTGGCGGCGGTGTCTCTGGACTTGTTACGCTGAGGAACCTCCGTGCGCGGGGTGGATTTGATCAAGTACAGCTCGTTGAGCGCCGGGATCACATCGGCGGTGTCTGGTAGGTCTTCCTATCATGCAATTAGGGTCCTTTAATCCATAGGCATAGGTATCTAGACGAAAACCGCAGCGGTTCATCCTCCAATCCTCGGTGGCCTTCACCCGCTTACCCCGGGCTCATCGGAAACGTCCTCCCAGAGTTCTTATCTTTTTCTGGAGCCGCACCTTTCCTAGAGCCGCTCTCCACGCCTTCCAGTCAACCCTTTCCCTCACTCTCCGAGACCCACTCGTATCTCCGACACTTTGCCGCACCTCTCTTACCACAAATCCGTCTCAACACCGAAGTCCTTACTGTGGAGGAGCTGTCTGCTCAAGGTGGATGGCGTGTATGCATGCGAGAATGGCGTGATACCGCGCCGACGGACGTCGTGGAGACATGGGATGCAGTTGTTATCGCGGTGGCGAATTACGACCATCCCGTCTTTCCCCGTACCCGAGGAATACCACAACTTCGCGAACTGGGTCTTGCATCTCACGCGCAGGGTTGGCGCGGACCGCACGGGTACGAAGGCAAGGTACGACTCATCCTCGATTAATATCGTCGATTTTTATTTGCTAATCATATTTTCGTGCTTCCTAGCGTGTTCTCGTGGTCGGGAACGCGAACTCAGGCAACGACATGGCCGCACAACTCGCGCCTCTTGCGGGGGCGGTGTATCAAAGCATCCGCCGCCCTAACTTCCCCGGCTTCCCCAGTCTCTCAGACTCACGAATCATCCGTGTTGCGCCAGTTGAGGAGTACGTCGTCCGAGCCGTAAACGACCGCAATATCATCGATGCGCGTCTTGCTGGCGGCACCGTCATCCGCGACCTGGATGTTGTGCTCTTCGGCACGGGGTACCGTCCCTTCCCGGACTTCATCCGTGTCCTTCAAGCTCAACCTGATCAAACACTGATACTCTCCCCCCTCGTCACTCCCCACACGAATCGCATTCCGGACCTACACCGTTACACACTCTACGCCCGAAACCCCACGCTCGCGTTTGTCGGCACGGCGGTGGCGAGTTACACCCCGTTCACCATCGCGGACATGTGCAGCACGTGGCTCGCGCTCGCGTGGGCGGGGGAGATTGCGTACCCCACGACGATGCAGGCCCTGCTCGAGTTTGAGGCGGAGAGGATGGCGGCCGTTGCGGCGGGGCGTGCGGAGATGGAGGCTGCGTCTGCGGGAGACACAGGTCAAACGCAAACGGAGGCGTCCTCGTTGGTCTCGTACGGCGTGCTCGGCCCATTCGAGGAGGCGTACGCTGCTGGGCTGCGGGTGGAGGTGGTTGCGGCGCGACCGGACCTGGATGCAATTTTGCCCGTGTGGAATCCTGAAAGAACGGCGGTGAGGGAGGGGATGTTTGACACGAAGCGAAAGGCATTGGAGTTGGCACGGGAGCAAGAAGTTGCACGAGAGCGCGCGGCAACGGTTGGATAAGACAGTTGAGCTCATCAAAGCGCCAGCGGGCTCGCGCAGCAGAGCTGTCAAAGTACCGAGTTATCCCTCTCAGGAATTATATTTTGCGAGAGAACAGGATCCACGAGGAGGGCCGCAAGGTTTGAGACTCGGAGAGGCGAAGAGGGAAGTCAACCAACAAAAAGGGAGTGCTTTGGCGGTGCGCACAGACCACATCGATGCATCATGATGGCGGTTCTCGCAGACGTCCTTCCTCCTTGCTTCTCCGACTCGTGCGGGATTACCCTACGGTCCATACTCAACGGGAACTCCTTCGCTACCCCGTTTACTCGGTGCTCAGAGAAAATATTTGGCACGTAACCTGTGGTGCATGCGAAACACTCATCAATCGGATTTACTGGCTGGCAATTAGTGATGTTTCGGCTCCGGGGCTTAAGACCGAGCCCGAGCCCAAGCCCGGGCTTTTGAGCCTGACCCGGGCTCAACCCACCGTCCGGCTTGGGTAGGGCCCAAGGTCAGGCTCAGAATTTTCCAGCGCCCGGGCTCAACTGCATGACTATCAAAGCCAATTTTCAGCTGCGAGTTGGGTTGAGAATTATTATTTTTTAACCTGCATATGAAGTCGGTATCATTTCCTTCATAAGACTTTAATTCGCCGACGTTTCTGTCCATGGGCCTGGCTGATCTTTTGTGGCTGGTCTAGACTTCTTGGGCATGTGGGTCGACTTCGATTGAGTTCCGCCTGCTTTTCCTGTAGCCGTAGCATTTTCTCCGAACTCCGATCAAGTCCAGTAGACTTCAAGTGGATGATGTTCGACATCTAGTAAGCATTTATTTATGTTTTGGCTTTGAACAGCTCCTCGTTATTCAGGTGCCTGACCTCGCTGACACGAATCAGAATACTAATTGCTTTGTGAGACGAAGATTTTCATTCAAAACCGGTTTCTCGGCATTGGAAGAGTCACAAAGTTGTTTCATTAGCATACGTCCGGCGCCTATTAATATATTGCTACTTTCGAACATCCGCTCAATGTATAAAGCTGAGGGGCAAGAAGGGAAGGAACTCCATTCTCTCCTCCAACCATGGTGTCTCCGAAGAAGATAGCCACCGCGTTTACACTTGCCAGCGTCTTTCCTGGGACACTGGCCCTCAAAGTCTGCACTCAAATTCAGCAGGCCATTTCGTCTGCTTCTGCGGTATATTATCCGGGTAAGAACCTCCTCTTGTAAACTGTGAGGGTCAACTGACGCTCAAATAGGTTCGGCTAATTATACTGCGGATGTCGCCCACTGGGTCACGTCCAGTATCGACCCCTCTGCTTGCACGGTTGAACCAGGCACGGCGGCGGATGTTTCCACTATAGTGTGTGCCTCATCTCCGAAGTGCCGGCCTAGTTGTTCTGAACCTTGAGCGCAGATCAAGTTACTCGGTCAGACGAGGACCCCCTTTGCGGTATATTCATACGGTCCTTCGTTCACCAAAAGTCATAGCTTATCATGGCATTTAGGTCAAGGGCGGAGGGCACGCTACGAATCCTGGCTGGTCTTCATCCCCTGGCGTGCAAATCGCTATGACACGCTTCAACGCCGTCAAGTACGACAAGCAAAAAGGAACCATTGCCATTGGCCCCGGTTTGATTTGGGACGACGTGGGTTCATCTTCGGAGCTTCAAAGAACTGGTCTTATTTCTTACCCAGGTATATCCCCAACTTGAGCCTTACGGAGTGATTCCTGCGGGCGGTCGAGTTCCGGGCATCGGTGTTGCGGGATTCACCCTCGGAGGAGGTTGGTTCTCCTTTGTTTGGACTCTGTGTTCCCCGCATATTGATGCTCTGCTCAGGATACAATTGGCTCGCCAACGAAGTCGGGTTGACTGTTGACACTGTCCTCGGGTACCAACTTGTCCAGCCCAGTGGTGACATTATATCTGTCACTGAGGCGTCGAACCCCGATTTGTTCTTCGCATTGAAGGTATATCGCACACAATCCCTTTTACGCTTTGACCAACACATCTCATAGGGTGGTTACAACAACTTTGTACGTCGCAGTGCTTAATTGGGGGCATTTACCTGAGAAATTGGTGCAGGGCATCGTAACCCAGTTCACTTTCAAGGCCTTCACTGTGGTATAGTCCTCGCAGTCCCGGTCGGATGTATTCGCTGAGAAGATTTCACAGGGCCAAGTTTGGGGAGGCTTCGTCACTTATGGTACCGACCAAATCGCAGAGTTCAACGCCGCCTTTGCGGATTTCGCAGTTAACACCACTGATCCCAAGGCGGCGATTGTCGCAGGTTACGCCGTCGACGACTCGGGCGAGGTAATTGGACGGCCATCTTATTCGACCGGAACACTCATTTCTGCACTGCAGCCTATTGTTGCGAATATATTGTTCTACAAGGATCCTTCACCGCCTGCCGGAGTCTTCGACAAATTCCTAGCGATCAAGAATACAACCTCTGATGTAGGCACAAGAAGTGTCCACTCCTTGGTTGAGGCCACGCCTCAAAGTCTCCCGCCTGGAACTAGGCACGTCGATTTTTCAATCTCAAGCTGAGATTTTCTGAGTTGTTGGCACAGAGGATACTTCGACACTCTGAGCTTCTTCGAATACACGCCGGCAATTATTGACGCCATCGTAAACGAGACCACGGTCAGTCCTCCTTCACGCGTATTACCCGCATTTCCACTCAATTAAGTAATTCAGTTCTGGGGTGCCCGTCTCGCCGCATTCACCAATGCAACCGTTGGATATCACGTGGAGCCGTTCATGAACACGCTCTTGACGCACAACACCACCGCGACGGCCTGGCCATTTTTCCGCACGAAGAAGTTCGTCCCGCTCCAACTTCAATTCACGTGGACTTCCCCCGCGGACGACACGACCATGAGGGAATTCATGGAGCAGAGCGCGGCTCATCTCACGAATGTCGCGAACAAAAATGGTCAGGCGATCCAGCAGCTGCCGCTGTACCCGAACTACGGCCTATTTAGCAGCCCGGCGGAGAGGATTTATGGAAGTAACCTTCCGAGGCTCCAGGCCATCAAATTCCATGTGGATCCCCATAATGTAATGGGGCTTGCTGGGGGTTGGAAAGTATGAGAGTTTGCATTCAAGTTAAAATCCAAGAGGCCGAAGTCTATGTAGTGTTCATATTCTTACGGTACGCAACCCTAATAATCTTTGTTTACACTCTGGAGTTTCGAAAGATCTGCCTGGATACGATAGTTATCTCGCGAGTTGAAACGTGGAAAATCAACATCGCCGAGATCGCCGAGGTGGTACAGTCAACGCGCTGTGGCTGTGCTTCACTTGTTTCTGCACAGTAAGAGGACTTTGTTGTGAGCGTCTGGACACAGATACAGTGGAGCACCTTTCACTACTGCCTGTTCTATAACTCTTTTTGGGCGGTTAATATCGACAACGCGGACCTGAACGGCGGTTTTCACCACAACACTCTTGGCGCTTCGGTGATACGCTGACTCGGGCCCTATGAGCGGAGCTGAACAACAAATGAACAACAACACTCGGCAAGCGAGAGTCTAGACGTGGGTGTGCGAGGTGGTCCAAATGTCCCAATACCAATCAGGTACGTGTGAGCGGACTAGACGGAGGCGACGGAGGACGAGCGTAGGCAATGGCGGCGACGGAGGCGATAACAACAGTGATCGGGGACGACGAAGGACACAAAAGGGACAGTGATCGGTGACGACGAGGGACTCAGAACGTGGGCAGATGAACTGCAGAGGGCGATATGCAAAGGGGTAAGTGAGAGATGTATTGGTGGGGTGCCGGTCTCTACAGTACAGTGTAAAGACTGGGGCTTTATATAGGAAAAGAGGGAGGCAGTGCTATGTACAAATAAGGAAACGGAAGACGTCGTGGGTAAAGGTCCGTATGGATTGAATGCGGAATACGGAGTTCTCACGGGAAACGGAGGTGAAATCGGAATATGAAATTCCGCAAGTCGAAAGGGGATAGACCACAGCCTCTCTGTCAAGCGATACGGAGACGGAGGTGTTTATAGTTGTATTCGGAGTCCGTGCGGAAAGGCGGTGTTGAGTTGCGGAGAGATTGATGAACCGTGGGAATGTCCGTTTGCGTGTGTACGCGCCCAGCGCGGGCTGGTGCGCATCATCTCCTCCCAACTGAAAATCTGACTGTCCTCAGGCAGCCGCAATCGAATGACAGAATTTTATTCCTCCCAACTGAGATTGAAACCGCGGGTTTTATGGTTCAATGTCATCGTCCTCGGGGTCTGCAAGCGTGCTCTGCTCCATTTCGCGAAGACGTTCGGTAGATATGTCAAGGAGTTCGTCCAACGGGGGCAAAGGAATCTTCTGGCGGGCGATATACGGAATGACCCGGAAGGCGGCAATTGGTCTGTGGAAAACAGATCCGTCGAGCTCGCACAAGATGTATGCGCCGCCAAGGTTGCGTGAGATGACGATGAGTGGGCCGAGGTACCGTTTGCGCATCTTCCTGCTAAGTGATTTCTCGATGGCCGTGTTCCACATGAGAACCAAGTCTCCGCGCTGGAAGTTATAATTGTGTAGTGTCGCGGCGTGGTCCTGCTCAAATTTAATTGCTGCTCGAAGTCTCGCGGCGTAGACATTGGAATGAAGGAGAGTTAGGTGCTCTCGCCGTTTCTGCAGTGCAATCGCACGCTGAGCAATCAAATCTTCGGTGCTGAGAACGGAATCGGGTGGAGGAAGCAGATATGTTGCTTCGGAAATGTCAAGCGGGATTAAAGGATGAGTTCCGGTCGCGGCAAAGTAAGGGGAGCATCCCATGCGTCTACGGATGGTGATGCGGTCGGCCCAGAATACGGAGAAGGTAACGATGTGCCATTTATTCTGGACTCCGTCGCAAGCTTTGAATATGCTGTTTCGAATGTCCAAATGCGGACGCTCAACAATGCCGTTGGCTTGGGAGTTGTAGCCGGAAATTCGGATGTGCTTCACATGATACTTCTTCTCGAGGTAACCCAGCGCTTTTACGAAGGGGGTTCCGTTATCCGTGACAATTTCGACCAGTGTGCCCCAACGGCACAATAAATCTTCGAAAATATAATCGCCAAGGGCTTTGGTGTTCTCCTTGTGCAGCATACGGAATTCGGGGTAGTGGATGATCGAACAGTGCCCTTGAACAATGTACTTGTAGCCACCGCTCAATGGCATATGCATGGTATCCATGTAAACTTTGGAGAATAATGGCGCGGGAACTGCAACGGTGGGAGGAATGCGAATTTGCTGCGTCTGTCGGATTTGGCAAAGGTGGCAAGTATGGATCCACCAGGTGATATCATGGGCCATGTAAGGCCACCAGAATCGTTCGCTGAGGAGTGCACGGGTCGCGTAAAATCCACGGTGTCCAACATCATCGTGTGCTGAGAGCAAGATGAATAATCGGCGCGACTGAATTACAACGAGTTTGTGGCGTTGCTGCGGGTCTTTGCGCCAAAGCTGATTATCGGAGATGTAAAACTCCTGGCAATATCGAACGAAGGCCTGGTAATCTGCATCTTTCATGTCTCGAGGGCGATGCAGTGTCTCGTGCCATAGTCGAACTTGGTCGATACGAGCATCCGCGAGTTGAGCGTTCTTTGAGCGCAGGATATTGTCGTAGGAAAGGGATTCGGGTGCCAGCTCGTTGTCAGGGACTATCTCGGCGGATAAGGTCACAATGGTTTTCTGGGGCCGTTGAACATGCGGTGAATCGTTTATGAAGTGCATGAAGCCATGAACCTGGTCAATCCAATCATCAAAATCGTCATCCGGCTCTGGTTCATCTCCAGGCTGAGGATTACGACGCGAAAGTCCATCGGGGCAGTGAGAAACTCCAGGTACATGAACGAGTGTGAAGTGAAAGGTGAGAATGGCAAGAATCCACCGATTCATGCTGGCGCCAGGTGCAAGGTCTGGATTCGCGAGCATGCCTTTAATGTAGCGTGCGTCAACTTCGACAACGATATTCCGGACTCCGATCAAATAAATTTTCCAGGCGCGAAGCGTGCGGTAGAGTCCGTAGAGCTCGAGTTTGGCTTGTGAGAATCTGGCTTCGCGTTCGTTGAGGGTAATCGAACCGAAGCGAGCATAATATCGGCGGGATAAATCCTCGAGGTCGCATTGCGCGAGGAGGAATCCAACAGTGAGTGAAGAGGTGTCCACAGAAAGAATACACGGCGCGCGTGAGGTATAATCGATGGGTCGGAGTGCAGGTGAGTGCACAAGTGTGTACTTCAAGTCTTCTTGTGCCTCGATCTGTGGCGGTCCAAAGACAAAGGGCATATCTTTACGCGTGAGGAGCACGAGTGCGTGGGCGCGATGGGCAAAGTTGTAGATGAAGATCCGTACAACTCCGATGGTTCCAAGGAATGCGCGCACTTCGGATAAGTCTTTGCATGGTCCCCAGTTTAATATTTTTGCAACGTGAGATTGGTCAGGAATGCGGCCTTCGAAGGTACAAACATGGCCGAGGACCGTGATGGTATGCCAACATAGGATGGCTTTGGGACCTGAGAAGGTGCCTTCGCAATATATCATGCGAGTAACAATGCGGTTGAGAACCTGGAAGTGTTCCCAAACAAAGCGGCGGATACCGGGGTTCTCGGGGATAGTCTCGTAATTTCCGTCTGTGTCTTGGTATCGCGAAGCAGGACCCCGCACTGCGCAATCATCGATGACGGGAATTGTGTGGTGTGGAATTTCTGCCTGCAGGATATGTGTAACATCATCGTGGAAAATTGGAACAGAATTCGTCCAACCCATCGGAAGGGTGACAAGTCGAAGGGCGCCGTATGGTGTTTGGAACGTGGTGTAGTCGCGCAAAGACTCTGCGATGACGCGTTCATCGTAGCCAACGTATAAATCGAGCCTTCCACCGCATGCGCGGCCAGCAAATTGTTCTGCAACCTGATCGAGTAAAGGGGTAACTCCGCTGTGTTGAATAGTCACAGCGTTGAGAGCCTCGAGCGCGTGGACGATGCGAAGGCTGGTAGTGTCTTTCTTGACCACACAAAACCAACGGGAGCGGTATGATGAATTCGACGGCTCGTATACACCAGCATCGATTTTAGCGCGGATTAATCGGCAAACTTCTTTGTAAATTCCTGGCGGAATGGGAATATTTCGCTGAACCCAAGGTGTGTGCGGAATCACGGGTATTTCGACGGGCGGGAAGAAATCTTGTCGGAATTTGCCTCGTTTGGAGTCGTTCCAGGTGAAACCTCTATTATGCACACACATGAAGTAGTGCAGGAAGGCACGTTCGGCGGGCCACAAGAAATCTCCGGCATGAGTGCGGTCAATAATATCGCGGCATTCAGCGGTGTATCGTCCGGTTGGAATGAATGGTGGCGGATTAGGTGAAAGGATAGGCATATTTGCCAAGGGATCGCCACGAATATCGCGTACAATGCGGAATTTTTCAGGTAAACTGCCAAGGACAGGCCTGACTTTCTGGGCGACTGGTTTATATTTCTTTTTGGCATAGGTTGCCATCGGAGGCGAAGAAATGGAATGGGTATAAGCAGCGCGAGTTGAATCACGACTGCGCGGCGGTACCACGGGTTGAACGAGGCTGCGCGAAGGAGTAATTGGTTCGGGTGAAGGTAACTCCGAGCAAGCTGACAGGTAAGCTTGTTGAAGTTGTTCGTGGGAGTTGTCCGATGCGAGAATTGAGTAGGCTTCAATAGTAAATCCTCCGGGGATGCTAGAGTGTGGAATTATAACAAGGGCGACTTCTCCTTGATCAGAGATCAATTCCTCGAGGCGCGAAAATCCTGCGGAACGGGCGACCGTGCACGGCCACGCGGAACCGT
The DNA here is from genome assembly GCA_029378385.1 of Mycena metata. Classification (NCBI taxonomy): domain Eukaryota; kingdom Fungi; phylum Basidiomycota; class Agaricomycetes; order Agaricales; family Mycenaceae; genus Mycena; species Mycena metata. The sequence continues at coordinate 1,095,982 of JARKIB010000012.1, forward strand.
CGGGATGGTCAATTCCATACCACTATTACGGTCGCAGATTGTAATGGTCTGATCGCCGTTGGCGGAGTTATTTACTCTGGACTCGGTTAATTTATCGAATGGGCGGCCGAGGAGAATATCATAGGCGGGGGCGCGAACGATGTGAACTTGGAGGTAGAGTGTAATTTCGCCGAATTTGAACGGGACATTGCGAGCCAGGCCGAGGGACGGCGTAACGGTGCCGTTCGCGGATTCCATGTTAATTGTGATACGGGGGTTATACGGGAGCTGCAGGTCGTTGCAAACGGCCTCGGACATAGCAACAATTTGAGAACCGGTGTCGTAGATGCACTCAACGCGGTGTTGGTTATCCACAATAGGTAAAACTGAACGGATCGCGGAAGAATCTTCAGCAACATGAAGTTCACCGGCGTCGGGGAGTATTCCAGCGTCGTATAAGGTTGCAAATTCGTCGTTAGCCACTAGGGCATCACGAGGAAGGTCCTGTTCAATGATTTGCTCGAATTTCGCGGGCATGCTACTTGTGAATGTGCCAAAGGTTGCAATGTTTATAGGCTCGGCCGTGGGTTCTTCGAATTCAACAGTCGGTTCGGTGTTGAACGGAAGCGGGTTTTCATCAATATTATTGAAGAACTGGGCTTGTGTACACCGTAAATTTTCCGCCAGCCGTGAGCCACCTGAAAACTACAGGTCAGCCACGTTCCAACGTTGGCTGGGAGCCAGCTGTCTGATGGCCAATTCCCAGGCTTTGGATCCTATTGTACCAGCATGGGCCAGCCGGGTCCATTGTTCAGCTGGCGCGACAGCCATCAGCTGCCTGACAGGTCCGCCACAGGTACACCGTACGGGCGCCCAGCCCATTGTTTCCTCATTTAGATTCATAACGAAATATGCAGAGGATCAAGAGAAGATGAAAGATAAATAAATTGCAAAGTAGATCTAGAGACCGTACACGTACAATACTGTAACTGGATACCGTTCGACTTGAAACTTTGCCCGCCTGGCGCTGATATCAACAGCTCACCTTCGCTAACCGTGGCATCGGGAAGATGAGAATCAGTGTCTTGTAGGCGGTTGCGTGCAGGTTCTTGAAGAGTGTTTGAAACAATGTCTTGCACATTTGAAAGCATGTCTTGCCACCCAGTGTTCGGTTTTGAGGCATCTTGAGGCTAGAGCAAAATTGTTTGTGATGCATCGTGCCACCGAAGTTTTTGCGGCCTTGTTTTGCCTTTGTCTTGAGTCGTTGATGTCAGCCCAAGTGATTATCAGACAGCACTACCCCAGGCTTGACGGTCTTGTTACTTGGAGAGATGGATACGGGCCCTTCGTTTGAAGTCACGGTGGTCACTTTGAGCGCTCAGGGAGCCTTTTGACACAGGCCATCGCCCATCGGAGAGATGCTTGAAGGAGAGAGAACCCTGTTCAGAGGCCAAAGGCTTGCTTGAGAAACCTGTAAGTTGAGCTACTTGCCACGGGGTGGCACCGGGGATGGAGTTGGGAGAGAGAAAGAAAAGTGCGCGGTGTTTGTTCCCGTCAAAACAAACCATTGTCGTCACGTGGACCTGTGATCCGACAGAGGTGGACTCAAATATGTCGCATTATCTTTGTCTCTCCACCACGTCAATATATACCTACATTGAGATGTCTGTGTCTATTTCACTGAATATCTGGTGGCTCCGGCCTGAACTTGGTTGTGTTCGACTTGAACAACATTGGTCGACTCGTTCGACCATGGTATTGCGCAGTGGCCGCTGGAAGCTGGATACTACCCAGTACTTGCGGCTGGTCACCAGAAAGAAATAATGTGGTGGACAGCTGAATTCGCAGCTGCCCGCTCCGGCTGGTTGCCAGCCGGTTGAAGGACAATGGTCAGCTGGCGGGATTGATGGATTGCAGGCCGCCTGGTCGCCTGGCTGACGTGAATCCGCAAGTTGGCGGTGTAGGTCCCAGCTGTGCTTCGGGGGCCACACGACGGCTTGTGGTGACTTCTTTGTACTGGTTTCGAAGGTCCGGAGCGATGGAAAGCAATTCACGCTGTGAAAGCGTAACTGACGCATCCATTGAGCGCTCAAAGACATTCGCGGCAATTTTATTATCAACAACCGGGGCGGCACTGCGATAGGCAGGCTCATGGCGCTTTGCTGTAGGCATCGGCGGCGCTGGTACTCCGAAATTACGGCCTTTGGGTTCGGCATAAGCGGCATCGCGTACGTTCGCGTACGGGTGCTCGGGCATGCGTTGGATCGGGGGAACAACAGGAACTCGAGGCGGGGGAGCGGGAATATGTGCCGGTGCAACTGGAGAGCGGGGACGCGGAAGTACTCGGTGGATCGGCTGCTCTGGTTCTTCAACATGGCCACCGGTCTCGGTGATGCGGCGGGCTTGTGCACGAGTCTGAATATACTGAGCCTGGCGCAATTTTTCCAAGGCTTCGTTTTCTTGGTCCAAACAAGCCTGACGTTCCTCAATGGAGAGGCGATTCGAGGTCTGCTGGAAGGCAGAATTTTGGTAGGTGCCTAGCATCATTTGTGCTGCTACCTGGCCGGGATTCTGGCGGTGCCATTCCTGGACGCGCTCGCGAAGGTTACGGCCTTGGATATGCCGCGGAACAAAGGCGCCGGAGGGAAGGACAACTCGTCCATTAATGTCGCGTTTACAGATGCCCGTTTGGCAATCCGCAGTGACAATTTCGCAGTTCGCAATATAGTGCGGGCCGTTGCAATATGTGCAACCATCGGGGCGGTTGTTCGTGTTTCGAGGAGGGTACAACTGGTTCTGGTTCTGGTTATTCACCGCACCAAGGACCGTCGAGTTTTGGCTCATGAATTCTATGAATTTGGTGAAGGTGCTAGCCAACACCGCAATTTCGAGTTCGGATTTAATATGGGTCGGCGAGGGCGATGTGAATTCAAGGGATGATGTTGGTTTTATGGATGTACCCTGAAGGACAAAGTCTGCAGCTTCCTTCAAGTCTGCCAGGCTATGTGCATCCTCCAGGCCAATATCGGGCTGCTTTACTTGAAGGCGGCGATCGATTTTCTCCCACAGGGTCTCTGGCTGCATTGCCCGTTTGAATGAACGGGTTTGCTCGCAAGGAGCAAGCCGGCCTTGCTTGATGAGGTACACGGATATCGTGGAAAAGTCACGATAGAATTCGCTAAAATCTCCTTTCGTGTGGATTCCTGTGCGCGCGTAGGCACCTACAAGAACATCTAGGTCAGCTAACGTATACTTTTTATCTGCATCAGTTCCGGGATAAAGTTTCAAGGCGGCCGCCTTAAATTCTGCGTAGGAAGTCGTCGCCGTGGTGAACTCGGGGAGAGATTCCCAAGCATCCTGGTCGCGGAAGCTGAGGAAACGAGTCGCGTGGGACTTCTTCTCGGCGTTGTCTGTGACACTACAATGCGTGAAGTGGAATTCGAGGTCGGTGAAGAAGCGCGGAAGTTCGCACGGGTTGGTTGAGTCGAACGTGGGGGCCGTACGGTCACCACGAGCGGGCATAGATGGTTGGGCCATTATAATAATGGGAGTGGTTTGTGGTTCGATAAAATCTTCACGGTCTGCCGGGCGTAGGAGCGGCGGTGACGGTGAAGGCGAAGGCGAAGGTGAGGAAATATTCGAGTGGTGTGATAAGTGATACGGAACGAGGTCAAAAAGCGATGGATCTTCAGGGTTAAAACCCGCGGCTATAATTTCTTGGCGGAGGTCACGGAGTTCGTTTCCGCGTAAAGTACGGGATGGATTGGAAGCTATTTTAGAACCCCTCGCGGTGGGCTCCAATATGATACGCTGACTCGGGCCCTATGAGCGGAGCTGAACAACAAATGAACAACAACACTCGGCAAGCGAGAGTCTAGACGTGGGTGTGCGAGGTGGTCCAAATGTCCCAATACCAATCAGGTACGTGTGAGCGGACTAGACAGAGGCGACGGAGGACGAGCGTAGGCAATGGCGGCGACGGAGGCGATAACAACAGTGATCGGGGACGACGAAGGACACAAAAGGGACAGTGATCGGTGACGACGAGGGACTCAGAACGTGGGCAGATGAACTGCAGAGGGCGATATGCAAAGGGGTAAGTGAGAGATGTATTGGTGGGGTGCCGGTCTCTACAGTACAGTGTAAAGACTGGGGCTTTATATAGGAAAAGAGGGAGGCAGTGCTATGTACAAATAAGGAAACGGAAGACGTCGTGGGTAAAGGTCCGTATGGATTGAATGCGGAATACGGAGTTGTTCTCACGGGAAACGGAGGTGAAATCGGAATATGAAATTCCGCAAGTCGAAAGGGGATAGACCACAGCCTCTCTGTCAAGCGATACGGAGACGGAGGTGTTTATAGTTGTATTCGGAGTCCGTGCGGAAAGGCGGTGTTGAGTTGCGGAGAGATTGATGAACCGTGGGAATGTCCGTTTGCGTGTGTACGCGCCCAGCGCGGGCTGGTGCGCATCATCGGGCAACTCAAATATCTCAGTGATGAATAAATGATCCTGCTTCAGTCACCTTTCTGGATGTTGACGGTACGATTCCACACATCTACTACCACTGCTGCCCCAAGGAAATCCTCCAGCTTCTAAGGCTCCGTCGCCCTAGTCTTTCTTGACAGACGCTCTATCAATTCCAGCTCGTACCTCGCTTGATAGAGTCTGTTGGTTACCGCGTAACTTACCCGGTATCCTGCGTTATGAGGTAAGCATCATGAATGCTTGAACAAACAAACCCTTAGCGAGACGCGTTTGGACGCGTTTTTCCTGTCTCGCGTTGATTTGAGCCACCAAAAATGCTCAAGAGCGTTCAGGCTCCGATTAGAATGACCCCACCATTTTTTCCTGCTTGAATGCGCTTTCCTGGGAAGTTCATAGAAAATGCAACGAAAATAGGCGGAAGATGTTCACTTTCAGATTGGCTGGGTCAAATGCCTGAAGGAAACCACAAGAACTCTCCTGTATTATTTGTGGCCCAAATACAGTCTCAATATCGGCCTTCGACACCGTCGTTTGCCTCCCGGCGCGTCCGAGGCGCGTGCCGGAAGTGTGCACGTGAGTGATGCTTACATCATAATGCAGGATACCGGGTAAGTGGGCGTGGTAACTAACAGACTACCGTCGCCCGATCATTCTGGAGTTTTCCGGCGCAGTTTGACCCTAATGTCCCCATTCCCCGAACTGTTCAAGGGGAAATCCCAGAGTACACGATCTCCTTGCCGCCAACAAACGAAGAAAAGGTCCACGAGCAGGAACAAAAAAAATGCCCGCTGCGCGGTTCGATCAAATCTGGCGCTCTATCACTGGGTAAAAATATGTGGCTGTGCAACCGATCGGTTCAACCGATCAGTTCAACTTCGATTGTGTCGCACAGTGGAAGAGGTGGACGCGGTGAGCCAAGTAAGCGCATTCTATCACTGGCCCCTCTTACCCAGCTCTTGGGAGTGGTTTTCGATGTCTTCAATACCCATTCGGGCAACTCGGGCGTGTTCAAATCTCACCAGTGGTAGTTCTTTTTTGGGCTTCACGCCCCTGTGGAAGCCGACTGTTTCGCGGGAAGGTGCTATCCCTCGACGATACAATTAATCCAAAAGACGAACTGTGGCAATAGCAATTTTCCATCCTTCACCCACGAGCAAACCCTCGCCATTTTCCTACTTAGGACACGAACACCTTCAAGACTGCTTACGTCCGCGATCCCTCCGTCAGGGATTAGCTCACATGGAAGCCAATTACTGATTACCTCCCCAGGAAGCCAATCACGCGTGAAATAATAACTATTAATCGTACGCTCTAGCTCGTAAAAATACGTGGCGGTGCCAACCCATCAGTTCAATTCTTTCTGCGAGAAGTTTTGGTGACCGGTTCACCCTTGCGTTGAACACGCACTTACCGTTTGTTTTAGCCCTCGAGCGGCTGGGACTTGGAGCCGTCGCACAGGTCTGTTGGCAGTGCCTACGAAGTCTGAGTCCCAGCCCGCTTCGTACTACTGATGGATCCGTTGAACACGATGTTCTTTCCTTTGCGAAACAGTTCAGCGACTGCATAGCACACTCATCTGTACATCGATAATCCCATACACCCCATGCATTTTTTTTGGTTGCCCATAATAAATATCACGAAGGCACCTCAGTTTATCGAATATCATACACTTTCGATCCAATCAAGCGCGCGTATCGCACATATTGCGTCCTGTAAAGAGCTCGTGCCGCAGAGTCTCGCACGTACGCATTCTCATCACTGCAGGGCTCTCAGTGGGGGCCTATAAGAAATTGGATTGAAATGACCTTAAAGTCGGAATTCGGGCCAAAAGCTCCGCCTCGAGGATGCCCGCTGCCATAGACCGGTCGGATGCAATATTTTCCAACAGCTTGTACGTCGATTTGCGGGTAATGACGTCGGGAGATGCCAGGAGGTCGGGGACGTGCTCAAGCGTCCCAGCGTCCACCGCGGCCTTCACATATTGCGGCCAAAAACTCATCTTCGACAGCGCACATATCGCATACCGGCGAATGTGGAAATCCTTGTTGCTGTTTGGTGATCATGAGTATTTTTGCCGGAGGGAAGCCAAGGAAGAACCTCAAGAGTGATACGATCTGCACGTATCGTGTCCAACCGAACCCCTCCAGAGATACGAATTGACAAACTGCCAAGTTTCCAATTATTTGAGAAATGAACTGGTGGAATCGGGGACCACCAGAATTGAGAAGTCCAGAAATAATTCCCAGAGCTTTGTACACTCTTCCACGGCGCCATTACCGGTGACCTCGTGGAGCGTCGAGAGTGCATTATTTCGGATCTGGGCGTTCTCACTGCAGTTCATGAGCGATCATCGGACTAAATATCGATGAAAGCACGTTACCTGGAAAGTAGATAGACCACTCGGGCATACAGTTCTGTCCCCAATTGGACGAGTAGCGGACAATCGTGGAATGCTAGATTTGACAGAACCTCGCACAGCTCCCTCTGGGTATCTGAGCTCGACTGGGTTGATTTGAGCAGATCGAGCAAGAGCTGTATCGTGGGAGCGTCGAACGCCTCTGTGGCACCACGCCAGAAACTTATCTTGGCGAGTGCGTGTGCCGCGTGCCGCCGGACCCCGGCATCGGCGTCACTACTCAAAGGAGGTAAGCACTGGTGAGGAGCGAACACCATAAAATACCTCAACAAGGGCGCGATCCGCTCGGTAGGCCCGATGTTCAACAGGTCCAGCGGTGTGGGCAGATAGACGGCAAACTTTCCAAGCACTATGCAGATAAATTGTCGAATTCGGGCGTCTGGTGAATCCAGGTGTTCAGCAAAATGTTTTAGAATTGCTGGGCGCCGCGAGATCGCGTCCGTTCGAATCAAGATCATCTTCGCAATTGTCGCCGCTGCGGCCTCACGCACGCATTCGTCTTGGTCCCTGTGAGAAGATGAGCGACCGTATTCTTCAGAGAGGAAGTCGCGCACCCCAAGAGGGAGGTAAACTTTAAGTGGATATCGGTATCCAGTGATATCCAGTAATTTGCCAAATTCCCTAGAAACTCGCAGGACCATCTTCGAGTTTCGGTGTCGGAAGAGTCCAAAAGGTTCGAAATGTATCCAAGCGCTGTTGTGCGAATGTCAACTTGTACCCCCTGCGGCCGACAACTGAGCTTTGCGAGTATATATACCGCATTTCGTTGCACATGAACGTCGTTCTCGCTGGTCAAAATTCACCCGAAAATGAGCTGGTGACGGAACTACAAGTCACTCCGCACCTTGTTTGCAACCAAGGCCGGAACGGAATCGGCAGTAACCCCACCGCATGATCGGCCAGGTTTTCGAGGATCCTCCTGCACGCCCCGCGGCCTGCCGAGGACGTATATTCGGGGAAGCAGTCCCAAACCTCTGCAGCTGCGACTGCCTGCGCGCCGGCGGGACTTTTACTGACGCTGGCGGCAGCATCAACCGCGGATTCCCTAACCATACTGTCCACATCCCTTGGCGACCATCAGTAACACTGGCACTGGCAGAGGAAAGAGGATCAATGTTCACCTCAAAAGGGACACAATCTTCGGCACAATCCGTCCACATACCTCCGAACTCCACGTCTCTGCTGCATATGAAGCCGCTATGGCCCCCAGCAAATTGCATGTATCTCTTCGGATTCCCGGCTTCGGCGAGTCCAACAGGTCTGCGACAAGGTCCCACTCCAGAACAAGTGAGTGTACTAGGCGCGCGTCTTTCTGTTCATAAGCTCGAGCACTCAGTTCATTCAAAACCGAGATTTTGGTATTGTGGGAGATGTATTTGAACCTGCATACTTTGTCAGTCACATTGTCGGCGCATATGGAGGCTACGTACGCTAAATAGCTGAGATAAATCTCCATCGTCGTGCGGGAAAGCGGAGTCCCTTGGTTCTTCTTGATGAAACTGCGTACTTGCTTGCGGTACATGAACCTCACTAACGGCTTGGCTGCTGCGTGGATTGAAATATTCGGACCCAGTGGGTTTCTGTCCGACCACCAGCTATGGATGCTTTGTGGTGTTGCTGGTCGGTGTGGTGGTAACATTGAAGCATAATTATACCTGATTGATTCACGTCGTGCATCCTCGCTGATTGATAGATGGTCCTGCGAGCCGCCCCAAAACCGCATCCGTTGATAGCTCGCATCGCTGTTGCAACGCAAATGCAAACGGCCCATGATCGTGGCTTCAAATTGTGGTTCTGGGCGACCACGCGGTTTGTCTCTAGACGAACGTTCTGAACATGCAATTAAATAACTTCGATTTATCTCCGCCTAACCTAAGTGCTCAGATAGAAGAATAACACCCACAATCGACAAATACCACACGAATAAAAATATACCCGCAGGTTCGATCAAATCAGACGCTCTAACGCTGGGTAAAAACATGTGGCTGTGCCACCATCAAGTTTCCGTGAACATCGTCAAAACCTACTTTGAACCTTTTAGTCTTTGGGCGCTTTCGATGCCCGTTCGGGCGGCTCGGGCATGTTGAAATCACCCCAGTGAGTTTTTATTCCCTTAACAGACACACACAGGCCTGGGTGACATCAAGTTCACTTTAGTGTTGCATAAATTGTGACCATAGTACTACTCAAATACAGATAGGATGTGGGGTTCGAGCAAATTTTACGCTCTAGCTCGGAAACAAATATGTGGTTGTGCAAGCCATCAGAACTTGTTTTTGCGCAGTCGAAGAGGTTTAGCTGTGACCGTCTGGATACACACCCAATTCTTACCGGAAGAGCCCAATGATTAAACTCATACAGACTTTCATGTTTAACGGTGACTGCTCCCTCAAGCCGTACTGTACCCGTTCGGGCACCTCGGGCATGTTTAAAACGATACGGCTGTGCAATCCATGGACTTTGCATTCGGGCAACTCGAACGTTTTCAAAAACTTGAATATCAGCGATGAACGCAATGATTCTACTTCAGTCACGGAACTACTCGACATTCGGGCAACACATGTTCTGGACTTTCCACGCTAGCCATCCAAAACTGGAATTGTACGGCAATGGGATGAACAAGACAGTGTCGGACTTTGGTTGGAATGTCACACGGCGGACAACCTCTTGTCCTTTTCCAATTTGGGCCAGCGCGTCCTTGAGCACGCCTCGACCACGTCCTTTTGTTAACTCCGGCCGCTTTGGCCTTTCGGAGTTTCCCGCGGGCACGAGGCAGCCACACGCTTTCGGTATTTTCCGCGAGAAAAATGATCTGAAATAATGCTTTTTTGCTCTTGGGTGCAGTTTTGGTTGTAATATTTTCGGAAATGGCTGCAAGTCATTGAATGAGCGGCGGGGACAAGGGTTTGTGAAAAATTGGTGGTAGAACGTCAAAAACTGAGCCAGAACATGTCCCGAACATGATCAAATCAGTGCTCTGCCCTTCTTAGCAATACAGTTCCCATACTGGGACAACTGGATGAGTGTTTTAGCGATTTAAAAGAATTTTTCAGCGCAAAATAAGAGGCTGAACAGCAGGTTTACTCGTCTGTGACGATGAGTGTGACCGCCCGGAACAGCGCGGCAGTGGGCGGCAGGGCCCGCCGGTCACACCCTTCCTGATGTGCATCTTGCGGCAGTCCTCCTGCAAGATTTGCTCATCCAAAAAACACAGGGAGGTCGTGTTTTGACTGTGGGTAATTCAGAGACCTAGTCATATCTGAGCTGGGCCGTTGATAAAAAGCAAAGGAGCCATTCTTCATCATTCGGGCCTGTTTTCTGTTAATCTTTCAATGTTCTCTCTCAAAGTTTCCTTCTGGCCCTATTCTGAATATCAAGTGGCTCAATCCCAGTCAGCTCTGAGAATATTTGGATGCCAACTAAGCCCAGTAGAACAAAAAAACTCATTTTGAACTTGTTTACTTCTCGGAAACATCCGAACACATGTGGCTGCCTCGTGCCCACGGGAAACTCCGAAAGGCCAAAGCGGCCGGAGTTAACAAAAGGACGTGGTCGAGGCGTGCTCAAGGACGCGCTGGCCCAAATTGGAAAAGGACAAGTGGTTGTCCGCCGTGTCAGGTTCCACGCGGTAGTACCGGGGATTTTCTCACTTCCTAACCACCATTCCTGCACTTCTGTCGCTTGTGAGGCTAATTCTCTCCAAGATACCCTAGTCACCAAGCGGTGGTTGGCACACGCCGCTGTTGGGATCCGCCGTGAATGTGTACCGTCGGCAACCGGCAAACGCCGAAAACTCTGATCTGGTATCTGCTCTTCACCACCACGCCTTTTGGGTTCGTGTTCGGTCGAGTCAAGTTGTCCCTGAATACTTTTAAAAAAGTGTAGCTAAGGTTTTGTTCCACTAACCCGAAACCCAATTCCACAGAAACTGAGAAAAGGTTTCCGCCGTCAGTTTGCAAGCAACTAGCAAACACGCTTCGCAAACACGCTGCTGCACACGCAGTCTCGTAATTTTCGGTAAAATGCTCACACCCAATTACTACGATTTCCTGCAGAGAGAAAACTGGGTCTCGCTGTGGCAGAATCAACCTGTATCCACATGCCGGCCGGCTGCCGAACCTGAGAAGTTCAATTGGACAGATTTACGCCGTATCCGCCCACTGGCGTTATTCCAATCAGGACGCGTCCGCAACCCGCCAACGTATATAAGGCCAGCCGCCTCGCAAAAAGCCCCATCCCATCGCCTCTTCCTTCCTTCCCACCACTTTCATCCACTTTATCGCGCTGAATACCAACCATAAAATGTCTTCCGATGGACCCAGGGGAGCGTCATCTTCGTCCTCCCTGTTCCTTACCGCTCTTTCGTCGCGCCCTCATCTTCGCCTTCCTCGCCGCCGTCGATATGCACGGCGTTAAGGGCACGATGGTCGAGAAGGCGTGTTTTCGCTCCTCTCGTTACAAGGCGCAGAACTGGATCCACATCGGCTCCATGGCGGCGGCTCCGCACCTGCAACATTTGATAATTCTTGCGTGTTTTCGCAGGGACCCCGTTCGATTCGGGGTCGAGTCATAACTGCCATCGTCCAATTACTTTTTTGCCCTCCAAGTTGGTTGATCTTTCTCTTGGGCGGTGATGACTTTCGCTAACCCCTTGTCGACACCAAAGGACTGTGACTCGTTGCAAGGTTCAAAACACCATTCTTATCGGCTCGATGGCGGTGGGACCGCACCTGTACATCTTCGATATTCAACAAGATGACCAATTCCACAGGATCACCCCCGTTCGACTCGGGGTCGAGCCATGTGGGATTTTCCTAGTACCTTTTCTGCGCCACGAATTGGTTGGTCTTCTCTGGCTAGACTTCTTTGGGTGGGGACGACCTTCGTTGTAGCGTTTATACTGAAAAAAGATCCAACTCGGAGGTCATTGAATGGCTGGCCGAGGTGGCCGAGATGGCCGATAACCCCGAGAATGTTGAACCGATTAACGATAAGGATATGTACTTACCCCGTGGACAAGCGCAGAGGTAAGGACAGGACTCCTGGGCAACGGTCTCCAACTCAACTTCCTAGCTTTGCCTGTTTTGCCCGATTGGACTCTAGGGAAAATTGTTGCGAGGTTCAAAACACCATTCCTATCGGCTCGATGGCGGTTGGATCGCACCTGTACTTCTTGGACCAACAACGCGAGGATTAAACAGGGTCACCCGTTCGACTCGGGGTCGAGCCACAGTTTGCGAGTGAGTCTTTTTTATTTTTTTGAATCCAGGAGCACGGTATCAGTCGGAGATCCACTCCGGCTTCCTCAATGGGTTTAAAAATATTTTATGGTGACTTCACTTTGCGCATACCAAGTGTCAAGAAGAAACAGTCCGACGGGGACGAGGCACAAAGCTACGTGTACCTACAAGAAGCATATTGAGCCTGGCGCGAGCAAAAATGAGAAAGCAAAATCGGCTCTAGCAAATTTTTGGTCACTCATACAGTAATCACTCTGGAGTCTGCCCCCCCCCCCCTCTCCCCTTTAGACTCTGCGCGGGTATCCGACTCCATCATACATTTCACCCTCTCCGCCCTGGATGCCGGCCGACTTCCCGTGCAGGGGCAGGGGCGGAAGCGGACGCTGTGAATCGATTGGCCATGGGCATGCCTGGGTGCAAGATCGTTTGAGGCGCGGACGACGCGTCGTTCCTCGTGGGCGCTTGCGCGTCGGTATCATGCTAGGCGCGCCCGACGGCAATGAAGCATACGCCCGGCGCAGACGAGTTGCGCGCGGGACGGCATCCACCCGGCGGCGTCGAATCATGCTGAGGTGCGGGCACGTATACACCGGAGTTGGGCGGGGGTACATCTAGAAAGATGAATATAAGCGTTGCATAGGTTGGGTGGGGTTGAGAAGAAAAGGGGGGAGTGGAGAACGAAAGAGAAGGAATTGAGAGTCACGGAATCAGAAGGATCAAAGTGCAGAAGGACGGCGCAGGAAGAGAATTGGTTAGGCAAGAATGGATAATGAAGGAATAAGGAAGAAAAGGAAGAAGAGCGCAACGCGTGCCAGGAGAATTACCGCGGCGGCAAGGCGGCGGCGCGCGGGAGCAAGGAAGTACTGTATATGAAACCCAGTAATCAGTGCGTGGACAGGGAGGGACTGAGTTTGAGGACAAAAAAATGGGCGAAGAGGGAGAATAAAGTATGAATAAAGGCAGAGAGGGGAGACGAATCGAATGCCGAGGACGTCCATCAGGGACGCTAACTGCACACGCAATGGGATGAAGATATGGAGAGCAAATAGTAAAAGTGGGAAGGAGGAGTCGGAGAGGGCGCCGAAGAGGATGGTAGGTGGGTTGATTTAAGTTTGGGTACCGGTATCAAGCCCGATACACCACGCGCGCGCTCGGCGGTGCGGAGAGTGCGTGGCAGGGCGGAAGGAAAAAATCAAACCGCGGCGCCGAGGCCGATGGAAAATACGCACGACACACACACCAAGTATGCGTGCACTAGGACGGCGGCGTAGGTTCGCCGGGCATGATGTATGGTGGGACAAAGAAATTAGAGAAGAGAAGTGGCAAAGGAAGACGCGAGAACAGAGGATGTGCTCCATCTGAGCTTGCCCGCCTGCGCCAGGATTGCGCGAACGCAAGGTCGACACTGCTAACGGACCGCGTTTGTGTGGGAACTGCTCGCGACGCGGGCGCGAGTGTGTACGCCCGAAGAGGCTGCATCTGTTGCAGAGCCACGAGTGCGCGCGTCAGCATCGACATGGTGAGAGACAGAAGAGTATGGACCTTCCCAGGAGTCAAATTACTCCGCCTCCACGTACGCGTCTCCGTCGTGCAGCAATTGAAACGCCGCCGCCGCACGCGGGACGTGTCACTTGCACTTCCAGCTGTACTATTCACAAGGGCAGGACTGGAAGTGCTTGTAGCGTGCGCCTGGGCGATGCGCGTACTGCGGCGGCGACAGCGCGTACATCAGCAAATCGGCACAACCCGGATATGACCGGGTGGGAATGTTGATCGCAGGTCACCAGCCGCTACCAGCACAATACCAGACGATCGTTCGCTGACCATTTATTCACCAAGCTTTGAGAGCCTCACACTTCCAGATCAGTATGCTCAACTATGGCAGGGTCCTAGTAAGCGGTCACAAGTACTCTTCTTGTACCAATCCGCGCGCACATACCAATTCTTCTTTCTCTTTGCAATGCAAGAGTCGGCACACGGCTTGCAAGGCGGTAAGCTTAAGGCTCGTCTCTGCTGGTCTTCGAGTTGCGTTGCTTGGCCTCTTCACCTGCCTTGTCGACATGTGATTTATTTGATTTTGCAACCCCGTGGTTAACTGGACAACTTTCGAGTTACCTCTTCCTCCGGATCCTCTTCCTTCCCGATACTGCCAGTGTACTGTACTACTTACTAGAGGATCGCCTTGATCTGACAATGATCACACTGACGAGGCGGCCAAAATCAGCCGGTGATGGTCTGTGCGCATCAAAGATAGGGAAGAATCTATATGAAGTTTGATTAAGCAATCCTGGTCTCAACCGATAATCCTGTTTGATCACTGATTGGTTAGTCAGGTTGGCAGTGGGGGTGAGGAAGTGGAACGAGGGGATACTGGGTGATTTTGATTTCTTAATCACCCGATTTGCATGGATCACGTTCTGCTCAAGATGTGTTAAACCAAAAAACACTGTTTAATCACTGCTCAAGACATTGAACACAGAAAGTGAGCAAAGGGTGATTCGAACCCACGACCTCAAGGAAACAAAGCAGGAAGAGAGGAAGAGAGTATAACCACTACACCAGGCAAGCACTTTAGGCAGTGCAAATCTTTGAAACACAGCACACTGAGAACGACCCCTGTATGATTTCACTGAGCTGTGTGAGTGAAACCCTGTAAGAATTGTGAGTGCCCAATTGGCTCCCCGGCACAATGTGGGGGCCTGCAGTACAGATACCCCAAGCATTGGCTCTAATACTGATACAATACTAGTTGTGAGTGAAGAGTGGGACAGAGTACAATCACTACACCAACCAAGCACACCAGGCAATGCAAATTTTTGAAACACAGCACACACACTATTACTATGGCCAAGTTGAGATTCACCACGGGTTGACCTGCAGCAGGATGAAATGGGGCATCCTAATCTATTTAGCTGTACATTCACTGAAAGAATTTGACAGTATGCATTGTGAGAATTACTCCTGTATGACAGCCGAATGTAACACCCATAGTGCCGAACACTTCCATGATGGCAGGCTGGTCTCTACATAGCTATACAGTGATGTGCAAACCTTATCTCGGCCTGAACATCGGAGTTTTGGCCTACATTTGGGGGCTTGGGTGTTCTATTATCCCAGGCTAAACCACTTCCCTTAGACTCAGCTCTGTTTGGGTTGGCTTTGGCCTAAGCCAGTGCTTTAGTTGAAAATTCTGCAAGTAGCAATGTGGTGAATAATGATTACTTGATCTTTGCGTTGGACTCGGAAGGTTGTGAGTGGTGACAATTTTCACATATAAATCAGGACTGGATGCACAAAGAGTAACTTGAAAAGTGTGGCTCAAGTGGACAGAAAAGAGCTTGGATTCAAAGGAATCTAAGTTCGTGTTATGTCTAGGTCTAGATATACTGGCTGCGTGGGATGCACACATCATATACGGCGCTTCCCGACACCGAGAACGCATCACCATGGCCGGCGGACATGGGATCATGGTTCACCATGAATGCTCTGGCACCACTACGCAACGAGGACCAATTGTTGATCCACCACGCCAACTTCATGTGCAAGATGGTCTACATACTATCTGTGCATGGGACGTTTGACCACTACACCAAAGTTGGTGAGTACGCCCCATAACATGCTACCCCTGGAACACTTCCCTTTCGATGTGTTGAACATCACCTTCTCCCAAATCATTGTGTGGCTCATCCAGCACGGAATCAACACTGGGTTGACGGCACTCTCATCACTGGAGTTGTTTGCCCGCACACGCCGCAACCACATTGCAGACGTCGAGGACATCACCACGATGGTGTTCAACACTGAATGGCCCAACACCATGTCCGATGTTCAGAACATGGTTTGCGCCCTCAGGACCACTGGGCTGGAATTGACTTTGGCACAGCTCGCGCAGGGATGCAGACCACGTTCCCACAACGGCCCGCGTTGGCGATGGCTGGACTCCAAGGCTCACAGCACTCGCCCGACATGCCGATGGAGTAATGCTGACGAACACGGAAGGGTAGTGTTACACTGAGCCCACCTGCGTCCCTCAATGATTACTTATCGACCGCGAATACTATTTGGACGCCTACAAATTTGTTTACTCTCATTCTTTCTTCGGACTCGTGGATTTGTCCTGTGGGGGAGGGTGTTAAGAGACCGCGCAGACCGGGGAACCGGTCCTCCGGCATCATATACATTCCGGCATCTCTACTTCTTTACAATCAGTAGATCTCATCATGTAGTATATAGTTTTGAGTGATGTGGATGGTAGGAAAACTAGCTTTGCCCTTAACCATCCAAATCCTCATCTATCTAATAAAACCTGGGTCGGTTTAGTTGTGGTATCCTTAAACCTAAGCTAAATACCCACCACCTTAACACTTCCCGACGTCTTGGAAAGTTCCTGAGCTTCCTTGGGTCAGCCGAGTTTGTCGGTCGACTGAGTAAGCCAATGCACGGACATAACATCACTGAAAAGCATATGGACTCGACAACAAGGGAAAGTCTGAATACAGAAGTATAGCATTGTAAGTATCATATGGTATCAGAGAAGCATAGGGTTGGAAATAAGGTGAACATAAGGCTGAATAAATGGGCAACACTTGGTAACCCTTCATTGTGTTGAACCCTACCTTGTGAAGGTAACCCGAGGACTTCCTGACATCTCTGGTAAAAGATCAAAGGCCAAAATAAGTCATAGGGAGGTTCATTGGAATCTAATCGACCAACCTGAATGCACATCTCTACTTGCAAGGTGTACTGTTGAGAATCCGATATTTAATATTGTCCAATGGATGATTTTCTATCTGTATTTATATTAGGGTATTTAAGTATCAAATAATGAAGGACATAGATGTCCTACCTATCATAATGGATACTGCAAGGCATTGGAATTGCAGTCTTGAAGAGGCCATCATCTCGAATTTAAGAGTGCGATCCTTGAGTTTCTGTTCCAATTGTGTTGATAAATTTGGCCATAGAGGGCTGGCCCTTAGCTGGGTAAAACATACTCTGAAGAAAGCACCAGGTTCTAGCAAAAAAAAATCAGGAACCTGGTACTTGTTCACTCCATACAGAGAGGACTGTAATATCACCACCACCACCACCACCACATTATATACTGCACATTAGCATACTGTAAAACCTACGCATCTCCGCAACAGAGCAATTTCCCCCAAGACAAATTAAACTTGTGAACACTACTTGACTATACCCAGGCAGTTCACAGAACCACAGTCCACATTACACCATCTACCCCATTCAAACTCATAATCTTTTCTTTTTTTCTTTTTTGGAATATTTGGGATAATGAAATCAGGCTTGCAGAAGCATTCCAAAAGTCATCTGCTGGGTCCACTAGAAGGTTGTAGTTAATACCGGGGAAGTTGTTCCAGGTGGAAATGCCATTATGCACACATAACCAGTGTGGGACTCCAGCCTTGAAAAGCTATCCTATCCCATTTCTTGAATCATTTAATCTCAGTGGCTGTATACCCACTAAAACCCCTCTGTGTAACCGGATTCTTTGAAAGTTTATCAATCCGAATATTCCATATTGTGTGCTATGTAGTAGGTACAAATAGTCTTCCCAATTTCCGCTGCTCAAATTCATGCCAGATACTCTAGTATTCCAGTCTAGTGATTTATTTACACACATTGCATCAGTACTAGGGCCAATGCTTGGGGTATCTGTGCTGCAGGCCCCCACATTGTGCTGGGGAGCCGATTGGGCACTCACAATTCTTACAGTGTTTCACTCACACAGCTCAGTGAAATCATACAGGGGTCGTTCTCAGTGTGCTGTGTTTCAAAGATTTGCACTGGTGCTTGCCTGGTGTAGTGGTTATACTCTCTTCCTCCTTGAGGTCGTGAGTTCGAATCCCCCTTTGCTCACTTTCTGTGTTCAATGTCTTGAGCAGTGATTAAACAGTGTTTTTTGGTTTAACAAATCTTGAGTAGAACATGATCCATGTTAATCGGGTGATTAAGAAATCAAAATCACCCAGTATCCCCCCGTTCTACTCCCTTACCCCCACTGCCAACCTGATTAACCAATGCAAAAATGCGGAATGTCAAACTCGATCAAATTCTGGTCCGGCGGTTGGGTGACCGGTCCGGGGGATTGTAACCTGGTCACCCTTTCCAGTGGTGCGCCCGGGGCTGCATGTATGGATCCAGGGTGTTACATGGGTGATTAATGGGTGTCCAAAAGACGGAGAAAAATGCGGAACCCATTTTCCTGACCTCTGGACCTCTGTTATTGTGGTATTATGCTGTATTATGCTCTGTCTGCAGGTTACCCAACAGGATTTAACCCCTAGATATGCACTTAAGATCTGTGCCCGAGAGAATGTGCTTCCTAGAGTACAATCTATTTTTTCTCCCCCAAATAACACCTGGCGCGATTTTTTGAATAACGCGGTCACGTGTCACATGACCGTGGAAACCATCAACATGCCATAAGTTGCTTCTTGCTTCTGATTCTCACCACGCACGCCACTCTCGTCGAGCTCTTTGTTCTTGGACCTTACCTGATGCCTGAAAAGGGAGTTGTTGCACTCTTTAGACGTGAGGTCGACTGGATGAAGCTTAAGCGGCAACTCTCGTCCAAAGTTGACCTAGCCAGTCCAGGGGCCTCTTACGGTGTGTCTCCTGATCAATGATTCATTTGAAGGCTCACTGGTTGTGAGGTAAATTTGTTACGCATCCCCAGTGTTGTGCACGCCCTACTGGACGGCGCCAAACATTCACACCCCACATTTCTGGCCCTTCAGACCCACTTTTTACCCAATTGCCCATTGCGGCGGGACACAGCAGCTCTGGGTATTATTGCAACTCTTGTCACAGTGCAAGTGATGAGGACGAGGTGTGTGCTCTCGCTTTTCATCCTGGCTTTCTTTTAACAATGACCGATGTGATTAGGAGGACCCCGAACCTTTGGTTGATGATGACGAAAATTCCACCTCAGAGGATAGCGCGGTATGAAATCATATTTACAGCAATTTTCGGCCCTTATGCCATTAACCTAGCTTGCTATTGGCTCTTGCAAGTTCACTGCCGAGTCTGTCAATACTCTCGACATTTCGGGTCAAATTTATGCAAAGGATCGGGGCAAAGAGCTCGCAATCGTCATCTGCAACCCCATCACGCACCAAAATGTGAGTTCTTGGTTGTCTTTCGCACACAATCGACGTCTAACATACTTAACAGTTTGTTATGCGCATAAATTTCGGTACTGAAGCCCACGTCTTTTGGATGCCAACCGAATGGTATCAGGAGATCGTTTCTAAGCCGCCCGTTCATCGCGGTAAAAAGAGCTTTGCCTACATTATGCCGGATGAGTATGTTGACGGCCCTGCACACGGCTGTTTGATCTCCCTTCAAGCTGCATTCGTGTGTCCCGAGTGGACTCTGGTTTTCGTTGACCACCAAGTGTTCATCCAATTCCACCTGATGCAACTGTCCGATTCTTTCCTTCCATCTGACCTTCAACCAGGAAGCAAGGTCAGCTCCTCCCTTTTCATTCCTTCGAGTTGAGGAGGCCTAATGAGAACACAGTTTTGGCCCTCTTTGTGGAGTCGCACTCATGGCCCCGTCTACCATCAGGAGCCGGAAGCAACTCTTGAATGCCTTCAACGGTGGCGCTCTAAAACCATCGACACCTCTAATCGCATGGCCATTTTCGAAGCTGTTAAAAAGACCCAAACAGTCTTCAATGGCTGCGGCGCACAGGAGACGACGGACCTCCTTCTGCTCGCCTTCATCCACCCGCAGATGCCAGCCCTTTATGTTTGCGCCAACTCTCACATCTGGTCCCGCTTGGTTGCTGCTCTTATCTGGTACGATAAGGACCGTGCGACTCTGGGGCGTCCCGACCAGCCCATGCCCTACATCTCAGGGCCACGCCCTATCCGCTTCAACCCAGACGGTCATACAAAGTACCTCAGTACTATTTTGGCTTATCGCAGGAGCCATGTGACCCTGAGTGGTAAAGACCTCCAGACTGTTCACGATCTTGGACTGTTCCTGTCTGATGCAGTAATCGAGGAAGACGGCCGTGCCCGAGGTTATTTCCTCTTATTCCCGTTCAGTTTGTCTCTTTCAGCTTCGCTAATTATTCTCCTCTACAGCGGCAAATTCTGCCTCTCCTTCAATCCCCACTCAGCTGCGTAATGGTCGCAAGTCTATTCGGGTTCCGAACTTTGCCATAACATGGCATAGCGGCAAAACGAAACATGTGACTTACACACCCTTCACTGCCAAGCCAGCCAGCGACTGGCAGAAAGTGGTAAGTCGTCATCTCCCATGTTTACCTCCACTGATATTTTCTGCTCTAAGACGCGGGAGACTGTGGGCTCAGATGTCCGCGACGAGGTCAACAAAACAACCCTAGGCCTCTACAGCTTTCGGCTCCTCGTGGACTGTGTCTGGTCCGCAAAGACAGTTTCCAAAGCCGGTATTCCACTGGGCCGGCGCCCTCTATTGACGGTGGGGAACTCTAACCGCAAGTGCCCTCGTGCTGAGGTGATTGCAAAGACGGCGGCACCAAAGAAGAAACGAAAGGTTATCACAGAGGAGAAGGAGAACGTCGACCTCACTGAGGGCATTCGAACTCGGAGCGGAAAGAAGTTGAACTAGATTGTACCCTTACTTTTGCTTTTATTCACTCTGGCATTGAACGCGCTGTCTACCTGATTTTTCAAAAAAACTCGAACCAAATCATATATGCAAGCCTTTCAAGTCTGTATTAGATGGACCTACTCAGTTGAACAGTGATTTCACTGCTCAAACTCGGCGACTTCCAGTTGAACCAACACAGCCAAATATTATGTTTTTGAGCCCCGTTGCGGATTTACCTGTATATTTGGCCTCACTTTCTTGTCTGGAGGTCCTTCCAGCATATACCTGGTGGAATAAATTTACGAACTGCTGGGGAGCAGTGATTTCACTGGTCAAACTCGGCGACTTCAGGGTGAACCAACACAACCAAATATTATCTTTATGAGCCCTGTTGCGGATCTACCCACAAACATGGCCTCAATTTCTTGTATGGAGCTCCTTTAAGTGTGTATCTGGCAGAGTAAACTGGTGAAGTGGTGAAGAGTAGTGATTTTACTGGTCAAACTCGGCGACTTCAGGTTGAACCAACACAACCAAATATTATCTTTATGAGCCCTGTTGCGGATCTACCCACAAACATGGCCTCAATTTCTTGTATGGAGCTCCTTTAAGTGTCTATATGGCAGAGTAAATTGGTGAAGTGGTGAAGAGCAGTGATTTCACGGGTCAAACTCGGCGACTCCAGGTTGAACCAACACAACCAAATATTATCTTTTTGAGCCCTGTTGCGGATCTACCCACAAACATGGCCTCAATTTCTTGTATTGAGGTCCTGTAAGTGTCTACCTGGCGGAGTAAATTGGTGAAGTGGTGAAGAGCAGTGATTTCACGGGTCAAACTCGGCGACTTCAGGTTGAACCAACACAACCAAATATTGTCTTTTTGAGCCCTGTTGCGGATCTACCCACAAACATGGCCTCCATTTCTTGTATGGTGCTCCTTTGAGTGTCTATCTGGTAGAGTAAATTGGTGAAGTGGTGAAGAGCACTGATTTCATGGGTCAAACTCGGCGACTTCAGGTTGAACAAACATAGGCAAATATTATCTTTTTGAGCCCTGTTGCGGATCTACCTGCAAATTTGGCCGCAGTTGTTTGTCTGGAGGTCCTTCGAGAGCATATCCGGCAGAATAATTCTATGAACTGCTGAGGAGCAGTGATTTCACTGGTCAAACTCGGCGACCTCAGGTTGAACCAACACAGCCAAATATTGTCTTTTGGAACCCTGTTGCGGATCTACCCACAAACATGGCCTCATATTCTCGCCTGGAGGTTCTTTTAATATCTGATATATAGGGAAAACAGTCGTGCGGAGGAGCAGTGCTTGCACCCACAAACTAGCCGACCTCTGGTTGAACCAACACAGCCCAACACGATGAGGTTGGCGTAAGCCCGCCCGATTTTATGAACGAGAGAGGAATTCATAGAGCGAAGGATGAGAGTAAATTCGATTCGAGAGTACTACATCTCACATGGTAGAGGCACTAAAATCCCAGGTACAACAACCAACACTGACCGCCGGATCTCTACACCGTCCATAACACTCTGTTCTCTGATGGCCCGAGCATAGGCCACCAACACCTGATCATGGGGGCCCGGGGGTCTATGGACTTGACGTGCTTCGAGAAGGGTAAGAGCCCGGTTGAAACTGACCCCAAGATAGTGTGAGGCGGCAGCGATTGCAAACATGCTACGTGCAGCGCCATTAATCCACCACGGCAAATTGCCCCGAGGACGCGGCGATGTGTCTGGCATTTGAAGCAGGTGGCGGACCTGCTGGCACAGAAACGTGAAAAGTGCCTCGTCTCCCCCGGAAAATGGTTCTTGCCCGGGCGCTGTCCCTAGCAGCTGCCTGTAGAACCCACTCGGATTATCACTGGAGGTAAAGCGGGTGTCAAGGTGTGAAAAAACACCAGTGCCAGGCCGGTCCACGGGCTCAAGGTACAGAGCAGCAATTGTCGAGACAAGGGGCTCCAGAGTGCGAAAGAGTTCCTGTTGAGCGGGGAATAGTGGGGAAGGGAAAAAAAGCGGTGAAGCAGTCAGGTGGGCAGGCCACTTGATTCGCGCGAGCTCGAGGTTTCAAAGTAAGCTCAAGACTACCAGGGCTGATCAAGGAGCTCACCTGAGCTGCACTATAATTCGCATTCACACCAGCATCCCTCCAGCTGTGCGGCTGGTCAAGGCCCAATGTAAGGCCAGGTGGTCTATCGGCAAGCAAGTCGTCGTAGACTCCATCAAAGAAATCTAGGCGAATCTCATCGTCTGTTATCTCTGTGATGATTGCAGGAATTGCTCTATCTCCAACAAATGGAGGCACAAGGATACACATCCCGATGTGCGGCCTGCATTTTCTGATTAAAGAACTGTTCCAACGAGTCAACAAAAGCTCTTACAGGGTCTCTCGTTGCCGATGTTCATTGAGCCATTCCTCAAGAGATGGCAAACGAGCGTGGTCCGTCGAGGGGAGCGTTGGATAAACAGAGAAGTAAACACGTTCCTCAGCCTCCAAAATTTCGCGCTGGTCTGCATCCAAAGCGACAGGTCAAACGAATCCTACACGGGCGAGTTGCTGCGTGTTTCGCTCCTGCGGGTCGGCGTGGATGGCGGCAGAGAGGCAGTTCAATACAACGAGTCTCTGCCTCTCGCAATCCTCTTGCGTGAAAGACCACAGAGTTACGTCCGAGTCTCCGTGTACCAGACGCTCGATGAACCAGGTGGAATAAAGGCCGCGGTTCAGTGTACTGCCTTGCTGCGGCACGTTCAACTGTAAACATGAAATCAATGAGCTGCTCGCCACGAGTAACCGCTCTGAAGGACATACAAGGTTCGGCAGGGCAGACCAGTTATCACCCAATTGCCGATTATTGTACCGCGCCCGATGTTCCCATCGCAACATTTGCAAGGTGCGCTGAAAACCCGCATGTGCGGGAGCTCAGAGCATGCAACCAGAGTAATTATAAGGAACAAACCTCAGTTACAGCTTTGGCCCGTGACTTGCCGCCGCTCTTCTGGTAGCTGTCATACACAGAAATGGTCTTGCCCTTGATATCGACGCCGACAACTAGGCAATGTGAAGTCCAGAACCAAGGAATAATGAGCGAGTCCAGGAGAAATATGTCCTGGGAGGCAATTCGGGTTAACTTCGAGTCAAGGGAACTGAAAGAAAGTACTCCAACCTGCTCGAACCAGAATTTTGCGCCTCCCTTCTTTGTAGCCTTAGGTGCCATACCCTCAGCGCTGGAACCGTTCTTGGTCGCCTCCTGCATGTGCTGCCCAACAAGTGAATCGACGATGAGAAAGTTAGGATAAGGGAGTGGCGAGGAGTTGGTGTCCTGCGCAAGGAGGTACAGGTAGGCATCAAGAACGGCATCGTTCATCTCTTGCTTGTTGAGAAGGTCCCGAATGTTTGCCGCACTTGGGCGGTGCTCGCCAACCAACCATGTAACGTCACCAAGCAAAGGGTTGATGAGACGTTGAAGTCCTGCGTCAGCCGATATCTCGCTGACTGCTGGGACAGAACTCTGCGCTGAATTTATTGCCGCCTCTGCGCGCGCAACACTTGCAGGGCGCATAGAGAACTGTTTAAATAGAGTCAGTTGCTCGAACGACACACCCCAGTTCCAGTTCCACTCACCCGTTCTCGCTGCAGGGAGGAATAATCAAATGCAGGGCTAAATCTGCAAAAGAGCTGTTCGACCAGCTCGACCCGAACACCCAGCTCATCTCCGCGGAATTCGCTGTAAATTGGCGCCAACACCTCTTTGAGGTCTGCTGGGTCCTTGTCTAGGTCTCTCACGATTTGTTGCTCCAAGTCGAACCCCAGAAGAAGTGAGAGTGTGGCGAACACACACCAGAAACCACAGGTGCTGGAATCACTCCATTGCAGTTGCAGATACCACTGGGTAAATCCCGTCTGGAAGAATTTGGGCTGTTGGGAGAGGTGAGCTACTGTAAAGAATCGGACGAAGGTCGAACCTTGTTGCTAGGAACACCCAAACTTAGCAATTGGAGCCGACGAGGACTAAGGAATGAAGTGAGAACGGCCTGATCCCGAATGCTGAATCCAAGTTTAGCCTCGTTGGTTGAGACAGGCAACTTGCGTGGTTTTCGCAGCGGATTAATCCACTCGATCTCGGGGCGATCATTAGTGAGGTTGTGATGGAAGATGGTCCAGTGGAGATTGAATAGGTGGAAGCAGACCAAATGATTAAGTTCAATGCTGCTGCGCTGTTCGAATACGTCGGCCAGGGTTGGCAGACGTTGGGCTCGCAACTGTGGGGACAGGAGCGTTAGTAATTGCATACTGGACGCATGAAAATCGAGAGAACCTCTGCAACGCTGATCGGTTTCGACCAGTCAAGGGCTTCAATAATCGCCGGTGCGAAGCATGTTGGTGAGCAAGAAACAAACAGCCACCCCTCACGCTGGGAAATTTCACAGTAGTTGAGAATGGTGGCCCATTGCTCCATCTCCTCTGCTCGCAACAAGTACTCCTTTGACCCCCACCGAGTAACATTAGCAGTATTCATCTCAAGCTCCTCGGCGGTGAGAAACCCCGAAAGGTCCTCGAGGCGATGTGAAACCTTGGGCGTCTTGACATTAGCTGGAAATAGGCTGTTTGGGGCAAGTCGTCCGAGGGATGGCCGACCCGTTTTGCGCGTAAATTTGGGTTCATGGCTCGGTGAAGATTGCGGGGTTTTCCGGTTGGGTTGGAGTGGAGTGGAATTTGGAGGACGCCCGGGTGTCCTCCCCATAGCGGCTGGGATACTTAGCACTCGGCCATGGACTGAGAGAGGGAAGGTGAGCTCACCAAACCCTTCTGGCTTGTCCTGTTTCTCTGCCAGGCCAAAATCGGGCTCGGGTGAGGCCGACTTCGAAACTGTTTCCTGCTCTTCGGCATCTGCGAGCTTCTCGAAAATGTCGTACAGTTCCTGGTCCTCAGCGTAATCACTGGTGACCTTGCGCCGCTTCTCCTCAGCAGAATTGCGCTTCGGTATCGCCTTTTCCGAGGCCGCTTCAACCTCTGTATCACAAAATTCAGTCAAAGAAATGCGCACAAAAATGAACTCAACTCATCCACAATTCGACCGGCCCATTGGAGATGAGCAGTCGAACGGTGAGAATGTGTAAGCACGGTTTCCCCGACTGGATTTCCCCGATGCACTGGCATGTCATGGGGTTCATGGTGACCACAAACATGCGGGGGAATCCGTCCCTGTTTGCGGTCGTTCAGTTGTGATGTTAAAGGTGCTTATAGACTTACACAATAGTCTCCACCGCATATTGATTGGGTCCCAGCTGCCTCACGGCGCTACGATCCCAAAGTGCATAGGCTGAACGGTGAAGTTCCAGCATCTCCTGGGCCGGTTGACGATCAGCGGGGCGCCAGTATTGGTAGTATGGTAGGAAATCATTCAAAATATGCGACGCCAATCGATCAATTCTGCGCCAGTGCTTAGTGGTAGTGGAAGGACGATGAAATCCACACAGTGTTACCGTTTATTCTGTCGGTTTTCGAGAATGACGGAGTCAAACGTCTTAAATGCCCGCTCTGTCCAGTTGTTGGTGTTCCATGTCCCATCCCGACCTTGGTTTGGGGGGAGACCGATATCGGTATACGTATCTGGTGAGGGATGGTTGGAAAAAAATTGAGGGTAGAGGCATGGGCCCACTCACCGATCCAGTCATCCACAAACCAGTTCACCTCGAAGTACTTCTGCACCGCCTCGAACATGGTTTCGCGAACTTCCACCGACATGGGTTTCCCCCGACGAGCGCCAGCCTTTCCTTTCTTCTGCTTTGGGGCACCATCCTCGTCCTCGTCATGCTCCTCCTCCTCCTCTCCACCGTCAGTGTTCATGATGACCGCCTCAACCGATTGAAGAAACTTTGCCGCCAGAGCATCAAACTCCTCGCGCGTCCGTGCACGCTGAATGAACCGAAAGAGCCACACGATTTGAAACTTGATCGACTTCGGAATCCTCACCGAGAGGCCCTTTCGACCGTCACCCCATTCCCAGAACAGGATTGCGCGGACAACGTGAAACTGGCAAAGGCGAATGTAAATGGTGAGGTTGTGTTTCCTGCAAACTTTACCCCGATTCAAACAATGATAACTCGAGCAGCAAAAAGGTGCACGTACACGCCTGAATCGACCGTAGGGAGGGGTAATGCTTGTCGATCATAATCTTTTTGGGGCACCAGCCCTCGAGAGTTATTGTCTCCGCGTTCACTTTGATTTTCGCGATGACCTCTGGCGTGCGATTTCGCTCAGAGATTATCTCGGGATCTAGTTTCCATAGCATTATCTTGGTCAGTAATTTCCAATGTCAGTAAAAGATAAATCCTCACCCGCAACAATGGCTCGGGCGTGCTCAATGATCTTCTCACGAGTTCCATCCAGAAAGGCGAGCAAAGTTTCGCTCTTAGCATTCGCAGAGATGAACAGAGAGACTGTTGAAAGGCATCATTAAGCAGGGTAGACAAAACCCACGGTTTAACATACCAGGAACCATGTGCACAGATTCATCGACAGTGCAAAGGATTGACATGGCGGCCCGATTCTGGGATTTATTTCGCCAGCACTGATCAGTACCGAGCCCCTCATCAAGAGTGTATGCGATGCCGCTCTCAAGTGAGTAGTTATCGGTCAAACCGATTGCAAAACGAGACTCTGAGTCGGGCCGACTGAAGTCATGTGCGACATATCTGGAAAAGAAAGGTGAGCCATTGCAGAGGTCATAGGATAAATATGAGGACGAACTTAAATATCTTGTCCTTGTTTGCACGTACAAGGAGGTGGGTTGCACGCCAGGGATTGCGGTCCAACAGTGTTCTCTGCTTAACGGCGACGTACATGCTCTGCAACTCTTTTCTATTCGCCTCCCTCCAGGGCGGCAGTGGGATGGTCCGACCGTAAGCTGCAGGTGGGCGCCTCATTGTTTCTGGAAAAATTCGGTGAACACATTGCAACCAAGACATTCGGACAAAAAGGCCTCACCAAAGATCAGTGAAGAGACCTTCAAACCGTGCAGGCGAATATTTTCCATAAACATGGTACGTTGCACCCGTGAGAATTGCAAACCCCTGGCCCTGTCTTCGTGCGGAACATCGGGGTGCTCATGCTGCTGCCACACAGATACACTGCTCAAATCGTTGGCGTATACTTCAACCTGAGCTCACAGAAGTCAATGATGGTTCAATCGGAGACTCAAAACTCACGTGTAGCTTCACCAAAGTCGAGCATTCTTTCCAGCGTTTGTGCCCTCCCTCTTCATCGTCTCCCTCCTCGCCCTTCTCACTCACATCGCAATCGTTCTCGCTGCCGCTATCTGCCGCCTCCGACGAGGACTTCTTCCCATCCCCAGAAGCAGTGTCTCCAAATTGAAACTCGTGAACGCCAGCGCAACGAAGATCCCAACGCAGCACCGGCCGCTCTGCAGCAATGGCCTGGTCAACAAGAGTTTTGGGCGGCGGCGGATCGTTCCAGCGAACAAAAAATTGACGTGCCCTAGGATCTCTCGGAGAGCTCCCGGGGTGCCCGATCCACTTCACGACGACTGCCAGAGAGTGGGAGGGGACGTCTTGATTGGGACTCATATCATGGACGTGGTAGTCGTTCAACTGGACAGCGTAAGTGAGCACTAAATCACGTAAAGGAAAACATACCTGATCGTCAAACCACGAAGCCAGAGTTTCTGTAGGCATCTGCTTCACCAGTCTCCACCCATCGCCTACTTTGTGCGCGATAGCGTTCAAAAATAAACGGTGGCTCGATGCATGCCCCACCACAACTCCATCAGGAATGCGAGTAGAGCTTTGAGCAGCAAGGAGGGCATAATGTGCCTCATCTCCGACCAGTGCTGTACCCTGACACGAGTCCGGCTCCCCGGGTGGAGGGACATCATCCGGTGGCAAACTTGAATCAAGGACCGGTCCAGTTAGGGTCGAATTCGGATGCTGTCTCCTTTTAGGTTTGGGGGGCCGCCCTCGACGCTTAGGGGGCTTGGAAGACATGGCAGGAACGCAAGAGGTGAGGGGCGGAAATGAGAAAAATGGCTTGGAGTCCGCAATTTGCAAATACGGTGAAACGATCACGGAAATTTGATTCCGTGGATACTACCTCGGAACCAGCGAAATCTGTGCTGTTAGCATTTTTACCGAACTGCTGCTGTAAAAGTGAGTTCAAAGCATATGCATAACAACGAAATCGGGGCAGAGTCGGACGAGTTATAGGAAAGGGTGACCAGAACGCCATAGAAGGAGGACTAGAATGTTGAATTCAGTTTGCAGGAAGGTCAGCGAGGCTACACTGGAATTGTAAATCCAGCGCAGAGTTCTCTACAAGGTTTCTTGTGCTGCGGTGACCGGCCTCCAGTGAGATTCAAAGCAGGGTTTTTTTTCTTCTTCTTCTTCAGCAGTGTGCCCAGATGGTTGACAGATAGCAAGGCCATTCCATGTAGAAACATAATTGTGGCACAGAGGCAAGAGAAGAATACCCATACAATGAAAGGTGACTGAGTCGTGCGTGAAGACAACTAGATGATGGCCGAGGTCGCACTGTGATTGATTACAAATCAACCCTTCCAGCGGATATGCTTACATAGCAACACAACACAGCTGCAAAAATTGCATTACCAGTGCTTTGACAAGATAGGTTTCAACACTCAAATTCGGGGTGCGTGCAGCTCTTTTTCCAGATTCGATGGTCGGGCAGACCATAATACGCACAAATAGTGGTTGAGTGCCCTGCAGCGGTTCAACCAATGCACCGGCTCTGAGAATATTCAAGGGCCTGCCCCAGGTACCTAGCTGTCGGGAAAAATACAATTTAAGCTCAAGTTGTTGTGCATACCACTTGGACGCGGCATTCACATCCATCAACAATAAGTACAAACACCCACCGTTGAATCGAGCCCTACAGCGGTTCAACCAATGCACCGGCTCTGAGAATATTCAAGGGCCTGCCCCAGGTACCTAGCTGTCGGGAAAAATACAATTTAAGCTCAAGTTGTTGTGCATACCACTTGGACGCGGCATTCACATCCATCAACAATAAGTACAAACACCCACCGTTGAATCGAGCCCTACAGCGGTTCAACCAATGCACCGGCTCTGAGAATATTCAAGGGCCTGCCCCAAGTACCTAGCTGTCGGGCAAAATACAATTTAAGCTCAAGTTGTTGTGCATACCACTTGGACGCGGCATTCACATCCATCAACAATAAGTACAAACACCGTTGAATCGAGCCCTACAGCGGTTCAACCAATGCACCGGCTCTGAGAATATTCAAGGGCCTGCCCCAAGTACCTAACTGTCGGGCAAAATACAATTTAAGCTCAAGTTCTTGTCCATACCACTTAATTATGACGCGGCATTTTATCCCTCAACAAAGAAGTACAGACAGCACAAACAGGGGTGCATCGTACGCTGCTGTGGATTGATTAATCCTCTGGCCCCCAATGATATTTAAGCAGGTCGCTTAATTACCTACCTGTCCAAAAAAATGACTGGCAGTGTGCAATTTCTTACACAGGCGTCACCCAAGAGGTGAGGCCCGTCCCAAGGGAAATATTGTTCCGATGACTTGACCGACATTTTTCCCGAACTTGCACTGTCAAATAGAGCAAGTTCCATACCGGACTCGAGCAGATTTGGTAATGTCTGGTGTGCTACGGGAAAAGGTGACCGGAACGCGATTGAACGATGACCGCAAACGTAAATTGCAATGGCGGCATATTTATATTGCGATGGCGGGATATTTGATGCTGGGTGACGGGAATCTGACAAGCCTATTGCCAAAATGTGTAACTGTGTGGGCAGAATTGCGTAGGGAGCAACACCAGATCGTCATTTACTCAGTCTGGCTAGGTCAAGGAAAATAAATAAATAAATAACCAACAGATACATAATTGACCATTCTTCTACAGACTGTAGTTGTTCACATCCAAATTGAGATATTGCGGTCTCCATCAGAGATAAAAAACGCCTGGGTGTTGTCCTGGAGCCATGTGGTTGACGAAGGAGGGAGTGGGGTGTAGGGGAAATGACTGGAATAGTGGAGAGAGACGACATCAATATGATGCCCTGCCGTGGCGCGAAGGCCGACAAATTCCTGCACCGAGTGCACTGGGACATCGACAAAATCGACCTCACGCAGGCTCGGCATAAAGTCTGTCCTGTTCGCCGGCGTGATCAATGCCTGCCAAAGGACAAGCGGGATGGAATCAAAGTTGAGGCGCAAAGTGGTGAGATGGAATAACGGGGTGAAAAATGTGCCGAGTGCTAGCTGTGCCACTTCATCCATGGCGAGCATTTCCATCGCCAGGGTCTCGAGTCTAGGAAAGTGCGCCGGGACAGCCTGCAAAAATGACAAAAACATGTCATCTTCGTCGGCAAGCATTAATGCCAATGAGCGAAGGCCAGGCACCTTGAGGTGCTGTAACAAGTGGCGGAGGTGACCCGAGGTGATATGGGTCAACGACAGCGAGGTCAATTCGGGGAGTTCGAGGACAAAAAGGGTATCGCTGGTGTTGTGATGAGGTGCAATTGAGGGGATCTCGCCAACAAAAGCAAGAGACAAGAGGTTGGTCGAGTAAGATGCCGCTCCAGCGAACGTATTCCAATCCAGGGTGTTCTCGGGTGAGAATCGGCCCAGAGTGATCGCCGTGAGTGAGTGGAAGGGGAAGTTCCCCCAGAAGTGTTGATAACCTCTGGTGTGGATTGCCAGGATGGGGGGGGCATGTTGAAAGACAGAGTTTATCTCGGGGGGCCCTCCGGTCGCCTGTTCAAAATTGGTGGTGACGAGGTCGAGGGAGATGTGGGTGAGCATGGGTATGGAGAGTGTATGGTCATCAAAGCACCGCCTGAGAAGCACAGCAACATAGAACGGTCCAAAGACTGTGAAGCTTTGCCACCTCGCGGAGTGGGACCTGAGCACTTCCAGGAGGGATGTGAAGTGCTCTATTTGCTCGCGTGTAATCACCCAGCCCTGGATAGAGAGGGAGTTTACGGATCGGCGATAATCAATCTCAACGGAAAGGGGCAAAGGGTTTGCCCTTCCGAGACGAAGAGACAAGAGGTCTGCATCTGTAGACTCCGTGATGTAGGGTGATGTCCAAAGCTGAGGAGTTCCTGTGGCTAGCCTGCGCCAGCCACGGGAGACCTGCTGTACGCGAGTGAGATCGGATGGCGATCGCTTAAGTAGGGCCCAGATTTCGGTCATCAGCTCGAGTGGAAGGGTATCGAAACAGGGCTTAGACTAAATGAATGGTCTTTGAGTGCCAGAGACTTGTGAAAATAGGAGTGACTTGCGAGGACTGCCATGAGCGGGAGGATTGGGATGAATGTCGTCAGAAAGGGAAGTCGCCAAGGTTATGAGTCATCATTTGAAAATACATTGCGACATTGATGCAGAAATATTTTCATAAATCCCTCACCCTTGGTTGAGCTAAGGTTTTTAGTAGGTTTATGGGAGTTAATTTGGCATACAGAGAGTTGAATCATAGAAATTGAAGCATTTCTTGAGACAATGGTGAAAACATTGACCAGAAGGTAACAAAACGGTGATCGGGTTGCAGTCAAGTATAACGGGTTGTTCGAAAACCAAAGTCCGATGGATGGTAGCGCCTGTGAGACTTTGAGTCTCATTTCATTCTCATAATGGGCATCAAATATGGGCCTGCCCTCTGTGCGGGGCGCCTGGAAACAGTGGAAGACCAATGCTTGGGATATATCGCGGGGAGTAATAATCTGGGAGGTTAACCGACATTTTTCCCGAACTCGCACTGTCGAATAGAGTAAGTTCTATACTGGGCTCAAGTAGATTGGAGTAGTGTCTGGTGTGCTACGTAAAAAGGTGACTGGAACACGATCAAAGGAGGACCGGAAACGTAAATCGCGATGGCGGGATATTTGATCCGGGATGACGGGAATGTCACATGCCTATTTCCGGAACGGAGAATGGCGCGGGCAGAATGACCGAAAGATCAGGGCCATATTGTTATTCTCATAGGACCATATAGGGAAAGACAGCATACCAGATTATATACGAGTGAGGACAGAAATCCGAAAACTAGGATACCAAATTAGATCTCACATGGGACCGGCTTGACTTATGTGTCGGACAAGAATGGAAAATAGTGTTGGACAGGATTGTGGAAACCCAGTGGCCACATTGACATTAGGGAATTGGTACTTTATGAAAAGTGATGGACCGGAGAGGAAGAATATCTAGACGGTATGTGCAATATCTATGGGCAAGATGCCGACCAACTAATGTCATGTATGCCACTGCACGGAGACAAAAGGAAAAATGGATTGTGGCCGGAAATGTCTTCATTTAGGACATGAAAGCCTTGTGCTGGACAGGATTGCGATCGACTTTGACGTAAAATACTCTTGCCTAACCAATCAGTGATCAAACAGGATTATCGGTCGAGACCGGGATTGCTTAATCAAACTTCATATGGTTACTGTCTGGAATGCGCCAACGCGCAACATCGAGAGGGCCGTCTTCCGCAGCAGGCCGAAGAACGGAAAGGGTTGCGGCGCGCGATCGGTGATGAAGCAGGCGCTGAGCGGTGAGGTTGTTCTGCCGCTAGAGATGGTAGACGGGAGTAGGTCTGGAATGAAGGTGATGGAACGTCGGGATCGTGCGCTGGGCCTCGGGTGAACGGAGAGTGCGGAGGCGGGCGAGCTTCGAAGTTGTAGATAGAGAGGTCGGGCGGCACGGGACTCCTAGCACAGAACATAGCCGTAGAGGGGGCGGATAGTGCGGAGGATGGATTAAATAACCAAAGACGGGGCGATGAAAGTTAACCACCGAAGGCTGAACTGCAATATCGACAGATTATGTTTGTTCACCAGGCGGACAAACATCGCATTCCACGGCCTCCCCAGACGAAATGCTAACATGACACCGACTGGAGACTATAATTCGACTCCGAATCCCTTCTATGAATACTCTGCCCTATCCAGGATACCCAAGGACTGAACGCGAAGTGGTTCGCAGCAACGACTACAGGCAGTATGTCGTTTGACATACGCAACTCCCTTCCTCATCAATGTGGGCCGGCGCGAATATCGCTGCTATTCACGAGCCTCCGAATCGATTCTAGTTTGTCACTGAACGTAGAATCAAGCTCGCCTTCGATGTTCCCTCAACTAACGCCTCTTTGGTGAATTCCACACAAAACCTAAACTTGCGACTCTTGTCGTTGAAGTCTTCGCTCGTTCAATCTGGGCTCTCGGTCTATGTTTGCGCACATACTTCCTTTGTTGACAGTGCGGCCGACTTCAGCGCTAGCTTCAGCATTGGTTCTCTGCTCTTGATTTCCCAAAAGTTGATCGACCACTGGAATTGTTTGAGGGGCTCAATCTTGACGAATACTCGTTGACCCACTGGCATACGGAATATGATTCCAGAGCAGTATTAGCGGCTTACGGACCACAAGAATTAGGTATGAGTACCGCGCCTAGAGCACACGGTGTACATCTACAATATTTGTTGACGATCCAATCATTGAATGAGCAGAATGCCCCCGTCCGGCTCGGGCTGGGTGCATGGTTGGGCGGTATAACTGTTTTTTTTTGCATCGACCGGGGCCGAATCTTCCAGCTGTCGGCGGATCCGTGGGGAGGGTGCAATCAACCAACACTGTGAAGCACCGAGGTGGCGAAATTCACCTAATATTTCGCCCCCAAATCGGTGTGATATTCGCCAGAATAGTACGCGAAATTCACGGTTAACGGGCGGATTTCACCGACGAACGCCGTGAAAATTTTCACTAACAAAACGCAACTTTTCACCCCGCACCTTTTCACGCATCTTTCGGCATGAAAATCACTCTGTTTATTGGGTGAAGCTCGCGTTGGGCAACCGGCGAAAGCCACCTTAGTCTCACGCAATTAATGAATGAAAATCACTTGTTAATTAAACTAGGGTACATTCTACATTAGCGATACAACTCTAACCGTCAATCATCGGACAGGGGGGTGAGTGAGCGCAGGCGTGCCGATCCCGAAGGTCGCGCCTGAATGGGTGGGGACACATTTCCATCACGAACATCATCTAAAAGAGAGTAAGGAGCTGTTGAAATCAAATTAAGGGTGACATACCGAGACCGGAGGGTGGGGTTGGTGAACGGGTTGGTGAACGAGCTGCGAGAGGTTGAGTACTACGGACAATGTACATCCAATGAAACATACCAGGGGGCCTCGGGCCATCACCCCCAAATCCATCATCCTCAATGCGGCGCAGTCGACTAGCTGCCAGTCGTCGGTCGCGGTTCCGAGCACGATACGTGCCATCCTTCCGTTTGCAGTTCGTGTAAGTCTTCTGCCCAGTAAACGACTCGTGGACGAGGTACGCGGTGGCCCACTGATTGCGGAAGCGTTCAAGGTCCGGGTGGGCCTCTTCAATCTGCGTGGCGGTCAGTGAGCTGAGGAAAAGTTGGCATAAAATATAGCTACCGCATCATAGACCTTGATGAGCCGGCGCGTTTCCTGTCCTTTCCAGCTTTGATTCTTGTCGAGCATCCCGGCGTCCATAAAGCGACGAATACTAGTCTGAAAGGCTATGTTAGGAGCTGGGATGAATCGAAAAGCAAGCACGCACCCGAAGATCAGACCAAGTTTGGTCATTCTCATCTCCCCCGAGCTCAAGATGGTCTCGAATCTCGCTGATGGTGACCTTGGACATGTTGCTGGGGCGCGCGATAGAACGAGGGGGAGGTCCACGTGGAGAAGGGGGGCGTGCAGAGGCGGCCTCAGCGGCATCACGCTCACCTCGAGTGCGTGCGAGAGCAGCTGCGCGGGTTTTGAATTCGTACCGGTAGGATCTGAGCGAACACTCACCTCGAAGCTCCTTAATCTCTTCACTGTCCTGTGGTTGTTCGACGACGAGATTGCTTTCATTCTGGCGCTCGCGAAGGATGCGGCGCCGCGTAGTCTTGCGCTTCTTCTCCTGAAGCGCCTTGGCTTTGGCAGCCTTGTTATTGCGGGATTCTTGTACTTTCTGGGTGAGTACGCGCCTGCGACGTGCAGGAGCGTCGGGTGGGGTGTTCTCTTGAGAGCGAGGCATGGGGAGGCGGAGTCGACATTGTGGAGAGCGCCAACGATATATGCGGGCTCGGAGATAAACAATTGCAAACACTCCACTCGATCACGTTACGCCAACGACTCACGTCCCGGCAAGGTTGCTCCACACTGACTCCACGCGTCGTCATCGCCCTGGACGTGCTGGAAGGCCCTCCAACGCTGCCTGGATAGTAATTTCGTCTTTTTGTGGCCTGTATCTGGCAACTTCGAATTTGAACCGACCCAACCTGACACTTCCAATGCCTCGCGATCAACGTCGTTGCCCCTGCTGCGATGAACCCCACAGCAACAGTACCATCCGGAGGCATCTGCGAGACACTACGAAAAAATCCATCCTCGTCGCGCAACAACACAACTTCCGGGAGCAACGACTTCGACGCCTTCGGGCCGAAGCTCGCGCTCTTAATTCTTCAGATGCTAGGGTGGAGGAGGTCTCCTCGCTAAACTGTCCAGCCTCTCATTCCCCAACTCATTCCCTCATGACCTCATGCACCTCGTTGAGAACATTATTCCGGCACTCATCGAACACTGGACCGGGACGTTTAAGAACCTGGACCAGGGCTCCGAGGACTACCAGCTTGCGCCTTCAGTCGCAGACGCCATTGGTGCGGCGTGCGCAACATCTGGCTCCACAATTCCTTCGTCATTTGGCGCGCGGGTACCTGACATCATGAAGGACCGCTACCAATGCAAAGCAGAATCTTGGTTTTTGT
This sequence comes from Mycena metata, assembly GCA_029378385.1. Taxonomy (NCBI): domain Eukaryota; kingdom Fungi; phylum Basidiomycota; class Agaricomycetes; order Agaricales; family Mycenaceae; genus Mycena; species Mycena metata. The sequence goes on from JARKIB010000012.1 coordinate 1,132,518, forward strand.
TCACCACTTTCCTCGCTCCCGTTGTTCTGCACAACCAGTTCTCGAAGCAGTGCTATTATGATCATTTCGTTCAATTTGTTGTTTTGATCACGAAGTGCTTGCGCTTTGAGCTCTCCGCCGAGGACATCAACGAGATCGAAACCGGTTTTGCGGATTGGGTCCAAACTTACGAGCGGTACTTATATTGCTTTCATATTATTTGGCTGGTTTAATTCGTTCAACAGGTTTTATTATCAATACGAAGAGTCTCGCTTGCCCGCCTGCACACTCCCAATCCACGCCCTACTCCATATTGCGTCCAACATTCGGACTATAGGTCCAATGTGGTGCTTCTGGGCGTTTGTTATGGAACGCTTCTGTGGCTCTTTAGTGCCTGCTGTGAAGAGCCGCAAGTTCCCATTTGCTAGCCTGGCCCACCGCCTGCGAGACGTCGCCCAATTGAACCAAATAAAATTACTCTATGGGCTTACCGACGAGCTCAACTTGAGCGCTGACAAGGAGGTCGGTGAGACGGGTCGCGCATTTGATGACTGTAGGTTTCCTTTTCTCCACCGTCAACATTCCTAACTTCTTTCCGACTTTTTTAGATGATAATTTGCGTCTGGTTTACCCGAATCGCGTCATAGACGTGGACGAACCTCTGCGCAAGAAAATTGCGGCATATCTAACCACCAATTACACGATTTCCGGACCTGCGGCACGTCAGCATGTTCCGAAAAGATTATCCTTGTGGGGCAAGATGAAGCAGTTGGGGGGAGGCGACCTTATACATGCGTGGGATCTAGTCTCCGGTTACCACACATCGCCCGAGTCGTTTCGCGATGCTACATTCATCAAGGTCAGTGTTTTCCTCAATCCCCATCACCGACTGACTCATGTATTCTGTATCGCGTCTAGTATACCCTCGAGGTTGATAAAAACCGGCACCGTCGCAACATGCCAGTGAACTTGGAGCAGCAAGCTTTCTTTGGACAAGTTCGCAAGTTTATCGCGCTTGACGTCCTCGCTGATTTCCCGGCCCGCCGTGAGGCAGACGAGACCGAGCAAGCCGAATCTGCGCGCCCACGGACTATCATCCTCGCAGCTGTCAGCCAGGTGAAATTGACCAGGCGTAATAAGGTTGGAATGCCATACTTTGACTCCAAATCCTCCGACATTGGCGCGGTGACCGAGGTAATTGATGTGAGTACCATTGACTGTTTGGCAGGGCGAATTCAATCGGGGAAGCGATGGGCTTGCTTCGTACGGCCTGATGTTGCTGCGAAGTTTCGTCTGGTTGAGAATTCCACTGTAGGCGATGCAATAGACGCGTAATTGGTGTTAATTTCGTAGTTATACTCAATGCATAGTGAAATTTCTTATTCACTCTAATACTACGCGAAACCAGAAATTCACGGTATGAAGTGAATATCAGAGTTCACCTGAAAAGGTGGTGAAATGCGAAAGTCACTACGTGACCCTGCGAAATTCGCGGCTTTCATTTTCCACAGTGCAATCAAATAGCCCCGAACGCCAACCCTGAAGTAACAAGTTATTCGTCGAATATCATGAGGTGAAGGAGAGTCAACGCACACTTTAGAGTGCACCCAAGCATCCTGTCCGGCAGATATATAGGGTGGACCTCGTTTAAATCAGGGAGGGTGCATGTACCAGAGCCACTGAATTTTATTGGTGGTTCAAAAAGTATCTTATGTTATGAAAACTAACTTACCCAGCCATAAGTTAACTTGACCTAACTTATGGCTGGGTAAGTTACTTCAGCAAGTAAAGTAAAGTAAAAGTACAAGTTTTTGATGCCATCTGATCCTATAAGTTACTTGTTTTGATCTAACTTGGCGGGTAAGTTGATGGCAAGTAACTTGTAGATTAAAACAAGTAACTTGTGAAAGAGTAACTTAAAATTTCCTTTGCCAGTGCTCGGGCTGCTTGAGCTTTGGGCACCCATTCCAAGGGGCACTGACAAATATATGCGGTGTCCTGCGGGACCAGTTTAGCTTGGATGAGGCAGCGGCCAAGTTTCGATGTAGGACAACATGGTTCATTGAGACTTGTCAGTGAGAGACGTCGGAGTTAAAACAGTGGTGAGTTTCCAATGAGTTCCTGTTGAAATTACTTACCTCCATCCATTGCTGATCCAGCGGGGGGGGGGGAATCAATTTTGAGCACTGTTTATGCCTTGTAATGGCGAAATTGGCTCATATCTGGAGTGTTAGGCTATGCAATTACAGACATTGATGTATTGTGGCCCAAATTTACGTTGAACTCGTCGGAACTGACCAACCAGGTATATTGAACATACCCGAGATGCCCGTGGATCTCGATAAACCCTGCAAGGGGACAAGATCGACAATGGATAATTCGCAATATGGAATCAGAAGATTAACTCACCGGCGGCTATTGTCCGTCTAAGGCGAAAATATCACCCACCAAACCTTCAATCCCAATTCAACTTCGACCGATCAAGGAATTGAATCAGCTGACGGTGTCATTCCGTTGCAACTGAAGGTCCACCTGAGTTCTACAGTGGACGGTCAACAGCAGTGTGGGTGAGGGTTGAATCTTTCTGCCGTACACCACCTCCGCAACTGGACACCTAATTGCGCTGACGAAGCTCCGAGTTGGAAAACACAATGTTTATGCAAAGGCTTGCAGGGAAAGGTCCCACAGGAAATAGTCCTAGAAATGATTGTGTGGATCCACGTCGACTATGAGATCAATTGAGTCACTGTCGATTGGGTACGTAGTAGCCCTGTGGCGGAGTTTGAAATAAGTTAGATTCTCCACGCGTGGGAAAACTTAAGTTAACTTACGGCGGGGATGCCGAAGGGGGTAAGTTAAGTAAAGTTAGTTTCCATAAGTTACTTTTTATGCACTCAATTTTATTCTGTTAGACGTTGAATATAGTCCATGCGATTCAAATGACTGTTGGGATTGAGGAATTGAAGTCCCGGCAGCTTGCGAGGTTGAAGTTATGACAGGATCCGTGGTTTGAAGAAACGCGGTCAGACGAAGGGGATCAGGAGTGAATTCAGCATCGGGACAATGGATTTTTATGGGACAGGCCCGACAATGAGTAAAACAGAAAGATCATACAGGATAACAGAAAACATAGAACCGATGGCGGGCCCGTTCAAATCTAACTTACGCCGCACCCACCTGCAAGCGTCGGTGAGGATGAGGGAAATCCAGCTGTTCCTCTAGATAAAATTCAGCCGGCGTCAAATAAGAGAAATTGACCGCAGGACACACCAATGTATTGACCCTCCGGCCATTCCAATCCTCGACCATGAATGCGGAGTCGGAGTCCACCTTCGACCAAACGGCGGAGTTTTTCCGCGTCCGGTCCCAACGGCAGCATCGCTCGTGAGGATACGAAACTGAGACCAAAGGAGGATAAACGCGGAACGACGCTGGGCGCGGTACGCATACGCCGCCGACACTGCAGCATCTGAACCAGTGGGGGGTAGGCGTATCCAGGGGTTCCCAGCTCCAGTTCCGAAAAAGAAAGGCTGCAGAGGCGAGGGACAGTGTCGAGAGACCGGAGGTGGTTACACAATGTGCGTGCGCCTTGTTGCTTGTATACGACGCGAAGGTCCTCGAGAAGGGGTAGTACTTGCAGGCACTGTAAGAGGAATAAATCCTCCATGAAAGCGTGAACACGGAGGGCGAGGTGTGTGAGGGAGCATGCGGAGCGTCCAATGAACGCGAGGAGGGTGTCGATATCATCGCTGGAGTAAATCGAGTAATTGAGACGCCGGAGATGGGGGAGCCTTACAAGAGCGAGGAAATCGGGAGGACGAGATTATGTGGGTGAGGCACTGTAAGACCAGGACCAAGGACTGCAACGGGGGAAGTGGGCCCGGGGCGGGCGCCGCCGGGAGGTTAAAATCAATGTGCCAGAGACCTAGATGTCGCAGAGCGGGGAAACGCTAGAAGATCAAGTTGCAATCCGCGAGGGAGACTTCGGTCCGCAGCTGTCTCTCGCAATATGTCCTATACGACAGCCCCTCCTGTCGTAGACATCATCCACCTAGTATGATGCGTTAGAAATTTATTATGCAACGCCCATGCTGGTAATTAATCCAGACTTCTATCGGATGGCGACACCCGGAATCGCAGCGGACGCAAACATGGCGTAATCCGCGGGATAACCGTTTTCAGTCACTCTTACTGCATGCATACCCAACGGGACAGCTGTACCTATGACCGCCGAGGGGCTCTTGGTTATGCGACGGGGATTTTTCCCACTGGGTTGTTTTAACTGCGCACGCCAGCTCAATGTTGAGCAGGGAGTCCTTACTGCAGGTAGTTGGTGCACCGCCCCCCGCTGGTAGTATGTTGTGTTCTAAGGGCATCTTGGGGTTAAATGTGGATAGCCACCCATATTCTAGCTACATGTTTGTTCTTAGTGTCGGAAAAACCGAGATTACTTGACCAGAAAATATCTGCCCTGACTGTAGCTGATAGGTCGATCAGGCTCCCGGAGGGTTGATCAGGTTGATTAATTCATTATAATGGTGAACCAGCGCCTGTCAGCCTGACCGACCCTGACCAGCCTGGTAAGGTAACATCAGCTATTGTCAGGAAGGGCGTAGGGAAAGGGAAAAAGTATTGCACTACTACTACTACTACACTTATTACTGGTAACAACCACTACACTCTTTTACTTACTTACCTGCATAGACTATGTGCTAAATTCTAATTACTGCTCAGGTCAGTGTTCGAACACACGACCTCTCCGATACGCATAAAAATGCACTTAGAGGCATTAACCACTCAGGCAACATAACAACGGACAGTATTAAAATGTGTGCAATACATACCGTAGCACATTCTCCCTGATCAGCACTTACATTGCGTGGTCTGGCATTTCCAGTCCCTGTCAGTTGCGTTCCTCAAACTCTGTCTAGGAGCTCTGACACAATCTCTGACACAATTTTAGAGGCACAGAGGAAGATGTTGGGATCCTCAAACCCTAATTCTGCGACATTCAATGAGCAAAAAATTGTCACCAGGATGGATTCATGAATATGCCTAAAACCTCGGAAAGGGCATTCAAGATATGTTGTGTTAAATCTTGGTCGAATCCAATATGGTTCATCATGAAATGCATGTCAATGATGTTGACATTCCTGACAGAGTACTTACATGAACATCTTGTTGAATTCACGATGGCCCCGGCCGCGCGGCGGTTTGACCGCACCTTCAGTTCACATGTTCGAAGAGAGTTAGCTGGAACCTAGGACTGGTCAGATGCAACTCCACATTTTTTTCAATAAAGCACATTGTCCACAGCCTGCTATTTATATCGGCGCAAGGCAGCCTTTTCGGAGTTTCATCAACGCGGTAAATGCAGATATCACACTCTTGCGTGCGGACTCGTAGTCCCAGAAAAAGAATTATATGCATTTTAAGTGTAACCAGGGGCTTCCTGACCAGTCCTGACCCTACCTGACCCGGCCTGAAATGTCGCACCGGGGAGCCTGATAGGTCCTGATCGGTCGGCCAGGCCTGATCAGGCAAATTGGGTTTTTCCGACAAGTAAACTGGCTGTTCCAATTGTGGGACTGTGCCAGTATAATTTATCCTCCTCCTCCTCCTCCTCCTCCATGCGCCTGCTGCTGATCGACGTAGATAACGCATGCCACAGTGTCTAGGCCGTTCTCGCTCCTGATTTCGACGACCGTGGAGACAATGCGATTGACCTGGCCGACAGCGTTGCTGAAGAAATCTCGGTATTCCAAAGAGTCGATTCCCTCCAAGGCGGGGTTTTTGACCCCTACCCATGCGCTGATGCGGTCCGGGTCCGTGGTGGAGTAGAGGAGTGCGTGCACGCCCTGAACACTTCGATGAGATGTTGCCTTTCCAGAGAATCGACACCAACCGTTGTGAACGTGGAATTCATCCTTGTACATAGAGAGGTCGTCGCACGACGTCGAGCTAGGGCCTGACTTGGATGGAGTGATCCGTGGCCGGATGTGGATGGATGACAGCTGGATGGATGTGGATGGACGATCAAATTTTGATCTCATGGAAAAGCGAGCGATTTGGATACAATAACCTCGGTAGAGCATCTTAGTTGGTGAAAAGGATAATAATGCAAAATTTTCCAGTCAAAATTTCCGGCTTCCAGTTGCAATTTAAATATATTGGACAGCGTCCAGTGGATGGTTGGATAGGGGTGGATGCCATCAATGGATGATGGATCATCCATGGATCGTCCAAGTCAGGCCCTACGTCGAGCAATCTTGAAAGGGGCTAATAACTGCCAAAGAGATCGATCATCGGTGCGACCGATCATGGATTAGGATTCAGCTTCCACGTGCCTGGATTGACTTGCTAGACTGTGGTGCTCGGCTGTCCTCAAATTCGAGAGCTGGTGCCGTCGTGTATCACGCAATTGGGTCGGCTGCAAGCACCCCTCGCTGGCGATGAGGAATCGCATTCCAGAATCATGATGAGGCAAGAGAAGTGGTGCCAGGGCGACCATATCTTCATCACTGCAACATCAACGACCAAGATCGTGCGTAACGAAATGCAAGTATAGGCAGTCAACACTTAGTAGACTATGTCAGTACGGCGGCCCCGAGGTGGAAGACAACTCCGACTACTCGTTGGTCAGTGGCCCAGCAATAGCTGGTGTGGGCAAGCTTGTCAAGAGCTCGGTGATCTTCCAGCGAGAAGATGCAGAAGTCGGCGAAGGCACGGGGGAGCCAGTCTACAACAGGGTACGCGAGTTGAATTGTGCTTGAGTGTGGCTGATACTTTCAAGATGTATCGTCTCAAGGCTAACAAGATTGAGGTTGTGGGAAAGGATGAAGTCCTTGCAATGGTACGGATATAAAGAGGGTGTTGGCAACAGAGACGGAAATTTTACGGAACAGGGATCTTGATGCGGCTTAGAAACATCTGTGAACTCTTAAACTGATCCGGCCGAACTATGCGGTGCTTATCCGGGTTGAAGCAGACTGTAGTTTAAGCTAGGATACGGAGAGGCGGTATCAGGGTTGCCCGGAGGGCCTTGGTATAAAATTACAACTCGCGAGGCCCCCACACAATGACACCCAGGACAGCTACCAGCAGAAGCAACGTGCCTCCCAGGACCCCAAGTGAGGTCGCCCAAACCTGAACTGGCTGACTATCCAGTACAAGACATATTGCTCCACCGGTGAGACACCCCAACCCTGCCATAACGGGATATGGTGCAGTCAAGCTCGCAGCAAATCCCAAACTTGTGTAGAATCTAAATGTCTCTAGCCTGGTCGTTGCGTGGCGATAGTCCGAAATGGCATATGCGCACGTAATTCGGTGGAAGTCCTCCAGGTTGCAATCCTTTGAAATCTTCTCCACCAGATCCGCAGAATCCTGGAAAGACTGGGAGAGCGAGTTCCACAACCGAGGGCTGTGAAGCAAAGGGAATATAACTCTCTCCAGAAGGCGGAGGTGATGCAAAAGACCGAGGTCGTCCTGTTTGTTCTGTGATCCAGAATTTCTTTTAAAAGCGGCCTCGAGACTGCCGAGTGATGCCTCTCTCTGCTGTAACAACCCGTAGGTCCGCTGGAGCTGGACGGACCCCATTACTGCAATGGCACCGGCCAGAACGTCAAAGAAAAGTCCGCCGAAGAAGAGGGCATTAGATGCCCTCCGTAGCCTTGTGTCGTTTTTATCTAGGGAGAATGTGATCGCCTGTGCTTGCACGGCAGCAAGGAAAGTGACCTGGTATTCATTCGAATTAACGGACGCTGCTAGCTTCGAAGCTCAGTGGAATCCGCACTAGAGTGGCAAGAGAATTGAGGTTGGTGTTCATCAGCTGAACAGATTCTGTCTGACGGATTGAACGCATCCAGTCCCACGTCTTTGCATGGGAGACCGTGTCAGCTATGCGTGCCCCCAGCATCGCGAGACGATTGATGGTCGTTGCGCTGATATTATCGTGGCTCATCTGTCAAGAGATCGAGAGCTAAATCATTCCGCGATTGGATGGACGTACCATGGGTGCTGGCGTCATGCTGACGGTATGCAGTTCGGATGTTAAGAGCTGCGGGCAATATAACCTCACAGATGCCGGCATTTACAGCAACTAGACACGTTGCAATCGCATGGCACAGCCATTGCATGGATGTCGTTCTAAAAGTGCTCTTCGGTTTCCAATCTCAGGACCCTTTCCTGTTAGTCTAACTGGTACAACCGAGGGAGGCACTTGAAGGTACAGCACTCTTCCAACTCTGGTTTGCGTGCTCGCGAGGCTTGCGGCGCGCTTCTTTCATATCGATCCGTCAAGCACTTGAAGCAGTGCTCAACAGCCCCGCACGATGCAATCTCGTGGCAGTGGCACCGCCTTGTGGCATATATAACCTCGCATGTGGTGTCTGCTTGGCTCCGACCGCAGCTTGTATGTGTTCGCTGTCTTCCGCCATGCCTCGTCGCTGACCTCCCTTTGACTTTGCCGGTTCACAGATGGTATGTGATCGCCGTCTCCCGCCATGTCTCGCCGCTGACCTCCCTTCGACTTTGTCGGTTCACAGATGGTATGTGATCGCCGTCTCCCGCCATGTCTCGCCGCTGACCTCCCTTCGACTTTGCCGGTTCACAGATGGTATGTGATCGCTGTCTTCCGCCATGCCTCGCCGCTGACCTCCCTTCGACTTTGCTCCGCCTGCAGCGCGTATGTGGTCGCCTTCTTCCACCATGCCTCGCCGCTGACCTCCCTTCGACTTTGCCCCACCCGCAGCTTGTACGTGGTCGCCTTCTTCCACAATGCCTCGCCGCTGACCTCCCTTCGATTTTGCCCTGCCCGCAGGAAGTATGTGGTCGCCTTCTTCCACATTGCCTCGCTGCTGACCTCCCTTCGATTTTGCCCCGCCCGCAGGAAGTATGTGATTGCCTTCTTCCACAATGCCTCGCCGCTGACCTCCCTTTGACTTTGCCCCGCCCTCAGCGTGTATGTGATCGCCGTCTCCCGCCATGTCTCGCCGCTGACCTCCTTTCGACTTTGCCCCGCCCGCAGCTTGTATGTGATCGCTGTCTTCCGCCATGCCTCGCCGCTGACCTCCCTTTGACTTTGCTCCGCCCGCAGGAAGTATGTGGTCGCCTTCTTCCACAATGCCTCGCCGCTGACCTCCCTTCGACTTTGCCCCGCCCGCAGCTTGTACGTGGTCACCTTCTTCCACAATGCCTCGCCGCTGACCTCCCTTCGATTTTTCCCTGCCCGTAGCTTGTATGTGGTCGCCTTCTTCCACATTGCCTCGCCGCTGACCTCCCTTCGATTTTGCCCCGCCCGCAGGAAGTATGTGATTGCCTTCTTCCACAATGCCTCGCCGCTGACCTCCCTTTGACTTTGCCCCGCCCGCAGCGTGTATGTGATCGCCGTCTCCCGCCATGTCTCGCCGCTGACCTCCTTTCGACTTTGCCCCGCCCGCAGCTTGTATGTGATCGCTGTCTTCCGCCATGCCTCGCCGCTGACCTTCCTTCGACTTTGCTCCGCCTGCAGCGCGTATGTGGTCGCCTTCTTCCACATTGCCTCGCTGCTGACCTCCCTTCGATTTCGCCCCGCCCGCAGCGCGTATGTGGTCGCCTTCTTCCACCATGCCTCGCCGCTGACCTCCCTTCGACTTTGCCCCACCCGCAGCTTGTACGTGGTCGCCTTCTTCCACAATGCCTCGCCGCTGACCTCCCTTCGATTTTGCCCTGCCCGCAGGAAGTATGTGGTCGCCTTCTTCCACATTGCCTCGCTGCTGACCTCCCTTCGATTTTGCCCCGCCCGCAGGAAGTATGTGATTGCCTTCTTCCACAATGCCTCGCCGCTGACCTCCCTTTGACTTTGCCCCGCCCGCAGCGCATATGTGGTCGCCTTCTTCCACAATACCTCACTGCTGACCTCCCTTCGACTTTGCTCCGCCCGCAGGAAGTATGTGGTCGCCTTCTTCCACAATGCCTCGCCGCTGACCTCCCTTCGACTTTGCCCCGCCCGCAGCTTGTACGTGGTCGCCTTCTTCCACAATGCCTCGCCGCTGACCTCCCTTCGATTTGCCCTGCCTGCAGCTTGTATGTGGTCGCCTTCTTCCACATTGCCTCGCTGCTGACCTCCCTTCGATTTTGCCCTGCCCGCAGGACGTATGTGGTCGCCTTCTTCCACAATGCCTCGCGGCTGACCTCCCTTCGATTTTGCCCCGCCTGCAGCATGTATGTGGTTGCCTTCTTCTGCCATGCCTCGCCACTGACCTCCCTTCGATTTTGCCCTGCCCGCAGGAAGTATGTGGTCGCCTTCTTCTGCCATGCCTCGCCACTGACCTCCCTTCGATTTTGCCCTGCCCGCAGGAAGTATGTGGTCGCCTTCTTCCACCATGGCTTGCCGCTGACCTTCCTTCGACTTTGCTCCGCCTGCAGCGCGTATGTGGTCGCCTTCTTCCACATTGCCTCGCTGCTGACCTCCCTTCGATTTCGCCCCGCCCGCAGCGCGTATGTGGTCGCCTTCTTCCACCATGCCTCGCCGCTGACCTCCCTTCGATTTTGCTCCGCCTGCAGCGCGTATGTGGTCGCCTTCTTCCACCATGCCTCGCCGCTGACCTTCCTTCTCCTTTGCTCCGCCTGCAGCGCGTATGTGGTCGCCTTCTTCCACATTGCCTCGCTGCTGACCTCCCTTCGATTTTGCCCCGCCCGCAGCTTGTATGTGGTCGCCTTCTTCCACCATGCCTCGCCGCTGACCTTCCTTCTCCTTTGCTCCGCCTGCAGCGCGTATGTGGTCGCCTTCTTCCACATTGCCTCGCTGCTGACGATTTTGCCCCGCCCGCAGCTTGTATGTGGTCGCCTTCTTCCACATTGCCTCGCTGCTGACCTCCCTTCGACTCTGCTCCGCCTGCAGCACGTATGTGGTCGCCTTCTTCCACAATACTCGCCGCTGACCTCCCTTGGACTTTGCTCTGCCCGTAGCTTGTATGTGGTCGCCTTCTTCCACATTGCCTCGCCGCTGACCTCCCTTCGATTTTGCCCCGCCCGCAGCTTGTATGTGGTCGCCTTCTTCCACAATACCTCGCTGCTGACCTTCCTTCGATTTTGCCCCGCCCGCAGCGCGTATGTGGTCGCCTTCTTCCACAATGCCTCGCCACTGACCTCCCTTCGATTTTGCCCTGCCTGCAGCTTGTATGTGGTCGCCTTCTTCCACATTGCCTCGCCGCTGACCTCCTTTCGATTTTGCCCTGCCCGCAGGAAGTATGTGGTCGCCTTCTTCCACATTGCCTCGCTGCTGACCTCCCTTCGACTCTGCTCTGCCTGCAGCGCGTATGTGGTCACCTTCTTCCACAATGCTCGCCGCTGACCTCCCTTGGACTTTGCTCTGCCCGTAGCTTGTATGTGGTCGCCTTCTTCCACATTGCCTCGCCGCTGACCTCCCTTCGATTTTGCCCCGCCCGCAGGAAGTATGTGATCGCCTTCTTCCACAATACCTCGCCGCTGACCTCCCTTCGATTTTGCCCCGCCCGCAGTGCGTATGTGGTCGCCTTCTTCCACCATGCCTCGCTGCTGACCTCCCTTCGATTTGCCCTTCCTGCAGCTTGTATGTGGTCGCCTTCTTCCACATTGCCTCGCTGCTGACCTCCCTTCGATTTTGCCCCGCCTGCAGGAAGTATGTGGTCGCCTTTTTCCACAGTGCCTCGCCGCTGACCTCCCTTTGACTTTACCCCACCTGCAGGACGTATGTGATCGCCTTTTTCCACAGTGCCTCGCCGCTGACCTCCCTTTGACTTTACCCCGCCTGCAGGACGTATGTGATCGCTGTCTTCCGCCATGTCTCGTGGCTGATCTCCCTTCGACTTTGCCCCACCTTGCCGCTGACCTCCGTTCGATTTTGCCCCACCCGCAGCGCATATGTGGTCGCCTTCTTCCACAATACCTCACTGCTGACCTCCCTTCGACTTTGCTCCGCCCGCAGGAAGTATGTGGTCGCCTTCTTCCACAATGCCTCGCCGCTGACCTCCCTTCGACTTTGCCCCGCCCGCAGCTTGTACGTGGTCGCCTTCTTCCACAATGCCTCGCCGCTGACCTCCCTTCGATTTGCCCTGCCTGCAGCTTGTATGTGGTCGCCTTCTTCCACATTGCCTCGCTGCTGACCTCCCTTCGATTTTGCCCTGCCCGCAGGACGTATGTGGTCGCCTTCTTCCACAATGCCTCGCGGCTGACCTCCCTTCGATTTTGCCCCGCCTGCAGCATGTATGTGGTTGCCTTCTTCTGCCATGCCTCGCCACTGACCTCCCTTCGATTTTGCCCTGCCCGCAGGAAGTATGTGGTCGCCTTCTTCTGCCATGCCTCGCCACTGACCTCCCTTCGATTTTGCCCTGCCCGCAGGAAGTATGTGGTCGCCTTCTTCCACCATGGCTTGCCGCTGACCTTCCTTCGACTTTGCTCCGCCTGCAGCGCGTATGTGGTCGCCTTCTTCCACATTGCCTCGCTGCTGACCTCCCTTCGATTTCGCCCCGCCCGCAGCGCGTATGTGGTCGCCTTCTTCCACCATGCCTCGCCGCTGACCTCCCTTCGATTTTGCTCCGCCTGCAGCGCGTATGTGGTCGCCTTCTTCCACCATGCCTCGCCGCTGACCTTCCTTCTCCTTTGCTCCGCCTGCAGCGCGTATGTGGTCGCCTTCTTCCACATTGCCTCGCTGCTGACCTCCCTTCGATTTTGCCCCGCCCGCAGCTTGTATGTGGTCGCCTTCTTCCACCATGCCTCGCCGCTGACCTTCCTTCTCCTTTGCTCCGCCTGCAGCGCGTATGTGGTCGCCTTCTTCCACATTGCCTCGCTGCTGACGATTTTGCCCCGCCCGCAGCTTGTATGTGGTCGCCTTCTTCCACATTGCCTCGCTGCTGACCTCCCTTCGATTTTGCCCCGCCCGCAGCGCGTATGTGGTCGCCTTCTTCCACATTGCCTTGCTGCTGACCTCCCTTCGACTTTGCTCCGCCTGCAGCGCGTATGTGGTCGCCTTCTTCCACCATGCCTCGCCGCTGACCTCCCTTCGATTTTGCCCCGCCCGCAGGAAGTATGTGATTGCCTTCTTCTACAATGCCTCGCCGCTGACCTCCCTTCGACTTTGCCCCGCCCGCAGGACGTATGTGGTTGCCTTCTTCCACATTGCCTCGCTGCTGACCTCCCTTCGATTTTGCCCCGCCCACAGGACGTATGTGGTCGCCTTCTTCCACATTGCCTCGCCGCTGACCTCCCTTCGACTTTGCTCCGCCCGCAGCGCGTATGTGGTCACCTTCTTCCACAATGCTCGCCGCTGACCTCCCTTGGACTTTGCTCTGCCCGTAGCTTGTATGTGGTCGCCTTCTTCCACAATACTCGCCGCTGACCTCCCTTGGACTTTGCTCTGCCCGTAGCTTGTATGTGGTCGCCTTCTTCCACATTGCCTCGCCGCTGACCTCCCTTCGATTTTGCCCCGCCCGCAGCTTGTATGTGGTCGCCTTCTTCCACAATACCTCGCCGCTGACCTTCCTTCGATTTTGCCCCGCCCGCAGCGCGTATGTGGTCGCCTTCTTCCACAATGCCTCGCCACTGACCTCCCTTCGATTTTGCCCCGCCCGCAGGAAGTATGTGATTGCCTTCTTCTACAATGCCTCGCCGCTGACCTCCCTTCGACTTTGCCCCGCCCGCAGGACGTATGTGGTTGCCTTCTTCCACATTGCCTCGCTGCTGACCTCCCTTCGATTTTGCCCCGCCCACAGGACGTATGTGGTCGCCTTCTTCCACATTGCCTCGCCGCTGACCTCCCTTCGACTTTGCTCCGCCCGCAGCGCGTATGTGGTCACCTTCTTCCACCATGCCTCGCCGCTGACCTCCCTTCGACTTTGCTCCGCCCGCAGCTTGTATGTGGTCGCCTTCTTCCACATTGCCTCGCCGCTGACCTCCCTTCGATTTTGCCCCGCCCGCAGGAAGTCATGTATTAATCATTCCTTACAATTATTGGAATTCTCTAATACCAACATGGTGCAGAATCTCGCAGATGAAATCCCCCAAGATGTTGCTCGAATTGATGGGCACCAGATATAAATGTATGTTGCCATATCTCGCATCAATGTTCTCAATCTGTAAACCTACTTGCTAGGGGGTAATCCCTTGGCATTCTCCTATACTATACGGTTCTTAGATCCTCCAGACCAAGACAAATGGCGGAAAATGTTCCGCTACCATGGAGGTGCTATTACTGAGAAAATGCTACTGCGCGTTCTAACTATTTTTTTTGCAGGTATTGAAGAACCAGAAAATGATTCACCGCACAAGGTGGAATCGATGCGTACCAAGGGAATCTCAGCTATAAAACGTATGGAAATAGCTTTTGAACACGTGGATTGGCACATTGGTCCAGATCAAATCCGACGCTGTACGTCTCTACTACGCTCATGACTTCAGTCTGTGCTTACAACCCGAAGTCGAAGGTTGGATAATCATCGACTGCCCTCCCTGCTTGCAGCAATGCTAACCATGCAATAGTGTTTGCGGCAGACGTACAGGAGCTCAAGGCTGTTTGCAAGCAGCTAGAACATCTGTTACGCGCATCCGGTTCCTCAGCTCGGAAGAGGAAAATGAACGATCTCCTGAATATTATGCACAAGTTCATTTCGAAATTGGAGTCCATCCTCGGTTTGGACGATTTCATGACGCTGTACTCAAGCTTTCGCGAGCTTTTTGTGACTGGCCAGAATACGGATGAAACTCTGCACGCCTTGCAAAAAATGGTGGAGAACGAACTGTGCAAGGGAAGCGATCGAGTGGAAGAATTCCACATGATCAGTGAAGTCTATACTAAATCTGGAAGGGCGACTCTTGCAGCGTTCATGAAAGATAACGTGAAGGCTGGTGGGTTTTCAACGCCGCCATCCCCCTTCGGCATTTGACCTATCACTGTTTCAGCGAGAAATGCTCGTGGTTTCCGAGAAGGCGTTAGCTCTGCTCGGGAGAGCCAACGGGTTTACGATGCGCTGGAGAAGATTGATGAAAGTCTCGCCAAGATCGGGGAACACTTGAAGGAATCCCAAAGGTTTTGGGGGAAGATCGACCGTGACCTCAAATCTATACCTCCCACGCCAACGGGAGGGCCGACACAAAATCTGCCGGACGGGATTACAAGTGGGCCTGTCGTGAGCCTGATATCATTCCCTCGAGGAGCTTGTCTGATATAAAGGGCAGGAGGATCGCATTGTGCGCCACTCTCAGAATATTCACACTGGCCTTGATACGGTCCACCAGACTGTCCAGGGGCGCACCGAGTCTCCCAAGCTGCGCAAAGCAGGTGTTAGCCTCGTCAACGACGCGTCGAAGGCAGTGAACGACTGCACCGCCGTGTCCACTTTGCAATCCTCGGTAGCCACTGAGCTTCAAAGTCATCCCTGCGGTTCGAAGAGGGGTCGCAACACATTGTCGCCACTCAGGAACGCCTTGGGCAGTATTGCGAAGAGCAACAAGGGCCTTCTCCTGGATTTCGAGAAATACCAGCGGCAGGTTTACCTATTCTTCTGGTTTGCCGGAACGAGTGCGGAGGACAAGATGCCGAGTATTTTGTTTGACCTGTCCTGCGGCCTCTCTATTAACAATATTTTCACAGTGAAAACCCCGGAGCACCAAGTCGCTTTGTCGGTTCTCTTTTCAAAAGGACTCTCCTTATATGCCATTCCTTTCGAGGTCGCTTTCACTGGGGTTGAGCGTCAGCTTTGCGGGATCCAAACCTTTTGGAAAGACCTTAAATTGACAGCTGCTAGGTTCTGAGTATGCCGAGATTAAAGGCGGTGCTTTCTTTGACGGTACTATTTTACAAGTTTCATGAGGTCCATCCTGCTTAGTAGATAGAACCAGATGATACTTTGTATGTCGGGCGGCGAGACGCTAAACTTTTGATAATTTCACGATTTCCTCCCCCTGCCGGCAAAACTTGAAAGCTTGAACTACCTCGTGTTGAACTCAGGCCCAATATCCTTGTCCTCTCCGACGAAGCTGGCGATTTAGACCCTGTTCGGATGCCTTGCAACTGGCACCTGGCAAGGTTCACGAGTCTGTTGGTAAGAGCGGTGGGTCAGACATGACGATATCCACGACTATGAAGCCCTAGGAGTTTTGATTAATCAAGGGCCGTTGAGACGGGAATCATGGATTAAACACAGATTAATTAATCCGTGATTAAACCGCATTTAAGTGTGGTTCATTCACCCAAAAAGAGCGACCCACGCCCGCCCGCCTTGAACCCACGACCTCGGCGATCCGACTCCACCAAGGTAAGAAGCACCAAACCAACTCACCCAAACACACATTGAGAAGGGCCTAGATGTAATGAATATAGATCCAGCTGACACAGGGGGTTTTAATTTATTTTAGGATTCATACCGATTACGAGGAGGACTGTCTACTACCCGGAGCACTGAATCATGCTAGATAAAATTGGTGATATTGGCCTTGTCGGAAAAGTCGGATTTCCCTGATCAGGATCTGAGACCGCCTCAGCGGCCTATCAGATCTGGTCAGACATCATGGTGTTCGGGGCACGGCCAATCAGACAAGGTAAGGGAGTATAACAGTGCATCAGGCGAGAGCGGGAGAAAGGGCGAGAATCACAGTTACAGCATATTATTACTGGCCAGCACACAACGACTGTATTCACAAAGAAATCCAAATCCTTCCTCCAAGTGTGTTTCCATGTGGTGGGCTTTCAAAGGTTTGAGGTCACCAAATGTGGACCACTTTAGTTGCAACTTGCCTGATGTATTTAATTAATTCATGTGTTAACCTTCTCCCATGTCAAGACAGAGCAGGGGACCAGGGGCTGCCTGGGGCCTTGTCATTCAACTGATGGAACAATACCTGAACCACCCAGTAATTATTATGTTCGACCCGCCTGCGGGGCATCTTTTTGAATAGTGCAACACTCAAAATGTAAGGGGATTCGAGACCACGGGAAACGGTGCCGTTAGAACAGAGTTTGGTTGCTTTATCAATTGAATGCGAACCATGGGAATCCAGGAAAGCCTCGCCCCGATTACCCTCCGGAATTGGGGAATGTGCCCCCTCACAAAGGCTGTTTCCGGCCCACTGGGAAGTCCCGAAAAATTGCTCTAGCAATTTTCCTCAGTACATAATTGTGAAATAGATCCCAAAGTAAACCAAAGACTCTCGATGTTGGCCAGGCCTAGGCCTCTTGCAACTTACTGTTAATGTTGTCTTCTTGGTGCAGTTGGTACGCTGCCTTTTCTTTCTTTCGGTTCAAACCCGGGAGGTGTGCGGTTCGACCCACGCGCGTTGCGTCCTTTTTGGACGCTTTAAACGGATTTAAATCCTGTTTAATCGCTGCTCCATCACCCGATTAATTAATCCCCGATTTAATCCGCGATTACCGTTGAGACGGCCCTTGATTAATCAAAACTCCTAGGGTTACTGGGGATGTCTAGTATAGAGCACGGCGGCGTCCTGAACGATAACAGTTCGCAACCAAACCAACAGGGCCAGAAAATGGCGCAGGGAAATGTCCCGCACCCTGCTGTTCTCTTCCTCCCTGATCGTGAGCTCTTCAAGCTCTTGTTCTACCCAGGGGAATATGTATGCAATAGTTTCAGCGGGAGGCTCTGCAGAAATAACAGGTAAATTTCTATCGAACCTGACTGGGAGAAATACGCACGTAGGGAGTCACGGGCGAGGAAATGAGTTTCCGGATGTTCGGAATCGAACATTGCCGCAGCAAGTAAGCCACGGACAGGAAGTGCACGATCATAGCATGCGAGATATGAGCCCGGATCGCTCCAGCTGCCTAGAGCTTTGACCTCGCTGGAACTTGCGCCATTCTCACGGGCTGTCTTGGCCGTGAATCCACGGCCAGCGTGCGTAACCTTCGAAATAGTGACGCCGTTCTTATCATACAGGCTCTTGTATGGCACATATACTGTAAAATAAATAAAAACAGACACAACTTGGGAAGAAATGGATGAAAATATGCAACTTTCAAGTAGAATCACAGGTAAAAGGCACCACTTCAGATTCCAGGTGGATAATATTACACTGCCTTGATTTATCTGGATTATTATAGAGCACAACATTGGGAGCACCCTCTTAAAAGCACCACAGGTCATCTCAAGCTAAAGCAAAGCTCACACCCTTTCAGGGTAGTAAGGGAAAAACACACAACTTGGATTCGGGAACAAAGAAAACAAAAACACACAACCCAACATCGGTCCGAAGTCCAACACCCTTTGCAAACGTCAACCATGCGACTGTGATTGCGCGGTCAGGGGGACATCAGACTTCAGTGACTGCTACCTCAGCCGTATTCAATACTTCTGCGCTAGGTAAGATCAATAGCGTGGGAATTCAACGAAAAAAAAAAATCCGGAATGCAGCCACTGAGTGAGAAAGAACTGAGGACAAGTCCAGGAAGCAGTGGGAAAACTACTGAAGAGTTTGGACCTTGCTAACTGTCCCTTAGACCGAATTCGAAACACATATATTGCCCGAAACCTTGATTCAACATTTCAACCATTTCCGGCGTTGTCAATCGGGGGCCCTGTTTGTGACATAGCAACAGGAGAGGGTGAACGTGTGGGGAAGTAGGAGGCAGAATTTATGTTCCCAGACGGGACTTGCTGTTGGATTCCGCAATTTTGAGTTACCGATCACACATTTAGAACTCCGCTGATTTGCAATCAATTCCTCTTGATCTGTTCTCCTCAGCCCAGACTGTACCTCTTTAGTTGGTCGGTAAATTAGCGCACTTGCCAGGCTATGCCCATCTTTACGCCATTTGGCCAAAGTTATCACATTCTGGCCAGCGCGAACAACATTGTGAACCACATGTGTCGTTTTTCCATGGCCGTTTCAAGGTGTGTCTTTTTTACATCCCGAAATGAATTATTTTACAGTATATAGCCCATACTCTTGACGCGGTCGCGGTGAGCTGAAAAAGAACAGCTAAGACATTGAAGCCAGGGTTTGAAAAATATACGCACTTGCATACTGCATTTCTCGCTTGCAATCTTTCGACGTCGAGAAAGCGTAGAGTTCGTACCACTCGCGTCGACCGTATTCGCCGTAATCCGCATTGTCGAAGTCGACAGAGAAATCGGGTACCGGAGAGTTAATTATGTGGAAGTGGGTAAAAAATAAGAAGCCGATGGCCCCGATGGGGCATAACTCGACACAGAGATGGCGGAATGCACCATGCTCGTCCACGCGACCGGTGGTGTTCACTTTGGAGCCGTCCGCGATTAATGTGAGGGCCTGAATGTAAGACAGAACCATTATAATAACACTGGGAACGCACCCGTAACTTCTCGCCGCGGCCTTTAGCATGCATCGGAACGTCGCAGCAAAACATGTCCGACCACAAAAGACTTCGAGAGCTATCGCCCGCGAAAGGCGGTCGAGGACGAAGTCAGCAACATTGCGCGGTCACGCATTGCTCGCCAGATTGTCGTGGGACCCTTCGACTCGAGCCCAGATGTAGCCAATCCGCTCAGTTGCGTGTCCGTGTAAGTATCTGATTTTTAAAGAGTAAGTCGGGCGAGTATATAGTCAGAGAAAAAATTCGAACCAGCTCGTGTTCCAACGGCCTTGAGGGCATGGGCCTTCTTAATTCGCTCGGGCTCGTTCGCCTTGAATGAAGCCTCTAGCATTTTGATACGCGCATCGGAGCGCAGGGGGATTTGGGCCTCCGGAATGTGCCGATAGTCGTGCGCGTGGTTGCTGCGGTACTGCTCAAGGGCGGAGACGACCTGTTTGGCATGATCGTGCCCACAGGTTGAGGTCGATTGTGTGCCATCGGGGAGTTTCCTCTTCTGCGTGAAACGATCAGTTGACGGCAGGATTACAGTCAAGAAAAGGAAAAAACCTTTGGGCGCGTCATTTCATAATTAAGGAAAAGTGTAACCTTCGCCGGTGTTATTGGCAGGGACGGAATCACGGCGTAATTGGAATCTTGCTGAGCGAGTCGCGCTTGCTCGGTGTCGAACCAAATGCTGTACCCCTTGTAGTGCCGTGCATAGGTTTCTCCGGTTGCCTTGCGCTCTTGATTCTTCGCCAGGATGTCCTGGCGAAGGAGTTGTGTTTGGGCCTCTAGCGCGTCCATTGATTTCTTGAGCGCGGCATCACCGGAAGTGGCAGGATTGGTTGCAAGCACACTCGGAGTGGAAGTAGACATCGGAGGACTTGGCTGGCGTTCCACCACTTCATTCATGGCGTTAAAGCAGTAAGGGGGGTCGGGAGTTGGAGGGATTTGGATGTGTGCCACCGACGTTGAGTGGAATCGTCGGCTTTTGGAAGCAAGTGGCGATGGCGGGCCATGATATGAGATTATCTGAAGACCCTTTGTTCCTGGGGCCATATTCTAATTAGGAAACCAGTCAGTAATGTAAAGCGCTACTGGAGCGTGTAATTACCCAAACCAATGGACAATGGGGTGGCCGCGCGAGGTCTTTCGAATTCGCGCGCGCAATGCACAGATGAGAATCTTCCGCGCAGTGAGGACACAGTAGAGTCGAGACCTCGGAGCGTCGAATTAGTGCACTCCCTGCAGGATCCCAGAGAGTTTGCGAGTCGTAGGTTCGGCGTAGAAGTATTAAAAAGCGATAATGTAGCCCGAGAATATTTTTTGCTTGTGTGCTAGCGCGTCATTCAAATGGTGTGGAGGAAAGCCTTAGGTGTATGATAGCACCGGTGAGATGGCGGCCACGAGTTGGGCGATGGACGCGACGGCCTGGGCGCGTCGTAGCGTGCAAGGCGGCGGCGGACAATGGACGTAAAAAGAAAGGGGCGGGAATTCCTAATCGGGAGGTGGCACTGATCCGCTTAACCGGGTTCACCTGGTATATTGGGTACTAAGGCTGGTGACCTCTCAGGCGGTAACCAGCGGTCACTGGCGGGGTAACCAGCGGTTATTGGTTACCCTATGTATACTCTATGTATCGAATGGGTCGGTCGAAATCTGGTGCGTCTTTCAATTCCTTCGTTTCCCCCTCCCCTTGCTTCCTCCTTCCCTCTCCCCTCTTCCATCCTCCACATCTCCCTCCCCTCCCCGCGTGCGTCCGTCGATATCCAGCTCGACGACGCACCGCGTTATCCGGCGCCGACGACGATATTGAATTTCGCAAGGACTTCAATATCGTCGTCGCGGTGTCCTTGCCTTTCCCCGCCGCGCGCTGCCGCGCCAGTCGATCACGGTCCACGGCGTGTCAATCAACACGTCGCCGCCTCACAGCGGTGACCCATGACTTTTTGGAACCAAAACATGGCCTGCAAACATGTCGTCCTTTTTACCCATATTTTGGGAACCCACCCAAACTGATTGAATTTTTGGATCATTTTTGACTCCCAAATCTACACCAAAAACGAACACTGTTCAGGGCCTGAAACCTTCACCAAAATAAAACATATTTGCCTCCGTTTTCCTGAGGAAAAAGTGTCATTTTGGGGTGCGAAACAGGCGAGTTCTCATTGTTCTTTCCCTGTTTCGAGCCCAAAGGGGAAGCTTTTTTGTGATGGAAGAGTGACTGAACATATACTCTTTTGCCTAGGTGTTTGGTTCAGAAAAATGTTGCATGTTTGCTGACCTTTTGAACGCGGAAGATAGGCCAAACAGCGCTCATTCTTCGTTCATGTTTAGGTGTCAAACAAAAATAGACCCAAAAAGGGAGGCATGTTTGCAACCCATGTTTCGGTCCCAAAAATGCATGGGCCGCCGCAGTGCCTGTTCGTCTATGCATGCAAGCCGCGCGTTCCCGGGCGAGTTTCCTACCCCCACCCCACCTTCGTCATTTCCCCCCTGCGACCCTCCTCATCCCCAACGTGCTCTTCCTTCACTTCGCTCTTTCACTTCTTGTGCACCGCAACGCGCCACCTAGGTCCTGCGTCGCGCAGTCGAATCCCACAGCGCGACGGGAAACGCGGTGTTGAAGACAACGAAACACGCGCGGCTCGTACTTCTTGCACCGCCGTAGACTTTTTCGTGTCCCCTCTGTGAATACAAACTAGTTTCGTTTCCAGGAAGTTGCAAATGCTACCGCCGACCAAAAATCTCAACGACGACCTCAATACCTGCGGGTACATCGGCAACGGTAGATAAGTGCACGCGCGTATGCTCTATCCTGACGTGCCATATAGCTCCTACTCCGCGCAGTTCGAATCCCGCAGCCCGAGCATCGACGCCGCCTTCGAGAACCAGTCCGGACAACGCATCACGGCGCTCCTTCAGCACTGCATCGGTGACGCTACGAAAATTACCCACGGGCCCTCCTTCAAACAATTCCCCTGCGAAATCAAGCCAGTCTCCCCTGAACCATCGTCAATGAGAACTCAGAGCTCAATTCCAAACCCGACTTGCCCTCGCTCATAGACTGAATCGCATGCCCGTGTTTCCTCGAGTGGTCCACCGCCTCGTGAAATGCCTCGCTGATTTCGAGTTTACAGTTCTAACACATCCACCCCCTCAAATCCAGGCCATCCTGAAACTCCAGCGGTACATAACGTTCAAACCGCTTGTTCTTTTTCTTCCAGACATAGGATTGTACGTCGTATTACCCATCAAAAACTTGCTCGACATTATCCGATCGTCAAATTCGGCAGATACAAATAGTTCGAATTGCGCGCCGTTTTGTATGGGTATTTCTTTGAACCTTTTTTGGTACCTCCCGCGTTACAACTCCCCGGCCATGCTGGTGCGTGGAATGTTTCAGTCTTGCAACTCATTAATCACACGTTGTCGCGCGTAGACTTTGAGCTGCCTGCGACAGTATCCCCGAACCGTCCATTTCATTTCCCTTTATTCCCAACCTATTCTACCCGATACCGTAGCGCGCACCCTTCCTATTTGTTGGTTCCTTTCGTATGCTGATTAATAACGTTATCTTAGAGATTGCCAATCGAACGATGTCAAGCTTCCTCGCACTCCCCTTGAACCTCCGCCCTCTGCTCACACGAAATACAGCATCGTTCCCCCCGGCTCTCGCCCCGCGCGCTCCCTCGCCATTAGCGCATTCCTACCCTAGTCAAGCGCGATCGACGTTTTCGCCTCCACGTTCACGGGTCCGCACCCAAACGACCAATAATCTGAATTCCCTCGCGTTCGCGCCGGGTTTTCCTTGACCGTTCACGTCCGGCCGCATCCAAGCTTCTCTTCCAACCTCCCACTCATCTTGCTGCTGCTTGGTTTACATTTCCGTTGCCCATATCAATTGATATCTGCCTCGACCAGAATGCCGCTCTCCTCTCACTCTGGGACAGGCGCGTCGGATGTTCTCTCTCGTCGCTCGCAGTCTTCAATCCGTGCGTCCAGATTGTGATCACCAGACGATCCGTTGCCTTGATGTGCATGTTGGTTGCAGTGTTCCCCTCCGGAGACCCATTCCTGGCTGATAAATGGTGTGTGTTTATTATCTTGTCCTAGAAACTGACAATATTTTAGTTTCATTCGTCGTTCCTCAATCGTCCAGATCACCTCCCCTACATCACACAGGTCCAAGCCCATCGTGTGGACATGGACACCCTGCACCCTGTCCGAATTCCGCGGGATCCGGCCACTTGTGGTTCCACCGGGACGAGCCCAAAGTTTGACCCTTCAGTTTCCTGTAAGTATTTTTTTGAATACATCCCAGTGTGTCCCTTTAATCCTCACATCAACGTTGATCTCACGGTGAGTAACCCGGCAGATCCCTGACCGTACAATTAATCTTGCCAATCGCCAGTCGCGCTGCAGCAGCAAAATGTTGCGGCGCACATGAGTGTGGGAAACGGCAAGCCAGCTCAGAATCTGAGCATTGCTAAGCAGATTTTGATGCTCATCTTGCAACTGCCATGAGCGACAACCGATACCCTGCCACAAAAAGGAATTCCGGTCGTCAAACTTTATACTCGGAGTTCGCCGCCGTCCCGTTATGTTGCGGTAGTTATGTTGTTCGATTCCAAGTTCAGAATCAATAAGGACTATCTAGCAGAAGAAAACACCCCCTAAGTTGCTTCCAACTTTCATGGGACATCCCTGAAAGCTTTAGTCGACTAGCGCTGTACCGCTAAAGTTGTACTTCAGAGCCGAACGGGCCGGGCCGCGGCCCGGGCTATACGTTATCCCTTCCTTTTCTCCAAACCACCACCACGTTAGTCTCTCTTGACAGATGCTCTATCAAACATAGCTCGTACCTCGCATGATAGAGTCTGTTGGTTACCGCGTAATTTACCCGGTATCCTGCGTTATGAGGTAAGCATCACGAATGCTTGAACAAACAAAGCCTTAGCGAGACGCGTCTGGACGCGTTTTTCCCGTCTCGCACTGATTTGAAGAACCAAAACCGCTCAAGGACATTGGGACTGGCATTAGAGCGACCTACCAATTTTTCCTGCTTGAACGAGCTTTCCTGGGAAGGTTCATCGAAAATGCAACGAAAATAGGCAGAAAATATTCACTTTCAAGTTAACTGGGTCAGAAGCCTGACAGAAACCACAGGAACTGTCCTGTATTACTTATTGCCCAAATACAACCTCAATATCGGCCTTCGACGCGTTGTTTGCCTCACGGCGCGTCCGAATCGCGTTCCTGACGTGTGCACGTGAGTGATACTTACATAATAACGCAGGATACCGGGTAAGTGAGCGTGGTAACTAACAGACTACCACCACGTCCCGCGCAACCCCCTTTCAAGTAACCCGCACCCTGGTTGTGCCCTCCCTACCATCCTCACTCTCTGGCTTCTGCATTTACGTCCTTTGCCGCTACGCACAAGGCTTTGTCGGCAGTCTTCGACGACGGCCCTGCGCCCATCTTACCGTCTCCCTACGTCAGCCTCGGCCTGGTGACTCTGGAGATAATTGCCACCACCTCATCCCGGCAGGCTCCGCCCCGCCCTTGGAACTCGAACCCCACTTCCTTCGCAGACACAACGATGCGCTGCCACGAACGAAGCCTGCATTAGGATGGAATCGTACGCGTACGACATTTCAGTGTGTACGTAGCTTTCCCGCGCCCCCGACCCCATCGCCTCCCGCGTGCCCGTCTCTGCATGGATCCCGTCGCGGTCCTCGGTCTGCATCCCTTGTCATTCTTTTACCGTTGTGCACAATTCACGGCGCGATTCTTCCTCCCGGGCTAGTGCTCGTTTGACCCTACATTCATTGGTACTAACCTCTTTTTACTCAAATCTTCGATGCCCCTCTCATGGTCATCCAAGTTATTCAATTTCAACTCGACCCTCCCAGTGCTTTCGCCTCAAACCCTTGATCCGACTCGGCCCGCACCGCTGCTTGAACGCGAAAATTATCGTTCAAAGTCCAGCTCACCAAGTTGCCGTATGGCTCATCAAGCTCAGGGTCAGTGCTCGTTCAATTTGCGACCAGTCTGCCACCGGCATTACTGACATTTCATACTTACCCTCAATCTCATTCGAGTTAATTTAGTTTGGTGGTAAGCCCATGTAATGTTACCTTGACTGACTGGCTTCGACGTAGCTATCGTTCTGTCGTAGCTCCCTCCTCCGAAGACCTCAACGATTTTCCAATACACGCACCCTCCATCAATTTCCTGGCTCGAAGCCGTTTGTTTCTCTCAGGGGGGACATGAAAATCCACCACCGCGCTTCACGTCAACCACGGAGCAGCGCAAAGTCATTCAACCCATTAACCGGTCTCATTTCCCATAGGTCTTGTTCCCCCCCCCCTTGAATCATGTCAACACCTCGGATTTGTACGCAGCAACATCGATCCGCAGGTTGACGTTCCGCGCGGGGGCAACAGCCCAGCCCATGTGGTACTTTCGAGCGGGCGATGGAGAAAGAACCCTCATACGGTGAGCAGCGGGCGCCCGTGCTGCAGATTTACCTACGTACTATAGCTCTTCCCTTCGCCAATTCTAGTATAGAACATCTTCATTGCCCCACCTATTGAATATTTCTGTTGCTCAATTCTAAATTTGATTAATAGGGGTTATCTACTATGTTGCCCAGCCATTTCGTACTACGAAATGGTGACTGGGGCCGTGACCCAGCCACCTCTGCCACAGCCACCATTTCGTGGTACGAAACGGCTGGGCAACATGCTAGCAAGTGCTCGTAGGAGGGATTTGAACCATATTCAACTGATTGACCATAAATCAGTTGAAATTCACCTTTCGGGGGGTTTTTGAACCAAAATATGTGGTGCGCACGAAAATTTAATTTTTTGACTCATTTTCGTTCATTTTGTGACTTGTTTCGCATATTCGAACATGCCCTCGATGACGCGTGACATGTTCGAAAAAGTTCTGATATTTCTCCCCCTGTGACGCGTGACATCCGAATTGAATGAAATAGTACAGTAGACTTTTCGTAGTGGAATTAACAACACACCGCAGCACAACGACTACCTCGTAGTCAGTGTGGCACCGCCCTCAACTTGAATCCTAGGGCTACAACCCGTCCGTTAAACGGGAGGGGGGGTTTTTTTCAACGCGGCATATCCGGTCGTTTTGAGGTTGACGGGTCGTTGCAGAGTCAAATTGTGACAATGCGGTCCGTGGAGATGGTAGAGGACAAAGCAGAACACACCTGTTCAAAGCATGCACTCAGGATCCAGATAAGCGGCCTGGCGCGCAGCTCCGCATTATGGCGTTGTTTCAAATGGTAGCGGTGAGATCTCCCCTTCGTATTTCCTTGCGCAGTGCGTGTCAGACGCGGATTCACACACTGAGGCGACGTCGTGCACGCTGCTTATTTTTCGGTGTCGCACGTCGACACTGAGGACGTTTGTCCCCGCCGCGGTGGGTACGCAGTGCGGCAGTAGGAGTGGCCGCTGGCGGCGGGTCCCAGTTCGGCACTGTCACCTATTTACTCTCTGATTAATTACAATACGGACACAGTTCCTTCAAATTACGCATCATCGGTTCAGACCTTTGTACATCAAGTTCGGAGTAACACTATTTAGGCCAGCCTGTCATCGCGAGTTGGGTTTGAGCCCTTCGAAACCTCATAGATACATACCATCCCCGACATGCATTGCTACCCTATCCCTTGGGTCCTTTGCAGTAACCAGAATGAATAAATGAAATGAAATGAGAACCCTTCGAAATCCTTAAACTCGGCGCCTCAGGTTTAGACTCCACTTTGCGCTGCCCGCTTGTCCCGCATCTCGTGTGTTATCGGGCTCAGCTCGTATTGAACTCAAACATGCACGCTACAAAACAAGTTCTCGTACAATTGAGAGCCAGTGTGACACCGTGAAATTTCTCGTCGTTTTCATCGCTCTGGTCCCGCCTAAACGTGCGGAGTAGCTGATTAAATTCAGTCTCGTCGGAGCTATCAAGTAGCTTGAACCGTTCAAAGCCCAGAGATTTGTTGAAGACCACATGTATTCGTTCAATTTCTTGAGGGAGTGATGAACTCGGCCATCTCGGGGATGTTGAATTTCAACGTTCTCCGTGTATTTCGACTCGATATGTGGATGAGAAGCAAGGTTCATTGAGCACCGCGGAGGCAAAGCTTGTCGGGTCCGATTATTTGAGTCAGATGACATTGGACATGCCGAACGGATAAGATCTGAGGTGCGAATGGGGATTGTTAGGTGGCACTGTATACTAATCAGCTTACTGTCGCTCTGAGGACTGGAAACTAGAAAGTAGAAACAGTTCACCGATGTGTGTGGTTGTCAATTGGGGTTCCATTTCTCGTAGCATTTCTCCGTTCCGACCTCGAGTTCCACAACAGTCACCAAGTCAAATCTGAATTTCAAGCAATTATGACTTGCCTGCTTGAACCCCGTGGTTCCTCCGCGTCAACGCCATCTGAGTTGTCCGAGCTCGGTCCTCGGCCACGGTGCGTGTTCTCTTTTTTGAATTTACACCGACGTGATTCAGCAGCAACGTGATTCAGCAGCAACGATTATGCAACTTGAACCGACACATGGCAATTCAAGATAACCTGCCCGAGTTTTATGTTGTCGCGACTGGCGGGCTGACTCGTTCGAAGCGATTCTGGGCCATCATTCTCAACTCTGCATCCTTCGTAGATTCGTCTCCCGGTGAACTTTGAGCGCAATCATAATGGCATTTGCAGGTGGCCGCAAAACCTCCAGCTTGGAACGAACAGTTTGCAATGGTTACCTGCATCCGAAAGCAACCTTTCACTTGTTGGTTCCTCTTCACCTGTCGGTGCCTGGACCGGGAGAGAGGGATCGATGATAAAGTGGGGCCGTGGGCCAGCAGACACAGAGGGATCCAGGAATAGTACTCCCACCGTGCCACGGCGTTTCATGGCCGCAGATCAAATTATCCCAATCCGAACGCCGTCCATTCAGGAAGGAACCCCCGGACGGCGGAGGAAGATGCCAATAAAACAAAGGTTCTCCGGAATAGCGTGGCGGTAGGCAGTACTCGCGAGGAGTTGATTCAATTCGAGCCTGGGCCCTTCCCTGCTACACCACCAATTTGTGGCCATTCAGATTTGAGCTGTCGAAATCACATCATTTCAACAACTTTTCACACGTTCTCTTAATACGGTAACCAGCTCGGACGGGCGTGAACAGTGCCACATGTCAGGTAGCTGTCTTTGACACAACCACCAGCTCGCCCCTCCACGTTGAGGACACCATCTTCTCCACTTGAACTACAGCCAGCTTTGCACGTCAGCAAAATCCGAAATACTGTGAAGCAGCAGGCCGATTATGTTGGTCTTAGTGATGTGCAGGCTTGGGCTTGAAGCCAGAAGCCCGTGGTACCAAGCCAGGGCTTCGCAAGCCAAACCAAGCCAAAATGCTGGCTTGGGCGGGCTTGGGCTTCTGGCTTCAAAATTTCAAGCCCAAGCCAAGCCCCGAAGCCAGGGCTTGAGTTGATGGCACTGATGCGCTACAATATTGCTGCGACCAACACTATTTGGTGTTTTTCTCACTTATAGGGATCACAAAATCTCAGTTTTAGTAGGTATATTGTGTCGCAGCACGGCGTAGGCTAGAAAATGTCTTGATATCGTCAATATAGATTCAATTCTGCCGGAAAACAAGTTTGAAGTGGAAGAGTGTCGCTCTTCGCATCAAGTGTGACACTGTGTCGCGCTTTGTCCGGAGTGCTGCGCTTCCCAATCAGGTGTGTACGTCACATCTCGTCCATCCCGTACAAAATCGCACATCTCCTTCGTTCCTACCACGTTTCCCATCAATCTGGGATGACTTCAACTCAATACGTGTAAAAACCGAGTTTGGGGAGCTGGAACAGGAATATCACTAAGATGAGTTTTCATTGGATTATATCTGAATTCAACTCACCTGTGAAGGCATACAGAATTAGATACACCCATTTAAATTGAAAATTGGCACCTTTTGAACCGTGGGAAAATACCTTACTGAAGCCAGGGCTCAAGCCAAAGCCAGGGCTTGGCTTCGCAGGCTTGTGGCTTGGGCTCTGGCTTCATTTTTCATGAGCCCAAGCCCGGTCAAGCCAAGCCCAAGCCCTGGTTTCCAGGCTAAGCCAAGCCCGCACATCACTAGTTGGTCTATGCACGTCTTTCAGGGTGACCAGGTCTTCCAGTCAGCTGCTCTGTCTATGCAGGGTTATCATGGCCTATCGTCGACTATGAAACTAGCAGGGTTACACACCATGGTCTATGAGTGTCTTCTTAATTGGTTACGAGTACTTTGAGGACACTCAAAGTAAAATTAGATCTGAACTCATGGGGATACAACTCTGAGGTGCCTTACTAACCTACATTTTCAATTCAAATTCCGATCGCGAGGGAGGCGGCCGGACAGGGCTGGACCTGTCCGTGAACTTTTGTTTGAGTTGAAGCGCCTTGCGGGTCCCGGCCGAGACGACGGCTCCATGCCAGTTTTAAGTCCGTTTGACGCACTTGGGGAAAAGACGTTGCGGTGTCGGGCTGCCGCGGGCAAGTGCCGGTAGTAGCTGCCGGCAGGTTTGCTAGCAAGCGGTGCCTTCAGCTCGGCAATCTCACAACTGTCGGAAAGCCGCCCGGCGTCAAGATCTTTAATCACTGCCACGTTTCCGAGTCGTCCTTTCTTCCTTTCCCCCACCATCTTCCCCTTCCGCAGCTCTCGAGTTAGATCTGGCTCGAGCTCGAGGGTACTTAGGATCTCTCAGCACTTCATGACCTACGACCCAATCGGATTGACCTGCCTGCTTTGATGCCGTCCGTGTTAAGTGCCGCAAGCCTTCAAAGCCTTTCAAATTCCTCCCCAAGTCTCTTCTACAAGCCAGGATCTCAACCAGAGCAAACATTAAGCTACAAACCTCCCCAATGCCGTGAGGGCCTCCAAATCGTCCGCAGTTGCAAAATCCAAGAATGTTCGCCACAAAATTCAAGAACCTTTGCCGCAAAATCTAAGAACTTTCACCGCAAGATCCAAGAAGCTTCTGCGGCCCTCATGAGCTCATTCCCTATAACCCAACACCCTTTTGCCTGAAGGCTTACACAATTCTGGACACCTTTGGCAGCGGAGTGGGGATCTCAGACCACGCTAGGGTTGTAGGATATTATTTATGTTGTACCTGTTGCCTTCCCTCTGCAAGTTGAATTTCGGCCGCTGATTTGTGTCGCGAGAACGTGGTTATAAACACCGGGGAAGGCCCAAGAATAGTCTGCCAGTGAGCTTGCATGAGACATCGGAACCATTCAATGAATGGAGTGGTCATGTTATGAAGGCCGAGCGGGAGAACACTGAGCACATCAGATAAAATATAGCTGGGTTGCGAGTACGACACAATGTGGGTGAACCGTGTGACACATGTCCGCCAGATGCAATGGCGACACAGTGTAGGGATTCCTGTACAAACATGGCCACGACGTGAGCTCCACGCAGCATCAGCTGGACTTCGAACCTGAGTTTGATGTGACATCCACGTGGCCCACACGTCTAAGAAAATTGGTGGTGTAGTTGGAGGTTTCTCACCCCGCAGGCAATGCCGAAAGATCCGAATTTTCTTTTGTGTCACACTCCATCCAGTCCATATTTGAAAACTAAAGTTCGAATTTTTGGGTCACAGGTCACAGCCAATTAGAATTGAATGAAATAGTACAGTATCACCAGCTAAGTGGGCTTATAGATAACAAACACGCACTTTTCGATTGGGTCTGCACTGCTCAGGCGATGAAGCACGACCTCACTTGTGGGCTCGATAAGTATGGCACATATACTGTAAAATAAATAAAAACAGACACAACTTGGGAAGAAATGGATGAAAATACGCAACTTTCAAGTAGAATCACAGGTAAAAGGCACCACTTCAGATTCCAGGTGGATAATATTACACTGCCTTGATTTATCTGGATTATAGAGCACAACATTGGGAGTGCCCTCCTAAAAACACCACAGGTCATCTCAAGCTAAAGCAAAGCTCACACCCTTTCAAGGTAGTAAGGGAAAAACGCACAACTTGGATTCGGGAACGAAGAAACAAAAACACACAACCCAACATCCTTCTGAAGTCCAACACCCTTTGCAAATGTCAACCCTGCGACCGTGATTGCGTGGTCAGGGGGACATTAGACTTCAGTGACTGCCACCTCAGCCGTATTCAATGACTCCGCGCTGGGTAAGATCAATAGTGTGGGAATTCAACGAAAAGAATATCCGGAATGAAGCCACTGAGTGAAAAGGAGCTGAAAACAAGCATTGGGACGACTACTGAAGAGTTTGACCTTGTTAATTGACCCTTAGACCGAATTCTAAACACATATATTGCCCGAAACCTTGATTCAAGCAACAGGACAGGGTGATGGGGGAAGTAAGAGGCAGGATTTATGTCCCCAGACGGGACTTGCTGTTGGATTCCGCAATCTTGAGTTACTGATCACACATTTAGAACTCCGCTGATTTGTAATCAATTCCTCTTGGTCCGTTCTCCCCAGCCCAGGGTGTACTGTTTTAGTTGGTCAGTAAATTAGTGCACTTGCCAGGCTATACCCATCCTTACACTGTTTGTCCAAAGTTATCTCGTTTCGGCCAACGCAAACACTGTGAGCAACATGTGTCATTTTTTCACGGCCTTCTCAGGGTGCGTGTTTTTTTAGCTTTCGACATGAATAATTTTACAGTATATAGCCCATAGATAAGGTTGGTTGCCGTGGTAAAATAAGACGCAATGGCTTTATGCAAAGCGGGGAATTCCTCATCGGACGGAACAGATGGCAAGCTGGAGTCAGGCGCTGTGTTGACGGTGGTCCTGGTCCCGATGGACTCGATGGCCATGGGAGATGGAGGCTGATCATCCAAATCCAACTGGTTGGCATCAGACACCCTATTATTAAGAACCTGGGTGGACAACCCGGAGCTAGCTTTGATCCTGGTGTTTCCCGCATCTACGTTTGAATGTCTTTTCGCGAGGCGCCAGCCATACGGGGAGTGCAGACAACTAAGCTGGTCCTGAGTAACATAGGCACTACTAAATGCAAGCCGAGCCACCAGAGAAGCCATGAGTAAAAGTGGCACTCGACAATATGGGCACACACACAGATGAGTTTGCACCGCTGTATTCATGTTGAAGATGGTTGAGAACCTTATGGGAGAAATCATGAGAGCGGATATGAGCGGAGCCACATACACATGTTCAGTTCGGTATTGATCGCAACACCAATTGACTCAAGAATTCTGGTAGTGGCAAAATCCCCTCGCATATTGAGCACATGAGGCGGAGAAGCTATCTATAAGAGGGTTGCTAGTGTTATAGATTTGTTGCGCATCCTCAGAGTAACGAACTGGGAAGAGGGCGGTGCTTATAAGGGCACGGTTAGCCCCATAGATGTCATAAATCTTTCCATGTACCTGAGAAGCTATTGGGGTAGAAAGATTATGTAAGCAAAGTCGCAGTTTTGGGGATAGTGGGGTTAAAAATCAGGCCAGAACGGTTTGGGGTATATATACTCGTTATCACAGTTTACGGCATCACAGCCGCTATGTAGCCGATGACAGATGGTTGACACTGATCACCTCATGCCACGTATCTTTTCTTCCTTCCTCCATGTTCTCTGCTCCCATGTGTGCTTTCGGTGTTCTGATTTCTGTGGATTCTATACACTCTGGGCTCCTTCTCTTCTGGTATCCAGTTCATTCAGCCCAAACCTGCATCTGAGTGGCAATTTCATGCCGCTCAGTGGCCATGCTACTTTAAAGATATTTCTCGATCCAGACGAATTTAAATAGGTGGGTTTCATCTCTACCTGCTTTCCATATTCCTGACTAAACTCTGTGACAGATATTTTGTGCTTTTAGATTTCTTGAAAAATTATCCATTATACCGACTTCACACCCGAAGATCTATAACACCTGATTCTGCCTTATAGATGTTAACTCCGACAATATCTTGTTCTACTCCATCGATAACCGTCACTTTCATGACTCTGGTGACACTGGTACCGTGTCTGTGTCTATAGCACAATTTCGGGGCTTATAGAGGAACTCCGGCGCCGAATGTGAAGAACTGTATGTATAACTGGAACTTGGGTCTTATAGATAAAACTTGGCACCACTGGCTATAAATGGAACGGCGCCCCGACATGGCGGAAGCGAAAGCACTCGGACATACCTCGCCGGGAGTAGTGAATCTTTCAAAGGTTGAACCATAGATGGTACTCCGACACACGAGAACAGGTTTATATTTTTTCGAGCTTATAAAGGAAAATCAGCACCGCTACTTTCACGGCTCTGATGAAATTCAGTATTATCTCTGCCTACAGCACAATGAAATCCGGTGCCGCTATGAAAAAGACCTCATCCAGACGAATTTTATTGAGGGAATCTGGTGATATCTACGGTAACCTCTGTGTTCATCTTATCAATGGACTCTAATACCAACTGCATCTAGAACTTGACTTCAAGCCTTGCAGCTGGAATGATGCCCCAACATGTTGACACCAACCCGATCTATAAGGTGATTTCGGGCCTTATAGATGAATGGTGCCCCAACACATGGAAATGGCCGGCTTCCCAATGTCGGGGCACCATTAGTGGTGCCCAAACACGTTGAAAACAGTGATTTTTTTACAAGTTTGAACATGGATGGTGCCCTGACACCTGGAAATGGCCTGTTTCCGCGTGTCGGGGCACCAACCACATCTATAAGGTGATTTTGGGCCTTATAGATGAATGGTGTCCGAACACGGGATGGTTCCCCAACACCTGGAAATGGCCTGTTTCCGTGTGTCGGGGCACCACTGGCGGTGCCCCGACACACGAAAATGGTGGCTTTTTCGAAATTTTGGACAAGAATAGTGCCCCAACACGCATCTATAACGCCAAAAAGCCCTATAGATCCGTGTTGGGGCCCCATCTTTCCGGATTAGATAGATAGGGAATTCGCGGGGTACGCTGCGTGTCTGGTGAGTACTTTTACTTTGGTTTCGAGGTTATGTCTCGCGCTGTTGGGTGTTTTTGTTTTTACCCCTGGGATAGGTGCTGGGAGAGCGTGGTATTCAGCTTTAATCAGATTCCGCTCTACGACGATTATGAACGAATCCAACGTGTGATATCGCGGCGTTCAACGCACCCGATGCCTCCCATGCATGGTTGTCTATTCTTTTTCTCTTCGCACTTTGTCTCGCACTTTGTCTCGTTTTTGCTGACTAGACAACAGACTTTCTGGCTGACGAGTCAAGTTAGCCTATCCACATTGCTCGCGCGGTCCAGGACCACCTACTTGATAAAAACAAAAGAAATCCTTCGTCAGCACGTTTCACGCGCGTGGTCCGACTCGAACGGGCTGTAGCTTTTACCAGCCCTGCATGCGAGTTTAATTCGGCAGGCCATTGAACCAGGGGTTGATGCTTGTTTATTATATACCCGAATCCAACAGACGTTCCATTCCGCTTCTTAAGGCGACCAGAAACACTGCGTTCCGGGGGGTCCTAGGCTGAGTCAGTAAAGGTGAATGTAGGTGTATGTAGGTCAGCGTAGTCGGCTACAATACGTCAGTGTAGGTCACCTATGTCCACCTTGACGGTGATCAGTAAAGGCGGATGTAGCTCAGCGTAGGTGTACGTAACTCACCTAAGCTGGGTATATTTAGGTCGGCGTAGGCGATCTGTATCACCTACGCCCACCTCCATTCACCTCAGAAAATTGGGACCATTTGTTGTCAATACTAGTTGTTGGAGGTAATAATTGGATATGTTGGTCTCAGTATAGGTCACTACATGGACCTACATTCACCTACATTCACCTTAGCTGACTTTGACTGACCTACATTGACCTACGCAGATTGTACGTAGGTGGGTCTCAGTGTAGGTCCATGTAGGCCCCTGAACTCAGGCTGAGTCTAGGAGGCCCTGGAACGCAGTGAAACCCGGGCCCGCAATCGTACATCCACTATTTAAGATTCGGTCAGCGTGGAGTTACGCTGATAAATTCACAGATACCTTTCCTCGTTTTGGAGTCACTCGGACTCCTGGCACTTCACTGTATTGTTTACAACGCAGGCTCGAAGGTACTCCAAGGTGAAACTCAAAAAGAACGGTGGGCTTATCCAATGTCAACGTTTCAAGTCTTCGAAATCCTGGCCAATATAAAGTTTCGCAATCTCTGCATGTCGCGGTCTAAAGTAGTACGGTTGCCGTCGAAGTTCAAGACTCGCAATTCAACCCCCCTAATAAATTTCTGCGCCGATTCAACTTTCTTCGATCTTCGCCGCCCGTCCACGCTTTTGGATCGCCGTTTGCTGTCTGGACCAAGTCGTGTTATAATTTATCAACAGTCTACCACGCTCGTTTCTGGCGCCCACGAGCCTCCGGCCCTTAAACGGCGTTCGGGAAAATTGTCGGCGCCGTCAGCGGGCAATCTCAAAAAGGAATATTTTGAAACGTTCAAACTGTACATTTTATGGTTCCATCAGCGCTGCGTGGATATGACGGCTCCATCAAGCAGGGCGGGCCCGGGGTGACTAAACTTCACTGGTGCGTGCCTTCAAAATTCCAACCACTAAATGTTACTGACGGGCGCGTTCGCTGACAGGGATAGCAATCTACATATACATCGCCACCCCGCCAAAAACCGTCTTCCTCACCTACCCCGAAGCAGTCGGCTTTGTCTCCATCGACGGCATGCCCCTTAGCCAAGGCGTCTTCGGCGCTTCTGGTCCGCCGCCGAACAACAGCCACTTCACGGTCATACTGGGGGAGGCGGCACAGTACCTTTGTGTATGGGCGGCGACTGGAATCCTCGACGGCGCGCATACCCTGCAGGTTGACTCGGGGGGAACGCCGTTGTTGTTTGATCAGTTCGTGTATACGTAGGTTGTTGCAAAAACAGAAATATTGACGGTGTGTGGGTAGGTCCAACGATCCCGATCCCACCTTGGCTCCATCGATGCCGACTTCAGCTCCCAGCGCTTCGACAGCAATACCAGCGTCCATTGGGAACTCGCACAAGCACGCTCCCGTGGGCGCTATGGCTGGTGGAGTCGTCGGTGGAATTGCTGCCATTCTGGCCATTCTCGGGGTACTCATGTGCTTGCGGCGCGCGAGGCGAACCACACCGCCGGCTACGATAAACCACGACGAGTAGCAGCTGGCTACACCGACTTTGAACCCTGGACGCTTAATTCCAATCCTCAAAACTCGGCGTTCACCGAGGAACCACAAAGTCCTACGAGTACACTCGCAGTCAAGGAACCCGACGGTACCAGGCTTGCGGAACAAGTCCGATTCTTCGCAGAGCACGTCGAGAAAATCCAACGTACCAGCGTCGTAGGGTCTTCATCTACGTCCTCGGGCTCCGACAATAACACTGGCGTGAGGCGGTCGCTGTCCACGATGAAACGCGACGAGACACGCTCGTTGATGAGTGTTGAACGGGATTCTGTCGTGGGGGACATGCTCGTACATACGGATAGTGGGGTTAGGTTGTCGGCGCCGGCGGGGAGGGTGATGGATGAGTTGCCGCCGACGTACGAGGCGGGGTGGGGCGGTTTCGCGGTTCAACGGAGGGTTCAACGAAGGGATTGCGGACACGTACATACGACCGGAATATTCTGATTTGGCGTTGCATACGGTTTACTTCCAGAATGGAGACACTTGTCTGTCGTTGAACCTGCATAATGTGCGTGAAATGCAACATCTCGCGGCGCAGACGGAGTGTATTTGGTGCAGGATTAGGGTTGGAATTTGCAATGTTGAGGTCGGGGCGCTCGCTAACATTCCGTATTCAACGACTCGGAAGCCCGATAATTTGTGAGAGCAACACGAATTAATCTGGAATTTAGAATGTAAGGAGATGACATCCAGCATATAAACCTGCGAAGAAAGGCTAGGTAGATGATATCTACGGCAAGGGGGGCTGTCGTATAGGACATATTACTAGAGTGCTCTCGACCCTCCGACGCTAGCGCTCGTGATCCTATGGTTTTTTTTCGCTCACCGATCTCACTTAACCTCCCTCGCTCAACAATCGGGGTGCTTCCCCTTCTCATCTCTCACTCTGTGGTCATAGCCCCGCCGCTGCTATTTAAATTCCGCTCCCTTGGACGAATTCCGAGACGAATTCCCCCCGCTCTGTCGATTTTTGAATTCCCCTCACCGGAGGATGCGCGCGGGGGGGCGGAATCTTCCCTTCCCTTCCCTGCAGTGTGCATCGTGCAAACTCCTGCCGCAGACGCAGGCGCAAGGTGCAGGCGCAAGGAATCACGGGAATTATCCTCCTCTCGAGCCAAACGACATGGCAGTGGACGCGGAGAAGGGGAGGTGGGGAAGGGCAAGGGGTTGTCGAGCGTGTACTTACTCCGCCCGCACCTACCACCACCGGCTCCGCACGCGCAACCTCTGCGCGAGGGTGATCGCGCGTCACTCCGTAATCATCGTGCAGACGCGGGATACGGCGGGCGGGTGTAGGTGTGACGTTCCTTCCGTCTCCGCACTAGGCCTGCTATCCGCCCTCAAGCCCGTGTAGTGCTGATGCTTACTCGGGAGAATAGATGTCATGCACTCCCGGAGTGCGGGAAAAAAATGCTAGCTGCAAATATCAATACGTGAGTACTACACTCCCACGACGATGATTTCTTTCCTCATGACTTAGATACTGTTCATAATTAAATGCTTGTTGTTGATCACAAACTTTATCTCAAGGAGGAACAAGAACAACGGAGGATTAAAATTGAAATCGTTCCGAGTCGCCATCTCTCGTTGAATCACTTTGGACTGGTTGCTACATACACAGCTTCGCCGGAGCTTTGGATATATTTTAGTGGTACAATATCAGGCATGGACAACTAACAAGGTCCCAGAGGGGACCTCCGCAAGGAGGATGTGGAAGAGAAGTAGAGGTAGACCACTAGTCTCTCGCAGCCAGACGCTTCAACGAATGACGCTCGTACCTCGCTTGTTGAATTCAAGTCAACCTGGACAAAGATGGAATCGTTCGCGTTCAAGCAATGGGTGCGAATTAAGGTAGACGTACTTGGAGGGCGATTTGAACGCTAGGAGCCGTTGCGGAAGTATAACGTTGAGGCCCTCAAGGATTGATCTATATCTACAAATCGGTCAGTTGAGATTGAACCCAAACCGACGGTGCTTACCTGCTGCATTCAAACTGAGTGGGCCCTGGGCCCAAATTTCGAAGCACAACAGAAAACAAAAGTCAGTACTTGACATGGAAAACTAGCATGCATCGGTGGAATGTATAGAACTGGAGTTTGAGGGAGTTCAAGTCAACCTGGACGAAGAATTGAGTCGTTAGGTTTCAAACACCGTATCCATATGAATGGAGACGCAGCTGAAGCTTTCGAACCCACCAATATTCACACTGTAACCGGTAACGGTTTGGAACTGGGGTTTGGATCAACCCGATGAGTTCAAGTCAACCTGGAGCAACAAATCGAAGTGTTAGCGCTCGGACCCTGTGTTTGAATCAGGGTAGACGCACCTGGACCTGTCCCCAACCAATATCTGCGATTTTAACGCTAGGAGCCGTCGAGGAATTGTAACGTTGATTGAACTATATGGTTAATTGAGATTGAATTCAAACGAGCGATGCCTACGTGCTGCATTCAAACTGAGCGAGCGCTGTGCTTAGATTCTGAGATGCCTGTAAGCTAACTGAAAACCGAAAGCTAGTACTTGACATAACAAGCTAACACGCGCCAGTGAATGTATAGAACTCGAGTTTGAGTGAGTTCAACTCAACCTGGAGTAAGAATTGAATCGTTCATGCTCAAGCGCTGTGTCGGTATGAATTGAGACGTACCTTGCTCCGTGGGACCAGCCAACATCCGCATCGGTAACTCTTGGAACTTGAGTCCGATGAGCTCAAGTTAACCTAGACGAAGAATGAATGGTCAGCGTTCAACCTCTGTGTCTGAATCAAGGTATACGTACCTGGATCTCTGGAATAACACACGATTCGCCATTCTCCATACGAGCCGTCCAGGAAGTATAACATCTAGGATTGAACCCGATCTACAAATCAGTGAGTTGAGATTGAAGCTTACCTGTAACCCACATTTCTGAGGCGTGTAAGCCAACAGCGAGACAAAATTCACGAGATAATTGAGAGTAAGTCTGAGAACGAGGGGGCAAGGGGGGTGCTGTTGAGAAGCGTGCCCCGTGGTGTATTGTGCGGGGTATTATTGAAAGTTCTGGAATTTCTGTTTCCTTGCTGTCGAGCTGAGATGAAAGGAATGGATGGAAGACAACGAATAAATTGAGGCAAATTTGAACAGTACGAACGAACCAACGTACAAAAAGCTTTGAGTGGCTGTTGTCGATTGAACTGTGTAGCATTGAACCTCAGGCGATGAGTCCAATTGCCTAAACCAAGGAGTACATTCAAAATACACATCAATGAGCGCGGAGTCCTGATACGAAGGTCAAACAAGCCTAGAGCTCGTTCGTTCAAATGAATGAAAAACTCGAGCATATATGTAGACGGCAATAGCACCGGTTACAGATTTCTCGAGTTAGAGTCCAGAGTTGGGAATGTTCGGCGAACCTAACTTCGGGATGGTCCAAGAATGTTAGCACATCAGCGTTGATCGACTATGCAAGAGAAAATGACGCACCCAAGGGAGCGAGGGCATGAAGGGAGGTAGATTAATCCTAAACCCTAGACCCGCAACGGCAAAACAGGCACGGAACTCGTAAGAGAAGTACATTCGGTTCAGCAGTTACAAATACAAATGCACTTGTCGTACCTGGATTTCGACTCCATGACGGCATGGACATATGCGTGATTCAGGGACGTCAGACGATAGAAGTACGAACTTGAAAGGAGACTTGCCATCGAATGTCGTTTGTTCGGGCGTCTTGATAATCCACACTGTTTTGCAACATGGTTGTGGGCGCCGCGCCCTCCTTCAAAGTTCCGCCACAGACAACCGATGCTGCGGCAAAAGAAATGAACGACTATGAATCAAAAACCTTCAGATGAACCGAGGAAATATGCCTTGAAGGCACTCAGCCGTGCCGAGCTCCACTAGGCAACATTCAACCGAGCGGCCTTGCTCCCGGGAATTAAACCAAGGTCAGTTCGGCACTGGTCTTGATTACCGACTAACCTCGGTGCCCCCGCAGTGTCAGGGTGTCCTTTTGTGGCAGCGAACGCCCACAGATCGGGATCGACACGCTCTGAAGCGAATATTCCTATCCATGGGGTAAATGTGCACATTGGTGCGAAGGAAAGGACACAGTCGAGGGAGGCCCACGCAGGGCGTCACTCGCCGAACACCAAGACAACGCTCGAGAAGGGGAGGTGAATCGCCGCACATGTTCCCAGTGCGCCGAGTCCAGGTTCCTCCACGAGGATTGAATTGAACTGCGTCCATACGCGGCCGGCTAGCAACACTCACACCGCGTCGGAGCGGACGACACCGCGTGCGAACCTTGCTGCTCGTTCCCACGCTCGTGTGGAGGTCGCCACCGCTACCTTTCTGTCCGTGTACATCGAAGTAGTTCAAAACAAAGAAAGAAAAGGCACGACGCACCCTGGCGTAGTGGCGGGGACTCTCGACTCAAACTCGATTGGCAAGTCGCGGCCGGCGTGGGGCGCTGTATACATACTGACGAGCACGGCGCCTGCTGGCATTTGCGAAACATGTTAAGAGAGCTGTGCGGGCAATTAACTTGCAACGCACCTTCATCCAAACGTTGTGCCAAAGGCGATATCCTGGGCGCCGATTCAGCCGTACCACAGCGCGCGGGCATGCGAATGAGGGAGAAGAAAGGATTCCGCCCAAGACAGCGCCAAAATCTGGTGCGCCGAGAAAGGGTGGAACTGTGAGTCTGCTCTAGCATTCACGTAAATCGAAGTTTACGAAGGAAACTTGGCGTACCGCTCGAGGGGTTACAGGGAAGGCGGCATTCGCGAGCGGCAATTTCCGAGTTCGCGTTCGCGGAACTGGCACGCAGAGAAATTGACCTGTAAAGACCGAAGCAGCGGCGAGAAGAACGCCAAGCAGGCAAACGAGATCCACGGGATATCCGCTTCCATGCGCAACAACGGTGTTGGCGTTACACCCTCGAGGTGATTCAGCGCCTGCAGGGAAGATTGTTACCACCGAAAGCGCATCGATCGTTTCTGCACAGACGAACGATATCGTGGCCTACGGTAGGTCATAAAAAGTCAATAGAAAGGTCATGTAACGTACCATTC
This sequence comes from Mycena metata, assembly GCA_029378385.1. Taxonomy (NCBI): domain Eukaryota; kingdom Fungi; phylum Basidiomycota; class Agaricomycetes; order Agaricales; family Mycenaceae; genus Mycena; species Mycena metata. The sequence continues at coordinate 1,174,062 of JARKIB010000012.1, forward strand.
AGAATTCCCGCCGGCCTCAATGTCCTATTACCTCTGCAGCTTCCTCCGAACCACTCAACGGAGCTCCTCAATTGTATACAATAGCCCCGGCGTACAGCAGATTATGAGGAGGCCGGTGGGTAGATATTGATTTTGCGATATTTGGACACGAACCGAGACGTCGAGCGTAAAGAACATTAGGCTGAAATACAGAGCCTTCCAGCAGGGGAGTAGAGAGGGTCAATCCAGAGAGCCACCGCCGCGCCTGCAGAGAGAAACCAGCGAGAAAATGAAAAGTACAGTAGTGGTCTGTGAGTGGTGATTCTGGTGATTCCGACATGAGTGGTGGCCGCGTGGATTTCAGACATTCCAAGAGTTGGCGCGTCGGCGAGGCGTGCTGAAGCGACATCGAGTGGGCAGAAATCATTAACGCGGCCGGTCCGTCTTGGTGGAGGAATCGCGAGGCGATGCGATGTGGTGGTGGGAAGGAAGCAGGAAAACGGGCCGTGTGATCCGGCCCCGCCACGATCTTCTCTGCTTCCACGACCATCTCCGTCTGGATCTCGATGGGTCCACCAACCTTCCACCCCCTAGGCTCTGTTAACCACGAAGAACCGCGATACGATGGTGTCTCCCTTGTTACGTTCTTCAAATCTGGGCGCGTCGTGTCAGCTTGTATGAATATTTTTCCGACGCGACACCTTTTGGGGCGGCGCACTCCTGGTGCCTTCAAACCATCCCTGATCTGTCTTTGGTTGCAGGTGGATAAGGCGTCGTACAGACAACCACTCTATGTCAACGGCGCCCGGCTGCAATGTCCATGGCCGCAGATACCGTAGGTATGTTCTCTACTTCGTCGCTATGTTTACGCGCGCTCTCGGCGAAGCTAACCTTACATAATTCAATAGCCTCCAGCGGTGCGCACGCCCGTCCACCACCGCAAGCGATGCGGCATCCCTGCCCTCCACTCGTAGGAGTTCGTCCACTTGAAAATGTGGTGTGGGCCCATGCAGGGGCGACGAACCGGTGTGTATTGATTGCTCTCTCGTTTCGCCGTCAACCTGTGTATTGCGAATGTGAGGACGCGTTTGCACGAGACGGATACTGCGCGCCATAATCCTGGGGATCGACGTCCTCCCTTCGATCTTGCACCCGTTTCTATTTCCTCTGCACCCCGTTCATCATCGCTGACGGTGGCTACCTTAGTTTACAGATATCCTCGCACTCGTGATTCACCCTCGCAGATAACGTGCGGACACGCTACACCTCGCCCGTCCCGAGGAGCCGCCAGGCACGATGAGGTGTGCGAGTATGGATCTAGCAGCGTACGTTGGTTCCTCTTTGCTGTTTTTCCTGCCAGCAGCGGGAGGGTGAGTGCCTCCAGTCACGAGTCGGACGAGAGGATTTCTTTAACGATGCTTCCTCCCACCTGCCCATCACCCACTCCTCTCCTTCTCTGGCCCGTCGCTGACCTCGAGGGCAGATGCGTACTCCGTTTTTGTATCGTCCCTGTGCTGCATCGCGCGAAGGAAGCTTGAGGCGTAAACTCAGACTAGTGAGGTGCGTTTATATTCCTTCTATCCTCGTCCTCCGCCCGCATTTCATACCTACCGGCACAAGGGCGGAATTCTTGCTCGTCGCGCTCTGCACACTCGCGCGCTTTTTGTACCCACTCGCACCATCCATTCTTTTTTTATCGCTTCAAAAATCTCTTGTCGGGCTGACCTTCGTATGTACAGATTATTCACGTCGCCGCTGGCGCAATCTCTCCCCGCGGACGACCAGGACGACAGGGAGTCGATTTCCCTGGGAATACCTAGTGGAAACGATGGGTGGAAGGTCCGAGGGTGAGGTTATTATTTATCCATTCTTCTCAATCTCCGTGCGTCCGCGCGCCTCCGATACCACTCATATGCGCCCGCCGGGATTGAGAGGTTGGAGCTCAACGCTGCGGACGTAGGTGCAGGTACAAAGTACTGTGGACCGTGGTACGCGCGCAGCTGCGCAGGTGTGCAGGTGGTGGGCCCAGGTGGTATCTCCGCGGCCGGTGCTGCCTCCCGTGGTGCGGCTGCTGCTCTTTTGCTGGCACAGTTCTCCTTTTGTGCCCAGACGTCTGCGTGTGTACGACGCGCAGAACGACGTTTCTGACCGGATCGAGGGAGGAACAAGAGCGAGAGCGCGCGAGGACTGTATACACAGGTTGCATCTTGTGCGTCTCATCTTCCCTTTCCCTACTCACACCCTACAGCCCACTGTCCGCGTCGCACTCAACATACGTTACGTGCGCATCGTCACCGTCGCTCGGCGCGGGGTTACTGGGGGAAAAGTCAAGTACGTACCTCTTGTTTTTTCCCCGCGCACCCACCCTGTCTTCCTCCCTCCCTCTTGGGTTGCCGCCTTCGTTCCATGTCGTGCAGCCTGCCTTCGCGTCACCGCCGCACACTCGCGCTGCCGAATCGATTGCTTGTTTTCGCACGTACCCCCCGCCGAAAGTCTCTAGCGCGCACTGCCGGGTCGAGTGCAGACAGCACCGAACTCAAACTCCGTGGTGACGCCGCACATGCCGTGTGCTTCTCGCCATCTCCTTTCCCCCCCTCCTCTCCCCGTTTCTGTACGTAGTTGAATAAAATTTCACGTCTTCCAAAACTGGTCAGCAAAACGTGCGCGGCTTGAATCAACATGAAGCGAAGCCTGAACTCGACTGGGAAACTTGAGGGGCTTCAAATCTCAGGGTTGTGCAAGCCGGGACGAGAGCTGAAAATAGATTTCGGTCAGTTTGAATTCGACAAAGTAAAAGACGGAGGTGCGTACCTTGGAATGGGATCCAAATTTTGCGTTTCTTCATCCAACGAAGCGGAGGATTCATTCAACGCACACTGACCGAAAACGCTGTCAAAGATGGAGCGGTGAGTATGCTTGAATGTGAGGAGAGCTGACTTGGAAGTAAAACAGGGGACACCGCAACCAGTTTTCTATCGTTTCAAGTGCTCAATGAGGGTCTGGGTGAACAAAACCAAGGTCAATAAGCCGATGCAGATAAGGGCTCAGGCCTAGCTACCGAGGGTGTATAGATGCTTCAACGTCGATTGAAACTCAAAATTGGCTTTAGGTAGGGCGACTATCTGAGTAATTTGATGTCAGCTCGATGCTCAACAGGATAAAATGAAATGAATAGGAAGGAAGGAATTACCGGCGCGGTCCCGTTAAGAAACAGCCGGGGCCCGTACTACATACATGCGTCAAGTGTATGCTACGGATACCGTCAATCTTTGAACATTTACACCTGCGCAGACCCCTCATACAAAGTACAAGGAGAACCGCAGGGCCGCCTGATCGCCAAAATTCGGTACGAGGAAGGCAACACCACCTCAATTTTTGAGTGCGGCATCCATATTTGTTAATGCAATTGATGTACCACGATAATGTAATAGAGATGGTATTCGCCTTCATGAGAGGGAGGACAAGCAGAGAAAGAGACTTCCAGTCGAAGACGGTGGATTGGCCAGCTGTTGAAAGGAAAGGCAGACCATGCATTCGCATTTGGCCGCAAAAGACGCGAGTGGTGCTGCCTACCGGTGAAAAAAGTGCGGCCTCGCGTTAAGAAAAATTGCCTCAATTGGCTGGGAATCTGGTTACTTAATCCTCATGTTAACAATTGAGTGCAGAACAATAAGACCAATGAGAGAGGCAGAACAGTTAAACAAAAAGGACTACACCGCCACATGCACGTGGGCGGGTCGAACCAAACAGAGGTAAAGAACACGTCATCAAGAGCGTTTGTGGAGCCCAGTATACTGTACTATTTCATTCAATTCGTCGACGCTGTGACCTGTGACCCCAAAATGCGAACTTGTAGATTCGCATTTCGGCCTGCGGGACTGTGACCCAGGAAAAAAAATCGCATATCCGGGAGGCGCGAGGTGTCTGAATCCCCTCCAAATCGCAGGTGAACTAGGTATGTTCAGCATTTGTCAAATTGATTCAAGCAGGAAATTTACCTTTTTTATCCTTCTGCAGCAATTTTGACTCCCAATTGCCCGGGTAACTGTGATTCAAGAGCATTCCCGCCAATTGAGACACTCGTGGACTCGAACACGCGTTTTACGCGTTTTTCTTCAGCCAAAACGCGTTGCGCGCGCGAAAAATTGAATTTTTTGGGATTTCCGGGGATTTTCGTGACTTGTTTTGGATATTCGCAGATAGCCTCGGTGACCTGTGACCAGTGCGAAAAAGTTCGCATATTTCGGGGCCTGTGACCCGTGACATGCGAATTGAATGAAATAGTACAGTATATTGAATTCCGTTCCAATCCTTGCGCGGACAGAGGCCCAGGATATTGCGGGATCAGAATTCAGCAAAGAAAAAAATGCCTGCCGCTGAGCGGTACCACTGATGCCGCTGAGCAGCCGCTGCGCTGCCGCTCAGCTGCAGATTAGTTTCGGCGAGCCTGAAAGCCATGATTTCGGCTGAGGTCGAAACTTTGTCCGAAACAACAACAATAGGCCGTGACTTCGGCCTGCCCTAAACTGCAGCTGAAACTATTGTTTTCAGCTGCGGTTTGGGCCGGGCCGAAACCAGTGCTTTCAGCCAGGCTGAAAGCGTGGCCGAAGCTACTGATTCAGGCCGCACTTTCGGCCGCGGCGAAAGCGTTAAATTCGTCTTGGCCGAAACCGATGCCGAATTTGCTAGTTTCGGCAACATTTTCGGCCGGGCGGATTACAGTGGTTTCAACCGTAGTTTGGGCGCGGCTGAAGATGTTGCTGATTTTACAGGTTTCGGCATCGTTTTCGCCGGGCTGAATCTTACGGTTTTGTACGCAAATTCAGCTTAATTTCTTTTGTAGCCTAACCTAATGGTTTCGGGAACCAATTCAGCCGGGCCGAAAATTCTTTTTTTGCGGTGTGAGTCGGTCAGTCCCCAAAAGGATCAGCCAGAATTTTCCGTCAGGAATGTCCACCTTGGTTTTAGCGACGCAGAAGTAGACGTTCTTGATCATGATCATTAAGTTGACCAGCGTCTGCAACGGCATGAATTTTGTTCGGGCGTTCTCGTGGACATATAGATCAAGAAGCAGGTGAGCGGCGGCACTCAAATACGTCAGTTGGGTGCTGAGATCGAGATCGATGCAGATGTAGGGCATGACGAGATAATATGCGAGCTTGCTGAATATCTGAAGCACGTACCTCACCGGCCAAGTGCGCCTTCCCTTCCCGTACTCCACCACACAACACCGTCAGGTCGCTCTCTGTCTGGAGCTCCAGAGGCAGCTTGTGGCCATGCTCTCGGCAGATACCCACAACCTTGTTCGTTCTATCGTCGTATCTTGCGCGTTTCTCCGTCGCGATTTCGGCCAACATCAATACATCAGCCTTTTCACAGATTTCTTGGCACTGGAATGCCCTTAAATGTGCTTTTCCACCTGAACCCAATATCTTCGGGAAAAAAAGCTGCTCCAATTTGCGTCAAAACAACGGTGTACTCCACGGAATTTATTTTATTTTATTTACTTGTGCGGGATTCGAACCTGGCGTGATTGCTTGTAGCTTGCGCACTTGTTGGCCCAATTCAAGCAAGATCAAGTAGATTCAAGTGAGCTCAAGAAATCTGTAGGAAGTCTGATGTACCTGATGGACGATGCGGGCCCCGGTGTCGTCCCCTTCCGGGAAACCATCCCGACACGCGTCGATGTTGTACTCGATTTCCTTCACCGTCGGCCGACCTGCAGCACCTTATAGTGGCAGAGTGATGTATCACGCACCTATGATTGTAGCTAGACCGTGATGTATGCTGGCCCTTGCCTTGGAGGAACATATGATATATCATCCCAGGGTGCCCTCCCCCCATATAATATATCAGTATTATATTGCTCCGCGATGGCAAAGGCCTATGCTCGTCGTTGATCACAATGCAGAGGGGCGATCAAAGTTTTCTATTCTTAGCAGACGAGGTCGAGGGATGCTCGACGTCGCCGTACCAAAAAATACCAAAAAATACAGCAAAAATGCCAAAAAATAGGGGGTGTAGGACAGCGAGTGGGAGCAGACGATAGGGATGAAAGTAGGTATGCGCGGCCCAAACTCCGTCGAGCGTAGCTCGACGAAGGGAAAAATACGAACGATACGAGGGAAAGTACGTGGAAGACGGGGGCTGAGTAGAGGCATATGGCTGGTGGTAAAGTAGGTGCACATGAACAATAGCAATGGAAGTAGGTATGTGCAGCACAAGCTCCGTCGAGCGTTGCTCAACGAAGAAAAAAACCCGAAAAAATACGGTGAAAATGAGGGAAAATACATAGAAGACGGCGGCCGAGCGGAGGCATACGGGTGGTGATAAAGTAGGTACATATGACATAACCCCCGTCGAGGGGTGCTCGATGGAAAGGAAAATGCAAAGATGCGGTCCAAAAGGGGGGATGTACGTGGCGCCTAGCGCGAGACGTCTACATGGCCAGAACCTCGTCCACATGGGTGGGGTTGATCGCGGCGCCGAGCGTTGGAGGTACGGGATCCTCCTCCTTGCCCTCGCTTGCGTCGTCCTCTTCTTCGTCACTGCCATCACCTTCATCTCGCCGGCCCTGCGCCTCGCCCATTACGTCGTCCTCATCCAGCTCGCCCGCCCTCCCCCGCCGAATCAGCTCTGGTAACGCCTCCCAATCCTCGGCGCACTCTTCCGCTAACTCCATCTGCACCGCGGCCTGGCGCAGGGCGTACGCTGTCTCTCCCTCCAGCTGCGGTCCCTCGGCGCGCCCATTCCGGCCCACCTGCGCCTTCCACTGCTCCGCCCGCCAAAAGAAAAACCTGACGACGCGACCCATCTCCTCTTCCAGGAGGTCCACCTCCTCCTGCCACCGCAGACTCCGCGCGCGCACTTTGGCCCATTCGATACGGACGGCTGTGGCGTGGAAAGTCAGTAGCTATATATGGTACGTGCAATTGAAGTCCATACCTTCGTTCATCGCCGCACCGTCCGCCGGATTGTACTGTGCTCCCGTGGTAGTCCAGATCCAAGACGCCGGGCGGGACACCGCCCTCTGCCGCCACCGCTTCTTCCGCTTCTTCCGCTCTGGGTCGTGGAACGTCGATTGGGGCAGGCCGCGCACGTCGTCCGCCTTCAGCTCCAGCAAAGTGCGCTTCCACTCATTTTGCTGCAGCATACCACCCAGCGACATGAGGGCCGCGCGAGCAGCGCGATACTGCTGCGCAGAGCGCTGGGTCTGGTCGTTTAGGCTTGTGATCTTGTCCTGGGAGCGCATATTTGCGCGGACCCCCCGGTCGTGCTCGTCCTTGAGCTGGTAGATGTGGGTACGTACGAGCAGTAGGCGACGCACTTCGTGCAGGGCCTCTTCCGCCTGCCCGACACGTAGCCGATACTCGTGCTCGTAGACCTTCAGAGTGACGGGCACGTCTTCCCGCACGCTCTGCGCTGCGGCGGCGACACCCGACGGGAGCCACAGCACAACGTCGGAGACGGCGACACCGGGGACGGCCTCAGTCCCTGCCTGCTGTGCACGCTCCTCGTCTTCCCACTCGCGCACCATTTGCAGCCCCGGGAAGAATTTGGTTTGCAGATCCACCCACGCAAAAATCTTGCATCGCAGCTTGCTGGTGCGCTCGATCATCGCGCGGCGCTGGCCGTCGGTGGGATGCAGCCCGGTCGACGCGACATCAAAGGCGAGGATGCGCCTATAATTGGTTAGTTGCAAAGACATTATATCGAGGCTGCGAACGTACTGTTGATCCTCCAACTGCAGCCCCATCGCGATTAGCTCCGTGATGTGCATGTCGCCCCTCACGGAGCCCGGATCCTCCTCGCCAGCTGCCTCCCTGGCCGCTGCCTCCTCCGCCAGCTCAGCCCGCACCTTCGCGACGTGCAGATCCTTCCGCAGTGTCTCGAACAGATTGGGCCCGGTCGAGGCCTTCTCCCACGCCAACGCCATCGCCTCCCATACCTCCACCACGCCGGCCCCCAACGAACTCTCCAGGTCCGTCAAGGCTTGTTTGGTGCGAACCATCTCGGGGACCGCATTCCTAGTCTTCCTGCGTAGTTCAAAACCTAACCAAGATGTCGTGAATAACAATTTTCAGCCAAGAATCTTTCACCCACCTAACACGATTATTTTTTTATGATTCCAGTCGTTGAAGTGATCGTCCAGGGTGTCGCGTCTGGACCCTGGACCCATCTCCTTCGTGCTCCTCGCTAACGGGTTGGCGTTCGCCCACCCGCGCTCAGGCGCCTCGCCGTCTGTTTGCCTGACATAGCGCGTCAGGTTGAAAGAAAACTTGAGATTGCAGGCTTCGATGTGCGCAGGTAGGTGGAATTTCGGGATAAGGAATGTCATAAACTTGCGGCCGCCAATGGTGATATCGGCGTTCCGGTACACAACCATGCGATCCCAGATGTGGATGTGCCACTGGCAGACGATGTCGTACGAGACGACGAACCGCCGCAGCGCTGACCCAGCGAGACTCCGGAGGAACATGTAGTCCATATTGATATATCTGGGAGCGTTTTTTTAGATTTGCGAGCACAAAAAGAAAGGTAGGCGCTTACCGCTCTCCGAGCTGCAAATCGCCGACCGCAAGCGGTCGCTTCAAGTTGTGGCGAGCACAGTCTACAGCGCCGATTCCGGACGAGGCTGTTCCGCGCGCCTCGTGGTCGGGCTTATCCACTGCGTCGTGAGCGACACAATGGCTCCTCTGTATCAGGTTAGCTCAGATTTGACGTTCAATGGAGACAGATACGTACGTCCTGCTTATCGTTCCAATGTTTCTTCACGTGCTTCATGTACGGTCCCACCTCGCAGTAGAACGCCCAGCCTTTGCATAACCCGGGGTCCTTCGCCTCCGTCGAGACGTCTTTTCGCTTGAGTCGGAAATTGGTGTCCATCCCGAGAAACAGTGCATGTAAAAACCTAAGGAACCAGTGGTCAGCGTTAAGTACCATTCTTGTCGCTATAGGCTTACTCTTTTTCGGGCGGCGCTGCCTCCCATTCGGGCACCATATTCTTACCCGGATGTGGGCATGTGGGACAAAGCAGCGCGCATGCACCCGGCTGGGTATTCGCGATACCTAGGGGATTGTGACCCCGTGCTGCCCGCTTTAACATCCTAACATGCCGCCATTGCCGCGTCATGCGCAAGAATTCGTTGTATCGATTCTGCGGTGATTGTTAGTTGGTCACCACAGATCCGGACACAGAGGGAAACAACGCACTTTTTTTTTTTTGCGCTGGCGGTTACCCGTTTGCTTCGCCGCAAGCTATATGTTCGTCAGTTTCTCTTCGGTTTCTTCCTCTGAATACACGCACCTTCTCCTTCTTGGATTGTCGAGCCTTCTTGTAGGACAAGTTGTCGGTCTGCCTTTCCAGACTTCGGTAGAATTCGAGCGCGGAACACTTGGATTCGAACGACATAACATGGTATTGGCGAAGGACGGCAAATGTCGACGCCGTTTTCGGATTGGTGGAGGTTGCTGGCCACAGTTGAGCGCGCAGAAGTTGCACTGTAGGATGCCCGTTAGTCCCACAGCCGCAATAATCCAAAGCGACGTCGTGGACGCCGTGGAGGTCGACTATGACAAAGTCGTCGCCGGTGGCGGGTAGCGGGTTGGGGCAGGCGCAAGTGGCGCCGTGCCAATGGCCGAGCTGGATGCGTAGCCCGAGAGCCTTGAGCGTGGTGCGCTCGAAGATCTCCCCTGTCCAATGCTTGACGCGTGTGAGTTTCTTTGTTTTGCATGAAGGTTTACCACCGACCTCGATTTGGTGAAACGGGAGCTGCGAATGTGCCATGACTATACAGTCCCGGCATAGCAGCTCTCCCCCGCCAAGGCAATGTCGACACCTATGGTCTGGAGCACGTTCCAGACACCGTGGACACGCGGTATAGCCTACATGGTCTCCGCGCCCCTCGAAACGGAGGGATTCGTTGAGGTAGGTTACGAGGTGGTCTTCAGCCCAGTCTTCGAGAGTACTATCCTATACGGCGACGTCAGATTAACCCAAGGATTTAAAAGACGAACGGTACGTACCGTTCGCGAGCCTCGAGGCCCATCATGTTCGTCCTCCCAATCCTCCTCATCCGCACGGTCTACACCGACGTCGCCTCCGCTGTACCAATCTTAAACTGGTTTTGCAGCTTTGGCGACATCGGGGTGGACCTTCGGTCGTTCAGCGTAACCGGTAACATCCACGACCGATCTGAGCTGGCGCGTACGCCCATCGGATTGGTTGATGCTGATTTTTTCACGGAGGACGCGCGTAGTGGAAGGCCCTGCTGCTGGTCTTCCGGAATCTGGGATGGACGCCTCTTGACGCGCAAAGTTCCGAGTCGTGGGTTTCTTCTTCCGCTTGTTGGAGAGCTAAAGGAGATTTTACCATGAGATTGGGCATCACTGAAAAAGAAGGGAACGCTCTACCATGATAAGTGTGGAGACCGCGCTGAAAATTGCAAGGTTTCAAAAATGAGGCATTCACTGAGGACACAGTAAGACCCAGTGCTCATTGGATGGTGGGAGGGAAAAACTCACAATGGAGATTGTTAAGATTTTCGCAATGAACAAGGAATGAATGCAAATGAGAAAACTTGAAGAGCGTGTGCTCGAGGGACGAGATCAAGACGAGACACGAAAGTAAAGCTAGGTCTCGTCAGTAACGTTGGAGGAACGGGGAGGAAAAGCATACCGAGGTATGATAGATTTGCAAAACGTCCGGAAGTCGAGGGACTCTGACAGCGCGCTGGCTTGAGTGGCTTGAGGGTGCGGCAGCGACGTCGTCTAACCACAATAGACGTGGGTGACTGCGTCGACGGGGGGAACGTAGACTGGTGAGATCTAGTGCTCAGCGACTGCATTTTACCGCCCAGCGTCCGCGTGGTGATGATCTTCAAGTGCGATGGTCGGGCAAGTTTCAAGTCTTTGAATTTGTGCCTGGGGGGATTCCGCTGAGTGAGACCAAGCGAGACCGCTTAGCCTCAGCCCGCGACCGTCGAGGCTGGGCGTGAGGGGACCGCCCAGCCTCTGTCGCTCGGCGACACCGCTCGGTGGTTGCTTGGCGGTATGCGATACCGCCAAGCCATTGTTGCTGTTTGGCAGCAGATGGACATCGTTGCCAAACAGAACCACTTGGGCGGCAAGTTCCGACGCCCTAACTGGGACAAGAGTGCACTGCTTTTTTGACTGCTTCGCTCATTCTTCCCAACTACCACGATCTTCGACGGGCGCCCACCAACTTAACGTACAGTACCTCCGACCGACTACGCTGTCAACGCGCCCACTGTCTACAGCCGGAGATCAACGATCTTTGCCGGGATATTCATCTATGTCGACAGGTGCTCCAACTCGTTCTAGCTCACCGTTCGGGCGCTGAATAGGCATTAGCAGACCTTCAACAAGGCGAGAGACTGGTGAACCTGGATTTCTCCCGCTGTTTCATCAGGTAAGTAAATGAATTTTGATTCCTGCCAACCGCTAAGCTCCTGCAGCGTCGACAGCAGCTTTCGCGTTAACAAACTCACTGGCTCGACCTTGACCAGCGACGACATCGAGGACGACGATGTCATGCCGGGTCTCCTTCCCGCCGACGATTCTGCTGAGTGCTGCTGCCCCCACTGCCCATTTCGCCAACCTCGTGTGAAGTCGAAGCTTTAGCACGTACATATGTATCTGTAAATGATATCCTCGTTCCCAATAAATGGTCTTCATTTTCTATCCTCCGTGTGGTTCAACGACATGAATGCATTGAAAAAAAAGGCAATGAGGCTACATGGTGCTATTCAACGTAGGCAATTCCAGACAGGTCGTCGAAAGGACGCCGTGTGAGTCCCAAAGCCGTGTTGCGCTGGAGTTGACCCTCCTCCTGCGTTTCCTGTTCCTGCTCCACCCGTAGGAAGTCCTCGCGTTCCCAGGGCCGCATCGCGTCCAAGATGACATGACGCAGCCCAGGCAACTGAGCTTCGCGTTCCCGCTCCCGCGCCTCCTCCCGCTCCCGTGTCTCCCGCCGCCGCACCGCGCGACTCAGCGCCAGACTCTGGCGCATCGAACTGAACCGCTCGCGACGCTGCTGGAGCTGCACAGGGGTGAGGCTGTCTTCGAGACGGCGCCGGGGACGGCGCCAAGACGTCTCTACCGTCTCGCCGTAGGCCTCGCGCTCCTCGCGCCGCTGCTGTATTCCCTCGCGCCGGCGCTCGATGCGGTCTGCGTCCTGCAGGCGACGGTGCTCGAGCTGCGCAAGGGTGAGGCTTCCTTCGACACGAACGGGGGGACGGCGCAAATAACTCTCTACCGCTTCGCCGGCCATCTCCGATGTCTGACGCTGCTGGTGTTGGCGCTGTAGCCGCCTCGCATCTTGGTCGTTGCGCTCAGCGACCTCGCCGGGTGTCAAGAGAATGTCGGGAAGGTCGGGATGATCGGCAAACTGGAGTTGCGTGAGGAGAGCGAGGTCGGGAATTTCAGGATCCCTGATGAACGGTGAGTACAAAAAAGTGGACTAGACAGTAAAAATGGCCCACTCTACGTCGTCCGACTCGTCCCCGCTGGGCAGCGTCCCCGCCGCCCACTGGACGACTATGTCTGGCAGGAGGCTGAAGGCTTCCTGCCAGCTGGCCTCGCCTTCTGGACTGAGTTCGACTTGGGCTCTTCTAGCTGATTCTTGAGGGGCCGGCGCCGAGTGATGCCTCAGGCGGCGTGGCTGGTCAGGCGGAATGACTGGATGCGGCGTCGGACGCGGTAAAACTGTCAAAAGCATGTATATTAGTGAGTCCGCCAAATAAACTACCTGCACTTACGCGAACAGCGTTTCTTCTTCTTCTGAGGGTGGTGCGTCGTATGCTGAGAGTGGTACATTGTCGCTGAGCGGACGGGTCGAAATGCCTTGTGATATATCGATATCAGGTTGTAGGACTGTCGCCATGGGGCTCAGTGCCGGGATTCCAATGGCGTTAAAGTGTCGGCGTACCTGCATCCGGTGCGATGAGTTCCTTGTGCTTCCTTTGATGTCGATGAAGCAACAGATTGTTTCATTGACAGGAACAGTCTAACAAAATCACAGGGCACCGACGCGCGCAGGCACGCGTTCTTCCAAGACCAGGCTCTTGAACGGTGGTAAGCATAGGAGCAGCATATACTGAAGAACACTCACTGCGGGGCAGGGACTACACCGATGCACATTTGTGTTTCCCAGTTGTTCGGTTGCACATTGATATACGTAGACGCATCTGGCTTGAGGCTGAAGATCCCATATGATTGGTGCTTCCTTAGTTTGATGTTCACTCGCATACGTTAAGTCGAAACTGGATTAAAATTGACATTATTCAAAAAGACAAAGGCAAAATTGAATATTCGAGCAGCTAGCGAATTTAATTACCGAAAAGACACTGGTAGTCCTCCTCAAGCTCGGCGGGTCCATGCTCCGGGGGCGGAGGGAGATAGGACACTTGCTCAGCCGAAAGTCCCCAATGGTGCCAGGTAATACACCCGTCCCGGGCGTAGACGCGGAAGGTTTCGAAGTGAGGCTTGGGGCAGATCACCTTGAACGAGTTCATGAAGAACTCGCCGTCGGCGCGGAGCAGGGGCGGATAGACGGGATCGCGGTCGCTGGTATTCTGAGAAAAGGCGAGGAGGATGCTGCGGAGGAGCGGCGCACAACTGCGGCGAGCGGGCCTCCCTGTAAGTTTGTCAGTTCACAGAACGCAAGAGAGCGGTAAGATAGAGCTTACGACGACCGCAAGCGACTCCCCCTCCCGCTTGAAGTGACACCATTGGGGGTCCTCATCAAAGACGATGTGCTGGATCTCCTTCACCACTTTCGGCGCCTGCTTCCAGAACAGCAGCAATTGGCAGGCGTTGAGACGAACGGAGCAGAGCCAGGAGGACGAGGAGGCAAAGAGCGCCAGGTCCGCGCTCTTCAGCGAGCGTCGTGCGTGGGGGGGGCCAGTGAAAAACCACATATCTTCGAGCGGATGGATGCGGGCGAATCGGGCCAAGTCCGCGGGGCGCCCTTTGACGGCGCGCAGGGACGGCAGCTGAGCGACAGTGGGTGGCGCTCCGTAGTAGTCGTCGTTCAGCTGGAGCTCTCCGAGAGTCGGCTGGGACGCGATGAGCGTTGCCCAATTACCGACGACCGAGCACCTGGATCCAAAGATGTCGAGGCTGAAGGAGATTTGGGGCAGGATGGCAAGGAGGAAGTCGATTCCATGGTTTATACAGAGTAGTTTCAGATTATTCATGGCGGGGAGGACCGAAGCCCACTGTATTGTGTCAACGCGCGCGTGGTCTCCAAAAGACAATGTGCGGACCTATCAGAGATTATAAGTGAAGGCGGAGGATTCACCAGAAAGAGGAGACGTACGAGGGGGGGTAGACGGGAGTTGTTTGCCAAGGAGTTCACAAAACCGAAGGCGCCATGATCGATGTCGACGCTGCGGTAAAGCAAGGGAATAACGACGGTGTGGATAGTTTTAGAGAGAAGGAGGAGCTCCAGGTGAGCATGAGTGGCGTATTGAGCTATTTCCCAGCAGATGTCGGGCGAGAGGGCGGACGGCATCGCCGGGAATTTGAGAGCATATCTTCAGGTGGTCGTTTGTTTTAAGAGAGAAGCACTGCCACCACTTGCCTTTTTTGGATGTCTGGCAAATGCAATTAAATCCGAATTACCTGCCAACCTCACACATATTCAGCTAGCTCGTATGTGCGTCGCACTCCTCAAGAATGGTTGAAAAGGGACTTTGAAAGGTATTCTGACGCCGGTACTAAACTATTCTACTAGTAACCTCGGTTCTTCTTGCCCGACGCGTAAAAGCTCAGGAAATTATTAACTCGCGCTTCGCCCTTGACGCGTTCGGCCTCACGTTCCGCCACGCGCCGTGCCTCCTTCTGCATCGCCTCCTGCGCTTCAACCCGCGCGACACGCAGCCTCTCCACCGCAGGGTGACATGGAGGGGGTATGGGGCGCTTGAGACTGTTGGCGATGGCGCACCTGTGTGCCTCCGCGAAGTCGTCCATCCGTTTCTTGCGCGCGGCGCGCCTCTGGGCAGAGGGAATTTTGGGGGGGTTTGGCGACTTGCGCCGGTCCGGTGACTTGACGTCGCGGTCTTTGCGCGCGGCCACACGCGCGTAGAGCGCGGCACGTCTCGGGGTTTTGTAGTGAGCAAGCCACTGCTCAAGCTTGGGCGTGACTGGCACCCCGTGGTGTTTCATGGCCTCTGCGTCTTGTTAGTGAGTAAATTGATTGAAGCAAAAAATGACGCACCTCGTTTCAGCGCCTTGTCCTCGGCGGTAGACTGCGCCGGGTTGGGGGGAGGATGCATGTAAGAGAGTAAGTTGAGAGGATGTTGCAGTTGCTTGAGTGAGTGGAAGAAGTGTCGCTCGCTTGAGGTGAGTTTGATGTCCCACGTATATGTTCCATTTGGATAGCAATTGATAGATTTCAGGATCGACGTACAACAACAGATCAATGCAAAATCAGAGCAAGATATTTGATCTTCGAGATAGCGAGCGAGAACGAATATTTTCCTGAGAAGAGGTTCAGAAGAATCCGCATATTAAGAGTGAGGGAAACTTACTTATATCGGATTGGAGTTCAAAGATAGCAAATTACTTGTTGGAGCTAGACAACGCTTTGGGCTTGCGAACAGCCGACGGTTTCACATGCTCCCGCGCGGACTTGCGGGCCCCGACTTTAGGGAGTGTCAAATGATTCACGTGGTCGATGTTGGCGGGGGGCGGAATGCGCTTCGCGGGCGGGATCCACGGGTGAAACTGGGCGCCGCGGATGTATGTGGTCAAGGACTGTGCTGCAACGGGTCCCGAGTCAGGGAGCACCTCGAGGCGCTTGGAGCGGCGCTCGGGATGGCCGTGGTTGTGACGACTGGAGCACCAGGAATAAATGGATTGGGCGGTGTCGATAAGCCCTTGGCAGACAGTGACGTCGCAGGGGCCTTTGAGGCAGGCTTGCCCCGCGTCACATCCGTCTATGAGCCAGTCAGCGAGGATCTCGATCGGAGGTAATAACCGAGAGTGCGTACTGATCTGTGAAAACGTAGGCCTTGTCCTTGGTCGTAACGAGGTAATACTGGTTTCCCCGTCTTTTGTTTACTTCCCAGCGTCCGATCCCTCCAAAGGCAGGACTCGGGAACAGGCCTGCACTGCAGGAACGAAACTTCCTGTCGTCGACGGAGAATCCTTTGATGATGCCGTTCTGGGATGGCTTGGGCATTGTAGAACGAAGAGACTCCTTAGAGCCTTGGATTGTGGGCGATGAGAGTGCGACTGCGGCGATGAGAGTACGTGGCAGGTGGGAGAGTCGTTAAGCGAGTGGCGATGATGCGATCAATTCCTCGCTTAGAGAGTTTCTCACAACTTCAACCACCTCCTGCAACCGTTTTACCAGTCGGAGTCTACAATTGAAGGCGTCCACGTCTTAAAATACCCTCGCCAAGGCCTCATATAACGGCACATTCACCCAGCGACCTCATGACCTCACATATTGCACCTTCTTTCCCGCTGCCTAGAGCACTGTGCGATCTAACTGAACAAACCTTCAGGACCTCAACGGAATATGACATGTATGGCAAGGAGCGGTGAGCGAATGAAGACTAGTAACCTAGCCCTACAATAAAAGGTAAGTCTTTTGTGTTTGTCAATCGAAATGGTCTCGAACTTGAACAACGCAAGAAATAGCGCACATCCTGCAGTAGATCCCTGTGTCCACAGCCCTCAAAACCTGAAGAAACTAACCTCAGTCAGATTAATTTTTTTCCAACGCGAAAATGGGTGGAGAACCCATATCCAGAAGTTCAAGTCCATTTGTTACGTTGAGACTTCGGGGTGAGCAGTTTTACCTTTCTCTTTTGTGCACTCTAATTGCAGAAGTTGGTCCGGCCTAGGTCAAGGTTCCGTCGGGCCGCCGAAATAATTGGTCGCAAGGGAGCGGCAACTTGGCCGAACAATCGCAGGGTGCACCGGCGCAGTTGGGGAACCGGAGTAAATAGCAAGGTGAGCAATGGTTGTTTTTGCAGCGGTACCAGCACGTGATCGCGTATTCGGATCAGGCCGAACAAGCGGTTCCTTCTAACCGTCATGCCCCAAACCAAGAAACCTAAGACGGTCTCCAAACGAGCTAGAAAGTGGGCAAGTACTGAAGAGTTGTACACCGCTGACACTCCTGCAGGCCCGAGGACCCCGAGCAACGCGAAAAGCGCCTTCAAAGACTTGCTGAGTATCGCAGGTCTGTGGTCCATTTTTATATCTAATCCTTCGTGACAATTCCCCGATAGACGTCCAGAGGCGCGCGAGAAACAGAGACTCTTGATGGCAGAACACCGGTATGATGACTCGTATACATTAGTCTGAATATTAAACACAGGGATCCAGCGCCGCGGTCAAGGCACGCCGGCGTCAGTGGGACCCTCCAAAAAAAAATAAGCCTGTGGCGCCCGACATGGAGGCGCCCTTCGTCTCGAGTCCTCCCGAACGGGCACTGGACCCCATGGATTCTCCAGTACCCGGCGACGCGTTGATCACTTCGGCTGAACACATAGCTATTCATATGCTTCTGGAAATGGCCGACGCAACGGGACCAAAGTCTCAGGGGTACAAACCAGACTTAAATTCAACACTCTTCTCGATTTAACGTCGTTCAACAGGACAGGGCCGCCTCCATCTGACTCGGCAGCACCAGATGTTATCGCTGACGACGATCCCATGCTTCCGAGCTTCAAGTGCGTGTTTGATTGATATCGAGGAACAGTTGAACTGATAGTGTTTGTATAGTGCGTCGTCCCGCCATTCCTCCCTCGAAGCCGTTGAAGAGACACCCATCCGGTCTTGACGCGTCGACGTAGTCTACACCGACGAAAAACTACCTCCCAACGTGTCTCCTCCGAGCAAGCTGCAACAGAAGCTCTACCGGGAACTCGACATGCTGGGCCCGCTCACCTGGGTCCAGCAGGCCCAGATCCACGTCGCAACTTTGGGGCTGTCGGGCTCGTCGGTTGATGAAGCCGACGATCTCAGTGTTCCGGTCGACACCCGGGGCCCATCGTTCCTGACAATGAGGTCGCAGCGCTGGGAGCATATCTGGGAGTGGCGCAAGGGAGGCCAGGACGGGGGGGGATGGGACGAGGTGGACGAGCCGCCTTGGGACGCAGAGGCGCAGCGCGGTTTTGCAGAGGCAGAGTTGCGATAGCTCCCTCGGAGATATGGGTTGTAATATTTTGAGTTGTGATAGACGAAACCTGACGAAACCTTGATGCATCTTATTCTCAGGACGTTCGCTTGTTGAATAATGTTTGTATGTACATCTTCGCATGAATATATTGGTTTCACCCCAAAATGTCTCATGAATATATCGGTCCAAAATGCACAGAATATCAACAATTTATTGAGAGCACGGCAGATACAGACACGATGACTATGAGCTAACCGATGGTGACACTGACCTTGACAGCCGATGTGCTGGTAGGAGTGTGAGAAGGGAGGAAAGGAAAGGATAGTAAAACCTACAGACTAGTGCGACGGACCGGCGCGAGGGGAGACGGCCGCCGGAACAGGCGCGCTCTCGTTGACAGTGGCAGTCTTCCCGAGGGCGTACTGCGCGCGGTAGTACAGAAGGGCCTCTTGACGGTTGTCCTTCTTCTTGCGGGCCATGTCGGGGACACCACAGACCTGGTCTTCAGCCTCCTGGCTGAATAAAATGGATTAATGAGTACCCAAGGCATTATCAGCATAACAAATAAACATACCTCGAGATGTAGAGGCCCGGGCGGCGGCCAATGCAAACGACATAGTGGGCAACGTGGTCGTTGTTGCCAGGAGGGTAGCGAGCGTCCATCTCGGCGGGGGTCGGGGCGGCGCTGCGGGTGAAGGCGGGGACGGTGGCTTGGAATTTTAGTGAGTAAAAAGTAATTGAAAGAAGAATAAGATGATGCTTACAGGCATTGACGGCGGCCAAGGCAGCGTCGACGGCGTCATTGACGGCGGCCTCGACCTGGGCGCGAACCTGGGCGTCGACTTGGCTACGAATAACCCGGGGGATGGTGTCTGTGTGAGGATCGTCAGCGAATGAAGGAATAAAACACTGGATTAATTACCAGAGACGTCGATGGCGTGGCGCGTCATTTCGAGGGCAACCTTCGACAAAGCCGCCAGGGTGGAGAGCAACGACTCCAGCTCCTCGGCGGAGCTGGAGGCGTTGGTCGCGGTGGGGATGTTGGCCATGGTGGTGGTGGTGGTGAAAGGGAGAGGAAGGAAGAGGGGAGATCGATGGAACGGCTGATAAGGGAGCGACGGGGAATTCTTGAGCCCCGGAAACACATGTAGAAAGTTGATGGAACGAATCAGCTGGGCGTTTTTCGTGATTTTGCCGGAGCTCGCCCGTTTTGGGCACAGGGAAAAACAGATGGCGGAATTGACGCGATATTGAGATGAAATAATGGTGAATGGTACGTCGTGAAGGCCAAAGAAGGATAGTTGGCCGAGTTTGCACTTGAAAAAGGCAACAGTTAGAGTAAAATTACTGCTTTGGGAGAAAACGACCGGACCTTTAAATTTGAGATCACGCCGTCTTTGTTGATTTGCTTTCGTTTTATTGCGCCAGCACACCACATCCCCCCCCCAAAGCACTAGCGCAACACAGCACTCCCCGGCGAACATTTGACATGGGCGCGAAATCGTGGGCAACCCCCGCGCAAACGGCATACCTCCATACCCTCATGCCCAACTACATCCGCAGACAGGCTGCGAACAAGCTCCACCTGTTCTGGCCCAGCATGAACGAGGGCTTCTTCACCCAGTGGCCCGAGCATGTTCTGCTCGGCCTCCCCCTCCCAAGGGACCGTTGAAACGGGCAGCTGCGCCTGACTATGAAACTCGCTAGGATATGCCTAGGGAATGCGCACCAAATGCAACAAACCACTAACACACACAACTAACACAACTTCACTTTATACTCCCAAGAACTGGCGCACTCCTTGGTTGAGTTCGGGTCCGAGCCGTAGTATGCGACTACTGGTTTTGGATTCGAAGGGGCAAACGAAAAGGTATCGATTTCTGTTCTGCTACTGACACTGGTCCTACTCTCTGGTCTGTTCTTTGGTACTACCACAGTCCTTGACTCGAAACGCTGCACACCGACTGGTGATTTGTGAACGGGTTTTGGGGGGGGGGTAGGGTACTAGGGTTACTGAAGTAGCTCCTAGGCAAAGTTTGTAAAGTTTCCGTCTGAAAATCCCAATAGGGCTATGCTGCTTCCACAAGTACTGCCTCTCAACAAGACTAGGCCAGATAACCGCCTTGCTGGACTCGCGTTTCCTGTACTAACGCAAGAACGTTTCCGTACGCTTTGGCTTTTTGGGGCCTAGGGACAACTAGCTCTGTTCACTGCGATCTACCGGTTCAATCTTCCACTGCGCTCAACCAAAGCGTTCTACCTAGCTAGCGCCTAACTTGGTGTTTAGGTCGAAACTAGCGCAGCCTCTGCGTTGCCAATGCGAAGTAACCGCGCAGCCAATGCAACGGATAAGTCTTCCTTCCTAGCACGTGTGGCCCTCGTAGATTTTATACGTGGAGCAACGAACCGCCTCTTGTTCCAACGCGAAACTTAGTTGTTTATACTTGCGCTGGTTCTCAGAGATATTCAACTTAAATGTCACTCCGAAAATAGCCAATCAAAAACCAAGATTCGATTCTACAGACAATACAGATACAGAGGAAAAATATGTTATTCTCTGCGCAGATCGCCCGAGGACACCCACACCGTTCTACGATGAGCGGGGATGAACTGAGCTATAGCGGCTTTTTCTGGTTCTTTTTATACTACTGAGTCCTTTGAGATGAGATAAGATGAAATGAGTAATGGAGTGGTGGTGTTTGGTCGTTCGGCAAGCAAGAAAACGCTGCCGAGGTGATTCGTAATTGCGGCCAGATGAAACAGTCAGCGTGGCTGATGCTTTCCTTGGCCTAGGTGGGTCTGGTATTTGCAATGACTGGCTGCCGACTGCAGCCGATCATGCGTCATTCTTCCGAGGCGGTTCCGCGTCGCCTAGCACACTCATTCATGTCTTGTCATCCTCCGATAACGTCCGTTCGTTCGCGGTCTGAACTTCTTAGCAAGGTGACATCTCCCCATCGTTGCCAATCGTCTCCATTTGGCTTTCCCGGGGGCCGTTAGGCTAGTCCTGCTAAAATAGTCAGGTATAATCCATCCCTAGGTACTGTGCGTTCTTTCCTAGGAGACTGGCTATCGTTTCCAATCCGTCTTCCTTGGTAGCAATTGCAGTAACCAATGGCCCTAGGACCCTCGTCCTTGGCATCTACTTGGTTATTGCCGAGTTCTGTCCTCCTAGGCAAATGCCTGGTTCCTCTTTGTGCAGTCATTGGCTCTATATTTATAGATCCCTTGTTGTACTCCGTTCCTAGGCAGGAATATCCTCCTTGATAATGTACTTCAGAGCCTGGTATCGCTTGTAACTGCGTGCCTCAGTCTCGTTCATACTACAACCAGCAGTCGGAGCTCGCTCTGGTTCTCCTTTGTACCACCTGACAGAGTTCTGTTGATACAGAAGCCACCTTTGTCTTCCTAGGAACACTAGTGTAACTAGTGGCTTAAAGTTTAGCTAGATGACAGTGCCTTGGTGTGGCGCCGTTTCAGCACCATGCAGGCTTTACATCGGCTCTCGTAATGACTTTTATCGTTCTTGTACTTGTCCGGGCCTTTCTCAAAGTGCGGCCAGCACCAGTCTGTGTCTATACGTGTTGACATGGCTCCCAGAGGCTGCCAAGAGGTCAAGGAACATTCGCTGGGGGTGCTGGGAACTGCAGGAGACGTTGTAGGTCCACCGTCAAAATTGCCGTCAAACACTGTCAAACACCGTCAGACTGCCGTCACCCGTCAGTTTCGTTAGACGCGTCAAACTCTTGACCCGTCAATGCCAACACTGGTGTCGGGCGGCGAGGAGCATTCACTGCGTTTTCTGCAAACCGTCCCTATGGCGGGCGAGAGAGGATTGCAAATATGTGCCAGCTGTCCGTGCCTCTGGTCAACCTAGCCGCAGGTGGATCAATCAACCGGCACCCACCGTCGACAGACTGCTGATCCAATCATCAATCCGCCTGTGGCCAGCTAATCTCGCCGCCTCTGCCCCCAGCATGGACAGCTGGGCTGGCCACGTCTCTGTCCTCGAGTGGTTTTCTCCCCTGGCATCCTATTCCTCAACAAGGGGACACCCATTCTTTCCCAATGCTTCTGCGCGTCCTCAAAAGCAGCTGCTGGGTGGGTGAATCTTCAAGTCAATTCCAATGAAGTCCACCACTTCTAGCGCTGCTACACCCACAACGAGGTTCCGCCCTTACTCTCCTGTCATCCTCCCTCGCCCCAGTGTCATGACCACCCGCAACGGCGCGTGTTTGCGCGCGGCCGCTCTCTCCTGCGACCGTGCGTTGAACGATTGGCTGGTGGATGGTATAACCCCGAGCTCGGTTTCGCGGCCGGATTGGGGATCACTGAACGATAAAAACGCGCTCTGTGTCCTTTTCATGTCCGTTCTCAAGGTACCCCCATCGCCTTCGTCTTTCTTTCAAATATACTAATTGTGCTTAGGGTGTTCCCGAGGGCATATTCAAAGATCCCGATGTCTACTGCCTCTCACTCATAATTGAGGCCAAGGGTTGTTCCCCCTCTCCTCTTCTCCGTCTGGCGCGCTTTGAGGGATCCTCGAGCAATGGAGACGTGCCCCTCTGGACTCGGATCATCCAACCCAATACATCGCACTACCTGGTTGAGCCGAGATTGTTTACAGCCGCTTTGACTTGTGGTTTGTCGAACATACCTGCGGTATCCATCTCATCGGTGCGGGCGGGCCTTCTTGTTTCGACCGCGGAAGAGCTTTTACTGATGTTTGTATAGGGTCACATTTCGGCGCGTATGTACCACTTCGCGCGACAGGTCTCGGTATGTGTTCCGGAGCGCCAATGGCTTTCCTTCTTTAAACCCGTTGATAGCTTGGCACTCATGTCGAGTGTGATGTGGGGAAGCACTGTCGTCTCCACGAGCCTAAGAGGACTCCCGCTGAGAAACATCAAGTGAACGGCGCGAAGACCCAGAAGACTTAAATAGTTGTCACAATACAATGTCCAATTCATACGGCTCCACTTCAAAAGCTTTTTTCGGGACAACATCAACGAGATTTCACTTACTGCACGAATTAAGGAACACTCTCTTGAATGGCATGATATTCAACATGTAAGTTGTACTTCGACTCGTTTTTAGTTTATAATTGTCCGGTGTCTCTACAGATTGCCTATGTTCGTTTTCCGTGTCCCTCGGGGACCGTGAATCAGAACATAGGGAAATTTTTGAGACGCCGGCCGCGGAGCAGAACGGGTTGTAATTAAAAGGTGATCCTGGATGTCAGAAGCGTTAAAGTGTCTGTTAGACAGCCTAGCTAACCTAACACACCCTTTAACCCACTCCTTGATCATGTGATGAAGTTGGCGAGGAAAAAAGTAAAGTTGAATGCGGGACAGAGAGGAAATAAATTTGGGTGCGTGTCAGCGCCAGTTAATAATCACAATGACATTCGAACGGCAGCAAATTGTTTGTGCATCACACGTGACCGCGTTTCAATCTGTCCGCTACATGCCAGATAATCTGGCACCCCATGGGCTCATATAAAATGACCTGAAAGTAAGTGGCTGCTGACTTTCACTTCCCCGTTATGGATCCCTCGGCAGACACCCTCACTCCCGACCCTTTGACGAACTCACAGCTCTCTCATCTGGCCAAAATCAAGGATATTGTTGCGGGAATCACTCGTCGAGACCAGGAAGCCCTGACGGCCTCTGAACTCCACAACCTTGCAGAAATCACGGCTATTGTTGCAAGGCTTGAACACGGTGCATGCCGGTGCCGTCTTGTTCGCCGTGCAGGACGAACTGTGTGTTTTCTAAATCCAGGTGCACCATTCTTTGACTCCTTTATTCTTGCATTTGCAGCCTGCGCCCCTTGCGGTCACGACAAACCTCGCCCCGCAAATCCGTTCTTCTTCACTTGTTCGGCGTGTAACGAGTTCGCCAACGCATAAGCAAGAGGTATTCATAATTTTTTCTTGAAATTCTTCCCAGCGCTGATTTATTTCAATTAAAATCAACTACGTTCAACTTTACTTGTCAAGCGTGGGCGGGAAGGGGAAGACGGACGTGTGCCAAAGCGCAGGAAGATGGGCGATGCCAACGCAGACAAGGAGAATATAGCGCCCACATTGTTCTAGCTCACAAATTTACTTACCTTTGAATACGACTTTCTGCCTTTTGAAATTTTTGAAGCGTTGTGTAGTCGAAATCTCAAGTACTAGTGAAGTCCGAACTTGGTCCGAACATTCCGGACAGTGGAGGCTACCGCCAAATATGAGACACATCAGTGGCTGTTACCTTTCCTCTCTGTCCACGTCTGCCCTCTCGTTTCTGCCCACCTCTGGATTCTGGACTGGCGGGTTGGTGCGACACATATTAAGTCGGTCGGTCTTCTTCCGACTGTGTCAACGATGAACTCATCGCGATTCTGCAGTACCACGCTCGACAGCAGCCTCGTCAAGAAATGGCTTTTGCTTCAAGCCTACAGCGCCCACTGGAAGTTACCAGCTGAACCTCTGGCAAAGGAACATGTCCTCTGCATGGTTTCACGTCGGTACTCGAAGGTATGTCCTATTATTTTGTGTACTGGCATTGCATCCTCACGCGCATGTAAAGGCAACTCGGCAGCACACCCTCTCCATCTACACGTTCATTTCTCTTGATCTCAGCCTCTCCTCGGACGTCACCACTAGCCCGATCGCCGTGCTCGACACCTACATCGGGGACTGTAACGATGCCGCGGCTCCGGGGTGGTTACGCTGGGACTACATTTCTGTCTCATTCCAGCATGACCGGGCAGGCTTCATCGGACTCTTTGTCAACCTCGTGCTGTGGGCCGAGAATCTGGGAACGGTGTGTTATCCTCGCGGTGCTTTGTACTTCTGCTGAACTTCTCTTAGCCAGAGCTCTCCAGTGAGATGATTCAGTGGGCATGGGCGATTTCGGTAGGTGCTCATTTGTTTTCAATGCTTCTACTATTCATTCTCGCTAGGTTGGAACTTGGGCAGAGTTCCTTCAGCTCGGCCCCAGTACTCCTCACAAGCCTAGCGCCCCGAGCAATCATACCCCTTATCGGCGGTACCTGCTGGATGCATTCTCGATGCGCCGCCTCTTCAACGTCTCTCCTATCCGCCATCTTGACACCGACTTCAATACGAGCCTCGATACCGAGAGTGACGACGAGGACTTTCCGGATAGTCCTCTGGAGGATTATTTTACGGCGTATAACTTTGAACCTTTGCCAGCTCTGTTTACGCACCAATAGAACTCGTTAGGTACCATTCAACGTGCTTGTTATTACGGTTTCAAGTTTGAATATAATGCTTTATCTCCATGACGAGGCAATGCCAATCAGTCAATGAAATCTGGCCAGGGTCATTTTGAAATTTGTCCATGGGTCGCGAGATCGATGCATCAAAGTGTCGGTCGCTTCACTTCCACCCCTTACTTTTGACTCCCATCCTCCTCCCTCGTCGTCGCTACATTCCTGGTGTAATGGTGGGTATTAGCGCTTCCTCTGTGTGTTCACACACTAATTCCAACATAGTCTTCGCGAAATCTCGTCCTCTGTCTCTGCCCTGAGTGCGAAGGGGAACTCGTTTCGCACAGCAAAAAACAACGACACGATGCCCGCACTCTACGGGACAGAAGCACAACCTCCATAACACTCCCCCTTCTATCCACAACGCTACCTTCGACCTTTGCGCACGCTGCCGCTGCGGCCTCTCCTATCTTACTACCAATTACGGAGATGACAGAGCCCATCGCTTAGTCTGACCTGCCTGCAGCGGACTCACCTTCCTTTGCCGCATCAGCAGAAGCAGAGGGACTTGCACATTCGCTGCAGGTTGAGGCGTCCGGCGAGCTTTTTCTCCCAATTTCGGTAGATGATTGGGAACTTCCCAACGACTCGCCGGCTCCTGCCGACGAGGAGAACACTGATGGTCCTGCCCCCGCTGCTGACGAAAACGACCCCGGCCCCTTCTACGTCGCACCTCAGGCCGCCTCGCGCCTACCAACAGCGCGAAAAATTCACCCCAATCCCGTGGTGTATTTAATCCACGTTGTCGTCCTTTGGCTTCACACCCAGTTCCATCTCCCCTTTCGCGCCTGCAACGCCCTCCTAGCGATATTTGCCCTCGCCTTCCAGGCCGGCGGTGCCCCCATTACTCCCCCAATCCGCACAACACTTCCGACAATAATCCACCATCTCGGCGCGGAGCTCTCGATCCAAATCCTCCCCGTCTGCCCTAGCTGCCTCGAAGTTTATCCGGTCTCTAGTCCCCGTGACGCGATCTGCACCAAATGCTCCCATCCCTTGTTTCCGACAGCTCCTACTTCATCCCAAGCGCGCAATAACACGGCACCCGAAAATCCGCGGCTCTATCTCCAGTTTCCGACGAAGTCACTTGCAGAACAGCTCGCAACCCTACTTTCCACCGAGGGTATCGAGACCGAGATTGAAAATTCGCTGGGGAAAGCCAAAGCGCGGGTCCCGGGTGTGTGGAAGAACATCTTCGACGGCAAGATCTGTCAAGAGCTACCGACCGCTGCTGGAAGTCGGTTCTTCTTTCCATCTGAGGAAGAGGTGGCCGCGGGGGAGCTACGCATCGGGGTGACGATGGGGGTTGACTGGTAAAGTCTCTTTATTGCCGTTGCCTTCATTTACTTATTCAATGCCAAATTTCTTCAGGTTTTCGTACCTCCGCAGTCAAATTGCAGCATCTCATACGTCGTGTCCGATGTCTTACAGTCTCATTAACTTGCCTGCACACCTTTGGTTGGTTATCTTGTGTTTAAGTCTCTCATGGCGCTGACGGACCTTCAGCTATCGCACCGCCAATCTTCTTTTGGCCAGAATTATGCCGGGACCGAAGGAGGCGAATCCCGATCAGTGTCAACGCTTCCTGCGCCCACTCATCAACGAGCTACTTCGTCTGTGGAGGGATGGGGTGCTCATAGCTACTCCGAAATATCCGCAGGGGCGTCTGGTTCGCGTCACCTTGGTTGCTGTGGTGTGCGATAAGCTGGCCGCCCACAAACTTGGAGGCTTTGGCTCTCACAGCCACACCAACTTTTGCACGATGTGCTGGATCACGCAGGCCATGAAGTCGTCCCCGGAGGCATTTCAAGAGAACGGTGAGTACGGCCATCTGTGTGATTATCTCCTTACTCATTCCATGTCAGGCTTTCGCGCACGAACAGATGCTGAGCATCGTCGACTGCAAAAGGAATATCTCAAATGCACCACCAAGTCTGCCCGCGACGCCTTCGTTAAGGAACACGCCACTCGCTGGTCCGAATTACACCGCCTTCCGTACTTCAATATTTGTGAAATGATCGTTGTCGATCCTATGCACAATTTATTTCTTGGTACCGTATATACTTCCGTGCTCTTGAAACTGTCTAACCCGTTTTTAGGTGTCGTGAAGACACACTTCTACCATATCTGGGTACAGCTCAATGTGCTCAGGAAGACGAAAGAGCTTCGAACCCTTCATGCTCTCCTCGCCAAAGTAAGTTTCACAATAAACCCCAAAGTGCATTTAAACTCATGTCCGCTTGACAGTTAAAACTTCCCGCTGAAACGGCGCAACAACAATGTACCGACATCTAGCTGCATTTTGCAATTTTTAGCGCTAGTTAAATGCAAGGCATACTAGGCTTCGAGTTGTAACAAGCTAGCTTTCTAATAGGTGCAATATTCCTATTTGGACTCTGTTTGGTGATATAAAGGAGGGTCAGAGTGGGCTCCAGCTGCTGACCGTAGTACAAACTTAGTGCTAGGCGCGTTAACAAGTGTTACACTAGGGGAGTATACACATTAAGGAGGATTACTATGGTCTAGTACCTCATAGTGTGGGCTAGCGCGCCAATAAACGACTTCCAGAGAGCACAGGATAACAAGAGTTACCAGCTAGCGTAAGGAGGAGAGACATACAAATAGCTAGTGTGCAGCTAGCGGAATAGCACTGAGCTAGGGGCCATGTTCCATAAATAACTTGGCGCTAGCTTCGGGTTTATCGGGCTAGCTGGTGATAGCGACGGCTAGGAGAAACTGTCGGCATGAGAATATGCCGAGTGATAGATCAGGTGATCGACGCGACGCGTTTGAAGGCAGCTAGCTGCACCAAACAAAATCAAAGAGATGCATTCCAGAAGAGATGGCACAATGCCTGAACGACTAGATGTTCAGTCCGTGCGGAGACAGAGGATTGGTGAGCATTCGATGGCGGGAATGGTATTTCCGAGTCCTTTGCAAATACAAGAGAGGCCGGGAGCTGTAAAAGCTGTACGGAATTGGCAATATACCCAGCCTAGGCCCCCAAGTTGGTCAGCTAGCTGACTGTCTGGCAAGCCTAGCACACGATAGCGCCGGTGAAACGGCGCCACACCAAGGCACTGCCATCTGGATAAACTTTGCGCTTTTTAAGCCACTAGTTACACTAGTGTTCCTAGGAAGACAAAGCTGGCTTCTGTACCAACAGAACTCTGTCAGGTGGTACAAAGGAGAACCAGAGCGAGCTCCGACTGCTGGTTGTAGTATGAACGAGACTGAGGCACGCAGTTACAAGCGATACCAGGCTCTGAAGTACATTATCAAGGAGGATATTCCTGCCTAGGAACGGAGTACAACAAGGGATCTATAAATATAGAGCCAATGACTGCACAAAGAGGAACCAGGCATTTGCCTAGGAGGACAGAACTCGGCAATAACCAAGTAGATGCCAAGGACGAGGGTCCTAGGGCCATTGGTTACGCAATTGCTACCAAGGAAGACGGATTGGAAACGATAGCCAGTCTCCTAGGAAAGCACGCACAGTACCTAGGGATGGATTATACCTGACTATTTTAGCAGGACTAGCCTAACGGCCCCCGGGAAAGCCAAATGGAGACGATTGGCAACGATGGGGAGATGTCACCTTGCTAAGAAGTTCAGACCGCGAACGAACGGACGTTATCGGAGGATGACAAGGCATGAATGAGTGTGCTAGGCGACGCGGAACAGCCTCGGAAGAATGACGCATGATCGGCTGCAGTCGGCAGCCAGTCATTGCAAATACCAGACCCACCTAGGCCAAGGAAAGCATCAGCCACGCTGACTGTTTCATCTGGCCGCAATTACGAATCACCTCGGCAGCGTTTTCTTGCTTGCTGAACGACCAAACACCACCACTCCATTACTCATTTCATCTTATCTCATCTCAAAGGACTCAGTAGTATAAAAAGAACCAGAAAAAGCCGCTATAGCTCAGTTCATCCCCGCTCATCGTAGAACGGTGTGGGTGTCCTCGGGCGATCTGCGGAGAGAATAACATATTTTTCCTCTGTATCTGTATTGTCTGTAGAATCGAATCTTGGTTTTTGATTGGCTATTTTCGGAGTGACATTTAAGTTGAATATCTCTGAGAACCAGCGCAAGTATAAACAACTAAGTTTCGCGTTGGAACAAGAGGCGGTTCGTTGCTCCACGTATAAAATCTACGAGGGCCACACGCGCTAGGAAGGAAGACTTATCCGTTGCATTGGCTGCGCGGTTACTTCGCATTGGCAACGCAGAGGCTGCGCTAGTTTCGACCTAAACACCAAGTTAGGCGCTAGCTAGGTAGAACGCTTTGGTTGAGCGCAGTGGAAGATTGAACCGGTAGATCGCAGTGAACAGAGCTAGTTGTCCCTAGGCCCCAAAAAGCCAAAGCGTACGGAAACGTTCTTGCGTTAGTACAGGAAACGCAAGTCCAGCAAGGCGGTTATCTGGCCTAGTCTTGTTGAGAGGCAGTACTTGTGGAAGCAGCATAGCCCTATTGGGATTTTCAGACGGAAACTTTACAAACTTTGCCTAGGAGCTACTTCGGTAACCCTAGTACCCTACCCCCCCCCCAAACCCGTTCACAAATCACCAGTTGGTGTGCAGCGTTTCGAGTCAAGGATTGTGGTAGTACCAAAGAACAGACCAGAGAGTAGGACCAGTGTCAGTAGCAGAACAGAAATCGATACCTTTTCGTTGGCCCCTAGGAATCCAAAACCAGTAGTCGCATACTACGGCTCGGACCCGAACTCAACCAAGGAGTGCACCAGTTCTTGGGAGTATAAAGTGAAGTTGTGTTAGTTGTGTGTGTTAGTGGTTTGTTGCATTTAGTGCGCATTCCCTAGGCATATCCTAGCGAGTTTCATAGACAGGCGCAGCTGCCCGTTTCACCGGCTAGCTCGCCGTAGCGGAGCTGCACGGACCAGTTTTTACTCATTTCACTTTACCTCATCTCTTTCTCTCAACTAGTATAAAAAGGACATGTAAATACCGCTGAAAGACCAGTTCATGCCCCGCTCATCGTCATGACGATAAGGGTGTGCTCAGGCCTAGCTAGCGGAGATAAAGTATCCTCTTCGTTTGTAAAGTCTATAGAAACTGAATCAGTGTTGTTGGATCCACGAGGAACTGTGTGAACTAATAAGCAAAGACTCACGTTGGGAGCTTGTGAGCGGCAACAACCTCCACGTATAAATCGGGACCGAGCGCACAAAGAGAAAGTTTGAGAGTTGTCGTTGACTTCGTGGTGGACTTCGCAAGGGCTACGCATTGGGTGACTAGGAAACACCTCCTGTAAAACGGACTACGACCAGCACAG